>OY776290.1:32940222-34390483 GCA_963675345.1 Trididemnum clinides | reverse complement strand
TATGTGCCCTGGGGCGCCATAAGTGAAAGGGTGATAGCTCCGGCCTCAAATGTTTTGTATTCAATCTTCATAGGTCTGCTAAATAAAAAGATATCCTTCTGCGTTGTGATATGTCACCTAGAAGTACTGCTTTCTCTTGGTTTCTTTTCTAGAAGGGGATGTCGTTATTTATGCCTCTAAACCCAATGTCACTACTCTCACTTTAAGATATGTCTTATGCACAAACTGCCCATTGTTGCAAAAACTTTCTACATGAAGTCCATGCTAGACAATGGAACTATGGCGTAACGTAACAGTATTTTTCCAGTAAAGCAACTCATGGCTTAAAACACTGATAGATATCCCGGGCTGTACGAATTACCAGAGTTCGTCAGTCTGCTGTAGTAGTAAGCCACAGGCCTCATGCTTTATAATATCAACTAGGTTCGCCATAGTCTTCGAATAAAATCAGTTGAGTTGACAATGTAGCTGAGGATTGCGAGGCTGATGAAGAACTCTTTTACCCTGCGTCTTCTTAAAGGAAAAAACCTTGATTAAAAGATGTATATTTGATGGTAGAAAGGCCTAATATATAAACTTAGTGACTTAGTTTTTGACATATTATTGAAAACAGCCTGAGACAAACAGAGACCAGGCAATTCAAATTTCAAACTTATCTCGATATTCGATTAACTCTGTAAACCACAGTGTGGAAAGTAGCTCGCGTCTACAGCAAGTTAGCAATGTCGAAAACAAACAATTAACACCATTTTTTTACAATTCTTTCAACTGTTCTGTGTACGAAGTAGTGGCACAGTTACGTAAACCTTTTTTTACTTAGGTTTAGGTGATCAGGATACCAGGCGATAGCGTCGGATTAACCATCTGGCAAACCGGGAGGAGGTCCGGGGCCTCGTGCATGATTAAGGAGAATCACTTTTTTTTAATACGACGTGGTTTGTATAGTATTGCGATTGATGTTCAGCAAAATGAGATATTTTAGCAGCACATAAGTTGACTCTGAATCCTGAAATTACCTTTTAACTAAGTGGCGTAAATTGAAATGAGAATAAATTTCATTCTTAATTAAAGGAGCACGTAGACTTCTACTAAAGCTATTGTGTCGTCATAAAGTTTATGATAGCAAATTGAATAATCGTGTTGTTTTGAGCAATAGCAGCGTTTCATTCAAAATTAAATTATGCAGTAACACAACTTGGTCAACTACTTCGTTTTATGAGCCACATTACAACATAATGACAACTTGCGGGCCACTTCCAACAAAAGATTCAAAGAATGTGAAGAATTCTGGCTTGACATTAGTGTGTGTTCTGCCACGTAACCGATTTTTCAATCGTCTTAAAATTACTGGTCGCTGCAGTGTTAATCTCTAAAGAGAACAAGGTCTCCTCCCGCCAAACGCAAAATCGCTCAAGATTTTACATATTCAAGGTTTCTGCCGCTCAACCAAATGCTTTCGCCAAGTTTCTCGGCCAAAATAATCCCCAAAGCATCCCAGTTTTCAACCGAGTTTTCGACCAAGAAAAAGCTCGCCGGTCGCAAAAATTCTGTCTGTAGGCCTGTAGTTGGACCACGCTGCAGTAAGATACAGTGAAGCTATTTGTGAAGAGCTGAAAATGTTGGTACAAGCAATGTTTGTCAACGTATTTGTATAGATTAGAGCAGGGGGGTCCAAACTTTTCCCACGGAGGGCCGCATTGCTAAATTTTCAAAGCTTCGGGGCCAAAATTAAGTAAATGTTGTTATCAAGTAGCGGTTAGTGACGTCGGAGCTCGTGTTATGTTGCCAGAAAAAGAGGTGATCCCCAAAAAGAAAGAAAACATTATCAGATCAATATCAATAAATTCAAGTGGCTCGCTCTAAGAAACACTTCGCTATACATTTGTTGCATTTGTGGTGCAATGATGAAAAGCCTTGGGAGCCTCATCCAGCCCTCGGTGCATAGTTTGGAGACCCCTGGATTAGAGTGTGATTGAAACCGAACAAAAACAATTTGTGTGTTTGGTGATAAGCTAGCCTGCAAATTGTTAGTCTATTGAATTGGTACAACGCTCTTATAAAAGTTTTATTACGCCAGATCAAGGTAAATCCAACAAAAAAGAAAATACTTGGATCAAATGAGCCTTGCGATTACAATTTGTCCGAGGTCTTCGCAATCATAAGTTGCCCGGGGCCTGGCGTTCACTCAATCTGACTCTGCCAGGTGGCAATATAACAATTCCTAAGGCATTGTTGATCAGGACGTCAATATGATGGGTGTAGGCGCCGAAGCACCACGCTGGAGCGCTGCGCATTGCAACAGACAGAACCAAGGTCAGAGCTGCAGTGAGCAAAATGTCAGTGAAGTCATTAATGATGTTTTTCTGCTGCTTAAATTGTCTATAAACAATGTCGTTGGTAAACGCTATTGCTTTGCCTTACGCGAGACATAGAATTACTGCGTGTAGTAGTGGCTCAACTCCTATTGAATCACCAAATAACACTTTATATCCACAAGAGCACAAATGAAAATCTTAATGCTGAGAAGATAGCTAGAGAATTTGTATCACGATATAAGAAAAAATAAGTATTTTTGAAAAATTGACTAATTAAAGTCAAGGGCCCATTAAAAGATGCCCGCCTTCTAAAGTTGCAAAAAATACTTACCAGCTGCCAGTGCAGCTGGATATTACGGCTTTCATGAAAAATTCGTGTAAAATGCCTATTTTTGGTTTAATATGTCAATACACAAATTATTTTCTAATTACAATGCCAGACAGAGATATGCTTGCAATGATATTGATACGGTGCTAAGTATATATCTAGGTACGAATGAAACATTTTAGTTGATGGCTTATGATAGTTGGCTGATATTTATTGCTACCGCACGGAACTGCCTATATAATTGATTAGACCGTACATATAATTACTGGTAAATGGAAGCAATTATTTTGTAAAAAACTGGAAATCTTTCAATCAAATAAAGAAGAAAGCTAAAGAAAGAAAATTGTGGAAGAAAGAAGAGCAATGGAACAACCAACCGGCAGAAACAAATAATTAGAAAACAATTATAAAGGGATATATGCAGGGATGAGCAGTAACGAGATACCAGTAATGGCGATATGTAACGATCCATATCTTCGTATCGAGTATCGGTATCGCTTAACGGTTTTTGAAAGTATTGTGTATCGTCATCGCATAAGTCATTTTTGATGTATCGCCGATACAAATAATGGCGATACATTTTGAAAACAAAAATCAATTTGTACTTTCTATCTGCACTTCGTCTTAATTCATAAAGCAAGCGCAAGTGTTTCTTGATTTATCCAAATTTCAAATTTTAGCAGGTGTTGTTCTCACGCTCGCGGAGCTCAACAGCATTTCAATGGCGCAGAATCAAATGCTGTGTTAGAAGACCCCACAAAAGTGTCAAGACTTTGGAAAGTTCTGTCCACAGACTCAGAACGCGAAGTAGAGAGTATATTAAATGCGCAGGATCAAGTAGAGGTTGGTCCAGGACAGGGGTTCGCAATTGTTTTGGCTTGCGGGTTGCATCGCGGTCACTGAAGCTAGCTGAGGGCCGCACTTTTTAACGAACGCATTGGTATATTATTCTAATTGATTTGCATTTTAAATTTGGTATAACATTAAAACCCAACCATTATTAAACAAATGAATCAAAGTAGTTTTATTCAATTGAAATGCAAGCACATTTAATTTTCAAAGTCTATCAATGAGAAAAATGCAACCAATTACGTTCTTCTACATTAATTAATTTTTTACAAATTATTTGCTTGGGTCTTTCGCGGGCCGCACAAAAGTTCATCGCGGGCGGAGTTTGCCCACCCCTGGTCTAGGTGGAACGTTGATCGCCGTCGAAAAAACAAACAATAAATTAAAGTTGTAAAGACTCCGCTAAAGTCTAAATATAAAAAAATTTTTTTAATTTCGGCCGTTTGAAAAAAGCTTGGAAAGTTACTTAGTCATTTTCTAAATAAAACCCTTGTTCGACACGGAAAAGCACATAGTTCCGAGCGTTTACTTGCAAAACAGCCGGCTAGTGCCTGTGCTGAAGTATCACGTTTGGGCCGTGATGGAGGGGGTGATTTACCGACGTCACTTATGAGCCAAAAAATGTGTAGGTCTGTAAGCCAGTATCTTTGATCGATAATTTTCAGGATTGTGGTGCAAAACATTTGACCAAGGGTTAATTAAGATGCATGGGCAATCGTAGTCAGTCACATAACCAGGATGACAAATAGGGTTAAAGTCTCCTCTTTAGCATCAAATTTTCTTTAAAAAAAAGAAAATTTTACTTCAGATATGACCTCGATCCCCCTCCGCTAGCATAAATATTTGACACAAAATGAACTTTAACCGTTTTCCTTCTAGAAAATCGTGGCTGCGCGCTTGGTTGTTGTTGTTCTTGAAGGCCAAGCTAAAAGAATTGTTCTCCACGTCAGGTTTTAGAACGCTTTCCCAGAAAGACGGAATAGTTAAATATAAATATTGTAAAGGGGTTTTACTCTCACTTTTTAAACTTTCAAAAAACTTGCAAAAGCCACATGTTTGTTGCAATTTTTCTGGGCAAGAGTGTTGCTTGAAAGATGGGAATTTTATTCCGGGGGAGGCTTGTGAGAAGGCATTGCCGCAGGATGCCCCCTTGGCCCCTGGCCTATTGGGCTACCATTGAAGCCAAACTATCTGCTCTATAACCACGTTGTTTTTATCACAGCAATGCCTTATATTTCCCAAGCGATTATAATTTATGAGTTCTGTTAATGGTTAGGTTAATTATGAGTGAAAACGACAGCGCGAGTCATAACATTGTTTCGTTTGAAGGAACAACTGAAATGGCTAAAAGCCAAACAGTTTAAACTTCTCTCTATCAATGGATGAAGCAGAGAATTTCGGGAAAGTAAAAGAAACAAATTGGTCTAAGTCACATTTTATTACAAGTGGGAAGTTTTTGAAGTTATCAGACAGCGATAAAATCTTCAAACTTGTCTTTTGTTGCACGTTATGTCCTTCCCGTCCAGAAGTAAATATAAGCGCGGATCTTTCTTCGTCTGGGAACTTATGTACTCACATGATAAGAAAGTACAACCACTGGCTCAGCAAATTTGAAAGTTTAACGAAAAACCAGCTCAGGCAAAGAACATCGCTAGGAAGTATTTCATCGCAATGCTCCCCAGCGCCGAAGAAATATCAAATCCAAACTATTCTACATTTTGAAAGGTACAATGCCAGAAACAGAGAAGCTGACGAAAAAACTAAGAGCAATTTGAAAATGCGTAGCTGGATTTGTAGGTGATGCGATGCTTCCATTATGTATTGTGAAAAATCAAAAATTTATCGCGTTATTTGCTTCAATGAAACCAGCAATCAGCATTTCATCCCGAACATCGTTTTCTCGACAGATCACCATGTTAACAAAAGACACAAGGAAGTAACTGAAGTGCATTCTCAAAAATCAAAGCCAGTTGTGCACAACAGCTGATATATGGTCCAACAAACGCCCGAGTTACATGGGTGTGTTCATCTTTTGAATTAATCAAGCAAAGTGGCAAGGCGGGAGTGGGGCTGCTTGGCTGCTTTCGATTTTTTTGCAGTCATATGCACGACAAAGTGGGAAAAAACTTAACGCTGTACAGCTGGATTTCGGCATTAGTGAAAAGCAGGTTGTGGCGACAGCAACCGATAATGGCTCCAATTTCATATAGATGCTCAAGGAGTTCGGCGTTAAGGACACAAATGTCAATACAATCAAGGTAAAGTCGTGGCGATAAGTAGTTGGCGGCTATCCTTCGAGTACCACGACCATTTCAGACATTTATAAACACTCCTGACAATCTCTTTAGAAAATTTAACTTCATTAAAAATGTGATTTTGGTCCTGGCCAAATAACAGCAAAATTACTAGGGTATGGGAAAACCAATGATCTAATACTCAGACTTCATTGTTTCTCGTTTTGTTTGTCGGAACCTAATTGTAATTTTTGACCATATTGTTTTGAATAGACTTTCCTTTTTTAGCCTTCAAGAAATGATATACAATAGGTCGATCACTGCTGCGCATAACCAAACTTTTCAAACATAATCATTCGAAAGGAAATCCTTACTTTTCGGTAAATGTGCAATTTTGTTATCATTACGGTACGCCTTAAATTTTCCATTTTGTGGTACATGACCATGACCTGTATACTAATCATTTTCAATTTGTCAGATTCACAATAACCACGTAATCTTTAGGCTGTTGACAATTTTGATAATGATGAAACCGAAAATGCAAAAGAAATCGGGGAAGCTTCCACAAAAGATCAGTTGGAATTCGTCATTATTGAAGTTGATGAAAACCAAAACATAATCTCGCTTTCAGCTCATTTACGTTGTTGCTCTTGTAGCAAACTTGATGAAGTTGACGAAATGATTGAGGAAACGCCTCTATGTGAGATTAAAAATAAGATGCAGGCTATGCACTACGTCCAGTAACTGAAACTGTTATGTTTTGATAAGGACTATGGGCCAGTTTTAGACCCGCTGGTCAAAACTCAATTTTGACTACAGGACTCTTCATGGAAATCGAAAGCAAAAGCAAAGCGATCAACTTTGGACTCTTTCTTCTCTGAGGTTTAGAAATGAGCTGGTGAACAAAACTGGCACTTGGACAATTTTGCACAAGGGATTGTGATTCTAAGTCCCACTTTGACAATTTTACTTAAAAACAAAGCTGATTAGTCTTGTCCAGAAAGATGTGCTTGGAATTGCACAGCTTTTAAGAAAAAGTCGTAATAAAATACACGCTATATTTACATTTGAACATTATTTACTTAGATGGTTAAGTGAGCTCAAAGTCAACACATTGGACACTACATCTTAGTTTCGAGCTGACTTTGGCCATTCAGAAAAGTTAGTCTATGATTTCCCAAAAAATGTATATTTACCACTATGGACCTACAGAGCCCCCTGGTGTCAACTATAGATTGAGTTTCAATACAACAGACCCTTCAGAATTACAGACAGCTGAGCTCAGTCCCAAGAGTGTCCGCAATTGTTAGGTTCTACTGTACGGACATTGAACTTGCAGTCTCACAATTACGAGTCAGTGTTTTCTCGCACTGAACTATACCGTCGATAAAATCCAGAGTTTAAGAAGGAACCGAAGAATGATAAAGCCACTGTTGAAAACCATTTGCTGCTTCACCCTAATATTAAACCGGCGCGTTCATGAAGTGATTAAAGCGACCGCTTCCCGGTTGGTTAACATGCACTGCAATTAATTCTCTTATCGAGGCACACCCAAGATTTTGAAACTGGTGTTCACAGCGTTCCTTCTTGTTGCTCAGCAAAATAAGGATAGTTTGAAGATAAAAATGGCAAGTTCGCTTGTTGTGTCCTTAAATTAGGCTATCTGTAGCGGTGGGATACAAGATTTTTAACAACAGATTCTCTCACTAATAGCCGTAGACCAAAAGTAGGCCAATATCAAATTGTGATTTATTAATGAGCTCATTTTTTCAATCGGTTAGCTAAGTTTATAAAATCCAAGATCAGGTTCGCAGAAACTAGTAACTACCGGGTGAATCTCACCACGGAATAGGCCTAACCCCATATTTACGAGGCAGACAGGTAGTAAGGTCGACCACTCTACCCGTGGTGTTGGTCCCAGCGCGATACGATACTTGTTAACAGAGCTTGAGCTCATACTCATAAACGAACAAATTAACCTCAGTAGTGGGAACAATTTCGAGAAATTTGGAGGGAATTATTGCCTTATTCACTCCGTCTATCTCCTAGCCATAGGTCGATTAGCAACAGTTAGACAACGCATAATCCAACATAAACAATAAAAATGAAGTACTGAAAAATTAGTAGCTTATGATTTTTTACGAAAACAAGTGGCCCAAACATTTTTGAGGCGACCAAACTTCCGATCGCACCAACACATTGGCAACCACTGGTATCGGCCAAAAGATTCTTACAAGGTAGGAGAAAGAGCTCAGCAGTACCCTGGTTTTTCAAAATTGCATATTTTCACCGAAACTTAATGGTTTTCAAAATTTTACTAGTTGCATTTAAATACGGGTGTTTCACAATTATTGAAACAAAGCGATTGGGCACAAATTCAGGATTTTAAATGATACCACAATGATGATTACATTTATTGAAAGGTGAAAGGATAACATTTTATAATCTGAAACTGTTTATCTTCAAATCAGAAATAATATGTCAAGAAGATTCTTAGAGTACATGCTCTAGATGTCAACCGTTCTGTCGAAGGCATTATTGAATGCGGCGTGCAAAGTTGTTGATAACACGCTCACATTCCTCCTGTGTAATGGCCTGAATTTTCTCGGTAATGGCTGCTTTCAAAGCTGCAATAGTAAATGGGTTATCCTGGTAAATGTTGTCCTTGAGGAACCCCCACAAGAAGAAATCTGGAGGATTCAGGTCAGGTGAGTGAGGTGCCCATTCCACTTCAGCTTTGCGGCTGATGAGACGCTTCCCAAACTTTTCACGGAGCCAAGCCATGGTAACATTAGCAGTGTGAGGAGGGGCACCATCTTGCTGGAACCACTGTTCTTTCTCATCAAGGTCCTCATGCTTATCGAGCTCTCCCCAGAACTGCTCAAGCACTGGAACGTAGCGCTCTTTTGTCACGGTTACTGCAATACCGTGATTATCTTCAAAGAAAAATGGTCCGATGATACCATGCTTGGAAATGGCAACCCATGCTGTGCATTTTTTTGAATGCAAAGGGCGTCCAACGACTCTGTGAGGGTTCTCACTTCCCCAAAACACCCAGTTTTTAGAGTTAACGTGACCATTCAAGAGGAAGTGGGCTTCATCTGAAAACCAGACATCATCCAAGAATTTCTCGTTATTGTCGATCGTTTCCGAAAACCACTGGCACATCGCTACCCTTTTTTCCTTATCATTCCCGGTTAGTTCATGCTTTACGTGGATCCGGTATGGATAAAGTTTTAGCTCCTTAACCAGCATGCGCCTTACAGAAGAGACAGAAATGCCAAGTTCTTGGCTCCTTCGACGGAGAGATTTGCTCGGACTCCGACCGACTGACTCTTGAACCCTGCTGACATTGTCGGGGGTGCGGATTGTTATTGGAGGCCCTGAGGGCGATGAGCCCGCTACCCTACGATCTCCACAAGTGCCATGAGCTTCAAACTTCTTGACCAACTTGAAAATCTGACTCCTGTTTGGAAATTGGTTGAAGCTGAACTTCCTTCTGAACCTTGCTTGAACGATCTTGAAAGACTTCGTTTCGTAATATGTCTTTACACAAAAGATCTTCTGCTCCATCGACCAGGGCATAATTAGACTATTTTTTGTTTAACGTATAAAAATGCTAACTATTTCGCTATGACAATCTGAAAACAGAAAAAGAATAAGGTCATTGGTAAAGGTTTTAGAAGCTGCCGCTTTGTTTCAATAATTGTGAAACACCCTGTAAATTCTACTCTTGCCTTTACTTGTTTTGCAGCGGCGTAATGAAAACATGGAATGAAAGCGGGCACTGATGGCCACGGAGTCCTATAGTGCCCCACCATGACTCAACAGTAGGGTTGTTCAGATTTTGGAAAATTTTCAATTTTTTCGAGATCGCAGTTTTTTCCATTATTTGGAATAAAAAACAATATCTGTAAAAAAACAATGTCGAAAATTACTCGTTTTCAACTAGCACAAGTCGCTTAAAGGTTTTCGTTGAAATTTTAAAAAAGCGGGGAATTCCTTTTATGCTAATAAGCTATACTTTGTTATTCTGGCTACCAGGTATTTTTGATAAATTCATTTTTATTTGCTCTTTTGGTAATGATAACGTTATTCAAGTTGATACAAGTTCTTACTGAGCATGCATACAACTTCAATATCCGTCAACGTTTCGAACAGCTATACAGCTGTTCTAACTAACAATAAACGAAAGCACGAGTGAGGCAATATATACAATGTGCTACGCAATTGAAAGAAAAAGGCAAAACAATAAGTTTGAAAGCGAATAATAAACAACTGTAGATTACGCCAAATTATCATAAATTTCAGAATAAAAACAATTTTTTTATCACTGATTACATTTTCAGAATTATGAATAAAACAAGATTCAAGAAATCGGCGTTTGGTAAAATCTGTTTCAAAGGTTAAACCTTTGCTATGATCCCAGTCAACTCGGTGACCTTTGGTGATGCAATGCTTAACCAACGCCGTTTTTTTGTTAAAATTGTTGTCATCAACTTTTGCCAAATTTGTTGGCTTTAAATCCCTTTTGTGCTCAGCCAATCTTGTTTTGTAAGCCCGTCCAGTTTCCCCAATGTAGATACCAGTGCAATCTCGACAAGGCATTTGGTAAACTACACCAGGTCTAGATAACCTTTCCAACGGGTTTTTTGCCTTCGGTAAAATGTCTTTTAAAGTTAAATGCGGTTTGCTACAAACCAAAATTCTTACGTTTCTTAAAATTTTTGACAAAGCCTCAAAGCATCTTGGAACATAAGGCAGCACAATACGTGTTTTAATTTCCTTGTTATTGGCTAACGATGAATTTGTTTTTCTTTTCAAACTTTTAACTTTGCGTTTTAGGAACCATTTGGGATGATCATTTTTTTTTAAAGCTTCCATAATCTTTAAAGTTTCTAATGGTTTGTTTGCCTGTTTGGAATTTAACTGCGATTGAGCTCTTTTTAAAACACACTTTACCAGTCCTTGCTTCTGACTCATGGAATGCGCTGAGTTGAAATTTAGACATCTATTAGTGCGGGTTGGCTTTTTTATAAATCTTTTCCATTAACTCCCCACTAGCTTTTCGAGTAACACAGACATCCGAAAAAGATTTGCAATTGTTGGTCTCATGTTCTATGGTAAATTTTATACTGGCTTCAATGTCATCAATATGATTATGAATCTGATCAAAAAAAACAACAGAAGTTGATCGCAGGCAAGGAAAAACGAACATGCAACTTAATGCATAGCCAGCACGGACTTGAGAAATATCAAGATAAAATCAAAAGTAATTAAAATCAAAAGCAATATTACTGTTTGACTTTTATAAAAAATATCTTGAATGCAAACAACATCCCAATTGATCGATCATGCTAAAAAGATGGCATCAATGTTTAGTAGCACTTATATGTGCGAACAGCTGTTTAGGTCAATGAAAGTCACTATTAGCAAGTTAAGAACACAGCTTAATCATGGCCACTTAAAAGATGTTTAGCTTATGGCCACTTCCAATTTACTACTGGATCTTAATAAGCTTCCAAGCCAAAAACAACATCAAATATCTCATTAATGTTGTGACAATATAAATAATAAATGTATTTATATATTTTGTTTTCGTCATGAGGTGTCAAAATCAAGAGTTATTTCAATGAACTGTCATAATGATAAAATGCTTAAAAATCATCGTTTAAACTACAAAATTGTTGGTTGAACTTTACTACGGCCCGCCGAGACCTTGTGACTTTGGTTTTGGCCAGCGACTAGAAACAGATTGTCGACCCCTTGTGTAGCAGAATCTTTTCACGTCTGCATTGATTTTCTAATGGCGTCAGCTACAACACCGCCAATCTGTGTAAACTTAAACAGCATTTTTCCATTCTTTGTAAAATGTTCCAACGTCAAATGAGCAGTTTGGAATTGTTTCGTGAAAAGAAAAGAATGGCGCAGTAAACATTCAAGATTTTTATCATCGTTCCACTGTGCTTCAGATAAACACACACATGGATGGGCGATGTTTATCAACGCATCTTTTAGTTCCAATAGTCGCTTAACGATGAGGTATGTGTTATTCCACTTTGTAGCTTGGTAAAAAATGGCTCGTTTTTTTATTTTTCTTTTTAATATGGCATCGGTTTTTGGCGTTCTTGCAGCAGCTGAAATCCGACGAATTTTGATGAACAATAAAGCAACTGTGTCTATTTTCAAGCGATCGCAAATTTCAAGCTATGAAATATGAGCAGCACATCTCAAATGTGACATTGTGGTGAACTGCAAATAGTTCAAATCCATCGAGTTCATAGATTCATCTGCCATAATGTTGAGGCAACATCCTGTTTAAGTGTTCAGTGTCACTGCCATCATCAGCCACACAATTCTCAGATAATTTCTTGACCGCATGCGCAATTGCGCTTTACGCATGAACAACGAAGTTCTAAGCCAGCTCTTACAAAGCCATGAATGCAAATTCTTCTTTTTTAGAATTTGCGTTACTTGATAGAGAACAACCGCTTTTTCCTCAAAAGAAAACCAGCTTCCTACTTACCACACTGCAAAACATTTCTTTTGTTTGAGGACTAAACTGGCGTCACACTCAATGATTCACTGAACAATCGGTTTTTTGTTTTTCTCAAAAAGTACTCATCACACAATCGCGATTAAACGTTCTCTTAGAAGATTTTAATAAGCTGCTTTTGATAAAAACAATTTTGCAACAATTAAAGCTTATTTGATTATGCTACGAGCAATTCTTTATTTAAACACTTCAAGCCATCTAAGCATTTATTCTTCTCTATTTCACTTGCACGCTTAAATTGGCTCAATGACGTCATAATATGTCTCGTACGATTAACAAAAATGTTCGCTACCGCAGATCATAATATCAAGATGTTTTCAAAAATTGCAATCTTTTTGCAAAATTAGTTTAATAAAAAACTGATTTGTTACCTCATTTCTCAACTGATTTTCAAACTTTGTTCAACAAATTAAAGATTATTTCAGGGCGAGTCAGATAGTGTGTAACATGTACAATTAATATTAGTTTTTATACTGAAAAAACTGAACTTTAAGACCTGTGGTGCAACTTCTTATCCCTTCCCAAAAAGGTGAGGTCAGTAAAAACAGGTGACTTTAATGCAATAACGTTATAATAAAGTACTAACAATTTTTATCTTTTGAAAGCTTTCGAAATTTGCTTCCCAGCAATATGTGACTTCAATTACTTAAGGATAAAGATTAGTTTATAATGGCTGATCAAATCTTGGTTGCCATACATGATGTTTCATTTTTAGTTGAACAATTATCCCACTAAAGCTAACAAACTTGCAGTTGTAAAACAAAGTTAGTTTTTTGGTACATTATGACTAGTTTTCCTCACAAGCACGGTTCTTTTACAATGTCTGTCGACGCTTTCAACAATATCCATCAAAAACTGAAGTCTCCAAATGTTTATGAAATGTAGTCTACAGGTTAAAAACATACAAAATTTTAGTGCCTGCAGTTCACAAAACTGCAATTTCTAGAAAAACTAAGTCCATTGCTACATTTTGGGTTTTCTTTCTCAATAGCATGGATGTTTGGCATTATCAATCAAAATATTTAAAAGACTCATTAAAAAATGAAGTCTATAAATTTTGATGTCTAGCCTACTCCAAGCAAAACACTTTGTGATTACCCAAGAAAAAGACGATGGGCTAAACATAGTCCTTTCTTATCGTTTGCAACAAAATTCAGGGGTCGAGCTCCATATGATCTAAATGTTGAAGCAATTTTATTTGCGATTGGGCAAGGCTGTCGCAGGAGAAAGCTGATTGGATGTTCTAAACCTCGACATTATTGATGGGGGCTCTCGCTACTGCTATAACTCAACTGTAAGTGGTTCATTTTGGGTTGGTTTGCTTTTTGCATGGCGGCGTTTATGCTAGGGCCAAGAAACATGCAGGCAGTCAGAGATGTTAGTTCATATTAATTTGCCTACAGTGACGAAGAAGTGGTAGGTAACAATCCTAGTAATAATCTTTGTTGAAAGCACCCGCCAAAAAACACCCCTACCACTTAACCCTAACCCTAACCCTATAACCCCATAACCCTAATATTCTTCGTCAATCATGGAACGGTGAGTGCTGCAGTACTTAAAACGTGGCGGGGGTGTTTTTCTCAAATCACACATTTTTGCATTAGTGGTGGGGGCTTTCTACACAAGATCCCTAATCTTCATTTAAAAGTTGGGAGGTCTGGATTAGTGGCAAAAGTTAAATGTAATAAAATCTAAAATTTAAGAAAACATCAAAATTAAACAATAATAGCATCAATCTGTAACATTGGATTAAGAGGAAATGTTTTTGTTTGAAAAGAGTTTAATAGGCGCCTATTGCAATAAATTAAATGATTTAAAGAAGGCATTGCCCCATTTCATGCTATGACCGAATTAAAGAAAACAGCGCAGGGAAAAACCTTAATGTCACAAATATTAATACAAAAACGAGCCCACCAAATCGTCGAACATGTCTACCACCAAACAGCTCATTTTTTTATGAGTCAAAACGACCAACATTTAGGTGATGCCATCAATTTTGACCATGTTTCATCTCCCCCCCTCCTTTTACTCTTTTAAAAATTACAAACGATAGTTTGTGTCATCGCTCTTTTTTTTTTGAAAACTTCCAGTCTTCATCAATAAACCAACATGATCACCATTACATCTACATGAGCTATGGTTTATATTTAGTAAAACATTTTGTTGTGGTTTTAACAAATGTTTGTACGATGAATCTGACACAGATGCATTAATTGATACGTTTTAAATCGGCACGGGTGATAGTATAGCCTGCCGGCGTGAAATCGCACCATACTCAGGAGAAACATGTTTTTCTATTTTGCTTCATAATAGCTTTATAGAGCTACAGGAATCACACCTAAAAATTTGGGAAAAGCAAGAACTTACTTAACTTCTATAAGCATACCTAAGCAAGGAAAAACAAATATAAATCATAATGCTTAGCCAGCAGGGACTTGAGAAAGTTTGAGGGGAAATTAAAATTAACGTCACTGCGTTAAATGGCACCACATGGAAAATATTATTGGTGTTTTGCTTTATAATAGATTTATAAACTACCGGGGTCAAAGCAAACATTTGAGGAAATGCAAGGACACTTTAAACTTCCCAGGACACGTCAAGCAGGTAGAAAAGAACATGCTACATAATGCGTAGCCATCGAGGACTTGAGAAAGTTCAAAGGGAAATCAAAAGAAAATAGCGTCACTGTGTGAAATTGCACCACACGAATGACATTTTTGCTGTTTTGCTTTAGAATAGCTTAATATCAGAAATGTAATCCCTACTTCCAAACTACGGGAAACGCAAGGCTCCCTTGGGTTCGTGTCGGGAAGAACAGAGGACATTGATGTAAGGCATAGCCAGGATCTTGAAATGAGATGTTGTATTAGGAAAAGGAGCACAAAAAGTCATGAACATCTTACTGTATGTACAGAAAACACATAAACTTTTGGTAACTCTTCATACAAGAACCTGATAGGTGAAGCCGGCTTGGCCGGCTGAACCGACATTCTCAATTCCGACGTTACTGATGGGGTCTCTTCGAGTGACGCCGTCATATATATTATAAAGCAAGAACTTCTTTTTATGCTGATACGCTGCCTGTTATGGTATTAATGCCTTATGTCTATACGCTACATCATTGTAATAAAATCCCAAGTTTAAGAAAAAATCAACGTAAAAAGTTAAAAATAACAATTTGTAAATCTGAATATAGAGAGAACAATAGCCGCTTTTGTCGCTATGCCGGAAACGAGATCAATAGCGCAGCCAAATTAGGAACTTAATACCACTAATCTATATACAGTATATAAAAGTCAATGTCTGTGTGTGTGTGTGTGTTCCCTATAGGAAGAAAGGTTAAAAAGTTTACATAAAAACTAAAAGTGTATTCTTATGTAAAATTCTCCGAGGAAGACAACGGAAGTAGTTCCGAACCTCTAAGTGCCCCCCTAAGGGAGCTATGGGGGCATTGGAGCTATGGGGTGCCCCCCTAAGGGAGCTATGGATGAAATTTAAACCATATGTATAAGACACTAAATTAGAAAGCTTTCCAAAATTTCAGCCTTTTTCGACTATATTAGGGGGCAAAAGGGGGGCACAAAGCCCCCTTGAAAATTCAAATACCTATAGAGAGAAAAGTTAAAGAAGCTTCAAAAAATAAGTAAAAGTGTATTGTCATGTAAAATTTTCCAAGGAATACTGTGGAAGTGGTCTTGAATCTTTAAGTGCTCCCCTAAGGGAGCGATGGGGGGCAGAACCCCCCTTTGAAAATTCAAATATATCTGATTTAGATGAAATTTAAACCATATGTATAAGACACTAAATTAAAAAGTTTCCCAAAATTTCAGCCTCCTACGACTATATTAGGGGGCAAAAAGGGGGGAGAAAGCCCCCTTGAAAATTCAAATACAAAAATACCCCCTTGAAAATTCAAATACCTATAGTAATGATAAAGGAATTAAAAATGAAGTGTATGTCGCAGTTTAATGGTTTTTGATATCATGCAAGTAATCTTAAAGTATTAAAGAGAGAGAAGAGATGTTCGAAATGAGCATTAATCTATGGGGCTCTACTATAAATATTTGTTAGGTACCACAAATAAAAAAATATTTTTTGCAGTATATAACTAACTAGCAGATTAACCCATTGTTGATCGGGTAAAATGTAAAAACTACAAACTTCCTTTGTCACGTAAATGTGCGTCTGTAATATCAGTTTTGCTCGCCTCATATCAATACGACCGAAGTTTCGCACTTCGCTATTCAGAAGGATTAGACTCAACACGAATTCAAATATAACCCTCTGTCTACCAAAAAAATTCCATGCAAATTGTACCATTGGGGTCCAATGGACCCCAGATTTCAAAAAAGCATTTGACCGTAAACATCTTACACAAATCAACAAATTAACATTAAAAACTGTAAAAAACGAACAATTTAAACACAAAAACAAGTAACAAACGCAATAAAAAAACAAAACAAAATTGCGGTACTTAGGCCTTATCATATATATTGCTGGTTCCAAGTGGTTACGATCGATAGAGAGCGTCTTATAAGCGAGAAACAAAACAACAAAGCGAGCCCTACAGGCGCGAGGCTTCCGAAAGAAGCAATGCTATTGAGATGTATATTTAAATTTACAAAGCCATCCCTGGACGCGTTTCGTCCTTTTGGACTCATCAGCAGGGCTTGCCAAGGGCCGAGAGGTCCCCCCAATAGCATCAACGTTGACTATTATAAAACAGACTAACACAAAACACAAGACTTACGTGCCGTTTACTATTGAGCGAGGTTCGTTTTGACGTAGTTCTAGCCGCTCGACCATGGACTGATACTGATATCGTTATGCGAAGTTGATCACACAAGCAGTGATTATGCATAAAAAGGTCTTCCAAAGGTTACAAACTAAATGCGGTGCCTTAAGGCATAGCTGGCAGCACGTGGTGCATGGCAGCAAAAAATCGGCGCGCGAGAAGGCCAGATCCAAAGACGCAGCCAGTCAAAAGATTAGATGATGCACTGCAATTACCTTATACACCTTTTCCCGGCGTTTATGCAATGATTAGCAGGTTTATGAAGTTTTGTTACTGCTTATTCCCAATCATCATTTTCGTAAAAGAAATGCAACAACATAGGAGTTCAAATAACTAATATCAACACATAAAAGCAAGGCCGATTTAGTCACCACAATGGATGGTTACACAAAAGCCAAAATGCACAATTTTTCAATACTGCAAACCAATGCCCACAGTTACAAAGCGTTTAGAACACTGAAAATGCTTACTACCGGACACTATTAGTTTTAGCCTATTAGTGATTGCATTGTATGCAAACAACTTGCGAATATTCTTGGCAAATGTTGTTATTGCAGGCGCTGCATGCTTGTCTGCATTTTCGATCTTTGCTTTTTTCACAAAGATCGCTTCTGGCTTTCTTTGCCATTGTTGCTTGGTTTTCGATTGCAGCAGTACTATTTCTATTGCTTTAAGGCTGAATTGCACCCCTTTTTTGCATTGACAGAGCACTTGACATTCCAGCAAGTTCTTTTTCCAAGCGACTCAAAAACTTTCTCCTTTTCTTGTTAAAAATCCGATTATTTTCATTATGCAATTGCTCCAATACTATGTAAGCATTGACAGCTCTAACGTCGATCATGTTGTAAAATAAGGCTGTTGGCCATCTTCTAGTGATTCTCTTGCAGGTGTACGTTGGAAACATCCTATCCAAAATGTCTACTTCACTT
Source organism: Trididemnum clinides (assembly GCA_963675345.1). Lineage (NCBI taxonomy): Eukaryota > Metazoa > Chordata > Ascidiacea > Aplousobranchia > Didemnidae > Trididemnum > Trididemnum clinides. Next base: position 34,372,477 of record OY776290.1, on the reverse strand, counting down.
TTGGTGCTGTTGTAATATAAAATTACTTCAGGCTTCTTTTCAGCAGAATTTGAAGCTATTTCAGGAAGTGAGTGCATCGTCGAAAGCGTATTAACCACATAGTCTTTTTTGGGGGCAATACGATGCGATCATAGCATCATTCTGAAATCCAAAAATTGTAGAAGTGATGTTACGACCTTTGGAAACTGTGACTTGCGGAGGCAATTCTGGTTTGTTCTTCCGAATAGTTCCAACCAGAGTAAGCGTCTTTTTCAGCAGATCTCGAGCGAGCGGGATGGTAGTAAAAAATTTATCGCAAGTTATATTCCTACAGAATGTTCAATTTCTTTGACCAAATCTTTGACAACTCTTGCTCCCTGGTTTACTTCTCTTCCATCTGCAGGATTTTTTCCAGTATAAACTTGCATCTTCCGTGCATAAGATGTGTTGGCTTCGCATATTGCCCAAATTTTTATTTCATACTTTCCAGGTTTGAAGAAATATACTGCAGAAATAGGCATCTTCCTCTGAAACAAACCAATTGTTCATCAACAGTCATATGGGGACCTGGAGTGTAGGCATTACGCAAATTCAAATCCCATTGCTCAAAGACATCTCTGATAGGCTGGAATTTGTCTTCAGATCTGTTTCTTCTTCGTGAATTAGCGTCATCAAACCGAAGCACTCGTAGAATCTGTTGATATCGATTTCGGCTCATGAGTTTATTGAAAATAGGTCTGCCGTCCTCTTTACTCCAAAGCCGAGTAGCATTTTTGTTGTTTGATTTATAAATACCGATAAAAATTACTACACCCAAAAATGTGTCGAATTCGGAATGGTTTAGAGCAAGCCACTTGTCTTTGTAAATAAGTAATCCTTCAGCATTTATCCAATTACGAACTTTTTCCAGCAATTTGTCTCCAAAAAATAATCTAAATGAATCAGGCATTGAATCGCATTGCGATTTTGCAAACCGTGAAGGGCCTGGACTCTTGTGATATATGTTACAAGAAGCAGTTTGGCCAATGTTATTTGTATGGGGAGTTGCTGACCAATTTTCTTTCTTATTTCGGGATATAAAGATGGTAGAAGTATCTTGATCTTCATCAATATCTGAGATATCAGAGGAAGACAATTCTTCCACACTTAGATGATCGATTTCTCCTTCGTCATCCGACGACTCGATCTGTTCTTCTTCTCTCCATCTTTCATCATCTTCACTCTTTTCCAAAAGCTCTAGAATCTCGTCATCTTCTAAGTAGCTAGCCATTCTTTTTTGTGGTTTATTTTCTAACCTGATTGCCATTTGCAACTATAAACAATATTTATGCAAACTAATATTTTTTTTTTTGGGTGCCAAACAACAGATTAGTTGTTTCAAAACAAAAGGACTGTATCAAAAAAAGCTCAGCCAGTATAAACTAAACAATGCAGGTTTCTTATTACCTTGGGGTCCAATGGACCCCATGGTATACGATGCTGTTTTTATTTTTTATGCCATATCGGCTTATCTGAGATTTGTGATACTCTACCTCGTTGAAGATCAACTAAACTTAGGAAAAGTCAGGTAATATGGAAGTCGGGTTTGCTATGTGTTCTTAGTAATGAAAGATCAAACTTTATTTTGGGGTCCATTGGACCCCATGGTAGACAGAGGGATAATTGCAACGTTTCCTACATTACTCTTAAAACTGAGCGCCAAGCAGATCTGTAAATGTCACAATTAGTTACCCGTCGTTGATCGGGTAAAATGTAAAGACTGATTAAATTTTTACATTGAATAACCATCTTCTATATATATATAAAACTCAAACTTTGTCTATCTGTCTGTCCGCTATAGAAATAAAACTGGAGACATTTAGATACTAACAAACATGTGAATAACTTTTTCCAGGGAAGCCAAATACGATATTTTGATTTCGATCAGAATCGTCTATGGGGGGCTACGAGCCTATAGGGCTCTACTAGATGCCTATTTGTACTGTTGTACGATGAAATAAAAATCATGAAAACACATTAAAATATGGTTATTCAATATAAAAATTTAATCAGTCTTTACATTTTACCCGATCAACGACGGGTAAATCTGCTAGTATAATATAAATAGGAAAGCGGCAGCACCAATTGGCAAAATAGGCTTACCATTAAATAGTTTTTTTCTTTAATTGTGAAAGCAACCACCATTTCGCCGCTACAATCAGTTTTGATTATGTACAATTCGTACTCCCCACAAATATCAACAATAATAATTTGTGGCAAGATTCTTTGTGGGCATTGCCAGTGATGATTAAGAGAATATGATGATCACAATGTCGTGTACAAAAAATGTGAAAGTGCGTAAAATTTATTAACTTTTCGCTACTGCACACACAAGAGTCGGATGGGCGAAGCCAGCTTGGCCGGTTGAACCGAAATACCAAACCCGGACATTACTGATGAGAGGCCTCTGCCGGGCGACGCCGGCAAGGTCGGCTAATTTAAAGTTATACAAAAGAGAGAAATGCGTTTCAGCGCACGTGGTAATTTTAAGATATATGAAAGAGAAATGCATTTCAGCGGACGTAGTTGTTCAAAGATATATAAAAGAGAAATGCGTTTCAGCGCACGCGTCACGCGGTAGTTTAAAGATAAATGAAAGCGAAACTCGTAGAAGAATAGGCAATTTAGAGTTGTAATTGTCGGAATTAAGTTAGCGTGATGTCATTTCGTTTGAGTGCGATCAGAGTTATGCGCGTATAAGCCGACCCCTTAGTTGGTAACTTTTTTTTTAGTTTTAAACTCGGCTTGTATGCGAGTATATAGGGTAATTAAAAAGTCATAATTATACTAAAAGTGAATAAATCATACAAATTCTTTTTCGTGGTAACCGCATGTAAAATGTAGAAATGATATAGCTAATACTAAAAGGAAACAGGCATAGTGATCGCCTTAAATTCCCTTCGCTCCTTCATTGCTGAGGTTGCAAAATTCTAACCAGGCCGGTAGCAACTAGCTATCAGATACAGAAAGCTGCTGGGAGAAAATTGGACTTTCTGGTATCCCGTGGTACCTGAAGTTTTCTGTTCTTTCCTTTTACGCAGTAGGGTTGTGGGTAGAGCTAGAAGAGAAAGTGCCTCAACTGCAATTTTTATACATTGCTTCAGTTCTCAAATGCTTTATTAAACCTTATCTCTCATTGCTATGAATTTAATGTTTAACTCTCAATACAGAAACAACTAATTGGATAAACTTATGCTTCTCCAGAGGCGTTAGTTGCATCATTCTCACCAGAATTATCTTAGCCACTGCCGTCAGTTTTTAACTACTTCTTCAATGCTATTGTCTAAGCTTACATAATTGTATTCTTGATAAAAGAATCACCACTACATAGCTTTATCCACCTATCTAATTTTTAAACCAGGAAGCCACAAACGTTAATCTTTCTATTACAAAACCTTGAAACAGGTGTAGCAGTGAGATTATTTTTCTTACTCTGGTCTATTGCATCATAATATGTAATAAAAAATTAAAAATGCCGGCCTATTGCATTGGACTAAAACAAAATATTTGTTCACCATTAGAACGATGTGATACTGCGTAAGTTTGACAATAGGTAGCATGTTATTGTAAAACCACTATTATTATTAGTCAAAGTGGTGGTCGTTGTTGTTTGCGTATTTGAGGGTTAAAAGAATACAGTTTGGCATTCCTTCTGGGAACTCCAGATTTTTTATTGAGAACCCCTGGGGGTCCCTGGGGACCCCGTTAGGAGCCGCTACTCTATTAAAACTTTGAGCCAATTCAATAGACTGGCAATTTGCAGACTAGCTTATCTAGGGTGACCATATTTTCATTACCAAAAAGGAGGACATTTTTTGATAATAATTATTATCAATCCTACCCTATAATAAAATCAGCCCCATAATAATAATCAAGGGTCTGCGGCTCTGGATTGCAGAGACAAGATGGGTGGGAAGCAGTGGCGACTCCGGCACTCGGGCTACTCAGGCTGAGCCTGAGTTACGAAGTGAGGAAAGACTTTGTTAAATTTAAATTCTGCGAAACAAGTTTAAAACTTTTTAACTTAATTGATATTTAGTCCAAAGAAGAAGCCGGACATCGTGTAAACCACCAGAGTTTGTGGTGGCAGTTGCTTTTTGTATCCAACGTTTTGTCTTGCTCGGGCTCGAGGACGGTAGCAGGACACGCTGTGCAGAGAAATAACGAGAGAGAAAACGATTTTCAAGCATTTTTTCGAATCAAATCTAACTCGGGCTTGATTGCAGTTGCCCGAACTCTAACAATGCGAGCGTTTAATAGGTTGTTTCAGGGACTTTTTTGCTTAATTTTGTTGATGAACTCGGGCCCGCGAGAAATAGCCCGAGTTGCAATCAGAAAAAGGTAGATAAGAGCAATTTACAAGCACGTCTACTGTCGTTTTGTCTTGCTCGGGCTCAAGGACAATAGCAAGACACGCTGTGTAGAGAAATAACGAGAGAAAACGATTTTCAAGCACTTTTTCAATTAAATCTAACTCGGGCTTGATTGCAGTTGCCCGAGTTCTAACAGTGCGAGCGTTTAATAGGTTGTTTCAGAGATTTTTTACTTAATTTTGTTGGTGAAATCGGGTACAGTTGACAAAAGCACGCGTTTTGTTATAACTGCGTAAATTAAGGCGTTAACAATAATTAAATCGCTGGATAAATTGTTGCTATTTTTTGTCTTCTCGCTAGTTTTTCTGCTTTATTTACTGTTTTTGCAATATTTTGCGACACTGTCAGTGACGAGCCTGATTAGCCATAAAAATCTGGAGTCGCCACTGGTGGGAAGTGATAATGTCCGGATGATTTGAAAGGAACACATGGAAAGCTGTCGTCCCACATTTTTCAACACCGGAAATATGTGGAAGGAAGGGAAGATAATAATTATTATCAAAAAATTAAAATGTGGAAGTAAGGAAGGGAAGGATGTGGAAGGAGGAAGGTGCTTGAGAGGAGGAGACGGACGATTGGGTTTTATTGAAGAAGATAAGGCAAAAATTTGGAAGGAACACATGGAAAAGATCATGAATGAAGAAAACGAATGGGATCGCATGGTGGAAACTGATGTAGTAGAAGGACCAGTGGAAAAAGTGGCTCGTAATGAAATTGTGGAAGCAATTCAAAGTATGAAATCAGGAAAGGCAGCTGGAACATCTGAAGTAAGTGTGAAGATGATAGCTGCAAGTGGTGAAATTGGGGTTGTAGGGATGATGGAACTATGCCAGCGTGTATTGGATGGTAGAGGAATGCCTGGTGAGTGGAAAACAAGTTTGATTCTACCTATCTTTAAAGGAAAGGGTGATGTGATGAGCTGTGGATCATACAGAGAAGTAAAACTGCTAGAATATGCCATGAAAATTGTTGAAAGGGTACTAGAGAGGCGAATACGAACACTAGTCAATTTGAATGAAATGAAGTTTGGATTTATGCCAGGAAAAGGAACAGTGAATGCGATATTCATTGTGAGAAGAATGCAGGAGGATTATCAAAAGAAGGACAAAAAGTTGTATATGTGTTTTGTTGACATGGAAAAAGCTTTTGATAGAGTGCCAAGAAAAGCGATTAAATGGGCCATGAGAAAGAAGGGTTTATCAGAAGTAATAGTTCGGGCAGTTATGAGCCTGTATGATGGTGCAAAGACAAGAGTGAGGGTGAGATCTGCATATTCAGAGGAATTCGAAGTAAAAGTTGGTGTACATCAAGGATCTGTGCTGTCGCCACTATTGTTTGCAATAGTGGTGGACGTTATTACAGAAAATGCAAGAAGGGGTGTGGTCAATGAATTGCTATATGCAGATAACCTTGTTATCATGAGCGAAGACATGGAAGACATGAAGGAAAGGTTTTGAAATCGGAAGGATGCACTGGAAAGTAAAGGTTTGAAGGTCAACACCAGAAAAACAAAATTGATGGTAAGCGGGTTAAAAGGTGAACTACACAAAAGCAAGATAGATCCAGGTGGAATTTGTGGGAGGAGAGTCATGGCCAATTTAGTGTTGTGCACAAAATGTGGAAGCTGGGTTCATGGCAAATGTGCAAAAATAAAGAGAGTTACCGCTAGGTTGGCTATGCATTTTGTTTGCTCGAAATGTAAAGGAATAATGGAAAGGACAATGGATTCGATCGAGAAGTTGTGCGATGAAGTGGAGACAGTGAATGGATTTTGTTACTTGGGAGACAGACTAAATGCTAGTGGTGGTTGTGAAGCGGCAGTTACAGCAAGAGTAAAAATCGGTTGGGTAAGATTCAGGGAATGTGGAGAATTGTTGCCAGGAAATAGGTTTCCTCTGAAGATAAAAGGTAAAGTCTATCGTTGTTTTGTAAGATCAGCAATATTGTATAGAAGTGAGACATGGTGTCTTAAAGAAAATGAAAAAGCAATTTTGAGGAGAGCGGAGAGAGCTATGGTGAGAGCCATGTACGGTCAGAAAGTGGTAGACAGGAAGACGACTGAAGAACAGATGGACATGTTGGGGTTGAAGGAAACTATAGACCGGTTAGCAACAGCGAATGGAGTTAGATGGTATGGACATGTGCTGAGGAGGGATGACGATAGTGTTTTGAGGGTTGCTCTGAATCTCGAAGTGAGTGGAAAGAGAAAGCGAGAAATACCTGGAAGAAGCAGATGGATGAGGAAACATAGAAGATTGGTTTGAAGAAGGAGGATGCCCTGAGACGAGACAAGTGGAGGGACGGAGTGCGAGCAATTGCAGAAGGAATGGGGTAAATCCGGCCATCTCTGCTAAAGGGACAACACCGGATAAAAACTGAATCACTACCTACAAGTTGTTCTGCAAGGGTGGGAAAATTTTTGGACATTTGTTGGACACTGACCGCTTTTGATAATTATATATTGATAATTAGTACAAATACAGCAGGTTATTCTTTAAATTTATGAAGCCAAAAGAAAAAAATGTAAGTCGGACAATAAACCAAAACAAATTTTGAAAAACAACTCATGCTGCATGATGACGGTGTGTAATTGTGCATGGTGTAAACGAAACTGAACAAAAGAAATGAAATCAACAAAAAAATAACCAACTTATTTGTCGGATTTGGCCGATGGATATTTAGATGTTCCTTTAACTTTTGTCAATAAGGTAGAATCATTTTTTGCCATGTCATAAAATTGGCTGCACGTAACATCATTAAAATTGTACACTACTGTTAAAATACTTGCACAAACTCGAATAAAAAATGCTCTCTTTCTTTTGATATTAGGTCAATGGACCATAACAACAAAGCAAAATTTATCTCCGTTGCGTAAAATACAAGAAATGCAGTTTGGAAACTTAACGGTATTTGTACCGTTTTCCATGTAATCTTATTCTTTCAAACCTAAAGCAACAGTCAGTCTGAGATAGACCTTTAGGAAACTCCCTTTTATCCTTACCAGTTAAACTTATTATCACTTGAACTAATATGCAGTGACATAATTTTTTAATCACAGGGTAAACGTAAAAAGGGAATTTTTGAAAGACTTCGGATGACCAAATTAGTGCTTATTAAAAAGGAGGACAAAAAAGGCATTTTTAAACATTCTCGGAGGACCAATTACTTTTTACCAAAAAGAGGACGTATGGTCACCTTAAGCTTATCATCAAACACTCAATTTTTTTTGTTCAGTTTCAATCAAACTCTAATCTATAGAAACAGTTTAATAAGCATTGCTTGTACCGACATTTTCTGCTCTTAACAGTTAGTTTCACTGTATCTTATTGCAGCTTGGTCCAACTGCAGGCCCCCAGACAGAATTTTTGCGGCCGGCGAGCTTTTTCGAGGTCGAAAACTCGGTTGAGAGCTGGGATATTTTTAGGATTATTTTCGTCGAGAAACTTGGCTTTTGTTTGAACGGCAGAAACCAAGAATTTGAGAAATCTTAGGCGATTTTGTGTTCGGCGAGAAGAGAAGATATTTTTCTGTTTAGAGATGAACACTGTTGCGACAAGCAATTTTAAAACGATTGAGAGATCGATTACGTGGCAGAACAGCAACCGATATCTAGCCAAAACTTTTCACAATCTTTCAATCTTTAGTTGGAAGTGGCCTGCAAGTTGTCACTATGTTGTAATGTGGCCCGTAGGTCAAAACAGTTGACCAAGTTGTGTTACTGCATAAATTTAATTTTGAATGAAACGCTGCTATTGCTCAAAAAAACACGATTATTTAATTTGTTATCATAAACTTTATGACGACACAATGGCTCTAGTAAAAGTCTACGTGCCTCTTTGATCATGATTAAATTTATTCTAATTTTAACTTATGCCACTCAATTTATGCCAATTTTAGAACTAACGTCAACTTATATGCTGCTAAAATACCACAAGTTGCTAAACATCAATCAAAATGATATACAAATCACGGGGTATCCAAGAAAAAGTAATTCTCCTTAATCATGCGTAAGGTTCCGGACCTCAGCCAGGTTTGCCAGATGGTTAATCCGACACTATTGCCTGGTATCCTGATCATTTAAATCGAAGTAAAAAAAAGTTAACGTAACTGTGCTACTGGCTTCGTACACAAAACAGTTGAAAGAATTGTAAAACAATCTGTCAATTGTTTGTTTTCGACATTGCTAACTTGCTGTAGACGCGAGCTACTTTCCACACTGTGGTTTACAGAGTTAATCGAATATCGAGATAAGTTTGAAATTTCAATGGCCTGAGTCTCCGTTTGTCTCAGGCTGTTGTCAATAATATGTCAAAAACTACGTCACTAAGTTCATATATTAGGCCTTTCTACCATCGAATAAACTTCTTTTAAGCCAGGTTTTTTCCCTTAAGAAGACACAAGGTAAAAGAGTTCTTCATCAGCCTCGCGATCCTCAGCTACATTGTCAACTCAACTGATTCTATTCGAAGACTATGGCGAACCTAGTTGATATTATAAAGCACGAGGCCTGTAGCTTACTACTACAGTAGACTGACGAACTATGGTAATTCGCACAAGCTGGGACATCTATCAATGTTATAAGCCATGGATTGCATAAACTGTAGGAATGAGGAGCGTTGACAAGGAGGTCCAAGGGGTATCTTTGGTACCGCGCCCGGACATTTTCACGGGGCCTAGATTTTTGAAAACGTTGCGCGCAATGTTAACAATAAATTAGGCCCAAGCTTTCTATTTTTTTCTGTCAACAAATGCATAACTAATATAATAATTTTTTTGACATGATGATCATGTTTTCCTCATTTTGGCCACAAAAAATTTGCTTATATACTCCTTTTAAAAAAAATTCGGGCCCCTCAGAATACTTTCTGGCCCATGGCTAGAAACGTAAAATGTGGTTCCTGTAACTCTTAAAGCACGTAACTTAATTCTAACACAACATTCTAAACATAACATAATTTTAAGCCTCAAACCCCTAAATCTTAAATCCAGATATTCCATATCGATCAACCAATTTGTTTATGGTCAAATTTTACAAAATCAATTCATATTCAATTCTGTTATGTTTTACTATCTCTATAAAACAGCAAGACTACATTTTGCTTTTCGATTATTGCTGACTGATAATGATGCATTGCATGTTATCCACTTTATGTTTTTGACTTACCTTTAGTCTTATATTATTCCATAGACATAGTGATATAACTATGCTTGATTTATTACCCCACATATGGAAATTTGATTATTTGAATAATAAAGTAGCCAGACAGCAATGTCTTATTTGTATCAGAGCGGAGCTAAAGAAAAAAGCGCAGAAAGAAAAGCAGTTTCTGAGAAATTATGCCAAACACTCATCCATTTGTAATTGGATAAAACCCGGCAACTCCACTTTACCAGATCCTTGGTAAAAGGGGCGCGAAATTAATGTTGGCACCTGGCCCGGACTGTTCTCTCAACGACCATGGTAGAAATATTTTTACTTTATTGTTCCATTGTCTACCACGGACTTTATGTAAAAAGTTTTTCAAGTGGTGAGCAGTGTGTAAATTAGACCAGTCTCATGTCAGAGTAAGGGCATTGGAATCAGAGGCATAAATAACAACATTCCTTGCTAGAAAAGAAACCAAGAGAAAGCAGTACTTCTAGGTGACATAGCACAGCGTAGAAGAATACCTTTTTATTTAGTAGGTATATGAAGATTGATTCAAAACATTTGGGGTGGGAGCGATCACTCTTTCGCCTTATGCTGCTTCCAGGGCACATTACCTTTGCCGGTAACCTGAGGTTTCCAATGTAATTATGAAAGGAATATCATCAAGTTGCTAAATAGCTTGAATTAGACAAATTCTTTAATCGCGAACACGTTCATTGTTTTGATGTCCATCTCCTACTTTGAATTCGTGCTCCCCGGACTCATTGAAAACAAAAGGATAAAAGTGTGTAAATTCTTAGAGCTTTTGTGAGTAAGACCAGTCTTGATTCAGGAGAATTATGCTCGGCACTAGGAACTCAGAAGCTAAGGCTCGATTTCCACACACATTTATAACATGTTTGAAACAGCTCTCACAAAGCAATGTTCCCTGAATGAAGCTATCGAAGCTGGATGATCCAATGTTGTATACACCTATATACAGGTAACTGGCTGGTAGCCGTGCTTGTTTTAGTCCTACATACATGTATAACCATAATTTTGATTGTTTAAAACCTCTATCAACAAAATAAATCTCGTTTCCACAATCAACATATTTTGTTAAAACTTGCCGTAACCGAAATTCTGAGTTGACAAATCAAACTAGCGGTAGGAATCCTAAATTTGAATGCCAGGCGATGTCTATTTTTACTGGTAACGTAGCAAGTTGTTGTTCTTCGAGACTAACATCGGCATTTGATATTAGATTTCAATTCTTGAGTTATTGCTTTTGCGCTTTTGAAACTATCACGAAACTCTTACAAATTAACTTTAAACATTTATAAATAGCTTATATTAGATATCTACTGCATACGTGTTTCTTGGTGATCTTTATCGTGACCTATACCCGAATTTGTCACGATTTTAAATTGCATCATTAAGATAGCTTTTCGCTCGTTTAGCTTGCTAAAAAACCCGGCCTTTCCACTTAACTCTTTCGCTCCCGCGATCATCGATTGATGATCTCGTGTTTTCAGTGTTTACCTCAAATTTTTTTAAATTGAGTTACAAAATTAGTTTAATAAAAAATCGATTTGTGACTTTATTTTTCATCCGATTTTCATAAAATTTTCAAAAGATCACGCCTATTACCTCACGCATCGGAAGATGTATAATTTGTTCCCTAATTCTTGGATTTTTACACCCAAAAACGGTTAAAATGACCAAGAACCCAGTTGCAGACGACAAAATCGGACAAATTCTCAGCACGTGCCAACTACGCTAAAATCAAATTGAGATTACATCTTTACCACATAACCAAACCCTTCATCATTAACACAGTCTGAAAACTACTCTTTTGGGGCATCATTTGACAAAATTTCAAGCAATAATAATAAATTTTACTTTTTTAAATTTCCAAATTTTTTAGGGGTCTCAAAACCCCCCAAACAAATTTGTACGGTAAGTAGATAAAAGTAAATTTAGTGCGTAAAAAATATGATATGTTGCTAAATACCAGTCTCATTTGAAAGCTTAGGAAATTTGCTTTCCAGCAATATATAACTTTAAATAGTTTAGGCTAAGTGGTATATGATATTTACTGATCAAAAATGAGTACTGTACATCATGTCAGTTCAAAACCCCCAAATTTTTTAACTTACCTTCACTAAATTATAATTTGTAGAAAAACTACACCCTATAAAAAGATAAAATAACATGCAAATATTTCACCACTAAAGTCGTCATTTTGTATCAAATTTCCAAGGAGACAAGAAGCGAAATACAAGTTTAAAAGCTAACAGAAGTTTGGCTTCTCTAAATCAAAGTTTGCTGTATCCCCCTTGTTTCTCAAGAAATGGGAAGGGTGTAAACAAGCGGCTGTTTCATTATCAGTGACAGCATATTCTATTTAAACTTGATATTTTCTGAATCTTGAAGAAATTCCCTGTTCAAAAATACATAATGTTACATGTTTTAGGCTAACCTGAAGCAGATAATGACTGATCATATTTTAGGTACTGAATTTAACTACCAACATTTGGTACCGGTCGGTACCGGTCAAAAAAAAGGTCATGTGCCTCAGAAAGTTGCAAATTGTAGAAAACCTAGGCTTTTAGGTAAGTTTTGATTGATGTACCTTGAAAGCTTATTTCCTTAGCATCATCTTGCGACCATTTCTAAAAAAATTGGTTGAAAATAAAATCTGTAGTGATCTTTGAGGTGAGGGTACTACTTTAATCTTGAAGACGAGTACCCCCAGTTGAGGGGGTTCATTTGCATAAAATTTGCATATTCAAAAAAAATGTTTTTTTTTCTATTTGAAATCCTCAAGAAATGTAGATTTCAACGATATATCACACTTAATGTAGAAGTAGACAGCTGAGTAATGATTTACAAACAAACTTGAGGTACATAGTTATGATTAATTATGATTGATTATGACAGTTTTTCGCGCTGCCACCTTACGGACATTTTTTTTCGCTTTTCACGCGGGAGCAAAAGAGTAGCCACACCCTGTAACTAGTAATTTAAATTGCAATGGCGTGTGAGCAAAACTGCATAACAAGCAGTGGCGAGATTAAATGTATTTGCTCAATAACCCTCAGAGAAAGAAGATTGAGCTGAGGTCAGAGAAAAGAACCTCAAACAAACGAACCTTCAGCGTCTTTAATTGCCAGTGAGTTGCTGAAATGTATAGAACTATGCAGCATTTGAATTGCTTCGGCGTGTGACCGAAACTGCATACTAAGCAGTAGCGTGATCAAATGTATATGCGTGATTAGCCCATGGAGAAGATATATTAAGTTGAGGTCAAGGGAGCCAGAAACTGTGAGCAGAAAGTGAAATTGACTTCCCTGTCATTTGATATTGTTATGCGAGGATGTATAAAAGTGTTTTTAAAAGGTATTTTTAAGCTTTTTCATCATGAAGGTGTGTTTTTTCTAAAACTTTCTCTCTCAGCCTAAAAATTGCCGGCATCCTGGCTGAAGTCAGAGAAACGAACCTCAAACAAACAAACATTCAACGTCTTCAAGTGCCGGTCAATTCCTGAAATTCATTTAGTACATTGAAAAGTTAGTTATAATTTAAAAAAGCACAACACTCACGTGTTGAAATCTAGTTGAGTTGCTCTTAAAATGGCTACATACAAACAGTGGCTGCGACTCTACAATTTGCGGCTCAAGAATAAGCTTGTCTTCTTCTTCTTCTTCTTCTTTCGGCTTCTCCCTATTCGGGATCACCACAGCGCGAAAGGACTTTCCACTTCTACCGGTCGACTTCGTCTTCTTCGTAAGCTCCAACCCTTTCCATGTCTTCTCTTGCCAACTCCATCCACCTTCACCTTGGCCTTCCTCTTTTCCTTCTACCTGGCACCGCCATCTCCATCATCGTTTTTCCCACGTAGCCTTTTTCTCTCCTTTTCACGTGGCCATACCATCGTAGCCTTGCATTCCGAAGTTTGTTTCCTAGCTTTGTCATTTTCTCGTTCCCTCTCACGTATTCGTTTCTTATCTTGTCCTTTCTTGTCACTCCCAGTGCCTATCTCACCATTTTCAACTCTGCAACTTCCATTTTACCCACCTGTCTTTCCGTCACTGCCACCGTTGGTTGTTCAAATCAAAGTAGCCTTGGTGCCGGTCCCAAGCCCGGATAAATGGAGAGGGTTGCGACAGGAAGGGCATCCGGCGTAAAATTTAGCCAAATGTTTTCAATGCGCGTCGTATCAAGCTTGTACGGGTAATGAAGTTCAGCAGATGTAGCTTTTTATTCTAGCTGGTTGGAAGATTTGTCTGGCTGGAGCGATGACTTTCCGAACAATATTACAGAAACAAGAACCGCGAAAGAGAAGTAATTTTGCTGAAAACGAAATTCTCAGTTTAAAAAAGTCCATTTCCAAAATAAGATTAAGGTCTTCATGTTGTTTTAGACGCTAAATTGGGCAAAGTTTTCTTTTTTTAATTGTTTCTTTTATGCTCTATTTTCTCCCTCCACAAACAGCAGATTGAGCTTGTTTATTTTATAAAATCGCTGGATAATACGATTGAGATTAATTAATGCTTCGCCCCTCCCCCCTTTCTCCCCACCAAAAATTTGTTTCCAAATACGCCACTGGTTAAAATAGAATGCAATTATGTTGAAAATATTCTCGTGGTACCATTAAGGGTAGCGTCAATATCTGTGATTCGTTGTTGGCCTAGAATGAGATCGCGTATTTGAGGGCACTCTGTACTAATGCATGTATAGTTGTAAGAAGTGTTGTGGTATCAGCACCCAATGACGCTTCAGCCTACATCCTTAAACTGTTGTTCGTGCTGAGTGCTTAACACTGATCGCTTTAATAAAATGCTTATACTGTACGGAAGTTGACAATGCAACCTCATAAAGAGTTTTACGGGAAATGGTTTGTGTGGAAGTGTCAATCCCATAATGGGTACAAGCAATGGACATCTAGTTTTCTTGTTGTTGAGGTGAAAGACGGTAGTTTTAGTCATAGGTTTAATTAATTTGAGTCTTCACGTTACTCTAATAACCATTGAATTGTCTCCTCCATTTTTGTGCAAGCAGAATTAGAGCGTCTGTGTATAGGAAAGGTTCATATGACGTTACACATTTGGCGCTAAAAAAAGTGGCTGACCAAAGCTATAATTTACTCTGGAAAGTTATAGAGCAGTGATTCTCAAACTTTTATGATCTGTGGACTCCTTCCAAAGACTCTCAACACTTGTTCCCCCTGCTCTTCAATAAAAATGCGTAGTTTTGCTTTTAACGGGTTTCCACCAGTTTTTTTATTCGCCATGTTTAATAATAAAAAAATCAACCAACGAAAGTAAAAGAATAAATGCTTTACAGTCAAAGAATTGAGCAAATCAAAATCAATTTACCGTACTTTAAATCAACGTAGTCAGTGCGAAGTGTGTTCTTGTGCTCGCCTGAGCAAACCTTTGATATTCGGCTCCGTCTTGGACCGAGCAACGCGAATACCACTGCATACATTGAGGTGATTTCTGGATTTCGTTTTTATGAACGCCAGATCAGAAAATCCAGCCTCGAAAAGGTAGGTAATTGCAAATTGAACGAGAATTATGGAAGCTTTCCGGCTGAGTAGTGGTATATGAATTATGAAGTTTTCAATTTTGTTATTAAATACCAGCTTCATCGCACTCGAAACTGTGATTTCTACCAACTCCTCTGCTTTTTCGGCATTAGGGTCAATTTCAGTGTTAAACGGGTCTCTGTACCATGAAGCATGCAACGTGTCGTCGTTGAAATATGATCGAAACTCAGCAGAGACGATTTCAAGATGTTCTATAATGCAAGTTTTGATGTTATCTGGCAAATTAATCCTATTCATTTTCAGGCGCCTTTCCAAGAAAGAAAACGAGGTAGTGGAACCTACCTTGATTCGTGCTTGTCAAACTCCCATTCGAGCAGTTAGCCCAGCCAGCTTGCTTTAACATCGCTGACTGTAACATCATGGCCTTGCTAAGACAAGTTCCTGTCGTTGAGGTGGCCAAATACATCGGCCAGGTACGCAAGCATCACAACAAATTCTTCATTGTGAAATTGGACATAAAAGGCTGTTTTTGTTTTCTCGGAGAAAGATTTTAACTTCATTTTTAAGTTCATGCAGCCGAGAGAGGCATTTGTCTCTCAACAGCCAACGGACTTTGGTATAAAACAAAAGTCCCACATGTTGCGCTCCAATTTCTTTGACCAAAAGTTGGAAGAGCCGCTGATTTTTTTCCCTCGAACGAATGAAGTTGATCACTTTGACCGCAACGTCCATAACTTCCATCAAATGTAGAGGCAGAGTCTTGGATGCTAGAGTGTATCGGTGTAGTGAGCAGTGCGAGGACGTCACATGAGGCCATTTGTTCTTCACCAGTGTGAAAAACTCTGATTTAACGCCAATCATCGCTGGGACACTGTCAGTACAGATGTGCTTGAAATTCTGCCAGCTGAGCTCGTTGGATTCAAAAAAAGAGTTCACAAGAACTTTGACATTAGCACCAGTTGCTCTGGCTTCTTTTTCGTCGTGTGGCAGGGTATCTATGACCCAGGTCATACAAAACAAAAAATATTGTATTGTTGTGGCTGACAGCGTATTGCTAAACAAGAACTCTTCCTTCATCTATCTTTCTTTTTCGTATTGGGTGAAAGCGATCAAGTGGCTTTCTAAAGCGCTATCGGTGGGCTCGTCCAGTAGAAGGCTAGCTCGGAGCGTGCTTTGCTTGATTTTGGAGCAAACTTGCTGGCACACATTAGCAGCCATGTTGTCAATCTATCGGAAAATAATGTCATTAGAGAGCGAAACTTCCTGGTTTTTCTTTTTTGCCCCCGATTCGGTCATTATTTCAATCATTTTTTCTGCGCATGGCTTGATAAGTTCCTTAGCGATAGTATGCGGCTTCTTACAGTTCGCAATTCAATATGCCATCTCGTAGCTGCATTAAAGAGTAGGCTTTTCCTCTACCGTAAATCCCAAATGAGGTTGCGTCGCTTCCAGGTTGTATTGTACTTTTTTGGTAGACGGAGCATCAATGTCATCATCCTTCCATTGGAGATGCTTTTTATCGCGATGGTTTTTTAGTTTGGAGGGTCGTAATCACGCATTTGACATCACGACCGAGCAGTGAAGACTACTGCGAACAATCACAACCATTCCGAGTAACTTTTGTGAAGCCAAATAAGACGTAGTTCTCGCTCCACTTGCGAATTTTTGTGATTTGATAACACAAACATCTTGTTTATGCTAAATATATGTAAAACGTAAGGTCTAGAGTCGAAACAGAATACAAACGAAGAAGTAGTTAAATTTCTATTGCTACAACAGTCACAATTACTCTATCTTCGCAATTCACCAATTATATATTTATATACAACCAGGACGCACCAAACTCCTTCCACAACTTACAACTACTATCTTCGTAATAACAACAAATTACAAGGATATAGCGCGGATAGTTCGTCTCCATCCGCAACTAACTCTCACCTTGAGATAACTCCTATCATCAATACGGACTTTTCGTTTGTCCCCAGAACACGCTTTAACTCTAATCCTTCTGAATAGTGAAGTGCGAAATTTCGGTTGTATACATATAAAACGAGCAAAATTGAAATTACCAGACGCGCTGTTACGGAACAAAGGGAGTTAGCAAATTCAGAAGTTTTAATTCAAGAAAATTCAGAAGTTTAGCAAATTCAAAAGTTGCAAACAGGATTACGCTACAATCGGCAACTTGCTATCACAAAATTCCATCACTATTTATAACGACTTAAGCATTTAAGTTTTGCAATGCTGCAGATTAAAACAAAGCTACAATGTACCGAACGATTCAAGAACGTTCCAGAAAAATGCGTTACCGAACGTCACAAGGGAGATCTACGACGTAAGAATGAAAACTAGAAATTTAAGTTTAACTGGCGTATACTTAATATTGTGACACTTGGGTTTTGCAATATTAGTGAAGGCCTCTGCAAACCTACATAATGAAGGCCTTCGCTCCTGACCTCAGAAGAGCCGCTCCACGGTGCACATGTGGGGCCGAAGGCCCCGTTTGAGAAACCCTGGTATAGGACGAACACCAACTTTTGGGGTTATTTTGAAAACTAATGAGAAATCATTTAAACATTGGAGGGGATTATTGCTGGTTTGCTATTTGTAAACAAATAAATTTAATCGAAAGTTATTTAAGTGAGAGTAGGCCTTTCAGTTGGCTAGTCAAAGCTTAATAGGGCCTACGTTGTGTCAATTTGACAAAAAATTGGCCGTAAGAGATTATCGCCTACATATTACTTATGTTTCTGTTAAAAATACCTTCATTGCAATTAGATGCCCGTAAACGCAATAGCAAATTAACCATTATCTGACCATTACTACCGGTATCCTAAATTATTTAACTACCCTTGGCCTACTTGGTCCAACAACCCAGGCAATAGCCCAAAAAACCGGGGTCTAGTGAAAAATTGACCGCCATACTCTGTAATAGGCGATCACGTTACATGCGTTGCATGACGTCTTTTACGTGACGAACGCAATGCGCGCAAATGAGATACTCTTTGTTTCTGCATTATCGCTAGCTTTCTTATAACTTGAAACTGTTGGAAACGTGTTTTTGGTTCAGAAGTACTGTTCGCAGAGCCTGGTCACGAGCAACAGCTGATCATCGACCCCAGGAGTGTACCATAACGCCACCGTGACGTCATAATGCCATCAAAACTTGCGTAAAATGCGCACTTTGTTTGCAAGAAGGCTAAAAATCTGTACCTTTTCAGAGACAAGGTGTTAAATACAAAAGCGTTTTTTTGCAAACACATCAAACTTCAAATGATTGGTTAAACCTTCTCCAATGGCTCCTGTTTAGTTTTGGTGTAAAAACAATCCAATGTTCCAAACTTGCACCACCACAAATAGGAGATTAATGTAATGAGAAACCAGCTTGGCCATAACAACACTTGTTAAACACATGTCCCACCAGAGAAACCCAATTTGATGCTGGAATGCACAACGCTGTTGTATACAGACCCAAGTAAAGTATAAGTCCCCAAAAAACAAAATGGAACTTGATGCTTAGCTACCTGTATACTATGCAACTACATACACATCACACTCAAATATGAGATTCCAACATCATAAAATACACGACGTTATCGCATATGGACCCTAGTCAAGCATAAACCCCCATCCAAGAAAATGCATTTTATCATGAGATACACGACGTTATTGCATATGGATCCTAGTCAAGTACAATCCCCATCCAAGAAAATGCAATTTATCATGAAATACACGACGTTATTGCATATCGATCCTAGTCAAGCATAAGCCGCAACAACAAAATGCAATTTATCATGAAATACATGTCGTTATTGCATATCAATCCTAGTCAAGTACAAGCCGCCAACAAAAAAATGCGTTTTATCATGAAACACAGGCCGTTATTGCGTATCGATCTTAGTCAAGTATGAGCCCCCATCCAAGAAAATGCATTTTATCATGGAATACACGACGTTATTTTAAATATGATCTTAGTCAAGTATAAGCCCTAATAGGAAAATGCGTTTTATCATGAAATATACGACGTTATCGCATATCATCCCTAGTCAAGTATAAGTCAAAACCAAAAAATGCATTTTATCATGGAATACACGACGTTATTGCATGTTGATTCTAGTCAAGTATAAGCCCCCATCCAAGAATATGCAATTTATCACGGAACGCACCGCGTTATTGCAAATATGATCCTAATCAAGCATAAGCCCCAATAAGAAAATGCAATTTATCATGAAATACACGACGTTGTTGCAAATTCATTCTAGTCAAGAACAAGTCCCCATCCAAGAAAATGCGATAACGTCGTGTATTTTATGATAAATTGCATTTTGTTGATTGGGGGCTTATACCTGACTAGGGACGATATGGGACAACGGCGTGTATTCATGGCAAATTGCATTTCGTTGGATGGGGCTTATACTTAATTATTATCAATATGCAATAATCTCGTGTATTTCATGATAAATTGCATTTTCTTGGTTGGGGCTTATACTTGACTAGTATCAATATGCAATGACGTCGTGTATTTCATCATAGAATGCACTTTTTTGGATGGGGGCTTATACTTGACTAAGGCCGATATACAATAACGTCGTGTATTTCATGATAAATTCCATTTTTTTTGTTGAAGGTTTATACGTGACTGGGGCCGATGTGCAATAATGTCGTGTATTTCATTATAAAATGCATTTTCCCAATGAGAATTATACTTGACTACGATCAATATCCAATAATATCGTGTCTTTCATAATAAATTGCATTTTCTTGGATGGGGGCTCATACTTGACTAGGGTCCATATGCGATAACGTTGTTTATTTCATGATTAATTGCATTTATTTTGTTTGGAGGTTTATACTTGACTAGACTGATATGAAATGACGTCATGTATTTTATGATAAATTGCATTTTCTTGAATGGGGGCTTATACTTGACTACTATTAATATGCAATAACATCGTGTATTCCGTGATAAACTGCATTTTCCTGGATGGGGGCTTATATCTGACTTGTATCAATATGCGATGAAGTCGTGTATCTCACGATAAATTGCATTTTCTTAAATGGGGGCTTATATTTGACCTGGGCCGATATGCGATAACGTCGTTTATTTCATGATAAATTGCATATTTTTCTTGGCGGCTTATACTTGACTAGGATGGATATGCAATAACGACATGTATTTTATGATAAATTGCATTTTGCTGTTGAGGCTTATCTTGACTGGAATGGATATGCAATAACGACATGTATTTCATGATAAATTGCATTTTCTTGGATGGGGATTATACTTGATTAGGATTAATATGTAACAACGTCGTGTATTTTATGATAAATTGATTTTGTTGGTTGGGGCTTATGCCTGTCTAGAATCGATATGCAATAACGTCGTGTATTTCATGATAAATTGCATTTTCTTGGACGCGGCTCAGACTTCACTAGGATCAATATGTAATAATATCGTGTATTCCATGATAAATTGCATTTGTTTTGTTTGGGGGCTTGTACTTGACTAGGATCGATATGCGATAACGTCGTTTATTTCATGATAAATTGCATAGTTTTGTTGACGGCTTATACTTGACTAGGATCAATATGCAATAATGTCGTGTATTCCATGATAAAATGCATTTTCTTGGATGGGGGCTCATACTTGACTAAGATCGATACGCAAGAAGCTCGTACATTTTATGATAAATTGCATATTGTTGTTAGCGGTTCATACTCGACTAGGATCGAGATGCAATAACGACATGTATTTCATGATAAAACGCATTTTGTTGTTGCGGCTTATGCTTGACTAGGATTGATATGCAATAACGTCGTGTATTTCATGATAAATTGCATTTTCTTGGATGGGGATTGTACTTGACTAGAATCAATATGCAATAACGTCGTGTATCTCATGATAAATTGCATTTTTTTGTTGGCGGCTTGTACTTGACTAGGATCCATATGCAATAACGTCGTGTATTTTATGATAAATTGCATTTTCTTGGATCGAGGCTTATGCTTGACTAGGGTCAATATGTAATAACGTCGTGTATTTCATGATGTTGGAATCTCATATTTGAGTGTGATGTGTATGTAGTTGCATAGTATACAGGTAGTTAAGCATCAAGTTCCATTTTGTTTTTGGGGACTTATACTTTACTTGGGTCTGTATACAACAGCGTTGTGCATTCCAGCATCAAATTGGGTTTCTCTGGTGAGACATGTGTTTAACAAGTGTTGTTCAACATTTTTGTTAAACAACAGTTAAACAGTTGCCCGAGCTGGTTTCTCATTACCAGTTCAGAGAAATCGGTCGATTTTTACATCGAGTTTGAGTTTAACATTTTCGTATTTGTGAGTTCAAGTTCGAATTCCAGTCCTGTGAAAATTTATCAAGTTTTTTCGAGTTCAGAAAAAAAAGTGATTGATTTAGCCTAAACACGTTTGCAGTAAAATTGCGTGTTCAGACCTGTTTTCAAACATCTGTTATAATAAGTACATGTCGTTGCCATAACCCAGGCAATATGTGTATTGTGAATTTGTATTGAAAGCGAAAATTAAAAAATAACTTACAATTGAATCATTGTAGGTTCGTGATTATGCGGTTTTGATCAAAAGAAAGGCTATGTCTGCGATTCATTGTTTGTGAAAAAAAAGTTAACTGTCGATTAGGTCACCTTTTCTCTACTGTGACTGTTTACATTGCAAAACTGTACATTCTAATTATAGCGTTCTTATCAATGTCCTTAATGTTTTTATAAAACATTTTGGGTTTTATGCAGAAAGCAGACTTAGTTGAGATCGAGCTTAACTCCAAGCCGAACTTGTGCAAGTCGGGCTTACAAAGAAGGGCTTGGTAGTATGCAGAAACTAAACTCAAACGAGACTTTTGAAAGCCCAGCTTAAGGTATTATGACGTTACCGTTATTGAAAGCCAATCTTATGAAGGGATTATGAGGTTGCCGTTAAATATAGTATATTTTGTAGGGTCATGTTGGTAGGTAACACGCTGTACGTTATCATGGTGCGATACAAATGAAAGTTGTTGTTGGCGAAAAGATTCGGTCAAAGCGATTATAGTAAGTGATACGGCATGCTACATGACCGTGTTTTGATTTAGGTTATTTGAGGCTCATTGCCCAAATTTAGCAACAGCAATACCAATACAATAACAAGGGTTTTTCTTCATTGCGTACATAGGTCGCGATCTAAGCCATCTACAATAGTGACTTATAAAAGGCTGATTTAAACAAGTGGTTAAGCCATGCCTAACGCTAAAACTTCTTTCGGCATACGAAATGGATGACTTAAGTTGGGCTTAGACAATTTTAGAAAAAGCCTGGCTTAAGCCTACTTTCTGCATAAAATCCTTAATTTCCAATAAAAAGATTTCATTCTTTTTAAATTCAGTTGTAATGATATTGCACAAATGAAAATTAACTCGAACTTGCTTTAAATATTTTCGAGTTCAAGTTCAAGTTCGAATCCCACAAAATTTTAAGTTTCGAGTTCAAGTTCGAGTTCGAGTTCGGCAAAAAGAACGAGTTCTTTCGAGTTCGAGTTCGCAGTCCTGCTCATTACATTTAATCTCCTATTTGTGGTGGTGCAAGTTTGGAACATTGGATTGTTTTTACACCAAAACTAAACAGGAGCCATTGGAGAAGGTTTAACCAATCATTTGAAGTTTGATGTGTTTGCAAAAAAACGCTTTTGTATTTAACACCTTGTCTCTGAAAAGGTACAGATTTTTAGCCTTCTTGCAAACAAAGTGCGCATTTTACGCAAGTTTTGATGGCATTATGACGTCACGGTGGCGTTATGGTACACTCCTGGGGTCGATGATCAGCTGTTGCTCGTGACCAGGCTCTGCGAACAGTACTTCTGAACCAAAAACACGTTTCCAACAGTTTCAAGTTATAAGAAAGCTAGCGATAATGCAGAAACAAAGAGTATCTCATTTGCGCGCATTGCGTTCGTCACGTAAAAGACGTCATGCAACGCATGTAACGTGATCGCCTATTACAGAGTATGGCGGTCAATTTTTCACTAGACCCAAAAATTGTTTAAGGAATAGTGAAGTTCACAAAATCACAGCTGACAAATTAATATAACCGGTCAGCAAGCATTAGTGACAAAAATTCCAAAGGCCTGGTAATTATATCCATCAATATCTAATCCAGTGATTCTCAAACTTTTTGCGATGCAACGCATTTAAAAAAGCTTGCGAGACTTTGGGACGCACCAGACAGCATCCTGCAGTTTAGTTTGCCGTATTGCAAGATAAATGTGACCCATAATCTACATAAATAAGTGTCCTAATGCTCCCGAGATTTTGGATTGATCAATCATCTTCAATCGTAAAATTATGCTCTTCTAAGTTTGAACTCATCTTTCCTGTTTTCGTCCAACATACAACTGAATGCTTTATTCTTTATATATTTTTCGCCAACTAAGTTAAACTTCTGCAATTTGATTCTTGAATAACAAGTCAACCGTTACAACAGTGTATTAAAAACACTATTGTGAAAATGTCAGAAGAAAGTAAGAAAGGAATCTACGATCAGAGTTCTTTTGGCCCAAGAAAACCTAGACTTAATGGCACAAAACAAAAATATTCCGCGACGCCTTTGGAAAATTGAAACGACGCACCAGGGCGTCGCGACGCACAGTTTGAGAACCACTGATCTAATCCAACACATGGCAAACGGTACAGCAGTTCGCCCTGTCATCTAGGCTACAGTATAATTTAGGTCTACAACTTTTCAGTTTGCTTTATGCAACTAAATATGCAGCGTAAATTGTACATTACAATTAACTTAAACAAAGTACTCCCAAATACACTGATTATTCGAATGTGAAACCATACCAGAAGCTGACTACCAATAAGCCTGCATGTTTAGCCCATAAAACTAAAGTTAACTAGTAGCAATAACAAATAAACCTTAACGCTTCTTAGCTTACTTTGACTTCACATTTATTCCATAAATTTTGTGTGAAAGATCATGAATGGCTGGCATGTGAGATGCTGGTGTGGATTAAGGGAAATTGAGAATGCTGGTGAGGCATCACCATATTTAGACATTTGAAGTTTTGGCATTCTATTAAATTGCATGAATTACAAATATGCTCTTTGGTCCTTAATTGAACCAAAGAGGGGTGGTGGGAGTGTTTTGTACAGGGTATTACAGAAAATAAGCATACGGCTGATGAGGGTCAGTAACCCGAAACAACGTTGTCCCGTGTTGTTATTTTGTGTTGTACTGACTGTAATAGGCTGACATTATAGTCAAATGCTATCCCTGCATGTTTATTCCATAACATCAGTAAAACAGCATATTTAACGTTCATTTAACAACTGTCTATTTTATCCATTTAATTTGTAAAAAACAGTATCACTCCTATTTAATTCAATGCAGTGAACTGATAAGCCACTTTTTTTCGAAAGCACATTTTGATGACGTTTGATTAAGTGCGTAAAACCTTCCTATTGCCACGAATTTACTGTTGGTATGTTCCTCAAATAAATGTTAAAAATCATGAATAATAGTCACAACTTTTGTAGCTAAAGTTGCTTCGGCTGACAATTTTGCGTCGTGAGTTCAGAAAGCAAAATTATCAGGCGAATGTGAATAAAGAGGAACAGCATCTCTGCAAATATAATGTGGCCGAGTTCTCTGTTTCACGGATCTGATTCGCCTAAGAGCACGCGCTTTTAGCTGATTTCCAGATTTTATTTGAGCTTTCAGATTGGAGAACCCTGAATCTCGCAGACTTATTTGAAGAAATCACACTTACAAATGAATGAAAAAGGTTTAACCAGGCCCCACGAGAGGGGAGTGCAACCGGTGCGCCACACCAGGGCCCGTAAGAGTCTGGGGGGCTCGTGAAAATCAAAGTTTAAAATTGTAATGGGCAACAACGCACTTATTTTTTATTGTTGCTTTGAGGTTGGAAAGGGGTTTCCATGTGCGTTGTTGTGAACAAATTTTGCAGGAATGTTGTGGAGAAGGCATTTATACTGGAAATCGAAGCTCTAATGTCGAACCAGATGTCAAACTCACAAACGTTTTCAGAATCACTGTGACTAAACAATGAATGAAAGTAGTGCATTACCCGATTGTAGCCGTTTGACTTGGTAGTCGTAAGGTAGGATAAACAAAAAATATGATTAAGGAATCACAGCAGTGCATCGAAACTTGGTATGTGGAAAATAGAATAAGGAAATGGTATTAAGATCTGTTGACTGCGAAGCGGCCGCTCAAAACCCTACACCGCCGCGCCGTTCAAAATGATCGCGTAAGAATGGTGCCATTGGTCGTTTCATCGAAACAGAACACAATGTCGACAAATAGCCTGAGAAACATCCGATACTAGGCTATGACGGCGGATCCCATGATTTAATCGCAGAAATCGCCATTCACTATTCCACTGCATTTGTCGCAAAACTTTAAAGTGTCTTGACAAATTACTGTAGCTTGTTTTTGTTGATATACTTATTTATTAAAAATAACTATAGCCCAGCAATCTTGCCTACAAATAGTGGGCTACATGGTTGTGAAATTAATCTGTTCATGAAGTATTTGAAAATGATATCGATTTGAAAAAAACAGTGGCCCAACAACTTAGTAAATACAATGCGCTTTCTATTAAAAGACAGTGGAAGGCAAAAGGCCTCCCTAAACTGTGATTAGACTCAGTTTGCATTCCCTCTTGAAAAAAGGTTTCAGCAACGTCACTTGGTTTCGGCTTTGCTTCTGTAAATTCAAGAAAATTTTCATTGCTTTGGTATCGTATCAGCAATAAAATTTTAATAACTTTTATTTTTTGTACGAGAGTTTGATCTTCTCTAGCAACAAAGTGCTGTCAAAATATTGCGCTAACTGCATGGGCTACTGGGTGACTTGGTTTTATAGCAGTGACAAGCCGGCTTTGCCGGCGTCACCCGGCAGGGGCCCTCCATCAGTGACGTCGGGGTTTAGTATTTCGGTTCAACCGGCTGCGTCGGCTTCACGCATCGGGCTCTGGTGTGAGCAGTAGCGAAAAGTTAATGAATCTTATGCACTTTCACAATTTCTACTCACAAAATTGTGTTCACCATATTCTCATAATCATGACTGGTAATGCTCACAAAGAATCTTGCCACAAATTATCGTTATGCTTGTCGGGGAGAAAGGATTGAAACACAATCAAAACTGATGGTGGCGGCCAAATGGTGGTTGCTTTTGCAATTACAGAAATAAACTATTTAGCGGTAAGTCTATTTTGAGATGTGGTGCTGCCCTTTCCTATTTATATTTGTGATATTTAGTTCTTTGGCTGCGCTATTCGTCTTGTTTCCGGCATAACGACAAAAGCGGCTATGGCTTCCCCAAAATCATTCACCATATTTCAATAGGCGCACATCAGGCCGAGTTATTTTCAAACAAATGTTCTTTGTAAATTCAGTTTTACAAATTGTTATGGTTAATGGTTTTATGTTGATTTTTTCTTAAACCTGGGATTTTATTACAATGCTGTAGACAGTAGAGCATAAGCATAAATACCTTAACAGACAGCATATCAGCCAAAGAAAAATTCCTTGCTTTATAATCTATACGACGGCGTCGCCCGCAGGGCCCCCATCAGTAACATCGGGATTGAGAATGTCGGTTCAGCCGGTCAAGCCGGCTTCACCTATCAGGCTCTTGTATGAAGAGTGACCAAAAGTTTAGATGTTTTCTGCACATAAGATTTTTACAACTTTTTGCGCTCCTTTTCCTAATGGAATTTTTAGGGGCATCGATAAAGGGGTCCAGGTGTACCTTTGATTTTGGACCCGGATACTTGAAAACGTCGCGCGCAATGTTAATAATGTATTAAGCCTAAGTTTTCTATTTTTCTTGTTAACAAATGCATAATCTATATAATATTTTTTGCGACATGATGACTAATGTTTTCTTTATTTTGGCCACAGCAAATTTGCTTAAATACTCATTTTTTAAAAAATTCGGGCCCCTAGAATACTATATAATAATACCATACAATAAGGGTTCCTGTAACTCTTAAAGCAGATAACTTCCTAAACGTATCATTATTTTAAGCCCAAACCAAACCCCTAAATTTTAAATCCATATATCCCATATGGATCAATAAATATGTTAAAGGTCAGATCTTGCAAAATCATTTCACATCAATCCAGTTGTGTTTTGTTGTCTCCATTAAACAGGAAGATTGTATTTTACTTACCGATTACTGGTGAGTGATAATGATACATTGCATGATATTCACATTTAGTTTTTTTGGCTTACTTTCAGCCTTATATTATTCCATAGACATATTATTATAACTGTGCTTGATTTATTACACCACATATAGAGATTAAATTATTTAAATAGTAAACTAGCCAGACAGCAATGTCTTATTCGTATCAGAGCGGAGCTAAATAAAGAAAAAAGCGCAGAAAGAAAAGCAATTTCTGAGCAATTATACCAAACACTCATCCATTTGTAATTGGATAGAACCCGGCAACTACAGTTTACTAGACACTTGTTAAAGGGGGGCCGGTACTAATGTTGGTATCTGGCCCGGACTGTTCTCTCAACGGCCCTGGGTTTAACTAACAACTAAATAAATTTTCTTTATGAATGATGGTCAATTAGTTCAGCTCATGTTCTGGAAATGATGGGCTCAACAACCATAATAAGATAGGTGCATTACCAAATTTAGCCCATAAAGCTTGATTAAAGTTATGGCATTGTAATGTAAAGCATAACTAGCTTGATCGATCAGATGCTTAAGCTTTTAGAGATGTAAAAATTTGAAAATAAGTTTTCGCCATACACCTGACCACCAGTTTATAACATGTTTCAGAAAGTTTAGATCAAGTGATTTTTACTGTAGCCGAAGGTTAAAAGCAATTCGTTTTATCTATTAACTGCTCTGTAAATAGAGGTTTGCAAAAACTCGATCCACTTTTTAAAGCGGAAAATAAACTACCCTTACGCTGATATCGAAAAACCTCCGATTGGAAGTGCAGCTTTTACTTTTGCCATTAAAGCGGTAGCGGTGGATGTTCTCTGTGTTTTGTCTAATTTTGTTTACTAGCATTGCAACCCAATGTTAATTATGCTTCTGAAACTAAATATGACAAAAGAAAGCAATGCAATTCCACCGTAACCGTATTGTTGTTTAATATTTTAATGGAAGAACGTATCTGATCCTGAGCACGAACTTTTAAACCATGCACAGTTTCACCAACAGCTGCCAGTGATTCACTGATCACCAATTTGCGCTCGGTAGAAATGTCTACGCTTGGAGAGGCGCGGATCTAGAACGCTGCAATTTTTTTACTAGAGTCAGGTGATCCGCGAAATTTTTTGGAGCGCTTTCTCAGTATTTCTGAGTATAAGACATGCAACTAAAACAGGGTGTAAATTTTATTTTATTGATTAGTTTCTGGTTTTTGAGTAAAACATTATCCAACACAACGTAATCGAAGAGTTTGAGAGATTGCGAAGTGACACTTTGGTCTGCAAATAACCACACATGTGTTTACGGACCCTGCAAGCCACAGTTTTAAATTTGAACGTAAGCACTAATGCCAACGCCGATTCCGCTCGGACGTGCCGCATGTAACTTAACGCTCTGAGCGCATATCCCACAATCTTTCGATGGCAAGTCTCTCACTCAACGCTACCGACACTGGGAAAACATTGCAAGCAAAAATCTATTTACTTCAATTACAATATTTCGCAAAACGCTTTGAAAAAACTGTATATAAAATTCGCTATCGAGTTTTGTAGCAGCTTAACATTAAGCAAATGTTATATAAAACTAAATAAATTATAAATGATCAATTTTTTTTATTTTAAAGTGTTGCAACAAATTTAGTAACCAGTGGTACATTTTTATTGAATTCTTCAGATTGATTGATCTGTAAATTATGAAAATTCAATTCGTGATTAGTGTAGACGCTGCTTCAAGCTTGGAAGGCGCTGGCAACGTTTACTAGAGGAAACCAAAATCTGCAACGCGCTCACCGTGAATCCACTGCTGTACTACAAATCAATTGCCAAAACTTGAATTTATTAGCACAACAAAACTTAAGGAAAGCGGTTTCAAATTAAATTGTTTCTTCCAACTGACATGTTCCAAAAAACTGTGCGAAAACAGCAAACTGAACGAAAACAGATTGTCTCAATGAACTGTCATGTCAACCTTTTCTTTTTCCAGCCCGCTACACGCGGTCACGTGACTAACAAAATTATTAACTATTTACAAGGGTTTCCTGCGTCAGTTACATACTCCCCGCCCAAAATGGGTACCACAGAAGGTGCACATTTTTTAAATATCACAAAACTACGCAGGGAAGACAAAAGCAAACTTACAGCTGCTACTTACAAGCACTACTGATACGACACAAAGAAAGAACGGCAACAAAAAAACACCACTTGTCGAACATTAAAGCCAGTTTGTTATTTAAGCCCCCTCCAAAAAAAAAACTACTAGTCCATTACGGTGACAATCGGGCATAATTTAGAAATTGGTCTGTGAAAACAGCCCTTTTGCGTTTTAACCATGACGCTCCGAACCAACCCATGTCGTCGGGGCAAAGCTCTACAATGCGTCCAATGGGCCACTGACCCCTAGCAGAATTGTCATCTACAACAAGCACAATATCCCCTAAACAAACGTTTCGTTTCTAGTGGAACCACCTTTGCCTCTTGATCAAAGTGGAGGTGTACTCCTTAGACCATCTTCTCCAAAATTCGTCCGCCACGTATTGAACCACCCTGTAGCGGTTCCGCGCGTAACAATCCTTGTCACTACTGACAATCGGAGGCAATGCAATTTCAGGGTTTATTCTCAGTAAGTGATTAGGTGTGAGGGGCAACTCCTCCTCTACATCGATACTCACGTCTGTAAGGGGGCGTGAATTGACTATAGTCTCCACTTCACAGAACACAGTAAGCAAGGCGTCATCGTCCATACCTTTTCCCTTGTTTGGCGTTACTGCCTGTAAAATTCTGCGGACAGAGCGAATCCCACGCTCCCATGAACCGCCCATGTGGCTCGCAGTGGGGGGATTAAATTTCCACACGATAGAGCGCTGGCGTAGATACTCATTTATCTTTTCTCGATTCCATGCCTGAATCTCCTCTCGCAAAATTCTCTCAGCTCCCACGAAATTTCTTCCATTGTCAGTGTAGAGATGTGTCAGGGGTCCTTTTCTTGCAATAAATCGCCTCAGGGCATTTATGAAGGAATCTGTCGTCAGATCAGGTAGAACCTCCAAGTGAATCGCTCGTCATAACTCTTGAAATGACCGGCTACGTTCTGTGAGACTTCAAGTATTCCCAAAGCATTTGTTCTTCTTCCATTTCACATTTATAATTTTAAAAATATTACACTGATAAAATAGTTATTAAGGTTTTAAAAGAAAAACCTTATAGGGTGTCTAGAGACCCATGATACGTAATTGTGCAACTTTTTTTGAATCGCAACTTATGTAGTCAGTAGTTAATTGTAAAGTGCGACAAACAACAAATTAAATCGAACAATACAAGAAATAGTTAATCACCGCATTTTTCATATTGAGTAAAGCAAAATGAAAACGTTTATGGCAAAAGATTAGAAGTCTCAGAAGAAAGAAAGCAACATCAAAGAGTTCATTGCAAATCAGTATAAGATCGCACAAGAATCTGAAGAACGATGGCAAGAAGGCTACTGGATGCTGCAACAGCCGCTGGGACAGTGGTAGGAGTTGGTCTGATTTAGAAGACAGCTCTGACAATGAATCATTGAGAGCGAAGATTCTGTGGGTGGCCAATCACGCCTGAGAGATATGATGACGCTTCTTCTATTGTCCGCAACCAGACCACAAGCGAAGACGATAAATTGACTGCCAGTAGTGGGGGAGAATGTGATAGTGAAGACTCCTCTGAGCATGACAGTGATGATCTCACCGCCAGAAGCTCGTTTACTGGAAAAAATGACCGTGTGTGGTTTACCACGTGTCCCCGACCATCAAAAACTCGTGCATGTAATCTTGCACACACCAACAAAGGCTAATTGGTGCCGCAAAAAACATCCAAAATAAAGTTAATCCTTTTGCTTACTTTAATCCTTTTGCTTATTAAAATATGCTAAAGCAGATTGTTAAACACACTAACGAGCGTGCAAGAAGGGTCCTGGACCTGAAAAAAGAGGCAAATATACAGATAAATGAGTCCCACTTGACGTGTGTGAAATGAAAGGCATTGTCAGTGTTCTGTACCTCATTGGTGTTTATTGTTGTCAGCACGAATCCCTTCGTTGTTGTGGTCACTTGGCCCATTAGGAAGAGCTATGTTTTCCGCTTCTTTCGACCGTAATCGATTTGAGCAACTTATAGCAAACCTACGTTTTGACAGTCGTGAAGGTCGTGACACTAATGATAAGTTGTATCCGTTCGACGAATGTTGGAACAGTTTATTGAGAATCACAAAAAGCATTATGCTGTGGGCGATATGTAACCGTGTATGAACAACTAATACCATTTCGAGGTCGTTATAGTTTCAGGCAGTATATGCTTAACAAACTAGACAAGTACGGGCTGAAGCTCTTTTTGTTGTGTAATTGTCTCGCTGACTACACATTCAACGGCATGCCGTATATTGGACGTCAAGAAAATCAAAGAAACGTTGGATTGTCGTCTGATGTGAAATTCCTTATGACACGGCACTACTGCATTTTTCTGGAATCAATATGAAAACTGATAATAGGTTTACCAGTTCCCAACTTGCTGCTGACCTACACCGGAAACAAATCACTTTGCTGGAAACGATGAGGAAAACTAGCGAAAACTTCCCATTAAATTTGAAACAGGGAAGGCAAGAAGAATTGGATCAAGCTGGTTTGGCTTTAGTGACAGGCAAATGTTAGTATCGAATGTACCCAGGAAAAACAAAGCTGTGGTTTTACTTTTCAACTATGCACAATGACAACAAAATTGATGAGGGTTTAAGTTTGCCTGAAATGATACTAGACTACAATGCTACCAAAGCAGCTATTGACCTAGTTGACCAACTTTGTCATAATTACAGTGAGCAGAAAAGGACCAAGC
Organism: Trididemnum clinides; assembly: GCA_963675345.1. Lineage (NCBI taxonomy): Eukaryota > Metazoa > Chordata > Ascidiacea > Aplousobranchia > Didemnidae > Trididemnum > Trididemnum clinides. The sequence goes on along the minus strand of OY776290.1, from coordinate 34,340,333 downwards.
GCTGACTACTTGCATGCTTTTTCAACTGCCTCAATATTGCAGGTATCAATAGCATGGTGATTTTCCGAGCAAAATTTCCACAAAGGAAAAAGGAAGCCAGTCATCGACGCCGAATATTTTTAGAAAGCTTAGCCATGAGTTTGCTTCATCCATGGCTATAGAGACGAGTGCGAGTCAATCAACTTCCAAGAGCTGCTAAGCTATCAATACAAAAATATGAGTACAAATTTGACATTGGCATTTCTCAATCGGCTGCATATTAGGGTGGAAAGCGTAAAAGACGACGGTGCTACATCCGTCCCTCTTCTCTGGATCTCAAAACAGCTGGCGTGTGCGAGGAATATAATGAGCCCTGTTGCATTGATCACAAACAAGTCACGGTTGTACATATAATCCTGTTGTGCCGCATGATTTTTATGCCTTAGCATTATTATGCCTATTGCGTTAGCGGCTAGCAAACTACAGTCGTTTTATTGTTTTTCATTACTTTTTGTTAAATTTTGATGTTATACGTTATTTCAATAACCTTTTGTTGATAGTAGTTCGCAGTGTTCATTTTAACTTTTGATAGGTCACTTTTTGTATAAAATTGAAAATGTTACACTTACAATTTTTGCAAATTTTGTCGAATTTTTTTGAAGCATTATACTTAGCTGCAACTAATAGTGAACTTGTAACATGTTGATTAGTTTCATAACTATGTTCAAGGAAGATGGACAAACTGAAAGCTAGAGCAAAGATATTTTAATATGCCGGCTCGTTAAAGACCCACATAGGTAATAGCGTTTGGCGAAACACTTGGGCGTTTAAGGGTTAACAACAAAACACTCAACCATTTTCATTCTTGCCTTCAATCTGTTAACTGAACGATTAATGGTTTTTTCTTCGCATTTTCCAGTCAGCAGCTTCACGTAAAAGAAATGTATATCAAGGTAGTTTATGATTTCCAAAATGTAGTTATTAGGCTTCACTACATCACGAAAGAATATAACGTAAGGCTGACGTTTCGACCTTTATCTAGATCTAGATCATTATCAGGACAGCATCTGTGTACCTAAAATAAAACCCAATAAACAAATAGAAAAATATAGCTTGATGTAAAAAACCAATGAACAAAGACTTCATTAGTTTACTATCCTACTTTACTGCATAAAATTGAGAATTGTTAATTACACGTACTGCAAACAAACTTTTTTCAAAAATAGCTGTAAACTACACCATACTTCAGGGATGAATTAGATCAAATCATTTTGCCATTCCTCCTACGTTGGAAAAACCACGTTTCATCTCAAGTTAAATCTCAAAGAAAAACAAACCTCTTTTCCAAATCACCCTTCTTTTAATACTTCACTGATAATTTTTGACTTTTTGATTGACTTTAATATTGTACAATTTTGGCGGGGGCAGAAAATAGTTAAATGATGTTGCTATTGTAACTTTATTGAACAGTTTGACCACAGAAGACGCAGATACGCCGTTAAAAGTAGCTACTACTGTACTACTAAAACACTTCATCTCCAATATGCGGTAAATGTACAGACTCTATGTAGATATACCAGAATGTTTGTTTCCTGATTGGTGGTCATGTTAATACTTATGACCACGTCATTTATTTTCGGTAATATAGCTGTTGCTTAGATATTTAACCAATTAAAGGTCGAAACTTCAGTCTAATTTGATTTCATTTTATGAAAAAGACTTGGCAAGAAAAATTAAATGTTTATTTTTATTTCGATTTTTATCCTATTGGTGATTTGTTTTACAATGTTTTGTCGCATGCTTCGATGATATGTTTTAGTACTCAGGTGTGGCTCCTTCAAACTCCAAAAGACACTAAGGACAGCAGCTCCTCCCCCAGATATTTACTCTTACATTATAATTTCAAGTACAATCTGTTGTGGTAAGCAAAATCTAATTTATTTCAATCGAGATTTCCACTTTGACGTCGTTTTTCTCAATGTTCGTATTTTGGTTTCTTTGATTTTTTGCTCAATGAACAGCGAAAAAATTAGTAGCCGATTGACAATTTTGCAACCTTGATCGGTAAATTATTGACCAACCACTGACCTTGGACATTGGAGGAAATTTTACCCGCAGTTTCATCGATTAATCTTTTATCTTGTTATTGTTTTCATGCGAGAACATTGTTTTAGCTGCGCGTTGTGAGTTATTAAACAATAAGTTGTAAATTTTTTTATTACTTAAGCAAGAAAAATTGTTCTTTTAATTTTCTTGATTTGTTTTGAAGATTTTGTATTTTAGAAGTGATTGAAGCAGGGTATTGGAGAAGGAGCTGGGAGCAGAGGCCAAGAAGCAGATCATTTTCGTCGAAGCCGGAGTCGGAGCTGGAGCTTATATTTAGATTTAGAATGAGCTGGAGCCTAGCGGAAGCCTCACTATTATTGGATGACTCCAGCTCCAGATAAACAACTCCAAAATAAATGCTTTGCTTAATTGTGGTGTTTACCTATCGAAATCTGACAAGCACTTATCAAGAATATGCATTCATGGTTTTGTAAGAGCTGGCTTGAAACTTCGTTATTCATGCGTAAAGCGCAATTGCGCATGCCGTTAAGAAATTATCTGAGGATTGTGTGGCTGATGATGGCAGTGACACTGAACACTTGAACAGGATGTTGCCTCAACATTATGGCAGATGAATCTATGATCTCGATGGATTTGAACTATTTGCAGTTCACCACAATGTCACATATGAGATGTGCTGCTCATATTTCATAGCTTGAAATTTGCGATCGCTTGAAAATAGACACAGTTGCTTTATTGTTCATTAAAATTTCTCGGATTTCAGCTGCTGCAAGAACGCCAAAAACCGATGCCATATTACAAAGAAAAATAAAAAAACGAGCCATTTTTTACCAAGCTACAAGGTGGAATAGCACATACCTCACCATTAAGCGACTTTTGGAACTAAAAGATGCGTTGGTAAACATCGCGCATCCATGCGTGTGTTTGTCTGAAACACAGTGGAACGATGGTGAAAACCTTGAATGTTTACTGCGCTATTCTTTTCTTTTTCACCAAAAAATTGTAAACTGCTCATTTGACGTCTGGAACATTTTATAAAGAATGGAAAAATGCTGTTTAAGTTTATACAGATTGGCGGTGTTGTAGCTGACGCCATTAGAAAATCAATGGAGACGTGAGAAGATTTTGCTATACAAGGGGTCGGCAATCTGTTTCTAGTCGCTGGCCAAAACCGTAGTAAAGGTCTCAGCGCACCGCAGTAAAGTTCTACCAACAATTTTGTAGTTAAAACGATGATTTTTAAGCATTTTATTATTATGACAGCTCATTGAAATAACTCTTGATTTTGATACCTCATGACGAAACAAAATATATAAAAACATTTATTATTATATTGTCACAAAATTAATGAGATATTTGATGTTGTTTTTGGCTTGGAAGTTTATTTAGATCCAGTAGTAAATTGGAAGTGGCCATAAGCTAAACATCATTCATGTAGTCATCATTAAGCTGTGTTCTTAACTTGCTAATAGTGACTTTCATTGACCTAAACAGCTGTTCGCACAAGTAAGTGCTGCCAAACATTGATGCCATCTTTTTAACATGATTGATTAAGTTGAGATGTTGTTTGCATTCAAGATATTTTTTGTAAAAGTCAAACAGTAATATTGCTTTTGATTTTAATTACTTTTGATTTTATCTTAATATTTCTCAAGTCCGTGCTGGCTATGCATTAAGTTGCATGTTCGTTTTTCCTTGCCTGCGATCAACTTCTGTTTTTTTTTGATAAATTTCATAATCATATTGATGACATTGAAGCCAGTATAAAATTTACCATAGAACATGAGACCAACAATTCCAAATCTTTTTTGAATGTCTGTGTTATTCGAAAAGCTAGTGGTGGTTAATGACAAAGATTTATAAAAAAGCCAACGCACACTAACAGATATTTAAATTTCAACTCAGCGCATAGTTTGCAGCAAACCGCATTTAACTTTAAAAGACATTTTACCGAAGGCAAAAGACTCGGTGGAAAGGTCCTCTAGACCTGATATAGTTTACCAGACTCCTTGTCGAGATTGCACTGGTATCTACGTTGGGGAAACTGGACGGGCTTACAAAACAAGATCGGCTGAGCATAAAACGGATTTAAAACCAGCAAATCTGGCAAAAGTTGATGACAACAACTATAATAAAAAAACGGCGTTTGTTAAGCATTGCATCACCAAAGATCACCGAGTTGACTGGGACCATAGCAAAATTTTAACCTTTGAAGCAGATTTTACCAAACGCCGATTTCTTGAATCTTTTTTTATTCACAATTATGAAAATGCAATTAGTGATAAAGAAAATTGTTTTTATTCTAAAATTTATGATAATTTGGCGTAATCTACAGTTGTTTATTATTCGCTTTTAAACTTTTTGTCTTATCTTATTCTTTCGATTGCGTAGCACACTGTATATATTGCCTCACTCGTGCTTTCGTTTATTATTAGTTAGAACAGCTGTATAGCTGTTCGAAACGTTGACGGATATTGAAGTTTTTTGCATGCTCAGTAAGAACTTGTATCAACTTGAATAAACGCTATCATTACCAAAAGAGCAAAATAAAATGAATTTATCAAAAATACCTGGTAGCCAGAATAACAAAAAAGTAGCTTATTAGCATAAAAGGTATTCCCCGCTTTTTTCAAATTTTAACGAAAACCTTTAAGCGACTTGTGCTAGTTGAAAACGAGCAATTTTCGACATTGGTTTTTTACAGATATTGTTATTTTGTTCCAAATAATGGGAAAACTGCGATCTCGTAGAATTTGAAATTTTTCCAAAATCTGAACAACCCTACTGTTGAGTCATGGTGGGGCACTATAGGACTCCGTAGCCATCAGTGCCCCGCTATCATTCCGTGTTTTCATTACGCCACTACAAAACAAGTAAAGGCAACAATAGAATATATTTAAATGCAACTAGTAAAATTTTGAAAACCATTAAGTTTCGGTGAAAATATGCAATTTTGAAAAACCAGGGTACTGCTGAGCACTTTCTTCTACCTTGTAAGAATCTTTTGGCCGTTACCAGTGGTTGCCAATATGTTGGTGCGACGGAAGTTTGGTCGCCTCAAAAATGTTTGGGCCACTTGTTTTCGTAAAAAATCATAAACTACTAATTTTTTAGTACTTCTTTTTATCGTTTATGTTGGATTATGCGTTATCTAACTGTTGCTAATCGACCTATGGCTAGGAGATAGACGGAGTGAATAAGGCAATAGTCCCTCCAAATTTCTAGAAATTGTTCCCACAGTTGAGGTTAATTTGTTCGTTTATGCATATGAGCTCAAGCTCTGTTAACAAGTCTCGTATCGCGCTGGGATCAACCCCATGGGTAGAGTGGTCGATCTTACTGCCTGTCTGCCTCGTAAATATGGGGTTAGGCCTATTCCGTGGTAAGACTCAGCCGGTAGTTACTAGTTTCTGCGAATCTGATCTTGGATTTTGTAAACTTAAATAACCGATTGAAAAAATGAGCTCATTAATAAATCACAATTTGATATTGGCCTACTTTTGGTCTACGGCTATTAGTGAGAGAATCTGTTGTCAAAAATTTTGTATCCCACCGCTGCAGATATCCGGTTAAAAGCCTTGTTTAAGAACACAACAAGCGAGCTTGCCATTTGCCAGACTAAAGAGCAACAGGAAAAATGACTAATGCGATGTCGATACACAATACTTTGAAAAATCGTTAAGCGATACCGATACTCGATACGAAGATATGGATCGTTACATATCGCCATTACTGGTATCTCGTTACTGCTCATCCCTGCATATATCCCTTTATAATTGTTTTCTAATTATTTTTTTGTGCGTGTTGGTTGTTCCATTGCTCTTCTTTCTTCCACAACTTTCTTTCTTTAGTTTTCTTCTTTATTTCATTGAAAGATTTCCAATTTTTTACAAAATAACTGCTTCCATTTACCAGTAAATATATGTACGGTCTAATCAATTATATAGGCAGTTCCGTGCGGTACCAATAAATATCAGCCAACTATCATAAGGCATCAACTAAAATGTTTCATTCGCACCTAGATACATACTTAGCACCTTGTCAATATCATTGCAAGCACATCTCTGTCTGGCATCGTAATTAGCAAATAATTTGTGTATTGACATATCAAACCAAAAATAGGCATTTTACATGAATTTTTCATAAAAGCCGCAATATCCAGCTGCACTGGCAGCTGGTAAGTATTTTTTGCAACTTTAGAAGGCGGGCATCTTTTAATGAGCCCTTGACTTTAATTAGCAAATTTTTCAAAAATACTTATTTTTTCTTATATCGTGATGCAAATTCTCTAGCTATCTTCTCAGCATTAAGATTTTCATCTGTGCTCTTGTGGATATAAAGTGTTGTTTGGTGATTCAATAGGAGTTGAGCCACTACTACACGCAGGTAATTCTATGTCTCGCGTAAGGCAAAGCAATAGCGTTTACCAACGACATTGTTTATAGGCAATTTAAGCAGCAGAAAAGCATCATTAATGACCTCACTGACACTCTGCTCACTGCAACTCTGACCTTGGTTCAGTCTGTCGCTACATGCAGCGATCCAGCGTGGTGCTTCGGCGCCTACACCCGTCATATTGACGTCCTGATCAACAATACTTTAGGAATTGATATATTGCCACCTGGCAGAGTCAGATTGAGTGAACGCGAGGCCCCGGGCAACTTATGATCGCGAAGACCTCGGACAAATTGTAATCGCAAGGCTCATTTGATGCAAGTATTTTCTTTTTTGTTGGATTTACCTTGATCTGGCGTAATAAAACCTTTATAAGAACGTTGTACCAAGTCAATAGACTAACAATTGCAGGCTAGCTTATCACCAAGCACGCAAATTGTTTTTGTTCGGTTTCAATCATACTCTAAACCAGGGGTCTCCAAACTATGCACCGAGGGCTGGATGAGGCCCCCAACGCTTTTCATTATTGCACCACAAATGCAACAAATGTATAGCGAAGTGTTTCTTAGAGCGAGCCACTTGAATTTATTGATATTGATCTGATAATGTTTTTCTTTCTTTTTGGAGACCACTTCTTTCTCTGGCAACATAACACGAGCTCCGACGTCACTAACCGCTACTTGATAGTAACATTTACTTAATTTTGGCCCCGAAGCTTTGAAAATTTAGCAATGCGGCCCTCCGTGGGAAAAGTTTGGACACCCCTGCTCTAATCTATAGAAATACGTTGACAAACATTGCTTGTACCGACATTTTCAGCTCTTCACAATTAGCTTCACTGTATCTTACTGCAGCGTGGTCCAACTACAGGCCTACAGACAGAATTTTCGCGACCGGCGAGCTTTTTCTTGGTCGAAAACTCGGTTGAAAACTAGGATACTTCGGGGATTGTTTTGGCCGAGAAACTTGGCGAAAGCATTTGGTTGAGCGGCAGAAACCTTGAATTTGAGAAATCTTGAGCGATTTTGCGTTTGATGGGAGAAGACCTTCTTCTATTTAAAGATTAACACTGCAGCGACCAGTAATTTCAAAACGATTGAAAAACTGGTTGCGTGGCAGAGCACACAATGTCAAGCTAGAACTCTTCACATTCTTTGAATTTTTTGTTGGAAGTGGCCCGCAAGTTGTCACTATGTTGTAATGTGGCCCATAAATCGAAGTAGTTGACCAAGTTGTGTTACTGCATAAATTTAATTTTGAATTAAACGCTGCAATTGCTCAAAACATCACGATTATTCAATTGGCTATCACAAACTTTGTGACGACACAATGGCTTTAGTAGAAGTCTACGTGCCCCTTTTTAGGATTGAAATTTATCCTCATTTCAATTTACGCCATTTAGTTAAAAGGTAATTTCAGGATTTAGAGTCAACTTATGTGCTGCTAAAATACCTCATTTTGCTGACATCAATCGCAATACTATACAAGCCATGTCGTATTAAAAAAAAGTGATTCTTCTTTATCAGACTTGTTACTGCAGCTTTTAGCGCAAACTTTGTATTTATTTGGTTTATAGACGCAGGCAACTTTTTCGTTTGAAAGACGCTTTTTATTGATTACGCGCTTGCATTCGGCATTAGAATGCAAGCATTTATTTGCATGTGAACGAGATTTTTGTGTTTAGTTTGACGATTACTGTAGAGCACTGGGTTTTGGAAACAAGTAGTTTTTCAACTGAAGACTATGTGGTTATTGGAAGCAGTAAATAATTTAAGAACTAATTGAATCTATTTGAATAAGCGGGTTAGTTATATGTATGATAGTACACTGTTGGATATATGGAGACTGTTGTTGGCTGCGTTTTCCGCAACAGTTGAAAACCACTACACTTCACGAGTGCGTTTTAACAAACCAGCCAGGAGCAACAAAGTTTTCAACTGCAGAAGTGGCGCAAAGTTTTCAACCTCCAAGATTTCGGCTTTACATCTGATCATAACAATTCAAGGTAATTTGGTTTTTGATTTCGCCGCGTCGAAGTGACAAGATTATGGCCTCGTCTTAGAAGCGTCTCGATGAGATACTCGAAAAGTTAGAAGTACTTTATGGTAATGCAGACCTGGTTATGGTTAGAAAAACGGCAACCTCCGAACTTATTTCAATTTTGAAAGAAATTAACATGTTGACTGTTGAGTTAGACAAAATCGGTATTAAATTGCAATCCTCGGACGAACCAGAATCAAAAAATATTTTGTTGAGGCTGAAGGAGCAATACGTTGTTAAGGCAGAATTCGACATAAAGGCAACAGATTGGTTGAAGTCTATGAAAGTATCATCAATAGAAATAGCTTCAACGTCCGGTCCGAGAACTTTGCGTTCGAACGTTTCTCAGAGCGCCACTAGCGCGAGCACGAATAGTTCTTCCAGTAGCGCTAGTAAAGCTAAATTGGTGGCTAAAGAAGAGTTAGCGCGTTTAAAGTTGCAACATCTCGAAGAAAGAATGAGAATTGAAAGCAAAGAATCTGACAGAAAAAGAAAAGAAGCAGAAGAGGACGAAAGAAGAAAACACAATTTAGAGTTGTTAAAGCTCGTCAAGAATTAGAGCAAGCCTCGTTAGAACGACAAGTGGTTGAAGAAGAATTGGATCGTGGCGGATACCTTGCGCCAGACAGAGCAATTTTAGAGCCAATTACAGTCGTGGCGGGTCGAAATTCTATGAAGTTTAATGATCATTTGACAAATAATGACGAAATCAATCGGCCTTGGGAATTGGCGGGTCGTAGTCCTAGGCACTACCGAGACAGAATGAATAAAACCACGGCGTTGTTAAGGGAAAGTTTAGATGTACCAAAAATTGAACTTTCTAAGTTTCGAGGAGAACCTATGCAATATACTAGGTTTATTAAAACGTTTGAAGCTAATATTGAAAGTAGTTTGTTGGATCCGAACAAGCGTTTATTGTTACTAATTCAGCACTGTGAGGGAGAAGCCAAGAAAATGATTGAGTTTTGTTCTCTATTGGAACCAAGCGTTGGTTATATTAGAGCTAAAGCTATTCTCGATGAGAATTTTGGAAGAAAAAACGTTATAGCAAGATCATTCTTAGAAAAATTGCAGCAAGGACCTGTTTTGAGACGTGGTGACAGGCAAGGAATTATGCAACTTGCTCGAGAGCTTGAAGAATGTAATATCACCTTATCCCAATGAAAATATGCGTCTTACCTGAACAATATTGAAATCATGACTCGTGTTGTTAAACGTTTACCGTATCAGTCACAGACACGATGGATTCGTCGTGCCCCTGACATTGAGAAAGCTGGCGAAGACCCTACCTTTGAAGATTTAGTTTGTTTTGTCAAAACTGAAGCTGAGGTAGCTAGATCCACTTACGCATGTCTGTTATTGAATAGAGAGGCATGAGCAGTAAGATGCAAGTTCATTCCATGTCGGTCAATAAGTAACCAGTTTCTGCTCCAGCGTCTAATCCTGTCAAATGTTATCTTTGTTTTGAAAACCACAAGTTATCAGCCTGTGCCAGGTTTACATCTAAAAGTCATGCCGACAAGATTGCGTTTTTACGACAAAACTACATGGATTTCTACATGGATGATCTGTTGAAGTCTGTTTCCACTGTTGAAAAGGCACTTAAATTAATTCACAAATTTGTTGTCAAACAGAGTATTTAGACTTACTAAATGGTTAAGTAAAAGAAAAGAAGTTTTAAATACGATACCTGAAGAAGAAAGATCCAAATCTGCGACGCATTTATTTGACTGTGCTAAAGTTAGTGGTGAGCGCATTTTAGGTGTTCACTGGGACTTTAAAAACGACAATCTTTTTGTTGCTATTACTAACAAAAGAAAACCGTTTACTCGTCAGGGAATTCTCTCAGTCATTAGCATGTTGTTTGATCCCCTTGGGTTTACTGCCCCTGTCATTTTGAAAGCTAGACTGATATTACAAAATTTGTGTAGAAATGGACTTGGTTGGGATGAAAAAATCAACGATGGTGAAATGAGTGCTTGAGATTGATATTACAAAATTTGTGTAGAAATGGACTTGGTTGGGATGAAAAAATCAACGATGGTGAAATGCGTGCTTGGGAAAGTTGGCTAGAGGGAATGCCCTTGCTGAATAATATTGCTGTTCAGTGTTGCTTTTTTCCGGCAGTGTTTACAGGCCTGATAATGTACAACTGCACCATTTTTGCGATGCCTCCTGTTCGGGATTTGCAGTTGTTTCTTACATTGTGGCTACTAATAGTTGTGGTGATATTCACTGCTGTTTTGTTTATGGAAAGGCACGTTTGGCGCCGCTAAAGACTGTTTCTGTACCTCGTTTAGAACTAACGGCAGCCACTCTTGCTGCGAAATGCGATGCGATGATCAGAATTGAATTAAATGTCATCAATATAAAATCATTCTTTTGGACAGACTCTATTGCCGTTCTCTACATGATAAACAATTGTACTAAACGGTTTCCTACATTTGTAGGCAATAGACTAGCAAGAATTGAAGAATTGTCGAACCCGTCACAATGGAGTTTTGTCGAATCAAAATTAAACCCGGCTGATGACGGGAGTAGAGGCTTGAACACCAGCGAGTTTACTAACTCACGTTGGATAAAAGGTCCCAAGTTTTTGTACTCGCCCTCATCCTTTGGGCCAAAATGCTCATGCCTAATCCCCGAACTTTCTGCTGAATTTTGTGTCTTTAGTAAAATGGTGGCATCGATTGTGATCCAACCACAAGTGACTTTGCAAGATAGATTTGATCGATACTCTTCGTGGTACAAGCTAAAATGTGCAATTGCGTGGATCATAAAATGGAAGAATTATTTAATGAAACGTTACGTAACTCGCCAGAAATCAATAACAGTGTCTGATTTAGAAGGATCTGAAATCGAAATTATCAAGCAAGTTCAAGCTTATGTCTTCCACGAAATTTCGATTGTTCAGGCAAAAAATCGTTTGCCCAAATCGAGTAAACTTGCTAAACTTCAACCATTTATTGATTCTGTTGGCATACTTATAGTTGGTGGTAGAATTCAAAAGGCACCCGTGAATTATGAAAGTCGACATCCTATTATACTTCCCTCTAAGCATCCTGTAACCTGTTTGATTATTGAAGATCATCACCGCCTTCTGGGGCATTCAGGGATGTCCAATACGTGGACATCATTACGTAAAAGGTTCTGGTTAATCAAAGGTGCTCTGACTGTTCGTGGAGTATTGGGAAAATGTATATTTTGTAGGAAACGCAACAAATCATGTGGCCAACAATTAATGGCGGGATTACCACAGGAACGTTTGACTCCCTTTAAACCAAGCCTTTATTTTGCAGGAGTGGACTACTTTGGCCCATTCTATGTTAAGCAGGGGAGAAGTACAGTAAAGCGTTATGGTTGCCTGTTTACCTGCTTGAACATGAGAGCAGTTCATAATGAAGTAGCTGCCGATTTGACCACAAATTCATTTATAAATGCTCTCCGGCGTTTTATTGGAAGACGAGGGCAACCACGAGCTATATTCAGTGACAATGACACCAACTTTGTCGGTGCTGAAAAGGAACTCAGAGAAGCTGTTCGAGGTATGTCTAACCAAAAAATCCATTAATTTTTACTTCGGCGACAAATCGATTGGCATTTCAATCCGCCTTCTGCCTCTCATTTTGGTGGAGTGTGGGAGAGACTAATTCGGTCGACCAGAAGAATTTTAAATGCTTTGATTTCTCAACAAGTTGTATCAGATGACACACTAACCACGTTGATGGTTGAAGTAGAATCCATTATGAATTCCAGACCGCTTACGCCTATCTTATTGGACCCAAAAGGAGGCTTGCCTTTGACCCCAAATCATTTGTTGCTATTGAGAAACTGTGACGAAATCTTTGGCGACAATTTTTCCCAAACAGACTGTTATTCAAAAAGAAGATGGCGTAAAGTGCAGTATTTAGCACAAGAGTTTTGGCGACGCTGGTCGTTGGAATATATTCAAAATTTGCAAGTGCGTTCTAAGTGGCAACATGAGAGTGTCAACTTCAAGGGGGACGATATTGTATTAGTCTGTGATGAAAACGCTCCTCGAGGTTCATGGCCTCTCGGGAGAGTGACTGAAGTAATACCCGATCGGCACAATAAAGTGCGACAAGTTTATGTGAAAACGCAATTTAGCATTTTGAAACGCCCCATTACAAAACTTTACAAAATTCTTGGGGTTGATGAAAAGAACAGAGACGATGTTGGATTAAATGCGTGCTATTTAGGCCTAATATTATTTGTGTCAATATGCTTTCTCCTGTTGTGGTTATATTGTAAATATCGTGTTAAAACATAGTTAAGCCAAAATTTTGGAATATGCAAACGGTAGGTGCGCTTAAGTTTTTGTTTCAATAAGTTCTTTGTTTACAAGTGATGGCGCTGACTACATTTTTTTGGTGGTGTGTGAATTTTAGAAGCTGCAGTTTTTTGTGTGTGTTTAAATGTTCCGTTTGAACATTTGGGAAGGGGTATGTTACTGCAGCTTTTAGCGCAAACTTTGTATTTATTTGGATTATAGACGCAGGCAACTTTTTCGTTTGAAAGACGCTTTTTATTGATTACGCGCTTGCATTCGGCATTAGAATGCAAGCATTTATTTGCATGTGAACGAGATTTTTGTGTTTAGTTTGACGATTACTGTAGAGCACTGGGTTTTGGAAACAAGTAGTTTTTCAACTGAAGACTATGTGGTTATTGGAAGCAGTAAATAATTTAAGAACTAATTGAATCTATTTGAATAAGCGGGTTAGTTATATGTATGATAGTACACTGTTGGATATATGGAGACTGTTGTTGGCTGCGTTTTCCGCAACAGTTGAAAACCACTACACTTCACGAGTGCGTTTTAACAAACCAGCCAGGAGCAACAAGTGAGCTTGCCATTTTTATCTTCATACTATCCTTATTTTGCTGAGCAACAAGAAGGAACGCTGTGAACACCATTTTTTGAATCTTGGGTGCGCCTCGACAAGAGAATTAATTGCTGTGCATGTTAACCAACCGCGAAGCGATCGCTGTGATCACTACATGAACGCGCCGGTTAAATATTAGGGTGAAGCAGCAAATGGTTTTCAACAGTGGCTTTATCATTCTTCGGTTCCTTCTTAAACTCTGGATTTTATTGACGGCGTAGTTCAGTGCAAGAAAACACTGACTCGTAATTGTGAGACTGCAAGTTCAATGTCCGTACAGTAGAACCTAACAATTGCGGACACTCTTGGGACTGAGCTCAGCTGTCTGTAATTCTGAAGGGTCTGTTGTATTGAAACTCAATCTATAGTTGACACCAGGGGGCTCTGTAGGTCCATAGTGGTAAATATACGTTTCTTGGGAAATCATAGACTAACTTTTCTGAATGGTTGAAGTCAGCTCGAAACTAAGATGTAGTGTCCAATGTGTTGACTTTGAGCTCACTTAACCATTTAAGTAAATAATGTTCAAATGTAAATATAACGTGTACTTTATTACGACTTTTTCTTAAAAGCTGTGCAATTCCAAGCACATCTTTTGAGTACATAGCATTCACCAATGAGCAAGTAAGTATTAAATCAAGGTTCTCCTGGCAGATTTGACAAGACTCATCAACTTTGTTTTTAAGTAAAATTGTCAAAGTGGGACTTAGAATTACAATCCCTTGTGCAAAATTGTCCAAGTGCCAGTTTTGTTTACCAGCTCATTTCTAAACCTTAGAGAAGAAAGAGTCTAAAGTTGATCGCTTTGCTTTTGCTTTCGATTTCCATGAAGAGTCCTCTAGTTAAAATTGAGTTTTGACCAGAGGGTCCAAAACTGGCCCATAGTCCTTGTCAAGACATAGCAGTTTCAGTTGCTCGATGTAGTGAATGGCATGCGTCTTATTCGTAATCTCACACAAAAGCATTTCCTCAGATTTTTCGTCAACTTCATCAAGTTTGCTACAAGAGCAAAAACGTAAATGAGCTGAAAGCGAGATTTTGTTTTGGGTTTCATCGATTTCAATAATGACGAATTCCAACTGATCTTTTGTGGAAGTTTCCCCAATTTCTTTTGCATTTTCGTTTTCATCATTATCAAAATTGTCAACAGCCTAAAGATTACGTAGTTATTGTGAAACAGATTGATAAGTGACTCTGATAAATTGAAAATGATTAGTATGCAGGTCATGGTCATGTACCACAAAATGGAAAATTTAAGGCCTACCGTAATGATAACAAAGTTGCACATTTACCAAAAAGTAAGGACTTCCTTTCGAATGATTATGTTTGAAAAGTTTGGTGATGAGCAGCAGTGATCGACCTATTGTATATCATTTCTTGAAAGCTAAAAAAAGGAAGTCTATTTAAAATAATATGGTCAAAAATTACAATTAGGTTTCGACAAACAAAAAGAGAAAAAATAAAGTATGAGTATTAGATCATTGGTTTTCCCATACCCTAGTAATTTTGCTGTTATTTGGCCAGGACCAAAATCACATTTTTAATGAAGTTAAATTTTCTATAGAGAGTGTCAGCAGTGTTTATAAATGTCTGAAATGGTCGTGGTACTCGAAGGATAGCCGCCAACAATTTATCGCCACGACTTTAACTTGATTGTATTGACATTTGTGTCCTTAACGCCGAACTCCTTGAGTATCTCTATGAAATTGGAGCCATTATCGGTCGCTGCCGCCACAATCTGCTTTTCACTAATGCCGAAGTCCAGCTGAATAGCGACAAGTTTTTTCTTCCACTTTGCCGTGCGTATGACTGCCAAAAAATCAAAAACAGCCAAGCATTCCCGCCCTCGCGTTGCCATTTTGCTTGATTATTTCAATAGATGGACACACCCACGTAACTCCGGCGTTTGTTGGACCATATATCAGCTGTTGCGCACAACTAGCTTTGATTTTTGAGAATACACTTCAGTTTCTCTCTTGTGTCTTTTGTTAACTTGGTGATCTGTCGAGAAAACGATCATCGGGATGAAATGCTGATTGCTAGGTTCACTGAAGCAAAAAACTCGATAAATTTTTGATTTTTCACGACACATAATGGAAGCATCGTATCACCTACAAATCCAGCTACGCGTTTTCAAACTGCTCTTGTTTTTTTGTCAGCTTCTCTGTTTCTGGCATTGTACCTTTCAAAATGTAGAGTTGCTTGCATTTGATATTTCTTCGGCGCTGGGGAGCATTGCGATGAAATACTTCCTAGCGATGTTCTTTGCCTGAGCTGGTTTTTCCTTAAACTTTCAAATTTGCTGAGCCAGTGGTTGTACCATCTTATCATGTGAGTACGCAAGTTTCCAGACGAAGAAAGATCCGCGCTTATATTTACTCCTGGTCGGGAAGGACATAACGTGCAACAAAAGACAAGTTTGAAGATTTTATCGCTGTCTGATAACTTCAAAAACTTCCCACTTGTAATAAAATGTGACTTGGGACCAATTTGTTTCTTTTACTTTCCCGAGATTCTCTGCTGCATCCATTAATAGAGAGAAGTTTAAACTGTTTGGCTATTTAGCCATTTCAGTTTTTCCCCTTAAATGAAACAATGCTGTGACTCGCGCAGTCATTTTCATTCATAATTAAACTAGATGTTAACAGAACTCATAAATTATAATCGCTTGGGAAATATAAGGTATTGCTGCGATAAAAACAACGTGGTTATAGAACAGATAGTTTGGCTTCAATGGCAGCTTAATAGGCCGGGGGCCAAGGGGGCATCCTGCGACAATGCCTTCCCACAAGCTTCCCCAGAAGTAAAATTCCCACCCTTCAAGCAACACTCTTGCCCAGAAAAACAGCAACAAACATATGGCTTTTATAGGTCTTTTTGAAAGTTTAAAAAGTGAGAGTAAAACGCCTTTACATTTTTAATCTTTAACTATTCCGTCTTTCTGGGAAAGCGTTCTAAGACCTGACGTGGAGACCTATTTTTTAGCTTGGTTTTCAGCAACAATAACCAAGCGCTCAGCCACGATTTTTTAGCAGGGAAACGGTTAAAGCTCATTTTGTCTCAAATATTTATGCTAGCGGGGGGGGGGGGGGATAAAGAACATATCTGAAGAAAAATTTGCCTTTTTTAAAGAAAATTTAGAGCTAAAGAGGAGACTTTAACCCTATCAGTCATCTTGGTTATGAGACTGACTACGATTGTCCATGCATCTTAATTTATCATTGGTCAAATGTTGTACCCCACAATCCTGAAAATTGTCGATCAAAGATACTGGCTTACAGACCTACACATTTTTTGGCTCATAAGTGACGTCGGTAAATTACCCCCTCCATCACGGCCCAAACGTGACATATCAGCTCAGGCACTAGCCGGCTGTTTTGCAAGTAAACGCTCGGAACTATGTGCTTCTCCGTGTCGAGCAAGGTTTTTATCTAGCAAATGACTAAATAACTCCCCAAGCTTTTATCAAGCGGTCGAATTTAAAAAAACTTTTTATGTATTTATACTTTAGCTGAGTCTTTACAGCTTTTTATTTATTATTTGCTTTTTCGACGGCGGTCAACGTTCCTCCTAGACCAGGGGTGGGCAAACTCCGGCCCGCGATGAACTTTTTCGCGGCCCGCGAAAGCCCCAAGCAAATGATTTTTGAAAAATTAATTAATGTAGAAGAATATACCGGTAATTGGTGCATTTTTCTCATTGATAGACTTTGAAAATTAAATATGCTTGCATTTTCAATTGAATAAAACTACTTTGAGTCATTTGTCTAATATTGGTTAGTTTTTAATGCTACACCAAATTTAAAATGCAAATTAATTAGAATAATATACCAATGCGTTCGTTGAAAAGTGCGGCCCTCAGCTAGCTTCAGTGACCGCGATGCGGCCCGCAAGCCAAAACAATTGCTCATCTCTGTCCTAGACCAATTTCTACTCGATCCTGCGCATTAAATATACTCTCTACCTCACGTTCTGAGTCTATGGACAGAACTGTGGACAGTCTATGGACCGAACTGTTAAAAGACACCACTTTTGCAGGGTCTTTTGACAACGCGGTTTCATTCTGCGCCATTGATATGCTGTTGAGCTCTAAAATAAAACAACACAATTCATGCTAGCTTTTCTTGTTTTTATTTATCTCCTTACGTTGCTTGGTTACTGATTGACAGCGCTGAGGTCTAGCGCATGTGGACAAAACAAGTAAAATTTTTTACGACACAATCCCATAATCCTTCGCAAGTGCTACTAATTTTGTATGAAAGTCGACTTCCCAGCTGGTGACGATTACCAAATCTGCTCAGTTTCGCCGGAATTTTTAGCACTCACACATTTGTGGGAGGTTGTGTCTCTTGGCGCGAGCGTGAGAACAACACCTGCTAAAATTTGAAATTTGGATAAATCAAGAAACACTTGCTCTTGCTTTATGAATTAAGATCAAGTGCAGATAGAAAGTACAAATTGATTTTTGTTTTCACAATGTATCGCCGTTATTTGTATCGGCGATACATCAAAAATGACTAATGCGATGTCGATACACAATACTTTGAAAAATCGTTAAGCGATACCGATACTTGATACGAAGATATGGATCGTTACATATCGCCATTACTGGTGTCTCGTTACTGCCCATTCCTGCATATATCCCTTTATAATTGTTTTCTAATTATTTGTTTCTGCCGGTTGGTTGTTCCATTGCTCTTCTTTCTTCCACAATTTTCTTTCTTTAGCTTTCTTCTTTATTTGATTGAAAGATTTCCAGTTTTTTACAAAATAATTGCTTCCATTTACCAGTAATTATACGCAGGATCTAATCAATTATATAGGCAGTTCCGTGCGGTAGCAATAAATATCAGCCAACTATCATAAGGCATCAACTAAAATGTTTCATTCGCACCTAGATATATACTTAGCACCTTGTCAATATCATTGCAAGCACATCTCTGTCTGGCATCGTAATTAGCAAATAATTTGTGTATTGACATATTAAACCAAAAATAGGCATTTTACATGAATTTTTCATAAAAGTCGCAATATCCAGCTGCACTGACAGCTGGTAAGTATTTTTTGCAACTTTAGAAGGCGGGCATCTTTTTATAGGCCCTTGAAAGGCCCTTGACTTTAATTAGCAAATTTTTCAAAAATACTTATTTTTTCTTATATCGTGATGCAAATTCTCCAGCTATCTTCTCAGCATTAAGATTTTCATCTGTGCTCTTGTGGATATAAAGTGTTGTTTGGTGATTCAATAGGAGTTGAGCCACAACTACACGCAGGCAATTCTATGTCTCACATAAGGCAAAGCAATAGCGTTTACCAACGACATTGTTTGTAGGCAATTTAAGCAGCAGAAAAGCATCATTAATGACTTCACTGACACTTTGCCCACTGCAACTCTGACCTTGGTTCAGTCTGTCGCTACATGCAGCGATCCAGCGTGGTGCTTCGGCGCCTACACCCGTCATATTGACGTCCTGATCAACAATACCTTAGGAATTGATATATTGCCACCTGGCAGAGTCAGATTGAGTGAACGCGATGCCCGGCCAACTTATGATCGCGAAGACCTCGGACAAATTGTAATCGCAAGGCTCATTTGATGCAAGTATTTTCTTTTTTGTTGAATTTACCTTGATCTGGCGTAATAAAACCTTTATAAGAACGTTGTACCAATTCAATAGACTAACAAATTGCAGGCTAGCTCATCACCAAACACGCAAATTGTTTTTGTTCGGTTTCAATCATACTCTAAACCAGGGGTCTCCAAGCTATGCACCGAGAGCTGGATGAGGCCCCCAATGGCTTTTCATTATTGCACCACAAATGCAACAAATGTATAGCGAAGTGTTTCTTAGAGCGAGCCACTTGAATTTATTGATATTGATCTGATAATGTTTTTCTTTCTTTTTGGGGATCACCTCTTTTTCTGGCAACATAACACGAGCTCCGACGTCACTAACCGCTACTTGATAGTAACATTTACTTAATTTTGGCCCCGAAGCTTTGAAAATTTAGCAATGCGGCCCTCCGTGGGAAAAGTTTGGACACCCCTGCTCTAATCTATAGAAATACGTTGACAAACATTGCTTGTACCGACATTTTCAGCTCTTCACAATTAGCTTCACTGTATCTTACTGCAGCGTGGTCCAACTACAGACCTACAGACAGAATTTTCGCGACCGGCGAGCTTTTTCTTGGTCGAAAACTTGGTTGAAAACTGGGATACTTTGGGGATTATTTTGGCCGAGAAACTTGGCGAAAGCATTTGGTTGAGCGGCAGAAACCTTGAATTTGAGAAATCTTGAGCGATTCTGGGTTTGGCAGGAGGAGATCTTCTTCTATTTAAAGATTAACACCGCAGCGACCAGTAATTTTAAGACGATTGAAAAATCGGTTACCTGGCAGAGCACACACTAATGTCAGGCCAGAGCTCTTCACATTCTTTGAATCTTTTGTTGGAAGTGGCCTGCAAGTTGTCACTATGTTGTAATGTGGCCCATAAATCGAAATAGTTGACCAAGTTGTGTTACTGCATAAACTTAATTTTGAATTAAACGCTGCAATTGCTCAAAACATCACGATTATTCAATTGGCTATCACAAACTTTGTGACGACACAATGGCTTTAGTAGAAGTCTACGTGCCCCTTTTTAGGATTGAAATTTATCCTCATTTCAATTTACGCCACTTAGTTAAAAGGTAATTTCAGGATTCAGAGTCAACTTATGTGCAGCTAAAATACCTCATTTTGCTGAAATCAATCACAATACTATACAAACCACGTCGTATTAAAACAAAGTGATTCTCCTTAATCATGCGCGAGGCCCCGGGCCTCCGCCCGGTTTGCCAGATGGTTAATTCGACACTATTGCCTGGTATCCTGATCATTTGAATCTAAGTAAAAAAAGTTTACCTAACTGTGCTACTGGCTTCGTACACAAAACAGTTGAAAGAATTGTAAAAGAAATGTTGTCAATTGTTTGTTTTCGACATTGCTAACTTGCTGTAGACGCGAGCTACTTTCCACACTGTGGTTTACAGAGTTAATCGAATATCGAGATAAGTTTGAAATTTGAATGGCCTGTGTCTCAGCTTGTCTCGGCCTATTTGCTGTTGTTGATAACATGTCAGAAACTAAATCACTAAATTTATGTATCAGGCCTTCCTATCATCGAATATACATCTCTTAATCAAGGTTTTTTCCCTTAAGAAGACACAAGGTAAAAGAGTTCTTCATCAGCCTCGCGATCCTCAGCTACATTGTCAACTCAACTGATTTTATTCGAAGACTATGGCGAACCTAGTTAATATCATAAAGCATGAGGCCTGTAGCTTACTACTACAGCAGACTGACGAACTATGGTAATTCGTACAGCCCGGGATATCTATCAATGTTTTAAGCCATGGATTGCATTAACTGTAAGAATACTGTTACGTTACGCCATAGTTCCATTGTCTAGCACGGACTTCATGCAGAAAGTTTTTGCAACGATGGGCAGTTTGTGCATAGGACATATCTTAAAGTGAAAGTAGTGACATTGAGATTAGAGGCATAAATAACGACATCCCCTTCTTGAGAAGGAACCAGTACTTCTAGGTGACATAGCACAACGCAGAAGGATATCTTTTTATTTAGCAGACCTATCAAAATTGAATACAAAACATCTGGGGCGAGAGCTATCACCCTTTCGCTTTATGGCGCCCCCAGGGCACATAACCTTAGCCGGAAACATGAGGTTTCCTATGTAATTATAAAAGGGATATCTTCAAGTTGCTAAATAGCTTGAATTAGACAAATTCTTTAATCACGAACACGATCATTGTTTTGGTTTCCTTCCTCTACTTTGGCTTTGTGCTCCCCGCACTTATTGAAAACAAAAAGAATATAAAAGTTTGTAAACTCTTAGGGTTTTTGTGAGTAAGACCAGTCTTGATTTAGGAGAATTATGATCGGGATTAAGAACTCAGGAGCTAGGGCTCTGCTACTTCACACATTCATAACATCTTTTAAAACAGCTCTCACAAAGCAAAGTTCCTTGAGTGAAGCAGGCGCACCTGGATGATCCGATGTTTTATACACTATTATAACTGGCTGGTAGCCGTGTTGTTTTAGTCCTACATACATGTACAAATATAATTTTGTTTCCACAATCAACATCTTACCAGCGCAATTTTTGTGCCATAACCAAAATTCTGGGTTGACAAATTAAATTGGCGGTAAGAATCCTAAATTTAAATCCCATATGACGTCAATTTTTATTGGTGACGTACCAAGTTGTTGTACTTCGAGACTAACGTAGGCATTTGATATTCAATTTTAGTTCTCAAGTTATTGCTATTGCGCTTTTGCCGCTATCACGAAACTCTTACAAAATTGACTGTAACACTTATAAATATCCTGTATTAGATATCTAGTGCGTTGGTGATTCTTGGCAATCTTTATCGTGACCTATACCCCAAATCTGTCACGACTTTAAGTTACATCATTAAGGTAACTTTCGCTCGTTTAGCTTGCTAAAGAAAACCGGCCTTTCCACTTACGTTACACCTTTTAACTAGTAATTTAAATTGCAATGGCGTGTGAGAAAAACTGCATAACAAGCAGTGGCGAGATTAAATGTATTTGCTCAATAATCCTCAGAGAGGAGAGATTAAGTTGAGGTCAGAGAAAAAGACCTCAAACAAACGAACCTTCAGCGTCTTTAAGTGCCAGTGAATTGCTAAAATTCATTTTTGCTGAAATATATAGAACTGTGTAGTATTTTGAATTGATTTGGCGTGTGACTGAAACTGCATACCAGGCAGTAGCGTGATCAAATGTATACGCGTGATTAAACCATGGAAAGGAAATATTAAGTTGAGGTCAGGGGATCCAGAAACTGTATGCAGAGAGTGAAATTGTCCCCCCTGCCATTTGATATTGCTATGCAAGGGTGTACAAAAATGTTTTTAAAAGGTACTTTTGGGCCTTTTAAACATAAAAGTGCGTTTTTTTTTAAATTCTCTCCTCCAGCTACAAAATCTCCGGCATCCTGGCTGAAGTCAGAGAAACGAACCTCAAACAAACATTCAGCGTCCTTAAGTGCCGGTCAATTCCTGAAATTCATTTAGTACATCGAAAAGTTGGTTATAATTTAAAAAAACACGACACTCAGGTATTGAAATCTAGTTGAGTTGCTCTTAAAATGGTTACAGACAAACAGTGGCTGCGACTCTACAATTTGCGGCTCAAGAACAAGCTCGTATGGGTAATGAAGTTCAGCAGATGTAGCTTTTTATTCTAGCGGTTGTGAGATTTGTCTGGCTGGAACGATGACTTTCCAAACAATATTGCAGAAACAAGAATCGTAAAAGACAAGTGATTTTGCTGAAAACGAAATTCTCAGTTTAAAAAGTCCATTTCCAAAATAAGATTAGGGTCTTCATGTTGTTTTAGACGCTAAATTGGGCAAAGTTCTCATTTTTTAATTGTTTCTATTCCGTTATGCTCTATCCCTTCCCTCCACAAACAGCAGATTGCGCTTATTTGTTTTGTAAAATCGCTGGATAATACGAGTAAGTTTAACTAAAGCTCCACCTCTTTCCCCCTTTCCCACCACCAAGAATTTGTTTCCAAATACGCCACTGGTTGGAATAGAGCGCAATTATGTTGAAAATATTGTCATGGTACATTTAAGGGTAGCGTCAATATCTGTGATTTGTTGTTGGCCTAGAATGAGATCGCGTATTTGAGGGCACTCTATACCAATGCACGTAAAGTTGTAAGAAATGTTGTGGTATCAGCACCCAATGACGCTTCAGCCTACATCCTTAAACTGTTGTTCGTGTTGAGAGCTTACCATTAAGCGCTTTGATGTAATGTTTGTACTGCATGTAAGTTAGCAGTGTAACCTCATAACGAGTTTTACGGGAATCGGTTTGCCTGGAAGTGTCAATCCCATAATGGGTACAAGCAATGGATATCTAGCTTTCTTATTGTTAAGATGAAGGACTGTAGTGGTAGTTTTAGTCATAGGTTTAATTGATTTGAGTCTTCACGTTACTCTGATAACCATTCAAATGCCTTTTCTATTTTTGTGCAAGTAGAATGAGAGCGCAAGTTCAGTACCCACATGCCAAACACGACAAGTAGGATGTAGCCAGATTTCCAGAAACTTTTGGAAAAAATGGCGGCTATGTCCAATACCCAGTAATGCTTTTAATGCTTGATCGATTTCCTTTAAAAAACGGTACTTTTGTTTTTGGAACGACAATTGCCTATGTCAGCAACACATTAACTTTCGATTACTGTTCTCACAAATATTCTTAAACTCGACAATTACTGATGAGGGCGCTGCTATTATAACAGCTTAACCGCCACTGTTTGATTTCGGGTCAGTTTACTCGTTGCTTGGCTTGGCTTATGCCAGGACTAAACAACATGCGCGCAGCCAGAGGCCTTAGCTCATACAATTACGCCTGCAATTACGAAAAACTCATGAGCAGTGGACCTAATATTAAACAGCTTAATTCCGAAAATACATATCGATTATTTTGGCGCCCTTCAACAATTCTGATATGCTTTCAATTGAAACATCTGCTTACTTTGACGAATAAACGTTTGTTAAGTTTAAGAGCGCCTATGATGAAAACACGGCAAATAAGACGTTGCCAGGCTACAGACAAAATTGGAAAAATGTAGTGGGTATGTGCAACCCCCGCAAATATCTTTTCTTATCAATTGCATTTCAAAAACGATAGTTTCATTTAAGAACGAGATTAGACTATGTGAGAAAACAAACACTTTTTATCACTGTTTTCACTACTATTCATTGGGTAAAGTCGGCTGCACCAAAGTTGTTAACCGTACATTACTGATGGGGCCCCGCTGGGCGACGCCAACAAAGCCAGCTAGTAAACAATTAACAATGAATTTTTTTGTATTTTAAAGTGTTGCAATAAATTTAGTTGCCAATAGTGCATTGTTGTTGAATTGTTCAGATTGATTGATCTGTAAATTATGAAAATTCAATTCGTGATTAGCATTGTGACAGCGTTTTTGGAAATACTATTCTTTTGTGGAATCGTGTTTGGATGGCCTTCATTGGAATATGTCTTGAAAAAAGAAGGATATTTTAGTAGTTTATGTGACAACGAAACGTTATTTAACTCAACGCTGAATCGAACTAATCTAGGAACCGAGATCGGATGCGAAGAACAACATTCCAGTTTCAATTTGATATTTACATTGGCTGGGGCTTCTATCTACACAACTTCATTCTTGTGTGGCTGGTTGCTCGATCGTTATGGAACCTGGATTTTTCGATCAATATTCACAACTGCATATACACTTGGCTTCATTCTTTTAACAATATCGTCTCCAAGTTTGTCGTTTCTACTTTACCCTGCAATTATCCTGATTGCAGTTTCAGGCTCTAATCTCATGCTGAGCGATTTCCAACTTTCTTGTCTTGTTATGCCGTATAAAGGTTCGATTATGACTTTAATGACTGGTCTCTTTTCATCATCAGCTTTACTTTTTTTTATAATTAAACAAGGATATGAAAATGGAACTAATTTAAGATTGATGTTTCTTATCATGACATGTCTAACAGTGTTTCTTTGGATTCGCACTTTCGTGTTAATGCCTCAAAAATTATTACGATTTCCATTTCAAGTTGCTTGCATTGATATTGGATATAAAGAATGGAAATGTTTTCAAAAACCGAAAGTGTTTCAACATGTAATGCCAATTCATGCTGTAGCAATCGCAGGAAACAAAGACGCTGTTGAAGCGGTTATCAAAGCTTGCAAGAACCAACCGAAGCAACAAAAATCATTTAAAAGTTGTATAAAAAGTTCCATCTTTTGGACGAGTACATACCATTTAAGTGTGATCGCATTAAATATAAATTTTGTGTTTGGCACTTTACAACAATGGTTAAAAAGCTTTGCTGACCCTAAAGATATCAGTAAACTGACGGATGCTTTCGGAATTGTGATTATGTTCAGTGCATTATGCGCTCCATTGAATGGTGTGATCATGGACTTTATTCGAAAGAAGATAAAGGAAATTGATAAGAATCCCAAAGTGATTTCTCTTAAAGCATCACTCGTGTCAATGATACTAGCCAGTGCATTTGGAATTATGCTTTCTTTGATGATGATAACTTTCAACCCATACGGCATGTTTGTGTTTTTGCTGTTTACTACAGCATTTGTGTTTGGCGGCACCTTTGCCTTCACGGCTGCGTATTTTCCACCAGAGCATTTTGGAAAAATATTTGGTTTGGCAAAATTTTTGTGTGGTTGTGTAGGGTTGTTACAATACCCCTTATTTCAGCTTTCATTATCTGTTGATCAAACTTTCCGGTATATCAATATCGGAATCTTGATTGCAGTAATGCTAACATTATTGCATCCTCTTTTGATGTACTTTGAGATAAGAAAACTCAAAAAAGAAAATGCCCAAGTCACTGATATCGATCAAGGAGTGAGACAAACTATACAATTTGCAAATATTTTTAGCTCCAAAATAGACCCTTTAGTGAGTTATACGAATGCAAGCAATGAATTAATCACTACGTAAAAAATGCTTTTCACAATGCTTCTTCCTGATTCCTTGATGTACCAGTTGCATGAAATATATTTTTTGTCAAATAAGGCCAATATTAGGAATAGTAGCCGATTAAGTCTAGTTTCAAAATAATCAGCTACAGCATATAAAATTCTACCACGATATGTTAAAATTAAATATCTACCAAAATCACATTTTTGATAAAATCGCCTAGTTTGTCATTTCTTATTATTGTTTAACAAGAAAACACTCAACTATTTTGTTTCATTCTTGCCTTCAATCTGTTAATTGTACGAGCAACACTTATTTCTTCGCATTTTCCAGTCAGCAGCTTCACGTAAATGAAAAGTACGTCACAGTAGCTCATGACGTTCGAAATGTAGTTATTAGGCTTTACCACATGACGGAGGAATATAACGTAAGACTGACGTTTTGACTTTTATCTAGATCTAGTTTATCATCAGGACAGCATCTGTGTAAATAAGATAAAGCACAAAAAACAAATAAAAAATATAGCCTAATGTAAAAAGTAATGAAGAAAGATTTCATTAGTTTACCAACCATACTCTACCGAATAAAATTGAGAATTGTTAATTGCACGTACTGCAAACAAATTTTTTTCAAAAATAAGCACTGCAAACTACACCACACCTCAAGGATGAATCAGATCAAAGCATTTTGCAATTCCTTGTAAGTTGGAAAAACCACGTTTTATTACAAGATAAAACTAAAAGAACAACAAATCCCTTTTTCTCATCACCGTTCTTTTAGTACTTCAATGATAATTAATCTTTGATCGACTTTGATGTCGTACAATTTTGGCCAGGGCAGAAGACAGTTAGATGCTGTTGCTACCGTAACTTTACTCTTTAGTTTGACCGAAAAAGACGCAGAAACGCAGTTAAATGTAGCTACTAATGTGCTACCAAAATACGTTAGGTCCAATGTACGCTAAATATACAAGCTCTATGTAGATATACCAGAACGTTTGTTTCTTAATTGGTGGTTATGGCAATCTTATGACCATGTCATTTATTTTCGGTAATATAGCTGTTGCTTAGATAATTAACCAATTAAAGGTCAAAACTGCAGCCCAATTTGATTTTGTCTTATGAAAAATGCTTTTCGAGAAAAATTAAATGTTTATTGTTATTTCGATTTTTATCTTATTGATGATTTTTCTTACAATGATTTGTAGCATGCTTCGATGATATGTTTTATTACTACTCAGGTGTGGCTCCTTCAAGCTTCAAAAGACACTTTGGAGTGCTGCTCCTCCATCAGATATTTACTCCTACATTATAATTTTAAGTAATCTGTTGTTGTAAGCAGAGCCTAATATTTCAACCCAGATTTCGACCTTGCCAGCATTTCTCTCAATGTTCGCACTTTGGTTTCTTTGATTTTTTGCTTAATGAACAGGGAAAAACTAGTAGTCGATTGACAATTTTGCAATCTCGATCGGTAAATTATTAACCAAGCACTGACCTCAGGCATTAGTAGGAATGGGCAATTCAGAATACCGAATCCCAAACTATCCGAATCCAATAATAGGATTCGGTTTATATCCTGCTTACAAGCTTTATCACAGATTTCCTTTTTGTAAAAGTATCAATTACATGCAGTGTTCCCTCTAAGATTTTAGTAAGTGTATAACCGTCGGCGCAAGTGCGAAATTGCTAGTAAATGTACAAAACCCGCCGGACAAATTTTGGTGGACATTGCTGAACAAACCGCTACATCAGCCCAAGTAACGTATTTTAAAGTTGTAAAAAAACATGTCTGTGATAGCGTACTGCTGTAAGTATGTACGCTAAGCTAATAAAAGATGTCGTTTACCCCAATTTAGATCTCCGATCTTTTGTCCCAAATTTTTTCAAAAGCAGTTAAAGCGTCAGCGATTTCTAAACTACGCGCGCGCTGTTTCCGCGCTTTGATTGTACAGTAGAATTAGTCTGATGGCTTTATTTATGACATCAACCTGCTTTTAATATCGTAACGTTTCCCTCAGTCCCTGCAGAATTCCAGTATTTCGGATACTCAAAATTTATTTATAACGTTTATTTGCGTATAATCGCACCCTTTGTTTTTCCCTCAGTTTATTTTTTTCTTTTATGGCATGTTAAACCTAGTTCAGTGCTTTTTAACCGATTTTTCATGTGGCCCATTTTTGAAACGCAGAGACACGTGGCCCGATCACTAATTTTTCTTAATTTTATAGGCGACCTGTTTTTTAATTTATATTTTTTCATTCGATTAAGACGCCAGCTTGCGAGTTGTATCTTGTTTACTCTGTTACGTCTTACGCAGCAAGAACTGGAGTTAACTGCACGTTAAAGATCTTTAAAGATAAATCTAAAAGCAAGTCCAAACAACAACTCTATTGGTGTAAGCGCAGAGTTTTCAAAATTTCTGGGGGGAGAGAAGTATTTCAAATTACCTTTCAAGTAAATTACATAGAAAAGGCTACGATTTAATATATACGCTTTTAAAGGGATCAAAACTAGAATCCACTTTTTTGCTTCACATTTTAGGGGTTGATCAGAACTTAGAAGTCGTATTTTTTTTACTTTTGGTTTTCATAATTGGCAAGAGTGAAAAGGTTATTTATTAGTATTTTACAAAAACTGAATAATTCCTTCAATAAATGGTGTTTTTTGTGCTAAATTGAAACCGAGAGCTGTGCGCTTTCTTATCTTATCAAGCACTATTGAAATTGGCCTTGAAGCGTAAAGAAAAAAATACACATGTTAACCACTTCCAGCTTCAAACTTCCCTCAAAAAATGATGTCTTGTGTTAAACTGATGTTTGAGAGCTCTTTGGTATTATTGCTTTTTAGCTACGATTGAAATTGACCGGAAAAAGTAAAGAAAAAACTTTTTGATTTACTTTGTGTCAATTACTTGGAGACATAATTTTCGATACAAAAGATTTTTGAGTCGTCCTAACTCGATGTTGCGTCAGAATCACGCGTTGTTTACGCAAGACGTTACACTTCTCTAAAAAAGCGACGGTTCAACCTTTAATTCTTATTCACTGTCTCTCACGTGAAACAGTTGGTTCCAAAGGTTTTAGCAACTGCGAAAAAATTAACAAATACCGCCGGACTTTTTTACACATCTTGGAGTTATAACTGTGAATCCGCCGGACATGTTTACGCAATTTCGCACTTTTTTCGCGTTTAAAGAGAACACTCATTGCATGCAATGATCCAAAAACTAAATCGCACACACAGGCAAAGATGTAGAAAGCTTAAATGTATTGCACTACAATAATCTCGTTATCTGATTGTGCTTTTGTTGTTGTAAACTTGTAATAAATGCTTTCGTGTTGATTGTGCTAATTGCAAAAAAAGATTCGGATTCGGATTCTGGATTCGGTTTAACATTTTAGAATAGTAAATTATTCTGGATTGCCCATCCCTAGGCATTGGAACAAATTTTAAAGGAATTTTTTTCGATTTACCTTTTCCTGTTATTGTTTCCATGCGAGAACATGTTTTAGCGGCGTGTTGTGGTTATCAAAAATAATAACTTGTAAGATTTTTTATTGTTATCTGAGCAAAAAAATTGTTCTTTTAATTTTCCTAATTTGCTTTGAAGATTTTGTGTATTAGAAGTGATCGAAGCAGTGTGTTGGAGCTGGGGCTGGGAGCCGGAGCTAAGGAGCACACCATTTTCGTCGGGCCGAAGATCTTGAATGTTTACTGCGCCATCCTTTTCTTTTCACCAAAAACTGCTTATTTGACGCCTTGAACATTTTACAAGAAATCGAAAAAAAAGGTGTTCCATTTTACACAGATTGGCGGTGTTGTAGCTGACGCCATGAAAAAATCTGTAGATGCGTGAGAAAATTCTGCTAGAGTATAGACAACTTAACGTTTTGTATACGTAAAGTGCTGTTAAGAATATTTATTCTAGATTTTAGATCGCAGTGAGGTTGTGTTACTCCAGGGGGAGTTGTATTGTTTAAGATTGTATATTCTAGATTCGACTAAGATTCCAGTAGGATACCGGGATAGTGCTAAGAAAATAGTTATCCCAAGAGTGAGAGATTAACTATTGTGAATCAATAGTTCATCACTCACTCATTAGTCATTAGTACCCAGTACAGCACTTAGCCTCTGTACTAGCGTAGCCTCTCTATTCAGCTGATTTTATCTTATTACATATTTTACGTTACGTGAGCAGGAACGTTGACAACGGGGGCCAAAGGGTATCTTTTGTGACGGGCCCAGATATTTTTTGGAAACCCGGATTTTTGAAAACGTTGCACGCAATGTTCGCAATAAATTAATAATAAGCTTCTAATTTTTTTGTGAACTAATGCATAACCTATATAACAATTTTTGTGACATGATAACTAATGTTTTGTTCATTCTCGTCACAAAAAATTTGCTTGAATACTACTTTTTAAAAAAATTCGACCCCCCCAGATTACTTCCTCTACACGAGGCCAGAAACATAAAATCTGGTTTCTGCAGCTCATAAAACACATAACTTCCTAAACATAACATAATGTTAAGCTCCGAACCCCTAGATCTGAAACCCAGATATCCCATGTGGATCAATCAAAATTTGTTTATGGTCAGATTTTACAAAATTATTTCACAACAGTCCTGTTATATTTTGCTATCTTTACTACACAGCAAGATTGCATTTTACTTATCGATTACTGATCCCTTACAATTATGTATTGCATGTTATTCACATTTTGTTTTTTGACTTACGTTTAGCCGTTTATCATTCCACATACATAGTATTACAACTGTGATTGATTTATTACCCCCATATAAAAATTTGATTATTTGAATAGTAGAGCAGCCAGGCAGCAATGTCCTATTCGTATCAGAATGGAGCTAAAAAAGAAAGAAAAAATCACAGAAAGAAAAGCAATTTATGAACAATTATGCCAAACATTTATCCATTTGTAATTGGATAAAACCCGGCAACTCCAGTTTACTAGATCCTTGCTAAAGGGGGCCTGAATCAATGTTGATACCGGGCCCCGACTGCTCTCTCAACAGCACTGTACGTAAGAACAAAAGTTCAACAAAGTAATTGGTACGGAAAGGTACGGTTTATTGAGTTATAAAGCTAATCTACGCGCTTTATATGCATATTCACACGAAAAAAGTGGTTATTTCACAGTCTAATAGTATTGCAAATAATAAAAAAAAATCCCCTCCCATAATTTACGAGACCATCCCTGGACACGTTTCGTCCTTTTGGACTCATCAGCACGGCCTGTCCCGTCATCACCAAAAACCAAGACCCAATATTTGCAATAATATGAAAAATTTAATATCATTCTATGACAAATTCCTTCACACACATCACACGCGCAGCGCATGCTATCACTTTGGTACGGGAATCTCATCCGTATCGAAGATGCACTGCACCACTCAAAGAATTTATAGCACCATAAACGTATCATACATGATACGGAAAGATACGTTTATGGTGATCACGAGCTATGTTCAGAGAGGTAAGGGTTTTAAATAGATCTCACTTACTATAAGCTCTTTGAGTGGTATACTGCATGGAAAAGTACGGTATTGCGCAACAAAAAAATGCCGTACCATACTATTAAAGTACGGAATTGCGGTACGATAATTTTTTTGGATACACCGATACAAATTGTGGTACGAAGTACGGAAAACCATTTCGTATCGTACATAATTCCTGTACAGAAGTACTTTTGGCAAAAATTAACATTTCCTTAAATGCAATCGATCAAAAAAAGCAATATGGATGGTTGCGCACAGCCAGTACATGTCTCCCGTGTTTCTTATCGAGGAAGAACAGTCAAAAGAGACCAAAAAACTTAAGTTTTTTTAGAAATTGCAATTTTGTGAATTGCAGCCATCAAAATTTTGAGTTTTTAAACATTTCAAAAATTGATTAGGATGTCCTTTTGACGTCACAAACCCCTTTATCACACTCACTCCGAGGTGGTGATTAATCGAGCCAACTTTGATGTTTGCACATTCAAT
Source organism: Trididemnum clinides (assembly GCA_963675345.1). Classification (NCBI taxonomy): domain Eukaryota; kingdom Metazoa; phylum Chordata; class Ascidiacea; order Aplousobranchia; family Didemnidae; genus Trididemnum; species Trididemnum clinides. The sequence goes on along the minus strand of OY776290.1, from coordinate 34,308,398 downwards.
AGTTTCGGAGGAGTCAAAGCGAACGTACGTACGTACACACGTACAGACAGGATTGCGCTTCGTATATCAGACCAGAGGTCTCCAAAGTTTTTCAACGGAGGGCCGTACTGCTGAATTTTTAAAGATTTTTAATTTTTTAAATTTTTTGCTGAATTTTTAAAGATTCTAAATTATTTATTAATTTGGAGTAAAGATAGGTTATTTAAGCTTTTTGAAATTGTAGTAATTTTCAAAAACAAAAAGCTCATCACCCCAATTTGATATAACGACAGGTCAATTCAGCCCTTTGACACGGTAAATGTTATTCTCCCTCAACTCGATCGAGCGCGCGCTTAATGCTAAAGCATAATGCATTTGTTTGATAATTATCGAGAGAGTGTAGCAGGCCCAATTAAAAGCCTTAGCGGACCGGGTCCAGCCCGTGGACCGTACTTTGGAGACCCCTGTATAAGACTGCAGATTAAAGTTACAAAAAGACTAAGGTCTACACTGGTATCCCATAAATTTCTAACTAAGAGTTCAGCATCAGCTTCCATATGGGCTTCTTTTTGTATATAATTGTGACGCACATGGGCCATAATTTGTAATCACTTGAAATACACAAGCAACGTGGCTAAATTGGGGCACTTTAGTACTGTCTTAGCCTCTTTTTTGGTTCTTAATGAGCACACAGAGCTTACATATTCGTAAATGCAGATAGCTTACTTGATCATGCCGACGATAGACTGGTAGACCTGTAGCAAAATGATTTTGTGTTGCATTTGTAGGGGTAACTCCATCTTTACTCTGTCAGTTGTTTGCTACAATGTCTGCCTGAGCTTTTAGCAAAAATAATCAAAAAATTTGAAAGAAGTTATTCGTTGTTATTTTTTTGTTTATCGTAACATATTGACCAATATCAACCTTGATGACACGGCCTCAACTAGGTAGGAAATTTCCTTATTTGAGAAAATGTTCTTATTTGATAAAATTTGACTCTAAATGTCAGAAAATGAAAAACTAGGCGGAAATGATCAAGATTTAAAAATCAGGAGAAATAAGAAAATCTGCAACAACATGTCTTTACAAAAAATATAGTGTAAAATAAAATGCCATGTAGAAATACAGCAATTCCGGAAAAACGCTGCTAACCTTCATTTTCTGTGGTCCAAGCACTGCTAAGGAAAAGAAAAATGTTTATTGTAATTTAAAATTGTATTTTTAAAGCCTGACAAGACAGCTTTCGGCCGAGATGGCAGGTGCTTTCTCGCAGCCTGGGCCGTTAGTATGTCTTTCAGAAATGTCAGACAGAAACCGAACCTACCAACCTGAAATGGTTACCCCTCACCCCGATGTTCAGCGATTCATACGATTCAAGGAGTATCTTTTAGCAAAGGCCACAGTTAAGTCCGTGCCCAGTACAGGCCAAATAACAGTGCAGGAAATGCAGTTGGCTGAGATGAATTTGATAAAGAACATACAGCGACAAAGGTTCCCTGAAGTTTCAGTTCTTAAGAGCGGCAAAATTCTGAAAAAAAGGTCATCTCTTTATAAGCTAGATCCTATATTAGTGGACAATATCCTGCGCGTCGGCGGTCGTCTTACCAATGCAGATTTAGCATTTGATTTGAAGCACCCTATTATCTTGCCCGAATCCTGTCATCTCACTTCCTTAATAATCTATGAAATTCACTCAACTGTTGTAGGTCATTTTGGTGTGAATTCAACGCTAAACCGTCTTTGCCAAAGATTTTGGATAGTTAATGCCAGAGTAACTGTTCGGCGTATTATATCTGAGTGCACTGTGAGCAGAAGAGTCGAGTCCAAGCCTTCAAACCAATTCATGGCAGATCTTCCACCCGCTAGACTGAAAATTTATGGCCCTCCTTTTTCTCAGGAAGGCGTAGACTATTTTGGACCCTTTCTTACTAAAATGAAACGGTCAGAAGTGAAAAGATACGGATGCCTCTTCACATGTATGACTACTCGAGCTATACATCTAGAGATTGCACAAGATCTGACAATGTCCTTCTTTATTAATGCACTACGTAGATTTGTGGCCAGAAGGGGTCCCATTAAACATGCATACCAATAGATAATGATACCAACCTAGTCGGCACTGCACATCTCCTGCGGGCCTCCATTGAATCTTGGAACCAATCCCAGATGCACAAATCTCTCCGACAGATGAAGATAGATTGGACGTTCAATTCGCCATATGCTAGTCACACTGGAGGCGTCTGGGAACGGATGATTCGTTTGGTGAGACAAATTTTTCTTGCCGTAACCCCGATGCAAACATTACGTGACGACGATTTAGCGACGTTCTTTGTTGAAGTTGAAGCTGTCGTGAATTCTAGGCCCCTTACAGACGTGCCTTTGGAAGTAGGTGAACCCACTCCTCTTTCCCCGAACCATTTGCTTCGTGTAAATGCGGCCGTTGCCAAACCATTTATGCTCACTGGCGAATCTGACAACTATGCACGGCAACGTTTCAGAATTGTCCAATACGCTGCCGACAAATTTTGGCAACGGTGGTTGCTGGAATATCCTAAGACATGCATGGGCAACCTTTTGTCACTGGGGGCCAAAATGTGCATTTGGAACTTGACTGAGGGCCGGAGCCGTAATTGTGATTTTAAGTGTAATCTAGGTACATATTTTTGTGGGGTTTGGATTGTATTCATGTAATGCTATTTTACATGCAATGTGTTTTCAATTTTGTTTGCACAGGGATATCCATAAAAAATGTATACCTATATTGATATAGACATCATTTTCACCATATTTTATCTGTAATTTCTGTATTGACATATAATTGTAATAATGAAAACAAGGGCAGTTAAAGGTAACATTTTTCATGAAAAATTTATTGAACCCAATGAATTGTCAATCTTAATATGTCAGATATGCTATAAAACTAATAGTAATGTTTAATTAAATTACTTTCTAATGGGAAATCTGGGCTTGGTGCTCTTTCACCAACGTGTCAATTTTTGGTGCTATGCTGGAGGCGGCCACTCTTAGACTATTTTCAAGATGACAATCTGTCAGTCTTGATCTAGTTTTTGACTTAGTGTGCTTCATTTTGGTGAACAGTTGCTCGCAGATATAAGTACTCCCAAATAGTGACATTTTCTTTCGGGCTAAATCTTTTATCTTTGGGAAGGATTCTTCAGGTAACCTTTTATAAAACTCAAGCAATGAATAATCTTTCATGTCCCGCTTTAAATCATCATTTCCTTGTAGTTCAATCAATTCCATTTGGAATTCTTCTGGAGCCTGTTCAACATTCACATCAAATGGTGATGAAAACATATGCAAACTACTCTCTTGTGATCTAAAATCTTGAAATCTATGATCAAATTCTTTATTCATGGATATGAGCTCATCAGCATAAGGAGCACATTTTGATTTGCCACAGCCAGCCAATGTCGGGAAATGGAATGTGTTATCATTTCTAAGCTGTTTTTCCCACAGTTGAAGTTTGCTTTGAAATGTTTTCACATGACTGTACAGATGATGAACAAACTGGCCCTGTCCTTGCAATTTTGTATTCAAGTCATTGAAATGTATTGTCAAGTCAACAAGAAAAGCAAGATCCCGAACCCAGTTATCATCACTTAATTCCGGAATGATTTTGCCTTTCATATCCATAAATGTAGCAACTTCATCTCTGAGATCATAAAACCTTTTTAACATTTTTCCTTTGCTCAACCATCGCACCTCACAGTAATAAATCAGATCTCCACATTCTGCCTCAACATCCTCCAGAAATTGCTGAAACTGGCGATGATTTAATGCTCGAGATTTGATGAAATTGATAGTAGAAACAACTTTTTTCATGACATGGTCAAATTTTACTGATTTGGCGCACAAATTCTGTTGGTGAATTATGCAGTGAAATGCAGTAAAATTGTGCATATCAACATTATTAGATGCCAATTCTTTTTTAATGAGGGAAGTTACACCGGCTCTACTACCAACCATTGCAGGTGCCCCATCCGTTGAAAAACCATGAAGGTTTTGAAGTTGGAGATTGAATTTTGTCATTAAGGCTTTCACTTGATTGAAAATATCATCTCCTGTGGTGGTGTCTTTCATTGCTTGAAGGCCAAGCATTTCTTCCGTAATGTTAAATTCTTGGTCAATCCCACGAACAAAAATTGCAAGCTGGGCTGTACTAGTAATGTCTGTGCTTTCGTCAATAGCCAATGAATAATATACAAACTTTGAGGCTAGCTTTTTTAAAGTCGATTCTATGTTTGTGGCAAGTTCTTCAATACGCCTTGTTATTGTTCTTCGTGACAAACTAATATTATCAAAATCTTTCCTCTTTTCTGGGCACAAAAATTCAGCTACCACTATCAAGCAGTCCTTCACAAATTCACCATCAGAATAATTTTTCGAATGTTTTGCAATTTTTTCACTCACAATGTAACTAGCACGAAGAAGGTTATCAGCATTATCACTTTTCTTTGTGAAAATTGATTGTTGTTGTTTCAAATTCTTTGTCATATTTTGAACCTTTTCTTTCCTGCGTTCACCTTGAAAACTGTCATAATTAGCAGAATGCTTGGTAACGTAATGTCGCCTAACATTATATTCTTTCATAACAGAAACTGACTCTGAACATAGCAAGCACACTGGCTTTTCATTTATTTGAGTGAAAAAATAATCAATTATCCACTTTTCCTGAAAAATTCGAGATTCAGTATCTATTTTTCTCTTCTTATTAGTCGCCATTTTAAGGTTAATTACAGTCAATGATTTTCGCACTTTAGTACCGTCTAAATATATAATTAGTATGACAAAGTATGAACTGCTTATTAATCAATGTATTATTTTATTAACATGAGACTTTTCAAAGCATGTTATCGCACACGCTATCACACTTTTGTTGTTTGCGGAAGCAGGAGATAAATAAAACGTTTTCTATAATGGTTCATACATGTAGTTATTTTTAGGTAGGAACCAGAACCAACACTAACGTACTGTACATGTTTGTAATTTTTGCGCAAGGTTTGGCAAACGGGAGCAGCACATTATATAAATGAATATCGATATATTACATAGGCCTACAGCCCTAGAAAATTTATTGGCGGGCCGGATGAGAAGCCTTGGCGGGCCGGATTTGGCCCGCGGGCCGTAGGTTGCCCATGCATGTCCTAAGACCATTCAAACCAGGGGTAAGTGGCATAAAACTCGTAGAAATTTTCTTGTTGGAGATATAGTCTTAGTAACTGACGATTGTACTCCACGGGGTTGCTGGCCTCTAGGAAGATTGTCCAAAACGTTTCCCGACAAAAATGGACTGGTTAGAAACGTTGTGGTAAAAACAAACGCTATAGAACGAAAGCGACCAAGTTGCAAGCTTTGTCTGATTGTTCCATCAATCATGGAAGGAAATATATATATGCCTAACCAACCACCACATTTCTGTAATATGATTATGTATGGCGCATGTTACTGTCATCAACTTTAGTTCTTCATCTTTATCTTTATCCGTTTCAGTCTCGAAAATTTCGTCTGCTACCCCATCCTTCAATTTTGGGGGGAGTGTTAATTATTTTCCTAGTTACTAAAGCTTCCTACGTTTCTGAATTGCGTTTTCTCCCTTCCCCTATGGTGCTGCAGATCAGCCGACATAAATCACTTCTTAGTTACATTGTTGAACCTTGCGTTTTCTTTACACTGTAAACTAAAATTCAAATTGGAAACACCACTGCTTCGAGCCTAACCTAATTTAATATATAAGAAAATTTACTGATAGTTCGCCATTGTTTGAATTCGTTTAACTGCATCAAAGTATCACATTTATTGGATTTACCGTTTTTGTCATTTGGATTAATTTAAACAATCGTCGGTCAACAAATTGGTATGTAATAAACTTATTATTGTTCATAGAAATAATTGTTAGCAAGGTAAGCGCGGTGCAATAATGTTTCTGAGTGAAGTGTATAAAGCCCTTTAATTTGTTTAATTCTTTGTGACGTTCCCTTTTAATTTATATTTGTGTTGTTTTGTATTTCTGTATAGAAAAACTGCTGCTCTTATTGCTGATTGTACTGCTGTCTTCAAATAAAGAATAAACAAGCAGCAAGTCATTCAACCACCGGCGTCTTACAGGACTTTGAAGGCAGTTACGGAAACAAACAGCACCAATAAATATCAGCCAACTATCATAAGGCATCAACTAAAATGTTTCATTCGCACCTAGATATATACTTAGCACCGTGTCAATATCATTGCAAGCACATCTCTGTCTGGCATTGTAATTAGAAAATAATTTGTGTATTGACATATTAAACCAAAAATAGGCATTTTACATGAATTTTTCATAAACGCCGCAATATCCACCTGCACTGGCAGCTGGTAAGAATATTTTGCAACTTTAGAAGGCGGGCATCCTTTTATAGGCCCTTGACTTTAATTAGCAAATTTTTCAAAAATACTTATTTTTTCTTATATCGTGATGTAAATTCTTTAGCTATCTTCTCAGCATTAAGATTTTCATCTGTGCTTTTGTGGATATAAAGTGTTGTTTGGTGATTCAATAGGAGTCTAGCCACTACCACACGCAGGTAATTCTATGTCTCACATAAGGCAAAGCAATAGCGTTTACCAACGACATTGTTTATAGGCAATTTAAGCAGCAGAAAAACATCATTAATGACTTCACTGACACTCTGCTCACTGCAACTCTGACCTTGGTTCAGTCTGTCGCTACGCGCAGCGATCCAGCGTGGTGCTTCGGCACCTACACCCATCATATTGACGTCCTGATCAACAATGCCTTAGGAATTGTTACACTGTCGCCTGGCAGAGTCAGATTGAGTGAACGAGAGGCCCCGGCCAACTTATGATCGCGAAGACCTCGGACAAATTGTAATCGCAAGGCTCATTTGATGCAAGTATTTTCTTTTTGTTGGATTTAACTCGGTCTAGCGTAGTAAAATTTTTATAAGAGCGTTGTACCAAGTCAATAGACTATCAATTGCAGGCTAGCTCATCACCAAACACGCAAATTGATTTTGTTCGGTTTCAATCACACTCTAATCCAGAGGTCTCCAAAATATGCACCGAGAGCTGGATGAGGCCCCCAATGGCTTTTCATTATTGCACCACAAATGCAACAAATGTATAGTGCAGTGTTTCTTAGAGCGAGCCACTTGAATTTATTGATATTAATCTGATAATGTTTTTCTTTCTTTTTGGGGATCACCTCTTTTTCTGGCAACATAACACGAGCTCCGACGTCACTAACAGCTACTTGATAGTAACATTTACTTAATTTTGACCCCGAAGCTTTGAAAATTTAGCAATGCGGCCCTCCGTGGGAAAAGTTTGGAGGCCCTGCTCTAATCTATACAAATACGTTGACAAACATTGCTTGCACCAACATTTTCAGCTCTTAACAATTAGCTTCACTGTGTCTATTGCAGCGTGGTCCAACTACATGCCTACAGACAGAATTTTTGCGGCCGGCGAGCTTTTTCTTGGTCGAAAACTCGGTTGAAAACCGGGATAGTTTGGGGATTATTTTGGCCAAGAAACTTCGCGAAAGCATTTGGTTGAGCGGTTAAAACAGGAATTTGAGAAATCTTGAGCAATTTTGTGTTTGACGGGAGAAGACCTTCTTCTATTTAAAGATTAACACAGCAGCGACCAGTAATTTCAAAACGATTGAAAAATCGGTTACGTGACAGAGCACACAATGTCAAGCTAGAACTCTTCATATTCTTTGAATCTTTTGTTGGAAGTGGCCTGCAAGTTGTCACTATGTTGTAATGTGGCCCATAAATCGAAATAGTTGACCAAGTTGTGTTACTGCATAAACTTAATTTTGAATTATACGCTGCTATTGCTCAAAGCAACACGATTATTCAATTGGCTATCACAAACTTTGTGACGACACAATGGCTTTAGTAGAAGTCTACGTGCCCCTGTAATTAAAAATGAAATTTATCCTCATTTCAATTTACGCCATTTAGTTAAAAGGTAATTTCAGGATTTAAGTCAACTTATGTGCTGCTTAAATACCTCATTTTGCTGAAATCAATTACAATATTATACAAACCACGTCGTATTAAAACAAAGTGATTCTCCTTAATCATGCGCGAGGCCCCGGACCTCCGCTCGGTTTGCCAGATGGTTAATCCGTCACTATTGCCTAGTATCCGATCGTCTGAATGGGAGTAAAACAAGTTTACCGAGCTGTACTACTGGCTTCGTGCACAAAACAGTTGAAAGAATTGTAAAACAATCTGTCAATTGTGTTTTCGACATTGCTAACTTGCTATAGACGCGAGCTACTTTCCACACTGTGGTTTACAGAGTTAATCGAATATCGAGATAAGTTTGAAATTTCAATGGCCTGAGTCTCAGTTTGTCTCAGGCTGTTGTCAATAATATGTCAAAAACTACGTCACTAAGTTCATATATTAGGCCTTCCTACCATCGAATAAACTTCTTCTAAGCCAGGTTTTTTCCCTTGAGAAGACACAAGGTAAAAGAGTTCTTCATCAGCCTCGCGATCCTCAGCTACATTGTCAACTCAACTGATTTTATTCGAAGATTATGGCGAACCTGGTTGATATTAAAAAGCACGAGGCCTGTAGCTTACTACTACAGCAGACTGACGAACTATAGTAATTCGTACAAGCCGGGACATCTATCAATGTTTTAAGCCATGGATTGCATTAACTGTAAGAACACTGTTACGTTACGCCATAGTTCCATTGTCTAGCATGGACTTCATGCAGAAAGTTTTTGCAACGATGGGCAGTTTGTGCATAAGACATATCTTAAAGTGAGACGAGGAACATTGGGATTAGAGGCATAATTACGACATCCTCTTCTTGAAAAGAAACCATGAGAAACCAGTACTTCTAGGTGACATAGCACAGCGCAGAAGGATATCTTTTTATTTAGCAGACCTATCAAAATTGAATACAAAACATCTGGGGCGAGAGCTATCACCCTTTCGCTTTATGCCGCCCCCAGGGCACATAACCTTAGCCGGAAACATGAGGTTTCCAATGTTATTATGAAAGGAATACCTTCAAGTTGCTAAATAGCTTGAATCAAAAAATTCTTTAATCACGAACACGATCATTGTTTTGGCTTCCTTCCTCTACTTTGACTTCATGCTCCCCGCACTTATTGAGAACAAAGGAATAAAAGTTTGTAAACTCTTAGGGTTTTTGTGAGTAAAACCAGTCTTGATTTAGGAGAATTACGATCGGGATTAAGAACTCAGGAGCTAGGGATCTGCTACTTCACACGTTTATAACATCTTTTAAAACAGCTCTCACAAAGCAAAGTTCCTTGAGTGAAGCAGGCGCAGCTGGATGATCCGATGTTTTATAAACTAATATAAGTGGCTGGTAGCCGTGTTTGCTTTAGCCCTGCAGTCATTTGGGACCCACCGAAGTTACTTAGGCGCCCTTTGACGTTGCACGTGCATTGCGTTCTTGAGAATCAGCGCTGGTGCGACGCGCCCGAGGGATTCGAACCTGCGTCTTTGGATCTGGCCTCCTCGCGCGCAGATTTTTTGCTGCCATGCACCACGTGCTGCAAGCTATGCTTTAAGGCACCGCATTTAGTTTGTAACTTTTGGAAGACCTTTTATGCATAATCACTGCTTGTGTGATCAACTTCGCATAAGCATATCAGTATCAGTCCATGGTCGAGCGGCTAGAACTACGTCAAATCGAACCTCACACAATAGTAAACGGCACGTAAGTCTTGTGTTTTGTGTTGGTCTGTTTTATAATAGTCAACGTTGATGCTATTGGGGGGACCTCTCGGCCTTTGGCAAGCCCTGCTGATGAGTCCAAAAAGACGAAACGCGTCCAGGGATGGCTTTGTAAATTTAAATATATCTCTCAATAGCATTGCTTCGTTCGGAAACCTCGCGCCTGTAGTACTCGCTTTGTTGTTTTGTTTCTCGCTTATAAGACGCTCTCTATCGATCGTAACCACTTGGAACCAGCAATATAATGTATAACTATAATTTTGGTTGTTTCAAACCTTTATCAATAAAATAAATCTTGTTTCCACAATCAACATCTTACCAGCGCAATTTTTGTGCCATAACCAAAATTCTGGGTTGACAAATTAAATTGGCGGTAAGAATCCTAAATTTAAATCCCATATGACGTCAATTTTCATTGGTGACGTACCAAGTTGTTGTACTTCGAGACTAACGTAGGCATTTGATATTCGATTTTAGTTATCAAGTTAATTGCTATTGCGCTTTTGCAGCTATCACGAAACTCTTACAAAATTGACTGTAACACTTATAAATATCCTGTATCAGATATCTAGTGCGTTGGTGAAACTTGGTAATCTTTATCGTGACCTATACCCCAAATCTGTCACGATTTTAAGTTACATCATTATGATAACTTACGCTCGTTTAGCTTGCTAAAGAAAACCGGCCTTTCCACTTACGTCACACCTTTTAACTAGCAATTTAAATTGCAATGGCGTGTGAGAAAAACTGCATAACAAGCAGTAGCGAGATTAAATGTATTTGCTCAATAATCCTCAGAGAGGAGAGATTAAGTTGAGGTCAGAGAAAAAGACCTCAAACAAACGAACCTTCAGCGTCTTTAAGTGCCAGTGAGTTACTGAAATACATAGAACTGTGTAGTATTTTGAATTGCTTCTGTGTGTGACCGAAACTGCATACTAAGCAGTAGCGTGATCAAATGTATACGCGTGATTAAACCATGGAGAGGAAATATTAAGTTGAGATCAGGGGAGCCAGAAACTTTGGGCAAAGAATGAAATTAACCCTCCTGTCACTTGATATTGTTATGCAAGGGTGTACAAAAATGTTTTTGAAAGGTATTTTTGGGCCTTTTCATCATAAAAGTGCGTTTTTTCTAAAATTCTCTCCCCCAGCCACAAAATCTCCGGCATCCTGGCTGAAGTCAGAGAAACGAACCTCAAACAAACATTCAGCGTCTTCAAGTGCCGGTCAATTCCTGAAATTCATTTAGTACATCGAAAAGTTGGTTATAATTTAAATAAACACGACACTCACGTATTGAAATCTAGTTGAGTTGCTTTTAAAATGGTTACAGACAAACAGTGGCTGCGACTCTACAATTTGCGTCTCAAGAACAAGCTCGTGTGGGCAATGAAGTTCAGCAGATGTAGCTTTTCATTCTAGCTGGTTGGGAGATTTGTCCGGCTGAAACGATGACTTTCCAAACAATATTACAGAAACAAGAACCGTAAAAGACAAGTGATTTTGCTAAAAACGAAATTCTCAGTTTAAAAAGTCCATTTCCAAAATAAGATTAAAGTCTTCATGTTGTTTTAGACGCTAAATTGGGCAAAGCTCTCTTTTTTAATTGTTTCTTTTCCGTTATGCTCTATCCCTTCCCTCCACAAACAGCAGATTGAGCCTATTTATTTTATAAAATCGCTGGATAATGCGATTGAGTTTAACTAAAGCTCCGCTTCTTCTCCCCTTTCCCACCACCAATAATTTGTTTCCAAATACGCCACTAGTTGGAATAGAGTGCAATTATGTTGAAAATATTGTCATGGTATCTTTTAACAGTAGCGTCAATATCTGTGATTTGTTGTTGCTATAGATCGCGTATTTGAGGACACTCTGTACCAATGCACGTAAAATTGTAAGGAATGTTGTGGTATCATCAGCCAATGACGCTTCAGCCTACATCCTTAAACTGTTGTTCGTGTTCAGAGCTTACCATTGACCGCTTTGATGTAATGTTTGTACTGCACGTAAGTTAGCAGTGTAACCTCATAATGAGTTTTACGGGAATCGGTTTATCACTGACACCAACAGCTGCCAGTGATTCACTGATCACCAATTTGCGCTCGGTAGAAATGTCTACGCTTGGAGAGGCGCGGATCTAGAACGTTGCAATTTTTTTACTAGAGTCAGGTGATCCGTAAAGTTTTTTGGAGCGCTTTCTCAGTATTTTTGAGTATAAGACATGCAACTAAAACAGGGTGTAAATTTTATTTTATTGATTAGTTTCTGGTTTTTTGAGTAAACCATTATCCAACACAACGCAATCGAAGAGTTTGAGAGATTGCGAAGTGACACTTTGGTCCGCAAATAACCACGCATGTGTTTACGGACCCTGCAAGCCACAGTTTTAAGTTTGAACGTAAGCACTTATGCCAACGCCGGTTCCGCTCGGACGTGTCGCATGTAACTTAACGCTCTGAGCGCATATCCCACAATCTTTCGATGGCAAGTCTCTCACTCAACGCTACTGACACTGGGAAAACATTGCAAGCAAAAGTCTATTTACTTCAAATACAATATTTCGCAAAACGCTTTGAAAAAACTGTATATAAAATTCGCTATCGAGTTTTGTAGCAGCTTAACATTAAGCAAACGTTATATAAACTGAATAAATGATAAATGATCAACATTTTTTTATTTTAAAGTGTTGCAATAAATTTAGTTGCCAATAGTGCATTGTTGTTGAATTATTCAGATTGATTGATCTGTAAATTATGAAAATTCAATTCGTGATTAGCATTGTGACAGCGTTTTTGGAAATACTATTCTTCAGTGGAGTTTTGTTTGGTTGGCCTTCATTAGAATATGTCTTGAAACAAGAAGGATATTTCAGTAGTTTATGTGACAACGAAACGTTATTTAACTCAACGTTGAATCGAACTAATCTAGGAATCGAGATCGGATGCAAGGAGCAACATTCCAGTTTCAATTTGATATTTACATTGGCTATCGCATCCGTTTACACAACAGCATTTCCGTGTGGCTGGTTGCTCGATCGTTATGGAACCTGGATTTTTCGATCAATATTCACAACTGCATATACACTTGGCTTCATTCTTTTAACAATATCATCTCCAAATCTGTCGTTTCTACTTTACCCAGCAATTATCCTGATTGCAGTTTCAGGCGCTAATCTTTTGGTGAGCTATTTCCAACTTTCTTGTCTTGTTATGCCGTATAAAGGTTCGATTATGACTTTAATGACTGGTCTCTTTTCATCATCAGCTTTACTTTTCTTTATAATCAAACAAGGATATGAAAATGGAACTAATTTGAGTGCGATGTTTTTTATCATGACATGTCTAACAGTGTTTCTTTGGATTCGTACTTTCGTGTTAATGCCTCGAAAATTAATACGATTTCCATTTCAAGTTGCTTGCATTCATATTGGATACAAAGAATGGAAATGTTTTCAAAAACCGAAAGTGTTTCAACATGTAATGCCAATTCATGCTGTAGCAATCGGAGGAAACAAAGATGTCGTTAAAACTGTTGTTGAAGCTTGCAAGAACCAACCGAAGCAACAAAAATCATTTAAAAGTTGTATAAAAAGTTCCATCTTTTGGACGAGTACATACCATTTAAGTGTGATTGGATTTAATATAAATTTTGTGTTTGGCACTTTACAGCAATGGTTGAAGAGCTTTGCTGATCCTAAAAATATTAGTAAATTGACAGATGATTTCGGAATTGTGATTATGTTTAGTGCATTTAGCGCTCTTTTGAATGGCGTGATCATGGACTTTATCCGAAAGAAGACAAAAAGGATTGATAAGAATCCCAAAGTGATTTCTCTTAAAGCATCGCTCGTGTCAATGGTAATAACAAGTACATTTGGAATTATGCTTTCTTTGATGATGATAACTTTCAACCCATACGGCATGTTTGTGTTTTTGCTGTTTACTTTAGGATTTGTGTATGGCGGCACTTATACGTTTATGTCTGCGTATTTTCCACCAGAGCATTTTGGAAAAATATTTGGTTTGACAAACTTTTTGCGTGGTTGTGTAGGGTTGTTGCAATATTCCTTATTTCAGCTTTCATTATATGTTGATCCAACTTTCCGGTATATCAATATCGGAATCTTGATTGCAGTAATGCTAACATTATTGCATCCTCTTTTGATGTACTTTGAGATAAGAAAACTCAAAAAAGAAAGTGTCCAAGTCACTAACATCGATCAAGGAGTGAGACAAACTCTGCAATTTGCAAATATTTTTAGCTCAAAAATAGATTATTTGATGAGTTATGCGGATACGAGTAATAAATCAATCACTACGTAAAACATGTTTCTCACAATGCTTCTTCCTGAATCCTTGATGTACCAGTTGCATGTAATCTATTTTTGTCAAATAATGCCAATATTAGGAATAGTAGCCGATTAAGTCTAAAGTTTCAAAATAATCAGCTACAGCATATAAAATTCTACCACGATATATAGTAAAATTAAATAGCTACCAAAATCACGTTTTTGAGAAAATCGCCTAGTTAACAAGAAAACACTCAACTATTTTGTTTCATTCTTGCCTTGTTTTAGCTGCGTGTTGTGGGTTATTAAAACGATAAATTGTGAATTTTTTTATTATTATTTAAGCAAGAAAAATTGTTCTTTTAATTTTCTTGATTTGTTTTGAAGATTTTGTATTTTAGAAATGATTGATACAGGGTGTTAGAGAAGGACCTGGGAGCAGAAATCAAGAAGCAGACCACTTTCGTCGAAGCCGGAGTCTGAGCTGGAGCTTATATTTAGATTTAGGAGGAGCTGCAGTCTAGCAGAATCCACACTATTATTGGATGACTCCTGCTCCAAAATACCGTATTTTCCGGACTATAAGCCGCACTTAAAAACTTGAAATGTGTTTTCATTTAAGGGGTGCGGCTTGTAGTCAAGTGCGGCTTATAAGTTAACGTTTAAAATCTTAAAATTTTTTAAAACCAGAAAATTAAAAAAAACCTGAATCTAGTAATGGCTAGGAACACCAGTCCATTCAATTCATGTTTTAAGTTTCCATTTGCTAATAAATAGTCTTGTTTCATCGAATGTGATAAAAATTATGATGAATTCTCAGAAAACTAATAAAATAATTTGGTGAATATACTATTTGGTGTTGTCAGTAGATTTTTTTAACTGATTTATTTACGATAAAATGGGGCTAAAGTCCTTACATTTAGTGTTTTAAAAATGCGGCTTATAGTCCGGTGCGGCTTATACATTACTGTTTTTTTCTGGGAAAAATTGGTGAGGTGCGGCTTATAATCTGGTGCGGCTTATAGTCCGGAAAATACGGTAAATGCTTCGTTTAATTGTGGTGTTTACCTATCGAAATCTGACAAGCACTTATCAAGAATGTGCATTCATAGCTTTTCAAAGCGCTGGCTTAGAACTTCGTTGTTCATACGCAAAGCGCAATTGCGCATGCCGTCAAGAAATTATCTGAGGATTGTGTGGCTGATGATGGCAGTGATACTGAACACTTGAACAGGATGTTGCCTCAACATTATGGCAGATGAATCTATGAAATCGATGGATTTGAACTATTTGCAGTTCACCACAATGTCACATATGAGATGTGCTGCTCATATTTCACAGCTTGAAATTCGCGATCGCTTGAAAATAGACACAATTGCTTTATTGTTCATCAAAATTCGTCGGATTTCAGCTGCTGCAAGAACGTCAAAAACCGATGCCATACTAAAAAAAAATAAACAAACTAGCTATTTTTGACCAAGCTACAAGGTGGAATAGCACATACCTCACCGTTAAGCGACTTTTGGAACTAAAAGATGCGTTGGTAAACATCGCCCATCCATGCGTGTGTTTGTCTGAAGCACAGTGGAACGATGGTGAAAATCTTAAATGTTTACTGCGCCATTCGTTCTTTTTCACGAAACAATTCCAAACTGCTCATTTGACGTCTGGAACATTCTACAAGAAATGGAAAAATGCTGTTTCAGTTTATACAGATTGGCGGTGTTGTAGCTGACGCCATTAGAAAATCTATGGAGACGTGAGAAGATTCTGCTACACAAGGGGTCGGCAATCTGTTCCTAGTCGCTGGCCAAAACCAAACTCACAAGGTCTCGGCGGGCCGTAGTAAAGTTCTACCAACAATTTTGTAGTTAAAACGGTGATTTTTAAGCATTTTATTATTATGACAGCTCATTGAAATAACTCTTGATTTTGATACCTCATGACGAAAACAAAATATATAAAAACATTTATTATTATATTGTCACAACATTAATGAGATATTTGATGTTGTTTTTGGCTTAGAAGTTTATTAAGATCCAGTGGTAAATTGGAAGTGGCCATAAGCTAAACATCTTTCAAGTGGCCATCATTAAGCTGTGTTCTTAACTTGCTCATAGTGACTTTCATTGACCTAAACAGCTGTACGCACACATAAGTGCTGCCAAACATTGATGCCATCTTTTTAACATGATTGATTACGTTGGGATGTTGTTTGCATTCAAGATATTTTTTATAAAAGTTAAACTGTAATTTTTCTTTTGATTTTTCTTTAATATTTCTCAAGTTCGTGCTGGCTACGCATTAAGTTGCATGTTCGTTTTTCCTTGCCTGCAATCAACTTCTGTTTTTTGATCAGTTTCATAATCATATTGATGACAATGAACCCAGTATAGAATTTACCATAGAACATGAGACCAACAATTCCAAACCTTTTCTGAATGTCTGTGTTATTCGAAAAGCTAGTGGTGGTTAATGACAAAGATTTATAAAAAATCCAACGCACACTAACAGATATTTAAATTTCAACTCACCGCATTCCATGAGTCAGAAGCAAGAACTGGTAAAATGTCTTTTAAAAAGAGCTCATTCACAATTTAATTCCAAGCGGGCAAATATAACATTAGAAAGTTCAAAAATTATAGAAGCTTTAAAAAAGAATGATTATCCCAAATGGTTTCTAAAACGCACAGTTAAAAGTTTGAAAAGAAAAACAAATTCATCGTTAGCCAATAACAAAGAAATTAAAACACGTATTGTGCTGCCTTATATTCCAAGATACTTTGAGTTTGTCAAAAATTTTAAGAAACGTAAGAATTTTGGTTTATAGCAAACCGCATTTAACTTTAAAAGACATTTTACCAAAGGCTAAAGACTCGTTGGAAAGGTTATCTAGACCTGATATAGTTTACCAGACTCCTTGTCGAGATTGCACTGGTACCTACATTGGGAAACTGGACGGGCTTACAAAACAAGATCGGCTGAGCATAAAACGGATTTAAAGCCAGCAAATCTGGCAAAAGTTGATGACAACAATTTTAATAAAAAAAGGACGTTGGTTAAGCATCTCATCACCAAAAATCACCGAGTTGACTGGGATCATAGCAAAGTTTTAACCTTTGAAACAGATTTTACCAAACGCCGATTTCTTGAATCTTTTTTTATTCACAATTATGAAAATGCAATCAATGATAAAGAAACTTGTTTTTATTCTGAAATTTATGATAATTTGGCGTAATCTACAGTTGTTTATTATTCGCTTTTAAACTTATTGTTTTGCCTTTTTCTTTCGATTGCGTAGCACACTGTTTATATTGCCTCACTCGTACTTTCGTTTATTGTTAGTTTCAACAGCTGTATAGCTGTTCGAAACTTTGACGGATATTGAAGTTTTTTGCATGCTCAGTAAGAACTTGTATCAACTTGAATAAACGCTATCATTACCAGAATAGCAAAATAAAATGAATTTATCAAAAATACCTGGTAGCCAGAATAACAAAAATATAGCTTATTAGCATAAAAGGAATTCCCCCCGCTTTTTTAAAATTTTAACGAAAACCTTTAAGCGACTTGTGCTAGTTGAAAACGGGCAAATTTCGTCATTGTTTTTTTACAGATATTGTTTTTTGGTCCAAACAATGGGAAAAAATACGATCTCGTAGAATTTGAAATTTTTCCAAAATCTGAACAACCCTACTGTTGAGTCATGGTGGGGCACTATAGGACTCCGTGGCCATCAGTTCCCCGCTATCATTCCGTGTTTTCATTACGCCACTACAAAACATGTAAAGGCAAGAGTAGAATATATTTAAATGCAACTAGTAAAATTTTGAAAACCATTAAGTTTTGGTGAAAATATGCAATTTTGAAAAACCAGGGTACTGCTGAGCACTTTCTCCTACCTTGTAAGAATCTTTTGGCCAATACCAGTGGTTGCCAATGTGTTGGTGTGATCAAAAGTTTGATTGCCTCAAAAATTTTGTGGCCGCTTGTTTTCGCAAAAAATCATAAGTTACTAATTTTTTAGTACTTCTTTTTTATCGTTTATGTTGGATTATGCGTTATCTAACTGTTGCTAATCGACCTATGGCTAGGAGATAGATGGAGTGAATAAGGCAATAATTCCCTCCAAATTTCTCGAAATTGTTCCCACTACTGAGGTTAATTTGTTCGTTTATGCATATGAGCTCAAGCTCTGTTAACGAGTCTCGTATCGCGCTGGGATCAACACCACGGGTAGAGTGGTCGACCTTACTACCTGTCTGCTTCGTAAATATGGAGTTAGGCTTATTCCGTGGTGAGACTCAGCCGGTAGTTACTAGTTTCTAGGAACCTGATCTTGGATTTTGTAAACTTAAATAACCGATTGAAAAAATGAGCTCATTAACACTTTAAGTGCTTTACGACGTAGATCTACGTCATTGGATATTTTGCATTGAGTGCTTTTTGACGTAGATCTACGTCAATTGTGAAAAACGATTACGCGTAAACGCGAAAAGCGCCCGGCACCAGCGAGCAGACGAGCGAAAAGCGCCCGGCACCAGCGAGCAGACGTTGCAAGATGCGCGCGGCACTTAAAGTGTTAATAAATCACAATTTGATATTGGCCTACTTTTGGTCTACGGCTATTAGTGAGAGAATCTGTTGTTAAAAATTTTGTATCCCACCGCTGCAGATATCCGGTTAAAAGCCTTATTTAAGAACACAACAAGCGAGCTTGCCATTTTTATCTTCAAACTATCCTTATTTTGCTGAGCAACAAGAAGAAACGCTGTTAATACCATTTTCAAAATCTTGGGTGTGCCTCGACAAGAGAATTAGTTGCTGTGCATGTTAACCAACCGGGAAGCGGTCGCTGTGATCACTTCATGAGCGCGCCGGTTTAATATTAGGCTGAAGCAGCAAATGGTTTTCAACAGTGGTTTTATCATTCTTCGGTTCTTCTTAAACTCTGGATTTTATCGACGGCATAGTTCAGTGCGAGAAAACACTGACTCGTAATTGTGAGACTGCAAGTTCAATGTCCGTACAGTAGAACCTAACAATTGCGGACACTCTTGGGACTGAGCTCAGCTGTCTGTAATTCTGAAGGGTCTGTTGTATTGAAACTCAATCTATAGTTGATAACGGGGGGCTTTGTGGGTCCATAGTGGTAAATATACGTTTCTTGGGAAATCATAGACTAACTTTTCTGAATGGTTGAAGTCAGCTCGAAACTAAGATGTAATGTCCAATGTGTTGACTTTGAGCTCACTTAACCATTTAAGTAAATGATGTTCAAATGTAAATATAACGTGTATTTTATTACGACTTTTTCTTAAAAGCTGTGCTATTCCAAGCATATCTTTTGAGTAAATTGCATTCATCAATGAGCAAGTAAGTATTAAATCAAGGTTCATCTGGCAGATTTGACAAGACTCATCAACTTTGTTTTTAGGTAAAATTGTGAAAGTGGGACTTAGTACCGACGCGATGGTGTAGTGGTTAGATCGTCCGCTTGGCAGTTGGTAGACCTGCGGTTCATTCCTCTTGTCGAGTCATACCAAAAAACTTTAAAAAATGGTATCTACAGCTTCCCTGCTTGGCGCTCGGCATTTAGGGGAGGTTGTGAAGATCAAGCCGGCAAGTTCGCTTGTTGTGTCCTTGGACAAGGCACTTAACGGGACGCCCCCGCCTTTATGTGGAAGACAGGTGGCCCAGTTGTCCCTCCGAATAGAGGGTTGGTGGCAAGAAGGGCATCCGACCTTAAAGCAAATGCCATGTTATAAAAATGCAGATATCTGCTGTGGCGGCCCCTAATCGGAAATAAGCCGAAAGACAAAGAAGAAGAAGAAGAAGTGAAAGTGGGACTTAGAATTACAATCCCTTGTGCAAAATTGTCCAAGTGCCAGTTTTGTTCACCAGCTCATTTCTAAACCTTGGAGAAGAAAGAGTCCAAAATTGATCGCTTTGCTTTTGCTTTCGATTTCCATGAAGAGTCCTCTAGTTAAAATTGAGTTTTGACCAGAGGATCCAAAACTGGCCCATAGTCCTTATCAAGACATAACAGTTTCAGTTGCTCGATGTAGTGAATGGTATGCGTCTTATTCGTAATCTCACACTGAGGCGTGTCCTCAGGCAATTCGTCAACTTTATCAAGTTGGCATTTCGTCAACTTCATCATTTACGGGAGTTTGTTTTGAAATGAGCTGAAAGCGAGATTTTGTTTTGGGTTTCATCCATTTCAATAATGACGAATTTCAACAGATCTTTTGTGGAAGTTTCCCCAATGTTTTTTGCATTTTCGTTTTCATCATTATCAAAATTGTCAACAGCCTAAAGCAGTGATTCCCAACCGGTGGTACGCGTACCACTAGTGGTACGCGAAGGTCTATCAGGTGGTACGCGAGTTGATTACACTGGTCTGCATCAATTTTGCTGAATTCCAACCAAAAGTTGATTTTAGATATTTTGAAGGTGCTGATTCCAAAAATGCAATCCGTTTTTGCCTATCACGTAACGTTTTGCCGCAAAATGAAAAACAAAATATTGCAAATAATGCCTTTTAAAGGCATTTTATGCGTTGTGGTCACAAAAAATTTCATTGGTTTTTGTATCTAAGAATCAAAATTTTATTATCATATAGTTATAATTTTTCAACCTAATATCAAAAAAAAGCTACACTTCTATGATCTCTAAAATTTGAGAATTGTTTCACCCTATTTACCACATTCACCACTAGGATATTGAATGCAGAGTGTAGTCAGTTATTGTAAATGTGCAAGTTAATTTTATGCTGAACAGTTCAAATCTTCCAAACTGTTACATTAGGCCTACATTAGTTCATAATTTGTACAGCATTAAATCTGTTATTACAAATAACTAGAATATTATATAAAGATTTTTTTTTGATGTATTTTGAAAAAATTTTGTTGTCATGAAAGTACTGCTCTGCTGCTTAAATTGCAAACTGTTTTTCTGATATCAATGGCTACCATTTCATCTTCAAGAAGAAAATGCAAGCTTAATCCAAACGTTTTTTGCTATATCTGTGGTTCTTTTACTGTTTCAAAACAAAGGCAAGGAATTACAGAGTTTGTGAAAAAAGCACATTTGGCATACTTTAGAGTTAAATTAGGAGATCAAGACAAGAATTGGGCTCCTCACCAGGTTTGCAGGACATGTGTTGAAAATCTACGGCAGTGGACAAAACAAAAAAGAAAAAGTATAGGGTTTGCAGTTCCTATGGTTTGGAGGGAACAAGCCAATCACGTTAATGATTGTTATTTCTGTATGACCAATGTTACCGGTTTCAGCTCCAAAAGCAAAGGCAACATAAAGTACCCAGACCTTCCATCAGCAATCCGGCCAATACCTCACTCTGCTGATCTTCCTCCACCTTTGTTTACTTCCTTGCCTGAACTAGTCGATGAACCAGTAGGTAGTACATGAGAGGGGAGTTCTTTAGAAGACGATTGCTATAATCCGTTGGCTGACCAATCCCCAATATTGATTACTCAAGCCTTTTTAAATGACTTAGTTCGTGACCTGAACCTGCCAAAAGAATCTGCAGAACTTCTTGGGTCCAGGTTACAGCACAATAACCTTCTTGCTCCAAACACAACATATTCCTGGTACCGGCGAAGAGAAAAAGATTTGGTGCAATATTTTTCTGTTGAGGAAACATTTGTGTATTGTCACAAAGTTGCCGGTCTTCTTCAAGCAATGGGCTGTGTGTATGACCCAACAGAAAGGCGACTATTTATTGACAGTTCAAAAGCCAGCTCAAAGTGTGTATTGCTGCATAATGGCAATAGATATGCTTCAATACCAATTGGCCACTCTGTTCATCTTATGGAAACTTATGAAAATATGAATATGTTACTAATGAAAATAAAATATAATAAGCATAAATGGATGGTATGTGGAGACTTGAAAGTTTTAAGCATGCTGTTGGGTCAACAAGGGGGGTATACCAAATACCCATGCTTTTTGTGTTTATGGGACAGCAGAGCTAAAAATGAACACTGGATTCGTGAGCAATGGCCGAAAAGAAATGAGTTTACAGTTGGAGAAAAGAATATTCTTAATCAAAGTCTAGTGTCTCCCAACAAAGTATTATTACCACCGCTTCACATTAAGCTAGGCTTAATAAAACAATATGTAAAAAGCTTAGACAAAGGTGGGGAATGTTTCAATTACATTTGCCAGAAGTTTTCTTTTCTAAGCCATGAAAAAATTAAAGCCGGTGTGTTTGATGGACCAAAGATACGACAGTTGTTGAAAGACAAAGAGTTTATTCAAACAATGAGCTCAGTGGAGAAAAATGGTTGGATCGCTTTCAGCCAGGTTGTAAGTAATTTCCTGGGCAATACCAAATCTCCAGAATACAAAGAAATTGTTAAAACTTTGCTTGATACTTTTCACAAACTTGGTTGTAACATGAGTGTCAAAGTACATTTTTTGCACACCCATTTAGAATATTTTCCTGAAAATTTAGGAACTCTGAGTGAGGAGCAAGGTGAGAGATTTCACAAAGACATTAAAATCATGGAGAAGAGATATCAAGGTAGATGGAATGTTACCATGATAGCAGATTACTGTTGGTGTCTCATGAGGGACGAGGAAAACTTTAAACCCTCTCGAAAATCTAAAAAACGAAAGCTTGTTCCTTAACGGTGAAACTAATTTTGCATGCTCTGTTAAAAGTCTTGATATATTAACAATGTGTTGCTAACAGCATGTACTATATATACTGTGTATGATGAGTAATCAACTTAAAACAATTTTGAAATACTTTTCAGGGGTATATCTTATCATTTAACAAAACAGGGTGTAACGCATTGTGTAATTTTAACTTTCCTTCAAAAATCTTACTGTAACTTCTTTTATGCAAACAGACAGTAAAAATATGATTTTACCCTAAATCTACAGAAAATTAAAAGGCTTTTTGCAAAAAATCTTGACGTGATAGGCAAAAACAAATGTGATTTTTGAACTCAGCGCCCCAAAATTAGGTGGAGCACATGCTATTTGTTCAATCAGCAGAAATTTTTTTTTTAAATGCAGACCAGTGTTATTGTTTTGAAGGTGGATTTTTTATTTTCAGTTTGTAATATTCTATTCCAACTAGTACAGCATAGTTTAACACTTTCGCTGCTGCAGGTGATAATTAGCGCTTTCCGAGTGTACTGCCACGCACGCTATTTAATTAACTGCGCGAAACCCGATATCTGGTATTGCGGCAGCTAAAGTGTTAATTGCGTAATCCGCTACTTGCAGTCTTAAATCATCGGTAAATAAGATCTATGACGTAATAAAGAACGTTCTTGCGTTTGGTCATATCAAGAAACTTTTGAATCACAGTGAGCAGTGAGTATTGGAGCACGTGCAGCAAGTTATCGCACAAATTTGTTTAGTAATTTTGGCAAACCTAAAGAATAGCATACGCAAAGTTAAATTTGGCCACTTCAGTCATGTCCAAGCGAAATTATGATCCAAAATATATTAAGTATGGCTTTACTTCAATTGAACACAACGCGGAAATTCTACCACAGTGTGTGGTTTGCCTAAAAACGCTTTGTAATGCGGCTATGAAGCCTAGTTTGCTAAAGCGCCATTTAGAAAAGAATCACCCAAATAAAATGAAAGCCGACAAGAACTATTTTCAGCGATTGGCTGACAACGTTAAGCGTCAACGTATGGATAAAACGGGCCAAATGCAGCAGAAAAGTAAAGATGTAGTTGCGGCTTCTTATGAGATTGCTCTTTTAGTGGCCAAAGAGAAACAATCTCATACTATTGCAGAGTCTCTTATTCTGCCTGGAGCTAAAATTTTAGTGAAGCGAGTTTTCGGAGAGCAAGCAATCGCAAAGTTAAATGCTGTTTCCCTTTCGGATAATACGATCAAGCGTAGAATTGAGGAAATGTCAGATGATATCGCCGACCAAATACTAGCAGAGATAAAGGAATCAAAGTTTGGATTTGCAATACAATTGGACAAATCAACAGATATTACCAATTATTGTCAATTACTTGTTTATGTTCGTTATGCTCAGACGAATATAATGAAAACTGAATTACTACTGAATCACGAAGTTTCTACAACTACGAAAGGGAAAGATATCTTGGATAGTTTTTTCAAGAAGAATGGACTAGACTGGAAAAATCTTGTTGGGTGTACCACAGATAGAGCTCCCTCAATGCTTGGTTGTAGGTCTGAATTTCAGTCGTATGTTAAAGTTGTTTCGCCGAATGTCACGTCTGTTCACCGTTTTATTCATAGGTTCGCCTTATGCACAAAAGTGCTGCCTGCGCAGTTGTTAGCTTGTTTAAAACAAGTAGCGAAAATCATAAATTTTGTTGAGGCATCAGCCTTAAATACCCGATTTTTTAAGCAGCTGTGTGAAGACTTAGGCTCGGAACATACCAGCCTTCTTTATCACACCGAAGTCCGTTGGCTTTCTCGCGGGAATGCTACTAAACATCTGTTCAAAATGAAGAATGAGATGCTATTGCTTTTTAAAGTTGGGTCACTCGTATTCCAAGGATCTTGAAAACGACGAATTTGTTCAAAGATTAGCATGCCTTTCAGACATTTTTAAAGCTTTCAATATCGTAAATCTGTCGCTTCAAGGACGAAATGGGACAATCGTAGATTTTGTTTCAAAGCTAGGTGCTTTCATTCGAAAATTAGATTTGTGGAAAAGGAACACAGAAAACAATCAACTTGGGATGTTCAAATGTTTGTCATCTTTAAAGATGAAGTGTTCTTTTTCTGAAGAAATCGCTAGTCATCTTGCATCACTTGAAGAGGAATTGGAACAGTACTTTCCAGAAGCAGACAGTTATGAATACATAACAAATCCCTTTTCAGTTAATCCACACGACTTGGCTGTTGGAACCGGTGAACAGGAAGAATTAATAGATTTGCAAGAGGATAATGAGGCAAAGATAAGACATAGAAATTGTCCCGCTATTAACTTCTGGCTTGACTTTGCTGCATTGTACCCTACGCTGGCCTCTCGTGCTGTTTTACAGTTGTTAACATTTCCATCAACGTCGGAATGTGAGCAAGGTCTTTCGACCTTTCTAAACATAAAATCAAAAAAGCGTAACCGATTAGTTGCCCCTCAGCACGATTTTCCATGTGCCGTCAGCGAATCTATTAAACCGCGTATCGATCGTTTGGTGGACAACAAACAAAGTCAAAAATCGCATTAAATTTATTTTGTGTATCTGTTTTTTATTGTTAAGTTTGTTAACATTGCTTTTTGTAGGTTTTTAGTGTTACTTTTGAAGTGGTTAGACCTAGACTTGTCAATGCTTTACAGCAGTGGTTCTCCAAACGACGCACCGGGGCGTCACGTCGGTTTTCCAAGGGCGTCGCGGGATAATTTGGTTTTGTGCCAATAAGTCTAGCTTCTATTGCGTCAAAAGAACTCTGATTGTAGATTCCTTTTATATTTTCTTCTGATATTCATAATCTATTGTATTTTCACAATAGTGTTTTTAATACACTGTTGTTGTTGACTTGTTATTCAAGAATCAAATTGCAGAAATTTAGCTTAATTGGCGAAAAATATATAAAAATAAAGCATTCAGTTGTATGTTGGACGAAAACAGGAACGATGAGCTACAAACTTAGACGAGCGTAATTATACGATTGAAGATGACAGACCAATCCAAAATCTCGGTAGCATAAGGACAGTTATATGTGTGGATTGTGGGTCACATTTATCTCGCAATACGGCAAACTAAATCTTAGGATGCTGTCTGGTGCGTCGCAAAGTCTCGCAAGCTTTTATAAATGCGTCGCATCGAAAAAAGTTTGAGAACCACTGCTTTACAGTCTCACAGCCAAATTTGATTAAAATAAATTAGTGGTACGCACTTTCAACGCATGATGTTATTTTGGTACACGATGGCAAAAAGGTTGGGAAACATTGGCCTAAAGACTACGTAGTTATTGTGTGTCGCGTTTTAATAGAGTTTTTGATTCCATTTCAATTTCAATTTACTTCTTAAATTGAAGCGACTTGCAGTATCGCTCGAATAATTAAGTTTGGTTGCAACTTAATAGCTAGGAAAAGATTGGTGTCCGCTAACATACTTTAACCCGCGCACTTCTCGATCAAGAACAGAACAATATAATCACAAACCACTTTTTAACTTCGAATTCCTTTGCTTGCCAAAACACAGAACTAAAGCACTTTAATAATTAAATATCACAGACTAACTATAACTAAGCGACCAAAATAATCGCTTGATTCCAGTCACAACAATTACCATATAACAACGCCTTTTTCAACATTAATTTCTACTCTACTCTGATCTACTTCTCAATCTCTGAATATCTGAATGAATGAACAAAATCTCGCCGCCTTATATATAGGGCTGGAAAATAATCTAGAAATTGCTCAAACATCACGTGACATAAGAAAAACACTTTTAATAAATTACGTAATCGTTAATAATAATAATAATAAATAGGAAAATCTTCAAGATGAAGCAAGAATCACTAGAATACGCTGGAAAATCTCGTAGTTATTCATTGTGACGTCAGAAAGGTGTGTGAGTTACAAATCTATTTATAAATCCGAAAGAAAAAAGGTCTTTTTTTAAAACAGTTTAGCAAGTTTAGGGCTTTAAACAATTTAGATTTACAATTAAAAATGATCATTGCAAAATAAAACAACAGATTACAATAACTATACACATATGAAACTATTTTTCTAGCGCAAATTTACATATTCGTGACATTGTGAAACAGATTGGTTAGTGAATCTGACAAATTGAAAATGATTAGTATGCAGGTCATGGTCATGTACCACAAAATGGAAAATTTAAGGCATACCGTAATGATAACAAAGTTGCACATTTACCGAAAGTAAGGATTTCCTTTCGAATGATTATGATTGAAAAGTTTGCTGGTGCGCAGTGATCGACCTATCGTATATCATTTCTTGAAGGCTAAAAAAGGAAGTCTATTTAAAATAATATGGTCAAAAATTACAATTAGGTTTCGACAAACAAAAAGAGAAACAATAAAGTCTGAGTATTAGATCATTGGTTTTCCCATACCCTAGTAATTTTGCTGTTATTTGGCCAGGACCAAAATCACATTTTAAATGAAGTTAAATTTTCTATAGGGATTGTCAGCAGTGTTTATAAATGTCTGAAATGGTCGTGGTACTCGAAGGATAGCCGCCAACAATTTTTCGCCACGACTTTAACTTGATTGTATTGACATTTGTGTCCTTAACGCCGAACTCCTTGAGTATCTCTATGAAATTGGAGCCATTATTGGTCGCTGCCGCCACAATCTGCTTTTCACTAATGCCAAAGTCCAGCTGAATAGCGACAAGATTTTTCCACTTTGTCGTGCGTATGACTACCAAAAAATCGAAAGCAGCCAAGCACGCCCAACTCTCACGTTGCAAGTTTGCTCAATTAATTCAATGGTCGGACACGCCCATGTAACTCGGGTGTTTGTTGGACCATATATCAGCTGTTGTGCACAACTAGCTTTGATTTTTGAGAATACACTTCAGTTTCTCTTTTGTGTCTTTTGTTACCTTGGTGATCTGTCGAGAAAACGATCTTCGGGATGAAATGCTGATTGCTGGGTTCACTGAAGCAAATAACTCGATAAATTTTTGATTTTTCACGATACGTAATGGAAGCATCGCATCACCTACAAATCCAGCTACGGGTTTTCAAACTGCTCTTAGTTTTTTCGTCAGCTTCTCTGTTTCTGGCATTGTACTTTTCAAAATGTAGAATTGTTTGCATTTGATATTTCTTCGGCGCTGGGGAGCATTGCGATGAAATACTTCCTAGCGATGTTCTTTGCCTGAGCTGGTTTTCCCTTAAACTTTCAAATTTGCTGAGCCAGTGGTTGTACCATCTTATCATGTGAGTACGTAAGTATCCAGACGAAAAAAGATCCGCGCTTACATTTACTCCTGGATGGGAAGGACATAGCGTGCAACAAAAGACAAGTTTGAAGATTTTATCGCTGTATGATAGCTTCAAAAACTTCCCACTTGTAATAAAACGTGACTCGGGACCAATTTGTTTCTTTTACTTTCCCGAAATTCTCTGCTGCATCCATTGATAGAGAGAAGTTTAAACTGTTTGGTTATTTAGCCATTTCAGTTGTTCCTTCAAAAGAAACAATGTTATAACTCGCGCAGTCGTTTTCCCTCATACTTAACCTAACCATTAACAGAACTCATAAATTATAATCGCTTGGGAAATATAAGGCATTGCTGTGATAAAAACAACGTGGTTATAGAACAGATAGTTTGGCTTCAATGGTAGCCTAATAGGCCAGGAGCCAAGGGGGCATCCTGCGGCAATGCCTTCCCACAAGCCTCCCCAGAAATAAAATTCCCATCTTTCAAGCAACACTCTTGCCCAGAAAAACTGCAACAAACATATGGCTTTTACCAGCTTTTTTGAAAGTTTAAAAAGTGAGAGTAAAACGCCTTCACATTGTTAATCTTTAACTATTCCGTCTTTCTGGGAAAGCGTTCCAAGACCTGACGTGGAGACCTATTTTTTAGCTTGGCCTTCAACAACAACAACCAAGCGCGCAGCCACGAATTTTTAGCAGGGGAAAGGTTAAAGCTCATTTTGTCTCAAATATTTATGCTAGCGGGGGGGGGGGGGATAAAGAACATATCTGAAGAAAAATTTGTTGTTTTTAAAGAAAATTTAGAGCTAAAGAGGAGACTTTAACCCTATCAATCATCCTGGTTATGAGACGGACTACGATTGCCCATGCATCTTAATTTATCATTGGTCAATTGTTGTGCCCCACAATCCTGAAAATTGTCGATCAAAGATACTGGCTTACAGACCTACACATTTTTTGGCTCATAAGTGACGTCAGTAAATCACCCCCTCCATCACGGCCCAAACGTGATACTTCAGCACAGGCACTAGCCGGCTGTTTTGCAAGTAAACGCTCAGAACTATGTGCTTTTCCGTGTCGAACAAGGGTTTTATTTAGAAAATGACTAAGTAACTCCCCAAGCTTTTTTCAAGCGGCCGAAATTTAAAAAAAATTTTTTTACATTTAGACTTTAGTTAAGTCTTTACAACTTTTTATTTATTATTTGTTTTTTCGACGGCGATCAATGTTCCTCCTAGACCAGGGGTGGGCAAACTCTGGCCCGCGATGAACTTTTATGCGGCCTGCGAAAGCCCCAAGCAAATAATTTTTAAAAAATTAATTAATGTAGAAGAACGTAATTGGTGCATCTTTCTCATTGATAGACTTTGAAAATTAAATGTGCTTGCATTTTCAATTGAATAAAACTACTTTGAGCCATTTGTTTAATAATGGTTGGTTTTTAATGTTATACCAAATTAAAAATACAAATCAATTAGAATAATATACCAATGCGTTCGTAGAAAAGTGCGGCCCACAAGCCAAAACAATTGCTCACCCCTGTCCTGGACCAACCTTTACTCGATCCTGCGCATATAATATATTCTCTCCCTCGCGTTCTGAGTCTGTGGACAGAATTTTCCAAAGTCTTGACACTTTTGTGGGGTCTTCTAGCACAACGGTTTCATTCTGCGCTATTGATATGCTGTTGAGCTCCAAAATAAAACAACACAATTCATGCTTGCTTTTCTTTTTTTTATTAATCGCCTCACGCTGCTTGGTTGTTGATTGACAGCGCCGAGGTCTAGCGCATGTGGACAAAATAAGCAAATTTTGTATGGACACAATCTTATGATCCTTCGCACGTGCTACTAATTTTGTATGAAAGTTGACTTCCCAGCTGGTGACGATTACCAAATCTGCTTAGTTTGGCAAGAATTTTTAGCACTCACACATCTGTGGGAGGTTGTGTCTCTTGGCGCGAGCGTGAGAACAACACCTGCGAAAATTTGAAATTTGGATAAATTAAAAAACACTTGCGCTTGCTTTATGAATTAAGATGAAGTGCAGATAGAAAGTACAAATTAATTTTTATTTTCACAGTGTATCGCCGTTATTTGTATCGGCGATACATCAAAAATGACTTATGCGATGACGATACACAATACTTTGAAAAACCGTTAATGATACCGATACTTGATACGAAGATATGGATCGTTACATATCGCCAACACTAGTATCTCGTTACTGCCCATCCCTGCATATTCCCTTTATAATTGTTTTCTAATTATTTTTTTCTGCGTGTTGGTTGTTCCATTGCTCTTCTCTCTTCCACAACTTTCTTTCTTTAGTTTTCTTCTTTATTTAGTCGAAAGATATTCAGTTTTTTACAAAATAACTGCTTCCATTTACCAACAATTTTACCTACGGTCAAATCAATATAGGCAGTTCCGTGCGATTCAAATAAATATCAGCCAACTATCATAAGGCATTAACTAAAATGTTTCATTCGCACCTAGATATATACTTAGCACCTTGTCAATATCATTGCAAGCACATCTCTGTCTGGCATTGTAATTAGAAAATAATTTGTGTATTGACATATTAAACCAAAACTAGGCATTTTATATAAATTTTTCATAAACGCCGCAATATCCAGCTGCACTGACAGCTGGTAAGTATTTTTTGCAACTTTAGAAGGCGGGCATCTTTTGATGGGCCCTTGACTTTCATTAGTAAATTTTTCAAAAATACTTATTTTTTCTTATTTCGCGATGTAAATTCTTTAGCTATCTTCTCAGCATTAAGATTTTCATCTGTGCTCTTGTGGATATAAAGTGTTGTTTGGTGATTCAATAGGAGTCTAGCCACTACCACACGCAGGCAAATCTATGTCTCACATATGGCAAAGCAATAGCGTTTACCAACAACATTGTATATAGGCAATTTAAGCAGCAGAAAAGCATCAATAATGACTTCACTGACACTTTGCTCACTGCAGCTCTGACCTTGGTTCAGTTTGTCGCTACAGGCAGCACTCCAGCGTGGTGCTTCGGCACCTACACCCATCATATTGACGTCCTGATCAACAATGCCTTAGGAATTGTTACACTGTCGCCTGGCAGAGTCAGATTGAGTGAACGCGATGCCCGGGAAGCTTATGATCGTCTCGGACAAATTGTAATGTTGTTGTTGGTTGTTGTTAGTTTACCCCTCCTCTTCCGTGGGATGGAGGTATGGCGCGAACAGCAATCCAGGTTCACGCCATCAACCTAATTAAATTAAACCAGGGGAAAAGTGGCAGCACATTTCGAACCAGTAGTGAATGCAAACTGCCGACTGGTAGCCCCAACACCAACAAGGCGGACTGCCATTGGTGGGTACCCAAAAGTGGCCTCTTACGACATGCTGGGTGAGCAGCTTCACTATTCTTACCCGGTGAAGCACGGACAAATTGTAATCGCAAGGCTCATTTGATGCAAGTATTTTCTTTTTGTTGGATTTAACTCGGTCTAGCGTAGTAAAACCTTTAAAAGAACGCTGTACCAATTCAATAGACTAACAATTGCAGGCTAGCTTATCACCAAACACGCAAATTGTTTTTGTTCGGTTTCAATCATACTCTAATCCAGGGGTCTCCAAAATATGCACCGAGAGCTGGATGAGGCCCCAATGGCTTTTTATTATTGCACCACAAATGCAACAAATGTATAGTGCAGTGTTTCTTAGAGCGAGCCACTTGAATTTATTGATATTGATCTGATAATCTTTTTCTTTCTTTTTGGAGATCACCTTTTTCTCTGGCAACATAACGCGAGCTCCGACGTCACTAACCGCTACTTGATAGCAACATTTACTTAATTTTGACCCCGAAGCTTTGAAAATTTAGCAATGCGGCCCTCCGTGGGAAAAGTTTGGACACCCCTGCTCTAATCTATACAAATACGTTGACAAACATTGCTTGTACCAACATTTTCAGCTCTTCACAATTAGCTTCACTGTATCTTACTGCAGCGTGGTCCAATTACATGCCTACAGACAGAATTTTTGCGACCGGCGAGCTTTTTCTTGGTCGAAAACTCGGTTGAAAACCGGGATACTTCGGGGATTATTTTGGCCGAGAAACTTGGCGAAAGCATTTGGTTGAGCGGTTAAAACCAGAAATTTGAGAAATCTTGAGCAATTTTGTATTTGACGGGAGAAGACCTTTTTCTATTTAAAGATTAACGCTGCAGCGACCAGTAATTTCAAAACGATTGAAAAATCGGTTACGTGGTAGAGCACACAATGTCAAGCTAGAACTCTTCACATTCTTTGAATCTTTTGTTGGATGTTGTAATGTGGCCCATAAATCGAAGTAATTGACCAAGTTGTGTTGCTGCATAAATTTAATTTTGAATTAAACGCTGCTATTGCTCAAAACAACACGATTATTCAATTTGCTATCACAAACTTTGTGACGACACAATGGCTTTAGTAGAAGTCTACGTGCCCCTGTAATTAAGAATGAAATTTATCCTCATTTCAATTTACGCCATTTAGTTAAAAGGTAATTTCAGGATTTAGAGTCAACTTATGTGCTGCTTAAATACCTCATTTTGCTGAAATCAATCACAATACTATACAAACCACGTCGTATTAAAACAAAGTGATTCTCCTTAATCATGCGCGAGGCCCCGGGCCTCCGCCCGGTTTGCCAGATGGTTAATCCGACCCCATCGCCTGGTATCCTGATCATTTGAATCGAAGTAAAAAAAAGTTTAAGTAACTGTGCTACTACTTCGTACACAAAACAGTTGAAAGAATTGTAAAACAATCTGTCAATTGTGTTTTTGACATTGCTAACTTGCTGTAGACGCGAGCTACTTTCCACACTGTGGTTTACAGAGTTAATCGAATATCGAGATAAGTTTGAAATTTGAATGGCCTGAGTCTCCGTTTGTCTCAGGCTGTTGTCAATAATATGTCAAAAAAAAATCACTAAGTTTATACATTAGGCCTTCCTACCATCGAATGTACATCTCTTAATCAAGGTTTTTTCCCTTAAGAAGACACAAGGTAAAAGAGTTCTTCATAAGCCTCGCGATCCTCAGCTACATTGTCAACTCAACTGATTTTATTCGAAGACTATGGCGAACCTAGTTAATATTATAAAGCATGAGGCCTGTAGCTTACCACTGCAATAGACTGACGAACTATGGTAATTCGTACAGCCCGTGATATCAATCAGTGTTAAAAGCCATGAGTTGCATTACTGGAATAATACTGTTACGTTACGCCATAGTTCCATTGTCTACCATGCACTTCATGTAGAAAGTTTTTCTAAAGATGGGCAGTTTGTGCATAAGACCTATCTTACAGTGAGAGTAGTGACATTGGGATTAGAGGCATAATTACAACATCCCCTTCTTGAGAAGGAACCAGTACTTCTAGGTGACATTGCACAACGCAGAAGGATATCTTTTTATTTAGCAGACCTATGGAATACAAAACATCTGAGCCGAGAGCTATCACCCTTTCGCTTTATGCCGCCCCCAGGGCACATAACCTTAGCCGGAAACATGAGTTTTCCAATGTTATTATGAAAGGAATACCTTTAAGTTGCTAAATAGCTTGAATCAAAAAATTCTTTAATCACGAACACGATCATTGTTTTGGCTTCCTTCCCATACTTTGGCTTCATGCTTCCCGCACTTATTGAAAACAAAAAGAATATAAAAGTTTGTAAACTCTTAGGATTTTTGTGAGTAAGACCAGTCTTGATTTAGGAGAATTACGATCGGGATTAAGAACTCAGGAGCTAAGGTTCGATTTCCACACACATTTATAACATCTTTTAAAACAGCTCTCACAAAGCAAAGTTCCTTGAGTGAAGCAGGCGCAGCTGGATGATCCGATGTTTTATACACTAACTAGCAGAAATACCCGTCGTTGCCGGGTGGTTTAAATGC
Organism: Trididemnum clinides; assembly: GCA_963675345.1. NCBI lineage: Eukaryota > Metazoa > Chordata > Ascidiacea > Aplousobranchia > Didemnidae > Trididemnum > Trididemnum clinides. The sequence continues at coordinate 34,274,538 of OY776290.1, read as the reverse complement.
AAAACCTCTGAACAGAATACTTGAAGCAACGTAAGAAATAAAAATATGACCTTTGGGTTAGCTGGAAAAAATATGTTGAATTAATGCTTTTTAGTTTTACGATGAGCTGATACTGTTTTTATATCTAAACAAATATAAATATACATACAGATGTGTTGAGGTTTATTTATGCAAAAAAGCTAGACAACCCCTACCAAATGAAAGCTAGTTTAATAAAAAGAGGAAATGAAATTATAAGTGATTTGGAAAACTTTATTGATTAAGAATAATTATTGAAAGGCAATCAGAACAATACAAATTTGTTTCTCCGTCACTTATTTAGAAAACGTTACATGCTAAATACTTCTTTATACACTATGTTTCGCGTTTTCCTTGTAGGTGTATATATGTATAGATTATTTTTGCTGCCCACTCTTGAAGCTCCAACATATAATTGTCCATGTGAAAAGCATGGTTCTTCCAACTACAGTCCTGCAACTTTCAGAGACTGACCCTGTGATTTATTAATTGACATCGCGAAGGATAGTCGGACAGGAAATTGGAGTCTTTTAAACTGAAATGGCATGTCTGATGGTATTATAGGTATCCGGGGTATGAACACGTTTTCCCCGGTACCACTTCCAGTTATAATAGTTGCTTCAATACAATTAATCATTAATTTTTTTACTACCAATCTGGTGCCATTGCATAATTTAGGTGGCAATAAGTTTCTCAATAGCATTATCGGAGTTCCTATTTTTAATTGAAGGCAGTGAGGGGGAGTACCAGGGGGATCCAATGAGTTTAAAAACTCAATAGGATAATTAATATAAAAATATTTATAAAAAACATTTATCTAAAAAACATTTTATAAAAAACATTTATCTGTCTGTCAGTCTGTTTGTCTGTTCCTTATGGAATCCGTCTGTTCCTCCCTTGGGGTGCATGTATGAAGTTGAAATTACCATCACTGTATTGTACTTTTTTGCGCCTAAGCTAGATGTCAATTGCAATTTAATCCCCCAAACCTAAATACGCAATTCGATTAGAATCGAAGAGTTATCTGAGACCCTCCTGTGGAAAAAGGGCCGTAGCTCCCTTGGGGGGCGAGGTACGAACTTGGAAATAGGCCCATTGACTCCGCTGGAAAAAAATACATCGGAATGCATGTTTTATTTTTTTCTAGGTGCTCCTAATTTTTTTTCCATAAGGAACAGACAAACAGACTGACAGACAGACAAACAAACAGACTTTGGATTTTATATATTAGATATAACTGGCTGGTAGCCGTGCTTGTTTTAGTCCTACATACATGTATAACTGTAATTTTGTTTCCACAATCAACATCTTACCAGCGCAATTTTTGTGCCATAACCAAAATTCTGGGTTGACAAATTAAATTGGCGGTAAGAATCCTAAATTTAAATCCCATATGACGTCAATTTTTATTGGTGACGTACCAAGTTGTTGTACTTCGAAACTAACGTAGGCATTTGATATTCAATTTTAGTTATCAAGTTATTGCTATTGTGCTTTTGCAGCTATCACGAAACTTTTACAAAATTGACTTTAACACTTATAAATATCCTGTATTAGATATCTAGTGCGTTGGTGATTCTTGGTAATCTTTATCGTGACCTATACCCCAAGTCTGTCACGATTTTAAATTACATCATTAAGGTAACTTACGCTCGTTTAGCTTGCTAAAGAAAACCGGCCTTTCCACTTACGTCACACCTTTTAACTAGTAATTTGAATTGCAATGGCGTGTGAGCAAAACTGCATAACAAGCAGTAGCGAGATTAAATGTATTTGCTCAATAACCCTCAGAGAGAAGAGATTAAGCTGTGGTCAGAGAAAAAGACCTCAAACAAACGAACCTTAAGCGTCTTTAATTGCCAGTGAATTGCTGAAATTAATTTGTGATGAAATATATAGAACTGTGTAGCATTTTAAATTGCTTCTGCGTGTGACCGAAACTGCATACCAGGCAGTCGCGTGATCAAATGTATATGCGTGATTAGCCCATGGAGAGGAAATATTAAGCTGAGGTCAGAGAAAAAAATCCCAAACGAACAAACCTTGAGTGTCTTTAGTGCCAGTGAGTTGCTGAAATATATAGAACTGTGTAGCATTTTAAATTGCTTCTGCGTGTTACCGAAACTGTATACTAAGCAGTAGCGTGATCAAATATACGAGTTTCTCGTATACGCGTGATTAGCCCATGGAGAAGAAATATTAAGTTGAGGTCAGGGGCGCCAGAAACAGTATGCAGAGTGTGAAATTGACCCCTCTGCCATTTGATATGGCTATGCAAGGGTGTACAAAAATGTTTTTGAAAGGTATTTTTAAACCTTTTCATCATAAAAGTGCGTTTTTTCTAAAATTCTCTCCCCCAGCCACAAAATTTCCGGCATCCTGGCTGAAGTCAGAGAAACGAACCTCAAACAAACATTCAGCGTCTTCAAGTGTCGGTCAATTCCTGAAATTCATTTAGTACATCGAAAAGTTAATTATAATTTAAATAAACACGACACTCACGTGTTGAAATCTAGTTGAGCTGCTCTTAAAATGGCTACATACAAACAGTGGCTGCGACTCTACAATTTGCGGCTCAAGAATAAGCTCGTATGGGTAATGAAGTTCAGCAGATGTAGCTTTTCATTCTAGCTGGTTGGAAGATTTGTCTGGCTGGAGCGATGACTTTCCAAACAATATTACAGAAACAAGAACCGCAAAAGACAACTGATTTTGCTAAAAACAAAATTTTCAGTTTAAAAAGTCCATTTCCAAAATAAGATTAAAGTCTTCATGTTGTTTTAGACGCTAAATTTTTTAATTGTTTCTCTTCAGTTATGCTCTATCCCTTCCCTCCACAAACAGCAGATTAACTTATGTATTTTATAAAATCGCTGGATAATACGATTGAGTTTAATTAAAGCTCCACCTCTTTCCCCCTTTCCCACCACCAAGAATTTGTTTCCAAATACGCCACTGATTGGAATAGAGTGCAATTATGTTGAAAATATTGTCATGGTATCTTTTAACAGTAGCGTCAATATCTGTGATTTGTTGTTGCTCTAGATCGTGTATTTGAGGGCACTCTGTACCAATGCACGTATAGTTGTAAGGAATGTTGTGGTATCATCAGCCAATGACGCTTCAGCCTACATCCTTAAACTGTTGTTGTTGTTGTTGATTGTTGTTGGTTACCCGACCCCTTACGAGGGATGGAGGCATGGCGGAAGACCATGGAGCCCCAGAAGCCGGGCAACTCCCCAGGGTCTGGACCAGAGGTCGTACAGAGACAGAGAGTCGCCAAAGAGTGAGCGGCGCAAAGAGTCCGTAGCTGGACAGTGCAAATTGAGATGAGGGATGTCCTGGGACGAGTGTCCACAGGCGCTGCAGGAAGGATTCTAAGTTCTGCCAATCCTAGAGAGATAGGAACCTAAAAGAAGGCTGTGTCCGTTGCAGCGTAGACGAAAGAGGACACAGCAAACATGACGAGGGAGCACAAGTTCCTCGGTGGGAATCGAGGGAACCTGTGTGCCAAAGAATTTAGATGAGACAGTACGCCTCCAGTCCGAGATAAGACGAGAATGGATACGAGAGATAAGAGGAGAGAGACTACAAGGGATAGTGGAGGGCGCAAGTAGCGCACCCCGTCTGGCTAGCTCATCAGCCGCGTCGTTTCCCGGTAGAAATGAGTGTCCGGGGACCCATTGTAGCCTAATAGACCAGGAGAGAGAAGACAGTTCCTGCCAGATCTGCCACAGAGTTTGAGGTAAGAAGAAAGATGGAGGAGAGGACAGGGTGGCGAGAACAGAACGAGAGTCAGATAATAGAAGAAGAGAAGAGAAATGGCAGACTTGTTGGTACTGCCGAGACCAGCAAAGAGCGTGCAGAATGGCGCAGGCTTCAGCGGAAAAACTTGAGCATACTGGGCCTGCCGAAAAGGAAAGAGTGGTCCCAGTGCCACAGAGAGAGCAGTTGGCAAGCACGCCGGAGCCGCCCTTACCAAGAGGAAAAGGAACAGAGCCGTCTGTCCAAAGCACCAGATCATGAGGGGAGAGAGAGTCAAGGTGGGCGAGATCTGCACCTTGGCGAGAGAGGGGGATCAGAACGAGAGCATGGAGTGGAAAAGGTGGACTCCACCGTGAAAGAAGGCAGATTCCAAGGAGGACAGGGAGCGCAAGCAACAAGAGCCTCCCTAGAAGAAGTTGAAGGAAGCATAAGCGGGTGAGTGGACGCAAAAGCTCTCCAGGACGATCTGCAGAGTCTTGGTTTCACTCCTAAAATGGCCAAACCTAAAATAAGAAATGAGGTTGGGAGACGAAGAGCCCGCTCATAAGATAAAAGGGTGAAATGAGTCAGGGTGACTCGTAGGGGTGGTAGAGAAGCCTCGGAGAGAAGAAGAGGGATATGGGAGGACGAAAGGCAACCGGTGATGGCGCGACTGGCCGCTCGGAGGAGGCGTTCCAATTTGGTAAGATTGGTAGCGCTTAGGAAAGGAAACCATCCGGGTGAAGTGTAAGTGAGAAGGGACCAAAGAAAAGATTTATACAGAAACAGAGAGGAACTCCTTAGAGGGGCCCCATGAGGAAGCAGCGATACAGCGTAAGGCCTTGAGACGTGGGAAAAACTTGGCCTTTAGTGAAGATACATGCTTAGAAAAGGAAAGAGTGCGGTCGAAGGTGATCCCAAGAAAGGTTGGAGTGGGATTGAAACTGAGGCGGGAGCCGAGTAGGAGAAGGTTGGGCTGGAGGTTAGCTTGGTGGGGATCCACTGAGAAGAAGGAGGCCTCACATTTGCTCGGATTGAGAGGAAGACACCAGTAATCAGACCAGCGCTCCAATCGAAACAGAGCTCCTTGTGTGACCTCCACCGCAGTAGGGACCGAGGGGGAGGAGGACCAAATGGCCAGATTGTCAGCATAAAGAGAGCAGCTGACGGAAGAAGGCAGAGAGGCCGAAAGATCATTAATGAATAGAGAGAAATGTACAGGGCCAAGAATGGATCCTGGCGGAACACCTCGACGTACTCGAAAGGAGCGACTTTTGTGATTTTGATAGACCACACAAGCGCGCCTGTCAAAAAGAAAAGATTGAGTCCATCGAGCAAAGCAAGGAGGGAGGCCAGCCGAAATGAGTTTGTGGAAAAGGGCAGGATGCCAGACAGAGTCAAAAGCCTTAGAGAAATCGATAGTAGACAGGATCGTCCGAGAGCCCGGCCTGGGTTTGTTAAATCCATCCGAAATGGACTGAGAAAGGTACAGAATTTGATCAAGTGTAGACCGTCCAGAGCAGAAACCGGCCTGGCGGGGAGAGAAAATGGAATTAGATTCAATAAAAAAGAAAAGACGGGATAGAATTGTCTCCGAATACGGTTAGGTCACCCGCCCTGTATCCTAGTGACCGGCAGGTGACGATTCGACGACTAGAAGATAGCTCGGTAGAGTGCAACGACTACCTTCTATGCCCTATCCTTCGGCCTAAGGACTTACGCTTATGAAACTAAGTTGCAGCCCACTCTTTAACACCACAACTTATATTAATGCATAAGCGGTTGCACTCCGACAATCACCGACACCACACTGTAGCAGCCGATAGTCCCCCTTCCTTCTAGTAGTACTTGGCCCTTGCCTTCTAATTCTTCACCCTTCTTCCTTCTTTTCTTTCTTCTCTGTTCTGTCGTTTGCTTGCTTTTGTCTCTTTCTCTCTCTCCGAGTTTTCAAAATGACCCACCCGTATATATACTTCCCATTCGAACGTAACCGAAACAACGTTCCCAAATATTTTAGCCAATCAAAAAAAATCTAGAAACTAAAATTAACAAGGAAAGGTTTGAAAACGGGGGAATACCGGAAACTGCTACCCAAAGAACAACCAATAAAAACGAATATAAAATCAATTAAAAAAAACTTGTCTACGGGGGGAAGTACAAGAAATAACTACCAATAAAATTGCTTTGAGAATAAAATACACAAGCGACGGTTTGTATACGGGGAAATACCAGAAATAATGACCAAAACAGGAAAACTACGTCGACACGGGATATTCAAATGAATATTTCTGAGACTATTGTTGTTACAAGAATAATGCGTTCAAACAGCTTTGATACACAGGAAGTGAGAGAGATAGGCCGGAAGGAAACAGGAGAGTCGAGAGGTTTTCCCATCTTGTGTATGGGAATAATAGAAGATGTCTTCCAAATGGAAGGAAAGGAATGCAAAGACCAGGATAGATTAAAGATGTGAAGAAGAAAATCCGTGCCAGAGCGAGGAAGATGTTTTAGCATGGGATAAGCAACTTTGTCTGAATCAGTGGCGGTGGAGGAGGAGAGGTTGGAGGCAGCCGCATGAAATTCAGCAAGTGAGAAAGGAGAGCAAATAGACGAGTGAGACTCCTCCGAGCACGTGGCTCGGCGGAGCTCAGAGAGGTAGTCTCTGGCTCTGCTGCGCAGAACCTTTGGATGAGAAACGGAAAAGTAAGATTTCAGGTAGGCAGCATAGACCGAGACCGACTCCCTGGGAGAAGAACATTTAGGAAAGTTAGGAGAGGAGGAAGACGAGGAAGGAGAGCCAGTGATAGAGCAAAGAAGAGAGTGTACAGATTTATGGTTAGACTTAAATGAGAGAGAAGAGCAAGTCGTCTGCCATGCCTCAGTCTTGGCCTTGGCGATGATTGACGAAGCGCGTCGAGAAGCGGAGATGTAAGCCTGAAAATTGAAGGAAGGGGGACGCTCGTTGGAGCGAAAGACCGGAGAGAGAGGGATAGATAGAAGAATTGGGAGATGGTCAGAATCCAGGCCCTGTAGCACCTACCAGGAGCAGGAGAGGGCAAGAGAGGAGGGAGCAAAGGAGATGTCAGGGGAAGAGCGACTGCCAGAGGAGCGATGGCGAAGGGTGGGTGTGTCAAGGTCATTGAGGGGAGGAGTTCAAAAGAAACGACCCAGTCAAATACTTCCTCACCGCGGGGTTCGGAGGTACCTCTTGAGTCCCAGAGGGGATAATGGCAATTGAAGTCCCCAAAAATGAAGAGATTTTTGGGGAAGGGAAGAATGGAGGGAGAAAAGGAATCGGTTCCGCCATCCGTTGGGGAGGAGCGGATATGGGGGATATACACATTGAGAAATGACACCGAGGAGGAGTTGTTAAGAGAGATGTTGATCCCTACATAATCAGAATAAGGATTAAGCGAAGAAAAAGAGAAGGTAGAAAGTTCAGAAAAGGATTGGCCCTGTCTGACGAAAGTGACAACGCCGCCGCTAGCGTGCGTGGTATCGGAGGAGAGAATGCCAGACCGGGAGTGGGTGCGATCGGAGCGCAGAGCAGAGAACCCAGGAATCCGGAAAGAGGAAGAGGAGTTAAGATTGGATTCCTGAATGCAGATAAGGTCGAAAGGATGGGACGAAAGAAAGTGGAGTAGTTCAGTGCTCCTGGCTCAAAGACCTCCAGCATTCCATTGAAGAACCCTGAGAGAGTCAGGGGGGAGTGGAGGCAGGAGGCACAGAAGGAAAGCCAGGAGCAAGGGACGGTGGTGGAGGGGAAGAGGGAGAAGATATATAATGGGCAGATGGGAGATAAGAGATTTGGAGACGAGAGTGAGGCGAGAGAGCAGCATTAGCAGAGGCGGAGCTAGATTGCGCAGTGGAGGTATACATGTCGGAGGAGTCCAAAGAGAGAGTCATAGTGATTCGGCAGGGGAACAGCTCCAAGAGTGAGAGCTGCCAAGAGCTCTGAATTGGGATAAGGAAAGTTGTGAGCACCTTAGATGGACCCATTTTGAGCAGGCGCAGCATTGCACTGACTTGCCCCGCAAGGTCACATTTCCAGCGCACACAGAGCAGGGAAAAATGGGGCCAGTGTTGGGATGAACGTTACCGCTCATCAAGAGAAGGAGAAGAAGGAGGAGACAAAGAAGGGCAGGAGAAATGAAAGAGAAAAAACAGGCGATCGATTTTAAAGAAGCTGTGTGCTGCCTTCTGCGATCGTTCAGGGGGCAGCATAGCGAAAAAATGAAGGGGAGTGCCTGGGGTAACTGGGACCCTCGGGAAGGCCAACAGCCATTTCGACCCAACCCAAACGGGGTCGGGGACCGCACCATCACGTTGAGGCGGCTGTTGATTGGTGCAGTTAAACTGTTGTTTGTGCTGAGTGCTTAACACTGACCGCTTTAATAAAATGCTCAAACTGACGAAAGTTGACAGTGTAACCTCATAATGAGTTTTACGGGAATTGGTGTGAGTGGAAGTGATGATCCCATAATGGGTACAAGCAATGGATATCTAGCTTTCTTATTGTTAAGATGAAAGACTGTAGTGGTAGTTTTAGTCATAGGTTTAATTGATTTGAGTCTTCACGTTACTCTGATCACCATTCAAATGCCTTTTCCATTTTTGTGCAAGTAGAATGAGAGCGCAAGTTCAGTGCCCACATACCAAACAAGACAAGTAGGATGTAGCCAGATCTCCAGAAACTTTTGGAAAAAATGGCGGCTATGCCCAATACCCAGTAATGCTTTTAATGCTTGATCGATTTCCTTTAAAAAACGGTACTTTTGTTTTTGGAACGACAATTGCCTACGTCAGCAACACAGAAACTTTTTATTACTGTTCTCACAAATATTCTTAAACTCGACAATTACTAATGAGGGCGCTGCTATTGTAACAGCTTAACCTCCACTGTTTGATTTCGGGTCAGTTTACTCGTTGCTTGGCTGGTTTTATACCAGGACCAAACAACATGCGCGCAGTCAGAGGCCTTAGCTCATGCAATTACGCCTACAGTTACGAAAAACTCATGGGCAGTGGACCTAATATTTAATTGCTTAATTCCGAAAATACATATCGATTATTTTGGCGCCCTTCAACAATTCTGATATGCTTTCGATTGAAACATCTGCTTACTTTGACGAATAAACGTTTGTTAAGTTTAAGAATGCCAATGATGAAAACACGGCAAATAAGACGTTGCCAGGCTACAGATAAAATTGGAAAAATGTAATGGGTACGTGCAAACCCCGCAAATATCTTTTCTTATCAATTGCATTTCAAAAACGATAGTTTCATTTAAGAACGAGATTAGACTATGTGAGAAAACATATACTCTTTATCACTGTTTTCACTACTATTCATTGGGTAAAGCCGGCTGCACCAAAGTTGTTAACCGTACATTACTGATGGGGACCCCGCTGGGCGACGCCGACAAAGCCAGCTAGCAAACAATCAACAATGAATTTTTTTTTTATTTTAAAGTGTTGCAATAAATTTAGTTGCCAATAGTGCATTGTTGTTGAATTGTTCAGCGTGATTGATCTGTAAATTATGAAAATTCAATTCGTGATTAGCATTGTGACAGCGTTTTTGGAAATACTATTCTTTTGTGGAATCGTGTTTGGATGGCCTTCATTAGAATATGTCTTGAAAAAGGAAGGATATTTCAGTAGTTTATGTGACAAGGAAACGTTATTTAATTCAACGCTAAATCGAACTAATCTAGGAACCGAGATCGGATGCAAAGAACAACATTCCAGTTTCAATTTGATATTTACATTGGCTGTGGCTTCTATCTACACAACTTCATTCTTGTGTGGCTGGTTGCTCGATCGTTATGGAACCTGGATTTTTCGATCAATATTCACAACTGCATATACACTTGGTTTCATTCTTTTAACAATATCGTCTCCAAGTTTGTCGTTTCTACTTTACCCTGCAATTATCCTGATTGCAGTTTCAGGCTTTAATCTTTTGGTGAGCGATTTCCAACTTTCTTGTCTTGCGATGCCGTATAAAGGTTTGATTATGACTTTGATGACTGGTCTCTTTTCATCATCAGTTTTACTTTTTTTTATAATCAAACAAGGATATGAAAATGGAACTAATTTAAGATTGATGTTTCTTATCATGACATGTCTAACAGTGTTTCTTTGGATTCGCACTTTCGTGTTAATGCCTCAAAAATTATTACGATATCCATTTCAAGTTGCTTGCATTGATATTGGATACAAAGAATGGAAATGTTTTCAAAGACCGAAAGTGTTTCAACATGTAATGCCAATTCATGCTGTAGCAATCGGAGGAAACAAAGACGCTGTTGAAGCGGTTATCAAAGCTTGCAAGAACCAACCGAAGCAACAAAAATCATTTAAAAGTTGTATAAAAAGTTCCATCTTTTGGACCAATACCTATCATTTAAGTGTGATTGCGCTTAGTGTAAATTTTGTTTTTGGCATTTTACAACAATGGTTGAAGAGCTTTGCTGATCCTAAAGATATCAGCAAACTGACGGATGCTTTCGGAATTGTGATTATGTTCAGTGCATTATGCGCTCCATTGAATGGTGTGATCATGGATTTTATTCGAAAGAAGATAAAAGGAATTGATAAGAATCCCAAAGTTGTTTCTCTTCAAGTATCGCACGTGTCAATGATACTAGCCAGTGCATTTGGAATTATGCTTTCTTTAATGATGATAACTTTCAACCCATACGGCATGTTTGTGTTTTTGCTGTTTACTACAGGATTTGTGTTTGGTGGCAACTTTGCCTTCACGGCTGCGTATTTTCCACCAGAGCATTTTGGAAAAATATTTGGTTTGGCAAACTTTTTGTGTGGTTGTGTAGGGTTGTTACAATACCCCTTATTTCAGCTTTCATTATCTGTTGATCCAACTTTCCGGTATATCAATATCGGAATCTTGATTGCAGTAATGCTAACATTATTGCATCCTCTTTTGATGTACTTTGAGATAAGAAAACTCAAAAAAGAAAATGTCCAAGTCACTGACATCGATCAAGGAGTGAGACAAACTATACAGTTTGCAAATATTTTTAGCTCAAAAATAGACCCTTTAGCGAGTTATACGAGTGCAAGCAATGAATTAATCACAACGTAAAAAATGCTTTTCACAATGCTTCTTCCTGAATCCTTGATGTACCAGTTGTATGTAATGTATTTTTTGTCAAATAATGCCAATATTAGAAATAGTAGCCGATTAAGTCTAAGTTTCAAAACAATCAGGCAACACATAAAATTCTACCACGATATGGTAAAATTAAATATCTACTAAAATCACATTTCTGATAAAATCGACTAGTTTGTCATTTATTGTTATTATTCAACAAGAAAACACAAGCCATTTTCTTTCAGACTTGCCTTCAATCTGTTAATTGTACGAGCAACACTTATTTCTTCGCATTTTCCAGTCAGCAGCTTCACGTAAATGAAAAGTACGTCACAGTAGCTCATGACGTTCGAAATGCAGTTATTAGGCTTACCACATGACGGAGGAATATAACGTAAGACTGACGTTTTGACTTTTATCTAGATCTAGTTTATCATCAGGACAGCATCTGTGTAAATAAGATAAAGCACAAAAAACATATAAAAAATAAAGCCTAATGTAAAAAAGTAATGAAGAAAGATTTCATTAGTTTACCAACCATACTCTACCGAATAAAATTGAGAATTGTTAATTGCAAAAACTGCAAACAAATTTTTTTCAAAAATAAGCACTGTAACTACACCACAACTCAAGGATGAATCAGATCAAAGCATTTTGCAATTCCTTGTAAGTTGGAAAAACCACGTTTCATCTAAAGACAAAACTAGAAGAACAACGAACCTCTTTTCCACATCACCGTTCTTTTGGTACTTCAATGATAATCTTTAATCGACTTTGATGTCGTGCAATTTTGGCCAGGGCAGAAGACAGCTATATGCTGTTGCTACCGTAACTTTACTCTTTAGTTTGACCGAAAAAGACGCAGAAACGCAGTTAAATGTAGCTACTACTGTGCTACCAAAATACGTTAGGTCCAATGTACGCTAAATATGCAAACTCTGTGTAGATATACCAGAACGTTTGTTCCTTAATTGGTGGTTATGGCGATCTTGTGACCATGTCATTTATTTTCGGTAATATAGCTGTTGCATTGATAATTAACCAATTAAAGGTCAAAACTTCAGCCCAATATGATGTAATTTTATGAAAAATGCTTTTCGAGAAAAATTAAATGTTTATTGTTATTTCGATTTTTATCTTATTGATGATTTTTCTTACAATGATTTGTAGCATGCTTCGATGATATGTTTTATTACTACTCAGGTGTGGCTCCTTCAAGCTTCAAAAGACACTTTGGAGTGCTGCTCCTCCATCAGATATTTACTCCTACATTATAATTTTAAGTAATCTGTTGTTGTAAGCAGAGCCTAATATTTCAACCCAGATTTCGACCTTGCCAGCATTTCTCTCAATGTTCGCACTTTGGTTTCTTTGATTTTTTGCTTAATGAACAGGAAAAAAATAGTAGTCGATTGACAGTTTTGCAATCTCGATCGGTAAATTATTAACCAAGCACTGACCTCAGCCCATGGAACAAATTTTAAAGGAATTTTTTTTGATTTACCTTTTAACTGTGATTGTTTCCATGCGAGAACATGTTTTAGCGGCGTGTTGTAGTTATTAAAAATAATAACTTGTAAGATTTTTTATTGTTATCTGAGCAAAAAAATTGTTCTTTTGATTTTCTTGATTTACTTTGAAGATTTTGTGTATTAGAATTGATCGAAGCAGAGTGTTGGAGCTGGGGCTGGGAGCCGGAGCTAAGAAGCAAACCCATTATCGTCGGGGCCGAAGATCTTGAATGTTAAAATTACTGCGCCATCCTTTCATTTTCACCAAAAACTGCTTATTTGACGCCTCGAACATTTTACAAGAAATGGAAAAAAAAAGCTGTTCCATTTTACACAGATTGGCGTTGTTGTAGCTAATGCTACGAAAAAATCTGTAGAGGCGTGAGAAAATTCTGCTAGAGTATAGACAACTTAACGTTTTGTATACGTAGAGTACTGTTAAGATTATTTATTCTAGATCAGTGGTTCCCAAACTTTTTAAGTGGAGACCCACTTTTCAAAACAAATTTTCGAGTCTCACATAATTCTGCACATACTTTGAAGTACTTAAAAAGAAGTACAGTGAAAAAAAACATCTTTTCAAGATGTTAATTCATTTTTAAATTATTTGAGACAAAGCATGCAGTGATTTAAATTTTGAATGACTTTTGCGACCCACTGAAATTACGCCCACGACCCACCAGTGGGTCGCGACCCATAGTTTGGGAACAACTGTTCTAGATTTTAGATCGCAATGAGTTTGTGTTACTCCAGGGGGAGTTGTATTGTTTAAGGTTGTATATTCCAGCTTCAACTGAGATTCCAGTGGGATACTGGGGTAGTGCTAAGAAAATAATTATCCCAAGAGTGAGAGATTAACTATTGTGAATCAATAGTTAATTACTCACTCATTTGTCATTAGTACTCAGTACAGCACTTAGCCTCTGTACTAGCGTAGCCTCTCTATTTAGCTGATTTTATCTTATCACATATTTTACGTTACGTGAGCAGGAACGTTGACAAGGGGACCAAAGGGTATCTTTTGTGCTGGGCCCAGATATTTTTTGGAAATCCGGATTTTTGAAAACGTTGCGCGCAATGTTCGCAATAAATTAATAATAAGCTTCTAATTTTTCTGTTTACTAATGCATAACCTATATAATAATTTTTTTGACATGATAGCTAATGTTTTCTTTATTCTGGCCACAAAATATTGGCCTAAATACTTCTTTTTAAAAAAATTCGGTCCCCCAAATTACTTCCTTTCCCCGAGGCCAGAAACATAAAATCTGGTTCCTGTAGCTCATAAAACACATAACTTGCTAAACATAACATAACTCTATGCTCCAAACCCCTAAATCTGAAACCCAGATATCCCATGTGGATCAATTAAAATTTGTTTAGGGTCAGATTTTACAAAATTATTTCACAACAACCCTGTTATATTTTGCTATCTCTACTAAACAGCAAGATTGCATTTTACTTACCGATTACTGGCCACTGACAATTATGCATTGGGTGTTGTTCACATTTTGTTTTTTGACTTACGTTTAGCCGTTTATCATTCCATATACATAGTATCATAACTGTGATTGATTTATTACCCCCATATAAAAATTTGATTATTTGAATAGTAGAGCAGCCAGGCAGCAATGTCTTATTCGTATCAGAATGGAGCTAAAAAAGAAAGAAAAAATCACAGAAAGAAAAGCAATTTATGAGCAATTATGCCAAACATTTATCCATTTGTAATTGGATAAAACCCGGCAACTCCAGTTTACTAGATTTTTGCTAAAGGGGACCCGGAATCAATGTTGATACCGGGTCCGGACTGCTCTCTCAACAGCACTGTACGTAAGAAGAAAAGTTCAACAAAGTAATTGGTACGGAAAGATACGGTATTGCGCAACAAAAAAATTCCGTACCATACTACATTATTTAGCAAAGTACGGAATTCCGGTACGATAATTTATTTGGAAACGCCGACGCGAATTCTAGTACAAAGTACGGGAAACCCATTCTGTATGGTACATAATCTCCTGTACAGAAGTACTTTTAGCAAAAATTAAAATTTTTTTAAATGCAATCGATCAAAAAAAAGCACTATGGATAGTTGCACACAGCCAAAACATGTCTCCCGTGTTTCCTATTGAGGAAGAACAGTCAAAATGGACCAAAACGACTTAAGTTTTTTTAGAAATTGCAATTTGTAAAGCTTCGGGGGGCCAAGATTCTAAATTATTTATTAATTTGGAGTAAAGATAGGTTATTTCAGCCCTTTGAAATTGTAGTAATTTTCAAAAACAAAAAAGCTCATCACCCCAATTTGATATAACGACAGGTTAATTCAGCCCTTTGATACGGTAAATATTATTCTCACTCAACTCCATCGAGCGTCGTTTATTGCTAAAGCATAATGCATTTGTTTGATAATTAGCGAGAGAGTGTGGCGGGCCCAATTAAAAGCCTTAGAGGACCGGGTCCAGCCCGTGGACCGTACTTTGGAGACCCCTGTATTAGACTGCAGATTAAATTTACAAAAAGACTAAAATTTACACTTGTATTTCATAAATTTCTAACTAAGAGTTCAGCATCAGCTTCCATATGGGCTTCTTTTTGTATATAATCGTGACGCACGAAAGCCATAATTTGTAATCACTTGAAATACACAAGCAACGTGGCTACGTTGAGGCACTTTAGTAATGCCTTAACCTCTTTTTTGGTTCTTAATGAGCACACAGAGCTTACATATTCGTAAATGCAGATAGCTTACTTGATCATGCCGACGATAGACTGGTAGATCTGTAGCAAAATGATTTGGTGTTGCATTTGTAGGGGTAACTCCATCTTTACGCTGTCAGTTGTTTGCTACAATGTCTGCCTGAGCTTTTAGCAAAAATAATCAAAAAATTTGAAAGAAGTTATTCGTTGTTATTTTTTTGTTTATCGTAACATACCTTGTTGGCACGGCCTCAACTAGGTAGGAAATTTCCTTATTTGAAAAAATTTTCTTATTTGATAAAATTTGACTCTAAATGTCAGAAAATGAAAAACTAGGAGGAAATGATCAAGATTTAAAAATCAGGAGGAAATAAGAAAATCTGCGACAACATGTCTTTACAAAAAATATAGTGTAAAATAAAATGCCATGTAGAAATACAGAAATTGCGGAAAAACGCTGCTAAACTTCATTTTCTGTGATCCAAGCACTGCTAAGGAAAAGAAAAATGTTTATTGTAATTTAAAATTGTATTTTTAAAGCCTGACAAGACAGCTTTCGGCCAGATGGCAGGTGCTTTCTCGCAGCCTGGGCCGTTAGTACGTCTTTGAGAAATGTCAGACAGAAACCGAACCTACCAACCTGAAATGATTTCCCCTCACCCCGATGTTTAGCCAGGGCTTACTACTCGGCAAACGCCCATTTCAGGACGGGACGATATGCCGCTGTCAGGGCACACCGTCAACAAGTTCCGAAGGCCAGCAGTCCTGCAGCTAAACATCGAAGGCCTCACTGCAAGCAAGATAAACGTACTTCATCATCTCGCCGTGCAGTATGAGGCACTGGTCATTCTTCTTTAGGAGACCCTCTGCACTTGTGCAGATAAGCTAACAATACCAGGCTTTGCACTAGCTGTGTCTTCTTTAAACGGGAAGCATGGCCTTGCCACGTTTGTCCAAGACCGGCTAAAATGGACCCTTGTTGATCAGTCTCCAGCTTCGTCGAAGACTGAGTGGTTGTGCGTGGACGTTGATGGTTATAGAATCGTCAATGTCTACAAACCTCCGCTTACGCGACTGCAAGGGTCTGATCTCCCAGTGTTCCATCATCCCGTTTTTTATGCTGGCGATTTTAATTGTCTGCATGTTAACTGGGGTTATAGAACCAGCAGTGCCGATGGAGAGTGCTGTGTTGCTTGGGCAAGCCTTAACGGCCTTGTCCCTCTCCACGACCCAAAGGACGTGGCCGCCTTTCATTCTGGCCGCTGGAACACTGGCACCAACCCTGATCTGACATTTGTCAGTGTTGGTCCAGGCAACCGTGAACCTGACAGATGCATCTTAGAGAAGTTCCCTAGGTCACAACATCGACCCTCGCTCTTCTGTTCCGCCAAGACTTGCTCTGCCTATTCCGAGCAAGCCTATTAAGCAATGGAACTTCCGCAAGGCCAACTGGAACCACTACAATACATTGACCAACAAGCTTGCCAAGAGTTTGTTGCCAACAGATTTACCGGATGTGGATCTGGCCTACCAGGACTTCTGCAATGTCATCAGAACAGCAGCCCAAAATTCTATCCCACGCGGTCGTCGAAATAACCACATATCGTGTTGGGATGCTGAGTGCGAGAACCTCTACCGTATATTTCTGCAGTCGTCTGAAGGAAGTGACTCTGACAGGGCTGCTACTTCCCTGTTCCTCAGGCTCGACAAGAAACGCAGAGATCGATGGTCCGAGGCAGTTCAGACTATCGACTTTTCGCACTCTTGCCGAAAAGCATGGAGTATATTGAACAACCTAACCGGTAGATCACGGCGCTCCCCTCGTCACTGTGCTGTCTTAGCTAACGCTATTGCGTCCCAGCTGACTGGAAACGGCAGGTACGAGGTTATTGACCGTGAGTCATCTCGACTCATCTCGTAAGAAGTGTCAGATCTTCGGAGGGTCACTCCAACAAGTCCAGTAAACATCTCTGAAAGTTTTACTTCTCAGGAGTTCGCTGCTGCACTCAAACACCTGAAACCATGAAAAGCTCCACGCCCAGATTCTATTTTCCCGGAGCTAATAACCCATGCTGGAGCTGCATGAAGTCCTGATTGTGTGGCTTCCTTTCTTCCTGCCTGCGCCACCTCAAAATTCCAAAAGTCTGGAAAAGAGCACTAGTAGTGACGATCCCTAAACCCAAGAAGCCTGTAGAAGACCCGAAAAGCTATTGTCCCATCTCCTTGCTTTGCGTCTCCTACAAGATCCTCGAGAGGCTCATACACGCTCGTGTTGAGCCAATTGTTGACCCACTTCCCTCTAGGAAGCAGGCTGGGTTCCGACGGGGAAGGTCAACCGTGGATCAGACTCTTTTGCTTACTCAAAATATTGAGGATTCGTTTGAGGCCAAGAAGAAGGCTGGTGCCGTGTTTGTCGATCTGACAGCTGTTTACAACACTGTCTGGCACCGTAGTCTCACCTGCAAGTTGCTTAGGCTTTTACCGGATAAGCGCATGGTCCGGATGATCATAGAGTTTGTCCGGAATAGAAGCTTCACGCTCACTACTGGTGACAGCAAGCAAAGCAGGTTAAGACGTTTGCAAAACGGCCTCCCTCAGTGATTAGTCTTGGCCCTCTCCTATTCAACATCTACTCATACGATCTGCCTTCCATGACTTTTCAGAAGTATGCATATGCTGATGACTTAGCATTGCTGTATGCTCCTCGAGATCGGAAGGCTGTGGAGGGCACTCTAAGCCGAGACAAGACCACACTTTCAGCTTATTTCCAGACTTGGAGGCTAAAGCTCAGCAATACGAAAACGATGACGGCGGCCTTTCACCTAAACAACAGAGAGGCCAAACGTGAGCTTAATCTTTACAACAATGGCAACCTATTGCCACCATTTCCAGTCCCAACGTATCTTGGGGTAAAGCTGGGGGTCGCCCACTTTCCGTCACCACCTCGAGGCTTTGCGCAAAAATTTCTCCACCCGAGTTGCACTGCTGAGGCGACTTGCGGGATCTGGATGGAGTGCAGGTATCATGACATTACGCATCTCTGCTCTTTTGTTGGTCTACTCAACAGCTGAGTACTGCGCACCAGTTTGGTGTTGTAGTACGCGTACTCGCCTCATTGACAGCATTCTCAGTGATGCTTTGCGCATTGTCCCTGGTGCTTGCGTCCCACATCAACGAAGGACTTGCTTGTCCTCGCAGGCATCCAACCAGCTGAGCTCCGCCAATTAGGAGCGATACTCTTTTTGGCGAAAGACGCCCACTTGTACCTGCTGCGTGGAAACTATTAGGTAGTTTGTCTAAACTGGACATCCGTGTGAAGCAGTGACCGAAACATAAATAGAAAGCCGACTACTTGGAGTGTACTTCATGGGGCCGTGCTTTTATTCCCAGGGTTAGTTCAAGGCCACTTGGAATGAGTCTCCCAAGAAGATCTTGGGTAAGGCTCAATCGCCTGCGGACTGGTGTAAGACGTTTTCACTCGTCAATGTACAAATGGGGTCTCGCTCCATCACCCAATTTCGAATGTGGCGCCACTGAGCAAACTGCAGATCATGTTATATCTTCATGTCTCACACAGCATGTACCAAGAGGAACACGAGGTCTGCTGGTTTTGGATGACCCAATTCGATTTTGGCTTAACACCATCACTGCCAGCATGTAATCTGGGTAGCGCAGAAGCCCGAGTTGGTAAAAGGATAGACCCTCGGCCTTGGCCTTGATCTGTGCTGGCCCGGATTGAGTTTGAGTGCCTGACCAAACGCCGGCGACGACGATGACAACTTTCGACTACTACTAATCTTGGGAAGATTGGTTTGTTTAATTGGAGTCAAGCAGAAGCCAATGAAAAGTGCGTAAGCTATGCAAGTTGCTTACCACACCATTAGCGTATTTTGAGGAAGTGTCGTGCTCCTTTGCTTTGGCCTTTTCACGAGAATTTAAAACTAATTATGTTAGCTACATTTGCGTCAATTCTTGACTTTTTTCAATATGCATTTTAGGACATTATTTTAAGAGCAAGCAGTTCTGACGTATCAGTTCATTTCTTTCATAAATCATCGTGCGCAATATCCATCCCGTTAGATGTACCTGATAAATTTTATAAAATGACTTTTTATTTCGTTAATTTTTTTGTTTGCTTCACTATTTTCATCATGTATTTTTTGTTACTATATAGTTACTTTTGTGGATGGTGCGCATTGGCATGATTTCGCTCCAGAAAAAGGTACTTGACATTTGTGATCAGTGGTGCAATTATGGAGGAAAACATAAGAGATAGCCCTCAAAGGATATGACAGAAGCAAAAAAAGTAAAAGAACAGTTTTTTTGCGACTAAAATATGCAAAATTCTTGCTTTCGCAAGGTTTTCTTCGTTTAATGCTTTGCCTTCCGAAAGAAGATCAAGTTCACGCATTTTACATAATTACTTGAAAATAAGTTTAAGCTCACTTAATGTTTCGCCCTCCGCTTCCCTCCCAAAACAAAGCACGCCAGCGCCTGTAATGGGACGTTTATTGCTTAAATATCATTAACGTGTAGGCTACCCATCCAGGGGTTGCGTAGAAATTTTTTTTCTAAAATGGGGTCGCAGGATAAAAAAGTTTGAGAAGCCCTGGTATAACCAGTGTAATTTCTACGGTTAGATATCTAAGAGCAGCATCTTATCCCTCTTATCCCCCTAAATCAATTTTAGGTAAACTAGGCTCTGGAACTCATCATAATTAATCGTAAAATTGATAACAGTTACAAAATTCAGCACGATATTAAACTTACATCTGTATCTTAAATTACATAAACCCCAGCATTAATCCCAGATTAGTGTTCGAACAACTTAATAAACTTACACAATAATTGCACACTTTCAAAACTGAGAATTCCAGATAACTAGCATTTACCTCTTTACCTCGTGGAAATTCGCGCTAAGGATAGTGAGATATCATGAATCTTTGTTGCAACAACATTACGTTGTAAACCACTCGCATTGCGTACTTCAAGAAAAAGGCTATTTGCGTATGTCACAGACGGCATTTGCTTTTGTGTTTTGGATTTCATTTAAAACAATAAAAATTAGCAAAGATATTTACCGCAAAACCTCTATTTCACTGCCATGGCGCTTTATTTTTCAACCCTTTCCCCATAGTGGCGTTCTATTAGAGGTGACGTTCAATTAGAGGGTCTATTTTTCGACTAGCTGGTCAGAATTTTGAGAAGATAAATTTTATGAATAAAAAGAAAAAATAAACGTGCAATTCGACAATCCATTCTTCCCTTCTTACACCCAGAAAGGCGATTTCAGCGGTAACTACTGCCAAAATAGAAAAATTCATCAAAGTGGCGCTTAATTAGAGGTGGCGTTCAATCAGAAGGTGGCGCTCTATCTTTCAACCCTTTCCCTATAGTGGCGTTCTATTAGAGGTGGCGTTCTATTAGAGGTGGCGTTCAAATAGAGGTCACGCTCAAATAGAGGTTTTACGGTAAGCCAGAAAACTTTTAAGTTTAATAAGTGATGTAATTCAACTTTGAAAACAGTTTTTACTAATTTAGATCGTGGCCTCCAGTTGCACAAACAGCGGCGTACTTCGACTATTTATCTTTAGATAGGGTACAATAGAAACAAATTTTGTATCAAACCAGCTCCAAAATCTCAAGAAATCATGATCTAAAAAATGATATTGTGATTTTTGGTATCGTTTTGTCTTGATTGCTTCTATTAATATTCAACCTTGAATGATTAAATCAATGTAAAGTCAAGGGGGAAAAGTTGTAGCAACCAAAATAAAGAAGAATTAAAAATATGTGACTTAGTTTATTATATTGACTGTCCATTAAGTCTCTTTACATTTAAAAAAATTAATTACAAAGACAATTGATGAGATATGTTAACCAGATTTGTTTTTATTTTAATCAATCTTTATTAAAGTTCTTTTTATTTCATTTAATACACATAGGCGTTGGAAGTAAGGGGCCGTGTAGAACTAAAGTCCCTTTCATTTTTTCAGCCCGCCTTTATTTTTTCAACCTTACTTTTGATAAAAACAATGGCGGTGGTGCAAAGAATAAGAGGAGTGAGGAAAAGGAGAAGCAGCACCACCGCCGTTGTTTTCATCAAAATTACTGCTCTCCCAGCCCTACCGGCGCTGCTTCCAAAAAGAATTTTCAAAATAATCCGGTAGTTAAGCAAAAATCAATTTATTGACTCGTTACCTAATAGTTATAATGTTAATAAAACCACAAAAACCTATCAACGTTGCATTATTTAATGCAATTTAAAACTTTTTTCATTTAATCTTGTAAAATACTGATAATTCGCTTTATTTCAGTTGCTTTTTACACGATATTCGACACTTTACTGCGTCGTTGTCACGTAATGCTCGCGCTGAGAATCCGACATAACCGTGGCATACGTAGCATTAATTCAATCAAATTTTGTTACGTCACCTCAAAAAAACAAAAACTAAGACCACTAAATGCATTCAAGTAAAGACTTTTATGTAAAAATAGTGACCTTTCGTGACGATTGAATGCAACAAGAATGATAGATTTACAACTTGATGGGTAAAAAATGCTTACTAGTTGAAAAGTATTAGGCCACTCGTTTTGTTTTGCACTCGAAAATAGCAGCGTCAAGGTTATGGCGCAATAACTGTCGGTTTAGAATTGACGAAACCTTGAAATTTTATTAAGCGTATATTATTCCAAGAGTAAATTTTTAACTAACGGATGTAAGCAGATTGTGAGTTTATAAAATTTTGTTTTGAAATCAAGCGTGTTGATGTTAACCGTTGCAAGTTTGATGGTCATAATGAAAAGAAATTAGGAGGAAATTAAAACTATTTGATTTCGGTAAATCTTAAGTTTAGCTTTTTTGTCGTATAATAAAAAATAAAAGACGTAATTTTGACGTTTGGTGAGAAATGTAAAAATTTTTAGCTTTGTTGATAAACTTTGTATAACCGAGTTCGAAATTTAAATGCGATGGTGAGTGTAATTCTGAAAATATTTGATACTTTGATTAAAGTTGTGCTTGGTGATAGGAACTTGTAAGAAAATTTGCAAAGATTTCTACACGTAATCAAATTCAAATGATGTTACAAATAGCAGCTTTAATTGAAAAGAATGAATTACACAGTACTGTAGAGAACTTTAAGGAATTATCCTGAGCGAATTTGCAATAAATTTGTTGCGTAAAGGCTTATCAAGATAAACAAATTGTAAGTTTATTACCTAGTGAAATATGATAGAACTAATATTTGACACAATTGACTTGATCAGTTAAAAAAAATCAAAACTGTATATGTTTAAAGTTAAGTATAATCGTGTTAGAAATCATGAATTTAATGTTTGTGGGAATGCTTAGATAAAATTTTAAATATTTGATGTACATAAAAAGTAAGGTTTATTCTATAAATATGTAAGTAATAGCAGCCCTACAAACAGAAGTATGATATTTACTCGGCAAAATTTTTGAAAATAGGAGATAGTAAGTTCAGATTTTGTGTATGGGTGACATTTGTGAGTCAATACTTGGTAAAGAAATTGTAATATAGTTCGGAAAATACCTCGTGCGTTTGTATCATAGGTGCTAAACTAGGTCTAGAGGCAATAGAAAATTTGATTGCACAGCGATAAATTGTTATTTTTCATATAATAGACGGTTTTTGTTTTAAAATCAACAAGGATAAAACGCCAAAAGCGCAACGTTAGGTAGGTAGGTAGGGTTTGACAAAACTAAGTAAGTATGTACAAAATTTTTGTATTTATGTAGATCAATGCTTTATTAAAAGCCGCTAGCTTCTTATTGATCACCAACTGCACTGAAGAGACCTGATAGGTCGAAACAGTGTCACTGTCTGCAGTTTGCTAAGTATATTGGTAATTAATGTCCTATTTTGCTGATAGTATTGCCAGATGTTAAGTTTTATTAGACTTGGTTTGCTTCAGAGCCAAAACTTGTGGCTGCAGCACCTAAAAACAATTAAGAGAACGCGTAGAAAAAAGCTCATAGGTCTTTTCGCTTGATTAATTTTTGATTTGTAGTTGCCAATACACAAATATTGAAGATGTCTTAATGAATGATGAAAACATTGTTAGTTAAGACTTTTATTGATCAATTAAATTGCAAATTTTTGATTAATAACGTGTATACGAGGTCTTGTGAGCTTTCAGTTGTAGGGTTGTGCGATAAAATCAAAGGTGAATTTGTGTAAATTATCAATTAGGTTGAAGTTCTTTTTGTTTTGTGAATGTGTACAAGCGGTATTGTGAGGGTTTAAATTGGTGTACAGACGAATACTTTTGTTTTTTAAACAGATATAAGTTTTATATAGTTTTGCAATTGTTGGCAAGCATGTCTCTTTTTTTCATTTGTGGGTCACCATTAAACAAGAGTTTTAAAAATTGGATGTTTAGTTGAAATTGATGCTTTGCAAGAGTTGATGAGTATGACACATTCTATTTGATAGCAAACGCTCTGAAAAAATCTGTGAGTGTGCTTGTTAGTTCTTGAAAATTTGATAAAATATTTGATAAACTCGTGTTTTTTCACTGATAAAAATGATAACAGCTGTAAATTTTGTAAAGACGTGAGAGTTAAAACTGTAAGTTCATCTTAATTTACATGGACAAACAGACTAAAACTGTTAAAGGTGGTAACCTGATAATTTTGTATACAAAAAGTTGGGTTTTGGAAATTCTGACCTAAATAATTTCTAACAATCTGCATCTAATGTAGCCACAAACTGTCATACGTGGGTGTTAATATAGGCAAATACAAATCGATTTCAAAAATTAAGAAAAAGATAAGTTAAAAATTAGGAAAGCAAATAGTATTTGGAATCAGTCGTTCCAGATAATTGTGAAAGTGAGATTAAGCAGGCTGGTGTGAATGGGGAAAAAAGATTCCTGCAGAAATACAAAGATATTGGCTAAAACAAGCGGTAAAGCTTTCAAATCCGTGGTTGGGTCATAATGTTTGAAGCAGTACTGATAACTGCAAAATGTGTGATGGAAGTCGAATGAACTCAATATGTTAAGATTTTTAGCAACAAGGATAAGTTGTATAACGAAGAAAAATTGGTGTTAAAGGGGGATTCTTTTCCAGTGATGTCGGCTCTGATGTATAATATTAAGTTTTGTGAACTTAAAAATAATTTTTACTAGTCCGATCAAGCATTTAAACATCTAGGATTGACACTTTACATTGTGTTAAAGTTAAATTGTAGCAATCTAGTTGTTAGCAATATTTAAAAACGACATTTCAAATCCTTAAAGCTATTTTAACTGAAAAAGACGACGAGTTTACATTTTTTCAAAACACATTTTTTGGATCTTGGAAATTAACGTAATTTTTTGTGTATATACGATCGTGAGAGCACCAGTATGTGTTGTATTTTCCTCACTATGTGCATCTTTATTTTTAGTGAATTGGTGATGACATGACTGCGTGCTTATCGGCCACGTGTGTCTTACGCATTTTAATTCATGACGTCTCGGCTTCAAACGGTTTATCCTTTAAAAAACTACTCCCTTATAGCGTCAGTTGATGTAACTACTCGCCACAATTGTAATTCAACCAAACGATCCATTCCCGTTTTTTTATCTATCACGTGGTTAGCGGTTGTGTGGTGCAGTTTTAAGCATAATTCGTGACATTTCATCTTTGTTATAACATAAATAAAGTTTTGTATTTGACGATGATCAAAGACTATAAGAATTTCTCTAAAGACGCAGATTTAGCGGTTGAGCGAGTAAAGTCCTAAATTTTGTGAAACCGATGGCGCGAAAAGAAGATGGCTTATACACCTTTTAAGACGTGTGTTAAGAGCAGTGTTCGAGAGAAGACGTTCAACAAGTGAAACTACGCTGGTGGACGAAATTAAACGAAAAAAGTTCATAAATGAAGAGACGTGTCGGAATTATGTGATAAGGAACTTGTGTCTTTAATGTTTATTAGAGATTATTTGTAATATGTCACGAAGAATGAGTAAAATTTAAACATTCACAATAATGACAGTTTTGTAATGCCATATAAAATTTATTTAGAATTGCAAATTCAACGCTCGGTGAATTATTTCAAGCTAAGTTGTACTGTTGAAACGATCTGTACACAAGGTTTCACAGACAAAAGGTAAACTTAGATCTCTACCCATGTCGTTGATAAAAAGTTTCTGTATTTTTTTAAAATAGAACAGCTTTTGTCTTGTTTTTGCTAACCTACAAAAAATTAATAGTTTTACTATAAAACAGTTAAATTATTTATACAACTAGTCTAACGGAATAATTTTGCTTTAATTCTTAATTTGTGACATAAGATCTACGTAATAAGATATAAATAGGCCATAAGATTTACGTGACTCTCAACCGATACCTAAAGATTTGTAACGTTGAATAACAAGTCTACGGCTTGATCACATGAGCCTTTGCATAATAAGTCTATACAACAACATTGCTTACAAGAGTCTTTGAGTAAAAACGCTGCCAAACAGAATCGAGACTGTTTAAATAAAACTTTTCACTTCGAAGTAGCGGCTGCTTCTTGGTCTGAAGTCGCGTTTAATAGCATTGCATCGTGCAGATCAATTAGTGTGTCTCATGATAAGACGATGTTTGGACGTAAATGAAGAAAAATGTGTTTCTATTTAAAAATTGTATCTTTTACCGTGTTTTTCTGTTTGTTATTGATAAAGTTGTATATTTTGTTGATAGGCGCAGCAGTTGATTTTGATGACCTCACGGTCTTTTTACCGTCTTGTCGTCAGGTGACGAAATTACATTTTCCGCGTTTCTACAAATTTTTAGTTTCGATTGCTATAAAAACTTCCTGAATTGAACAACCTAGTCTGTCTGCTTGAAACGCTGGCATTGTAATTGCGTAATGCAGAAACCGCATGAATAGCTAGCTAAATTGATAAATATTTTTGTGATAAAAGCGTGTGAACATTTTTTTGGAAACAAATACGCTACAGACTTTGATCGATCTTAATCGTAAAACGTTGAAAAACAGCTAGCCTCAAAACTGTAGGCTTTGGATAGTTCTAAGAGCGACTTTATCACATTCTTTGTACAATAGATGATGAATAATACATGGATTTTTGAACGGTCGCGATTTGTTTGGACACACAGCACATGAACTCTATATTCAACCGTTGGATTAGCCATCTTTACTCGATAAACTACGAAATATCAATTATGTATATGGAAAATGAGAAGTTGCTGTAAATTGAAAATGTTAGATATCTAGGTAATAAATTTAGAAAATCAATGCATACATTTATAATACTGCCTCAATAGACGATAATGCAAATAACATTGAAATTTATTTTTACATTAAAATTGAGAAAGTTTGAACGGTAGTGCTTTTATCACATTCTTTGTTAAAGAAATGATGAATAATACATGGATTTTTGAACGGTAGCAACTTTTTTGGACACACTGAATCCCACAATGGTATATTATAACTATTCTCACTCACCCGCTTAATATTGCGTAGGATCTTGTGCACAGTTGAACGTGGTAGTTCAAACCGTCTGGCAGCAGTACGGATGGACTTGCAAAGACTTGTCTTACGCGATCGGTGTTTTCCTCAGATGTTGTTGGTCGCCCACTCGTCCCTTTATCAAACATTGTCATTGTCTCCGTAAATTTTTTGGGCCATGCACGAATTGAAAGAGGCGATGGTGGATTTCTTCGATACTTTGTTCTGCAGTTTCGGTAAGTCTGCACATCCGATTTTGTCTCAATAAACCAGGACGCACATTGTGCCTTCTATTAGAAAATAGCTCTTTTATAGGAGTTCGTTCAACAGAATATCTAACATCCATTGACAGAATATCAAAAAGGCAAAATTTTATTGTTGATAAAACTTTAATAAACACTGATTAAAAAATAAAACAAATCTGGTTAAAATATCTCATCAGCTGCAGTTGTAATAAATTTTTTTAGGTAGTGAAGAAACTTTATGGAACCCTTTGTATTCATAAAAAGTTGGACAATTGTAAAATTTGAAGTGAGGGATGTTGATTTGTAACGATATGAATATTGCATAGCTTGCTAATAACAGCGTTTTTAGCAATTCTGAATGGCTACACATTCACCACCGCAAAACAAGAGAAGTAAAGCATAGATTATTTCAAACAAACATTTTTAAGCAAGTTTTCATCACGCAATTGAGTAATTTTAATGATAATAAAACATAAAAGGGCATAGACAGAAATGAAGACCTGAGATCTGCACCAGAATAATAAAAACGCCGTTATAGATGAGAGGTAAGCAAAACTATTACGGTATTTTTGAGGCGAAGTTGTTGGTTTTTCAAAAAAATATCACAGAGGCGAAATGTCCTGGCTGAAGACCAGACTTTAGCAACCTAAGCCTGATTGTGCTTGCGACTTTGGCAACAGCAAAAGCACTTTGACTGACTATTTTTGCTTCTGTGAATGGCAAGCGTTGTTCAGTACTTTTGTTTCCAAAGACCATTTGTTGCTTAACACAATGGCATTCGGCTATGGATGGTATTAAATGCTAGAGTTTTTATGACATAATTTCCGGTGTAAGCATTTGCAGCAAAAACGATTTATGCTCCGTTAGTTAACGTCACGACACAGATTTGTGAAAGCATAGTGTAAATAGATTATGTTATCACTAGTATAACTTATTATGGTACAAAAATATCTAATTCTAATCGTTGAAGAAAATGAGTCGATTAAGCGAATTGTTTCAAGCAGTCGAGCAATAAGTAATCTGTTTTTTGAACACTCTGCCTATTTATCTCTGCAATGAGTCGCAATATCCTAAATATCATTGACACGATAGCCAGGGGTTTTGAAAAGTTTTGAAATTTGACAAAGCAGTTATTCAGATTCAGGCATCGCATCCTAATTTGCATGACTTTTAGTGCAATTTATGAATAAATTGCACAATTACGTTCTTTGGTAATAACTAACTTAAGAGAAGGTTAATGAAATCCAAATTTTGATGGAAAATCAAAATAAAACAAATCCTCCGAGTAGAATTGTAGATAAAGTAGATTTTTGTCTTAAAAATATCTCAGTACGCTTTGAGAAACCGGAGGCCATAACTTGGGCAAAAAACGGACTATTTTTCCCACTCTTGGCTGGGCCTGTGCAAGACCAAGGCACATTGGCACAGTCAGGTGCTTGAGGTTACAAATATGATCACAAAAGAGAAGGCACCAAGGCCTACTAGGTAGTAGCAAAACTTATTTCATTGCACGAACAATTACTATTTCAGCATCCCTGCTCAATCTTGACTTTACGCCACCCGAATTCATTCAAAGGAACGGTTAAAAGTTTGTAAATCAATAGTTTGTTGGTGAGAAAGAAAAAGATATAAAATTTAACAGCGAAATACACAGTATTCAGGATTTAAAACAAAGAAGCTATGCTTCCTTTCGTATTATAACAGCTGTTCTTTACTGCTTTTACTGATGTTAACTACGTGAAAAAGCATTCGATGCATCTGATCATGGACAGACACGTTTCAGGGCTAGGGATAATTTTAGTTCCCATAAAATTTTTAAAATGTCTTCGGTTCAAACTATGGCTCGAGTCGACAGCAGAGATTGGTGGCTGCTGGCAAAAAGACTGAAACGTCATTTCGCATTCTCAAAAACTCTTGTGCTTGCTGAGTTAAACAGGCTTTCATCATATAGCTGTACTTGCATAGTGTGGGATTACCATATCCGAAACGTCTTCATTCCTGATACTTTCATGGCGCTCACGTTTTCACTTCAAAGCACTAGAAGGTCATTAGCCCGTTTAGGTCACGAAACAAGCATAAAGACCTTTTATTTCAGAAAATCACCGTTTTCAAAAAGGTTGTTTTGCTCATTACTGCTAAAATTTCGGACATTAGAACATTGTTTAAATTATATCGGATATAGGTTTTAACGCCGGATTTCCCTGCGTATAGCAACCCTGCCGTAGAGCAGCAGACGTTCATGAACTATTGGAATGTTTAGATCGAGGACAAGCAAAATTAAATCATAATCTCAGAGTATGTGTTTTGAAAATAAGAGCATGGCAAAGTTGTTTGTCTCGCTGCAGAATAAAGCAACAAAATTACCACCGAGGAGAAAATAGCTGAAGCACTTTTGTGACATATGTGTAACCGACGCGATGGCGTAGTGGTTAGAGCGTCCGTTTCGCAGTCGGTAGACCTGGGGTTCATTCCCCTTGTCGAGTCATACCAAAAGACTTTAAAAAATGGCATCCGCAGCTTCCCTGCTTGGCGCTCAGCATTTAGGGGAGGTTGTGGAGAATAAGCCGGCAAGTTCGCTTGTTGTGTCCTTGGGCAAGGCACTTAACGGGACGCCCCACCTTTATGTGGAAGACAGGTGGCCCATAAACATCGAAAAAGGCAACTCCCAAGCGAGTGCGGACTTCCCGTCCAAAGTATAGCGATACAATTCGCTTTCTCATGAATGGAGGATAAATATGGCAAATAAAACAAAAACAAAACATCGTATGTCGTAATTAAAAACAAATTTTTGTGAAGTGATAATTACTAGACCAATGAAAATCATTTCGTACTCAAACAAAAGTCAGCAATAAATTCATCAACTTAAAAAATGCAGTACCCATTTAGAGGATAAGAGAACTTGCTTACTAAAGTTTTTAGCGGAATTTTTGTTCTACATTCACTCAAAAAGCATTTGCAGAAGAAACAAGGCAGCAAGTTTTTGCAGAAAATATTAAAAATCTACTTTTAATAAAAAGATTATGAAGGAAACGTACACAAAAATATTATCTCATAACAAGTTGTACTTAGGAGCAAACAATTGGGATCTTTTTACGATTCTCAGCAAAAAAAAATCAGAGCTAGTATACTGCTGTACATATTTTAATTAGGACGTTCGCTAAACGCTGTTAGCATTGTCAAGCAAAATAGTGCAACTGATTACTTTAAAATTTAATGAACTATGGTCAAGTGCAACATTTATGACGTGACAATTCAATTATGAAAGAAAAAAACAATAGCTATTACTTACTTTAGGGTCAAAGTTATTTTGTGTTAAATTGGTGAGATAATAACTAGGAAAAAAATAAAAAAAATTTACACATTAAAATGGTATAGTGGGTATGACGCTTCATCTGAGTTCAATTGTGGCTGCAGCTTTTGAATATATAACGTTTCCTTATGACGTAGTTTTCGCCAATTAGTTTCTTGAGCCAGTATTAGTGGATTGTGAAAGTCGATTGTGTGGTCTGGATTTTCCGGTAAATGATCTGTAATATCGCTTTTTTCAAATGTAATCGGGTCATGTTCTTCCAATCTTGTTTTTAAATTTTGTTTACTTTGTCCAATATAGATTTTTCCACACGAGCATTAATGTTTATACACTGTCCCAGTGAGGTGTAGTAGAGCCTGTTTGTCCTTATTTCTGAATAGGTTTCCAATTGTTGATACGCTGTGATTCATCCGAAGGCGAAAGTTTGCTTTTATTTTATTTTCTAAAAAATGTTTAATTTCTTTCTCAATTTGTCGCGATGCTTCTCCAATAAAAAGTAAACAAAAAATAGTAAACTTAGTTTTTTCTAATTTCGCTTGCATTTTCATTTAGAGGTTTATGTTTTCTATTAAGATACGTTTTTATGTACCTGTCAATAATTCCTCATGAATAACCATTATTTAATAAGAGAGTGGTTACTTTTCGAAATTCTTTGTGTATTTTTTGATAACTGCTACAAATTTTATAACTTGTGTCAACTAAGCTTTTGATGATGTTTATCTTACATTTGAAAGGAATAAAACTTTTCCAATTGGTGTACAGACCAATGTTCGTTTTCTTTCTATATACAGAAGAAATGAATGATTGGTTTCTTTTTTCAATGAAAACATCCAAGAATGGTATTTTTCCGTTTTCTTCTAATTCATAAGTGAATTTGATGTTAGTGTGAATATTATTGATTTCTTGATAAAGTTGTTTTATTTCTTCATGATTTGAAAATATTGCTAGACAATCGTCTACATAGCGGAAAAAAACTTTAGGCTGAACATGTGATTTTGAAGTTTTCTTTACTACCCAATTCATACAAATGTCTGCTAATAGAGAAGCAATAGGAGTTCCCATTGCCACCCCGTTGGTTTGTTGATAATAACTGCCGTTGAATTGTAATACCGTTTTCTTTGTTGTCCATTCGAGCATCTTTTGTTTTAATTGTTGTCTATTCATTCCATAAAATTTGCCATCTTTCGCTTTTCCATCAAATACTAGATTCAAAAGTAGATTAATAGTGAAGTCGATTGGAATATTTGTGAATAAACTCTTGACGTCAAATGAGACTAATACATCTGAAGAGGTAGAGTGGATTTGTTAAGTTTTTTCACAAAATCAAAGTTGTCTTTAATCATTGTTTGATGGTGCCTATAAGGTGTTAAAACTTCGTTTAACAAATTTAAATTCAACAAATTAACAAATTTAAGTTTAACAACATTAACAATTTAATTAACAATTAATTTAATTAATTTAATTGTTTTATTTTTGTTTCTAGTTATTATCTCACTAATTTAACACAAAATAACTTTGACCCTAAAGTAAGTAATAGCTATTGTTTTTTTCTTTCATAATTGAATTGTCACGTCATAAATGTTGCACTTGACCATAGTTCATTAAATTTTAAAGTAATCAGTTGCACTATTTTGCTTGACAATGCTAACAGCGTTTAGCGAACGTCCTAATTAAAATATGTACAGCAGTATACTAGCTCTGATTTTTTTGCTAAGTTCTACATGTTCTCATCCCATGTTCTGTAATGTAATATTGTTCTTTGTTATAATGTAATTGCCTGTTTTGTTTGCAAAATATTTTAAGTATTTAACACAAGTAGTACAAGTTTTCTTGATATTTTTATGCTTAACAGTTGAAAGGTTACTTTTGACATAAGAACTACCAAATTCTAATGAAGCCCCTCGGTTACTTAGAGAGGTAAAACGTAAATTCGAAAAATAAAACTGTGGTATGCTGAGCCTGCTTGTAGTACAGTGATAGGACTTGGAGCAAAATTAATTTATTTAATTTGAGGCAGTTTTTACCGCCAATAAGCGGATAAAAAGCTACCAGGCAATGCTTCTTTGAAAGCATAAATATAAAAACCAGTTTTGAATTGAAGAAAGGGGCCGTTCCATTTTTGAAGTCATGGCTGACTTTTGGGGAAGACGCATTATGAAAATCAATTTCAAACTCAAAACTAGAAATATAGTTAAAAGAAAAATGTTGGTAGCGCCCATGTGGATAGTAAATAGGATAATTCAGGCAGCTATTTATGGTCCACCTACTTAACTTTATAGATTCAAAAACATAATGGAAAGTTAATGGCATTTAAAGGGCACAAAAACAGTTCAGCTTCGTATTTTTTTTCATTCCTTGCCATCAAAATAGAATACTAGCACATAATATAAAAGGTCTTCTTCTTCTTCTTCGAGTCCGTTTGAGCTAGATTAAGTTGCACCAAGCAGTTGCGATTTTTGTTGGCATTGGTGTTACATTGTAATAAGTCATCCATGGTGCAGGTTGTTCCGGTTTTTTCGCAAGTTAAGAAATGGTTCATGGTTTGATTTTCTTTTCCACACTGGCAGGTGGTATCAGTGCCGGGGGGTAAGTAGCCCCACTTCAGTAGAAGAGATTTGGTCTTGCCTACACCTGATCTTAAATGGTTGAGACAACGCCACTTATTCCATTATAACTTGTATCCTGGGGGGAGAGATCCTTGAACTGGGAAATTTTGGAGCTTATGTTGATCTGGAATATTATTCGTGTAGTTCTGCCAAAGGTTCTGTGTTTTGAGTTGGTGCGTGGTGTGCTTGTCGAGAGGAGGAAGAGTTCTTAAAAAAACTCTTTCTAGATTTTAGTCTGGATGGGGCGGCTGTCAATCCGTACATGGGATGTCGTTGGTCTAAATTGCATTTTTGTCGTTCAGATTGGCTGGATACTTCGCGGCGAATGCTGGGGGGGGGCGATTCCTGCCAAGCTGTACACCTTGTTAAGGGGGGTCGGTTTAAGGTATCCTGTAATTCTTCGGCATGTATCATTCAGAGCTGAGTCGATTTTTGCTGCATGAGCTGATCTCTCCCACACTGGGCACGCGTATTCAGCTGTAGAAAAGCACAGTGCTGAAGCAGTTGTGCGCAAAGTATAAGGGTTTGCTCCCCATTAAGAATTTGCTAATTTGGAAAGAAGAGCATTTCTTGATTGAATTTTAGCCTTTAGCTTTCTTGTGTGTTCTTTGAAGGGGAGGGTTCTATCCATTGTGACGCCCAAATATACGGGATATTTGTCATGCGAGATTGGTGTTCCATTCCATATTACGTTCATTTTGCCGGTAGCATGATGGTTGCGTAGGTGAAATAGACAGGATTGTGTTTTGGCGGATTGCTTTTTAATCGGTTGTTTTGGTAGTATAAGGTTAAGACTGGTAGTGCCTTTCGAAAATGCTGTTCAACCATTTCAAAAGATTTGTTTTGAGCGGTGATGCAAAGGTCATCTGCATAGAGAAATCTTTGTGTACTTTCTGGTAGAGCTTGGTCATTTGTGTAGATGTTAAAGAGTAGTGGAGCTAGAACACTACCCTGGGGTAGGCCATTTTTTTGGTTTCTCCATTTACTTCTTTTACCATTTAGAATAACATAGAAGCGTCGATTGCTAAGCATAGTTTGTGTGAATTTAGTCAGAGATGAATCTTTTGTGATCTCTAAAAGTTTGTGTAGAAGTTTTCGATGATTTATAGTGTCATAGGCACCACTGAGATCTACAAAAATAGCACCAGTCACCATTCCTTTCTCAAAACCGTCTTCAATGTGTTGTGTGATCTTTAATATTTGACCTGTGCAGGATCGACCTGGTCGAAAGCCAGCCTGTTCAGGTATTAGTTTTTCATCAACAATAGGCAGGAGGCGATTAAGGATCATTCGTTCCAGGAGCTTGTAGATGTGACATAGCAAAGAAATTGGTCGAAAATTTTTGGGTTCTTGGGGGTTCTTGCCAGGTTTTAAAATGGCTATAGTTTTTACTTTACGCCACACTTTTGGGATGTTGTTTTCTCTGATGCAACCATGAAACATTTTTAGAAGCCATTTTCGGCAATTAGGTCCAAGCTGCTTGAGGAGTTCAGTATTTATATCATCTAATAATCTTCTAATCTCAAGATTAAAATCAAAACCTGAAAACTATGACAAATTTGTCAAATTATTAAAGAAATCAGCTCGGAAATATATACCTCGTGGCTGCTAAATAGATTATATACCTGGTCTAACAAAAGAAACAAAGCTTCTGTATGATAAATACCAGAATAAATTCAAAGAAAATCCCTTCAGTGAAGACACCATCGAACTTGGTGAATCAATCGTCGTACATCTCGCAGCAGTACAACAAGAAAAATGGATACTCTTTGTGGAGTCAACCGATTTAACCCAAAACAGTCGAAAAGCATGGCATAACATTCGCAAAATCTCCAATGACCCAACCAAACCAAGCTCCCAATACGAAGTAACTGCAAACCAAGTGGCACATGTACTTATCAAGAATGGCAAAACACAAGTAATGAAAAAACAATCAAAAATCGGAATACCATACTCCAAATACAACACAAACGAACACAAATCTTTACTGCCTGAAGAATTTACCTTACATGAACTGGATGAAACAATTAAAACCCTTGTGAATGACAAAGCCGCTGGAATAGATGATATAAATATAAAAGGTAAACGGCTTGAAAATGAGACATCCAACCAGTGGCTGAAGCGTCGGGTCATGCGAATCATAACAAAACCAAAAGTTTGTACAATAATTAGGGATAAACGCATAACCTTCCCCATAATGGTGGTAAAAGAACAAAAAAAGTTTCGCAACCAAAAATACAGGAGTAGCAAAAAATATCAGACAACAGAGAAAACAGAAAGGGTTTGGGTTTTAATGATTGCTTAATTGAACTAAAATACCCAATGAAAGTTGTCCAACATCTTTCATTTACCCGTTTCAATCCTAATATTTAGCACGCTTAGAGATTTAAAACCAATGGCAAGGCATTTTAGATTGTTAATCAAAGCTTTAAATATAATTTGCAACTTGTAGGAGCTGCACTGGTACCTATAAACGTGCCGGCTCAATCAACATTTCAAATTTCGGGAAACTTAGTGAAATAAACAGTTTGAAAAAAAATTACAGCAATTCGATTCCCCTGTGATAAATTTCTTTTTCCTGCATCGCTTGTAAGAAATTTGGGAGATGCAGGACCCCTTGTGCTTTTACTAGGCAATGCCTATGCTGGAAATAGGAAAATGGATGTAACTAAGTTCTGGTGATAAGTTTGCCTTACTTTGTCTCCAAAATACATGGTCGCAACTAGATGTTTGTTGAGTTCACAGATATAGGATATGTGGGTGCAAAAGTAATTGCACCAAATTGTTGTTGTTGCTGTTGTGATTACCCCTCCTTTTCCTCGGGATGGAGGTACGGCAATTCAGGTTTATGCCGTCAACCTAATAGAAAGTAGGCTAGGGAAAAGATGGCAGCCCATTTCGAACCAGACATGAGTGACTGGTAGCCCCACCACCAACAAAGGCGGACTACCACTGGTGGGTACCCAAGAGTCGTCTTTTGCGACATGCTGGGTTAGCAACTTCACAATTGTAACCCGGTAAAGTACGGGTAGGCCACCTGTATGCCACATAAAGGTGGAGGCGTCCCGTTAAGTGCTTGGCCCAAGGACACAACAAGTAAGCTTGCCGGCTTATTCTCCACACTATCCCTTTTTTATGCTGAGCGCCAAGCAGGGAAGCTGTGAATACCACTTTTTAAAGTCTTTTGGTATGACTCGACTTAGGGTATAAACCCCAGGTCTACCGACTGCGAAGTGGACGCTCTAACCACTACACCATCGCGCCGGTAGTTGCACCAGGTCGTTACCTAACTTATTTCTATGATCGTGAAAAAGCTATTTTCAAGCCAATTCCAAATTTCACCTTTTGGTCCCCTAAACTTACTAAAAGGAACTGAGAGTTTGTGATACATCAGGATATTTGTGATAGAGATCATGGTAATAATTTAAAGCTAACGGAGTTAGGAGCTCTGCTATGAGCTATGTATCCTATTTATAACAACCTTTTGTTACGGCTCTCATAAATCTTCCTCGCGTAAAGCCCGAGCATTCCACTGAACTGACATAACTGACTGGTAACACTGAAAGAAATTATTTATTTTTTGTGTCTGAAATCAATTGCCAACACGTGCAGTCTAAGCAAATACCTTAATCTTTTAAGCCTTTGCTTCTCCGAAAATTGCTTAAATTTTTCATGTTTTGAATTCTTGTTTGACATTGAATCATTTAATGAAATTCGCCCCTGGAACCGACTTCAAGAAGAAAAGGCTAGATCAAGAATTTCTCAAAGTGAACCACCGCTGGTCTTATCAAATTCATGCACATTTCATAGTTTCTTAGAGGAGCATATTTCAATGCGATAAATACCCAGACTACGTATGGGCAACTTTATGATAAAGACGACCACAAAATTGATGTTGCCTTTTATAGGCCGCATTATAAAAAATGCGATTAATGTTTTTGCCGATTTTAAAGCTCAAGAATTTTTTTTTGGAGATCAACTTTTAAAAAAAAATTGTTTTGCCCAATCTTGTTGTGAAAGAAGATTTTTGTTGGTCTTTTTGCCCTTTCTTAAGTTAAAGCCCTTTTTGAAAAGACTCCTCTGCATCCCTAAAATTTCCGGACCCGGATACGTAAGTATCTTTTGTCAATGCTATTACACATAGTTAACGATGTCAATTTTACTTTTTTCTTCCAATATTAATAGTGAGGAGTAAGTTATGCATAGTTACTGTATCTGGCGAGAGATTAAAAATGGCTATCTTATATATATAAAAGTCAATGTCTGTGTGTGTGTGTGTGTGTGTGTGTGTGTGTGTGTGTGTGTGTGTGTGTGTGTGTGTGTGTGTGTGTGTGTGTGTGTGTGTGTGTGTGTGTGTGTGTGTGTGTGTGTGTGTTCCCTATAGGAAGAGAGGTTAAAAAGTTTACATAAAAACTAAAAGTGTATTCTTATGTAAAATTCTCCGAGGAAGACAACGGAAGTAGTTCCGAACCTCTAAGTGCCCCCCTAAGGGAGCTATGGGGGGCAGAACCCCCCTTTGAAAATTCAAATATATTCAATTTAGATGAAATTTAAACCATATGTATAAGACACTAAATTAAAAAGCTTTCCAAAATTTCAGCCTTTTTCGACTATATTAGGGGGCAAAAAGGGGGCAGAAAGCCCCCTTGAAAATTCAAATACCTATAGAGAGAAAAGTTAAAAAAGCTTCAAAAAATAAGTAAAAGTGTATTGTCATGTAAAATTTTCCAAGGAATACTGTGGAAGTGGTCTCGAACCTTTAAGTGCTCCCCTAAGGGAGCTATGGGGGGCAGAACCCCCCTTTGAAAATTCAAATATATCTGATTTAGATGAAATTTAAACCATATGTATAAAACACTAAATTAAAAAGTTTCCCAAAATTTCAGCCTCCTACGACTATATTAGGGGGCAAAAAGGGGGGAGAAAGCCTTCTTGAAAATTCAAATACCTATTGTTATGAGTAGTAATGATAAAGGAATTAATAATGAAGTGTATGTCGCAGTTTAATGGTTTTTGATGTCATGCAAGTATTCTTAAAGTATTAAAGAGAGAGAAGAGATATTCGAGATGAGCATTAATCTATATATATAAAACTCAAAGTTTGTCTGTCTGTATGTCCGCTATAGAAATAAAACTAGAGACATTTAGATACAAACAAACATATGAATCTTATATAACTTTTTCCAGGGAAGCCAAATACGGTATTTTGATTTCGATCAGAATCGTCTATGGGGGCTACGAGCCTATATTTATTCAACCTATATTAACATACTAGAGTTGTCTAAAGTTTTTGTTAGGTACCACAAACAGAAAAAAATTTGTGACAAATAAAAATCCAAATTTGATGAGCATGAGCAAGACTGTACTTTTAAAAAACACTAGCAGATTTACCTGTTGTTGATCAGGTAAATACAGGGTGGGCCGTAAATAACGCACCAAAGCATATAAAACAATTCAGATAATAATAACAAACGTTTTGGGCAATAAATAACGCACCAAAGCATATAAAACAATTCAGATAATAATAACAAACGTTTTGGGCCATAAATAACGCACCAAAGCATATAAAACAATTCAGATAATAATAACAAACGCCATCGGCACCAGACATTAACACTAATTCAACTCGTTCTTTAATTGTTAAGTGCATACCCTAAAAATGATATAAATTTTTTTTAAAAGGCAAATCAAAACTAAAAAACTTTGATTGAAATTAAATTTAACAGTTATAGTAACTGATATTGAAATTAAATTTAACAGATACCCAAAGAAAAGATATTTACATTATTTCACATCACAATTTATTTTAAATCTTTGGTGCGTTATTTACGGCCCACCCTGTATAACTTTTTCCAGGAAAGCGAAGTGCGGTATTTTGACTTCGATCAGATTCGTCTATGGGGGGGCTACGAGCCTATGGGGCTCTACTAGAGGCCTATTTGTACTGTTGTACGATGAAATAAAAATCATGAAAACACATTAAAATATGGTTGTTCAATGTAAAAATTTAATCAGTCTTTACATTTTACCCGATCAACGACGGGTAAATCTGCTAGTTAGTTATATTAGTTACAGAAAGCGTGAGCGCAAAAACAAGCATCAACAATTGAATTAGTGTGAAGTAGCATTATTAGTAGCACGTAAAGAGGTTAGCTTAAATGACTTATTCTAGAAAGTTAGCCGGCCAAAGAAAGTAAGTTTATCTTACCCAAACACCCTAAAGAATCGAAAAAGACTACAAAATTGACTGACAGCTGGCCAAATCGGGACTTTTCGAATGTTGAAAACGGACCTTAAACTTCAGAATTATTAACCATAGTAACAGCTACTTGGGGTAAAAAACGATGTGCCCTTCGGCCAAATTCCTTAGACTTGCTTTCAGAAGTAGG
The DNA here is from genome assembly GCA_963675345.1 of Trididemnum clinides. Classification (NCBI taxonomy): domain Eukaryota; kingdom Metazoa; phylum Chordata; class Ascidiacea; order Aplousobranchia; family Didemnidae; genus Trididemnum; species Trididemnum clinides. The sequence continues at coordinate 34,235,426 of OY776290.1, read as the reverse complement.
TTATTTTAAAACAAAATTGGAAAATTTTCGGCCCCTGCTACGCAAATGGCACATCTATTTAAATTTAGCACTTTCTTTTGATTTTCATTCAAATTTGATAAACTTTTTTTTAATTCTAAGGTCACAGAATGAATTTGCTTAATTCATTTGTAAAAAATCAGTGAAAAGTTGCTGTCAATGTAGTTTCGGTTGCGAAATATAGCTGAAAGAAGAAAAATCTGAATACTGATCGTCTACTCTTTTTCATATCAAAACTTTCTAAAAAAATTTTCAGAAAGTAGAGTATTCATTCTCGAAGCTTTTCGTCTGACACTTTTCAAGAAAATCCGTCAGAAATAGAGTGAAAAGGTGAAGTGAGTCAGTTATATAAAGACACAATTGACGAAAACGAAAAAAAGAAAAAAAGGGACAAAAGCTACATCGTGATTGGTGAAAGAAGCGAACAACGGAAGGAGCGGAAACTAATGTGTAATTTTTAGACCATAAACGAATTCTTTTGTTTGCATAAATTTGGTTTGGATGTTTTGATGTTCGAGATGCTCATTGGTCAATTGCTTCATCATGTCCCTCATTTCTCCGAGCAGTTTTTAGCCCTGAGAGCCAGATTGAGCGACGTCGCCCATGCTTACTGCGGTAATCCAATTGACATTGGCGACTTTCTTATTTTAAAAGAGTGCATCCAGGCAACCAGATCCCTCCGATGCAATGAAAATATCCATGTCACTAAACCTGACAAGGGTTCTGGGGTTGTCATAATGAATAAGAGTGATTACATTTCAAAAATGGATTTTATTTTGCAAGACAACTCTAAATTTGAAAATCTTGGCCCTTCTTCCGAATTTGACAACACTGCGAAGACTGAAGCTCATATTCAAAGACGGTTGCTTCAACTCAAGAAAGAAGGCCTTCTTCCATCCAAAATTTACAGCAGAATTTGACCAACTGGTTCACAACGGCCCCGAATGTATGGTTTGCCGAAAATTCACAAACAAGATGTACCCTTACGTCCTATATTGTCAATGCCTGGCTCAGCACAGCATCAATTAGCGCAATGGCTTACGTCAGTTATTGATCCTGTTCTTTCACTTTATTCTACCCACTGTATTTCCGATTCCTTTACTTTTGCGGCCAAAGTCAAAACTTTCAACTTTCCTTCATCTGTCTTTCTTTGCTCCTATAACATCTGAAGCCTTTTTACTAATGTTCCACTCGCAGAAACTATTGAAATCTGCGCTGATGCTCTGTATAATGGCGAGCTTACTCCGCCTCCTTTTCCTCGTGCAGTTTTTGTTGAGCTGATGCAAACGGCTACTTCCTCCGTTGAATTCAGTTTCAACAATATAATGCACCGACAGATTGATCGCGTTGCTATGGGTTCACCTCTTGGCCCATCTCTTGCCAACATTTTTGTCCGATATCATGAGGCTTTGCTTTTCAAGAGTCAACACACCTCTGATGTATTATCGATAAGTCGATGATACTTTTTCAGTTTTCAACGACGAAGACAAGTATAATGAGTTTTTCTCCCATTTAAATTCTCTTCATCCATCGCTTCGTTTTACTTTTGAAAAGGAATGCAATCGGACTTTGCCCATTCTCGACGTCCTGGTAGAAAAGAATGATCACGAATTTGTTACATCCATCTACAGAAAGCCGACTTTCACTGGCCAATACATTGGCTGGAACTCTTTTTGCCCCATGAAACGGAATACCAATTTGATTTCAACTCTTGTCCACAGAGCTCTAGTCATCTGTTCGAAATCTACTCTTCAAAATGAACTTTCCAACATTCGTTCAATCCTTATCAACAACGGTTATCCAGAAGCTGTAATCAACGCTGTTATAACCAAGAAAATAAATCAGTTTCACAGACCAACGCAAGTAGGTCCGAAAAAATGCCAGTTTATCTTTACTTGCCATGGCTGGGCAATGTTTCGATGAGGTACGAAATGCAAATTAAAACAACCGTCAAACGCTGTTACTTTGCAGTTGAACCATGCATTGTCTACACCACCAGACAACTTCTGCCTGTAGCCAAAAAGGATGTACTACCCGCTTTTCATCAAAGCAACATTGTTTACCAATTTTTGTGCCACTGCGATAGTCGATACGTGGGTCGTACTTCTCAAAGGCTAAAACAGAGGACTAAGCAGCACGAGCCCAAAACCATTCTCCAGGAGCATGTTTCTCAGTACCGAAGCACATTGGCCCGCTTTTGCAAGTCAATCGGAAGCTTTAAAGCTGAAACTTCCTTTTCTGCTATTGGACAACATCTTTTACAAAACCCTACATGCGCACACGAATGTGATGACAACAAATTTTCTATTCTTGCCCGTGGCCGTACTTCTTTTCATCTTTCCACCCTTGCAGCCACGTACATCAAAACATCCAAACCAAATTTATGCAAACAAAAGAATTCGTTTATGGTCTAAAAATTACACATTAGTTTCCGCTCCTTCCGTTGTTCGCTTCTTTCACCAATCACGATGTAGCTTTTGTCCCTTTTTTTCTTTTTTTCGTTTTCGTCAATTGTGTCTTTATATAACTGACTCACTTCACCTTTTCACTCTATTTCTGACGGATTCTCTTGAAAAGTGTCAGACGAAAAGCTTCGAGAATGAATACTCTACTTTCTGCAATTTTCAAATTCTGTACCACAAATCAACTCTTCAAAAAATTTGCCTGCCCATGGAAGTGTTATTCTAGTCATTTTTCGTAACCATTTTCACTCACGTACAATAGGCTATGCACAAATATTCGTTAAAATCAAAAAATGAGCTTTGCTCAAAAGCTGGATTCTGCAAATGCCTTTTTTTACGCAAACCTGAACATGCCATGAACAGTAAACGCTAAACACTCCAAGGCCGCCTATGATTTGCTTGTAGAATAATGATTGATATCTTCATTTTGCTTTTAGTTTCATAGATGCGTGTAGACTACAAGAAGAATCCAAGTATTTTCCTGTACTTACTTATATTAATGGTTCATTTTTGTGATTGCATGGTAAAGATTTGACTAGGCTTCTGAAATTACTGAACAGGAATATTTCCGCACCTCAAACACTAATTTTTCGACAGCTTTGTCAGACATTGTCATATGTGATTTGAATGCGAAGATAGAGAAACGTAATTTTTTGATATTAAACAACTAAGACTTTTTGTGATGTCATACTACGTTACTGCATTTTTTTTTGACCCAAGGTAAGCGCATTGGAAATAATTCGAGTAATGAACAAGAAAAATTTTTAAAACTGTTATGATAATTTTTTTCTGGAATTTCCGCAACAAGTATGTGAAATTCCACGTTTTAGTTTATCTCACTTGGCTCCACCAAGAATATTCCAATTTTTTATTCCCAAATATCACATTGTGATTTTGAGAACTTCCCGAGAAATTTTTCTCTTTTTTCCTCACAAATTGTCTTGAATTTTGAGAAGGGGTTTTTCAGTTGTGACTCCATTAATGCTATTCTAAAACTATCTTGAAATTTCTTTCGAATTTCTCTCAGTGTAGCTAAGGATTTAATATGAAAAATTGGCTTTGAGTAAACGAAAAATTTTTTGTAAATTTGCTCTTACCTCAAAAATTTTTTCTCACAACATATCCTTGGACACCACTGTACGTTGATAAAATTCTAGGCCGGTTTAACCTCTAAATAAGTTTTCAACAATTTATAAGTAAAATTTTATAACCTTTATCAAATTGATAGTATCCTCTTTCCTAACTGCATTTTGTGTCATCAATTAGCATTAATTTTTCATTTTGTTTTCGACAATAGCTGCCACAACCTATTCCAACACCAAATTGCTTGCCTTTCTTCTTAACTTCAGTACATTTCCACTTTCATATCAACAGCAAAAAACGTTTGCCATATTTGCTAAGACAGTATCAAATAAACTTGCCGTCGTCTTGATGTAGGTAATCTTTCCTGACTTTGGAACAAAGCTTCCGTAGAAGCACCGTTGGTATCCCCCAGGAAGCGCACTCAGAACTTATAAAAGCAGCGTTGTTTTAGCGAAAAGTCTGGTTCGAAAGCTTGTGTGTGTGGCGCAAAACTAGGGTGGCACAAAATGGTACAAAAACATTTTTAGATTATTTTTTGAAAGATGAAATATAAATCGAATATCCATCTTTTTTAAATCATTGATGAATGACTTTGGTTGATACCTTCTTTGAAGTATTAACTTTTTTTCATACATGGTCTTTGAAAATAGCTGTTTTTCCACAAGCTTTTCGTGACGCTTTCTTCAGTAGTGCTATCATGGTTATAAAAGAGAGAAGTTAGAAATATACCGCCGCTAACGTCAGCTTCAAGAAAAGCTTGTGGCAAAAACAGCTTTTTTCTAAAAGCTATATTAAAGTTCTGCATCACCAAAAAAATACTTGTAACTTTACCAAAAGTTGGAAAATTTGGTGGGCCAATTAAGATAAGTTTGAGAGTCAATTCTATTTTTTTCACTTTTAGACTAGTAAATATATGAGAGCAAAAATATTGAAGAAGAAATAACCGGCTTACCATGAGACCAAAAATTAGAAAGCATTGAAAAAACTTACAGCTTTCTGGTCAAAATGCTTCCTGACAGTCAACCCAAATAACTAAAAGAGTGAATATCTTGAGCACAATTGGACTTGGATGGACCGCAAATAAAATTTTTTTAATTTCCATGTCTAAACGTTGCTCATGCGGTCAAAACTAAGGAAGACAATACTTTATGGGCATGACGAATTTTAAAAATTGCCACGTAGTATTCGATAATTATAAAACTCCTCAAATTTTCCTAAAAGTGGCTAAAGTTTTAATTATACTTGAATATGATCATATTTTCATTCATGCTGTGTAGGCTGCTATGATAGATTGTAAACTGAATAGTGTATTAACAATTCTTCCACACTAATAAACAAGAAATTTTTGCATCGCCACCAGAACATCACAAATTCTTTTTGTGTCTTAAATTCTCCTAAGCTTACTTTTAAGGAATTCGCAGTCAATATTTAGAAAAGTGAGTAACAACATTCAAATACGGACTTGTTTGGAATGAACAATAACATAGAAAAAAACAAGAATGTTATCCAGCCATCTTCTCTACGAGTGTTATTATCAGACCAGTAGGCAAGAAGGTAAACTTTGTCGGGCTACTTGTAGAAATAAACAATAAAAGCAAGATGAATGACTGTACGTGACCATTTCAATGATGGAACTCCTTTACTCATACTTTCTTGTTTTTTTTGAGCTAAAGTTTGTTAAATTTTACCAAAAACAATCGATCTTACCTCTAGATTATCGCGTATTGCAATCGCAAAATATTTTTTCTTTTTTCACGTAGGATTACGCAGGAGCGCTGTTCGCTTGTTTGCGACTGCCCCGTCATCTGAATTCTTAAATATAAGCCCCTGCTGACTGTTGTTCTTCTAATTCAACATGGTTCCGCCACGGATAAAAACGCCACAAAAGCTTTTAGTAAAACATTTTTGGCAAGCCTTTACCTACATTTCCATTTTTGTTTGCGCAAGACAATCATTTTTATTAAAGGTTTCAAAACTTCTATGATTTTTTTGTAATCTTTTTTATTATTACTTTACAGCAAACAGGCTATCATGGGTTATAAATTGCTTTTGGTGCTTAGCATTGTCACAGCTTGTATTGAGATTCTGCTGTTTGCTGGTAACTTTTTTGGATGGTCCTCTTTAGTTTATGTATTGGAAAAAAAAGGATATTTCTCCTATCTTTGTAATCATACTAGAGATCTAAATTCGACTTTGATACGCACTTGTGAAGAACAAGAAGCAAGTTTTAATTTAGTTTTTACTCTCGCAGCATCGTTTCTCCTTTTCTTTACGTTTCCATCAGGATATGTTCTTGACAAATTTGGAACATGGGTATTTCGGACGATTGCAGCATTCTTGTTCACGCTTTCTTACGTTTTCTTTGCCGTTTCGACACCAGAAACTTCGGTTTTGCTATACCCGGCTTTAGCGTTATCTGCTATTTCAGGATTTAGTCTGCTAACATCTAACATTCAACTTGCCAATCTTGCAAAGTCAATTCGAGGAATTTTAATCACTTTTATGAACGGACTGTTTGATTCTTCGGTCATTGTTTACTTTCTTTTTAAAAAAGTCTACGAGTCCGGAATCGAGTTGCACACAGCATTTCAAGCAATGGCATGCTTGACTGCGCTTACATGGCTGCGAACTTATCTGTTCATGCCTAAGACATCGATTCCTTTTCCTCTTCTTACGTCACAAATGGAATTTGGTTGGAAAGAATGGAAATGTGGAAAGGAAAATACAACTGAACAAAACGATCAAACTAAAGATTTTAATCTGATTGCACAAAAAAACACAGCGACTTCAACAAACAACGATTCGTCTGCAGAGCGGCCAGTAAATCATTCGTTCACTTTCTATCTAAAAGATCCTTTATTATGGACGAACATTATTCACTTCACCTTGTTGTCGTTAAGGATAAACATTTTATTTGGATCAGTCAACTTTTGGTTGAAAAGTTTTGTCGATTTGGATGAAATTAGCGGTTTGACAGACGCTTTCGGCATTTTCTTAATGGTCGGGTTGTTTGTGAGCCCTTTTAATGGATTGATTATAGATTTTGTCACTAAAACATACATGAAAAGAAAAATGACTCAAAGTGAAATCAACTTACGAGCATCGTTCGTATCCATGTTGATCACCACCATATTCGGGATTCTTTTGTCGATTATGACATTAATCCCAACTGCTTATGGAACGTTTGTGATGCTGCTGTTTGTAAGAAGTTTCCTCTATGGAGGTGCAGCCGCTTTCGTGTCAATCAACTTTCCATCTCAGCATTTTGGTTCACTCTATGGATTTACAAATTTCATTGCAGGAATCTTTGGTTTGTTGCAGTACGCCTTTGTCCGTTTATCAATTGAATACAACCCATCTTTCTATTATGCAAACATTGGCTTTTTGGTTGCATCGATTATAGCATTGGTGCATCCTTTAGCAATTTACTTAAAAATACCATAACACAAATCACAATTTATAAATTTTGCACTAAATATTTTCTGTGGCTTTCTGTGAAATGTATCAGCATTATGATTAAACCGGTCCGAAAAAGGGGGATAAATTTTTTTACGGTTGATAGATGTAATCTTTCAAACACTTGTGCGTGACTGACAGAAACTTGAACATAACTTTTTTTTCAAATAATGTTGTTTAACTGTTGAACAGAACGTTTCTGTGGCCACCAAAGAGACTGTAGGCTTTTCATCACGCAAATATTCCAGACAGAGCCAGTTTTCTTGATCTCTTGCACGGACTTTGGATAAAATTGTGAAAACTCCTGTTTTATCTAATAGTCTGGCCGAATTTTACAAACGGTCTCTTTCATTTTTTAAGAGACGTGTTCTCTTTTTTCACTTTCTTTTTGCTTAACTTGCTTTTTTATCGGAGTTGGTAATCTTCCAAATCTTGTGCAATCATTTTTTGAGTTGCCTGCCATAATTTCAGAAGCATTTCAGTTTTTCCCACCAACTTCGCAAAAGAGAAATAACAAACGCATCGCCTCTTTGCTGCTTGATTGCAAGTTACTCTGGCTTTATAAGATATCTGCGATAACCAAAGTACTCCAATAATACCTTTTCTTCACTTGGGATGTAGACACCAGTAATACCTGAATTTGTAGTCTAAAGGACGTGCAGGCTTGTCAAACCACCAAAACAAAGCTGTAGACTTGGCATCTAAACTTAATAGTATAACGCAAGGCCAAATAATCATATATGTAATATTCAAAACTTTTAATATAGCTTTGAAAAATGCTGTTTTAGCCATAAGCTTTTCGTGACGCTCTCATCAGTGGCGGTATCGCGTCAAAAGAGAAGATCTAGAGTGAATGAGTCTTTTATGTGAATAATTTGGATGTTACGTAATCAAGACAGGCCAATGATTGCGTTTGTATTGCAAAGCGCGCGAAAGAAAGATTTCGCAAGTGCGAAAGTTAAAGAAGGCGCGGCAGGAGGCCAAATGCTACGATTATCGAAAGAGTTTGAGAGTGTAAACAAACTCTTTCTGTCTGCATAACACCGGGCGTCGGGTCTTGATATAAGTAGCCTCTAAAAGATTGAGATGGAAAGAGCTGCGCGCTGCGGCAAGGATTGAAAACCGCTTATCATCATAGTTTAATGCGCATCGATCATTATCTAAAAGATGCTGACCAATGGCGGAGTCACAATCCGGTTTGGTGTCGGTTCGTTTGCACGATCTGTGTGGTTGAGATCGGCGTGGACGAGTCAATTGCTGTCTTAACCATTGCGGAACATGTTGCTTGATGCGATCCCGTAGTCGTTGAGATGTTCGCCCTACGTACCGACTATCACAGTGGCACTTGTATTCATATATGACAAAGCTTTTCTGAATGGCAGGTAGAACATCCTTGCGGGCCACAGGCAGCATGCGCTTAGACGTAAAGACCAGGCGGGTGCTGACGGGACCACAGCAGCTTTCCACGGCGGTTTTGACTTCTTTTTCTAAGTTTGTAGATGGCTTACCTATCCAAGGGACCCTCAAGTACACAGGACACTTTTCAGGGCCAAATCGCTTAAGGGTGGAGAACTGAGCAATTTTCTTGGTGATCTGAGTGTTATCACGTAATCACGCCGATCTCAACCACACAGATCGTGCAAACGAACCGACATTTTATAGAACGGATTAAGAAGATATTACTGGACAATGGCTATCCTAAAAACATCATCAACACTCAGATCACCAAGAAAATTGCTCAGTTCTCCACCCTTAAGCGATTTGGCCCTGAAAAGTGTCCTGTGTACTTGAGGGTCCCTTGGATAGGTAAGCCATCTACAAACTTAGAAAAAGAAGTCAAAACCGCCGTGGAAAGCTGCTGTGGTTCCGTCAGCACCCGCCTGGTCTTTACGTCTAAGCGCATGCTGCCTGTGGCCCGCAAGGATGTTCTACCTGCCATTCAGAAAAGCTTTGTCATATATGAATACAAGTGCCACTGTGATAGTCGGTACGTAGGGCGAACATCTCAACGACTACGGGATCGCATCAAGCAACATGTTCCGCAATGGTTAAGACAGCAATTGACTCGTCCACGCCGATCTCAACCACACAGATCGTGCAAACGAACCGACACCAAACCGGATTGTGACTCCGCCATTGGTCAGCATCTTTTAGATAATGATCGATGCGCATTAAACTATGATGATAAGCGGTTTTCAATCCTTGCCGCAGCGCGCAGCTCTTTCCATCTCAATCTTTTAGAGGCTACTTATATCAAGACCCGACGCCCGGTGTTATGCAGACAGAAAGAGTTTGTTTACACTCTCAAACTCTTTCGATAATCGTAGCATTTGGCCTCCTGCCGCGCCTTCTTTAACTTTCGCACTTGCGAAATCTTTCTTTCGCGCGCTTTGCAATACAAACGCAATCATTGGCCTGTCTTGATTACGTAACATCCAAATTATTCACATAAAAGACTCATTCACTCTAGATCTTCTCTTTTGACGCGATACCGCCACTGATGAGAGCGTCACGAAAAGCTTATGGCTAAAACAGCATTTTTCAAAGCTATATTAAAATTCTGTACCACCAACAAGATTTTTGTATTCAAAACTTGCAATACAAACCAAAAAATTAAAATAGTAGACTGAAAAATAGGCCAATTAGTTGCTTTGATAGTCTCTATTTACCTTTTATCGCTTAGTTTTCAGGCGTTAAAACAATGATTACCTAAAATCAAAATTTATTGTAGCTATTTCAATCAAGTAATGCATTATTATTTACGATCCTCTAAAATAGGTAATCAGAACGTCTAACGCAGCCACCTGTTTTAAGCTTCTTTCAAGATATGTGCTTATTTTTAGCGTTAATGATTAGATTGCTAAGCCGATCATCTCTGATATGCTGCTGATGTAAGAGTTGACCTCTCCTCTAATTATGCTTCATTTAGACAATTTTGGCTGAATTAATTGTAATTCAAAGTAGTTCCAGGAAAGTTTTAGCAAAAAGTCTCCACCTGTTTTTACCAACTTCAGTTAACTGTAGCTGCTTCGCATAAAATGTGGTTTTTGCCTGATAACTTTTTTCTCATGAAAATACAGCGAAATACCCTTTTACAGTAAATAGAAACATGAATTTTCCAATTATTCCGATAAAAGTCTCAGCCTTCTTGTATTTTTTGACAAATAAAAGTTTTAATAAAAATTAGCATTAGTTGCCATAGAAGGGCTTTGTCCAACAGTCAAACATCGTTATTTGAAAATTTGTTTCGGATTAGAGTTTCTCTCCGAAATGCCGATATTTCGAAATGTTACACAAAAATTGAATATTGTCGCCAATTTTGGAGCAGCCTAAAAATTACTCTCGTCAACGTTCTTGAAACAGTACCCTAGCCTTATATGCCAAGTGCTAAACAAAGCTATATCGGAAAATAGGTTCACAGAAACTAAACCGAAAGACAGGCGGTGCGGCTTTTATTTCGGCTGAAACAAAGAGAATAAAATCTTTATCTAATAACAAGCTGGAATAAAGTTTTAGAGAATCGCAAAATACATCTTTGCTAGTTTTTTGGACCTTGATAAAGCATATGACAGCATTCTTCGAAAAAATTTAGAAGTGTTTTACAAAGTAGCAATGACAATCAATAGTTGCTAATGGAAATAATGTGGCCGCAGAGCCGTTTTGATGTGTGTATTTTAATACAAACGATGATCTATAAACGTTTACCGCAATGCCGGATTTAGGTATGTGGAGGCCCCTAGTCGCACGCTTGTTGCTAAGGTCATGATGCCACCGAAAGAAAAACTACCATTTTGAAAGGAATAAAGGAACAACAACGGCTCCAAAAGAGGTGTTGGTTAAGCTTGATCTGTCGAAACGGGCTGTGGCGGAAGATTTAGCTCTTAATATGACTGGCAGGCTTCAGATGGGGAGCAGGTCCAGATATACTGTGCGTAGCAGCCCAGCTCTCATTTACTACTGCTGAGTATTGCGCGTCCGTCTGGTGGCGCAGGCTAGCTGTCCTACATAAAACTTAACTGTTATACACCGATTAACAACTTTGACAAGAATTTACTCTTCAGCGAAAATTTTCAAAGTAAAACGCGAGAAGTGCAAACTCTTTTTTCAACATTTGGTCATCTCCCGGGCTCATGTTGTTAGAAAAATTGCAGTACTAAAAAGTCTGGTTATTCCCAATATTGTTTACAAAGCCACTTATTTACCGGTAACATTGCTAAAAATTTTCATAAAGGAACTCAATCAAATCATGTATAAAAGTATTTGGGGCTCCAAATCGAAAAGAATCGGTCGCTCTCATCTATGTTGTGATGTGAAAGAAGGAGGTGATAAAAATGATCGACATCAATCAGTGTGTACTTTTTCTCAGGATTGACTTCATTTTTAAACTGTTTGATAATAATTACCAATACAGTTGGAAATCTTGAAAATCGATGTTATTGATGAAAATGTCCTTTTCTGTATTTTGCGTTCTAATGTAAAGCTGAATAGCATGCTAGTTGGTAGGGTAGCTTTTTACGATTTACCCTTACCACCTTAAGAACTTTAAAACAATTCATCAATGTCAACAATGATTCCAAATCTTTATGGTTTAATAAAGCGGTTAAATACCGAAATCAATCAATGTTTGTTGAAAAATTTTGCAAAGCCGGGATTTTTGATTTTTTTCAGCTGCTTAACTCGGGCTATGAATTATACTCATACGATAAAGTGGCATCTGCTTTTCACATGATCCCAAATAACACGAGCTTTAGAAATACATCAAACTCATTTCAGCTATTCAAATGGCCTGGATTACAACTACAAATAATAACTCTCTTAAACCTTTTTACGCTTTTTTTGACTTTAAGCAAACTGTAAAACAACAGATTGCTGCTCTGGGTAGGTTAAGAAAGACCGCATATAAATTTTTGGGAGGCAAAGTTAAAGTACTACCTGCTAAACAACAAATAAAATGGTGTGATATATTGCAACTTCCATCCGATGCAATTGATTGATAAACTATTTATGAAAGCAACTACCGCGTCACAAATGAAACTAAACTACGGTCATTTCAAATCAGATCAAATTTAAGATCGATTGCTACTAATGTACAACTGTACGTTCTTGATATTGCTTCAGATAATAATTTATGCACATTTTGTTGTGAAGAACCGGAAACTTATAGTACATTTATTTTGTTATTGCAAAGTTGTTGACGCTTTCTGAATGATGTATTTGATTAGATTTTAGCAAGATTTCGTATTAATGTCCCTTCGAATAACTTTCATAAACTGTTTGGGTTTCATGCACAATATTTTAAAAATCAACTAGTCAACCTGACGCTTTTATAGGCAAGATTCTTGATTTACCGGTGTAAATATTCGAAAGCAATACCCAATAATTTTACGCAATTAAATTTATAAAAAATTCAGAACACTATATTGCTAAGAAACATAACAAATTGCAATTTCATTACAAGAAATGATCCAACTTAATTTAGACATTGTATTTATGCTTTTTCTTCTGTTTTTATTTTAGTGTTCTTTTCTTTGACTTGCAATAAAAATTTTTTTAAATTTTTTGAAATTTGCTGTAGTGCTGGTTACTCACAACATCTTAAGATTACCTCAACCGCTATCCATTGCTTCCGGCCACACCACATTATGCTACAGCTTTTGATTCTTCTCAAGATTGCATATCGCTACAGCTTTGAAATTCAAGCGTGAGGTGCTAAGCTGTCTATTGTAAACTAGGCGATGGCTTGCCTGTTCACTTCATAACTTTTTATGAAGTCACTATTAATATTGTTAACGCTTTGAGTCGCATTTTTTTCGCGTTGCTTTCCCACATTGATCCTTCATCCGAGAGTAGTTTAAGACAAGCAGCTAATTGTAGTTGTAGATCTTGCACTTCTTTTTCTTTTTTGCTCAGCTTAAGGATTTTTTGTGGAGGCCCTCCCATGTGGTGTCCCCTGGGCACGTGCACAGGTTTTCCCCAACGTAGATCTGGCACTGGTTTACTGTGAGTAGGCCTATTAGACTTCGACTATAGGTTGTTTGCGCACACCACTCATTTACGTCGTGCTTATCGACTGGATTGGGAAGGATGGTTTTGCCGAAAATAGTGATACCATTGGAAGATGCGGAATCAAATGTTCTGATATTTGTAGATAATGCATCCTATGTGTTACTACAAACACGATCTAAATCTTACCTCCAAAGCGCATTTGATTGTTTCGCAAGTGATTGTGGCAAGGCTGGGACAAAGCAATGCGCAAAGAACACTGAGGTACCCTATTTCACCATTCAAAAACATCTAATCAAGTAGATTTGTAAGTTTGCCAAGCAGTACTCCTTAACGCGCGTGGCTCATGCATATTTTGTGTGCTAGTCTGTATCTATACTGAACCACAGCAACGATTAATCTTTTCGAATGCATTGTCGGTCAAAGAATGAGGAGACAACCGTTTAGTGTTTTTCCCAAGAGCGCAACAAATACATTCGTTTCCCATTATTTTTCACGCAGAATTGCCTACAAAGACAATTAAATCGGGTGGGGAATTTCAAGTACCTGTATGTTTAGATTGCATTTGCGACTGATGATAGGCAAAACAAAGAACTTGATATTTGAATCGCTATAGCAATTCCATTGATGTATGAGCTTTTCCATACCATTCCTGTGAAACTAAAACTGTCCGAGAATATTAAGCTTTAGATCAGTTCTTATTCTTATCTTCATTTGTGGTGAAGAATCTACCAAAACAATGGGGATTTTTGAAAAGAGTCACCCTTGAACAAAAACTGTCGCACCAACATCGGAAAGCCTTGTAATATTAAGCCTCTGCTAAATCATATTCTAATGATTCAGCTGCGTTGGTTTTGCCGTGTTAACGTAATGCCTCTGTTCACCTCGCTAAATTTTTTCCTCATCAATAACAAATGACTGCTTGGCAACTTGAGAATCAGGTAACAAGCAAAAAATTGACGCAAATACAAAGATGTATGTATATTATTAAAACGATTTCTTGCCTTTTGCTTTTTTAGGCTTCTTTAGAAATTGCAATAAAGAAATTGTGTCAATAAGATCAAAATAGCATAATATAGCTTACGGCCTGATGAAGAAAAATTGATTTTTTAAAAAACTTTTGCGTTGTTTATTGTTTAGTGAATACTTGCTGACGTCGCTCTTCAGAGCTACCGCCAATCATGTGGAGGTAAAAACTATCAGTTCAATAAACTGTGGCAGTTTTACGAAAGGAACATTTAGAAGAACAACAACGAAAGATTATTGTAAATTTAGGGCAATTATTCCTGTGCCCCCAATAGCAATCAACCTGCTTTTAAATGAAGAATGGTCTCACACTCAAAATTCTAACCATTTCACAAACTTTTATTTGTTCTTTTTTGGAAGTACAGTAGCACAAATTAAAGTTGGAAATGGACGCAAACATAAACAACATCGTTCATGCGATTCCAAAACAAGCTATTTGTCAGCCCAAATTAGGTACATTCAGCATCACAAAGGTGGTCTGATCCACGAGTTTGTGAAAATGAGACGTTTTTTTAAAGGGCTGATTTCCAAAGTAAAGACAAAAAATTTTTTAATAGGGCGAGTTTTAGATGAAGACGCGGTAAGTATTTATATGTTTTTGAAGGGCGTCCAGAGAAAGAACTGGAAAGCACTGGATGAGGCATCAAATATATGTAGCTAAATGGTAAGTCTATTTCAAGAATTGGTGCAATTCCTAATTTATGATCTCCTGATCCCACCATATGTGAAGTCATGGGGGAAGACGCCAAGATTTTCCCCAAACTTTTTGCTTCCGATCTCGATATTTCAAATACGCGTAGAATATTTAAATTTTTTCTCTTCACGATACGACTTTATATCATGGTTTTATTTTTTATTGATTTTCGCTCAAACTTGTGATTTCATTTGCTTTCCCATAATTTGCTATCATCAAAGAACGGAGTTATTAAATTTATTAGCATGAAATTGATTTTGCTGAGAAATTCCAGAGAAAACCATTTGTTTATTCTAATCAAATGCTTTAATTAGTTTATTGTTAAAAAGGCGATGCATGAATTTTCCAATTAAAGTATGTCAACATCCTTAAGTTTTGAGAACATTCAACAGCTTAAGTACATATCTGTAAAAATAAGGTATATCTGCTTTTACGTGTAATAATTCCCTTGTCGAAATTTTGGTCGGTGTTGAATTTATTTGCTACCGACCCGATGGTGTAGTGGTTAGAGCGTCCGCTTTGCAGTTGGTAGACCTGGGGTTCATTTCCCTTGTCGAGTCATACCAAAAGACTTTAAAAAATAGTATTCTCAGCTTCCCTGCTTGGCGCTCGGCATTTGGGGGAGTTTGTGGAGAACAAGCCGGCAAGTTCGCTTGTTGTGTCCATGGACAAGGCACTTAACGGGACGCCCCCACCTTTATGTGGAAAACAGGTGGCCCAGTTTTCCCTCCGAAGAGAGGGTTGGTGGCAGGAAAGGCATCCGACCGTGAAACAAATACCATGTTATAAAAATGCAGATTATCTGCTGTGGCGGCCCCTAATCGGGAAAAAATCGAAAGAAAAAGAAGTTAAATTTATTTGCTAGCTCCAAGTGGTTATGATCGATAGAGAGCATCTTATAAGCGAGAAACGAAACAACAAAGCGAGCGCTAAAGGCGCGAGGCCTCCGAAGGGAGCAATGCTATTGAGAGATATTTACAAATTTACAAAGTAATCCCTGGACGCGTTTTGTCCTTTTGGACTCATCAGCAGGGCTTGCCAAGGGCCAAGAGATCCCCAGTAGCATTAACGTTGACTTTTAAAAATGATCTAACGCAAAGCACAAGACTTACATGCTGTTTACTTTTAAACCAGGTTCGTTTTGACGTTAATGCTAACTGTTCAAGTATGGACCAAAACTGATTTCCTTACTTAAAGCTAATCACACAAGAAGGGATTTGTCATTGAAATATCTTCAAAAAGTTTCAAATTAAACGCGGTGCTTTAAGGCATAATTGGCAGCGCGCGTCGGCACGCGAGGGAATTGACTTCAAAGACGCGGGTTCGAATCCCACAAAAACCAGGCATGACGCAACACACCTGCGGGCAAAAACTAGTTTTTACGCGTGAGTTAAGAGTGCCTAACTAAATTCGGTGGGTCCCAAATGACTGCGCCGCGGCTTATATAATGTACGGCCGCCAAGAGGTCAACCACTTCGCCTATTCCACTCCTAGCATAGCTACCGATTCTGACAACTAGCACACCGCACTGGTAATGACTAGTGTGTTTTATAGCGCGACCCGATAAGCAACGTAACTATCGCCAGATACCACTTAACAATCACACGCGGAGATTCCCCCACACAGTTCTTCGGCAGGGTTTGCGCGATCACAGTGCTCGAGCTACTAACAGGGCCCCCGCACCACAGGAGCACACCGGAACGGGCGTTTCACCGAACGATGAACTTGTTAACATGAACGGTCCCAATGCTCCGGGCCTGGGTATTAAGCTTGAGAGATGTATACATAGCGAGCGATATTATTCATGTAAATACACGTCTGCAAATAGTACCCCACATTGAATTCGATAATTTTCTGAACTGTACATGTAAAAAATCATGCACAATATTCCAGATTCTTCTTTAAACAAACTTGTAATCCTGAGTACCTCGCCACATGCGGCAGCAGATATTTAGAATAAAAGCCTTATGTTTTCATCGTCTGATAGATGATGTTCTTCATTATCAGGGTTGCCCAAAGTCGCAACGGTTCAGGCGACATTTCACTGGTGTCAAGTCTTGACTTGTCGCAAAAGAGTGACTTTTTGAGAGTTGAACTCGCATAACTTAGGGTTACCATACCTGAAAAAGAAAAATCAGCATTCCAAACCCGAGATTTGTCGCAGACTATTGTCACGAGACTACTTGCGGCCGGTGGAAACTTCTTGCACGCGCAGCATTCTGTTCATCCCGGTTAATAATTTCATGTTATTTAATGTAGTTTTAGGTCGGAGGTCGTTCATTAATAAGAACATCATTTGATTTTTAGTACTTTAGTGAAGTAATAGTTAGGGAATGTATTAGAATAAAAGCCGTGCAAACAGTGATGTATTTAAGAAGAGAAGAAGGATTAAGTGCCATGATTCCCCAATCGATAGGACAGAAGTTGATCCCAAGAAAAAGATATTCATGTTTGTTTCAAGATGAAACTGAGCGAAATATCCGCTTTTTAACAGCGGATCTCCAAAAAAAGGTGTTCATGTCAGTTTTAACTGCAAAATAGGCCGAACAACAAATTCAAAAAATTAATTCTTAATAAAAATGACTTCAAATTGAGAAAAGACAAAACCTCAGTTATGCTCCTGCCCACTCCCCCTCCCCCCTTTAAAATAAAATTATAAATACACCCTATGTAGGCTACAAACACTGTAGCTTACAGCGCTTCTAAAAATAATTTTGTCAGAGCAAAAAAGCAAACAGCAAGCAAAATATTAAAACCATGTTATTAATTTTTTCAAAAATATAACAAAAATTATCTATAATAAAAACTGCGAAAAAAAAGGAAGCAAAAAAATTTTAAACAAAGTTAACCGGGGCAGGAGAATTACAAGTTGTCAATGATTTAAGCGAGGCACAAAATCATGCTAGATAATCAACAGCAAAACGTTTTGAGAATTTACAAAATTGTTGAGTAACTCTTAACTATTTCGTTCATGTTTTTTAGTGTTAAGGGCTTCTCTTAAAAACCTATGAAAAGCTAGCCATAATTCACTGAGCTAAAAACTTTAAAAATCAAAGCAGTATCTGAATCAGTCAACATTACGCGCTCACAATTTTTCTAAAACAAATCAATTTTCACTATCAAACTAAACTTATGGCACACAATCAAAGTAGTATCAGTTATCCCAAAGAATATGTTATCAATGTTCTTATAAAAACAGACTCCAGATGAAAATTAATTCCATTAATATAGACTTAATCGCATTGTTGTTACATTCCATTATTATTACAATAAAAATTACATTATTGTCAAAATAAACTAGGCGGCTGTACCGACTTTACCTAACGCTCATGTCCACACGTAAGAGAAGTTATGAAGAATTGTTATAAATGGAGGTATCGCCTTGTGCCCTTAATTCCGATCAAGTTGTTGTTGTTGTTGATTACGCGACCTCTTCCGAGAGATGGGGGCATGGCGGAAGACCATGGAGCCCCAGAAGCCTGGCAACTGCCCAGGGTCTGGACCAGAGGTCGTACAGAGACAGAGAGTCGCCAAAGAGTGAGCGGCGCATAGATTCCGTAGCTGGACAGTGCAGAATGAGATGAGGGATGTCCTGGGACGAGTGTCCTCAGGCGCTGCAGGAAGGATTCTAAGTTCTGCCAATCCTAGAGAGATAGGAACCTAAAAGAAGGCTGTGTCCGTTGCAGCGTAGACGAAAGAGGACACAGCAAACATGACGAGGGAGCACAAGTTCCTCGGTGGAAATCGAGGGAACCTGTGTGCCAAAGAATTTAGATGAGACAGTACGTTTCCAGTCCGAGATAAGACGAGAGTGGATACGAGAGGTAAGAGGAGAGAGACTACAAGGGATTGCGGAAGGCGCAAGTAGCGCTCCCCGTCTGGCCAGCTCATCAGCCGCGTTGTTCCTTGGGAGAAATGAGTGTCCGGGGACCCATTGTAGCCTGATAGAACAGGAGGAAAGAGAATACAGTTCCTGCTAGATCTGCCACAGAGTTTGAGGTAAGAGGAAAGATGGAGGAGAGGACAGGGTGGCGAGGACGGAATGAGAGTCAGATAGTAGAAGAGAAGAAAAATGGCAGACTTTATGGTGCTGCCGAGACCAGCTAAGAGCGTGCAGAATGACGCAGGCTTCAGCGGAAAAACTTGAACATACTGGGCCTGCCGAAAAGGAAAGAGTGGCCTCAGTGCCACAGAGAGAGCAGTTTAGCAAGTATGCCGGAGCCGCCCTTACCAAAAGGAAGAGGAACAGAGCCGTCTGTCCAAAGCACCAGATCATGAGGGGGGAGAGAGTCAAGGTGAGCGAGATCTGCACCTTGGCGAGAGAGAGGAGGATCAGAGCGAGAGCATGAAGAAGTAAGAGTGGGACCCACGGTGAACAAAGGCAGATTCCAAGGAGGAAAGGGAGGGCACGCAGGAAGAGCCTCCCTTAGAGAAGTAGAAGGAAGCATGAGCGGGTGAATGGACTCAAAAGCTCCCCAGGACGATTTGCAGAGTCTTGGTTTCACTCCAGATTTGGCCAAACCTAAAATAAGAAATGAGGTTGGGAGACGAAGAGCCCGCTCATAAGAGGAAAGAGTGAAATGAGTCAGGGTGACTCGTAGGGAGGTAAAGAAGCGTCGGAGAGAAGCAGATGGATAGGGGAGGACGAGAGGCAGCCGGTGATGGCGCGACTAGCCGCTCGGTGGAAGTGCTCCAATTTGGTGATATTGGTGACGCTTTGGAAAGGAAACCATCCGGGTGAAGCATAAGTGAGAAGGGGCCGAAGAAAAGATTTATACAGAAGAGAGAGGGACTCCTTAGAAGGGCCCCATGATGAAGCAGAGATACAGCGTAAGGCCTTGAGACGTGGGAAAAATTTGGCTTTCAGCGAAGATGCATGTTTAGAAAAGGAAAGAGTGTGGTCGAAGGTGACCCCAAGAAAGGTTGGAGTGGGATTGAAACGGAGGCGGGAGCCGAGTAGGAGGAGGTTGGGCTGGAGGTTAGCTTGATGGAGATCCACTGAGAAGAAGGAGGCCCCACATTTGCTCAGATTGAGGGGAAGACACCAGTACTCAGACCAGCCCTCCAATCGAAACAGAGCTTCTTGTGTGGTCTCCACCGTAGTGGGAACCGAGAAGGAGGAGGACCAAATGGCCAGATCGTCAGCATAAAGAGAATAGCTGACAGAAGAAGGCAGAGAAGCAGAAAAATCATTAATGAAGAGAGAGAAGAGTACAGGGCCAAGAATGGATTCTTGCGGAGCACCTCGGCGTATTTGAAAGGAACGACTTTTGTGATTTTGATAAACCACACAAGCGCGCCTATCAGAAAGGAAAGATTGAGTCCATCGAGCAAAGCAAGGAGGGAGGCCAGCCGAAATGAGTTTGTGGAAAAGAACGGGATGCCAGACAAAGTCGAAAGCTTTGAAAAATCAATAGTAGACAGGATTGTCCGAGAGCCCGGCCTGGGTTTGTTAAAACCATCGGAAATGGATTGAGAAAGGAACAGAATTTAATCAGGTGTAGACCGCCCAGGGCGGAAACCGGCCTGGCGGGGAGAGAGAATGGAATTAGAAATGAGAGAAATAAATTTCAGAAATAAATAAACAAATAAAAAATGGAATAGAAATAAATTTCAGAAAGAAGAGTAGACGGGGGGATAGAATGATGCGTTCAAACAGCTTCGATACGCAGGAGATGAGAAAGATAGGCCTAAAGGAAGCAGGAGAGTCGAGAGGCCTTCCCATCTTGTGGATCGGAATAATGGAAGATGTCTTCCAGATGGAAGGAAAGGAATGTGAAGACCAGGAAAGATTGAAGATGTGGAGAAGAAAATCTATGCCAGAGCGAGGAAGATGCTTTAGCATGGGATAGGCAACTTTGTCTGGGCCAGTGGCAGTGGACGAGGAAAGGTTGGAGGCAGCCGCAAGAAGTTCAGTGGAGGAGAAAGGAGAGCAGAAGGACGAATGAGACTCTTGCGGGCACGTGGCACGGCGGAGCTCAGTGAGATAGCCTCTGGCTCTGCTACGCAGGGCCTTTGGCTGAGAAACGGAAAAGTGGGATCGCAGATAAGCGGCGTAGACCGAAGACAACTCCTTGAGAAAAGAGCGGTTAGGGAAATTAGGTAGAGGAGGAAGATGAGGAAGGAGAGCCAGCGATAGAGCGGAGAAGAGAGTGTACAGTTTTCGGGTTTGATTTGGGTGAAAGAGAAGAGCAAGTCGTCTGCCATGCCTCAGCCTTGGCCTTGGCAATGACTGACGAGGCGCGTCGAGAAGCGGAGATGTAAGCCTGTCGATCTTCATCACTTCTGTGAGCGGCAGAAAAAGCCTTGCGTCTTTCACTAACCGCACTTTCCACCTCAGCGGACCACCAGGCTTTAGGAGGGCGTTTGATGCGGCCAAAAGGAAAGAAAGATTTGGCCGCATTTAGTGCCAGAGAGGTAAAGAGAGTAGCAGCAGAGGAAAGAGAAAGAGACGAGTATTCCTCTGCAGAAGTAGGAGTCAAAATCATCCCAGCGCGCTTTCTGAAAGTTGAAGGAAGGAGGACGCTCGTTGGGACGAAAGACCAGGAAGAGAGGGACAGATAGAAGAATTGGTAGGTGGTCAGAACCCAGGTTCTGAAGTACGTCCCAGGAGCAAGAAAGGGCAAGAGAAGAGGGAGCAAAGGAGATGTCAGGGGAGGAGCGACTGCCAGAGGAACGATGTAGAAGGGTGGGTGTGTCAGGGTCATTGGGGGTGAGGAGGTCAAAGGAGATGACCCAGTCGAATACTTCCCCCCGATTACTCATCCCAGAGGGGATGATGGCAATTGAAGTCCACCAGAATGAAGAGATTCTGGAGGAGGAAAAAATGGAGAGAGAGAAGGAATCGGTTCTGCCACCGGTTGGGGAGGAGCAAATAGAGGTGCGTACACATTAAAAAATGACACCGAAGAGGAGTTGTTAAGAGAGATATTGACCCTACATAATCAGAGTAGGGATCGAGCGAAGAAAGAGAGAAGGTAGAAAGCTCAGAGAAAGATAGGCCCTGCCAGACAAAAATGATGACAGCACCGCTAGCGTGCGTGGCATCACGAGAGAGAATGCCAGATCGGGAGTGGGTGCAATCAGAACGCAGAGCAGAGAATCCAGGAATCCGCAAAGAGGAAGATCAGTTAAGATTGGATTCCTGGATACAGTTAAAGTCAACAAAATGGAACGAGAGAAAGTGAAGTAGTTCAGTGCTCCTGGCTCGAAGACCTCCAGCATTCTATTGAAGAACCCTGAGAGGGTTAGGGGGGAAAGAGGAAGTGTGGAAGGACAGCCAGGAGCAAGGGATGGTGGTGAAAGGACAGAGGAAGAAAATACAGAACAGGTCGATGGGGGATAAAAAGTTTGAAGACGAGGGTGGGGCGGGAGTGCAGCATTAGCAGACAAGAGCTAGATTCTACAGCGGAGGCATAGATGTCGGAGGAGTCCGAGGAGAGAGTCACAGTGTTACGAGTGGGGGCACAGCATGGGGGCAGCTCCAAGAGTGAGAGCTGTCAAAAGCTCTGAATTTGGAGAGGGAAAGTTGTAAGCACCTTAGATGGACCCATTTGGAGCAGGTGCAGCATTGCACTGACTTGCCCCGCCAGGTCACATTTCCAGCGCACACAGAGCAGGGAAAGATGGGGCCAGAGTTAGGATGAACGTTACCGCTCATCAAGAGAAGGAGAAGAACAAGGAGACGAAGACGGGCAAGAGAAGGGCAGGAGAAAAGAGGAAGAGAAAACAGGTAATCTATTTTGAGGAAGCTGTGTGCTGCCCTACTGCGGTCGTTCAGGGGGCAGCATAGCGAAAAAATGAAGGCTAGTGCACGGGGTAACTAGGACCCTCGGGAAATCCAACAGCCATTTCGACCCAACCCAAACGGGGTCAGGGACCGCACCACCACGTTGAGGCGGCAGTTGATTAATACAGAAATTTCGATCATCGCTTTCTTGAATTAATTTTGGTCTTGCTCACAAAATCCCTCTAATTTCATAAATTCTCTTCTTTTCTTCCAATCATTATAAGTATAAGGCACAAAGAAAAGGTTGTGGAGGGCGCCGTCAAGCCGTTTAACGATTACAAAAATGATTGATTTAGTAGCAGAATCATCTCATCACTTGGTGCGACCCTCTTGTAATTGTGTTTGTGACGTCACATCCCTTACTTGCACCTATGTGCCTCAATCCTGGCATAAAGCTAAAGGATCTCTCAAATGCTTTCATCTAAATACCCGGTAGGCCTAATAACTTGTTTTTAGGTAAAGATTTCCCTACATAAGTGCGATTTTACTCTGTAGTTTAAACCCACAAACTTATCTTTTCTATTGATTTCCTCTCAAACTTTGGAAATTTGCAGAATATGCCTACAATACCAATCTCCTTACTATTAATTTATAAATTTTTATAAAATTTCAGGAATAAGTTAACGTAGTTAGCCCAGAACTCACAAGTTAAACTCCTTCATCCCAGCATAAACCCCGGTAAGCCAAAGTGCCCCGGAGTTCAGCAGCTACTGTTCAGTTATCACAATAGATCAAGTTACGGCTTAAGTGAATGATCCACAGACCAGTTTTTTGTGTAAAAGAGGCAGATGATATTTTTGAATGTAGTAACATTTTGTATTAAAATTCGCCATTTGTTTGTACTTTGCTATACGTGAGTGATAGGCCAGTATCGTAAAAATTACTCAAGCTCGCAATATGACTGCAAAAAGGTATTTTAACTTGGAATTCACCTACAGTTCATCCAATACGATTTTGGATTTCCCATTGCATTAATCAAGCCTATACCGTTATCACTATACTTTAAAAAGCAGAATGGTGGTGACATGCTTCGTAATTTATATTTGATTTTGAAATAAAAGTAAATAGTTTGTACAACTGCTGTTTTCACGAAGTCTCACAAAACAGCATTATGACGTCTCTTAACATTACGACGAAACAAAGCTTTTTTTAACACCGCAACTTGACGCCACGTAATATTACGACAAAAACGCGGTAAAGAAAAAAACCACGCTTAACAAACGGTTCAAAGCTTAATCGCTTGTTACGTTTTCGATAAAGCTTAAATTGCTAGAGAACTATTTTTATCGTAAGCAGTGGCGTACGCAGAAAGTTTACGAGGGGGGACCAAAGTTTCGACACAATCGTGTGACGTCACAAATCAACTTTATGGAGAATGCCGAAGGCACGGAAAATCGAAATCCAGGGCGAACCCCGAATACTCACGAAAAAACAGCTTTGGTTTTGCTAAAACTGCTTGGTTTTGCTTTACCTTTTTTTCATTTTTAGGGTCTGAGGAGGGGGCCATGGCACAGTGGCCTCCCCTCGGTACGCTAGTGATCGTAAGCACGTTGTCAATATCTCCCGAAAAACTTTTAAACGCCTTTACATGGTCAGTAATTTTGGAGAATGGAAAAATAATTTTTACAATCAATTATAAATTGTTACGTCATTTTCACTCCCAAAATAACGAAATATTTGCATGTTGTGAAGTCGGGTGCTGTCCTCGTTTGAGTAAACAGTCGCTTTCCTCTGTAAAAAATCCAAATTTTAAAAATAACTATGACGATATCATGATATCACCAACCCCCTTATGACACTCACTCAAATGTTGTCAACAGTCAAGCCAAGTGTCACGTCTGTACGCTCAGTAGATACTGAGAAGTCAAAAGACAGAGACACACACAGAATTGCGCTTCATAGTGAAAACTCGTCCGGCTTGAGGTAGGTACAGTAATAACTTTTGTTTTAAGATTACACAATTAAGTGTTTGTTGGTAAGCTTAATTCACTACTTTTTACAACACCCTTGGATGTGGATCCAAAGACTTTTGGCGGGGAGGGGCAGATTTCAGCCATTTTTAGTAACAATAAAAACTACATACAGTCAAACCTCGGTTTTCAAACGTCTCGCAGTTCGAACAATTCGGTTTTCGAACGGAAAATTCGAGATGAAAATCACTCGGTCCTCCAACAAAAATTCGGTTCTCAAACAACTCAAGAGAAAGATTTACCTGAACCAAGTGCGGCCCCCGAGAGCATTTTGTGCGGCCCGCGAACATTTTTGAAACTTTAGTAAAGCTGATTTACGATGATAAGTGGAGAAACAATTGCCGTATTACAGAAGCAAGAAAAAGGTATTACATGCTAGGTTGAAAAGAACCTTTGATAGTTTGTACAGACGCATTTTCCGTCCAACTAGGGGGTAATGACTTTTTTTTTGGAGACCACCATGTCCACGGGCGGTATAAGGTCAATGTTAGGAGGTCTCGTATAACATGAAGCTGACACAGGCTATTGCAAGATCCTTGGCCACTTATACTTGGTCAATGCGGCTCTCGACCAACTCTTCTATCCTCAGTGCGGCCCTCGCAATGCCTTTCTTAATAAGTGCGGCCCTCAGCTAGCTTCCATGACCGTAATGCGGCCCGCAGGCCAAAACAATTGCCCACCCCTGGTATAGTGTAACCAGGTAAATAAGTTATTCTTTTGGTGTATAGAACAAATTAATCTCTTTTTTATTATTTATAATGGGAAAATATGATTCGGCTTTCGAACAAATCGGTTTTCGAACAGCCTTCCAGAACGATTTGTGTTCGAAAACCGAAGTTTGACTGTATTTAAGTTTATTTCAAATAGGCCAAACTGATGAAACATAAAAACAAATGGCATTGCGCTCACCGCTACAGATTGCAAGAAAAAATACTAACACTAATATGCAACTTCTGTAAAATACTTATTGGCTGGGTGACTTTCGGTTGCAGATAGCAACCAGCTGGAAAAATGGTTTTTGTTGTACAAAAGTTGCTGCTTGAAGCTGCAATAAATATTTGCATCTATACACAAGCATTTCATGCAGCATCACTTGGTTCAAACGATAAACTAAAGACCAAAAATTTTAAGTATTTTCAAGCAGCTGTTCGCAAAAGAAATGACGATCATGCAAAAACAAGCCAAAATTTACCGAACCTGTTGAAACTTTGCTAATTACAGTTTGAAGTAGGCATAGCTACACAACATTTGAACTTTGAAGATTAAATTACTGCTTGACAGAAACATTCTGCAGTTGTTTTAAAATCATTGTAAGTTAAAAAGGTCCAGCACTGAAGTACAGCTGTACTGATTTCATGATTACAAAGTTCTATTAAAAAGTTGAAAACTGAATTATAAAACTTACGCAAACTGCCAAATCACTGCGATGCTGGTCCTGTAGGTTGTGAATGTTTGGAGAGCGTCCCAGAGTTGCAAAAAAAGTGGCTGTACGGGAGACTAAAAAGTGTCCCAAGTCTATATCTCAAGAAATTAATTGGACATTTATAGCTAAGAAGTATATTGCTTAGATACAAACTATGAATAAACAGATGCTTTAGCCGAAATTGAACATTGTTGGTGACTATTTGACATTCTCGCTCTGTTTGCGCACTGGTAATTACTGTATAATTTTCGTTGACCTAATATCTGTCATCAAACAATGTACATATCTATACATCACAAACAATATTTTCCATCTTGTTATAAAGAAATATTACTTGGTGACAAAATCGTATTGCCTGGGGTAGTTTTGCTTGACGCACGCCAAAATGACCTAGTAAGTAAATGTACAGAAGCAGCGAGGCAATTGATCATTCGTTCAGTCATTCAGTATTAACTTGGGACGTGTGGTAATTGATTTATTGACTAGCATGCTCGTTTCTCTTGGAGTCAGATATGCGGTGTGAACCACAAAGCAACCCCCAGCCTTACAATGACAAACAATATCAGTTGGATCGATTTTGTTGTTGCCATGAAAATACATTAATGCGAGAGAGGTTAAACTGACTTATCTCCATGTTTAAAGGCAAATGAAATTCAAGCAAGCAAAGTGCACTTATAGTTTTCTTGCATTCACATATCGTAATTGGAAATAAGGTAGTGATTAGCAAAATTCGATAAACCCCCGGACAAAAAGTAGGATCGCATTTCATCAAAACATCAACAATGCTAGTCGGTTCATCTTCCTATTTCTTCCACATAAAATACCAATGATGGCTTTTACTTGCAAGACTACTTAGATCTACAATATTATCATAAAAATATTCCGAGTCTTCATTGTTTGGCTTTGTTGATATAAATTAAGGAACAAGTGCAAACCTTGTTGGTGTAAGCCAGGGAAGCATTCCACTATTTGACACATCAAATTATCAAAAAATGGTATTGTAACGGATTTACAGCATGCAAATAATTTACAAACGTTTTCAGCAACAACGTTGCTTCTATTGGTCTGCCATTCACGTGTTCGTGGCTCTTGAAAACATCCATCGATTCAGCGGCAATCGAAGCTCGCAAAATTATTTTTTTATAAAACTCCTGAACTTTTTTTTCACTAAAGATATTTGAGATAATGCGCTTAGTGCAATAAAGGATCGCTGATGCAAAGGTATATTTTGTACTTTTCAATTGCTAAGGAATCCATGAAGTAGAAAAAGTAAAATGACAAAACTGAAATCAGACACAATTTTTACCAACGGTGATGCTGACAAAGCACCAGGTATTCTAGAGTTGGATTTTGCGTACTCGTGAAAGATCGTGTGAATAGTCTACGCGGAAGCTATGTGATCACTGCATCTAGAGCAATATGTCTTTTAATTCAATGTGTTCCACAGAGCGATTTCAATTTAGCTGGCTTATCCTTGAGTATATGGAGTGTTTGAATCCAAAGAGTTCTTTCACAGGTAGCCAAATGAAGAAATTTACAACCTCTTCAACGTCGGACATAATGTTTTGCTCACACCATTGTGCCGTGCATCGTTAAGTTGATCAGATGGGCACCGAAACGGCAGTGCTTTGAGGAATAGGTGTTGTATTTGTGCAGCAACATCTTTTGTTGCGTCAGTCATATTTACAGCACCACCGTAGCACTAACTGAGATTTTTTTAGGGATCCAATTCGAGATTTTTGACAAGACTTAACAATGCCTTAGCTATTATTTTTCCATTTGCACCTTCCACTTAGTTCCACAAAAGCAATGAATTCTTCACTTAGCTGACCTTGATATAATTCACACTATTAGCTTGAATTAGTCTACAACGGTTTTTATGGACCAAATACATGTTTAATTTTTAACTAAAATTATTCCTATTTTGTTTTCTGGCATGATCTAGCAGAGCTGACTTCTGACTTTCTAACAGATTCCCGTTACAATGAATTTATAAACGATATCAGTTCAAAAAAACGACCTCCGGATCGAGTGTTCTGTAGAAAACCGATAACTAATTGATAAAACAGCCCATTGGCTTAAAACATTGACACTATTTGTTCTATTTTTTCCAATATTTTATTTTCAAACGCTAGAACAAAAGAGATAAATAAACATGCTAAATGGTAACGTGGCCTAGTGGCGAGCACATCTGGATCTCAATGAAAGATTTTGAGGTCGATGCCCCGCCTAGGAATCTCCTTGCATGCTCTTGAAAGTAACGTTTTGCAGTATTTTCTCGTGTTAAGTGATTTTTAGCAACCGCTGCTTCATTATATTAACAATAAAAAAAGCAAACCAGGCAGAAGTACTACATGGCATCTGCGACAGCGGTTCTTGGTAATGCGGAAGAACGGCTGACCTACAATGAATGTCATCGTCGTAGTCCCGCGAGTCAAGAAGATGATGAGCACGAAGCACACAAACAAGGTAACTTATGACTTTGGTTAAATGTGTGACTACAGGGAAAAGAAAGTTACGTTACTCCTTTTATCCATAAAGCGATTAGTAACAGCTAGCTGCTCTTTGTACGAGATGTCCTTTGCCCTATCCACAGTCTCGATATTTCGAGTCAGAAAGTTCAATCGCATTGCTATGAGAGACTGTATTATAGCGCTTCAGACACTGCCTCATGTCGTGGTAGAGTATTTTCGCGATGCAAACATAACACAAAGTAGTAACACAATCTCTACATCAAACTTGAGTAGTAGCGCAGTCTCCAATGTAGAGACTGTGGCAGTAGCATAAGTCTTCTTATTTAATTTAAGTACATAGATTAAATACTTATTTGCATATATATCGCCAAATCTACTATTTCAGCTAATTAGCTGAATGGTAACCGGCGCGATGACGTAGTGGTTAGAGCGTCCGCTTCGCGGTCGGTAGAACTGGGATTCATTTCCCAAGTAGAGTTGTATCAAAAAACTTTTAAAAATGATATTCACAGCTTCCCTGCTTGGCGATCAGCAAATAAGGATAGTGTGGAGAACAAGCCGGCAAGCTTGCTTGTTATATCCTTGGGCAAGACACTTAACGGGATGAATCCATCTTTATGTGACAGAAAGGTGGTGGGGCTAAGCAGTCTACCCGTCGTGGTGGCCCCAGTATAACTGAAGACTTGCAAATCGAGCGTAGCGCTAATGCAATGAAACGTATATACTTGCTGCATAACGCTCACAACAAATAGCTCATACGAAGAAGAAGAAGACCTGAATGGCTTGCAAAGCTATCGTAAGTTACCATAGTTTTAGGTTTACGCTCTTAGTCAGCACGCTAGTCAATCATTAATAACAAAACTTGTGCAACCATGAGACTGGATTAAAATTAAACATATGTTTGCCTGTGCATTGCATGTAGTTCGTAAACCTAATAAAGAAAAGCATTGTTGCTTGCCAGGATGAACAAGTTCTTCCAGTAGCTCTATTAAAATATACAAAGCTCCTCGTGGCCAACGTTGTTCTAGAGTATCAACGGCACAATGGTCAGAATGATTTTTCAGATTAGCAGTCTCATCAGCAAAGTCAGGTTTTTGCGAAAAAAATGAGCAAAATAATTACTTTTGTAAAGTTGATCCCAAAAAAGAAAAAGGTCTTCAAGCAAACAGTGAGCGGAAGCAAAAAATTAGCAAAGGCTGTTTTTAAAAATCTTTGATTTCCAAGTACGAGCAACTTGCTTGAGTACCCCAAAAATTTCCCTGGCGTATCCCAGTTTGAGAATTCCTTGACAAACGCTTTTATGCAAGAAACCAGAGCCAATGCGGTTTTGAAAAATTTTTAATGAATATAGTTCCATGACATTTTTGTTAGTATAGCAGCGATTTCACGACGCCTAAAGGTTAAAGCACTGATTTAAAATGTTTTGCATTTTTTCAGTTGAAGTAGGAGAAAGGGGTGGTTGGGAAAGCAAATTTCATTTTCAATGGCAGTCATTTGATGCTGCAGGTAATTGTTAGTAGTGATGAACTTTTATTGTGCACCAACTCCTCACCAGGCGGGAAGGAAAATACCCTTCCCTCCCCCCTTAATGAATCCGCAGCTGGCCTCCATAATGATATCTGTAACACCAAGTTTCTTGGCTGCATCTATGTGCATTGGCCTTGGAATAGGGCACAAAGAGCAATACATCGATGACGGATCCACCAGGGGGGGGTGTGGGGGATGCATCAACTCCCATCAACTTTTCTTAGCCTTGGTTTTGTGAACTCATTTGTTTGTATCGCCTCAAAAAAATATTTTAAAAAAAATTAAACTTTATAAAATGGCGTTCACCTCCAATTATAATGCATCAATTTAGACTTCTCACTTTCCCACCAAAAATTTCTGGATCCGCTCCTGCTATAACTCTCGCATCTAATCATCCGATTGGTCCAATAACCAATTTTGAAGAAAAAGTTTCCTTTCCGAGGTACAATAGTACGTGTACGATATACAATTGTACATGTCTCGTATATGTGGTGACTATGATTTCTCGCTGTGGTATTGATCTACTGACCTATTTTTTCTATTAATTTTTCCTTAAATTATTATTTTTATAATATAAACTATGCTCATAATACCGACCTACC
Source organism: Trididemnum clinides (assembly GCA_963675345.1). NCBI lineage: Eukaryota > Metazoa > Chordata > Ascidiacea > Aplousobranchia > Didemnidae > Trididemnum > Trididemnum clinides. The sequence continues at coordinate 34,204,899 of OY776290.1, read as the reverse complement.
TACTAATAACTTAAGGCTGTGCTTACTTACAAACAGCAAATATTTGCACAAATTTTCATGGGTTTATTTGACAAACTGCATACATTCAAAGTTGTCAAAGCACGCTGAAGTACAAGCTCCGAGGTATTGGCCAACTGCTAAAAACCTTTTTGTAATTGTAGGCCTAGCTATAAAACTCAAAGCTTCTGGCTTTGCGTATGCTCCTTGCTCCCGGCAAAAATGAAGCCAGAGTTGGGAGAAACGACCCAGAGAGTCCAGCATCCACAATTTATTTGTTATAATAAGTTTCGTAATGACTTTGGCGAATAACCCACCTACCAGGTTTCTGTGTTGAAGAAATGAATAACTTTTCTAAACCCTGCAAGATTTCACATTGATACTCGGCACTATGTTCCACTTTGCTGCACGCGACAAAAATGTGCTAGGGGTAAAAAGTACTCAGGTACGCGACATCACTGTACTCCAAAGGTATTTTAACAAGGGCGTTCACCTACAGTTCAGTTATTATAATTTTTGCATTTGCCATGGCGATATTAAAAAAAACAAATTTAAACCGGTACCTGAACAGGCACCCTATCAATAATAGGTTTTGCCATTTAAGTTTGCTTTCAAAATAACAATTGACAATAAGTGAGGCTGCTGCCTGCAGTTGTTTTCATTGAAGTGGTTCCAGATAGCATTATGACGTCACTTAATTACAATATATAACAAAACAAAAGCAGTTGTGAAGGGTTCAAGAAAACCAGGAGAAAAATCATGTCTTAAAGCAGTGTTGTCCAAAGTTTTAGCGGTTTGTATCTCATTTCACGTGTGTGAAGTGTTGACGGATTGCAAAAGAGCTATATTTTGGAGGTACAACTGGCATAAGTTAGGGTTACCACACCTGAAAAAGGCAAAATCAGCGTTCTGAACTCTAAATTTGTTGCAGACAATTGTCACTAGATTAGTCGCTGGCCGCACTTTGTGCACACCTGCTTTAAACACTCTGTTGGTCACGTGGTCGATAAGAGTTGAATTGTTATAAAATTACGATCAGTACTTTTCCACAAAGTAAATAAAAGAAATTTTATAACCGGTTGTTAATTATGAGTTCATCTTAGTTTCCAAAATGATGACCTTTTCTAAGTTGGCAAGTTGGGTACTGGATTTCGTTTAAGGAAAAAACTGCTTCCCTCCGTCGAGAAATGCAACTAAAAAAGTTATCTTCAATTATGACGTTGGCACGACGTCACTAACCCCTTATGACACTTAACTAGAAATGGGGATCAATCGTGCAAAGTTTGATGCTTGTACGCCCAGTAGTTTCGGGGAAGTTGAAGCACACATATACACTGAATTGAGCTTTAAAGTATAGATCAGGGTCTCCAAAGCACGGCCCGCGGGTCGGATCCGGTCCGCTAAGGCTTTTAATCCGGCCCGCCGCACTCTCTCGATAATTATCAAACAAATGCATTATGCTTTAGCAATAAGCGCGGGCTCGATCGAGCTGCGCGAGAACAATATTTACCGTGTCAAAGGGTGAATAAACCTGTCGTTATATCAAATTGGGGTGATGAGCTTTTTTGTTTTTGAAAATTACCACAATTTCAAAGGGCTGAAATAACCTATCTTTACTCCAAATTAATAAATAATTTAGAATCTTGGCCCCCGAAGCTTTAAAAATTTAGCAGTATGGCCCTCCGTTGAAAAACTTTGGAGGCCTCTGGTATAGATACACATTTTTTTGAACAGAAATGACTAAGAGAGATAATTCAGTAGCACCTATTTGGATTCCCTCTTTAGTCGTAAACGAGAAATCATTTTTCAACATACGACGGCGCCAAACGTGCAACACACTTGTGACTTCATAATCGCTAGATCGCTATTTTTAATTACGCTGGAATGTCTTCGCGTAAAAAATTAACTATCTTTGGCCCAAAGGCTTTGGTTTCACTTAAAAATTAAAAAAAAAGCAACAAAAAGTATTTAAGATAGAAGGCCAAAAGATTAGGCTTAATTAGAAACGCGGCTGGTACAGGTCTCTTGCTTTGTAGATGGTAGGGTTCGGAGTCTGTAATCAGCCGTGATAAGCGTTTTGACAATGGTATTTACCGACTTAGTGATTGGCCCTCAGTAATCAGTAAAGTGAAGCATTAGCAATTGATCTTTGAACGAAATGCCAAAGGAATGGAAATTAGGATTCAAGTAACGGCGAAATTTTTTAAAAGCTTGATTAAAATGAGAAAAAAATATTTTGCTGGTAACAGTTGTTATTGTCCTCTCCTAATTACTTTTACAAATATGAAACCCTAACTCCAAAATTAAACAAAAATCCACAAAAATTACAATAGGCGTGGATCAAACGATGATGAACTAAAATACGTACAGCAGTCTCGAGCGATATTTCTCGCGTACCGTGCAACTGTTGTCGGCCTTTTTTAAAAACCGCGGTCTTGTTGTTAAAATAATAAGACCATTGTTTTACTGATCTTCACATTTTTTTGTGCAATATTGTTGTATTGCACATCGTCATAATTTTATTTGCAAAACTGATTTTGATCGATCTAGCATTTATTTGATTACTTGATTGCATGTTTTGCTTACAATTTTAATTACGTATGACAGTTGCTGATGCTATATTTCAACCCACAAGATCTAATCAGACCACCTACAAGTAAAGTTACCAACAAGCGTAATTTGGTAAAATTTGAGAAGGTTTTTTCGCGGTTGAAATGCGTAAATTCAGCTGACTATGGAGACCAATATTTTTACCTTCAAAAATAACACCCTTAACAACTGGTTGTGCGAGTGATGTGAGCGTTGCATCATACTGCTGCAATTTTTTTCTATATCCTAACTTGATTCTTTTGATTTTGCTTGTTGCACCACCCGAAATCTAAATCCGAAAATGCTTCATTATGCTTCGAATGAGGTTCTGAAAATTTGTATAGCAGGGTCTGAAAGTTTTTGCTTTACATCAACTGCACAAGGTCTATTCACAAACCGAGATGGCGATATACGTGGTTGGTTCTAAATATACTCAAGTAGGAAAAATTAAACAAAGAAAAAAATAATTAAGAGCAAGAAAACTGCATATCTTCAAAAAATGAGTTATCACAGATATCGATGTGTATAGTGCTGCTTTGTGAAGAAATGAATGCAGCATAGCTCGTAGTATCAACATTTTTTAGTAACAAATATTAGTTACTCAAGATCTTAGCCACAACAAAACAATTAATCACAAATGCTATCCAAATAAAAAATTTTATGCAAGTTTGCAACGAGCGATATTAAATTTTTATGACAATAGATTAAAAGAGAAGTGGAGAATCAGGGAAACTGAGATCTATACCTTGGTAGTAAAATGTGATAACACGGAAAGGGAAGAATGACAAACAAAATTATTCCCGTGTTTTGTGGCGAGGTTGTTGAATGATTCTAAAACGATATCTTCGCATTTTGGGGCTAAGCGTTATCGATAGATAGAGCGCTTTAATTTTTTATCCCCATCCCCTGTTTCTAATTAACTTCTTACCATCAACACGTGCTTGTAGACCGATTTATTTTTGCTTCTGTGACGGGCAAACAAAGCCCAAAAGTAATCCAATCGCCAGCAATTTTACCTTGCTTAACAAAATGATATTTGGTTATAAATAGAATGTGATCTTGCATTTTCCTTTTTGAAAATGGGTATACAAAAAAATAAAAAAAATTTTAAGAGGATTTAGAAGGCGAAGAGGTTATATCCCGTCAGTAAAGGTCACGTGGCAGCTATCTAAAAATATAACAGAGATTGTGTTATCATCAATAAAAAAAAACAAGAACGCATGTCGCTTCGGATAACGCAGTTTACTTTGACACAAAAGCATCCAGAGGCAATTGTCAATGAAGATGAGCAAATTTATTTAAGAATGTTCAAGTTGTTTTCAGACTACTTTATACTTCCCATGATGTACAATGAATTGAACCATTCTAAACGCTATTAGTAAGAACACAATTGATTTAGAATTCAAAAATTTTTCAAATTTTGCTAGCCATCTAGCTGAGTAAAGATGTTGTCTATAAGTTTATCAAAATAGTGAGACAAGGCAATAAAGCAAAATGTTTCTTCACGACTATCGATCATTCTAAAATACGATCAAACTTTGAACTGTTTGTACTTTGTAGCCCTAGGTCGTTAGTTTGCTCACAGAGGTGGGCTGAACAATATAAAACTTGTACACAGTACGTAATGACTGCAGGGCAAAAAGTAGGCCACTACAGTCGTAGTGAACAAAGTTCAAAGTGTTGTAAACCACAGATTAATTCAGTTTCTCATCTACTCCACAATAATGAAATGCCTGTTTAATAAGTGTCACAGCACCAACCAGCAAAAGTATGACAGCGTTTTAATTTGATAAGGGAAAAGGTTGAAAAAATATATGCCGAACGTAAACAATCCTTAATGATCTCGGTTTTACTGTATCTCCGATTTCCTGTAATCTTTTTTACGTTACGATTCTACAATGGATACCGTTTGATATCAAAAATATAGAAAAAGATTTGTTAACTTATGCAAACCTAATCGAAAAAACAAAGAATAGTCGGATCATTACGAAAAAAACTTTTTTGTCAGCAACTATTAAAACATTACTACTTTTCATTCTTTTGCATGTCCAGTCATTTTTGCGAAGACAAGCATTTTGATTCAAGATTTTCAAAACTTCTATGATTTTTTTGTAATCTTTTTTATTATTACTTGACAGCAAACAGGCTATCATGGGTTATAAACTGCTTTTGGTGCTTAGCATTGTCACCGCTTGTATTGAGATTCTGCTATTTGCTGGTAACTTTTTTGGATGGACCTCTTTAGTTTATGTATTGGAAAAGGAAGGATATTTCTCCTATCTTTGTAATCATACTAGAGATCTAAATTCGACTTTGATACGCACTTGTGAAGAACAAGAAGCAAGTTTTAATTTAGTTTTTACTCTCGCAGCATCGTTTCTCCTTTTCTTTACGTTTCCATCAGGATATGTTCTTGACAAATTCGGAACATGGGTATTTCGGACAATCGCAGCATTCTTGGTCACGCTTTCTTACGTTTTCTTTGCTGTTTCGACACCAGAAACTTCGGTTTTACTATACCCGGCTTTAGCGTTATCTGCTGTTTCAGGATTTAGTCTGCTAACATCTAACATTCAACTCGCCAATCTCACAAAATCAATTCGAGGAATTTTAATCACTTTTATGAACGGACTGCTTGATTCTTCGGTCATCGTTTACTTTCTTTTTAAAAAAGTCTACGAGTCCGGAATCGAGTTGCACACAGCATTTCAAGCAATGGCATGCTTGACTGCGCTTACATGGCTGCGAACTTACCTGTTCATGCCTAAGACATCGATTTCTTTTCCTCTTCTTACGTCACAAATGGAATTTGGTTGGAAAGAATGGAAATGTGGAAAGGAAAATACAACTGAACAAAACGATCAAACTAAAGATTTTAATCTGATTGCACAAAAAAGCACAGCGACTTCAACAAACAACGATTCGTCTGCAGAGCGGCCAGCAAATCATTCGTTCACTTTCTATCTAAAAGATCCTTTATTATGGACGAACATTATTCACTTCAGCTTGTCGTCGTTAAGGATAAGCATTTTATTTGGATCAGTCAACTTTTGGTTGAAAAGTTTTGTCAATTTGGATGAAATTAGCGGTTTGACAGACGCTTTCGGCATTTTCTTAATGGTCGGGTTGTTTGTGAGCCCTTTTAATGGATTGATTATAGATTTTGTCACTAAAACATACATGAAAAGAAAAATGACTCAAAGTGAAATCAACTTACGAGCATCGTTCGTGTCCATGTTGATCACCACCATATTCGGGATTCTTTTGTCGATTATGACATTAATCCCAACTGCTTATGGAACGTTTGTGATGCTGCTGTTTGCAAGAAGTTTCCTCTATGGAGGTTCAGCCGCTTTCGTGTCAATTAACTTTCCATCTCAGCATTTTGGTTCACTCTATGGATTTACAAATTTCATTGCAGGAATCTTTTGTTTGTTGCAGTACGCCATTGTCCGTTTATCAATTGAATACAACCCATCTTTCTATTATGCAAACATTGGCTTTTTGGTTGCATCGATTATAGCATTGGTGCACCCTTTAGCAATTTACTTAAAAATACGAAATCACAAATCATAATATGTAATGGTGCCGCATATTGACCAGTCGCCGTCACTAAACTTTGTGACGCAGGGTGCGATGGTGTGCAACTGAAAAGCGTCACTGCAAAAATTTCAACTAGGTTCTCTCCTCAACCACTAATTTCAAATAACTAAATACAGAAGAGGATTGGGTCATTTTTTATGAAACGGGTCGATAGAGAATTACTTCAGGAAACAGGTTACAACTAAATCCATAGCATTTACAAATTGAAGTTAAAATTTTTGTGCATACTCTTCAGGGCACCTTCTACTTTATTGTCGTCACAACTCAAAGTGCAGTAATCGGTTGTTGTAACAAAATAACTTTTTGAGTGCTTTATTTACTAACGTTACTTGTTTTTAAAATATGTTCTTATATTCCAATGTTTTATGTTAACAAATGTTCTTTTGGTGTGTTGCATGTGCTGTTGCTTTTTACCTGGATTTAAAATTTAAAATAAAGAAATTGTTGTAAATAAATAATGAAAAATATTCAACATACACCACTTTAAAACTATGAAAATGGTGAAATTTATAAACAAAATTTGCTTATAATATTCCTAGGCTATGTGTCAGGAATTATCAACCTTGTTTACAGACCTTATCTTTTTGTTTCGTTGAAGCATTAATAGTATCCATATAACATTGATTGCATTCTTTGCGAATACAAACAAGTCAAAAAATGTTGACTTTGTCCCATTGATATCTGCTTTTGGAACCACAAATAATAGCAAGGTGCTTGCAAATGGTACTTGCAAAGTAACTACCAAAATTAGAAAAAACTGCCTTCATTATTTGTGAGGAAATAATTGAAGTCGTCGAACTAACAAAGTAGACGATTTTTATTGCACAGTTACAAGGTTTACTGATTTGTTACGTTGATGCATGTCTGCGTAAAGTATATAAGAGTAGAAACAAGGAAGACTGGAAAGTTATAGCGCCCAGACTGCTATCATCCCGCCTACACCCTAAAATTTTTATCTTCAAAGCCAAGCAACTACTTTTAAGAAGTTGATCTTCAAAAAAATTTATTGGCCTTTCTTACGAATTTGTACAAAATTTGCTGCCAAAAGGTGGATCAAAAAAACAAAAACATGTTCATCCTTTCGTTGTCTCGCTAAATACATGACAAAATGTTAGCCTACGCTTATGGTAATATGGAAATGGTTAATGGTTTGATTCAAATCAATTAGAAGATGAGGTTCAAACAGCTTTCTATTATTTTCTAAATTTTATTTAAGAAGAAATAAAAATATGGTCCATAAGTCAGTAAGTGGGGAAGCGTCTACTTTCAATTTTGCACTTGCAGCAGTATACTTGTATGGATAAGATTGAATTGCAACCAGGCGAATATTTTTTTGGCCACGCCTTTGTATATAACAGGGGTGGCCACACTTGCCGTAATAAAGAGGTGAAACAATAGAGGCCATCATTGAAAGAGCCGTAAAGCAATCCTTTTTAGGATTTGATGCATTTTTTGTCCAAATAGAAGATGTTGACCTTTTTTCTTCGGAAACCATTAATTCCACAGGCACAAAATTAAAAATTCACCGGCCCCAAAACTTTAACGTGGCGCACAGCAGCTTTCACATCCCTTCACTACATGACTGTACACAAATACAGATAAGAGGGTGATGACCTTTTTTTTTGGAAATCAGCATTTTCAGAGTTCGAAATTTGGCATTCACCCCTTTACCGGCCCCAAAATCTAACGTGGCGCACCGCTGGTTGCACACCCCTACAATACATCACAGTCCACAAATACAGCACAAGTCAAAAAGCCGCAGTCAAGGATCAAAAGAGCTGCAGTTCGGCCGTGTTATACAAGCTCATTGTTTATAAATAAAATAGCACAAATAATTTTTTGTTTATACAGAACTTGAGTAGAACTCTGTAAAATGTTTTGCCAGAAGCTTTTTGCTGCCCATTCATTAGCAACTGAGTCTCATCTTAGGATAGAAAAACCTTTTCGGTCTCGATTTTATCGATTGAACTACATCATCAAAGATAAAGAGTCTCATAATGGAATTTTAAAGCCGATTAGAATTTGTTTTATGTGCGCCATGAGTTTATATAATCTAAATACAAACATAATGGGAGAGCGAGGGTTTACCAAGTAAATTTATAGGATTTACATAATTATATATTCCTTAAATATAAACAATAGAAAATGGCTTACGAATGTGGATTAAGAGATTTAGCTTCTATGAAGCCGTTGTGCAGCTATAAAAATTGAGAGCTTCAAGTTTTTGTTTTGAAGAAAACATTAGGTCGAACTTGTGAAATTTTAATCCACGTTTTTAGGTTATCAAACAAACTCTTCATTCCAAGTTGCATAAAATAACTTTGACAGCTGCTTGTAATAAATTTTATACCAATGGAATATGCAGCTTATTTCCATACTTTGATGATGATATATTAGGGGAAAGATCATGAATAGAAATCTTAAGTCCTGCAACGCATATTCTAAGAAACAGCTTTGAACTTTCTACTGGTTGTATTCTCACCATTATTCTTGCGCAGTGTGTTCATGCTCATTTAATAATAGGAAGCAAGAGTAATCGCTTCGGTGATCCACCACTTTTGTGAAAATGATTTGGAAGGTATCATTCTACACGGCCGCCAAAAAAATGCAATACAAATCATTACGTGATAGCATAAACGCCGGCACGTTGCACATACGTCCTCCTGATTACGGAATTTAGATTTATTGTGGACATAAATTTTGAGTAATGTTTGACCTTTTTGTCGGTTTTCTGTAAACCACGCCGTAGCGCTAAAGCAAAATTATCAAATGTCAAGGCAGTATGTTAGTTCCAACCGGCTTGCTAGCCAGAATCCCTGCGGTGGACAGGTCATAAACAATAAATTGTTGCTTATGCATTGATTGCTGATGTGTAATATAGAAAGGTAGCTAACTAAGCAAAGATCAAGGTTGTGAATAAGATAAAGAATTACGACGATTCTAACTACAATCTGCATAATTTATCATAGTCCACTTTGAGCAAGTAGGTTAGATGTCATTCATCGCTCATGTGAGAATGTTGTGCTTATCCTAATTCTGAAAATAAGGCTACCAACAATTACGGCAATAAATTGCAAATTGTGATAGAAAGATGGAGGAAGCTGAACCCCTTCCAGTCGCCCACTTTCTTCACCAGTGCTTATCACGGTTGTTCTAGAAATGCATAATAGTAAACCGGAATATATTACGCTAAAAATGTGTAATACTATGTCTTTGTTGCTGGTACTGCCAGTTAAATTAAGGAAAAAGTTTAGAAAAAAGACCTAAGCTTACTTGAGACTTCGTCGACAACGAAACAAAGTGGGATAGAAAAGCGTGGCGCCGCGCGTCAGTGCGAAACAGAAGCGTTGAAAGGCTCATCCAGGCACTAGAACAAAGTAATGAAAATTAGGACAAGGCGCTTTACTTTTTTTGCTTGGATGTTGTGTACAGGGCTGGATTAACCATTTAGCGAAATAAGCATGCGCTTATAGCATCAAGGAAACGGCGACACCACTATCATTTTTCGTGGCCAAATTTTTAATAATATCTTGTTATTTAAAAGTCATGAAATGCTTTACCCGTATAGAAGGCTGAAGAGACACAACAAGCTGGGCTATTGTTTTTTCCTCCCCCCTTTCCCCCAAGTCTTCCGAAACACTTAGAGCTACCATATGTGTGCTCAGCAAATTTTGTAGCTTTTTCCTTGCTGTTGCCTTTGCTTTGTCTTTGAATACCCTCCGACCTCAGTGCGTCCCGGTGGCTAGGAATAATATGTGCAAAAATAGTTGTGCTGAAAAGTATGATGACATAGAATCTAGAGGGTGGTGCGTAGTAAAACAAAGGCTGGATTTGTTCGCCAATCAGTTATGAATGAGATAAATTTAAGTTTTCTTCCTTGGTTTGGAAACTACACATGTAAAAATTTTAAATTACTAACGGTTTGTGGTTTTCTCCTGTCCTATATCCGAGTTCATATCGGTAGTGAAAGACGAGTTTTCAATCCGTGACGGTTTGTTTATTTTGACCAGTTGTATTGACGGACACGGAGAAAATAAACGCAAAAGTCGAACTGCTTTCTAAAAAGCGAAAACTAATATTGACTAAAGAATAGATTTTAAACCAATAACAATCAGCAGCTTTAAATGATTTCAACGCCAATAAATCGCTACATGACAATAAAGATACAAGTAAATAAACATACCCATTTAGTTGATCGAACATGGACGGAAGAATTGAATTTCCAAATAGGTTTCAACTTTAATACCATCTGCTAACTGCACCAACTTCCAAAGATAGAGTGAAACAATTACAAAGTTCTGTTACATGCAGACTCAAAGTGCCACGGGAAAAGGCGTGCGTAGCAAGTACGCAACAAAAATTACATAACAGTACTAATGCATAACTGCAGAACTAAACACTCGAGTTTGACAATCAATGTGGCTCAAAACAGAGAAATTTAAATAGAAACTAAAAAAGTGGTTTAAATAAGGCCAAATTTGAAATTTCTAACAGTACAAAAGGCAAATTTATACAATCGCATCCAACTCACTTTTAGAGACAATTATTTTTCCTCGAAAATTTTTGGTGCTGTTTTGATGGTGATAGAAGTATTTTTTGGAAGAGCCACCAAAACGATCGTAAGCTAACCTACTCGAAATAAGATGGTGACGAGTACAATCGAAAATAGAGTAACAACTGAAGTTTAATAAACACCAGTTTGAACAAAAAAATGATAAAGCAAATTGGTAGGACGTTAACAAACCTAAGATAGTGGCTACAAACGCTGAATACATGTATCGTACATTTGTAGATAAGAATAAACCCATACCAACGCCCCAGTAAGGGAACCTGGGAGTCAGTTGGTCTGGCACACTACCGCTGCTGGTATCACCCGATTAGCCAACAACTACATGTATTTTGAGATCTGTGATGTAGGTTAAAAAAGCAAGAAAAAATTTTTCAAATGCCAGTGAAAGTATATAAAAACAAATACTGTTGCCTTTTTAACTGTTTTGTTTAATTTCGACGGATAGAGTTTAGTGTGGTTTATTATATTTTGAATCGCACCTACATGGGCAGCTAAGTCATAAGAGCTTAAAGCCTCTAAACAACTTAATCCGGCCCTGGTTGTGAATGTGATAGAAATATCTTCTGTCAGCAACTCTAGTAATTCCAAAGCCGGTATGAAAACAAATTGTTCTTTGTAGGGTGCAGCTGTAATGGTCATTCGTTAGATTGTCAAAAGAAAAAGAACACAGGCTCACTTGTAACCTATGGACACCAACTGAAAAATTCTAGACCAATGCAATGGTCAAGCGACAGCAATTTTTCTGCAAATGTCCAATAACGATGAAATACCATTGAAAAGAAGCAATTCTCCAAAATACACCTCAGTTCGCAACAAAGTTGTATTTTTAAGCACAAAATGCCGAGCAAGGCTTCCAGAATACCAATTTTTGGAAAAAGAAGTTGTTAAAACGAGTTATGTTTTAAAAAAGTATAAGCGGAAGAGGATCAATCATGCCTGCTTTAACAGCGTAATTTAAACACGAATTACTGAATAGCGAAATAAGACTTGAAAAGTCTACTACAACAGATGACGGCAAACTTTCAAAAGCAATGGGGCAGTTCACGAATTATCAATAACTTCAAGTGCCAAAATTTTTGAACCATCCGGTTTAAATAGTATTTGATATTTTGGATTCGAATAGTAATGATACAAAGGCTACATCACTGTAATAGGTTTTTCGGAAGATATTAGCTACCTGCTGTCGACAAAATTATTCTCTCACAAATCAAGCGTATTGACGACGCAACAAGCTTCAAGCACTTACAAGTTTTTTTAGGCATCCTTTTTTATTTTTTTGAGTGCTTCAACAAAGCTGTTTCCTTGTATAATTAAGTGACGTCATTATGTTGTCTGGTGCCACTTCAGTGAAACCAGCAGCAAGCAGTAGGATTAGCTGTATTTATTACCTATTTCCATTTTAAAAGCAAATGTAAATAGTAAAACCTATCACTGATATGCTGCTTGTTAAAGTGAGATATTCTGGTACTTCTAAACCTGTTTAAATCTTGTTTTTAACAATGCAATGGCAAGTGCTGAAATTAGAATAACTAAACTGTTGGTGAATTTCACATTAAAATACCCTCACAGTACGGTTAAGCCGTGCACTTTATGACAAATCTATCGCATTGCTAGGAAGCTCCTCGGTTACTAAGGAGCAAACGTTAGGTTTATAAAAAAAATTGTCGAAAGAAGGACTATGTCTGTTTATGATATCAATATCCATTCGTAGCCAAAAGTGTTGTTAATACATTCTTTCGATTATTGATTGTCGCGTCACCGCACAATCAATTTGAACAATTATATCTTGATGATTTCGCTAACAGATTCTTCGCTTAATAATTTTTAGCGTTTAATCTTTCGCTAGCACGAGATCATCAATTGATAATTTTGGTAAAAATTTTACAAAATTAGTGTATTCAAAATCTGATTTGTGATCTTATTTCTCAACCAATTTTAAATTTTTTTTAACTAATAGAAGATTGTTACAAGGCAATTCCGGTGAGATATGACTTGTGCCTTTATTATTTGTTTCCATACTAAAATAAATTGAACTTTAAGATCTGTAGTGTAACTTTTTAACCATCGCCCTCCCCCCCTCCCGCACCAAAACAAAAAGTTGTGAGCTGAGTACATACATGCAATCAACCAATGCAATCAGTTGTAAAATGGACCAAAACAGGAAAGATGAATTATAGCCCGAGAAGAGCGTAATTTAGGCAATCAAAAATGACAGACCTAAAAGAAAATCTCGCAAATATCACTGCAGTTATTTAGATTTGGAGTCACTTCTATCTAGCTAAATGGCGAATCAAAACTTTACAAGGTTCTCAGGTGCGTCGCAGATTCAGCGCGTTTTCTGAAACGCGTCGCATCGAAAAAAGTTTGAGAACCAATGTCTATCATAATTATCAGAAAAATTTGTGCCAACTCATATTTTTTTAATGAAATAACGCAAGAGCAAAGAAAATATTGCAAAAGATTACATAAAGATAAATGGTGTTTAAAGATCAATTTATATGATCTAATTAATTGCGGCTTGGTGAAAAAGATATTATCAGCAGCAATCGAACTGAGATTATCTCAGAAAAAGCAAAGAATGCCACCCAAACCCTGCAATAATCTAAGACAATCTTTTGTCTGGGATGACAAAAACAGTGCCAAGAACACCTCAGGCAACATTCTACTCGTTGTTTCATTCGTTATCATTGTAGGCATCTACCCTATCATAAAGAATTCAAAATTTGAATCTTTTGTGTAGCGTTTCAAATTCTGCAAAGTCGTCTTATTTGGGCAATTAAGTAGCGCAAGTAGAAAAAAAGAGCCAAGACTTTTAAATGCGGTTTTATCTTCGTACACAGAGGCAGCTGGATTTACTCAATGTTTCTTGAAACTTCATAACAAACTTTGTCCCATTTTGTTCGGACGATGCCATTTTTTTTATCCATTTCGTTTAATTTGTTCTTCCACTTGCTTTCTCCACGCCACCTTCGGTCGGCCACGCCCTCTTCTTTTAACCACTTCAAAATCTAACAGCCTTCTTAACTCATCATCACTATCCCTTCACGAAACGTGTTGACATTATCGCGCTTCATTTGCTTTGGCTAGTTTTTCTTTATCATGATAAGGTACATCCATTCGCGACCTCGTTTTACTAAAATGGAGTGAGCTTAAATCATAACAGATTTGCTAAAATCATAACAGATTTGCTTAAATCATAACAGATTTGTTTAAATCATAACAGATTTGCTTAAATGATAACGGATTTGCTAAAATCTGGGATCAAGGGCATAAATTTCCCCACACCAGTGTACACCGCCCCGTACATTTACATACCAGGCTTGCCCCTCCAGTGTACACTGCCTTTCTTTCAATGCCCTGCCAGCTGAGATTCGAATCCGCAACCATGGTATCTCAAGACCAGCTGTTCTAATGTTCTTAAGAATAAACTTGATAACTAACTGGGAAAAATTTTGCACTTGTTGTTGTCTTGGGAAAAATTTTGCACTTGTTCCAAAATCTGTTATGATTTAAGCTTAGCATTTTTATTGTCGTGTGTTTTTTGCACCCGCCTGATGAAACCCAAAAAGGACGAAACCGGTCACGGTTTATTGATATGTAATAAATTGTTGTATTGTACAGTATGATGTTGGTGATTATTATTAAGCAATTTTTCTTTCTATCTTAGTGTGATGCTGATGGCAGATTCCTCAGATGGAGAAATGAAAAACCTTGTTATCAAGCACGAGCAGAAAATGTTTTTCAGATGCCTAGTTACTTTTTGAGTGACCGCAACTGTAGCTTCGTAACTTTTTTGCAGAAGTAACAAAATTTGTATCTAGTTTTCCATTAGACACTGCAAAAGTTACAATTTAAGTTAATTTCTGTTTTCTGCTTTCACAGCAAAAAGAACGGATATTCATTAATTAGTCATTAAATAACGAAAAACAGTTCACATTTTTTGGGTAATAAATTTTATTTTATTGGGCCCCTTTAACAAATTAGATTTACTTAGCATTTCCACAGATTATGTAGGTATAAATTATATTTAAAGTCAGGAAGGGTGAATGTAAAATCTTTAGAGTCATTTAGAGTAATTGTGTAATGACAGACACAAGGTGGGGCATATTTGACCCCCCACTACGAAAGTAGAGTTAAAGTTGGTCTTACTCATCTAATCGAAAATCAAAATGATACCTTTCATCCCTGTTGTGATGACGAGAAGATTTGAGAATGACACGAAGGCGATAGGAACACATTGGCCTATCGTTTTTCATATCGTATGCCAACCCCCAACGTGCTTGCCTCAATAGAGTTCAACAGAGTGCTACGATAGTGGAGTGGTTCCACGTTTGTACTTCTAAAGTTCGAAGTTGTTGGAGAAGTGCATTGCTTTGAAAAAATTTTGGTAATGCTATCAATGGCCGTCCCATGAAGATGGTAATTATTGGCTATTTGAATACACTCAACAAAAAAGAACAGAATGGTGCCATTGACTTTTGAAACTAAATTGTTAAACACATCCTTGCTGATTTTTGTACAAGCTTATGTTTTTTAAACCATAGGGTAGCGAAACAAATTACAGATAGAAGAGTGAACATACATGCATTTATTGAAAATCCAAATGTTTTCGGCAATTCATTTTGCCCTGCTCAGAAACATTACTTTGATCCTTACTGTGTCAGAGAATTTTACATATGAAGAGCACTATAAAAATTTCAAAGTCAAGACGCTTTTTTAATTCACAAAGCAACTAGTATTAGGCTACGTACCAAAAGTTGATCAAATTAGATGATGATAAAGTAGACCGAGGAGGGCACATGAATTGCCGAAGATGTTGAGCTTTTAAATAAATATGTTTACTATTTTATGTGTAATTTGCTTTGAAATGCCATGGTTTACAAAAACAACCTTGTTGACGAAAACTTGGGCCTATATTTGTTGCTTTGAGAATTATTTTAACCACACCTGTGTTTTTTGCAAGTGCGAAAAGAAGTTTTACAAAGTTGATGTTGATGAAAACGTTTCTTCAGTCTACAGTGAATCAAGATAGGCAAATAATGAGCGATCATTTCTGTCGCGAATACAATTGGGAGAAACTTAAATTTTGATCAATCAATTAATGATTTCGCTCGTGCCAAAGCTAGAACAAATTCACTTTGTTAGCTTCGATTGTCCCTAAAATTCAAGTTTGTAAAATTCAAACCTGCCAACAACAATTAAAACTTGGGTTAACTTTGGGGTTACAGTAAGCGTTAGGATCAGGGTTGAACTTTAAAGTTAGATTTAGCTTTGGGGTTAGGGTTTACGGTTTGCAAAGGGTTAACGGTTGATAAGTTTAGCAAAAAAGTTTGCGACTTCATGGATATAAAGTGCTGTTAATTGTTAGGAATAAATATATAAGTTAAACTCTTAGGGCTGAAACCTGAAAGTTTGTATCATGCGTATTTGAATTTGTTGGTTTGAATTTCACATAACCTCTGAAATGAATGCTTGTTGGCAAGAGGATATTGCAGTGATAAACTAATTAATGCCATGTATTTTAAGAATCGCTCTGTTAAGTAAAGCATGTAGAAATGTTATTTTTTTAAAACTATCAAAGCACTTTAGGTTAGCAGAAATTCTCCTCATCATCCGAATCTGTACATCAGTGAGCAGTTAACATAATTTTTAACTACATTTTTTGAAGCCAGTGGGTTTAATAATCTTTTGATTTTATTTTGTAAGTGGTAAATCGTATTGGAGATAGAATTTAATAAATGTATCTTTAACTGATGCATCTTACCCTAAAATTGTCATCCCGCCGACCATTCTATTAACTAGCTATACTGTAGAGCGGTTGGGCATCTCCCACATCATTTACGGCCTAAAGCGAAAATCCTTTGCCCCAGTCACTTGCTATTCACAAATTCAGTTCCTGAAACACCAACATTCAATAAAGTTCGTGAAGCAGAAAGCACACCTTACGTAAATAACCTCTAATGGCTTATTAAAGAATAAATCACTTGTTGTTGTTTAGGGGGCCCTGTCTTTCTTTTCACCAGGGCCTACAAGGTCAGTAACCAGCACGGGTTATCCGTTTTCGTTTTAATGCTACTTCACTTTTCACAAAGGTTGGTGTTCAGCGGTTTCTTGTTAAAAAACAGTAACATTAGTTTGGAGCAAAATGTAGTTTGACGGTAAACAAATAAAAATGATTATTACCAACAACATACTAGAATGGCGACCTTAGCTATCTACTGTGAGATCATAATCACAAAACAAATTAAACTGGCAATAAACTGTAAAATTGGCAATCAGCACTACGATAAATAAATAAAGACAAAATGATTAAATATGGGACACAGGTACGGCGCCAGCTCAAAATAAGTCCAAGGGACTAATAATAAGCGAAATAATTTGAGGAAAAACCTCGACTAGATGTAGTCCCAAGTCACTACCAGCAACATTATTGCAACGTAAAGGTTTCCTCAGCACAACATAATATAGATAACTTAACTTGATCCATTTACTATTTAAGGCTAAAGGTTACTTTGAGTGCGTGTCAAAGGTAGAGTTGATTAAAACTTTTACTGACCTCTTGGCGGTGAAGCTTATAACCAGGGTCTATAAGGAGGGTCTGGAAAAGTTTTCCCCTCAGAAAATTTTGAAAACCTAGGATTGATTTGTTGCAATTTAGCGTATATCTTTTAGGATGCTTTTTGCTCAAATGTGGACAATATTAATTGGTAAAACTAGGACAATGAAGCCTATTGATCAGAAATTGACTTTTGCATAAAATTTTGATAGTTTTCTTAGGGGTTAAATCTGGCCCGATAGCACCAAAAATACATTGTAGAAAATTTATTATAGGTCTAATTAGGCTAGAATTGAACACTAACTCTCCATTGCCATCATGCATCACCTCAAATTGCGGATTCCTGCTTTCGGACATCATATTTTTACAATATAAAAGAGTGAAAAGTTGAAAAGATTAATCGCTAAATCTGTCCTGTGCTAAATCATAGAAGCTATACTGGAGAAAAACAGATATTATTACGTTTACAGTTACGTAGTGGCAACGAAACAAATAACGCAACAAACATTTGGAAATTTCGTATAATTTATTCAACCAAGGTAGTACCAGCACTGCACTTTTATTGCAAATCACCGGTCCACAAACTCATGTGTCTCAAATTACAGAAATGTCTCTAAACAGAAGTGGGAAGACAGGTTCATCCCATTCCCCCCAGTTGCGCCAACCGTGATCGGACACACCAATTGTTCACAGGACACCGGCAATTACCCATTGCTTACCAATAGTTCACTACTATGGCTTGCACAAAACACATAATCAAAACATTATTAATTTTGTCTAAATATAACAAAAGCATGCAAGCATACCTAACTTTCATAATTCCAAATCCATTACATCTTAAAGCTGAACAAACGGCAGCTCTGTTTCGATTTCAATCAACTAACATAAGTTCTTATTGTACAAACTTAAATTGGACAATTATTCCAATACACAATTATTCCACAATAATTGCAAGATGTGTACAGTTGAATAAAACCCACCAAGGAGCCCCAAATTGTACCGCGACCCAATTATGATAATTTACAGATGCTTTACGGTCCCATAAAACCTACCAATGCACCCTACATTGAGCCGACCACTGTTTTAACATAATCTAAAAATAGATTTTGGCCAATGAAAACCCTTTTATCGAAAATCAAGATCTAGCCCTGCATTATGATGCTGGTTAAGAATAGTCGATATACGATCTTGGCGTACATTATCACCAAAAACATTAGTGTTTGAGTGGGATCCGTTCCGACTCTCACGAGCAACCTTTGGGTTGTGAACAGTGTTGAGATTCAAAAAACCTGAATAGTTTTTCTCAATAATGGCGTGCCAGAATACGATGTACATTGATGTAGGCTACAAAGATATTGCAACGTAGATTCTCCTACAGTTCAATTGTTTTGGTACTTGCCAATTTATGCCGGTAGCGCAGTAGACTACTACAATATATCATTCTACAATTACTTCAACAGGTAGCATTTCAACAGTAAACGTTTGCTTTCATAATCTTCTTTTTCTTTCAGCTTTTATATGAGGCGCTTTGCGTAAACAGAAAAGTTTCATTTCATACGGACTACAATAATCAATGCAATTAAACAAATCGTGATGCAGTTTGACAAATCGCAAATTGCTCTGTACAATTGCAGCGTGCAGAGTTGCTGGTTGTCAAGTCAATAAAGTTGTAGCTTTCATCAGAACAAATACAAGGTGTAATAACGTATTTAAGACAGTGTAGTGATTAAGTGTAGCCGACTAGCATGTCGTTCGCCATGGGTTCGCAGCTCAAGATGTTAAACTATTACACCATTCATTGTAATAACTACGCAGAATGCCACCAATCATACCCCCAGGGTGTCCATAAATTATCTTTACAATTTATTATAATTCAACAAATTTTTTTTGTTATTTTCTTCTGGTTTGTTTAATAGTAAATGGAAATATGAAGATAATAAATTGTTCGTCTTTTGACAGGTACTTTTTGAATTGATCAGGCTTGAAATTGTAATTTAATGCTTTTGGTGCAATTTTTCGAATTTGGGAGCGAAAGTGAAGTTTGTAAAAATGAGCATGAAAAAGTTCAGTGCGTTTCCTGGTTTATTGCGAGGAAGTCTAGCATTCAAGCCCAGAAAAACTTCAGAGGCTAGAAGAAAGCAACTTGCGAGGTTAATCATACGGTTACTGCATAAAACTTTTATCGAGACTAATAGCGTGCTACAAAGAAGAGGAGCTGGCCAACCCCAAACAAGAAAATAAGGATTTGAATCTGTAGAAATTCGAAATGCATTGCGGTATGTGGTATTTGTAACTGCGTATAGAAGTTACACAGTCACAAATATCACATACCGCAGTGCATAGTTTTGTAAAAAAATATTTGCGACTTCATGCATATAAAGTGCTATTATTATAGGCTCTTAAGCCAGAAGGTAAGCCGCGACGAAAAGAATTTGCGGTGAGCATGTCGGACAGGCTAAATCCAGATCCAAGATCTTTAAAATGTCTTTGCTTCAGCCATGAGTCAACATTCCACCTCTCTGGAATGCTAAGCAGACACAATTCAAGAATATGAAGTTGGGAAAACCCTCGCAAAACTTGGGAACTAGAGTCAGGTACCTCTAAAGTAAATGTGTGGCGTGGAATAATGCATGAAAAAATTATCGAACCATTTTTTCTTTGCTGAAAAATCAATTAGGCCTCAAATTTATCTCCACATTTTAATAGATTATGTGGCGCCACAGCAAGAGTATCAGCAATCAGTTATTTTTTGGGTCTTGATGTCCAATAATTTCTGAACGAAGTATTTTTAGATCAGTGAATTGGACGAGACGAACCCATCCTCTGAATGTCTCTTTGCTCCGACATTACACCGCTAGATCTTTTTTTGAGAGGTTATGTAAGAGATGTGGTCTAACGAACCAAAGTTCGAGACACTATTGACTTACAGCATCAAATAACTAAAGCAACAACTACGGTTACTGTAGATCAGTGGTTCCCAACCTGGGGGTAAATTACCCCCGAGGGGTAATATGTGATTCTTCGCTGGGTAATATGACACCACCAACACCCTAAAAATATAGGTTAAATGCGAAAGTCTAAGAAATTTAGCTAAACGTGCATAAAACGCCTCTAAAATTTAGCTCAGCCTAAAGCTGGTCTAAACCCATTCATTTCTTAGGCATGGCTATGAAGTCACAATCTAATAAACGAGTGGAATTACACAATGCCCTTTGTGACCATTTGTGACGTATGCGCTTAGCCAGTTTAGATTAGAATATACTGTGCTGGTCGGCAATTTTGTTTCTTTTTTCGTAGTTTTATCAAATTTATCTGAATTGTTGAGTTAGCTCTCTCTTGCCCATTCCACCGCTGACTAACAGAATTTGTTGTGATGCCCGGCACGGGCAAGAAGCGCAATTATTCTGAAGCTTTCCACAGTTATGGTTTCGTCAACTTGCCTGACAAGGTTCAAGACCGTCCCCAAGCAGCAAAAATGTCACACGATTGCCGAGACGCTCATAATGCCTTGTGCAAAGGTAATGGTGGCAAAGTTGTGTGGCGAAGATCAAGCGAATAAACTGAGTGTTGTGCCCCTGTCAAATGATACGATTCGCAGGCGGGTGGACGATATGGCTGAGAATATACTTGTGCAGGTAATTGAAGAAGTCAAGTCCAGCCCAGTCAAATTTTGTCTTCAATTTGACGAGTCTACGGATATCGCCAGCTGTGCAGTTTTACTGGGATACATTCGTTACGTTCACTGCAACATGATAAAAGAAGAATTTCTTTTGTGCGAAAATCTTACCACGACGACGAAGGGTGAAGATGTGTTTAACACAGTGAGCCATTTTTTGCAGAGCAACGGGATGGACTGGCATCGTGTCAGTCGACGGTGCACCTGCCATGATGGGTGGTCAACGCGGCTTGAAAGGTTTTGTGAAAAGAGCGAACCCGAGTATACAAGTCGATCACTGCACCATTTATCGGTATTCACTCGCATCCAAGACACTGCCAGCTTCCTTGAAAGCAGTTTTCGACGATGTTGTCAGAATCGTGAACTTCATCAAATCAAAGGACTTGAACTCTCGCATATTCAAACAATTCTGCAATGAAATGGGACGAAGTTACGAAGTTCTATTGTACCACACAGAAGTGCGATAGCTCTCGCGGGGAAGAGTGGTAAGTCGAGTAGTGGAACTTCGTGAACCCATCAAGTGTTTCCTCATTGAAAAGAAATCAGATTTGGCTGCCAAATTCTCCGATACAGAACGGCTTTCTCGATCGTGCTACTTGGCCGATATCTTTGGGGAATTCAACAAAGGGAACTTAGCTTTGCAAGGAAAGAACATTACTGTCCTGGACATGCGCGAATCCGTTTCCGCATTTATCTCAAAGCTCAAACTGTGGAGTAGGAGGATCTCGAGGGGAGTCACGGCACAGTTTTCTACATTGGATCAATTTCTTGATGACAACAACAAAGGACAAAAGTTCCTAAATGAAGCAAAGCAGGAAATCCAGAAGCACTTGGACGAACTTGTCCATTACCTGGATCGTTACTTTCCAGACCGAGAAACAGCACCTCTTCAGTGGTGCGTGCAGCCGTTTTCAGTAGATGAGGACCAGGTTGCAGATGATGACTTTCCAGCAAAGAAGGAGTGGATTGCCTTGAGGCTAAACGAGAGGAAGAAAGTGGAGTTTCAAAATACTGATCTACAGGCTCTCTGGATTTCGCAACTCAGTGACCCACCAACACTGGCAGAGCGAGCGTTGAACATTTTGACATCGTTTTCGACTACTTATTTGTGTGAAAAAGGATTTTCAACTGTGATGGGTATGAAAACGAAAAAGAGGAATAGGCTGAGTGTGCAAAATGATGCACGTATTGCACTGAGTGTTACGGAGCCAAGAATTACAGCACTGGCTATGCAGATGCAGTCGCAACCGTCACACTGAAGACAACATTATTCTTGCAGTGATTCTTTCTAAAACTAAACTTACTGAAAAGTAGGCTACTGAAAACTAGATAAATACGAACAAAATTTCGTTGAGTTCTTTTGACTGTTTTTTCTTGCTATGGTTATTCCTAAACTTACTGAAAAGTAATGAAAGCAATAAATACTAGCACAATTGTGTTCTTTTACGAAGTGAAATATTGAGGGTAATAAAGCATATTTGCTACCTTGATTTGGGTAATGCCTCCAAAAAGGTTGGGAACCACTACTGTAGATGTTCGCAAGAACGTAGCTAGAAATTCAACAACGGCTTATCCTTCGTGCCACTGATGTTGCACTCGTAGAAATATAAGCTACAAATACAACTAAAAGAACTCGAAGAATTTCCCGTTACTACAAAAAAAAACAAATAAAAATATATCAAAATGTAAAACTTTTGTTAAATTTTTTGATAATTTATGGACACCATGTATATCAGTACAGTGGAATCTTTATGTGAAAATCGGGATTCATATCATACTTTAAGATACAACAGAGAAAAGAAAAAAAGAGTAGCCAACTGAACTAGCCATGTTTCGCCATAATTCGAAGGAAGATAATTGTGCAAACCTTCGTGAAAAGTTGTTTTGTCTGTATTCTTGTTCAATTTTAAAATATGCTATAGATGTAGGGCTACACCCGATGTGTTGGCTGGACAGTGCCGTTGCCAGAGCTAACACGTGGGGGTATGAACCCCAAATTAGGGCACACCGAAATAGACGGAAGTTTACAAACTAAAATCGATATTTTAGAACTTAAAATCTTGCGTATTTTTTGGAAATTCTGTATTTTTTTTTTGGAAAAAAACAATAGATTACAGAATGCTTCGCTGAATTGAGTAGAAAGCGAGCTTGCATGATGTTACAAGTGATAGAGTTTATTGTGGGATGACGATCGTGGAGCTGCCGTGATAACTTTACAATATAACTAGCCGGCTTCGCCCGGCAGGGGTCCTCCATCAGTAATGTCGGGGTTTAGGATTTCGATTCAACCGGCTGCACCGGCTTCACCCATCCGGCTCTTGTGTGAGCAGTGGCGAAAAGTTGATGAATTTTATGCATTCACAATTCCTGCACACACATCTCATCATCATATTCTCTTAATCATGACTGGTAATGCTCACAAAGAATCTTGCCACAAATTATCGTTAATACTTGTAAGGGAGAAGGAATTGAAACACAGTCAAAACTGATGGTAGCGGCGAAACGGTGGTTGCTTTCACAATTACAGAAATAAACTATTTGATGGTAAGCCTATTTTGCGATGTGGTGCTGCTCCAAATGTTCTCTGTAAATTCAGTTTTACCAATTCCTAGAGTTATGATTTTTTGTTGATTTTTTCTTAAACTTGGAATTTTATTACAATGCTGTGGACTGTATAGACACAATTATCTTAAAAGGCAGCATATCAGCAAAAAGAAAAATCCTTGCTTTATAGCAGGGGTGGCCAAACGTGGCGCATTGCATGGTTGGAGGTGGCGCATTTGATGTTTTGGGCAATTTGAGGAAGGGTGCTTATACATGCCCCGAAAAATTTGTCACAGTATATTAACACTCTGAAGTGAGAAGATCGATAAATTCAGGGGTGATCTCCAAAAAAAAAAAAAAAAAAGAGGTCATCGCCTGTTTCGCCGCGCCAATGCGATCACTTTTGGCCTAAATATGTCACCAAACTTGACGCCAGACAAGTGAAGACCTTTTTTTTTTTTTTTTTTTTTTGGAGACCATTGCTGAATTCGGCCTTTTTTTGACTTCAAAGTATAGATACACCACTACACGCTTGAGGGCAATGATAAGTTGTGTATGTTTGTGTGGCGAAAAATTTTGGCGCATGGACTGAAAACGTTGGCGCATTGAGCCAAATTTGGCTCATTGCATATCTACAGGTGGCGCATTGCTCACTTTGCAATCTAAATTTTGGCGCATGGTCTGAAAAGTTTGGCCACCCCTGCTTTATAGTATATACGACGGCGTCGTCCGCAGAGGCCCCATCAGTAACGTCGGGATTGAGAGTGTCGGTTTAGCCGGCCGAGCCGGCTTTATCTATCAGGTTCTTATATAAACAGTAACCAAAAGTTTATGTGGTTTCTGCATACAAGAATTTCACGACCTTTTGTGCTCGTTTTCCTGATAAAATTTCTTATTTAAGGTCCTGGCTATGCCTTAGGTCTATGTGGTCTGTTCATTGCTGAAACCATCCCAATCAAGCCTTGCGTTTGCCGTAGTTTGAAAGTAGGGAACACATTTTGGCAATAAGCTATTTTCAAGCAAAATAGCGAAAATGTCTTTCTTGTGGTGCAAATTCATTCATACAGTGACGCTTTTTCTTTTGATTTTCCCTCAAACTTTCTCAAGTCCTCGCTGGCTACGCATTATGTAACATGTTGTTTTCTCCCTGCTTGACGTAACCTGGGAAGTGAAAAGAGTCCTTGCTTTTGCCCAAAAGTTTGGTCTGATCCCGCTAGCTTTATAAAGCTGTTATAAAGCAAAATACCAATAATACTGTATATTCCATGTGGTACGATTTGACACAGTGACGTTGTGGTCTTTTGATCTACTCTCAAACTTTCTCAAGTCCCTGCTGGCTACGCATTATGATTTATATTTTTTTCCTTGCTTACGTATGCTCCAAGAAGTTAAAAGATTCTTCGCTTTTCCCAAGTTTTTAGGTTTGATTCCGGTAGCTCTATAAAGCAATTATCACACAAAATACAAAAAATGTTTCTTCTAAGTGTGGTGCGATTTTACTCCGGCAGGGCGTACCATCACCCGTGCAAATTTAAAACGTATCAGTTAATGCAGCTGCACCGGCTTCACCGTACAAACATTTGTGAGAGCAAAAACCAAACGTTTTAGTAAATATAAGCCATAGCTCCGGTACATGTAATGGTGATCATGTAGGTCTATTAATCAAGACTGGAAGTATTTAAAAAGAATGATGACACAAACTACTATTCGTAATTTTTAAAAGTGTATAAGGGATGAAACAGTCACAATTGATGGCGTCAGCCAAATGGTAGTTATTTTGACGATTCAAGATATGAGCTAGTTAGTGGTAAGCCAATGTGGCATATTGGTGGCTCCGCTTTGTATTAATATTTGTGACATTAAGATTTTTGTCCGCGCTGTTTGCTTTAATTCGGCCATAGCATGAAAAAAGGCCATGCCTTTCCCTTAAATCATGTAACTTATTGCGGCTAATAAGCTCCTTTCAAGCAAAAACGTTCCCTCAATCCAGTACCCCCAATCCAGACCTCCCTTCTAATAATAGAAGATTAGTGTTTTGTACCAATAGAAATATTCTTGCAATTACAAAAATTAGTAATGGGTTTTACCATATATGTTCGCTATCAAAATGATAGTGGATAATTTTGCTGCCTGCTGCTATTCTCACTATACAGTCGCAAGCATTGTGATGTCATTTAAGATTATGGCCCAACAGTGCGTTTGAGCTATTAAATATTAGGATTGCTAATTAGCACTTTTTCGTTACTGTAGGCGAATTAATATAAATTGACGTCTCTGACTGCGTGCATGTTTCTTGGCCATGGCATGAACGCCTCCATGCAAAGAGCAAACTAACCCGAATGAAGCACTCACAGT
The DNA here is from genome assembly GCA_963675345.1 of Trididemnum clinides. Lineage (NCBI taxonomy): Eukaryota > Metazoa > Chordata > Ascidiacea > Aplousobranchia > Didemnidae > Trididemnum > Trididemnum clinides. Next base: position 34,179,009 of record OY776290.1, on the reverse strand, counting down.
TAAGTTATGGCAATAGCAGGGGGCCCCATTAATAAAGTCGAGGTTAAGAATATCAAATCAGCTGGCTGCGCTAGCCTTACCCTATTGCTAAGAAGATTGCTTCACCATTTAGATCATATGTTGCTAGACACCTATATTCTTTTGCAAAAGATAAGAAAGAGCCTTCATTAGCCCCTCATCTTTTTCTTGGGTAAACACGAAGTGTTTTGCTTGGAGTAGGCTACATATCAGAATTTATAGAGACTTTATTTTTTAATGAATCGTTTTGTATATTTCGATGAATAATGCTAAAGATCTATGCTATTGAGAAAGAATAAACAAAATGTATTAAAGGATTTTTTCACGAAACTGCAATATTGTCAAGTGCTAGCACCAAAATTTTGTGTTTTTAACTGGCAGACTACATTTCATAAACGTTTAGCGACTTCAGTTTTTGATAAATTTTTTTTTTAATGTCGACAGATAATGCACACGAACCATGCTTGTGAGGAAAAGTAGTCAAAATGTATCAAAGAACTAACTTTGCAAACAATTGCAAGTTTGTTAGGTCAAGTAGGATAATTGTTCAACTAAAAATGGAACATGATGTATGTTACGTGGTTTTCGAAAGACAAAAATGTATTCGCTAATACTACTAACAGCACAATATAAGGCAATAATAACTAAATAGACTTAAAGCTTTAGTAGAATTTTCGAATAGTGACTAGCTTCTGTCTGTCAACCATGTTTCTGAAATTTAGCGCATCGGTGAATGACAGAAGTTTGCAATCGGACAAAAGGCAAAAAAGATTACAAACATAAAAAGGGACATAAATTCATTACATACCCATCCCGAAAACGCAAACTTAAAAGCGTTTTACAATTAAGGTTAAACAGAAAATTTAAATCAAGATTAAACTTACAAAAAAAGACAGGGAAAAGAAGAAAGAGGCTAAAGTATCAAGCTATCTATATCGGCATGAAAATTAATTACAGTTAAAACCATGCGTTTGGCTCCATCAAGCGTGCGAAAACAAACAAAAAATCACAACACAAAAACTAGAAAGGAATGCGGTTTCTACCATTATGTTCAATCGTCTAAAAGTTTTCCTTCCATGCACAGTTTTTTCAGGTTACTCAGGTTTTCAGCATGCACAGGTTTTCAGGTTTTCAGCATGCACAGTTTTTTCAGGTCTCGTACAATGTTCTTCCGTCTCCAGTTCTAATTCTGACTCTCCGCACCAAATTGGCCGCATCCGGCATCACCTCTTCCACTACACGCTTTGGCCAACAGCCTCTTTTCAACTGATCATCTTGAATAAGCACAAGATCACTCTTTTTGAAATTGGTTGATCGCGAAGCCATCTTTCCCAAAATTGATTTGCTAAATACTGTGTTTTCTTGCAGGATCTTTTATATCCATCACTCTTTAAGAATACTCCAGGCGGGAATCCGTCATCAAGAACACTGGTTAACAACATTCTCGCCGTCAGTGCGAAAAATTTGTTCGAAGATAAGGGAGTTTCTGATATTGGGCGATTATTCAGAATTCGCTCAACTTCGGTCAATAATGTTATCTAATCGTATTCCTCCAGAGTCGCTTCTACGACAATTGATCTCAAAATTTTACGAACAATTCGAAAATACCACTCGTAGAATCCACCTTGATGAGATGCTAACGGTGGATTAAAACGCCACTCAATGTTATTTTGCACCATAGCATTCTGAAAGTTCTTTGAATTCCAAATTTTAATCCCGTCATTGAGCTCCTTGTCAGCCATCACAAAATTCCCTTCGTCATCGCTGTACATAACCTTTGGCCTCGTAATTCTACGATTGCAAAACCGACGAAACGCTTGAATAAAAGCACTTGATTCAAGGGATTGCGCTACTTCAAAGTGAACGGCTCTCGTGTTTAAACAGCTGAAAATACACACATAACGTTTACAAGAGCTTCTTCCTACCCTAACGAATAACGGACACATCAAATCAGTACCACATGTCACAAACGGCGCAGAGGGGGTAACCTTAGGTACAGGTAATTTACCCATCTGCTGTTTTACAGGTTTATCTTTCCAAAATCTGCAGTTCATACATTCCTTTAAGCCACTTTTTACAGCTGTTCTTCCCTTCCATATCCAATAACATTCACGAATGGCATTTAATATATGATTGCACCTAAGATGTTTTTTCCGGGTATGGATTTCAAGGATCAACAGCTTTGTAACATGGTGGTGTGAATAGGCAACAAAATGGGGTGCTTCGCGCAATTGTCAAGAGGAGAATTTTGAAGTCTTCCACCGACTCTTAAAATTCCATTTACCTTGCACGGATTCAAAGCTTGCAACTTCCATAGACAGAGCTGCTCGCTTACAGGCATGATCGAGCTCAGCTCGTTACAATCTGGCAAAGCATCAATACATAAAGAAAATGACTCTCCTTGTGTTAAGCGAATGATAATCTCTGTCGACTTATCCAACTCAGCCACAGTCAATGTAGCCGTTTGATGCTGATAGCGCTCCGGTTGCCTTTTCCATTTACGATAAAGCATAAATCGAGTTAACCAAACGACTGAGCGTCGAAGGCGTGTGATGTCAGAATAACGACGCAACAAATGATGCATTGAGTTAGAGGCAGAACGTAGAAGACTGTTCAAGGAAACCTTGATTTTTTTCAATTCGGGATCATCGGAATCATCAAATTCGGATAAAAACGGTTGCTTAGGTCAGATGTTCTCAAACTGGGGTCCGTGGCTTCGTCACGATAAGTAAATCAATCAACGGTTGTCTCGGTTAGCAGAATGTCCCGGAAATTCACTTCAGCGAAATTATGAAAAGTAACTCTAGCCTGACGATGAAACAGACCGCAAGTGACACAATCGCGGCAGTAATACAAGTACTAATCTTTTTTTTAGAGGACAGCTTCATTTTCTTTTGCGTACGTATTTTAATTAATATTATTGGAAATGAGTTGGGTGACAAAAGTAATGTCACATATAATTGGGGTCCGCAAAAAAAGCACATTCGCAAAAAGGGGTCCCCAAAGCAAAGAGTTTGGGAACCTCTGGCTTAGGCCATTCTCGTACACAGCAAACAAGAATGATGAGCCATGAAGCCACATGTCAGCAAGGTCAATTTCATCAGGCGAAACTGCGCGAGAGCCGATGTCTGCGGGTTTTAAATCAGTGGGCACATACCTCCACTGCTGAGGTATACTTAGCGTATGAATAAGTTCAAGTCTGTTAGCAACAAAAGACATGTACCGACTAGACGTGTTCTGAATATAGCGCAAAACAACGCCAGCGTCAGTCTAAAAAAACAATGCGATCAATTACATATTCGGTTTCCGGACGTACAGCATGAGCGAGTTTAACAGCAATCACAACTGCTGACAGTTCTAAGCCAGACACTGCAGGCGATTTTAATGGCGCAATTCGGCATTTTCCCAACACAAACAAGCACCCAATTGATTCGCTATAACGCACAATACGAAAGTAAGCACATGCACTATAACCATGCAGTGACGCATGACAAAACACATGTAATTCAATACTTTGCCATCCCCTCCCAGAAGTTTAAAGCTTCTGGGTAGAGATATCGACTCCAAACACGCCAATAATTTCAGCCACTGATCCCAATCGTCTATGCCCACCCCGGCATTGGAGATTAACTCATCTCAAGGCAACCCCATACGGCACGCCTGCGGCAGAACTCTTCTGGCTGAAAGCAAAAAAGGTTGCAAAAGTCCTAGAGGATCGTACGTTTGCCATATCATCGACAACAAACCGCGTCGAGTATGAGGAATTTTAACGTATTTTAACCTTTACCTGTAGGACGTATTTTAACCAGGAATGTGGAAGCGGAAGCGAAAGCTGGAAGCGGTCCTTTTTCTGTGGAAGCGGAAGCACCAAAATTCCACCGCTTCCGCTACCACATAGGAGGGAAGAATCGAGGGAGAAAAGAAATTGGTTCTGCTATCCTTCGGAGAAGAGCGAATAGAGAAAGCGTACACATTTAGAAATGAGAGTGGGGAGTTGTTTAGAGAGATGCTGACCCCCACAAAATCAGAGTAGGGGTCAAGCGAAGAAAGAGAGGAGGTAGAAAGCTCATAGAAGGATAAGCCTTACCTGACGAAAATGATGACGCCGCCGTTAGCGTCTGTGACATTAGTAGAAAAAAATACCAGATCGGGAGTGGGTGCCATCGAATCGCAGAGCAGAGAATCCAGGGATCTGGAAAGAGGAAGACAAATTTAGGTTAGATTCCTGGATACAAATAAGGTCAACGGGATGAGATGAAATGAAGTGTAGCAGTTCAGTGCTCCTGGCTCGGAGACTCCCAGCATTCCATTGAAGAACCCTGAGGGAGTTAGAGAGGGGAAGAGGAAGTAGGAGGTAATGAGAAACAGCCAGGAGTATGAGGGGGTGGTGAGGGTGCAGAGGGAGAAGATACAAAGTGGGCGGAAAAAGGATAGGAGGTTTGAAGACGAGGGTGGGATGCGAGTGCTGCATTAGCAGAAGGGAGTCTAGATGGGCCAGATTGAGCAGTGGAGGTATACTAGCTGGAGGAGTCCGAGGAAGAAGTTACAGTGCTGATAGGTGTAGAATCTCCAAAAAAAAACAGGACGCAGCAGTGAGGGGAGCTACAGGAGTGAGAGCTGCCAAGAATTCTGAATCTAGAAAAGGAGAGTAGTGAGCATTTTAAATGAACCCAAATATAGCATGTTCAGCGTTGCACTGACCTACCCCGCCAGGTCACATTTCTAGCGCACACTGAACAGGGAAAGACGGGACAAGGGTTAGAATGAACGTTGCCGCTCATCAGGAGAAGGAGAAGGATGAGAAGACGGGCAAGAGAAAGGCAGGAGAAGAGAGAAAACAGGCCGATTTCAAAGAGATTGCGTGCTACCCTTCTGCGGTTGTTCAGGGGCTGCAAGGCGAAAAAATGGTTTGTGTGAGGGCAGTGCCCGAAGTAACTGGGACCCTCGGGAAAGCCAACAGCTATTTTAACCCAACCAAAACGGGGTTGGGGACCGCTTCACCACGTTGAGGCGGCTGTTGATTGGTGCAATTCAATTTTGCTCGCTTTACATGTATATACTATATATAAGTTACGACAGAAATTTCGCATTCACTATCCAAAAAGATCGAAGTCAATACGTGTTTTGGGGACGGACAGAAAGTCCGTAATAATGATTAGAGTTAAAGTTAAATCAAAGTCAGAGTTAGTTAAGGATAGAGAGGAAAATCAGCGCTATACGGTGTAATTTGTTGTTGTGACGACAGGTTATTTTCGAGAGCTGTAATATGTGATCATACGGTTTAGATCTGAGAAGCATTAAGTCAGTGGTTCCCAACCTGGGGGTAAATTACCCCCGAGGGGTAATATGTGATTCTTCGGTGGGTAATGTGACATCACCAACACGCTAAAAATATATGTTATATGCAAAAGTCTAAGAAATTTAGCTAAATGTGCATAAAACGCCTCAAAAATTTAGCTCAGCCTAAAGCTGGTCTAAACCCATTCATTTCTTAGGCATGGCTATGAAGTCACAATCTAATAAACGAGTGGAACCACACAATGTCCTTTGTGACCATTTGTGACGTATGCGCTCAGCCAGTCTAGATTAGAATATACTGTGCTGGTCGGCAATTTTTTTTTCTTTTTTCGTAGTTTTATCAAATTTATCTAATTGTTGAGTTAGCTCTCTCTTGCCCATTCCACCGCTGACTAACAGAATTTGTTGTGATGGTCGGCACGGGCAAGAAGCGCAATTATTCTGAAGCTTTCCTCAGTTATGGTTTCCTCAACTTGCCTGACAAGGTTCAAGACCGTCCCCAATGTGTCATATGCAGCAAAGTGTTGACGAACGAAAGCCTGAATCCATCCAAACTCGAGGCTCACTTGAAGAAGTGTCACCCAGTTTTACAAAACAAGGACAGAGATTTCTTTGAACGCAAAGCAAAATGTCTAAAAGGAATTCAATTCGGAGCTCAGGGAAGTAGAGAACAGCAACTTCTTGCTACTGTTGAAGCTTCGTATGTAGTCGCCTACAAAGTGGCTAAGCAGCAAAAATGTCACACGATTGCCGAAATGCTCATAATGCCTTGTGCAAAGGCAATGGTGGCAAAGTTGTGTGGCGAAGATCAAGCGAAAAAACTGAGTGTTGTGCCCCTGTCAAATAATACGATTCGCAGGCGGGTGGACGATATGGCTGAGGATATACTTGTGCAGGTAATTGAAGAAGTCAAGTCCAGCCCAGTCAAATTTTGTCTTCAATTTGACGAGTCTAAGGATATCGCCAGCTGTGCAGTTTTACTGGGATACATTCGTTACGTTCACTGCAACATGATAAAAGAAGAATTTCTTTTGTGCGAAAATCTTACCACGACGACGAAGGGTAAAGATGTGTTTACCACTGTGAGCCATTTTTTGCAGAGCAACGGGATGGACTGGCATCGTGTTCAACAAGTGTCAGTCGACGGTGCACCTGCCATGATGGGTGGTCAACGCGGCTTGAAAGGTTTTGTGAAAAGAGAGAACCCGAGTATACAAGTCGATCACTGCGCCATTCATCGGTATTCACTCGCATCCAAGACACTGCCAGCTTCCTTGAAAGCAGTTTTCGACGATGTTGTCAGAATCGTGAACTTCATCAAATCAAAGGATTTGAACTCTCGCATATTCAAACAATTCTGCAATGAAACGGGACAAAATTACGAAGTTCTATTGTATCACACAGAAGTGCGATGGCTCTCGCGGGGAAGAGTGGTAAGTCGAGTAGTTTGAACTTCGTGAATCCATCAAGCGTTTCCTCATTGAAAAGAAATCAGATTTGGCTGCCAAATTCTCCGATACAGAATGGCTTTCTCGATTGTGCTACTTGGCCGATATCTTTGGGGAATTCAACAAAGGGAACTTAGCTTTGCAAGGAAAGAACACTCCTGTCCTGGACATGCGCGAATCCGTTTCCGCATTTATCTCAAAGCTCAAACTGTGGAGCAGGATGATCTCGAGGGGAGTCACGGCACAGTTTTCTACGTTGGATCAATTTCTTGATGACAACAACAAAGGACAAAAGTTCCTAAATGAGGCAAAGCAGGAAATCCAGGAGCACTTGGACGAACTTGTCCATTACCTGGATCGTTACTTTCAAGACCGAGAAACAGCATCTTTTCAGTGGTGCGTGCAGCCGTTTTCAGTGAATGAGGACCAGGCTGCAGATGATGACTTTCCAGCAAAGAAGGAGTGGATTGCCTTGAGGCTAAACGAGAGGAAGAAAGTGGAGTTTCAAAATACTGATCCACAGGTTTTCTGGATTGCGCAACTCAATGACGCACCAACACTGGCAGAGCGAGCGTTGAACATTTTGGCATCGTTTTCGACTACTTATTTGTGTGAAAAAGGATTTTCAACTGTGATGGGTTTGAAAACGAAAAAGAGGAATAGGCTGAGTGTGCAAAATGATGCACGTATTGCACTGAGTGTTACGGAGCCAAGAATTACAGCACTGGCCATGCAGATGCAGTCGTAACCGTCACACTGAAAACAACATTATTCTTGCAGTGATTCTTTCTAAAACTAACTTACTGAAAAGTAGGCTGCTGAAAACTATATAAATACGAACAAAATTTCGTTAAGTTCTTTTTACTGTTTTTTCTTGCTATGGTTATTCCTAAACTTACTGAAAAGTAATGAAAGCAATAAACACTAGCACGATTGTGTTCTTTTACGAAATGAAATATTGAGGGTAATAAAGTATACTCGCTACCTTGATTTGGGTAATGCCTCCAAAAAGGTTGGGAACCACTGCATTAAGTTAACTGTTGTAAAAGTAGTTGTTAGTAGTGAAGGAACTTGTAATAACTGTCTATTTGTTGAAGTGCTTAATTATTTTTTGAATTGTAGTAACGAAATATTTGATTTTCTTGCAAGCAATTCGTGATTTCTAAGTTTTTGTTAGTGGGGGTTCCGTGACAAACGCGAAAGTACATTAGGGGTTCCGCTATGACAAAAAGATTAAAAAGCACTGTTGTACATTCAACACGAGTTCTAATATCTAAGAAAAAGAAACACAGAGTAGTTCGGAACAATAAGCTCAAGCGAAGTAGGTAAAGTAATAGCAATAAATGAAGGTTTTTGTCTCCTCAAAATGATAAAGTGTTGAAGAAGGCAGGCTAAAGACCCACAAAAGTTAAAAAAATTGCCAACGGTCGTGTTTTCGTTTTTTGTTAGTGGAAGCGGAAGCGATAGGTATGGAAGCGGAAGAGGAAGAAAATAACCGCTTCCACATCCCTGATTTTAACCTTTACCTGTAGCGGTCTGTTTCAGCATCCCAATAAATCCCTAAAGCCTTTTGTATGGGCAATTCGCCGTTGACAAAGTTAAACACATTGGACGCTAAATTCTCGTTAGGTATCGTCTCCAGAAAAGGCTATCAGAAATGAATTTGGTGAGGTGAAAACCTCCACTTTTCAACAACAAGCACAATTGCTTGATCATCTCAACAGCTTCTTCAACAGTCACAAAGGATTTGCAAAGATCATCTACATAAAAATTTTTATATACTGCATGAATTACCTTTTCACAGGCATTTGTCTCATTGTCTTCCGCAGTCCTTCATAGTGCGAAGATGCGACCGATGGCGAGGAAGTACTCCCAAACAGGCGCATCTCGATCCTCTTCAGAAACGAACACTTGATGAAACATAGAGCGAATGTCTCCTACGACCGCGATTGGTTCCTCCCTAAACCGCAAAAACACTCCTAAAAGATTGTTAGATAAATCGTGTCCCTGCAAAAGCTTGTCGTTTATAGAAACATCATCAAACTTAATGCTAGAATCAAAAACTATGCGAAACTTGTTGGAAGAATTAACGTAGTAGTGAGGAATGTACCACATTTTCTCTGAATTTGATTCTTCATTGGTTTCCAGTTTAACGTAACCACAATCAATATACTCTTTCATCTTATTACAGTAATTTTTGTACATATCCTTATTTGCAATTAACTTCTTTTTTAGTGCAAGCGGTCTCTTCTCAGCAATTTTTTTTGGTTGTTGGGTAGTGAAGTATTTTTATCCTTCCACCGAAGAGCAATTATATAATGATCGTCCTTTTTATTAACTGACCCTTCAAATATTTCTAATGCTTTACGATCATCCTTAGACATTTTGATTACTTCAGGCAGCTTGATGTCTTTAAAATTCTGATGAAGTACGTCAAGTATTCTTTTGCAACTGCTATCCCTCTCAAGGATAAAATTAACCTTGACATCTCTTGAGTAATCAGCAGATGAACATAAATAGTCGTTTCCCCACAAAGCGCAGCCCAATGATGTGTGCAAGGCATGTGGCTCATTGCTAGAACCGTACCTCAGCTCAGACACACAAAAGGCACTCTGCACATTTTGGCCTAAAAGCAGTTCAACTTTCGAGTTATCTATGGCAGGAAATTTTAAGTCTGCCAAATGACTTAATCTTGAGATATCTGATTGCTCGGTATGCTTGAGCTGACATTAATTATGACCTTCTGCACAAGTACGTGATTCACTTCGAAAATGTTTGATTCACCCACACCTTGAATGCAAATAGATTTAATTTTTTTATTCAGTGGTGCCACGGTATTGTTTGTACAAATGTCAATTTTACAATCAGTTAAAGGGGCATTGAGCCTTTTTGGCAAGTTCAAAAGTGCATAAGCTAGTTTCTGATCCTTCGTCCATGAATGCCCAAGTCGTCAGTGAATTACAGGGATTATCAACCCAAATATTTTCGGATACCACTTTATGTAGCTTTCTTCCACACTGATTTATCTTCGCTGCGCATTAATTGCAGGCAATATTTACAGATGTGGTTTCCTTTGGTTCAGAAGGCAATGATTCTTTCGAAGGGGCACTACTGTTTGACACGTTTCTACGCAATAGCGCAGTGGTTCTCAAACTTTTTGCGATGCGACGCATTTAAAAAAGCTTGCGAGACTTTGCGACGCACCAGACAGCATCCTACAGTTTACTTTGCCGTACTGCGAGATAAATGTGACCCATAATTTACATAAATAACTTCCCCTATGCTCCCGAGATTTTGGATTGTTCTATCATCTTCAATCGTAAAATTACGCTCTTCCAAGTTTGTAACTCATCTTTCCTGTTTTCGTCCAACATACAACTGAATGCTTTATTCTCTATATATTTTTCGCCAATTAAGTTAAACTTCTGCAATTTGATTCTTGAATAACAAGTCAACCATTACAACAGTGTATTAAAAACACTATTATGAAAATGTCAGAAGAAAGTAAGAAAGGAATCTACGATCAGAGTTCTTTTGACGCAATAAAGCCTAGACTTAATGGCACAAAAACAAAATATCCCGCGACGCCTTTGGAAAATTGAAACGACTCACCGAGGCGTCGCGACGCACAGTTTGAGAACCACTGCAGTAGCGTGTTGTGACGTCTGTGGCAATGACTGCAGCTCTTGCTGAGTCTGCAATGTGCAACTCCATGACCTGCTCTCAAGCAATTGAAACAAAGCCTGTGCTTTTTCACCACTTTAGTTCTTTTCTCCAAATCAAACTCCTTAAAAAGGTTGCAATGCCACAACTGGTGCTCACCATCGCAACAGGGACATTTGACCAGCTTGGTTGCATCAACACTATCCGAAGCACTTTTTGCAGCAGCGACGTTGTACTTTCTTGGCAAAACACATGAGATGATATTTTTTTGATTTCCCTTCTTGGATAGCATATGCTGTCCTAAAAAGCTCTCAGCATCACGAGCAGCTCGGTCCAATAATTTTCTCAGCTCTGAGAAGTTAGAACATCCTGTTGTTTCATTTTTTCGAGATATTGAAACAAACTCTGCTTTAAGCTCGTAAGGTAATCTTTCAAACAGTTTCTCAACCACATCTGGACTATCCAGCTCAAAAAGCTTTTGCCAACTGCGAAAGGTAGCTTCACAGCAAACCATTTTATCACTTAATGAGGACAAAGCTTTACCATCCCATTCACTAATCTTTTCTCCTTCTAAAAGATCCTTTCTCACTACATTCATTAAGCGATGTCTGTTAACAAACCTTGAATTTAGGCGAGCTCGTGCTGTGCGATAAGCCTGCGACTTATAATAAATTCTGCCTAAGCCACTAACGATTTCATTAGCTTCACGAGAGCAAAGAGATTCAAGCTAGAGTAGACTGTAGCCATCATCTGGTGCACTATATGCAACTATTTATCGAAGTTTTCTATAAATTCACAATGTTTTAGGCAATCACCATTAAAGGGTGTGATAGCCAAAGGTTACATGAATGGTGTGTTGTGAATAATAGGCAACGCATTTTGGAATCCTGGTTGTGGTTGCATTTTAAGTCCATTACCAGTTGTGAACACTGGCGCATGGACATTTGGCCACTGTGTGTCATAAGTATTACTCTCCTGTGCCTCAATTATCACCCCATTCCCACTAGAGGTAGAAGAATCTGCATGAATTGGTGGTATTGGTGATGACATAACACGATTATCCAATCCAATTGTCTTACCTTATCACCTAAACCTGAGACTATAGAGTTTTCAGCCACATCAGGATCCTTTACCTTAGATTCTTTCAACAAATTTAATGCAACCACTTTAGAAGGGACGTGCGCTCTTACTGGTATGAGCGCAATTGTATTACCATACAATCCAAAAACATCATCCTTACTGTTCTTTGGTGGAGTACTGACACCCTTCACAAATTTTGATTTGGGGCTACCAACTTTGACATTAATCAACAAATTTAAGCATGTTTTATGCAGTTGCTCAATGCCACCGATAACATTCTCTATTTGGCTTTTAATCTCCTCACCATCAATTGATGCCTGAATCAATGAGGCTTCCAAATAAAGTTTGTCACACCTTTCCAAAGCACCTTCCAAAGATTGGCTTACCTTTAACGCCTTTTCTGATTTCATTTCTAATTTGATGAGTTCTATCTTGTTCATACTCAATGATCTTAAACAAGATTCATTACCCACGACCACACACGATGGCATCGGATCACTCGAATTGAGACAAAGATTGCTACTATTTACAACTTCACTGGCAGGCACCTCCAGCATAGTGATAAGATTGTAGTACACAGATATTCTACAACAATTAGCCGCTTACAAGAAACACTATATATGCCTACCAGGATACCGGTTTATAAACAAGCCTATCCTGCTATGGTCTCACAAAAACAAAAAAAACTTTTTCAAACCTAACTGAGCAACTATCTAAAATAACCACAGATAAACTGCTGTGGTCCATTAACTATTCGAAAAGAAACGTTACGTGGTTTTTGAAAGACAAAAATGTATTCGCTAATACTACTAACAGCACAATATAAGGCAATAATTACTAAATAGACTTATAGCTTAAGCAGAATTTTCAAATAGTGGCTAGCTTCTGTCTGTCAACCACGTTTTTGAAAGTTAGCGCATCGGTGAATGACAGAAGTTTGCAATCGGACAAAAGGCAAAAAAGATTACAAACATAAAAAGGGACATAAATTCATAACAATGTATGGCAACCAATTTTTGATCAACCAGTATAAACTAACCCATAGCCCTAAGTAATTGGAGTCACATATTGCTGGAAAGCAAATTTCCTAAACTTTCAAAGAACAGTAATTGTTAGTACCTTATTATGACATTTTGTATCAAAATTACCTGTTTCTATTGAGCTTACAACTTTTTGGGAGGGATAAAAAGTTACACCACATGTCTGAAAGGTAGGTTTTTTCAGTATAAAACCAAATATTCACCGTGCTTATTATTCACTGTTTAATTTGTTGGAGAAAGTTTGAAAATCAGTTGAGAAATGAGGTCGCAAATCAGTTTCTGAGTAAACTGATCTTGCAAAAAACTTGCAACCTTTGAAAACATCCTCATATTATGATGTAGTTAATCGTGCGAGACATATTATGACATCATAGAGCGAGTTTTAGGCGTGTAAGGGAAAAAAAGAAGAATAACGCTTCGAGGGCTTGAACTACTTAAATAAAGAATTGCCCATAACATTGTCAAATAAGCTTTAATGGTTGTAAAATTGTTTTAATCGAAAGCATCTTGTAGGAAATAAGTTCCTCATGAGCAAGAGCGTGCTGACTGAACCCCAATTGCTGGGTGCTACTATAGCGTGAGGTCTACCGACATAAGTCACCTACCGAGGTGCAGGGTGAGGACTACCTCTTGACTTGCACCTACCGAGGTGCAAACCGCGTGAGGTTTGGGCTAGGGTTAGAACCACTGCTTAATCCTAACCCTAACCCTAACCCTAACCAATAATTTGTTTGTGTCATTCTTAGAAGATTTACGAAGTGTGTATCGTTAGAATAAATTTACCTTTGTGTGTGGAATGTATGTGTAGTGTTTGGAATTATTATAGCTATAGTAGTAGGCTAAGTGTGTAACTATAGTGTAGCTATAGAGGGGTGAGGGATAAATAATTCAGTGGTAGAACGCACGCTATAGTAGTAACCGGAGGTAGATCTCACGCTATAGTGTGATATACCTCACGCTATAGTAGCACCCTATGGCTGTCACAAAGAAGGAAGCACGACAGTAACGTTTTTGTTGCATTGATGTTAAACTCCGATTAACTTAGTTGTGCCAAATAATCAAAATTACGTCCATCCTCCACAACGATCAACAGCGAAAGAGAAGTGACAGACAACCAGAACACGTCCTTCTACCACGGCGATCGACGAAGAAAGAGAGCACAAAATCTCCGACCACATGGTGGGTAACAAAATATTGCACGCGTCACCACGAACTAGGTCGCTGCACACGTCTATGTAACCAGGACACTGCACAAGCCATATGAACGAAAACAACGGATAAACAACCTAATGGCGCGAAAGGCAAGCCGACCAAGGAGCTACCATGAGAGGACAAAAAATAAACATATCTAGCCCTAATAAAAAAGAAAAATAAACGTGTATAATTTTAGACACGATCAATAATAATAATAAACCAATACGCGTTGCAATATCACGGCTAGATTGCCGGAAAGCCATACAGGCTTAGATTTCTAGCGTGTAGTTACATCGCCAAGCGTTCGAACTATAGGAGCACGATATACTTTAAACGGAGATAGCCAAGCGGCTACAAACCTGACGGAAAATATTTCGTCAGTTAATATTACTTCATCAGTAAAATCGTAGGGAAAAGCAGCAGCGGTGCACGAGCTAGGCGTCAAACTGGGGACGCACGAAGTTGCAAACTAGCAAACACAGATCTAACAGTAAACAACTAGAATCACACACATCGGCGGGAGCGAAGTGCTCAGCCGCCGAAAGCAAACTAACAAAAAAATATAAAAAAAAGAAAAAAGGCGTTTGGCATGGCAACTCGATGAGGTGGGAGGCGCGACACGCTACAACCTTATTAATATCTCCTAAAACAGCGTTTAATCGCGTTTCTGCGATCAGTACTTTTTGAGAAAGAACAAAAAACAAATTGTGCAATGAAGCGTTGATTGTGACCTCATTTTAAACTCAAACAAATACATGTAAAAGTTTTTGTAATGCGGTCAGTCGCAAACTGGTTTTTGTTTGAGCAAAAAGCGGTTGCCCTCTGTCAAGTGATGCAAATTTTAAAAAAGTATTTTTGATCGTGACGTCATCGTGACGTCACCAAGACCCCTACGACACTCACCAGGGGGTGGTGATCAATCGTGGCAAGTTTGATACTTGTACCTCTAGCGGTTTCAGAGGAGTTAAAATAGACAGACACACAGACAAAATTGCGTTTTATACTATAGATATATCTTGTGATTTTGGCCATAAGTGAGGGATTTGAGTTAAACTTGTAAACACCCAGACTTTTGAAAACTCAATGTACCACCGATATTGTTTTTGGTAGTCAAATACTAGACGCGCTATGTTGCACATTACAGAAATTGTCAATACCAAATCCACATGCAATATGTAAAAAAAGAACACTACCGAATACAAACAACGAATTTTTTTATACAACGAAGAAGTTCGCAATCGATAATGTCAAAGAAAGAACACTGGAAAGTTTAAATACCGTATACATCAAGTTTGACAAAATGACGAGCATAATGCATTTACCAACTAAAGCAAGGGTTAAAACTACACAAAACTGTTATCTTTAAAGAGAGCGAAACTTCAAAAGTCAAGCAATTTTAACTTTAATTCAGGATGAGGGCCAGGTCTACAAAGGCAAGGGGGAATAACTGAAAAATTGCTTTAAGAATTGTTAATTAAAGGAAAAGACCACTATTTTGAGATGAGTTGCAAAAGTGTTGCCCTATAAATAATGTCACTCGGGACTGTTCTCCCGTGGATCATATCGTAGTTACGCAACAAACAAGCATAAAAGTGCTTTTAAGCGAATCAACAATGCCAGCAATAAAATCAATTTACTATCAAGTGACACCGTCCACTCT
Source organism: Trididemnum clinides (assembly GCA_963675345.1). NCBI lineage: Eukaryota > Metazoa > Chordata > Ascidiacea > Aplousobranchia > Didemnidae > Trididemnum > Trididemnum clinides. Next base: position 34,163,608 of record OY776290.1, on the reverse strand, counting down.
TGTGTGAGACACAGTTAATAACTATAATTGCTGCCCAAATTTAAAATTTAAAAGTAGGCGCAATCTCGACTCCTTGCTGAGTATGATGCGTTCTTGAGTGATAACGGTAAGAAACACGCGATAAATAAAAGTTCAAAATCCAAAAAAGTAACTAGCATAATGCATTTACCAACTAAACCAAGCGTTAGCGCTACACAAGACTTGTTATCTTTAAAGAAAGCGATACTTCAAAAGTCAAGCAATTATAGCCTAGGTACAGAAAAAGACAGGGCCTTTTTCTTCAACACTTGGAGAACAACGTGCAGCAACTAATTTACTGCATTACTTTACACACAATAACTAAGAAAAACTTTTGAAAGATATTAATTTGTTTGCCTAAGTCGTTAAGATACTTTTTTTTGAGAAGTGTTGACCCTAGAAACCCGGAAACCTCTTTAAATAGTTAAGATGCCTGACGCTGTTGCTTTGACAAAATAATAAAGTATTGTTTAACATTAGAAGCAGTTTTGAAGGTGGCAGTTTTGGTACCTTGAAAGTATTGTAAAAAAAGATATTGGATGTATTTGGATGACCCGATCAACCCCCATAATTGGTGTTGGCCTTCTACTGATAGATTATTTGCTAATGCCAACTACGATCTGCATTTTTTTTACAAAGAAGAAGCACTTTTCAAGCAATCATCCAGCACTGCTGGTACAAGTAATCATTTTAACTTACAAATCCGCTGCAAAGTAAACGCCATATAACAGGCAAATGAAAAAGACCTGCTAGAATTTTTGCAAACATTATGATTTTACGCCGAGAAACTGACGCCCAATGGAAATCACTCTTTAATTGCAAAACAAGCGCAATGTCGACTGAGCTGAAGGTGTTTGCTACTAGGCCTAATGTAGAACTGGCAGAATTGGTAAAAGTAAGCAACCGGTATGTGAGGCAATCTTGACAATAATTTGCATTTTGCTCACTATCTGATGTAAATCAATACCCACAACCTTACATTACAAAACAAACAAAAAATTAACAGTAAAACATCAATTAAAACCAGGCTACAACATCACTGCATGTAGGCTAAATTGATCAGGCATTGCCTAGGCCTAATATTGATAATCATTTATTCCTATCATCTTAAACAATTTTTACATTTAATTTTATTATTTTCGTTACTTGGTATGTCAATTGCCACAATTACTCTGTGCATTTAAACTGTGGTTCCTTAGCAGGCTAACATCGAAAAACCCGATTCTTTTTGGACAAGTTGATCGGATGTATCTGACACAATGACAATGGATCATATCATAGATCATGGGTTCTTAAACTAAGCGGCACATCCCCTTGGGAGCGTGCAAGGTTTACTGGGGGCGTGGGGCCACGGTACCATGGTTTTTCCTTAAAAATGTTGAGAAAATTTGTCAAAATCACCGTTTTGAGCAAAGTGATTTTGTTTTGTTTGTTTTGTTTTGAAGGGAAAATGAGGGAGAGTAACATCCGGTGGGAGCAACATCATTTCCAAAAAAAGGATTTCACCTATTAAAGAGGAAATGGGTTCACTCTGTCAAGGGGGTCCGTCTTAAAAATTTTAGAAATCCATGCCATTGACCAAAGAATTGTTTATGAACAAAAACCAAGGGCACGACTTCGTTACGGAAATACGAATGATGTTACGGAAACAGTGGCAAAAACACAGACTCAATGGAAATTGCAGAAATACCGAAGAGTTAAGTTTAACTTCAATCAATTATCTTATTTGGAGCCTTTGAAATAAATGAACGCCTCTAAAAAGTAGTGGGCTACTTCTGCTTTGTTGGATCGTTTTGTTACTTTTTTTCACCTTCTGATGTGATCGTATTTACTTTTAAAAAAATAAACAATTCCGATAACTTTACCCACTTATTTGGTTTTACTTTTAGTTGTGATCGACTTCCGCAACCTACTTCTTTAGTGTTAGCTTTTTTGTTATTCCTTCTATCGGAATAAATTTTCGTATTATGTAAAAAAACTACTTTACATATTGACAGCTTGCCTTCGCTAAATGTCGACGACTTTTCGAGGTTATTTAATGAGACAAGTGCAGCAACTGCTTCTCTAACTTGATGACGGCATTGGAGCACTGAGGTGAAAACCATTTTTGGTGCCAGTCTGCCACATTTCCTCTTGACTTGAACTTTTCTTTGGGATTTTTACTTCCTAATTTAGGCTTATGTTTTACATTCATTATGTTTGTGTCGTTTACCGAACTTGAGCGTGTGACTGAGTTTTACTTTCAATATAGCTTTGAAAAAAGCTGTTTGAGCCATAAGCTTTTCGTGACGCTCTCATCAGTGGCGGTATCGTGTCAAAAGGGAAGATCTAGAGTGAATGAGTCTTTTATGTGAATAATTTGGATGTTACGTAATCAAGACAGGCCAATAATTGCGTTTGTATTGCAAAGCGCGCCAAAGAAAGATTTCGCAAGTGCGAAAATTAAAGAAGGCGCGGCAGGAGGCCAAATGCTACAATTATCGAAAGAGTTTGAGAGTGTAAACAAACTCTTTCTGTCTGCATAACACCGGGCGTCGGGTCTTGATATAAGTAGCCTCTAAAAGATTGAGATGGAAAGAGCTGCGCGCTGCGGCAAGGATTGAAAACCGCTTATCATCATAGTTTAATGCGCATCGATTATTATCTAAAAGGTGCTGACCAATGGCGGAGTCACAATCCGGTTTGGTGTCGGTTCGTTTGCACGATCTGTGTGGTTGAGATCGGCGTGGACGAGTCAATTGCTGTCTTAACCATTGCGGAACATGTTGCTTGATGCGATCCTGTAGTCGTTGAGATGTTCGCCCTACGTACCGACTATCACAGTGGCACTTGTATTCATATATGACAAAACTTTTCTGAATGGCAGGTAGAACATCCTTGCGGGCCACAGGCAGCATGCGCTTAGACGTAAAGACCAGGCGGGTGCTGACGGAACCATAGCAGCTTTCCACGGCGGTTTTGACTTCTTTTTCTAAGTTTGTAGATGGCTTACCTATCCAAGGGACCCTCAAGTACACAGGACACTTTTCAGGGCCAAATCGCTTAAGGGTGGAGAACTGAGCAATTTTCTTGGTGATCTGAGTGTTGATGATGTTTTTAGGATAGCCATTGTCCAGTAATATCTTCTTAATCCATTCTATTTCTTCATTGAGTCTACGCTTGGTGCAAATCATTAGAGCTCGATGCACCAATGTAGATATTAGATTTATTTTGCGTTTGAGAGGACTAAAGGACTCCCAACGCAAATACTGGCCAGTGAAAGTGGGTTTACGGTATACACTGGTCTCCAAGCCAACATCTGTTCTTTCGACGTAGACGTCAAGAAACGGTATACATTTCCCTTTCTCTTTTTCAAAGGTGAACTTGAGGGATGGATGAAGGCAGTTAAGTTTGGTCAGAAATTCATCTGCTTCAGCTTCGTGATCGAAAATGGCAAACGTGTCGTCAACATATCTGAAGTATGTTGAAGGCTTTTGCGTTTGAGAAAATAACTTTTCTTCATAATATCCAACGAAGATGTTGGCCAAAGCCGGACCAAGTGGTGATCCCATAGCTACTCCGTCTGTTTGCTTGTACATGGTGTTATTGAAACTGAACTCAACTGAGGATGTAACGCTCTTCATCAATTCAACAAACACGTCCTTTGGAATGACTGGTCGGGAATTAGACTGGTCGTAGAGGGCTTCCGAACAGATTTTGATGGTTTCATCAAGGGGAACGTTGGTGAACAAGCTGGATACATCAAAAGAACACATGAAGACATTAGGGTCGACGTCAAGATTTTGCATGGTCTTAGCAAACGTAAACGAATCTGATATGCAGAGACGAAAACCGCTCCAACACAGGTTGTAATAGGCTAGCCAACCACTTGCCAAGTTCATGATGGGACCAACCTGTCATAGACAGTATTGGGCGAAGTGGAGTGCCTTCTTTGTGTGTTTTCGGCAAACCATACATTCGAGGTCTTTGCGATCCAGTTGGTCGTATTGCGTCATATATCCACTTCGGCATGTGATCGGCTTTGACTAAGTCAAGCAACCGCTTCTGAAGGCAATTATTTACATAAAAGACTCATTCACTCTAGATCTTCCCTTTTGACGCGATACCGCCACTGATGAGAGCGTCACGAAAAGCTTATGGCTAAAACAGCTTTTTTCAAAGCTATATTAAAATTTTGTACCACCAACAAGAGTTTTACTTTCGTGAACAGAATTCGGCAAAAACTTTCAATTTATTAACTGAAGTCATTTTTTAAGTGCACTGGAGTCGAGTTCGAGCCCTTTGTAATGCAGACTCGAGTTGAGTTTGAGCCCTTCAAAATTTTTTACGTCTGAACTCGAGTTGAACTCAAGCCATTTCAAAATTGGTTTCGAGTCATTACAATTCTGTATACATGTGCCAGAACAGTGTCCACTCAGAAACAAGATTTTTTTAAGTCTCGACAAGGTTCTAATATTTTATTGCGGTTGGTTAATTTTTTTTTGAGGTTATTTAGAAAATATTTTTGGCCATACAGCTTGCTTACGTACTGAATATTTTTTTAACGTTAGACGAAGAATGTTGGGAAAACGTAAATGCAAAGATTGTAAAGTCGAAAGATTCTATGAGAAGATAAGGTAGCCTAGTTCTTAGATAAAAGTAACTTCGAATAGAAACCCATTAGCAATTGGGAGCAATATTTTTGGCATATTTTGAGCAGATATGAAGAGGATAGGGTAAAAAGGGAATTGAGCTCTAAAGTAAGTGACAAAAAGCGAAGATGACCAAATACAGCATGGAACAAGTTGCGCTTGAGTGGAAAAACCAAAAATTTAACTTAACAACAGAACAAGGAAAGATGCTTGTCAATGATTAATGCCATAGACTAGCAAAGATTTCCGTCAAATTCAGGGTGTTGCCAGATTGATCACAATCTCAGTTATTTCTCCACGCATGGGGAAAAACCCGATTTAAAAATGCGGTACCCACAATAATAGAGCTGCAGCTACGATACTACTTCTGGATTAATGTTTTTCAAGTCTTAGTGCTCCAAATTTTCTAATTAAAATTGAAATAATTTTTTTGTTTTTATACAGCATACAGCGTTCAAGTAATACAGTGGTTCTCAAACTGTGCGTCACGACGCCCCGGTGAGTCGTTTCAATTTTCCAAAGGCGTCGCGGGATATTTTGTTTTTGTGCCATTAAGTCTAGGCTTTATTGCGTCAAAAGAACTCTGATCGTAGATTCCTTTCTTACTTTCTTCTGACATTTTCATAATAGTGTTTTTAATACACTGTTGTAATGGTTGACTTGTTATTCAAGAATCAAATTGCAGAAGTTTAACTTAATTGGCGAAAAATATATAGAGAATAAAGCATTCAGTTGTATGTTGGACGAAAACAGGAAAGATGAGTTACAAACTTGGAAGAGCGTAATTTTACGATTGAAGATGATAGAACAATCCAAAATCTCGGGAGCATAGGGGAAGTTATTTATGTAAATTATGGGTCACATTTATCTCGCAGTACGGCAAAGTAAACTGTAGGATGCTGTCTGGTGCGTCGCAAAGTCTCGCAAACTTTTTTAAATGCGTCGCATCGCAAAAAGTTTGAGAACCACTGAACTAATACAATAAATACGGTACACACTAGTAAAATACATGTGTTGCAAAAGCCAGGAAGCATTATAATCTTTTTCTCTTCAAGTCAAGATACTCCCTGACCTCAGCAAATGCAGAAAACTCTAAACTATGGAAATCCATATTTACCGAAGCTTGGAAATTCATATTTGAAAAATCATAATGCTCAAATACGGAAAACTGCTGAAAAATAAGTACAATAATTTTTAAAGTAGTCTACTAAAATCAACAAAACTTGGAAGAAACTAAAACGCGCAAATCCGCCGAAACTGTTCCATAGAATTGGATTTTACTAAATCAGGGAAATCCCCATTACGAATTTACGTTGCTGTTCGGGATTAGGGATGTGATTAGATGAGAGTTGGTTGTGGTTACTGCAAGAGTTAAAATTAAGAATTTTAATCTAATCAAGTAAATTAAAAATTTCAACAAGAGTTAGGGGTAGTTTCGTGGAATTTCGGCATTTTATTAGTATCTAAAACAGTTAATAGCCTAATGTAAACCCCCAATAGGGTAAACGTAGATCATGACAACACTAAATTACAAAAATTTTTGGAATTACTGAAATTTGAAAATTTTTACGGAGATGCCGAAAAACCCCCAATTAAAATGTGGAGATTGCAGAAATACGTAAATTTTTGGAAATGCTTAATTTAACTCAACTTAATAATCCAATTTCACCAAATTCTGCAGTATACTTTTAGTTTTGGAAGTGACTATTTTGCCATCTACAGCATTTTATCCTCCGAGGCTATTTTGCCATCACCATTCATGTGTGTTTAAATAACCATAACTGCTAAACTTTTGGCTTTGATGCTGTGTCGTTTGGATAGTGCAGCTGCCTTGAAATGCAATGGTAACAGGTTGCTATCTTTGCTAACAGGGCACTTAGACAAAGGCAGTGTACAGTGGAGAAGAGGCCAGAATGTAACTGTATGGGGCAGTGTGCATTGGGGGTGCAAATTTTTTTAATTTATTAAAATTGACCTATCAGAAACGACCAAATGTCACATGTTTAATACCATACACATCATTAAAATGGACTAATCACAAATGTCTCATGGCTAAACAGCCTTCAAGGGTAAAATGTTGTTGACAACAAAACAGCCACTGCCTTTAGATTTTATCAGCTTCCGTAAGTTTCTGTATTTCTGGCCTGAATTGAGTTAACTGTATCATGTGCTTATTTTGAGCATTAGGTTTGGGGTGCTATCTACGCGAGAGGAAAGAATATAGTATATTTGAAGAATGGAGTAATACTGATGCTGTCATTACTTACCAGTGGTGATGTCAGATAGTAAGCAATATCGCAAGTGGTACTGAAATGCAATGTGCCTCACAATTGTTGATCGCAATACTGAAGGTCATATTGATGCTAAATTTCTTTTGTTTACTGCCTTAGTTTGCTTGTTGTAAATTATGGTGCTATATCATAGATGAATTAGTACATTTTTGTGGTAATATATATGAAATGGCATCTGCTCGGAAGAAGGTTTGTAAAATAATGCTGGCATATTTTTATTCTCCGTTCACTGGAAAGCCTTTTTATTGGCTCTAAAAACGTTAAGTTGTTTGTGTTCTTGTAATGTGTAGTTTGTATACACTACAATTGCTTACAGCATATAGTGACGTTTTATTCTGCAATTGATAACATGTTATGCTATTCCTATTTTGATTGTATAAAATGGTTTTGTAGTGCACTGAAGCACAAGGAAGTTGTACTTTAAATCTTTATCGATCAATTTAAATGCAGTGCAGTTTTAAAAAGAGTTCTTGCCCACAAATTATTTTTTCACAAATATTGATGCATTTTTTTGAACCCATTTAACTATGTTTTATAGATAATGACAAAGATTGTAGTAATCTATCATATCAATATTTCTTGCATTGCCATTTTTAGTAGTGATAGACATTAAGTAATACTCTGTTTTTAAGGCATCTCAAATGCTGAATGATGACGGTGATGATTATTGGCTCAGCTCAGGTCTCAAACGTTTTAATTTTGATGAGGATGATGAAGAAGAAGATGGTATTGATGAAATAAGATGGGATGGATCAACTGCTACACCAATCAAATCAAAGTAATGGAATGAATTGGCTTGTAAAATCTATAGTATTATTTTGTACAAATATACCAATTATCAGTTGTTTAATATTTAATAGCCGAGATTTGCTTTTGATAAAGATTTAGATTTGAGTCTGATCAGATTTAACTTGTCACACAGATGGGATAAATTAACATACAAATAACCTTACTTACAAATTAAAAATATTAACAAGCAATAGATTTATTGGAAGTAGTTTTGACAACAGATTATTTTTAATTGATTTTGGATGTTGCTTTTTTACTACAATTTTTTTTTACTTTATGGTTGAAGTAAAATAGTCTTTCCCTAACGTGTTATACTCCAAGTGAAACTAGCCAACGTTGCTTGACAGGGTTACCAGTCAGTTTTGAAAAATCAGTTTAGTCTGCTTTACCCAAATAACATTTCTGATAGCGCTAACAAAAAGTGGTGTAAATGGGGACTGAATTGAGAATGGTCTTATTCAACTCTATTATTTTACAAATTCTATTCGTTCCTTCCCATAAGTGTAAAGGCACAAAGCCAAAGTTGGTAGTTTTTGCTGTAATGTGTTGTGCTTGTGTTGGTAGTTGTTGTTTTTATGTGATAGGAATAAGTTATTTGGCTCTAGGCTTATTTCATGACTTGGTGCAACTCCACTCACAATGACCTATATGACACCAAATTTTTTGGTTGTACCCGTCTGCATTTGTACCGTTATAGAGCAAATGGGGTATGATGTAAATATACCTCTGATTGGTCTGAAGCCTAACCCATTATCACGAAAAAATTTTCTCCATTGGTATAATTGCATATTTGGTGACTATGATTTCACGCAGTGGTGTAACTTAATTGACTTATTTTTCAATTGGTTTTTCTTCACGCTTGATTTCAATTGATTTCATAAACTACCCACAATACTGACATCCCTGCTAATAAATTTAGACTGCTTACTTGCAAATAATTATGCAAGCTTTTATCCGTTCATGTGACTAAGTGCATTGACTCACGAATTCAAAGCTGTGGAAGGATGCTCAAGTAATTGATGTATTAAGGAAATTAAGCTCTATAGTAACAGGCCTACCACTTACAACTTTTTCGTAATTGTAGGCTTAGTTGTAAATACTTAAAGCCTGTGGTTGGTTGTATGTTCTTTGCTCTTGGCGTAAACGCAGCTGGACGAGGACAAAGTGATCCGTAGCTCAGAATCCAGCTTGATTTGTAGTTGAGTCATCACAATATGTTGGGTTACCACTTTACTACATAACCCAACGACCAGCTTTTTATTCTAAAGAAAAGAATAATTTTTGCTAAGTCTTGCATAATTGTGCATTTAAACTCGTCGTTTTGTTCCACTTTGCACTATGTAATAAAAATATTTTGGGGAAAAGAGTGCCGAAATGCGTGACATGACTGTGCTGCATAGGTATTCTAATGTGTAATTCTCCTGCAGTTTATTTATTGTAATTATGGTACTTGCCATTGCATTATTAGAAAACTTATTTAAAGTGATATGTTAGTGATGTAATGTAGTTGTCATTCTACTGTATCAAACAACATGTAAGTAATAGGCTTTATTAATTACATTTACTTTGAAAATGACAGAAAATAATAAGTACAGTTACTTCCTGCTGCCATTTTTACTGAAGTAGTACCAGACAGCATTGTGACGTCCTTCAACAATGTGACAAAATCATGCTTTCTTGAAGCGTACAAAAAAAAAAGAAAAATGTTTTTTAAATATGCGCTTTAATACTTAATCGCGTGTTGCGTGGTGGATAAAACCTAAACTGTTTTTAGATTAGTATTATGGGAAGCATCTTGTTAATATCTCCTCTGAAAGAAATTAACGGCGTTACTGCGGTCAGTATTTTTTCAGAAAATGAGGCTAACAAATTTTACCATTGATCGTTAATTATGACCTCATCTCAAAGAATTAAAATTTTTTTGAACCTGATAAGTCGGTCGCTGGCTTTTGTATGAGCAAAAACCACCTTCCATCGTCAAGAAGTGCGAGTTTTAAAAACGTCTTCAATTATGACGTCAACGTAATTTAACCAATTTTTTTGTGGCATTTTCTGCCAGTGGTGATCAATCGTACCAAGTACCAAATGCTTGTACTCCCAGTAATTTTAGAGGAGTGAAAACACACGCTGACAGAAGTGCTCTTTATTGTGTAGATCAGTGTGATCCAAATGCGGGCCAGCAGCCCCCACTTGGACCGAGAAAAACTTTTTGGTCGGCGAACTATCTTCAAAATGATGGTGGAAAACGTGGGGCAAAATCAGTTGAAAGATTGTGTTACGAAAAAAGTGCCTACATTTTGCGGGAGCATTGCAGAGCGTGAAGAATTGCTTTGATGTGCAGATATCCAGCTGCCAATCAAAATCCTTTGATATTGATCAGAAATAAAATAGTAGGTTATGAGCTTGAAAGAAATAAAAAGAAAAATACTGATTTGTTGAAAGTAATGGAAAATCGCTCCGTAAGTAGGCCAGAAAATGGTATCAGCTACAAAAGAATGTTGACATCAGACGCCACTGTGGGTCTATTCCCACAAATTAATTTGAAAAATACTGCAAAAACGAGAGAAATAACGTTTTATCCAATCTTAAACACAACGGGAAAAGCAAGTGCGTACGAAGTCAAATTTTGTCGGTGGACACAAAATAAGGGCTGGTTTCCATTAGGCGTAAATTGCAGGCCGTGACGAGACATTGGCTTTGCGAGACCGAGACTTTAAGCAAAAAGTTTGAGACGAGACACTCGACTTTTGAAACCAAACGTCTACAAAATATTGCCAATATTTTTCATATTAAATTTTGGAGATTTTGATGAATTTCCGAACACGTTGCAATATACCAGGCTATGAGCTATTTAATAAGGAATGTGAAAATAATTATATAGCGTGATAACCGCATTCACCATAATGCTACTGTATGTAAAGCTGTTCTTTTCAGTGCAAGTTAAAATTAATGTAGGTTTTACTGTAAAGCGAAATTGTCCGAAATTTGGCTTACTTTGTTCAATTTTAAAACAAACCTTTAAATATGGCCGAGACATGCCCAATTTCCCGAGACTTCAAGATGCCGAGACGAGATCGAGACTTTGAAAAATAGTGTCTCGAGACACTACAGCTCTAGATTAAAAGCGATTTTTAACAAAACATTTTCGAATTCAATTACCCGATAAAAAATGCAAATTTGGATTCGAATCCGAAAAGCTTTGTATCTCAAGAATTTAAAATTGTAGAATGTGCTGCCCTAACTGTGTTTTTGCCTTACCAGACAATATGTGAATTAGTAGCATCACTGAGTATGCATCTTTCATGTTAAATGCAAACCTTAATGAGCATTTGCTGGTGTTTTTCACTTGCTTTGGATCAAAGCACTGATATAGCTGATATCAGTCACCTGACATTAGCTGGACTTGTGGACGAAGATTTTTGCGTTCGTCAAGAACTGTCCAAATTCATCTGCTTAAAGGTGGAACAAAAGCTTCAGACATATGAAACACTTTTGTTGCTTTCGAGTGAGAAGGTTATAACAAGCGTTCTTGCATACTAACTGATGGTGCAAAGGCCATGGTAGAAAGAAATATTGATCATGTTGGATTGCTGAAATAGAACGTAATTAATTGCATAACTCCTGCTTTGCGTTATTCACCCGGAGACGCTTTGCCAAAAAGTGTTGGAAATGGTGAATGTAATGCGTAGTGTTGTCAAGGTAACCAATATAATCAGGGGTGGCAATAAATCCCAAGGCCGTCGAATATTGGTGTCCCTTTTAAATGAAGTTGATACCGAGTTTACGGACTTACTCTTGTATACAAGACGGATGAGTGAAAGTAAAGGCTGAAACATTTTTTGGACTGTGCAAGAAAATTGTTTTCTTTTTCGAAGAGCTACTCATTGACAGCGCAAATTATTTTTAAACACAGTTGCGAAGCATCGAATTTATTCGTTCGGGTTTTTTGTGGCTGAAATTACTTTTCACTTGGATGTGCTTAATTTGACTTTGCAGGGGAAGGGTCACAGCGTTTTGCATCTTGTGGAGCATGTAGAAGGTTTCAGCTCAAAGACAGTTTTGTTTCAATACAACTTACGAAGCATTGATCTCACTCATTTACTTTGTTGTTCTGTGATTGAAGATGATAATCCAAACGCGAAATTGAGATAATTATCAACATGGATTCACTTTTTAATTACTGGCCTCAAGTTTGCAAAATTTTCAGGAGGTAAAAGGCCTGCTTTTGTTATTCAACCATCCCATAGAAGTCAATGTTTGTACCGGTACTCAGCCTGCGGAGCTTCACCTTGAATTATGTAAACTTCAACATATTTCCTTTTGCGTTCAAAAGATTGGAAATCTAAAAAACTTATGGAAGCTTATATCAAAGGAGCGGTTTCGCAGTCGAAACGACGGTTCGATGAAGCTGTACGCGATATTTGGCAGCACCTATATTTGTTTATGCACATTTTCAGCCGTGAATAACATTAAAAGTAAACATCGTCACCAACTAGGAAACAAAAATTTACGTGCATTTCTTTACATGGCCACAGCTACAATTATAGTGAATGCAAGCGTTATGGTTCAAGAGGTAATTCTGGAACAGATGTACCACTGAACGAAATGTCGACCAAATTAGCAAACAAACGAATCTTCTATTTCAATTTTTTCAATTGGCTGAAAGCATTTAGTTTATTTCTACTAAGAAATGCTCCATACTTTCCATTTAAACCTGATCTGAAATTTTCAAACGTAGGCTCTTTTACGATTACGTATAATTTTTACAGCGAATTATTTGTCCTATATATAGCAATGATTCGTGGAGCAAACTACGTTTTTTTTGTGAGAGAAAGAAAGATTCACTTTCGGTTTTTTCTGCGTTAACTAAGGTGGCCGGATTCACCTCATGTTTCTTGAAAGTTTGTGAATTAGACCAATATTATAGATAACATAAATTTTGTACAACTTCCTTAGAGTTGTCGCTGGATGTGCCTCATATATTTTTAAAAATCTATTGCATTTTTGTAAATGTATTTGTTACATTATTTTTTCCAAGCACTGGGAACTGCTGATTTTGATATTCTGTTTCTGTTGCAGACAGTCAGCTGCCCCTCAGAAGCAACCCGCACAATCTGCACCTCGACCGATTACCTCCGTTAACACAAGTTCAACTTCAGCTAGATACCACAGAAAAAATCAGTTCCCACCTTCTCCTGCCAGTTTACCTTCTTCAAATGACAAACCTGTTCTTCGCCCAAAAACAGACCAAAGATCGATATCAGAAGGTATAGTGCAGCCTAAAGATATATATAGTGGAGCCTGAAGATGCTCTCTGTTCCGGAACATAATTGTATTTCGTAAATAGTTGTAGTCACACTGATCACATTCTTCTCCCAGACAATTCTTTGAAATTTGCTGCGTTAGATTAAGGGTAAGGTGTAGTGAAAACGATAGGCTTTTTGGGGTGTTGGTTTCACTCTATTAAACCTTATTAAACACCAAACATTGTGTTACTCAATATTGCTAATGGTGTTCATTGTATGAAAAAAATTTGTAGCCTTAATTATAAAAAACCTCTGCGTTAAACACATTTGCAAGGTAAACCTTGTGGTTTGCTGCAGTAACGAACTTACCTAACTGTAACCAAGGTAAACCTTGTGGTTAACCAACTTTTTGATATCATACTGTATATATTCAATTCGCAACTTATTGGTTTTCAATCACGTGTGACTTTAAAGAGAAGCAAAAAGTTAGAAATCGATGACGTTCATGTTTTAGTTGTTGCCGCTCAATCAGGAGGTGCAAGAGTAACAGATCAAGTGAAGCTAGAAGCTGAAGTTTCTTCTCTCCGCCGGCAGCTGCATCAAGCAAAGCGAGATAGTGCTGCCGCCCCTTCAAAAACAGATACTTTGTCCAGATTGATGGTAAGTGGTGATATTCTAGTATACGTTTTCGTTTTAACTTCATTGATTGTAAAATGACACGTTGAAGGTGTTTTTAATTTCTGGGTAAGTTCTTACCTTTAAGCCGGATTCATTCTAAATTTGCTGAGTGGAAAAGTCAAGAATAACCTGGTTTTAGAATTGCTTGGGAGTCATGACTTCTTGTTTTTCTTAGGAGTATTTACGGTTGTTTTTAGTTGTATATTACGCAGAATCTTTTTGAGGATGAATATTGAGTGAGGGGTCGTATATCCTTTCGAGAAATGCATCTGGCCGATAGTAATCAGGGGATTGTAGGTTTCCCACCAAAATCATTTAGTCTATGGTTGTTTTGTAGCTAGTGTAAGAGAATGTACACTAGTATGATTGCATTTTCAACCTTCATTAAAGGCAACTCGCTGATTATGTTTTGATGTCAGCCATTGTTCACTTTACTAGTAGATCCGAATTCATGGTTTTACGAAAATTCACTTCAACTTCTTAAATAAATGTAGAAATTGTTTTGTAGCTTATTTTTCCATTCGTTTACGTTTGATTCTTGCTTGTTTTTTACTAATGGAGTGTTGCAATGCTTATCATCTCATTTTCTGCTAGGTTGGTGAAAACTATATTCTTGAACTTTACAAATCGAAAGAAGACAAAGCAGCTTTACTTGACGCTGCAATGTCTCGGTATGACGGAAACGCCATTCTGGCGGTTACTTTGTTTATGCGAGATACCCTCAAACGAGGTATGTCGTGTTGTTAGCGTCATTTCACCTGCAAGGCCTTTACAATGGTAACCATATCTATGAACTATTGAACAAATACCTTGTTTATCGCAATAAATGAATGCGGTTTAGCATTCTTTACTTACTAGCATTTTTGGCCATAAAAGGGAATGCTTAAAACTGTTCTTTTGCAGTGCGCAGCAACTAGCAAATTCATGGAAAACTTTTTTTTCAAAACTACTCTAGGTTCACTAGCGAACTGTTCTTATTGGTAAATAGTGAAATTAATTTGCTTTGTTGTTTAATATTAACTCCCAACTGTATCGCAGAATCTTGCTGAAAAAAATAAAGTAAATATGCTTCAACAAATTATGCGCTGAAACCAATAGTCTAACGATAAACTTGACAAATATTTTTATAATGTTATCGATTAAAATATTGTCTCTTGTGTCATTCCTACGACAAAAATCGCTTTGTAGCTCGCTGTACGATGTGATAATGAAAGAAAAAAACTAACAATATGCATTAAACCGCAGATATCTTCAGTAAAGAGCTGATGAGCCGTCCTGTTGCGGTCGATCATTATTGCGCCTACTTACGTGTGGCTGATGAAATCGATGAATTGCATGAAACGTTGAGTGCGCTCGGTCGGACTGAGGAAGCAGCGATGCTTAAATATCGGCAATGCTTAGCAACTAGCGCAGCATCCACTCCAGAAATTCGTATCTCAGGACTGAAGGACTGCATCAAGTAAAACATTCTTTTTAATTCTTTTTAATACCTATGTCTATAGGTACGCAATATATGCAACTGCATCTGCATATATTGCGTTTTCTTTCATTACCAATAAGCTGTTTTTAGCAGCTAGCCTTTTTAGCCTTTGTGATATAAAATACCATTTGCTAAAACTGCTTACATTGGTTGACTTCTCATCCCTTGTTTCATAAAACAGCCTTGAATGCAAGCGAAGCGGAAAAGGTTGATCATAACTATTGCGGATAAAGTAATTTGATCTCGACCCAAACACTGAATATAACTACGCCTACTCTTACATTAGCAGATGTTTAATAATTAAAATTCAATTTATTCAATACAACTAAAGTGTTTGAATAGTTTGAATCTTGCGGAAATTGAGTTGGCATTTATGCAGATTGCGATTAGCGCAAACATTTGTTGAGACCCCAAGTGTAAGCTTGCGAGCTAAGATACTCACTCGGGCATACCAGATAAAGCTTGTAGCATTCAACTTAGGATCTTTGTTGTTGTTGTTTCCCCCTCCTCTTCTCTGGAATGGAGACAAGGTATAAAACGGTAATTCAGATGTACGCCGCCAAGCTAATCAACATCAAGGAGAGTGACGGCAGTTTTGAAACAGTCATGAATGCAAACTCCGTACTGGTAACCCCGCCGTCAACAAGGCGGACAGTCACTGGTAGGTACCCGAAAGTCGCCTCTTACACCATGCTGGTCGAGCAGCTTTGCAATGCTAACCCGGTAAAGCACTGAAGAAGTGAGATCTTTCGATGACAAGTTTGACGCTCAGTCAATTGCGCTACGCTCGCCTGACATCACAGCTTTCAAAGATGGTGATCGAGAAACCAAACTTTTTTTTCAGGTATTATTTCGACAGTGATTTACGTCTTGCGAACGAGACAAGCGCAATATTTGAACACATTTCAATCATCGAACGTCAATCGGTCGTTGAAGACGCGGATAGCTCTGCCGAAAAAAAAGGCCAAGCTCCCGTGTTTAAATCCCATCCCAGAAAAGAATCGATCATCAACAAATCTATTATTTCAACACTTTTTTACTGTTGTTATTATCACTGGGGAGAAGCTGAGGTTAGTGTATGTTATAAAAAGAAAAATGATTACATATTACAGTGTACCTCAAATATGGTTGTAATGGCATTTCTTTCTTTCACTTTTTAGAAAATACTAGTTTCACTATTTCTCCACTTGATTAAAAGGTGCGTGCAACATTGCCGAATTTTTGCTTGCGAAAAAAGTCAATTTTACTTCATTTTCCATGTTTCACGGGCTCAGATGTGCTGATTCAGTGTATGTCTACCACTACACACTCGCTTTTGAACCAGGCTTTTTGTTACAACAGCGCAGAACTTTCCGTTATTCTTTTTGACGAATATCGCTGGTTATGCTATAGAGTAAAAACTCCTGGTTTTTTGTTTCCAAGAGCGGAAAATTTCTACGCCATTGCGGCGAGAATTGTTGATGAATCCCGCTCTTCGTTTACGATATTTAGCCTTTACGAAAGCAATTTAAAATGAACTGTCTGTGGTACTGGCTGCTACAGTCGCTGGTACTGTCGGTGGTACTGGTTGCTACTGTTGTTGTTGTTTACCCGACCCCTTCCGAGAGATGGGGGCATGGCGGAAGACCATGGAACCCCAGAAGCCGGGCAACTCCCCAGGGTCTGGACCAGAGGTCGTAGAGAGATAGAGAGTCGCCAAAGAGTGAGCGGCACAAAGAGTCCGTAGCTGGACAGTGCAGAATGAGATGAGAGGTGTCCTGGGACGAGTGTCCACAGGCGCTGCAGGAAGGATTCTCAATTTTGCCAATCCTAGAGAGATAAGAACCTAAAAGAAGGCTGTGTCCGCTGCAGCGAAGACGAGAGAGGACACAACGAGCATGACAAGGGAGCACAAGTTCCTCAGTGGAAATCGAGGGAACCTGTGTGTCAAAGAACTTTGATGGAACAGTACGCCTCCAGTCCGAGATAAGACGAGAGTGGATACGAGAGGTAAGAGGAGAGAGACTACAAGGGATTGCGGAGGGTGCAAGTAGCGCACCCCGTCTGGCCAGCTCATCAGCCGCGTCGTTCCCCAGGGGACCCATTGTAGTCTAATAGAACAGAAGGAGAGAGAAGACAGTTCCTGCCAGATCTGCCACAGAGTTTGAGATAAAGAGGAAAGATGGAGGAGAGGACAGGGTGGCGAGGACGGAACGAGAGTCAGATAGGAGGAGAAGAGAAGAGAAATGGCAGACATTATGGTGCTGCCGAGACCAGCAAGGAGCGTGCAGAATGGCGCGGGCTTCAGCAGAAAAACTTGAACATACTGGGCCTGCCGAAAAAGAAAGAGTGGCCTCAGTGCCACAGCGAGAGCAGTTGGCAAGAACGCGGGAGCCGCCCTTGCCAAAAGGAAAAGGAACAGAGCCGTCAGTCCAAAGCACCAGATAATGGGAGGGGAGAGAGCCACACCTTGGCGAGAGAAAGGGGGATCAGGGCGAGAGCATGGAGTGGGAAGGGTGGACTCCACGATGAACAAAGGTGGCTGTTGATTGGTGGTAGGCTGCTACTGTCGGTGGTACTGGCTGCTACTGTCGGTGGTACTGGCTGCTACTGTGGGTGGTACTGGCTGCTACTGTCGGTGGTACTGGCTGCTACTGTCGGTGGTACTGGCTGCTACTGTCAGTGGTACTGGCTGCTACTGTCGGTGGTACTGGCTGCGGGTATAATCTCAAGTTCTACATTGAGTTTTATTTAAACAGTCCCTAACCTTTTTTCCACCACTCACCAATTCAAGTGCTAGATTTACCACCAAAATACCCAATGATCTGTAAAGATGTTTATAACGCTATTGATAAATCATTACTGTATCATCGTAAGAAGTAGAATGAAGAAATGTATTCCCCAAAGTGATAAAATTCTCGCTTAGAGGTAGATAAACCCAGTTTTGCTAATCTGAACGATTGCTTTTCTGTTTAGGATCTCTCGTTTAGTTTTTTAGTGGTTTATAAAACACAGTAACCATAGACACACTAAATTTCGACCTTTATTTCATTAGGCCTACTTTGTAAATGATTGTGATGGGGATACGGTTCTTTCGATAATTAATTTTTGGTTTCTTTTGACTAGAATCTGTTAAGCAGTCCTACCGCGATACGCAATCAGCATCGAATAAATGAACGACAATTTTTGTTTATCGCAATAGCTGCACTTTGTAGAATGCGGAGGTAAGTTCGTCGTAAAATATTTCTCAACGGTGATCTGCAATGTACACAATCCTATGATTACCTTTGTTTCAAGTTACTTGTTGGTCGTACAATAGTTTTATGTATCTGTAAAAAAATCTAAAAACTCTAAATAAGACTTGTTCAATCTCGCTTTTCCAAAGCGGTGTTATGGCACCATTGATGAATACGTCACCAAAAGCGATTTGCAATGGCAAGACGACTTTTGTGAAAACATTGTTATATTGAGTTTTCGATTTGAAGGTTATTGTGCAGCATTTTGTATAAGTCCCTATCACTTCATGATCTTTGGCAACGTTTGATTTATTCAACACACAGTCGTAAAAATTATTATTTTTGAATCATTTTTCGCCAAATAAAATTTAAATGCGTTTTTACGCCAGTTGTCGTTCGCAGATTCTTTAAGCGCATGCTATCGCCTTCAAAGTATTCTCAGTCGCTAACAGCTCGTGCATTTTACCATGCAAGAGAAACAATGTAAAACCTTTACTATACACTTGCGTGAAATGCTAGAAGTAGATAGGATAACAAGTTAGTTTTGCAATAGTACACAGTATTGGCAAAAAGTTTGGAAATTTTTCACAAAAACATTAAAAACAAACAAGTATTGTTTTAAATCGTATTTTTATTGCAGAAACTTAAAAAAAACTTGTCATATTTTTGGCAGCTTCAATGTACATGGAATTGTGTCATGAAATTTGATATTTGGTGTGGTAGCTTTTGTTTTTGATGACATTTTGGATACGGCGATGCATAGAATCTGAGAGGGTTTTGCACAAATTTTGGTCAATTTCTTTACACCAAACTTCTTTAATAATCTTTTTCAGCTCTTCCAAGCTTCCTGGATTAGATTGTGAGACTTTTTTTTAATCAAGGTCCACAAATTTTCAATAGGGTTTAAATCAGAAGAATTTCCTGGAAATTGCAGCACGTTGACATTTTTGTCTTGAAATCACTTGGTGACCGCTTTGGATTTATGGTAGGGTGCAGAGTCTTGCTGGAATATCATACAACCATGGATGTTCATAAACGCCAGCAAATGATTATCCAAAACATCGATGTAGCGGGTGACATTTATTGTTTGGTCTTTTGGCAGAAAATAGAGACCATCCCGGCCCTGACTGGAAAAGCACTCCCTAACCATAACAGAAGGAGGGTGCTTGTCAGTGGCTTGAATGTAACTCTGACGATAAGCCAATTGGTCGTCGGACATGGGAACTGTAGCTGGCAAAGCGTAAAAAAGTTGATTCATCCGAAAACATGACTTTCTGCCAGTTTTCCGTGGTCCAACCTTTGTACTGGTTGCAGAATTGAAGCCTTTTCTTGGCCATTTTGGAGTAAGAAACGGTTTTTTCAAAGGTTTTCGAGAAAGAAGCTTCAGGTCTTTGCTTAAACGGTGGCGAATCGTTCTCGTAGACATCACAGCCAGTTCAGGAACTGATCTTTTTACATATGTGGATTAAAAAAAGATTTTGCTTGCAAAAGCCTCCAGATTTTTCTGTCCGTCCGTGGTGTCGTCTTCCGAGGCCGGCCACTCCTTTTCATTGGAGGAAAAGTTATATTTTCCTTGTTTCGCTTAAGTATCCGACCTACAGAAAGTCCTAATCTGCTTGCAATTTATTTATTTTTGTATCCTTCTTTAAGCAGAATTACTTTAGTTTTAGAAATTTGAGCCAACTTACCCATCTTGAAAGCAAAAATATTGCAACTAACCTAATATTTTAGTAATAACAAATAAACATCAAAATTAGCTCAACAGAACCTGTAAAAAACAGCACGAATACTTAAGGCTAACTTAGGATAAAAAGTAATTTCTAACTTTAGGATAAAAAGTTGTTCATGTTTTAAGCATTCAAAGATGAATTACTGAATGAAAAAAAATTTTTTAAATTTCTAAACTTTTTGTTACAGATGGAGAGATTTAGAATCACTTCTTACCAGAGACAAAAGTTTATTCCGAAGCGCCCGTCTTTATTCGCCGATTGGTTTTGAGAAAGTGGTCGACCTTTTAAGTAAAAACCTTGCGCCATCAGACGTGAGTGTGTTGTGTACTCTGAATAAGCGTTTGAATGGTTTATAGCAAGCAGTTCCAAATAAAAATCTGATTCAATTACCAGAAAGGGCTCAGAAGTACTAGTAGAACTAGTATTTTCCCTCATAAACCCAATTAGACTTCGATTTTCATACACGTATCCAAATTTTACTTTCAACCCTGGTTCAATCTCAACAGAAATTTAATTTGTTTTTCGACAGCTGTGCTAGTCACAAAATATATCAGCTGCACACGCAGAGCTGTTAAGAGGATGACCCAAAACCCACCCTAAATTTTGTTTTCGCAAATCATCGTTCCATCTGCGGTTCGAAATGCGTCAGAAACTGCCAAAAATAAATGTTTCGAGGAGATTAAGTCAATAACCATTTTTGTAAAATCTTGACTTCACTTGAAATCGGACTTCCTGAAGCTTGCCTGCACTGGACCCAAAACGCGGTTGAACTTTTTTGCTTTGTTTCGGCTCAGCCGCAAGCTGCGCTTGGCCTCAGTGTGGACCTCACTTAATAACTGTTGCTTAAGTGGGCGTTTGCGTGACATGCTTTACACATCACTATCAGACCACTTCTGGAAAAACTGATTTCGGGCGGGATTTGTCCCCTCATACAATATAAATGCGAATCCGTTCTCCAAGGGAATAAATACGAAGATTGGTCTGAGCAAATTGATGTATGGTTGGTGTTTTAATCGCTAATTGAACGGGTAACAACGTAATTGTTTAGTATAAGTAGGTTTTGTTTGATTTATATGTGTGTAATTTTGTGTATTTTTTACGCAAGTGATCCACCTACCAGTGTGAAGATAGTTTTTAAATTTCAGGCAATTGCAAAATATTGCGCTGAGATAGAAAATACTGATAAAAGATTGGAAATGGCTATGAAGAATAACTGCTACAAAGTGGCAATTGATGTAAGTTGGGTGTGGACAGTGGAGAACGGTGTAACATATTTACAGACGCTCTTTTTCCACGCTGAAGTAACATCAAATCGAAAAAAAGCTTTGAAATACGTGCAATCAAGAATTGTTTTTGCCAATGTGTCATTGCAAGGAGCAGAGCATTTTTAGATCCACTCTTTCTAACGTGTCAAATAAAATGGAGCAGTGATGCTTCAACGGTGTTCTATTGTGAATGCGCCTTGCTTTTGTTTCTTCTGCGAAATTGCCCCAATCTGCAACCGCCAAGCAGTCTTAACGACGTTAATAATGAGTGCCTCCTCCTTTTCTTAAGCTCTAATGACTGTGTGCCTATATACGAATGATAGTGATGATTAGTTGTGCAAGTGCGAGAATGTCAAGTTTGCGCAACTTTTGAAATAAAACGTGGTGGCAGAACTTAAAAGTCTTAAAGGATTGACTACGTGATTTGTGGCACGAGGCCAGAGCTGATGAATGTTAAAACCGTAATTTCAAATTTTGATAAGAATATTTGACTTATGCAGTGCTTTGTTTCGATGAAAGACAAACAGCGAATGATGGCGTACTTGAATCAGATTCCTCCGGGAAACGATCACATGCGACAATATTTAATGAACCAATCGCGCTCGCAGGTAACTTAAGCTAGTTTGTAGTACATTACTCCCAAACCATCAACGTCGCTTGAGGCATTCTCTGAGGAAATAGGTTTCAAGGGAATCAAAACTTGGAAGAGGTGGTTGATTTCCAAGAAGGATGGGGCAGGCTTGGTGGTGTCCAGTTAACTTATGTTCACTGGTCCCCCTGGCCACTTCATCCCTTTATCTTTTTTAAGCGTTTGGTAATGAATGACATTCACTGACCAGGACGACTACGTCAACACCCTGCACCAATCAACAACCGCCTCAACGTGGTGGTGCGGTCCCCGGCCCCGTTTGGGTTGGGTCGAAATGGCTGTTGGCCTTCCCGAGGGTCCCAGTTACCCCGGGCACTCCCCATTCATTTTTTCGCTATGCTGCCCCCTGAACGACCGCAGAAGGGCAGCACACAGCATCTTTAAAATCGGTCGCCTGTTCTTACTTTTTCTTCTCTCCTGCCCTCCTTCGTCTCCTCATTCTTCTTCTTCTCCTGATGAGCGGTAGCGTTCATCCTAACCCTGGCCCCATCTTTCCTTGCTCTGTGTGCGCTGGAAATGTGACCTGGCGGGGCAAGTCGGTGCAATGCTGCGCTTGCTCCAAATGGGTCCATCTAAGGTGCTCACAACTTTCTTTATCTAACTTCAGAGCTCTTGGCAGCTCTCACTCTTGGAGCTGCCCCCCCTGCCGTAACACTGTGCCTCCCCCTCCTCGGACTCCTCCGGCACGTATACCTCCACTGTGCAATCTGGCCCCCCCTCTGCTAATGCTGCACTCTTGCCCCACCCTCGTCTCCAAACTTCTTATCCCCCATCTGCCCATCTCATATCTCCTTCCCCTACCCTTCCACCACCGTCCCTTGCTCCTGGCTATACTTCTGCACCTCCTGCCTCCTCTCCTCCCCCTGACTCTCTCAGGGTTCTTCAATGGAATGCTGGAGGTCTTCGAGCCAGGAGCACTGAACTACTTCACTTTCTTTCATCCCATCCTGTCGATCTTATCTGCATTCAGGAATCCAATCTTAACTCCTGTTTCTCTTTCCGGATTCCTGGATTCTCTGTTCTGCGTTCTGATCGTACTCACTCCCGGTCTGGCATTCTCTCTTCTGATGCCTCGCATGCCAGTGGCGGCGTTGTCATTTTCGTCAGACAGGGCCTATCCTTTTCTGAACTTTCTACCATCTCTCTTTCTTCGCTCGATCCCTACTCTGATTATGTAGGGGTCAATATCTCTCTAAACAAATCCTCCTCGGTGTCATTTCTTAATGTGTATGCCCCCCCTATTCGCTCCTCCCCAACGGATGGCAGAACCGATTCCTTCTCTCCCTCAATTCTTCCTTCCTCCAGAAATCTCTTCATTCTGGGGGACTTCAATTGCCATCACCCGCTTTGGGACTCAAGAGGTACTTCCGACCCCCGTGGGGAGGAAGTATTCGACTGGGTCATCTCCTCAGACCTCCTCCCCCTCAATGACCCTGACACACCCACCCTTCTCCATCGCTCCTCCGGCAGTCGCTCCTCTCCTGACATCTCCTTTGCTCCTTCTACTCTTGCTTTTTCTTGCTCCTGGGAGGTGCTTCAGGACCTGGGTTCTGACCACCTACCAATTCTTCTATCTATCCCTCTTTCTCCGGTCTTTCACCCCAACGAGCGCCCCCCCTTCCTTCAATTTTCAGAAAGCTCGCTGGGATGACTTTGCCTCCTACTTTGACTCTCACTGTCCTACTACAGAGGAATACTCGTCTCTTTCTCTTTCCTCTGCAGCTGCTCTCTTTACCTCTCTGGCAATGAATGCGGCCAAATCTTCCATTCCTTTCGGCCGCATCAAACGCCCTCCTAAAGCCTGGTGGTCTGCTGAGGTGGAAGAAGCGGTTGGTGAAAGACGCAAGGCTTTCGCTACTGCTCACAGAAGTGATGAAGATCGCCAGGCTTACATCTCCGCTTCTCGACGTGCCTCGTCGGTCATTGCCAAGGCCAAGGCTGAGGCATGGCAGACGACCTGCACTTCTCTTTCACCTAAATCTAATCCTAAATCTGTGCACTCTCTTCTTCGCTCTATTGCTGGCTCTCCTTCCTCGTCTTCTTCCTCTCCTAACTTTCCTAACTGTTCCTCTCCCAGGGAATCGGCTTCGGTCTATGCCGCTTACCTGAGGTCTCACTTTTCCGTTTCTCAGCCAAAGGCCCTGCGCAGCAGAGCCAGAGGCTACCTCACTGAGCTCCGCCGAGCTACGTGCTCTGTGGAGTCTCACTCGTCCTTTTGCTCTCCCTTCTCTCCCGCTGAATTTCTTGCGGCTGCCTCCAACCTCTCCTCATCCACTGCCACTGGCCCAGACAAAGTAGCCTATCCCATGCTAAAGCATCTTCCTCGCTCTGGCATGGATTTTCTTCTTCACATCTTCAATCTCTCTTGGTCTTCACATTCCTTTCCTTCCATCTGGAAGACATCTTCTATTATTCCCATATATAAGATGGGAAAACCTCTCGACTCTCCTGCTTCCTTCCGGCCTATCTCTCTCACCTCCTGCGTATCAAAGCTTTTTGAACGCATCATACTATCCCGTCTTCTCTTTTTTCTGGAATCTAATTCCATTCTTTCTCCCCGCCAGGCCGGTTTCCGCCCTGGACGGTCTACACTTGATCAAATTCTGTACCTTTCTCAGTCCATTTCGGATGGGTTTAACAAACCCAGGCCGGGCTCTCGGACGATCCTGTCTACTATTGATTTCTCTAAAGCTTTTGACTCTGTCTGGCACCCCGCCCTTTTCCACAAACTTATTTCGGCTGGCCTCCCTCCTTGCTTTGCTCGTTGCACTCAATCTTTCCTTTCTGACAGGCGCGCTTGTGTGGTTTATCAAAATCACAAAAGCCGTTCCTTTCGAGTCCGTCGAGGTGTTCCGCAAGGATCCGTTCTTGGCCCTGTACTTTTCTCCCTCTTCATCAATGATCTTCCGGCTTCTCTGCCTTCTTCCGTCAGCTGCTCTTTTTACGCTGACGATCTGGCCATTTGGTCCTCCTCCCCCTCGGTCCCCACTGCGGTGGAGGCCACACAAGGAGCTCTGTTTCAATTGGAGCGCTGGTCTGAGTACTGGTGTCTTCCTCTCAATCCGAGCAAATGTGAGACCTCCTTCTTTTCAGTGGATCCCCATCAAGCTAACCTCCAGCCCAACCTCCTCCTACTCGGCTCCCGCCTCCGTTTTAATCCAACTCCAACTTTTCTTGGGGTCACCTTCGACCGCACTCTTTCCTTTTCTAGGCATGTATCTTCGCTGAAGGCCAAATTTTTCCCATGTCTCAAGGCCTTACGCTGTATCTCTGCTTCCTCTTGGGGCCCCTCTAAGGAGTCCCTCTCTGTTCTGTATAAATCTTTTATTCGGACCCTTCTCACTTACGCTTCACCCGGATGGTTTCCTTTCCTAAGCGCTACCAATATCACCAAATTGGAACGCCTTCACCGAGCGGCCAGTCGCGCCATCACCGGCTGCCTCTCGTCGTCCCCTATCCCTCTACTACTCACCGAGGCTTCTCTACCTCCCCTACGAGTCACTCTGACTCACTTCACTCTTTTTTCTTATGAGCGGGCTCTTCGTCTCCCAACCTCCTTTCCCATCTCAGGTTTGGCCAGACTAGGAGTGAAACCAATACTCTGCAGATCGTCCTGGAGAGCTTTTGCGTCCACTCACCCGCTCATGCTTCCTTCTACTTGTTCTAGGGAGGCTCTTGTTGCTTGCCCTCCCTGTCCTCCTTGGAATCTTCCCTCGTTCACGGTGGAGTCCACCCTTTCCACTCCATGCTCTCGCTCTGATCCCCCTCACTCTCGCCAAGGCGCGGCTCTCGCCCACCTTGACTCTCTTCCTCCTCATGATCTGGTACTCTGGACAGACGGCTCTGTTCCTTTTCCTTTTGGCAAGGGCGGCTCCGGCGTTCTTGCCAACTGCTTTCTCTGTGGCACTGAGGCCACTCTTTCCTTTTCGGCAGGCCCAGTATGTTCCAGTTTTTCCGCTGAAGCCTGCGCCATTCTGCATGCTCTTTGCTGGTCTCGGCAACACCATAAAGTCTGCCATTTTTCTTCTCTTCTTCTCCTGTCTGACTCTCGTTCCGTCCTCGCCACCCTGTCCTCTCCTCCACCTTTCCTGTTATCTCAAACTCTGTGGCAGATCTGGCAGGAACTGTCCCTCTTCTCCTTCTGTTCTATCAGGCTACAATGGATCCCCGGACACTCGTTTCTCCCGGGGAACGACACAGCTAATGAGCTTGCCAGACGGGGAGCGCTGCTTGCGCCCTCCGCAATCCCTTGTAGTCTCTCTCCTCTTATCTCTCGTATCCACTCTCGTCTTATCTCGGACTGGAGGCGTACTGTCTCTTCAAAGTATTTTGACACACAGGTTCCCTCAATTTCCACTGAGGAACTTGTGCTCCCTCGTCATGCTCGCTGTGTCCTCTCTCGTCATCGCTGCAATGGACACAGCCTTCTTTTAGGTTCCTATCTCTCCAGGATTGGCAGAATCGAGAATCCTTCTTGCAGCGCCTGTGGACACTCGTCCCAGGACATCTCTCATCTCATTCTGCACTGTCCAGCTACGGACTCTTTGCGCCGCTCACTCTTTGGCGACTCTCTGTCTCTTTATGACCTCTGGTCCAGACCCTGGGGAGTTGCCCGGCTTCTGGGGCTCCATGGTCTTCCGCCATGCCCCCATCTCTCGGAAGGGGTCGGGTAAACAACAACAACAACGTCAACACCCATTGTTTCTGAGATTTAGTGATTCTCAATTTAGGTCTTTGCTACTTACTTTTTGTTAGTTCTGATATTTTTATTAAAGGCTAGCTGAAGTGATTTGAACTGGAAATATATTTTTGGGTTCAGTTACACTTTTTTCTTGGCCATACCGTAGTGCTTGTACCATCATATTTTACTGAGATTTTTTTGCCGATACCAATATTAGTCCAGCTTGTAAATTATCAATTTCGCTGCCTGGACAACTTGGCTGTGCTTAGTGCAGCAAACCATTAGTGCATTTAGGTTTTTGTGACTCTCTTGTAGTTTTGTGTTGCCCACCTTTTGCTATATATTTTGATGCTGCATGAGAGGCTTTTTACAGCGACTACAAGTTGCTAATTTTTTCTGTAAAGCTCTCTGTGTAATACAGGTTTCTTGCTTCGTCCGAATTAATTTTGTTCTGTTCTTGCGTAGAACAGACCAAGTTACTTACAGCTGTCCAGCAAGTTCTAATGGAGTGATTAAGATTCTTGTTGTGACAGTAAGGATCGGCCACAAAAGTGTTTCCCTTTTATATAAGAGAAGCATCACCTCTCAACATAGTATTTTTGTTAGAGTTTGATTACAGCGACGGCAAATGCTATTTGTCAGTTTCGATTTTATTCGACGTGCATCTTTCTTTATGTTGGAGTAGACGTTAATCGCTTGTGATTTTGTGTGAGTGATGTAATTATATTTTTAGGATATTAAATGGAAAAACTGAAGCTGTCTAGAATTAAACGGGTGCCACCAGCCGTCTGCCCAATCCGAGATTTAATTGTTTTTCATTTCATTTAATCAATATTTCTATTTTACGTATTGTGCAAAATTCTAATAAACCGACTACTTAAAATTGTAATGCTGACTTAGGTTGGGATGAGTTTTTATTGGCATAAGAATTTACAAAGTTGAATTTTTTGACGTAATTTTGATTTTGTTGGTGAACTCTCACGGAAAATGTCAACAAAATCAACAGTAACCACAGCCAGCTTCAATATCTCTTAGCTGTTTTTCTCTCCAAAAGAATAAAAAGGCAAAAATAGGCAAATGTTTTTGACGTTGTCAGCGATAGAACTCCTGTTTTTAGGAAGAAGCTTTCGTAGCATTGAAAATTTTTTTCCACAAAAGTGGTTGTGGGTTAACATTGCTATAGCAAACTATTCAGCTGGTGAAATGTCTGGTCTTGCTATTGTCATTTTTTGCGTTCTTTTTGTGCCGTAACGTTTAATATCAAAAAGTTCTTCAAAGTTAAGTTCATAAATGATTTGAGATGCATCTTTAATGCTGCGCTTCACACTTTCCACTTCCTCAAGTAAGCCCTATCTAATATTGATATAAATATACTTTGATTTGTTTTAACAGCTAAACCAAGTGTTTATAAACTACCTTAAAATTTTTTCTCAACCGCTTTTACCACAGGCAACTGTTTTAAATAGTATGAGCAACTTCCCTCTAGGGTTACAGCAAGCTGGGGTAAGCAAACATTAACCAATTGCAGAAAATTTGGCTCGTATAGTTATGTTTTGAACAGCGCCGATGACTGCTTAGAATTCGCTAGTACTTCATCAACAGCATGAAACTGAAGTTTACTGTCATGGCACAATGATGCAAGTGATATGAAATAGTTAAGGATGATAAGAGTTTAGTGTGGCACCAGCAGCGACCATATATCGTGCAGCATCAGACCACAACTGCAGGAACAGCTCCGTTTAGTACAGAACGATGAGGCAACATCGTCAACCGCTTGGGATATGCTTCCGCCGCTCGGGGCAGAAATGTTAGCGTAGTACATGTAACTGATGTACGGTAATTCCAGGTTTCCAACGAGAATACGGATATGAACCTATTAAAGTGTGTTGATCAACTAGGAGATGAGTTTTCTGTTATCTAAAAGTGTTGAGAGCCATCTTTTTTAAATAGGTTTGTAACATAGTAGTTATTCAGTTTACGTAAGGGAAAACCAGCAGATAAAAACGCCTTTGTCACCTTTTCCACAAAGTTTCCATCGTAGTTCTTCAAAAAAGTTTGGTAATGGAGTCAGTTTTGCAACTCAATTTATTGCTTAAGGCTTTCTGATGTCTGTCTTACTAGGACTTTAAACCAGAAATCGCTTTGCTGTACCTCACAGCAGCCAAACTAGCACTGTAAGCGTATTTTTGCGTTCAAAAATTTTGGGTTTGCAAACCCTGACTGGCCCGCAAAACTTCTAACTAGTTTGAAATTGCCTATCCTGCAAGAACATTGCACAAAACTAGCCCACTGATTAGGAATTATAGTGTGCTTAACGAATTACTTGGCTCTGCACCAATCAACAGCCGCCTCAACGTGGTGGTGCGGTCCCCGGCCCTGTTTGGGTTGGGTCGAAATGGCTGTTGGCCTTCCCGAGGGTCCCAGTTACCCCGGGCACTCCCTTTTATTTTTTCGCTATGCTGCCCCCTGAACGATCGCAGAAGGGCAGCACACAGCTTCTTCAAAATCGATCGCCTGTTTTTTCTTTTCTCCTGCCCCTCTCTTGCCCTTCTTCGTCTCCTCATTCTCCTTCTCTTGATGAGCGGTAACGTTCATCCCAATTCTGGCCCCATCTTTCCCTGCTCTGCGTGCGCTGGAATGTGACCTGGCGGGGCAAGTCAGTGCAATGCTGCGCTTGCTCCAAATGGGTCCATCTAAGGTGCTCACAACTTTCCTTATCCCAATTCAGAGCTCTTGGAGCTGTCCTCCCTGCCGAATCACTGTGATTCCCTCTTCGGACTCCTCTGACATGTATACCTCCACTGTGCAATCTAGCCCCGCCTCTGCTAACGCTGCTCTCTCGCCCCACCCTCGTCTCCAAATCTCTTATCCCCCATCTGCCCATGCTATATCTTCTCCCTCTTCCGCTCCATCACCATCCTTTGCTTCTGGTATTTCTTCTACGCCTCCTGCCTCCACTCCTCCCCTGACTTTCTCAGGGTTTTTCAATGGAATGCTGGAGGTCTTCGAGCCAGGAGCACTGAACTACGTCACTTTCTTTCGTCCCATCCTGTCGACCTTATCTGCATCCAGCAATTCAATCTTAACTCTGTTCCTCTTTCCGGATTCCTGGGTTCTCTGCTCTGCGCTCTGATCGCACTCACTCCCGGTCTGGCATTCTCTCCTCCGATACCACACACGCTAGCGGCGGCGTTGTCATTTTCGTCAGGCAGGGCCTATCTTTTTCTGAACTTTCTACCTCATCTCTTTCTTCGCTTGATTCTTACTCTGATTATGTTGGGATCAACATCTCTCTTAACAACTCCTCCTCGGTGTCATTTCTCAATGTGCATGCCCTCCCTATTCGCTCCTCCCCAACGGATGGCAGAACCGATTCCTTCTCTCCCTCCATTCTTCCCTCCTCCAGAAATCTCTTCATTTTTGGGCACTTCAATTGCTATCACCCCCTCTGGGACTCAAGAGGTACCTCCGACCCCCGCGGGGAAGAAGTATTCGACTGGGTCATTTCTTCTGACCTCCTCCCCCTCAATGACCCTGACACACCCACCCTTCTCCGTCGCTCCTCTGGCAGTCGCTCTTCCCCTGACATCTCCTTTGCTCCCTCTTCTCTTGCTCTTTCCCGCTTCTGGGAGGTGCTACAGGACCTGGGTTCTGACCACCTACCAATTCTTCTATCTGTTCCTCTCTCTCCAGTCTTTCGCCCCAACGAGCGTCCCCTTCCTTCAATTTTCAGAAAGCTCGCTGGGATGGCTTTGCCTCCTACTTTGACTCTTACTGTCCTTCAGCAGAGGAATACTCGTCTCTTTCTCTTTCCTCTGCTGCTGCTCTCTTTATCTCTCTGACCTTGAATGCGGCCAAATCTTCCATTCCTTCCGGCCGCATCAAACGCCCTCCTAAAGCCTGGTGGTCTGCTGAGGTGGAAGAAGCGTTAGTGAAAGACGTAAGACTTTCGCTGCCGCTCACAGAAGTGATGAAAATCGCCAGGCTTACATCTCCGCTTCTTGACGAGCCTCGTCAGTCATCGCCAAGGCCAAGACTGAGGCATGGTAGACGACTTGCTCTTCTCTTTCTCCTAGGTCTAACCCTAAATCTGTACACTCTCTTCTTCGCTCTATCGCTGGCTCTCCTTCCTCGTCTTCCCCCTCTCCTAACTTTCCTAACTGTTCTTCTCCCACGGAATCGGCTTCGGTTTATGCCACTTACCTGAGATCGCACTTTTCCGTTTCTCAGCCAAAGGCCCTGCGTAGCATAGCCAGAGGCTACCTCTCTAAGCTTCGCCGAGCCACGTGCCCTGTGGAGTCTCACTCATCCTTTTGCTCTTTTTTCTCATTTGCTGAATTTTATGCGGCTGCCTCCAACCTCTCCTCGTCCTCCGCCACTGGTCAGACAAAGTAGCTTATTCCATGCTACAGCACCTTCCTCGCTCTGACATGGATTTTCTTCTTCACATCTTCAATCTCTCCTGGTCTTCGCATTCCTTTCCTTCCATATGGAAGACATCTTCCATTATTCCCATACACAAGATCGGAAAGCCTCTCGACTCTCCTGCTTCCTTCCGGCCTATCTCTCTCACCTCCTGCGTATCAAAGCTTTTTGAACGCATCATTCTATATCGTCTTCTCTTTTTTCTGGAATCTAATTCCATTCTCTCTCCCCGCCAGGCCGGTTTCCGCCCTTCTCGGTGTACACTTGATCAAATTCTGTACCTTTCTCAGTCCATTTCGGATGAATTTAACAAACCCAGGCCGGGCTCTCAGACGATCCTGTCTACTATCGATTTCTCTAAAGCTTTTGACTCTGTCTGGTATCCCGCTCTTTTCCACAAACTTATTTCGACTGGTCTCCCTCATTGCTTTGCTCGATGGATTCAATCTTTCCTTTCTGATAGGCGCGCTTGTGTGGTTTATCAAAATCACAAAAGTCGTTCCTTTCGAGTCCGTTGAGGTGTTTCGCAAGGATCCGTTCTTGGCCCTGTACTTTTTTCTCTTTTCATTAATGATCTTTCGGCTTCTCTGTCTTCTTCCGTCAGCTGCTCTCTTTACGCTGACAATCCGGCAATTTGGTTCTCCTCCTCCTCGGTTCCAACTACGGTGGAGACCACACAAAGAGCTCTGTTTCAATTGGAGCGCTGGTGTTTTCCTCTCAATCCGAGCAAATGTAAGGTCTCCTTCTTCTCAGTGGATCCTCACCAGACTAACCTCCAGCCCAACCTCCTCCTACTCGGCTCCCGCCTCCGTTTCAATCCAACTCCAACTTTTCTTGAGGTCACCTTCGACCGCACTCTTTCCTTTTCTAAGCATATTTCTTTGTTGAAGGCCAAGTTTTTCCCACGTCTCAAGGCCTTACGCTGTATCTCTGCTTCCTCATGGGGCCCCTCTAAGGAGTCCCTCTCTCTTCTGTATAAATCTTTTATTCGGTCCCTTCTCACTTACGCTTCACCCGGATGGTTTCCTTTCCTAAGCGCTACCAATATCACCAAATTGGAACGCCTCCACCGAACGGCTGCCACTTGTCCTCCCCTATCCCTCTGCTTCTCTCCGAGGCTTTTTTACCTCCCCTACGAGTCACCCTGACTCATTTCACTCTTTCATTTTATGAGCGGGCTCTTCGTCTTCCAAGCCCCTTTCCTATTTGAGGTTTGGCCAGACTTGGAGTGAAACCAAGACTCTGCAGATTGTCCTGGAGAGCTTTTGCGTCCACTCACCCGCTCATGCTTCCTTCTACTTGTTCTAGGGAGGCACTTCTTGCTTGCCCTCCCTTTCCTCCTTGAAATCCGCCCTTGTTCACGGTGGAGTCCATCCTTTCCACTCCATACTCTCGCTCTGATCTCCCCCTCTCTTGACTCTCTCCCCTCTCATGATCTGGTGCTTTGGACATATGGCTCTGTTCCTTTTTCTTTTGGTAAGGGCGGCTCCGGCGTACTTACCAACTGCTCTCTCTCTTGCACTGAGACCACTTTTTCCTTTTCGGCAGGCCCAGTATGTTCAAGTTTTTCCGCTGAAGCCTGCGCCATTCTGCACGCTCTTTGCTGGTCTCGGCAGCACCAACAAGTCTGCCATTTGTCTTCTCTTCTGCTATTATCTGACTCTCGTTCTGTCCTCGCCACCCTATCCCTCTCCTCTATCTTTTCTCTTTATCTCAAACCCTGTGGCAGATCTGGCAGGAACTGCCTTCTCTCCTTCTGTTCTATCAGGCTACAATGGGTCCCCGGACACTCATTTCTACCGCGGAACGACACGGCTGATGAGCTAGCCAGACGGGGTACTTGCACCCTCCGCTATCCCTTGTAGTCTCTCTCCTCTTGTCACCCGTTTCCACTCTCGGACTGGAGGCATACTGTCTCATCTAAATTCTTTGACACACAGGTTCCCTCGATTTCCACTGAGGAATTTGTGCTCCCTCGTCATGCTCGTTGTCCCCTCTCTCGTCTTCGCTGCAACGGACACAGCCTTCTATTAGGTTCTTATCTCTCTAGGATTGGCAGAACTGAGAATCCTTCCTGCAGCGCCTGTGAACACTCGTCCCAGGACACCTCTCATCTCATTCTGCACTGTCCAGCTACGGACTCTTTGTGCCGCTCACTCTTTGGCGACTCTCTATCTCTCTACGACCCTGGGGAGTTGCTCGGCTTCTGGGGCTCCATGGTCTTCCGCCATGCCCCCATCTCTCGGAAGGGGTCGGGTAAACAACAACAATTACTTGGCTAATGGCTTTATGCACATGTTAAAATTTTTTTTGTTGGTGATATTGATTAAATCTACACAAAAAACATGCCTATTCGTTGCCCATCACTATAAACCCAAATAGAACCGAGTTTTGTTCTACACTATTTCAACGGTCACTCACTCAGCAAAGTAGAAATTATTCTGCTCTTTATTGCCCTTAAGAAAGTTCATGGTAATGGTTTTGGCAAATGCCAAGACTTTTAATCCAGTGTACTGTTGTGTGTTTTCAAATTAAGCGTAGCGCACAGTTCTTGCAGCATCCAGACTGCCTGTTGCAATAGTAACAGGCAATACTTGGAAATTATTTTACTTCGTTTGAATATTGCATCACAATTGCACCATTGGCCTGAGCATACAGAGTGCTAAAAAAGTAACGCAAAATTTTTCGTCATCGAAAAGACGTAAATTTGCCTGGATTGACTGTTTGGTGTGGTATTTCTTCTGTGAGAATAATCGGTCCTTATTTATTTGATGGCTGTGTTACCGGAAAATCTTGTCTTGAGATGCTGCAACATTTTTGATTCCTCGCTTGGCGCACTACGATGATGATGTCACGTTTCAACAGGACGGTGCCCCGCCGCATTTTGCTTCTGTTGTTCGAGATTTTCTTGACGAGAAATTTCCTGGAAGATGGATTGGTCGAAGAGGACCAATCGAGTGACCAGCCAGGTCACTCGATTTAACACCTGCCGACTTTCTCCTCTGGGGTGTATTGAAGGACAAAGTTTACTCACACAACCCCATAACTCTCGGTCAGCTGAGGTTGCTTATTTCTCAACAGCTTCAAACAATTGACGTAAGCCTTTGCAGAAAAGTGTGTACGTCTGTGCGAAACAGAATGGCAAAGTGCGTTCAAAACAAAGGAGGACACTTTGAACATCTTCTTTAATCTTCATTATCCTCATCTCTTCGCTCAATGTGATTTATACAATAAATAAAACTTTTAAAGATTAAATTTTGCGTTACTTTCTAACACTCAGTATATTCACTGTAGACGCTAGAACCACTCGAATACACACAAACAGGTGACGTCAATCAGGACAGGAAAAACCAAGCGCAAGAAAAAACATGTTTAGCGCTTGAAGCTTTTTTGGAGAATGCCTCTATAATTGGGAAGCTCTACAAGTTCATCAGTCGAATTAAGATCATAGCTATGCTACTGATACCAAGCAATTAAAGTTTCGAGTGCGCTTCTTATTTTTCAAGTCGCAGTTGACTGGATTTCAAAAACAAAAGTTGAAATTACTACACAAAAATATTTGCGTCATTTTGATCATGTATAATTTCAAGTATAACCTGATAAATATTCCATCTATACTAGACAACACGGAAAAGAAACAAACATGACATGAATTAAAACAACCTAATAAAAACACAACTTGCTAAATTTTGTGGTCTTGCTTTGTCCATTCTGGCAACTCAGTTTTAAATTCCCAATCCGTTCCTTTGTATCGGAACGCGTGTAAATACATGATCATCCATTTCATTTGCGGTTCGGGCAACGGGTTTAAACATTCTAGACAATCTGATGAGAAGTGTGGGTTATCAGATACCACATTGTCTACTTCATTAACTGAAACAGTTTTTTCGGTTTGTTTTGTTTTAAGTGACGCAACTGCGTTAACAGGATCGTCTAAGTAATTTCGTGATATAGCTGACGAAATATCGTCAATACTTTTTGTGTAAGGACCATATTTAAACCGATCCTCTCCCCATGCTT
Source organism: Trididemnum clinides (assembly GCA_963675345.1). NCBI lineage: Eukaryota > Metazoa > Chordata > Ascidiacea > Aplousobranchia > Didemnidae > Trididemnum > Trididemnum clinides. The sequence goes on along the minus strand of OY776290.1, from coordinate 34,128,490 downwards.
TATGGTTATAGATTGGATCATTTGTAATAGGAAAACCGAGGTATTGAAGATGGGCGCGAATTTGGTGTGTCCGGCCTAAACAAGAAAATGAAGTAATTTATAAAATAAAACGGTTAATCGATAGCAACAATCCAGTGGCAAAATAAATGAGTTGTCTAAGGCGCAAACAGGGATGGGCAATTTATCCGAAGGATTCGAATCCCAAACTATCCGAATCCAACAAGATGCGGTTAATATCCTGCTAGCAAGCTTTATCACGTTGCTTGTTCACAAATTTTCTTTTTGTAAAAGTATCAATTGCATGCAATGATTCAAAAACTAACTCGCACACACAAACATTGATCGAATGCGTCCGTTTTCTCATGATGCACACACGTGCAGACATAATTTGATTGCACTGCAATAAACTCGTCTCTGATTGTGCTTTTGTTGTTGTAAACTTGTGATAAATGCTTTCGTGTTGATTGTGCTAATCGCCAAAAAGGATTCGGATTCTGGATTCGGTTTAACTATTCTAGAATAGTATATTATCCTGAATTTCCCATCCCTAGGGGCAAAGCTCCCATAGGTGGTGCATTCAAACCTAACGGCGACCGGCGTTGTTTTCCAGTCTTCTGCCGCTCTTGTCCTATCCTGATGAAGGGTCGAGTAACATGAACACTTTGTGGTTGTAACTTTGAGAAACGTACTTTAAGGCAAATTCCCAATTCTACTGCTTGCCGCAGCAATGAGCTGTGCAAGCAATACTGGCGATCCCAAAGCGGGATATACCGATGATGGTGTGCGCTACACTAAAGGAGCACGAACGTCTCTACGTTGTTTGAAGCGGTTGCCCACTTTGGCATATAGCCTACGTAAATAAGATGAATAAATACCAGTTTTTGGTTTGCACAACACAACGCTGGTCTTGCCATCAGTACTGATTCGGTGAAAATGTGTACAAGCATCTTTGAACTCGAATCCATCGATTTTCCAAGCAGCGCAGCAGCCAAACTTGCGATTGAATTGTGTAATCGGTTGTTCGCATACTATGCCATCAGGACTATCAGTTGTAGGGAATTCCCCTACCACTTTGCAAATATATTCCTTCTCCACCTAAACAAAATGCAAAAAAAAAATCACCACAGCTATCAGCTTTCTCAAGTCTACTGCCCATACAAGGATATAAAAATCTAGCTAGGAATTTTGTGAAACTTGGTGGCAATCATCTTAACCTAGACATAAAACACGTCTTGACTTCATCATTTACTTTTTTTAGCAACACGTCCTCATTTTTGCAACAGGTGGTTTAGTGTTTAACTTACATACCACAACAAGCATCGCAAACTTCATCTCAGACGAAAAATCCCATCCAAATGGATGGCTGAAAAGCGTCATACAGTTGAACAAAATCTTTGATTTTGTTTTGGTTACTTTTTATCCTCGAAGTACTGCAAGCAAGTCGAATCGTTTGTCACGTCGTTTCGCATAACAAGTTGCAAAAGTATCTCACCTTTCTATCATGTATCTCCGAAATGATTTTACTGGCAAAGTGTTTGGTTTTCGCAAAAATGACAATTCCAGAAGTCAGTCTATCTATTCGGTGACATCCATGTAAGTTTTCGTAACCAAAATCCTACAAAAATTTTGCCTCATCTTACTGAATTATATATTTCTATCCTCCAGTCAACGGAAAACTTTTAATCGGTTTAAATTAAAAGATATAAGCGTTTAGACCTGCTTCATATCGGCCATCAATGCTGGCACAGTAAGCATCTGCCACAAGCAGAACAACCAAGCAAAGACATTGCTGTCATGTACCTTTTTCAAAATTCACCAATTATGGTCGTACGTTCACCGCCAATGATGGTCGTACGTTCACCGGCCATCATAAAGTTCACTGACATTCTTGAAGGACTCAAAAGCAAAAGCAATTTTGCTCTGAACCAAATTTTGTTTGACAGGTCGATTTAAATACCAGGCAGTTAACAAAGGAATTTCCGTCTCCATGCGTCCGTAATTCTTTCACCAAACGTACTTTTTTCAGTATGTAACACAAAGTGTTGTATCGATATCGCCCAGTAGGATGAATAGGAATACTGCAAGGTTTATCCACCACAAGGTAATGACCATCTTCATGAATAATTTTGATTTCTACCCCAAGAACATCACCTTCGTGTCGATGAAAACTGAAATATTTGGTTTGAGCTTATCGATTTGTTGCAAGATGTATTTTTCTATCATGATAATTATAATTCATGCAGTATCTATTATGAAAAAATGCAGACTATATCTAAGCCATTATTCTGCATAAACAAAATGGTTGACCACCAAAATAAAGTTAATTCCATAAATTATAATTCTGTACTGCCACAGCAAAGCTTGTTTAATAATGTTGTGTTGAATTAAAAAAAGTCTATTTCAAAATCAAGCCAATTAATCAGTGAAATGTTGATGAACGTGTTAAAATTATCGCATTCAGCAGAACAAAAAATTTATACTCATCCAAATATTGTGAACTTGCTTTACCTTGAAGATATAAAATCACTATTCTTCAACTCAACATCTAAAGAATCCACCGGCTTTCTATTAAGTAAAAGTTTTCCAGATATTCTTGCTTTTTCATAATATTCAATGGAATAATAAGCAAACTCTTTTTGGTACACATCGCGTAGGGTTTTTCCTAACCACCTTCCTACAACATTAATTCAAATATATATTTCAGGCAAGTTTTATGTTCCGATCATACGAAAAATCTAGTGAGCCTCCTTCCCAAACTACGTGACTTCGTTCCTGACATCAGATCCCCAGCAGGTCTCAGCCAACTAAAAAATTTTTAAGACTTAATCGTCATCGTAATGGTGTTAAACGCTTCGCACAATACACAGACGAAGCTGGTACCTCGCCCAGAGTACGGTTGTGGCGGACAGAAACAGATCGCTAATCTTGTCTTTTTGCATGCTCAATCTACCGGGTCCGCTAGGAAACATGTGGGTTGGGAAATTTGGATGACAACTCTGTGGCTTCGTTACTGGGCATCTGTCCCGAAATATAGCACATACCAATTCCCATACCTAGGGTGATAAAACGATAGGCTTCGCCCTGGGCTTGGACAAAAACAAATGCACATCTATCACCATGTGCGAAAAAGGAAAAACCTTTAGCAATACCCCCAGGATCATTTGTGCTCAGACTGGTGTTAACATTGTCAGCAGGACTGGCGGAGTACATTTCTACTGCAACCACTTCAATGATTAAAACAAAGCCATTACAGGCTGTTTTAAAGTTTGACAAAATCATAATAATCTGGTGTCTGAATTATAAAATACCTTTTTAAATATGTAATATCAAAACTATTTCATCACATTTTCTAGAAAAAAGATTGTCGAGTTGCAATACCAACAAAATTATATTAATCAAATTTAAGCCCGAAAAATTCAAAACAAACGTCACTAACCTTTACAAAATGTGTTGAATGTAAAAAAGTAGGGCCTAACTTTCCGAAATCCATTTTCAAAATAATATTCCGTTTCATTTTCATTGTATTTTTCACTTTTCTGCTTTATGTTCGAAAATGCCTTCATATTGCTAGCAGGCTTTTTTCTTTTAATGTGAGGTAATTTACCATCGTGACGTTTAAACACTGGGCTTAAATTGTTATCGAATACAGCTCCTTTTTTGCCATCTTCCAAGCACCTTTTCTTGGAAAGCAAATCATTCTCTTCATCAAAGGTGTTACTCAATGCTGAAAAAAAGCACTAGTAAAGGTTCTGGCAACTAGAACTTAACGTAAAACTAAACGCGTAAATTTACCTTTGTTTTTGCAAGCCAACAAAAGCAATCAAAACAAGCACAAAGTAACAAACATCAAAATGTAAGCAGCAGCAGTAACACGCCCTTCCTAGCAGACCAGATAACAGAAAGCAAACTGTAAAGTTCGAAGGTGAGAGATTGACATAGAATCTGGCAGTTCTCGAGTTTATTGGGAGTTGAGAGTAACGCAAAAATACAAACACATCCAACATAAACATAAAATAAATTCCTTATTGCAGTGTTTTCCAATTTAATACGGGGATCCAAACGAATCCGCGGAAGGCTCTGGGTGAATCCGCAAGCGCATAAACTATTACAAATAATTTGTACTATTATGTAAAAGTTGTTAGTTAACCCTTACGGTGGTGAACTAAATTTTCACTAACCCTTTCTCAGAATGCAATTAAAATGTGCCTAGCATTTAATCACAAATCTTCTAATGCAGCCGTGATAATTCCTTGTACAAACAATGAATGCTTCGCGCGGAGAATACACCAGATTTTTTCGCAGTTGCCATGGCGAAACAAGAATTCACGTTTCACCCAGGAGGTCTAAGCACACTTTCGTTTGTAACGCAATATTGTATGTAGTTGGCGTGATAACTTTCACTTTATTGCATCGCAACAGAACATTAAGCAATTGCATAGCAATGCTAAAACGACAAAAAAATGCCTCGAGTTCGTCTTTGCTAGCGCCCGACAGGATTTCATGAGACAATGCAGCTCGCTTTTAGAGTCTCAGTTTTTCATGGTAAAATGAAAGCAGGTGCTCACTTACAACGAAAATTACAGTAAATTTTGATTCACTTCCTACAGTATCAACAGAATTCCTATTTATCAGCTTATTTTTTGCCTGTTATCCTGCTCCGTTATCTGCGAACCTTTGTTTTACGTGTTTATTTTCATAGTAGCTAACTTAGAGGTAGCCAGTTGGCTCGCTTCATCTAACGAAAATCTAGGTCAGGATACGAGTATTTTTTTAGTAATATCACATATTATTAGCTGTGGTACTAAATAGCTGTAGCTATGGAAGTTTTTGCGACCTGAAAGATTAAAACTCGATCCAAAATCAACAAATCCCGAAAAAGACTTTCTGCATTAAAAAAAACATTTCAAAACTTTATGGAAGCAGTCAAAAAGACGAAAACGCAAACAGCTATGCAGTACTGATTAAGATACGAGTAATTTCTTCAGACATTTTTCAGAACCAAAATGAGCGTTGCTACTACCCTGCTATTTTCAAGTTTTTAACAAAAGACCGCAAACCCATTGAAATTAAAAAAGCCATGATCTTGTTCAATAGACGATATCGAATCAGTGCAAACTGAAAAGTTGGTCGACTGCTAGCAAAAGGTAAAATTTCCAAAAGCATCAGTGCTTGGCCGGCACAAGCTTTTGTGGAAAATTAAGTCAGCAGCTCGTCAAAAAGACGTATGTTTATTGACTACTCCCTCACTATCAAGAAATTCACGTTGCTAGCCAGTTATAGGCAGCCTAAAATGGACAACACTGTCAACCAGGTTTCGAAGTTCAATTATTTGAACAAAATTGACCTCAAGTCAGCTTATCAAAAAAACAAAAAACAGATGAAAGGACTTCTTACTAGAGGCCATGGCTAAATGAGCCACAACAAGTTGGTGAGAAATCTCAGAAAACGTGGATAGGTAAAAACGACAGGCAACTGGTGATGGCATTACTTGATGCTTGGTAATGGCATTGCTACTTGGTAATGCACAGAAAACCATCAGGGTGAACCACATGTGGAGCAAGTGAAATAAAGTTTTACAACGCAAAAGGAACTCATTTTATTTAGCTCTTCTGGTAATGATAACGTTTATTTAAGTTGATACAAGTTCTTACCGAGCATGCAAAAAACTTCAATATCCGTCAACGTTTCGAACAGCTATACAGCTGTTCTTCATTATTCGCCTTTAAACTTTTTGTTTTGCCTTTTTCTTTCGATTGCGTAGCACACTATTTATATTGCCTCACTCGTGCTTTCGTTTATTATTAGTCCTGATGAAGAACAGCTGTATAGCTGTTCGAAACGTTGATGGATATTGAAGTTTTTTGCATGCTCGGTAAGAACTTGTATCAACTTAAATAAACGTTATCATTACCAGAAGAGCTAAATAAAATGAATTTATCAAAAATACCTGGTAGCCAGAATAACAGCAAAAGGTACTCCTTAAAAGGGTCCACGAGAAAGTAGCAATACTGCATAAAAACAGACAGACAGATTGTTTATTTTGTTGATAAAACAAGCCTCGTGCAAAAAAAACTTACACCACATTGCATGCAATACAGACCACGAAGCGTGAAGAACCAAATAAGTGGTTTTCTAAACACGCTGCTTCCTGATGCCACCTTAAGCGCAAAATTGATGCAAAAGTAAAAAAGAACAAAACCACAAGAAGCAAAGTAAACTTTAACCAAATGGTTAAATAGGCAATTCATGCGAAATAAAGAAAAGCATTACCGTTAGATTTAATAGTAGCAAATGGCCTTGAGATAAGAGAAAAACTTGGCTTTCAGCAAATACGTATGTTCAAAAAAAGAAAAAATGCAATTGAAATAACCCAAAAAAAGGTGAAAGTGAATATAAAGTAGAGAAGATGTGGGACTGAAGATTAGGCTAGTGGAAACCCATAAAAAAAGAAGTCTTTACGTTTGCATAAATTGAGAAAAAAACACCAATACTCCAGTGTAACCATGACTTGTGTAGCCTCGGCAGTGGGCCCAGGACGATTAGATGACCAGGTCATCAGCATAAAAACCGCTGGCAACGCTAACATACGGAAGTGCAAATTTATGGAAATACAGAAATTCATATCAAAATATGAAATTACTGAATCACAGAATTTCATAATGAAATAAGGAATTATCAACTACAAAAATACCCATCGACATTACTTACTAAATCGATCAAAAAGTTTAGAAGTTAAGGTAATCAAAATAAATTTTGGCCTTTAATAAATCACTTCCAATCATCTTTTACTCAAATAGATTGTAGATGCAGATGGCCCATTAAAGGCTGAAGTCAATCTTAATTAAGTTTTTATAAATTTTTGACCGATCCATGCCACTAACAGACTAAAGTGACGCAATACTGTAAATTAACTTTCAAGCATCATGAGGTGAATTCAGCCACCTCTGTTGATAGAGACCATACCAGATTTAAACTATTGAATATATATCTTTCTCTCTCTCTCAATAAGTAATGTCAATGCGTATTATAAATTTACACCCATGAAATCGCCATAAAAGTTTTCGTGGGTGTTAGCTTTATTCTACTGACCTTTCAAATGTGATTATAAAAATTTATTACTGGAAAATTTATTTCATGCAATTACTGTTTTTGGAAATATGGAAAACTATTGGCAACACTGCAATACAGAAATCTATATATACGGCAAACAAATTTACAAAATGGATAGAAATATAGGAATTCATATGAAAACATGGAATTACAAAAATTCATCTGCCGGTAAGTATGGAATTACTGAATAATGAAAATACAATATACTACAAACTTACTAAAAGAGCAAAATTACAGAAATTTACACAAGTCAATACAAAACTAAAAATATTATCATCTAATTGGACAAAATTGCATAATTGAATTAGCTCTGCATTCTGATATGTAATAGCTACGTTAGTCTAAGATGAGTCACTCATTGTTTTGCAAGTTTCCATCTTTTTGCTTTATATATAATTTAGTAAGTGTATTTTTATATTTTTGTAAATCTGCTTTTTAGATAGTTTAGTGTTGTTAAAGAGCACACCTGACAGAAGAAAAACAACAAAAGGGGAGCTTATTAGTGAAAAGAGATTAAGAGACCACAGAACTCTACCGAGAACAAATGCAGGCAGAACATCTCATCAGACTTTAAAAAAAATGGCAACTTGTAGAAGAGAACAAGATGCCAGATAGAGTCAAATCCAACTGCACAATCTCAAAAGAACTCATAATCAGTTTCAGTTATGAACACTGTGCTTCACATACCAATTAAGCTATCACCAACCACAGCCCACTATTTATGATCCATACTTGATTACACAAAATATGTACATACCAAAAGAAGATTCAGTGTGATTTGCCATTTTCAAAATTATTTGAAGTTTCACTCTAAAAATATAGGAGTAAATTTGGTACTAAAATTTAAAAAATAGGTACAAACTCAGGTACCGGTACTAGCAACAATACAAAATGTTTCAACAAACAATCCAATATCTTTCCCATAAACCAACTCACCTTATGCCAGGCACCATAAAAGACAGTTGTACTTTACAATCAGGTTAACACTAGATTTAGAAAGGCAAGTTATCAAACTAACCATGAGTAGGCCAATAAGAAAACATAGAGCATGAAACAGAGCAGCATTAAGTCCACTAGTAGAGCTATGAGATAGACAGTAAATTTATGCATAATCTCTCATTTGAGTAATAACCCTTTTACACACCTCATTAATTTGCACCTTGATTTGAATTTTGTTCAATATATGTGTGATTGGGTTTTGTCTTACTTATTGAGTTTTACTAATCTATATTCTGGAGGAAGTCTGTTGAGCTTTTGACATACCAAATTGCATTTAAATATAGTTAATGTTGAGTTTTTATTTGATGGAAAGACAACAAATTTATAGGTGCCATGTTGGTCAGCTTTGGGACACAACAAACTGCCTGTTTTGCTACATGCAAAGAAAATTGCTAAATAATGTGTAGGCAACCAGTTCAGTCAATATGGTTTTTTGGGGTTTAGTTTAGTTTGTTTGTCTCACATCAAGTGGATTGGGGCAAAATGTATTTTGGAAGAACAAGACCAGTGCCACAAAATACAGTTTGCATTGGGTCTCCAAATAAACCTTACAGTGGAAGTAGTACAATATCCTTGGGTATCGTACTACAACCTATATAACAATTTTCCATGCTTCGTTGCACAAACAAATGCCATACTGCTTGTAGCCAACAGTTCTAGTGGAAATGCATTAGACCACTAGTAATGGTAACTACAAGTAAGCTTGAACCTGTGAACACAATGTTCTCCCAAAATAAGTGACAAAAGATTTTTCATAAATGAAGGATAAAAATACATTACCCTAAAGCCTACGACAGTACTAATTTACAAGTAATAAACTGACAAGCCTTCATGCAGTAGATTCAATGTTAGGTCTAGTTCAACACTTACTTTTCACAAAAAATTGATAGCTTTCGAGTGAGCATTTAAAACTTTAGCATTGATTTAATAGTGCACCAAAACATGGAAAATCATCATTTTCTGTGTTTTTACTTTTTAAGCTCAAATCTGTGACCCAATAACATCACAAAATAGCATTCCACTGTTCCAATAAATAGTACCCTACTGCACTTGTATCCCTACAAGTAACAATAAGATTAAAACACCTTAAGCATTCAGCATTGCACATTTGTTGAAGCAGCTGAATTGCATTGAATATCTTCTTACAAAGCCTTTATAACATTTTGGAAAAAAAATTATCAACAAAATTATGGTTTACTTAAATACAAATTCTATGGAACTACAATCTTTCTGACAAGTTTCAGCATTATCATCTTTGCTTTATCATTTGCCATTACCCATATCGCTTTTCATTATGAAGAATGTGCTGACCCTAATTTGTAACAAAAACGGATGATTGTTCAATCAAGTCAAGCAAATCAAGCTTCCAAAACAATAAATGTCAACCTTCACAGTTGATATGTTACTGCTGTCAATAAAGACAGGATTTTGAATTTTAATCTTACTGTCATTTTACCTAACAGTAACTATTTAGTAGGCTATTCCTAATCTCTTATTTTGCATTTAGCCACAGTAATTGGAAGCCTAAAAGCCAACAACTTGCCAACAAACAACTAGATAAAGCAGCATGTTTTTGGCTTACCAGCACTGTGTGGGCAAATTTTGCACCAAAAACAGCTCCAAAACTGTTTCAATTCTAAAATCTGCTTTGTCTGAAACAAATACTAAGCTTTGGCAAAGCTATCTTTTCTCTCTATTTTTGACGTAAAAATACCTGCTGCTTTCCCCACATGCCTCATAGTGTACCAGCATTATCTAGTCAGCTAGTTGGGTTTTAAACTGGCACAAATAGTATAAGCTGCCCTTCAAGAAAACTATATCATCTCTATTTTTCCGACACCATTCATTTTTTTGAACGAATTATAATATTGAACTTGGGCAATGTTAGACTTTATATTTGTTGTTGCTTTCAGTCAATTCATTTGGGTTTAATGGTTTAAAGATGTCTATGCTTCTAAATTTGATCTAGGCTGAGAACTTTTTTAACAAACCCATTAAAAAAACTTTCAACTACCGTACCCCATTAAAAGCTTAACACTTGCATATAAAAATTCTCAAGATAGGCTATATCCAGTGATGGGATTCAGGGGGTTCGCATGGGTTTGTACAAACCCGTTCTTGGAGTGTTGTGATAATCAGCGAACCCGTTCTTGTTTTTTGTTATAGACCTTAGACGACCGCAGCAAATGGCTTTCTAAAATGAGGGAACCTGTTGTTAATGAGTTTGATACAAGAGAACCTGTTCTTAAAATTTTGAATCCCATCACTGGCTATATCCTTACCTGAGTCTATTTTTGCACTAACATCTTGTCCGAGTGCTGCAAACCCCCTTAGCTTTAATTTTCAGAATATTCGAGAGGCCGTGGTAACGTTTCCTAACATATAGGGTCCCAACCATTGGTAACTCCATGTCACATATATGGTTGGACCATTGGTAACCTCATGTTACATATAAAGTCCCACTGTTGGTAACCTCATGCTACATATAGGGTCCGACTGCTGGTAGTCTTATGTTGCGCATAGGGTCTGACCATTGTTAAACTCATGTTACATATAGGATTCGACTGATGGTAACCTCACGTTACATATGCGGTTGGACTATTGGTAACCTCATCTTACATATAGGATCTGACAGTTGATAACCTCATTTTTTATGTAGGGTCCGGCTGTTGCTAACCTCATGTTACATATAGGTTCCGACTGCTGGTAACCTCATGTCACATATAGGGTCTGGCTGTCGGTAATTTTATGCTACATGTAGGGTCCCACTGTTGCTAACCTCATATTGCATATAGAGTCCCAATGTTGGTAACTTCATGTTACATATAGGTTCCGATTGTTGGTAACCTCATAATACATGTAGGGTTCGGCTGTCGGTAATTTTATGTTGCATATAGGGTCCCACTGCTGGTAACCTCATATTACAAATAGAGTCCCACTGTTGGTAACCTTATGTTACATTTAGGGTCCGACTGTTGGTAACTTTATGTTGCATATAGAGTCCGACTGTTAGAACCTCATGTTACATACAACGTTCGACCATTGGTAACCTCATGTTACATATAGGGTCCGGCTGTTGGTAACCTCATGTTGCATATAGGGTCGGACCATTGGTAACCTCATGTTGCATATAGGCAGGGGTGTGATGGAGGGGGATCGGGAGGGATGGTGGTCCACTTACTTTTTTTTGAAAACGCTTGACTGAAGACACATTTTATTATTATTCAAAATTTTTTTATTTTATTGTTATTTATGGATTTGGGCATTTATTTTTCGAATTTCAGATTTCATAGATATCAGCTTTTTGTATTCATTAGATAAAAAAAATATTAAAGTGTATACGGTTTTGAACAATCTAATTTCTTTCAATAACCTGGTAATAAAATGACAAATGTTGAGACCAGCGGTCCACCTACTTTATTATTTAGCAATACACCACTGCATATAGGGTTCAAACATTGGTAATCTCATTTTACATATAGGGTCCGGTTGTTGGTAACTTCTTGTTACATAGTCATATAGGGTTCGATCATTGGTAACCTCATGATACATATAGGGTCCGACCATTGGTAGCCTCATGCTACATATAGGGTTCAAGTGTTGGTAACCTCATGTTATATATAGGGTCCGACCATTGGTAAACTCATATTACATATAGACTCCCACTGTTGGTAACCTCATGTTTAGGGTTGCCAACCGTCTCAGAATGGCCAGGACAGTACCGTAATTGACATCTGGCGTCGCGTGTCCTGGGCTGGTTCACTTTTGCAATGGAAGTTATTGACAGCTCTTCGTCTTAGCGAGAGTTTATTGATCACTATATTTCCGTAAATTGAGATTGATATATCTTTGAAAATTAAATAGTCCTCAATCTAAGAGCTGTGAGTATAATTGTAAACTGCTTGTTGCGATATTTAAGTATTTGTTTGGTTTTTTGTTAGGAAGAATGTTTTTTTAACATTAGGTAATTTATTGGTGTTCCAACGCCACTTTAATGGTACATTTCTAATGAGTGGTGGTTCTTCTTCTAACCACTCATCTCGAGCACATTTAAAGTACAATACAAAAGTATAAAAAAAAGAAATACATAACTAATAATTATTTTAACCAACACAATTTATAATGAAAGAATAGTTATTTATAATTACAAATTCTAACATAAACAATTGGCGGAAAATTTAAATTAAAGCTCACTTATGGAAAATAACCGTTAAGTCACTTTTGTAATTAACGTTACCAAAGATTTACGTTTGTTTTTTTCTTCACGGGTGATGTAGTTCTTCAGTATTTTGATAAAATTTTTGATCCCAAGGATTCTTTACAGACCAAGTTTGTTGAACAAAGTGATTCTAATTTAGAATGTAATGTTGATGATGCATTGACACAAATTCTGCCGAAGAAGAAAGTCAAAGCTGCCAAACGATATTGTTTTTTCTGTTCAGAATGGTTAACTCTATTAGGACCGGGGGGGGGGGTCGATTCGGCCCCCAGTGAAATAAAACTGCTGTAGCTTAGCGACCGCTTGAGGTAAATGTTTGAAATTTTTTGACTTGTTCTAAAATTTATCTGGCTTTTGGTTGGTCTTAAACTGACAAATACAATCATTTCAGTTTTGAAGTAAATATAGCAATTTCGAAACTCACTCGGGCAAATTTCTTCATCGACTGCTTTTATATAATAAAGAAAAAAAGAGAAAGAGCGCACACGCAAAACCGTGACGCGTTGCGTAAACCGCAAAATGTTTGTGAAGTGACGCAATGTCTGTAAAGCTCTACTGTTTCTCAGAAATCTTTTTTCTCAAAACCTTCTGGCTGTGAATAGCAACTATTAATTTGACAAGCCAAAAACTTCAAAGTTTTCAAACACACAACTATTTTGTAACTTTTTGTCAAATAAATCTTCTTGACGTTAAGCCATGACTCACGAATAAAGCAACGCTAGACTCTATTTTGTAACTTTGATCAGGTTGGAACGATAGTTCTGTACCTTTTAGATTTAATATTTTCATGAACGATTATACTAATATAACTTATGAATTTCATGTGTGATAATTGAAACCCAAAAACCCAAAAAATTCTATGAAAATGGTATCAAAAAGCTTGTGGGGAGATGGGAAGAGTGAAGTTGAAATTCATATCTGTACTTGTACAAATAGGATCACTTCGGTTTGTCAAAGCGCTTGAAGGGATCAAGGTTTACAGTCACAGATTAAGGGAGGCAGGGGCGACAGACAGCAAAATTTAATGGAGGAGTTTTATAAAACTTGATTTCCATTGCTTTACTAGTAGGCTGTTGTTAATTAATAAAATATCGAATTTTATCAGCAAATACAAATCCAAAACGTCAATCAAAAAAATTAATTTTTTTGAGGGAAAGGGACCTGTGGAACATTTTCAAGGTTTTTGATTAATCTCAAAATTTTTTCTGTTGATCGCGTGTCAAAAGCGATGTGTTTGTGTCTAATCACTTCCAAAACCAAATAAAGACCTTTTTTTCTTTCTGTGGTCTTTTATCCACTTTCATAAAGATGCCACTGGTAAAAGCATAGCATTTGAAATTGTGTGGTGTTCTCTTATTTGAAAATAAAAAAAAAACAATGCACAGTCTGGCTCTATGGAAGTGAAAGGGGCGTCGAAAGTGTAATCGAAATATTAAGAGTGAAGTGATTGTTACGTTGCCTGCTGCATAGCTAAGTAGAATCGCAGTTGCAATGAAGCTTGTGGCAACTTCCATATCATTGTAAGGGTGTCTGCCCACTCAAATATTGTCTTGTCCTTTTCGACCTTCTAAACTACGTTGATCTTACGTTCAATAAGTTAAATTTCTGATTTTGTTTTACTTCAACATTGGAACAACCAAAAAGTCAAAAGCAGCGTCGAATGTGCGTGGCTGCGTAATTGAGAAATGAGCCACTCATTTTTATTATTTGTTGAGCAAATACCAACTTGGGATATCGATAATTTTTAATTGAGGTTTATTACATCGACAAAGCAGCCGCTACATTTTTGTTCTATGTTTGAAATGTTCAAATTGCTATTTTCCACTAAAACTTAAATTTTCTGACCGGTGTATAAGATTATAATGATTTTATATGTAACAATCAATACATAATTTTCTTTTATCAAACATACAAAAATTGCAAATAAAAGTTATATAATATGGCCCATACCAATGTAACACTTGAGGAAGTGTTACGTAAAATTTTGAATGAAGTATCTGACGAAGAAAACGATGATATTGAAGACATAGCCTCTTTAGCTTCTGGTGACGAAATAGCTGTTGCGCTATCAACATCTTTTAATTTTGATAATCCTAAAGATGTAAATGGAGCTGACCAAAACGTCACAGGTAATCAGGATAATGCAAGTAATACTACTGGAACCACACAGCGACGTCAGCTTACCCGTGATAGATTAATTAATGATCTGCAAAGTGCTCTTGATGAACAAAATTTCATCCCACTTAGTTTGCCAACAACTGAAAAAACTTTTACTAGTTATCTGGAAAACCCAAAACCTCCAAATAATTTGAGGGTACAAATAAAATGGTCAAATGTTTGTTCAAGCCGAGGTCGTCAGACGCAGTTAAATATTATTAAAGATAAGACCGGTGTTTGAGAAGAAGTGAAAGACAAAACATTTCCTTTGCAAGCTTGGACGCTTTTTTTCAGAAAAACAATGCTGAACATAATAGTTATAGAGACTAATCGAAAAAATAGAAGAGACAATGATGCAACTTCAGAGTTTGCTTGTGGCAGATAGCAGCAGAAGATATTGATACATAAGACTGACCAATCTTTTGGAAGTATTGGCACTGATTGGAATGATTTACATCCGAGGCTTAGTAGGTCAAGCGCATCAAAGCACTAATGCGATGTTCAACGAAATATTTGGCAATCCAGTTTTTAGTGCAACTATGTCCAGGAACAGATTTAAATTTTTGATTGCCCACATATCGTTTGATGACCATACAATGCGTCCTACTCATTGGCAACATGATAGATTTGCAGATTTTCGCGAAATTTTTGAAGAATTTAACGAAAACTGCAGGAAATTTCTAGTTCCTGATGATTATTTGTGGCTGGATGAAACTCTTCATCGAATAAGAAGGCAAATCAGTTTTAATCAATTTAATCAGAGCAAACCAGCCAAGTATAGAATGCTGTACAAATCAATAAACGCTTGTCGCTATCCATTTATCTTTTCAACTGCTGTGTATTTTGGTAAGCAAAAAGCAGAGCCGACATCTTGTTACACTCCTGGGATGTCACAAACAGTAAAATATTTAATTCAAAATTTGGAATGCCACACAAATTTAGTGGGAAGAAACGTACCATATGACAGATTGTATACTTCAATACCAATGGCACAGTGGCTGCTTGACTGCGGAATAACTTCTGTAGGAACTTTACAATCAAATCAAAAAAGAATTCCAGCTGAAATTAAAGAAATCAAAGACCGAGAAACAAACTCATATGAGGTTTGTTGAGAAAAGGATAACGGCATATTAAATCTGAAATAATATATTAATCTACTCGTATGTAGCAAAAACCAAAAGAAGTTCAGGAAAGCAAAATGTTTTATTATTGTCAACAGTGCCACCGCTTCTTTCAACTACAAAAAATGACAACAAAAGCAAGCCGCTATTTACAAACTATACAACTTTTCAAAAGGCGGAACAGACATTATTGATCAAAGAATGGGGTTCTACAGCTGTAAATTGAAATCAAAGCCCTGGACTATGAATGCATTTTCGTATGTTTTGGACACATGTCGAGTGAACGCTAGCACAATATATGCAATAAACAATGATCTGCAGCCTTGAAACATAAAATCTGTAGATTTTGGATTTGAACTAGCTATGTCCTTGATTCGCCCACATATAGAACAACGAAGTTTAATTGGAATAAATTCTTCTGTGGTTTGCAAAATTGAGATAGTACCGGGGAAAACAATATCCTCCAAACATGTAAAAACATCAAGTGGCTTTTTTCCTCATCAAAGTGAAAAACGAAGGCAATGCAATGCATGTGTCAGTAAAATTGAAGGAAAAAGAGGAAAAGAAAAAAAAATTTCTAAGCAATTGAGCTAGTGCCTAAAATGCGCAAAGCCTTTGTGTAATAAGCATCTTATTCGCATTTGTGGTTTTTGCTTGCAGGACTAAACTGTTGTTAGGCTTGCACTTAAGGATAAAATTGCAGTGCCTTAGTTGTTTTTGAAACATACGGCGTATTGCTGCTTTTGTCGATGATATATATATTGTTGATATTACCCGTAAATTTAATGTAGTGTTCCTGTATTTTCATATTAGACGACAAATTATAAGCAGAAACAGTATGGCGTATGACTGCAATACAACAGCTAGTCCAGAAATAGCCTATTTTGCTTCACATTTGTAATGTATTCTGTTAATTGCAAGTGAATTTTTTATTAATAGCTCTAAATTCACTAACACCCCAAAGCACAAGTTACGATGGTAAAGCTCAAATTGGTAACATTATAATTAATCTTGGTTGAATATAAAAACTGTAAGGATTGCAAGAAGACTGTCGATATGTGCTCAAAATTTTAGTTTCAAATACTAATTCAAACTCTGAGTCAGATTTTGAATACATTATTAATTCTGTTACCAAAACGATGAAAAATGTGTTTTCATCGGTAATTAGATCAATAGCAGATCCGATTTTGAGTGGATTCATTCTGCTATATTTATCGGTGGTCTGGTCTGTTGTTTTAACTATACTCTCCTTCAAATATTTTATTCCGATTGGGATTTGCTAAAATTCGAATTGGAAAAACCCATGTTCGGAGTGAAAGAATCATTGTGGATGCAGAATTTTTGCCAAGGATGACCAGCAACGATAATATTTTTTTAATTCAATGTATTTTATACGTCATGTAAGAATTCTTTGTGAATTATTCATATGTATGTTTTGTTCCATGTTCACAAGTATGGAGATGAACAGCGTTTGAGATTCTAAGCACCCAATTAAGAAGAATGGAAAATCCCACGACAACAGCGAAGCATTGCATTCCGTATCCACGCAGCACCAACAAGGAAACAATTACTCCACCCAGGGACAACTGGAAACTTCAATGAGATTCGCGCAAAGCAAAAAATGAAACGGAAATGAACAATCAAGCAATAACAATAGCGCATACACGCCATGCACGAAAATCCTTGAAAACTAGCTCATCAAAGAAGCTACCAATCTTTCCGTCGACAGCATTGTCCTTTTTTCCGCGGGTAGTAATTATGGCGACCCTACGAGATACAAACTTAAGAAGAAGGCTATTTTCTAAAAAATAATTTTGAAAAAAAGTGTTTGAACCTAGGCATTTTAAAGCAGTGTTTCCCTTGCATTTCCTTCCAAAAACAGACGAAAATGAGTGCTGGAAAATAGCGGTCTCCAAAATCATGAAAAAAGAATACCACTCTAAAATTAGACAGCAGAAGAGAATTAGAAGATAGGGCCCTGCAAAAAAAAGAAGAGGGTATTTTTTTAGTCAAAAGCAAATAGGTAAATTGTGAGGCAAAATTTCTTTAATTTTAGGGAAAATGTTTCCAGGGTGTATAGACTTTTTGAAAACTGATATAGGGTGTTCCCACAGATCAGATCTCTTCATTTCAATTGGTGACCGACAAGTAGCTTTTGATACAGGGTATATATACAATTACAAAAAGCTTGAAGATCACTGAGTTAGATAATGGTAAAAATGTATTTAATTGCTGAATTTTTTTAACATACTTTAAAAAGTTTTTTGAAAGCCCAACATCGCAGATTTTACGCAATACTTAAGTAAGTAAACGTACCCTGCGATCACGCAAAAGAGCTTTGGGAGCTACCATCATTTAGGGTAGAAAAAAATTTAGGCTTTTACAGACTAGTTTATTAAAACTGACCAAAAATAATAATGCTAACATAACATAGACTGCTATTTACGCTCCTTGGTGTGTGCCGATAAACCAGAGCACCGTTATCCACCCTCCTTCAAATACCGGTTGGCCTGCAATTTAAAATTAAAGGCAACAATCCTCGGCTTACATCTTCCCTTTAAGCTTAGACTTGCAAGTATATTTAAAGGTTGTTATTACACCAATCCACTAGCATATGATCTTTAGGGAAACCTGACGCCCGCGGGCACCGTGTTGGTGACCCCTGAATTAGGGTATATTGTGAGGAGGTGTAATAGAACAATTTATCGTAGTTTGTACGACCTAAAGGACGTTGTAATCAAGAAAATTTTACTGAATTTTAATAAAAGCCAAGGTAATTATTATACTTATTTGGCAGGCCTACAAAAATGCGAGCACAGCTGTAAATTGAAATCAAAGCCCTGGACTATGAACTTCGGCTTCCTACGGACTACTTCAAAAAGCCTTCCTTTGTTGTATTGTCTTTCTTTGGTCTTTGCCCTGTGGTTAAATAAGGCCACATGTTTGACTTATATATATAACAGGTGCATCTGCTCGTATATATATAGTGACCAGGTATATTTTCGCTATTCTTGTCAAAACATCACAGGGTCGAAACGAGTAGTAAATTTTCGTTTCGGCCTGATACCTGATTATGCTTCGGATTTCTGTTTGGGCCTGAGTGTTGGTCCCCCTGCTTAATTGTTACTAAGGCTGTGTGGTAGCCTTTATCGCCGTGAATTTTTGTTCTGCGCACGCTGGGAGGAGCTGCACATATTTGTAAATAAAACACTGCAGAAAAGCCTCAACCGCTTCCTGTTTTCTGTTTGACGAAGCAGAAAGGATCCGTAGAGCTAATATTACTAGCTCTACAAAGCAACTCTACTGGTTCAGTGCTAATCAACGACGGTACGCTTGGCGCGGGAATCAAAGAGTTGAAACCTGGTGCTACCGCACCAATTATGTTCAACGGTGTATTGCTGGTAGCAATAATAGCAACTTAAATAAAAAGAAGAAGTCGTGGTCCAATCGACTTATGTGCTGTGGCCCACTAATGGGCCATGGCCCACCAATTGAGAACTACTGTTATAAAATATTAAACTTTAACCGATAAAAATTAATTTTGCTTAACCGCAGTATTATTATGTAACTTGATTAAACGGTTTCATTACTTTCACAAATCCTTTCAGAAAACTAGCAACCCTAAGTGCTTATGTAGTTGATTGGAGTGTGGTTCTGACTTTGCCTGATATTCAAAACCAGCGCACAGTTTCAAAAATAAAACAGATAGGCTAACTAAAGCTGTAAGAATGCAAGAAAGCAAAATAAAATTGAAATTCTGCTGTTAAGGATTTTCTTTTTTCCTTATCCTTATTAATTTCTTCTCAATCTTAGCTAGTCTACAACATGCTAGAGAAACCGGAGCGAACCTATGTATATGACCCGACTCCAACTCTTTGTTCTTGCATTTCTTTATACCCGAAAAGCCAATAACATTTGTTGCAAAAGTCTTCCTAAAACTGCGTAGTTCTATACAAATGCATGAAATAAATTTTGCGTTTGCAGGTCTATTTCATTTTGTGTTTACAAATTTTTTGTTCTTTAAATAAAACCATTTTATTGCTTTGTCAGACAATTAAATATTATCTCATTTTTTGCGGTTGTCAACTCAGTCAAATTTTAATGCAAATCGGTTTCTTTTTATTTTTTGGGCCAACTAAATTCATTGCAAAAAGTTGTTCATATTCACAAAGCATGAAAAAATAAAATACAAGGAAAACAAAAATCTAAGTCGCATGCAATCAGTTTATTACAACTTTTATAAAGCGTTGAACCTGAACTGGAGCTGAACTGATTAATAAAAATTTTTCCGAACTCCAGTTGGAGTGATATTTTAAATTAAACGGTTCGACAGTTTGATTTCAACCATCAATTTGACGAATAAAGACCATGTAAACTCAGTTTATCGCGCAAAATGTTTTTCCTACGGTTGAGTAAACTTGGTAAAGTTTCTGCTTCAACAATTTAGGATCCTTAATGGGTTTCAGATGAGAGGATGAGGTACAAGCGTGTATGACGCAGTTTTCAACTTGTAATTGGTTTAGCTGAGATTAAGCAGCATTTAAGCTATAAGGTGTATTACGAAGTACGAGCTAATGGTGTGCTTTTTGTTCAGAAATTTAACTTTCATGCAACAAATTTGCCACGATTTTGATAATTCAAAACTATTAAGAGTCAAAAATATCTGCTTAATAAACAAATAGGCCTAAATATTCTAACAATTATAAAAGTAAGTACGGTATAGAGTCTCAGGTAGTTACCTCAGCAGTTAAGTCGCACCCATGATTTTTATCTGAAAAGAAAATTGTTAATATAAAATATAAGATCAAAATAAGGTCAATCAGATGAAACGTATTTAGAAAATTTGTAAACAATTATGGTTGAAAAGGTGCAATCGAGATAAAAGTATATTAGGCCACACCAGACTTATTCAAATAGAATCTTCAAGTTAAAGATTCTATTTAAATATAAATACTTTTGAAACACTGATGATGTCTCATTAAGAGCACATTGATTTTGGTGATACTTATACAGTGTTTGTAATGTTGGTACCTCATATGAACATGGCATATTACACAGTATGTAACTTATTTCAAATCTTAACTAAAACCCATGTTGATCTTGTGTTTCATGAGTTAAATTGGCTTTTGTCATTTCGTAAAGTTATGGCAGTGCCTATTTTGCCGTCGACGGCAATTTACCCTCAGAGACTATTTTGCCGTGAGTTGTTTGTGATTGGTCAATCTTAATGACGTACTAAACATGTGACTTTTGGTCGTCTCTGATTGGTCAATTTTAAAAACCAAAAAAAAAAAATTTGCACCCCCAGGTCTCTATCCCCCACCCCGCACACTCCCTTGCGGTGTACACTGCCCCGTACATTTACATACCAGGCCTGCCCCTTCAGTGTACACTGCCTTTCTTTTAAAGCCCTGGCCAGCTGAGATTCAAACCCACAACCATGGTATCTCAAGACCAGCGCTCTATCCACTACACCACAGAGTCACTGGTGCGATAATAGCAAATTTGGCTATATAAACACACGTGAATGAACACGGCAAAATAGATTCCAAGGGCAAATTGCCGTCGACGGCGAAATAGCCACTGCCTAAAGTTATAGATTTGGAGTTGAGTATTATTTGATATTTTTGAAGTTGTAGGCTTCAATAAGTTAACTCTGGACTTTTAAGCAGATTAAGTTCTCTGGAACTGTTTAGCTTTGTTTTGTTGTTGATGAGATATCTTGCTCTAGTCCCTATGCTGCTATCCTATATTGGCAGGTTACTGTAGCATAAGACTGTAAGAGTCTGAAAATACGTTTTGCTGCAGCTCAATAAAGGTTTAAAGTCTTACAATCCAAACATTACTGCATTACTGAGCATAATTTTACAAAAAATATTTTTGGTTAAATAGCAAGGTTAAGGTTACTGGTGATTTTAACACATTCAAACTCAATTTTGCAATTGTACAAACTTAATACATAAAATGTACCAGTAAATAAATGATTCTCAAATTTATTCTGTTGTCGAAGAATTATAGGCTTTGTGTTTAAAAAAAAAACTGTAAATTAAGTCAAGGTTAAATTTTGGTGATTGTTTTATTGTAAAGAATGCTACAGTTTCACTTAAAATAGACTCTGCTCTTTGCAAACTTTACATGATGTTTAGTTCATGATAGCAGATAACTGTGATGTAAAAAAAGAACATCATGGAAAACGTTGTTTTACTGCAAAGCAACGTATTGCATAAGTAATGCTACATTGCTGCACTGTCTAAAGATGGGGTAACATGCGGTAGTTTTGGACAAAATTTACCCAAAAATTTGTATTTGCAATGGAGGATTTTTATCTGAGCAAGCTGTTGCTTCAAGCTCAACAACAAGATAGATCAAAATCTTCACTATCCAATACCTAAAAAGATTGGTAACTGTAGACTGTCAACAAAAAAATCAATGCAAAGAAAATCATGTTTGATGTCCGACTTTTCCTGCCAATAGGAAAAATCAGACATACTTAAATTGCTAATCCTTTTGCAATTTTTTCTACAAATTTTTCTGCCTTCAAAAAAAATTGTGGTTTGGAAGGAAAAAAATATTCAGATGTTGAAATAATTGGTGCAATTCATTAAACTTATGAAATTTAATTTTAGTCTATTTCCAACATTTCTCAATGTTCAAGATTATTGTACCCCATCTTACCCCATTGCTTAAAACCTGACAAAAGTGCATCACGATGTGAAAACAATTATGGTAAGTTCAAATTTTTTGCAACTCAATGTGCAAGGTCTCACAACCCACTATTTGCAGACCATTGGTCTGGGTAATAATATCAGCTAACTGACTAGCAAGCAAAAGCTTATTATCTAAAATGCGCAAAATGCAATTTAGCAGAGGCTTATGCTCTAACAGTATAAAAGAGATTTTTCTGATGTGATCCCATGGCATTTTTTGGCCGAGATAATATTGTTGGGGAAGAAGCTCATACAGCTCCTTTGTTAAATAAGTAAGTATGAGATTTTGATCTTGTAACTATATGTTGATTCACTCTAGATGGCAATGACAAATGCAGAAAAAGTCCTTTTAGCATTTTTTAAATGGTTAAGTCTAAATTTTTTGCATTTGCTGATCTGCCGTTTAGAGTTTTTCGATTTTAATTAATCAGTGGCTTATTTTTACAGCTTACTGATATTAGTTCAATATTGCAAGATTAGAATAAAATGGATATTTCCTCTTCATTTTGTGCCACAGGAGATTATGTTGTCAAAAGACAAAGCATGTTGTTGCTTTGGTGCCAGTAGTGGCTATGTGCTCAGGTTATTGGTTGAAGCGCTGACTGAAGAAAAGCAAAATCAGTTTCATACTTCACTTTCTATGTGAGGGCATTGGTTCTTTCAAGGTGTGCCATACCTGTACTTATTACATGCATTGCATGCATAGCTGTACATGCATGCAAAAGCAGCTTATTACCTGTACTTTTTTGATTGTTGTCTAATGAAAAATAAGCTGTATAGAAGCATTGCAAACAATTTTTTTTGCAGTAAAAGACTACTTTAATGGGTATCATATCTTTTAACATCGTTTTCTTTTATTTTGTGGTTGTGCTTTTTCTCTGGACTGGACTGATGTCAATTTGTATTGTTGCCAAAATTAAAAACGTAAGAATAAAAGTGCCAATTTTGTTATAACAAAAGTAATTTGGCACCAGTGCTCATTGTTGTACAGGGTCCGGCAAAATGATCTGACACATTTGTAGGTTTAATAAAAGCCAAATAAAATAAAGAAACAAAAAAGTGTTTTCATTTTCGAAAAGTACATACCATGCCATTTTGTTTCACTAGGTTTTAAAAATTAAATCAGTCAAATGAGATCCGCTATTGTCCACACACTGTCAATGGTGTTCACGAAAGTTGTCTATGACTTGGTGGGTCATTTCATGTGGAATGACAGTAATTTCTCAACGAATTGCTTCTTTAAGTTGTTCAATAGAACAAGGGAGATTAATGTACACCTTTGATTTGAGGTATTCCCAGAGGAAAAAATCGCAAGGATTCAAATCAGGTGAACGGACGAGCCAACCAATCTCACCACGCAATGAGATCAAATGACCAGGGAACATCTCCCTCAAAATCCCCGTCGCACGTTGAGAAGTGTGGGCTGTTGAAACCAAACATTGTCCATATCGTGGTGCATATTCAATTTTGGTCTCAGAAATGTCTCTAGCATCTCACAATATCGATCAGAGTTGACAGTCGCTGTAACGTTGTCCTCTTCCAAGAAATACGGAATGCATATATCGAATTCTGCCACTGCACACCATACAGTCACCCGATGACAATGCAAAGGGCATTCTAAATGGCATTATAAAGAAACGAAACAAAATGGCACAATATGAAACAAAATGGCATGGTATGTACTTTTCAAAAATGAAAACACTTTTTTGTTTCTTTATTTTATTTGGCTTTTATTAAACCTACAAATGTGTCAGATCATTTTGCCGGACCCTGTATATGAGGTTGATATTGCTACTCATAGGTAATTTGCTACTGAAGTGGTTTGGTACTGCCCACCTCTGATTGCTTGCTCATGTTATTGAACGCTGAACAGGAGATCTGTAAATACCATTCATAAAGTCTTAGGTATGACTCAACAAGGAATTGAGCCCATGCCTATTGACTGTGAACCAGATGCTTCAACCACTACACTACAACTCTGAAGACTAATCATGTCACTTGATATCGTGTGATAATTGTCCAAATTTGCATCAAGGAAAACAATTTCATCTCTGTTGCAGAAGAGACTGGTTGGACAAATCTGTGTGCAACAGTTTACCTGTAGACTAAGTGCCAATTTGTCTTTGAATGACTATTCACTTAACACAGTTCTAAAATAGATAAGTTTGTATATTGAGTATATTATATCAATAAGGAAACTTAATGTGTAACCTTAGGTTTCATGTACTAACAATCATCAGGCTCTTAATTTACATCTAGAAAAATAACATTGTAAAAATATCTTACAAAAATACTCATAGAGAATATATATTCTAATTGTTTAACTAACTGAATCCGTTTAGAATTGTAATCAGAGTGGGTTCAAAAACTAAAATTTCTTTTTGGTTATTTACTGGGTTGATTAGTTTGGTTTTTAGGTAAGGTAACATAAATGCCTCATGATGTCATAACATAGCAAGCTATATCTTACGTAAATCGAAGTACAGAAATATAAATACAAGTATATGAATCAATAAAAGCAAAAAAACGATATATATTAAAGTAAAGATGATTGAAACTGCAAAAAAGCAAATGTGAAACAACCTGATATATTCATTTATCAGTTGGTAAACAACGGTAATGGTCCAGTTGATTAGGTCATCACATTCCTAAGTTTGTGTTTTCTTGTCTACACTTTGATATCATTTCATCTCCTTTGTTGATGCTGGATGTTGGGTTAGCCAATGCAATATGTAGGTTTTCTGTTGTGCACAAGTCACAACATTTTGAACCACAATGATAAGGTTTTGCTTTTGCTGCAATACACGATTTTATGCTAAAGCATTTTTCTTGTTCTTTAAGTAGCCAAATTAATTTGGAAAGTTCAGTTTCAGGTCTGTAGATTGATTTGTTGAATGTTTTAATATACAATAGTTGCGGCAACAAGTTTTAAATTGTCCTTCCATCAGTCCATAGTAGTTTATGATTTTGCCACTGAGTCTATTTATGCTTCTTGACATGTTGACCAGGACTTGTGCAAGATCAAACTAAAACTGTAAATTCATAGTCCAAATTAACCAAATGTATTTACTCCGTAATGTTATAAACTAAGCAATTGCAGCAGTTTTGTTTTGTTTTATAAATGACTAGCAGAAATACCCGTCGTTGCCGGGTGGTTTAAATGCAAAACCTCTGAACAGAATACTTGAAGCAACGTAAGAAATAAAAATATGACCTTTGGGTTAGCTGGAAAAAATATGTTGAATTAATGCTTTTTAGTTTTACGATGAGCTGATACTGTTTTTATATCTAAACAAATATAAATATACATACAGATGTGTTGAGGTTTATTTATGCAAAAAAGCTAGACAACCCCTACCAAATGAAAGCTAGTTTAATAAAAAGAGGAAATGAAATTATAAGTGATTTGGAAAACTTTATTGATTAAGAATAATTATTGAAAGGCAATCAGAACAATACAAATTTGTTTCTCCGTCACTTATTTAGAAAACGTTACATGCTAAATACTTCTTTATACACTATGTTTCGCGTTTTCCTTGTAGGTGTATATATGTATAGATTATTTTTGCTGCCCACTCTTGAAGCTCCAACATATAATTGTCCATGTGAAAAGCATGGTTCTTCCAACTGCAGTCCTGCAACTTTCAGAGACTGACCCTGTGATTTATTAATTGACATCGCGAAGGATAGTCGGACAGGAAATTGGAGTCTTTTAAACTGAAATGGCATGTCTGATGGTATTATAGGTATCCGGGGTATGAACACGTTTTCCCTGGTACCACTTCCAGTTATAATAGTTGCTTCAATACAATTAATCATTAATTTTTTTACTACCAATCTGGTGCCATTGCATAATTTAGGTGGCAATAAGTTTCTCAATAGCATTATCGGAGTTCCTATTTTTAATTGAAGGCAGTGAGGGGGAGTACCAGGGGGATCCAATGAGTTTAAAAACTCAATAGGATAATTAACAATTTCTGATTCTTCGATTACACTGTCAATGGACTTGTAAGTGTGCGCATTTCCTGGTATAATGTTCAAAAGTTTATGGTTGACAGTGTTTACAGTTGAATTTTTTGGTGCCATTATTGCCCTCTCGCGCAGCCAGGTAATCTGCATAAAATTATTTAAAAGATTATAAAATGTTTTTTAGATAAATGTTTTTTATAAATATTTTTATAAAAATATTTATAAAAAACATTTATATAAAAATATTTATAAAAAACATTTATCTAAAAAACATTTTATAAAAAACATTTATCTGTCTGTCAGTCTGTTTGTCTGTTCCTTATGGAATCCGTCTGTTCCTCCCTTGGGGTGCATGTATGAAGTTGAAATCACCATCACTGTATTGTACTTTTTTGCGCCTAAGCTAGATGTCAATTGCAATTTAATCCCCCAAACCTAAATACGCAATTCGATTAGAATCGAAGA
Organism: Trididemnum clinides; assembly: GCA_963675345.1. NCBI lineage: Eukaryota > Metazoa > Chordata > Ascidiacea > Aplousobranchia > Didemnidae > Trididemnum > Trididemnum clinides. The sequence continues at coordinate 34,101,743 of OY776290.1, read as the reverse complement.
GTTATCTGAGACCCTCCTGTGGAAAAAGGGCCGTAGCTCCCTTGGGGGGCGAGGTACGAACTTGGAAATAGGCCCATTGACTCCGCTGGAAAAAAATACATCGGAATGCATGTTTTATTTTTTTCTAGGTGCTCCTAATTTTTTTTCCATAAGGAACAGACAAACAGACTGACAGACAGACAAACAAACAGACTTTGGATTTTATATATTAGATTGTTATAGAGTAAATAGACCAAGGGCATGTAACCGTTTTGGCACGTGGGCCAATTTCAAACGCAGTGAAAATTTCTCAAGGTAGGCAGAGATCACAATCTGTGTTGTTTCTACTCACAAATTGGCTTTTAAGCAGTGGCTGGAGATAGTTTCCACTCAATAACGTGATGCAGTGCTTTTCAACCTTTTTGTCATCATGGAACCCCTGATGTACTTTTGCTAACACAACTATATGTTTTGCAGAACTCTAGGGCTCCATGGAACCCCTGTTGAAGAGCACTGACGTAATGCATGCCTTTTTTCAAAGAGTGGTTTTCCAATCATTTAAAGCTGCTAAATTTCATGTTGCAGGGTGCTTTTTAAACCGTTTCTCGGGCCACAAAATGTCACACCATGGTCTTCAGGTTGTGCACCCCTGTTATAGACTATAAGCTTGTGCTCATCAACCAAGGTTCCACAAAGACCCTAGTGTTCCACAGAGCAGTTCAAAGGGTTTCTTGAGCTTTGGGGGTTCCTCACAAGTTCCTCCTCCTCTGTTTACATTTGGCAAGTCATAATGTTTTTAGTTTTTTGAGAATAATTTGCAAAATTTAACAACTTTGGTGTAAAGACGTCATGTAGCAATTATCATGATTGTGCATTTGGTGTGATTTTAAGTGCAACAATTTTATTTCAAGTGCTATTGCATCACAAGCACACAGCAAAAGGAAAAGTTAATTTTTTTTTTGAAAAGTTTAAAAAGCTGCAGTTGGATATTGCCAAAGCAGAATGCGATACCCAAGGGTTGCATCAACCTGGAACCAAAATTAAAGACAACTTGAAGCAAATATTTTTTCTACTACTTTTTTGAGATCAATCAAAATTTTTTGTAAAATGTGAGCACTTATGTGAACATGTTTGGTTCAATATCGTTGTTTCAGGGATTTCAAAATAGTTCGCCTAAAATCTCGAGAGCAGCCAGCCAAATTGTTAGGTAAATTCTTATTGTTTTATCAATTAAGGATGACATGAAGACATGAAAAAAGTTTACATTAAAATAGACTCAAATAGTTGCATATTGATGATAATAAAACAAAATAAGAACATTTCTTTAGTGACAATATCATCCTTCAAGACGTATAGTCTTTCAAGATAAGGTCGGTATGGAAGCCCTGACAATGTTCACCTTTGCAACAAATTGTTTTGCATGTATTCTAACTAAAAATTGATATGGAACAAAGAATGAAGGTCTCAAAATTTTGTTAGCTGCATGCTTGTTAGCTGAACCAAAATGCCAGGCAAATCCTTAAATGAGAATATGGCGTAGGCAAAATTTGATTTCATCAAGTTGATTCCCAATGAATAGGTCTTCAAATCGAGAAAGAATGTAAGCAATGAAACTTCAGAAAATACATTGTTCTCTCTGGCAAAAATGGGCAAAAGAATCGCTTTGTAAAGTATGCATTATCTCCAAAAGAGGAACAGGATTTCAAGTAGTAAATGGGCAGAGACAACAAATGAGCATAGGTTGTTTTCAAAAATCTTTAATGTACCTGTAAAAAAACTGGCTTGAATACCCCCAAAGTTCTTTTACATAGCCCAGTTTGAGAAACCCTAAACTAACATCTTTATGGAAGAAATGAGAGCCAATGCAGTGTTACAGAATTGGCTTCAGAAAAAAAAAAATTTGAATTCCGTGGATGAACTGAACTAGTGCCATTTGTTCTCGCACGTCTTTATTTTTTCTTTATTTAACATTTCGTAGCTTGAGGTTGAAATGCAATTCTCGTGCGTTTTTTGCCTAAAACCGGGCGAGATTTGCATTTTAATTAGCTGGCCTCTCGCTCCAAATAGTAGATAGTAACGTTTTGAATTTAAAAGTAGTTCTTTATCAGTTGTTGCTGCACCAAGGTTGAATTTGTATTCTGCATTCAATTTATTTTATGAAGAAGCCCTCGGTGAATTTCTGCTCTTTCTTTTTATTTGATATTTTGAATTTATTTTAGCTGAGTTTTTGCATTCCATTTATTTTAACTGCGTTTACCGCAATAAAGAAGTTTTTTACTTAATTGTTGTGGTGGAGAAGGAGCAAAGGCTCTGTGGAGTTTCTTCCGGGCACTTTGTGGACAAATTTTCGTTGCCTGGAGATGTGCAACAGCAGTTCCAACAAATTTTTAATGATGGGATTCAAATACATTTGTAAAAATATAACAGGGGTTCCAAAACACTGAAAGGTTGAAAAGCAATGCTATAGGACTTTTGTTATTGGCAAGCTACAGTAGTCAAGATTATTCTTGATATTTATTTTTTCAGATAAAAACTATTTTGAACAGTTACGTCAAGATTGGTATTGCAATTAATTTTAAATGTGCCTTGTTACTAAAACTCGATCCCAGCTTTAATACAGAAGGCCTGTTGCGATTGTTGTTGACAAAAGTAATAAAATGATAAATTAATAGTTGCTCCCTCTGCCAAATACTTTGTCTGCTTACTTCATTATTTTGCAAGAAAACTTAAAAAGCCCCCTTAATTGTTGATTCTACACTGGTCTACCCTCCCATTGTGGCAACCTTTTCGTGGTGGGAGGACCGAATATACCACACTCTAACACCTGGGATAGGTTTTCAAAGTCCTGTCCTGTAATCACGAATGTGAAGGTAGAGGATGGGTAGTCGCTAATGCCATTTATCACATTTGCTGGTTTTTATTGTAGTTAATTTTAGTTGGTAATCAATTGAATTTTGTGTTATCAGCACAATCGATTGTTTTATTATGAGGCAGGGCTAAATGGTGAGATGAAAAGTCTTGCTTAATTGTTTAGTTTGCAATGATGCACGACCTCTTGACCTTTTGAGGATCATAAGATTCTAATTTATAAAATTTGAGACAATTCCTTTATTGTTTGGAAACAACAAAATTACAATGAATTTTAGAAAAATGGTTGTTATGTCATAATGATATAACAATCAACAATCATGTAACATATGTGTTACATTATCCCTCAAAAGGTTAAGGTACGTTTTAGAACAATATTGTAAACTCATGCAGTTTGTAAGCAATGCTGCTCATGTGTCAGCATTCGGTCATTTTGTATGCGTAGTAAAACTTCTTCCAATTATGATCACTTACCCTTGCCCTCTTTTGCTTCTCATGTGCATAAATGCACTGTGGAAAACACGTGTGGTTTTGCTTTTGTATGATTGTACTTCCTTCACAGCGTGGTGTGTTTGTTCATTCGGTCATGCATCATTGGTTTAAGCAAAAGATGTAATAAACGCAACCTCAACATTTGCTAGCTACAAACCAGAAATGCCTCTTATTTCTCATCTATGCTTTTGTCATTGTTGATTAGAATCAAAGCGCTTTGGTGGAGTGGGTGATGTTGGTGATTGCAATTGCTTATGTACAAAGACAGGTGACAGAAAGGCTGTCTGATTATCAAGAAACTTGATTGATGAGTAATTAACTCAAAAACTTAACCCCAGTACAAGGTTTTTATTTGCATTTTGATTTGTTGGTTAGTTTGAGCTACACTCGGTTTTGGTGTTTGATGCAATTACTTTATTCCTTGCTGTTGATATCCACATATGTGGACAAGGTGATTTTAACAATTGTAGAGACTGTGAATGTAGAGAATTAATTGGGTTTGGTTGTCCTGATTAATCGTTAGTCGATATAACGTATGAATACATATTATAAAGCAATTTGAATGTAGCATATACCGGGGTGGCTAAGCTGCGGCTCTTTAATTCCTTGACTGTGGCTTTTTTGACTCTGTTTTTGTGTGCAGTGATGAGGCGTGAGGGTGTGGAACAGGGCTGCCCTTTGTAGGGATTTTTGGTCAGTTGTAGGGAATAGGAAATTCCTATGGGATTTTTTACTGTGCATAGGAATTTTCTCATAAATTGTAGTGAAATGTAGGACTTTTCCAGTTTTGTCAATTTACACCCCAAAACACGCAGTTTTTATTCAGCTGAACTGTGAACCTAGCTACCAATTTTGCAAATTTATCCCAAGATTGCATTTCGACCTCTAAAAAAAAGGATCATCTTTGTTGTTGGCCAAAAAAAAAAATTGGGTTCACGTGTTGACATCGCAGCATCAGAGCGGTTGATCTCTGAAAGCAATAAAAAAAATATCCTCATCCTCTAGTTGGATGGAAAATGCATCAATTGAAACTAAAAATTGCATAGTGGCTCTTTCAGTGATGGCTTCTATCATTTTTCGCTCTTTAGTGCTGCAAGTGTGGGCACCCCTTGCATATACCTTCCTCCTCCCAACCCCAAATTAGATGTCCATATTGAGGTTATTTTTCAGTATTTTTAAGTTGTAGACTCAGAATTTTAAATACAAGTGATTTAAATACAGAATGATTGATTGTGGTAAACCACAGTAGCATTTTTAGTATACTGCAAAGCAGCAAATTTTGTTGGTGTTTTGATTGCTTTAATCCAACTAACCAGTATTGATTGGAAGTTGCGACTCAAGCCTGTCTTTTAGATGGCATATTGCTCTTCCAGTCTTAGACGTCTAAATTTATACGATCAAATTTTTTAAATCGTGTTTCTTTAATTTTTTTCTGTGCAGAATGTTTCCATAGTGTTAACTCTTAAATTTAGACAAATCTAAGTTCTCATGCATCTCGTTACCTCACGCCATTGGTAAGAAGAAGTGATACCAACACCTATGTGATGCGTGTGCTTGATTTTTTTGCACCTAAACTGAAACGTTTTGTTTTCATTGCAGTACAATAGATTCTGCTTAATTTTGTTTTAAACGAGAAATTCATTTGTTCATTGAATTTGATTTGCTTTGCTTGGGGCGTTAGGCTTATATGTTGGAAGAAGTGGTTGAGTAGTAGCTATAAAATCCAAACCAATTTATGACGTAGGCGGAAAAATAAGAAGAATTGTTGTATTTTACTATGGTAGCAATTGTCATTTGTGCAATGTGCATACTTTTAGATCGGTTTTGATGTAAACACTTTTGCACAGCTATCGACTGGCATTAAAGTTTAGATTTTCATGTTGTAGCTTTAGAAAATGCTGTTTTGCAAATAGGTTTTTTGTGATGAACTTATCAGTGAAATACCGTAGAAAGTATTTTGTGAAACAGCGTTTTTCAAAGTTTTTTCGCACCAAAGTTTGATTTATTTCATGGCATGTGGAACAGGGTGCCACCATCGCCGAGTGGAAAGCGACCTCTTCAAGAAAACAGTGAAGAGACACAATTGAAGAAAAAGAAGCGGGAGTCACTTTTAAGCTTTGCAAGAAATTCCTTTGAAGTACGTAAAATTTTGTTGCATGCTGTTACGTTCGAAGTTTGCTGTAGGGCTGCAATATAGCCGATATTAGTTTGGTAGAGTTTTGAAATAATGGTTTACACTAAATCATTTACTGTAAACCGGGGTTACTTTGTACACTTTTTGCCTTTGCTAAAACTTAGCTCTCTAACGCAACCTCTTGACGAGTTTTTTTTTAGCTGAACTTGGCACCTCAGAAGCATGCTTTCTAAACTTGAATTTATTTTTTAACACTAACTTTAAGGATGGCCGTGAAGATCATATTTTATTGCGCACAAAGTTACCTCAATATTGGGGCAACTTTGTACATTTCTTTAATCTCGATTAGCAATGTATTTTCAACACTAAAGTGAACAAACTTCCTTTTTAAAAGGGGCTATTTTGTACACTTGCCTCCACTGAGCGGCTAGTTGCGCCATCTATAGCTGCCTCTCATCCTCCCATATCCCTCTTCTTCTCTCCGAGGCTTCTTTGCCTCCCCTAGGAGTCACTCTGACTCATTTCACTCTTTTATCTTATGAGCGGGCTCTTTGTCTCCCAACCTCCTTTGCCATTTCAGGTTTGGCCAGACTAGGAGTGAAACCAAGACTGCAGATCGTTCTGGAGAGCTTTTGCATCCACTCACCTGCTCATGCTTCCTTCTACTTTTTCTAGGGAGGCTCTTCTTGCGTGCCCTCCCTTTCCTTCTTGGGATCTTCCTGCGTTCACGGTGGAGTCCATCGTTTCCACTCCATGCTCTCTCTCTCACCAAGGTGCGGCTCTTGCCAACCTTGACTTTCTCCTCCCCCGTGATCTGGTGCTTTGGACAGACGGCTCTGTTCCTTTTTCTTTTGGCAAGGGCGGCTCCGGTGTACTTACCAACTGCTCTCTCTGTGGCTCTGAGGCCACTTTTTCCTTTTCAGCAGGCCCAGTATGCTCAAGTTTTTCTGCTGAAGCCTGCGCCATTCTGCATGCTCTTTGCTGGTCTCGGCAGCACCAACAAGTCTGCCATTTGTCTTCTCTTCTGCTATTATCCGACTCTCGTTCTGTCCTCGCCACCCTGTCCTCTCCTCCATCTTTCCTCTTATCTCAAACTCTGTGGCAGATCTGGCAGGAACTGCCTTTTCTCCTCCTGTTCTATCAGGCTACAATGGGTCCTCAGACACTCGTTTCTGCCAGGGAACGTCGCGGCTGATGAGCTGGCCAGACAGGGAGCGCTACTTGCGCCCTCCGCAATCCCTTGTAGTCTCTCTCTTATCTCTCGTATTCACTCTTCTCTTTTTTTGGACTGGAGGCATATTTGTCTCATCTAAATTCTTTGACACGCAGGTTCCCTCAATTTCCACTGAGGAACTTGTGCTCCCTCGTCATGCTCGCTGTGTCCTCTCTCGTCTACGCTGCAGTGGACACAGTCTTCTTTTAGGTTCTTATCTCTCTAGGATTGGCAGAATCAAGAATTCTTCCTGCAGCAACTATGGACACTTGTCCCAGGACACCGCTCATCTCATTCTGCACTGTCCAGCTACACACTCTTTGTGCCCTCACTCTCTGGCGACTGTCTATCTCTTTACGACCTCTGGTCCAGACCCTGGGGAGTTGCTCGGCTTCTGGGGCTCCATGGTATTCTGCCATGCCTCCATCCCTCGTAAGAGGTCGAGTAAACAACAACAACAACAAAAATTTGTGTTTTGAAAATATGGTTATGTGTTTTGAAAAAGCATACAAAGTTACCCCATGGTGTTCAAAATTACCCCGGTGTACAAAGTATCCCCGGTTTACTGTAGTAATATAAAGTAACATTGCTGATAATAGAATAAGCACTGCATTGAGTTTTAATGACAGAGCATTATTTCCAAACCAAGTATACTTGAATGTAAATCTGTTTTAACTCACGTTGACAAAAATTGCACATAGTTTGCTTTTTTCAACGTGTGCTGTCAAGTGTTGCACATTATTGCGGCCAGGTTGTTGTTTGAGTCAAAATGTAAAATTTGAAACTCGTAATTTCATTTTGATGATCCATTCCAAATGGTTCAGTGGTCACTGCTTTAATTCAACAATAAATTTAAAGTTTATTTCATAGTTCAAGTTGATCTCCAAAAAAGTCAGTCATCAAAAAGCTGAAAAAGTTACTGCTTTGAACAAAACTTGTGATGAAAATTAAAAATTCTCTTTAAAACAGTTAATCTCAAAAAAAATTTGCGTAAGCTATAAAAACAACCTTGACATGCGGCCTGCGAATGAAATATTAGCTGTTATGGCTTTCCTACTGCTCGGAGTTGCGCAGAACAGATCTAGATATTCAGCCAACAATTTTTTTCAACTTCATAAAAATGGTGTCAGCGCCAACTTTACAAATAATGTTACACTTCAAAATCCCTGCTTTAGCTTAAGCTACCATGCATTAACAACCTTTTTTATGCGCAATTCACCGTTCCTCCGAACTTACAGAAAAGCTAACTTTTTCATCTTACCACGCTGTTGCACACACGCAGAAACGAGTGTATATGTTTAGTGTATTGGGGCTCTTGCGTTTATGGGTAATGTTGTTCTATTAGAAACCTGGTTGATGCGCTCACAATATGCTAAACCGCGGAAATGCGGATGATGGTTGGGGTTGGGGTTGCGGTTATTTGTGGTTAAATTTAGGATTAGGGTTAGTCTGCGGAATTTCTGCGTTTTAGTAGCATTCGTCGCGCTTACTTGCTAACAGATTAGCATTATACGAAAATTAATTATTATTTGCTACTTATTTACATTAAATTTTTGAGATTTTACCACCTTGCATGCTTATTAGACAGGTCTTGGCTTGTTTATTGCGTCTCGCCCTTATTGGTTGTTCTTTACATATTTACATTTATCTTTTATCATTAATACTACTCTGTCAGTTTTTGTTTACTTAAGGTAAAAGATTTAACGACATTTTCAAAAATTTCTTTTCAAATCAGTGTACCGTTTTCTTGAGTGACTGAGAAGTAGTGCGGCGAATTTAAAGTGGGTTTTAACACAAGAGAAAGTGAAATAGTGAAGAGATTTTAAATAATTTTGATAGAGACAACGATGGTTATTACATTACACTTTATGTACAGTAGTTGACAAGTTATCCTTCTGAGGCTTAAAAGATGGTAAAACGGTAATTATGAAATAGCATGCAGTAATATTAAAAAGCACTTGCTTAAAATAATTGGAAGGTTTGTGATTCGGCAACGGCTGAAGCTGAGTTTATTTTTGCCGTAAATTTAATCGGTGAGGATTACAAAAGATATTACTTGAAGTAAACCTTGAAGTCGGTTTTTGGATATTTTGATACTGTAGCAAGATAATGTTCTGTTTTATTTTTTCACAATATTTTTAACTATGATAAACAATTATTTTTTTCTCAGTAATTTTGATATTGGTGACATTCACTTTTGATTTAATTCATTTTTAAGAATGGAAACAACTTATCAAAAGGATTACAGGAGGTAACATCGATGGCACCGGTCAAAGAAACTAAACAACATTATACAGCTTGCCACCTATGTGATTTGCATTTTCTGTCTGAACTGGTGAGTGCTTTGGTGCGTTTGTTTGAGCTGAGCACTTGTAGTGGTATTGCTAGATAGGGGTGTAGTTATGGGACGAATCATCTCAGTTTGTTGTGGCCTCAAGGTAAGTGGGACTGATTAGAATCAACCTTGTATCTGGAAAATGCTGCGAGATGAACTTTCACAGTGACGTTGCATACGCCATTGTTGATCGAAATCATGGGTTGCCTTCAAGCTCACTTTCTCGTGTTAAATTCAAACTATGGCTTGCATGATTAGCTGCTGACCGAAAGATTTTAAAATTCAATTTGTAGTCTACCAAAGTCCCTGGTTGAATTTTTTGTCAAGTGGTCGATGGCTTTGCTCATTGTTGAACAATTAAAGGAAGGGTAAAGTTTATTGTAAATGTAATACACCATGTAAGTCTACAATCATGATTTGATTTTGTAATTCATTTCAGGAATTAGAGGAACATCTCTTTTCGTTGTTGCATCACCGAGCACTTGACACTGAAAACGGAAAGTAAGTGCTAAATCTTGTATTTCTATCTTTACCGTGGATTGTTAATGATGGAAATGAATTTGAGCCAACACCTATCACAGCCATTGTTTGCTCAAGGCAGTCAACCGGTTTTCAATAAATTGTTTAGCTACTTGCCGTTTAGATCCAAAGTTATCATCAAGTAATCCCGTCCCATAAGAAAAAAGACTTCAAGCTCATTTTCAAATATACGGGATGGCTATTTAGTTTTGCTGAAATTTTTGTCGTTTTCAAGAGATTTTGTTCATGAATGCAATCTATGTTGCGTGAGATGCAAAGGATTGTCAGAATATGTTGCTCATTTGAGAGAGGAGAATCATAAAGTAAAAGTAGAGAAGCGGAAAGAAGACGTTGACAATAAACGAATATCGGGACCGCTCTATGCACTGGAGAAGTAAGAAGTTGATGCAATATTTTAATTATCTAGTCTTAGAAAAATCTATGGCAACTATGCGTAGGGATGCTGTTTGTTGAAACCCACTTTGGTGTCACCAGAGTTTCTGATTGTTCATAGTGGTACATTTTACCGCAAGCACTGCAAGGTAGCAGGGAAAGTAGAAAGAAGTGCCGTTCTCAGAGACACCATAATCAAGAACCCATTCATCATGCAAGCATTAATGTTGCGATTTCATAGTTGTAAGAGTAACAAAAATCCAAGTATGCTTTCTATTTTTGTTTGGTCGAAGTTGGGTTTGTCAAGAATGATACTTTAGCCTTTTTTCCCTTTTCTCTAATTACGGGCCTGACAAATTCATATCTGTCGACAAACCAAACACAGCCACCGTAGGTGAAAATCTATGTTTACAAAATGCTCACCCATCAATGAACGTTTTAGGTACAAGTCGACTTTTATAAATCCTCCTAAGAAAACAGATCAAAGGGAAAGAAATTCTACTCCACAGCAGGTAAATGTTATGGAATGTTTTGGTTTAAGTCGTGATGTGGCCCCTGCAAGGTTGGATTATATTTAGCATAGTTAAATTTGGGCCAAACCGTGAAAAGTTTCAAAGTCATATTTTTGCGCAAATTCTTCATCTGGCAGTGAAGTTTCGGGGAGCTTAGCTAAATTCAGTTTAGTATTTTCTTTTGTTACAGGATTGCCTTTTGACGTTATTTCTTATGTATGAAATTATTTATTTATAAATAAACAATTTCTAAACTAAAAAAGAAACAATTATTAATTAGAAAACTCGTATACAAAAACGATTTATTTCTAAAATGAGGAGGAAATCAAGCAGAAACTAGAAAACTCATATAACAAAAAAGGCGTTACTTCTGCCGCACCCTCTATATTCGTTACATGCCACTAATACATCATGCTGCTGAAGTTGCTCTTCTTGCAGTACCAATGAAGTTTTGTGGCCCTAACTTTTTTTCTGTACAAGAAGCAAAGCAACTGAAATGATCTTCAGTGGTGATGTTTTTTGACAGGTTGCTACCAGTTCGAAAAATATAGCTGCTCGGTCCAGTTTTAATCTCGAAAAGGCAAGTTGAATCAATTTTTATTCAGTTAACCTTTGATAATTCTCACTCATGGTTGCTTATTTTTTTGTAATTTTCTGATGTAAGTTAAGCAAACTAAAAATCCTAGATTTTATAGTTTTGCTTGATTTCAAAAAAATTATCCTAGCTTTCCTGCATGGCATTCAGCAAAAAAATGTAGTACAAAGAAAGAGCCTGGGTATTGCTCCACTTATGTAGCAGACAAGTGGTGGGTCCGAGCAGTTTAGTCTTTGCAGCGACTCAGCTTCCCTAAACAAGGAACAGAGCTTGAGCTCACTGTTGTTGTGATTACCCCTCCTTTTCCTCCGGATGGAGGTACGGCATGAACCGTAATCTAGGCTCACATCGTCAACCTAATTGAATTGGGCTAGGAGAAAGGTGGCAGCCCATTTCGAACCAGTCATCATTGGCTGGTAGCACCACCACCAATAAGATGGCCTGCCATTGGTGGGTACCCAAGCGTCGCCTCTTACGATGTGCTGGTTGAGCGCCTTCACAAGTGTAACCCGGTGAAGTACGCGTATGCCACCTGTCTGCCACGTAAAGATGGAGGCATCCTGTTAAGTGCCTTGCCCTAGGACACAACAAGCAAGCTCGCCAGCTTGTCTACACTGAGCCTTTTTTATGCTGAGCGCCAAGCAGGGAAGCTATAAATACCACATTTTAAGGTCTTTTGATATGACTCAACTTAGAAAATGAGCTCCAGGTCTGCCGACTGCGAAGCAGACGCTCTAACTACTACACCATCGCGCCGGTGAGAGCTCACTCGCGTGAGCTCGCGATGATCTTTCTCGCGTGAGCGAATTAAAGTTTGAATTCTTTGATAGCTACCAGTGTCAATTTTTGAACTTATATTTTATAAGCTATGCACGCTCAAAGTAGCTATTATTTACATCCTAAAGTTTTTTTTTCATTCATATTACAGGGCCAACTGTACGAATCAAGAAAACAGACTCAGCCTTCTCTTTTGGGCGCTTATCCCTCGAACAGCACCAACAAATCGTTAGGAAGGAGTGTCCACTCGAGACTGGGAGGATCTTATGGGTCAAACAGCCTCAGCCGTCCGTCTTATGATGAAAGGGGCCGAGATCGCCTCGCCAACGGTTCAGTAAACAATAAAAGAGGGATGGATTCCGAGCGTTCGCATTATGGATCTCGAAATTTCAGAAACTTTTGGTATTCTAGCTATTCAGGCGATCATCGGGCCTCCCATGTTCGAGGGAGCTCATACCATCAGCAGTATTTGACTAATTTTGGTAACCCACGGCAATCATTTCAGCCTCCTCCACAATGGAGCCAACGTTGGTATGATGACTACAATCATGGAATGACGAATGGATTTTTTTTGTCTCCCCGTGGCCCTTACCATCAGCTCGGCCCAGGTAATCGTCACAATGATTTCAATTCTACTTCAGATAAAACCACAGAGAATCAAAGACAAAAACAAAAGCAAGTTGGTCACAATTCTAGCCAAAATCCATCTTCATCGTCGAAAAATAAGTCAAAAGTTTTGCAAAAAGCCAAAACAAAAAAGTTAAGAATGGCGGCAAAAAAAGCATTAAAGTCAGCTTCTCCCTCTGTCTCACCCACCGCTGATGACACTAATTCTTCTACCAGTTCTCAACCATCTTTACGTGATCGCGTCCTTAATAAAAGCCAGTCGAGCGTGCTCTCTAGCATGACATCACAAAGAAAAATTGTTATCCCCTCAAAAAAGAAAGCGAAATCTCGAAATACGACGAAACCTTCACCTAGTTATCCGGCCAATAAAGTGCGTCAGAATTTGGCCGCAAGATTTACGCAGAAAAATTTGAAGAAGAAAAGCAACGTAAGTTCGTGCGTGCAGTACTGTGTAAAAGAGCCTTCTCTTGCTTAGCTTGTACAATTAATTTACAGTTCCACGTTAGTCTATTAGCTCTAAAGTTGCAAATGTGCCACTTTTTTTAAAACTTGAGTTGTACGAATCACATTTAACAGACATTGTCCTTCCTAAGGCTGCCATGGCCTGATCTTTTTTATTTTTTCCAGCATGTTGTGCGCTTAAAAGTGGACCGTTCCTATAACGCTTCTACTCGCTTGTTTTGGTGATAAAAATGCAATGTCCGGTAGTACTGGCTACTCTGACACCGATTGAAGTAAAAGTCTTGTATAACTGTGAAGGTTTTCTTGTGACCGTACATCAAAGATATTTAACTTCTTTTTTTAAAGCTTTTCTTTCGTTTGAGATAGCGTTAAAGTTTCTGGTTAGTTATATGCAACGGACCATTCTTTGACATTAGTTGCACACATACTAATGTCAAAGAATGTGTGCAACATACTGATTTTTCTGTACAGGCAAGCATTACTTCTCCGTCTACACCATCCAACACATCAGCTACCTGTAAAGCAGCTACGGCGGCTACCGTCACGTCATCAACTACCTCTACAGGCAAAACTACCACCTCTTCAGCCCTAACTGATTCATGCTCCACGGAAAGACTACGAGAAAAATTTCGTTCAATTATAGACGAGATTAATCCGCCCAGCACCAGCAGATCAACATCTGCCAACACTTGTGCATCTATTATACCAACTGTTAAAGAAGAAATAAATGAAACCGTAAGTTTAAAGTGAATCTGGCCGAATTGCATTGCACAAGAGAACTTTCTGTGAATCATAACCATTATTAATGTGGAAATGTGGTTTACTTTACACGAATTCTTCACGCGAAGACGTAGTACACGGAATTAGATATCTGGGCAGAGGGAGAAACCACTTAATTATTTTATAAATTACTACCCACACTCGAGCCGTTTTTATGAGTGAATTCACGTCGTGTGTTGCAAACTAATTCTGATTTAAATTAGATCTTTAAACATATCATTAATAGAAGTGGTATGGGTACCAAATATTACTCCTATCACTTTACTAATTGAGCTCAAACTAGCCCGATGTAGTGGAAAAGATTCTCTGCAACTTTAGGCATAGTTTCATCTTTGTTGCATGTTTTTCCTGCATGTCACTGCACATAATTATGACGAATATCATTATTATGATGTAATAGTATTAATCATTTCATATTTTGACCTTGGGCTAACATCAGGGTTAGGTGTGTTGGTAAGTAAATTGCATTCTGTTTGTGGCCTGTAGCATATCTCCCAGTGTACAGTATGTGTGACTTGTTTCGTAATAGTTGAAATGTTTATTTCATACACAGGATGTTTGCATGTTTGCTGTTGATGAAGAAGAGAATAGTGGAAGCGAAGATCAAGAATCGTCTGGAATGCGAAGGTACGACCAGTGTGATGTTAGTGCTAGTTGAAGTTGTAATGATGAAAACTTATCAACCCATCGAATACTAGATAACGAGAGTTTGAGAGATTGCGAAAATGACGTTGCGATTGTTGGGTCAGCAGCAGTCTGTTGAAGTCGGCGCAAATCTTAGCGTCAATTCGAAACGTGTTCTCTCTCAAATGCAGGTTCCGCTTGGTCAGCCGCATGCTGAGTAGCGCTCTGAGGGGTCTACTCACTGCCTGTGGGGGACAAGTCTGACGCTCCATCCATCTCGCTACACTTCCGGCAAGCCTCATCAGTGAATTCTTTTGATTATATTAAGTTGTTTTTGTTGTGTTACCCGATCCGTTCCAAGGGATGTGGGGGCATGGCCAAAGGCCATGGAGCCCTAAAAGACGAGCGACTCCCCAGGGCCGGGACGACAAGTCACCAAAGAGCTGGCGGCGCAAAGAGTCCGTAGCCTGACAGTGCGGAATGAGATGAGCGGTGTCCTGGGTCAGATAAACGCAGGCGCTGCATGAAGGATTCTCACTTCTACCATTTCTAGAGAGATAGAAAGAGTTTGACATTATATCAAGTAGTTTTTATGTTCATAAATTAAGTCATTTCATTAAATAGTCCAGATGGTGATGTTAACTACTTGCTACTTTTGCGAGATTTGTTGGAGCAGTTTTTTGTACAAAATTTTAATGTTGCATTAGTTATTTCTAAAACTTTCATCTGAACTTCTCAAGGATAATTAAGGCAGAAATATAACTTTTCAATAATTTACCTTCTAAAACTTGACAGACGAAAAATGCCGGTTAATGGTAGTGCTTCGCAACATTCAGTTTCTATTTTTATCCGTTTGTGGGCCTGCAATAAGAATTCGTTTAATATTCGCTTTCTAGTCTATTGGAATGACACGTTTTTTACACAGATTACAATTACGGCAGGCTTTTCTAAGACCAATTACGGTCTTATTTATTGGTTTACAAAAGCAAATGTATAACTTCTAGCCCTTGTTTCCCGACAACTTCTGATAAACAGGTTTAAAAATATCAATTACATCATGCAAATTTTGCTCTCTAAATGACTTGGGGCAGATTTACCTTTTGATAGTACCAAGCTACAGGGGGTCCTCGACTTGCGACGTTGATCCGTTCTTAAGACGCGGTGGGACCCGAATTTTAGTGTAAGTCGGAACATCATAAATAAATTACTCTATGCTTACTGTACTGTAAAGTATTGTACTATAATAAAAGGTAAAATTAATGTAAAAAAAGTAGTTTATCAGAAAAAGAGAAAACAATTCCATACCACATGGATTAAAGTAAATATTAATAAGATGGTGGAGAAGCTAGAATAGTAGAGGCAGCTGAGGTAGACGGTAGAGGCTCTGTAGCAATAGAGGCAGCTGATGTAAAGGATTGTTGCCTGTAATGCCATAGCAATTGACCTTCTGGGGTAGTAGGCCTTGAACAAAGCAATTACTCCTAGGTCCATAGGCTGTAAAAGGGCCGTGGTATTAGGTGGAAGGTAAACCACCTTGGCATTAGGGTAAAAGTCTTCCAGCTGGGCAGGGTGTCCAGGGGTATTTTCCATTTTATGGGGCGCGTTCGTAACCTCGAAACAGCGTAAGTCAGGACCGTCGTAACCCGAGGACTCCCTGTATATGGTAATTACATGGACAAAGCGTTTGAACAGTTCCTTGCGAAACCACAAATTCCTCCTCCAAGGACCCGAGACGGCAGAAAGCAGAATTTTCTCTGATTTTCTTACTCTCATCACAGATAATACTGGTAAATCTGACTAAAGTATGGCCTAGCAATGCCCTTTTCTCTTGAAATCTCATAGTTGGCTTACGTCATCACGGTGCTTGGTTTTACGCAAGTGGCATGTGTTTAAAAAAGGGTTACATCCTATTAATTTAAAAAGAACTCGTGCTTTGGACTGCCCGCTGCAACGTCTAATTTTTGCTGCTTAAAATCAACTGACTGATTAATTTTCCCAGATCTTCATCGCTTTCTGCCAGTGTTGTCAATGAAAGATTACAAGATCTGGTAAAACGAAAGCACGAGGAAGAAGAAAAGACGTGAGTTTGTTATCACTGTGATTTTATCTCTACTTGTTCCAGACTTTTAATCTACTTCTATACTTTTGGCTGTCTCAAGCAACATTCTATTTTTAGAAAGCAATTAGACTTGTGTGTGTCGAGCTGGATTAGAACGCGTAATCTGATAAAAAATGTTTATAGAAGGATTTGAACCGAACCAAGTAGTTGATCCCTTAACTCGAGCTTTGAGAAAGGGGACCTAAACAGCTGGCTGACGCTTAGGTTGAGCCATATGCGGGGGGGGGGGGGGTACCTGGGGTGTATGGTCCCGACCATGCTCCTTTTCTGAGAAACATGTTGGTAAACAAGCAACATCTTTTTTTGATTTTAAATGGGTTATGCCACGCTTGAATTGAATGTTACAAACATTCACTATGACTTAGTTGTTTATTCGTCAACCACGAATTTTGTTGGCAGCATGGCCGATGAACTGCGTTGTAACTTATCGTCATAAGGTGCGAGTTGCGAGTGTGACTGAACGCTTCTCATAGCTTTACGTTGCATACTGCATGACCTAGCAGGCCAGGTGTTTGCTTCAAGCTCACCTTTTAGATTGAAACTATGGCTTTTACAAACCGAAGCCGTGGTGCGAAAATAGCACTTGACTCGAAGTTTGTCAGTCACGTAACAGTCTCCCAAATTCTTCGTTCCTCTTTTGCTTGATGAGTTGAATAGGATGATGATGATGTTATTTTATGGACCGGACGCTCGGTTATTACGACGTAAATAGGTCTGTAATTTGCCAGTAGCAGCCTGCGACATCACCGAAACTTTGTTTTTTTGCAGAAGGCGAAGTACTTTTGTTTCTGCCGCAAACATAACTTTTTCACCGGTGAGTTAGTTGTAATATCAAGTGCCCTTATCAAGTTTGTTTTACATTCGCGCGTGGAACTGACCACTTGTTGCTCGATCCGGTGTACGTACGTCTGTCACTAATGCCTGCTGTTAGTGTTGTATCCGAGTTTCGTGAACAAACGAGCTTTTCAATGGCGTGATATTACGACAAATTTACCATCTGACGCACACGACAAATCTACCACACGACACCCCAGCACAATCAAGCTGGTGCCCGTCACTACCACATGACGTCGAATTGTTATCATTGCATTTTTATTTAGTTGACAAGTGATGAGACTATTGAGGCGAGCAAAAGGAGGGATCAACCGAAACCTAACCTAACCAAGGCTCGATCCAGGTAACGCATTGTTTTGCAGCTTTATTCAAACTCTGTTAGTCCAACAGCGGCAGTGCTAAGTTATAAACTCGTAGTTCAAGCCCAAGTAGTGCCAAGTCGTTTTATAGCGGATATTTCACCATTATGCACAGTGAAACCACTTAGGTTTATCATTGGCCGTGGTAAGTGTAAGTACTTTTTATTAAGCAAATTATTGATCTTCGTGGAACGATACCTCGCATTGTGTTTACGTTCAGTTTTTTGTTAGGTTGAGCAATAAGCAGGTGCATCACCCCACTGCTTCCAGTGATTCGGAAGGCGACAAGCAAACGCGGCTCGCTAATTTAATGCTAAAAACACGAGCTAAGAACATGTCCGACGTTGTTGCCAAGAAAAGCTCACAGAGTGAGGTAGCCGGACCTAGGTGAGTGTTGCGAGATAACTGGCAATTTCATTTTAGAAAATGCTCACCTAGCTGGTCGTACGAGTCGCCTACTGGCTGCTCATCGATGCCAGTCCGCCTTGTTGGCGGATCATGTAATTTACTTTCAGTTCAACTTTAAAACGAACTGCTATCTTTTAATCTAAAATTGATCTGTGCTTTCTAAAATTTCGAAAAATCTTTAAACTACCTTTGACACTGTTGGCTGATCAATATCTTGTTGATACAGGTTTGGGATTGGAGTAAAGCCAAGAGTAACTGAACAGGATTTGGAATTGGATGAGTCAGACCTCAATGATATTGTTCATTCAATCAAACAAGTAAGCAAAGACTTGTGTTAGTTTTTGAAGAAATAGCAGTACATCGAGTGACTTCAATGATGTGTCTTGCATCGTTGACAAAGCTAACGGGCGTTTCGTTTCAGCACTTGTGTTGCTGAGTGTTGTGTAAAGTTCCAATTCTAAATTTGTTATTACCCTGCTGTAATCATTAATTGCAGAAGTTGCATCTCATTGCAGCGCAATAAGTAAATGCTCTCGCAGTCGGTTTGCCACAGGTTCGATGCCTCGAGAGGATTGCGTTGTCATGTTTGTGATAAACTACTTCACGAACATTATCCCTGCTGGGCTGCGTTGACTGTAGTAGAAATTCGATGCATTGGTGGTGAGCTAATGTGAATACAAGCTGTTCTATGTGCAACTGAAGTTATTTGTGACAGGAGAATGGAGATTTGTTAGAAACTATTTCGTTGCAGGTTGAATGCCCAAAGTCGCCGCCTCGTGCCTCTCCTTGTGAAAACAATTGCCGGATGGGATCTGGTTCGCCTCGAAACAGTGACACAGACCAGCGTGTTTCTCCCCACAAACCACACAAGAGCAACAGGCACTCTTCATCTCGCCGTAAACATTCACACTCTTCACATTCTTCTGGTAAACTCGTTGAACGTTCCAACAGCCGTGTTTCACCAAGACCTCGTCCACTTTCAGCCAAACAAGATGATGATTTCCAGTCGGCAGTCACTTCACCTACTCTCCTACCGAGTTCTGTTTCATCGCCACGACCAGCGTTACCCCCTCTTATTTTCCCAAAGCAGCCTTCTGCTCTATCCACCCCCCTATCATCTTTGTCTGAGGAGAGTTTATCGATAAAATTACTGCACATGTCGGAAAGAGAAGAGCTGCTTCATATGCAAGACAGCCAGCTGAAGACTCAAACGGAACGGTTGAATGATGAAATAAATCATGTAAACTCGGTAAGTTGATTCGATCTGTGATTTAGTGGTGTTGGATGATGATGATAATTATTCAACTCATCAAACACACGACAATCAAGAATATAGAAGATTAGGAAGTGGGCATGGGTTTAGTATTCGGAGAAGTGATTTGCACACTGGTAGTGTCAATCAGCCCAACTTCTTTTGGGGGCATAAGTACAGTTTAAACCACAAAATCCAGATCCCACATTGCAACTCAAGCAAGCAAGAACATGCTGGTTGGGTTTGGCAGGGGAGCAGCATCCACTTCGAACCAGTTTTGAATATTAAGCCGGTTGCCCCTGCTCCGAACTGGTTGGTGGGTATTGGGTGTCCAATAATCGCCTCTTAACGACCCGCTGAATGAGCACTAAGCAGATTCGTTGTTTTAAGTCGGTAAAATGCGAGCTCTGGAGAACGTGGAAGTGACGTGTTTTGGCGCTTGGTCTTTTTCCTATGGGTAGGATTTTTATTTTTGGAGAAGCTTCCCAGATTATGAGCTTTTCATTAATCCTTTTTGCTGGTCTTCAGTTAGACTGGGCCACCATCACAAGAGTTTAGACTGCTAGGCCCCGCCACCTGTCTGCCACATAAAGATGAAGGCATCCCGTTAAGTGTCTTGCCCAAGGACATAACAAGCAAGCTTGCCGGCTTGTTTTCCACACTAATCCTTTTGTGCTGAGCGCCAAACAGGAAAGGTGTGAATACTATTTATCAAAAAAGGTTTTGGTATGACTCAACTAGGGAAGTGAGTGCCAGGTCTACCGACTGCAAAGCAAACGCTTAAACCAGTGCGTCATCGCGCCGGTAGCGTTTGGCGTATATGTGTTGCGGTGGTGCAGAGATAGATCACACAGGCCAACAAAGAAATTTTTTTGTCAAAAGGCAAAGGATGTTGAATCGTTTTGGGGTTATATCGGGGGCGCTGAGTCTGAAAATGCACTTAGTTTTGCCGAATTGACTCTAGTTTTGGAGATATTTTTACTTTTATTTTTTTATCATTTTGTCTGAGCACGGTGCATTCTCAAGCTTGCGAAGCTTTAATGTAATATTACTGGTTTCCATTCAAAGTTTAGTGTTCATTTATTCCCTACAACCTATATCTATATCGAATCGTATAAAAACAAGTCATAATTTTGATGATTCATGAAAGTTGATGCGGTTTAGAACATTACTATCAGCTAGTAACCATAAAATTTACGGCTTATATCAAAAGTTTATCTTTATTACGTTTATATTCCTTCTTAGAGAAGAGTTATCAGTTTTAGTTTATTTGTCTTTTTCGTGCGTTAAAACAGCCATGATAAGCCTAAAGGCAGCATAGTGTGGAAAGCATGTATCATTTAACTATCCAAAGTGCTAGATTTTGTGGGTTTATGGAAATAATGAATGATGAATTGCTGCTTTTTGGCGAACATTTTAATGTGTACTATATATTTATTTGCAAAAAAATTTAGTTACATTGTTTTGATTAAAGTTGGCGCGGTTACCGGCGCGGTGGTGTAGTGGTTAGAGCGTCCGCTTCGCAGTCGGTAGACTTGGGGTTCATTCCCTTGTCGAGTCATACCAAAAGACTTTAAAAAATGGTATTCACCGCTTCCCTGCTTGGCGCTCAGCATAAAAAAGGGATAGTGTGGGGAACAAGCCGGCAAGCTTGCTTGTTGTGTCCTTGGGCAAGACACTTAACGGGACACCTCCGTCTTTATGTGGCAGACAGATGGTGGGGCCAAGCAGTCTACCCGTCGTGGTGGCCCAGTATGACGAAAGACATGCAAACCGAGCATGAGCTCATACGCGTGAATGAATGAATGATTAAAGCTGTATATGAGAAAGTAGCAGAGATAACCACTAAGCAAAGGCAATGCCGAAACAATCCAGACGTATTTTGCTACATTTGTGGTGAATATATGATGGCAAAGCACCAATTCAATGTGAGAGATTTTAGCAAGAGAGCTCATGAAGCCTATTTTGGCATGAAGTTAGGGGACCAAGACAAGTCTTGGGCGCCCCATAAGGTGTGCAAACATTGTACAGAAACGCTGCGCTTTTGGACCCAAAGCAAAGTCAGTTTGATGCGGTTTGGGGTTCCTATGGTATGGCGTGAGCCCAAAAATCATCACGATGATTGTTATTTTTGTTTGGTGGATATGTCTGAATGGAATCAGCGAAAGAATAAAGATTGATATTATCCTGATATTAAGTCTGCTCGACGACCCATACCACATTGCGCTGAAGTTACAGTTTCCACTTCCTTACCTGGCCTTACTGTAGATGAAATGCTACTGGAAGCGATGGATGATACTAATAGCAGCGACAGTAGTATTAGTAGCTCTTCCAGCATAGCTGCTGCAGCATCTTCGCTCAGTGCAAAACCAAACGCTTTGGTCAAGGCCAACTGAATGACCTGGTTCGTAATCTCGGCCTATTCAAGGAATCGTCTGAGATTTTGGCATCTCCTCTTAGTGAACATGGTATACTGGATTCGGAAACTAAAATTACATTCTACCCTGATAGGGATGATTTGTTGATTCGTTTTTTTCACTATGGAAGATGACTTCGTTTATTGCAACAACATCCAAGGCCTCCTTTCAGAAATGGTTCTTCCAGAGTAGCGTACAACCCAGATGAATGGAGATTGTTTATAGACAGCTCCAAACGGAGTTTAAAATGTGTGTTACTTTATAATGGCAACAAGTTTAGATGTGTTCCAATTGGACATTCCGTGATTGTTAAAGAACACTATCTGAATGTGAAGATGGTTTTGCAGAAACTGCGCTACAGTGAGCACAACTGGGCCATATGCATAGGCTTTAAAATGATCAATTTTTTGTTAGGACAGCAAGGGGGTATGCCAAACATCCTTGTTTTCTTTGTTACTAGGACAGTCGCGCTACTGATCAGCACTGGGTAAAGAAGGATTGGCCGGCACGAGAAGATCTTGCAGTTGGTGACAAAAATATCATAAATTGCCACTGGTTAATTGGGATCGCATTATCCTGCCTCTGCTTTACATAAAGTTCGGTCTGATAAAACAATTTGTGAAGGCTCTTGATAAAGATGGTGATTGTTTCAATTGCATTCTCAAAACCTTTCTTGGTCTCAGCATGAAAAAACTTAAAGCAGATATTTTTGATGGACTCCAAATTCTCAAACTGATGCAAGATCAAACCTTCACTGCTCGTACGCCACTGGCTGAGAGGGTTACCTGGTGCTCATATGTCTCAGTGATACGAGAGTTTCTAGGTAACACAAAAGCTAGCAACTACCGGAACCTTGTGGATGTGATGCTCCAAAACTTTCAAGTTCTTAGTGCAAGATTGAGCATTAAACTTCGCTATCTATATTGCCATCTAAACTATTTCCCAGAGAATCTTGGTGATGTTAGCGAGGAACAAGAGGAGAAGTTCCTTCAAGACATTAGGACGATAGAAGAAAGATACCAAGGTCGTTGGGACTCTCACATGATGACAGATTATTGCTGGACATTGATTGGTAATTGTACTGGACAAAGCCATAGCCGGAAATCATTTAAGCGAACTTTTCTTCAGATAAACAGTTAAAATCCAATGTAACATGCTGTTTATTTAAGTCTATGAACATCCCCATGTAACTGCAGTTATAGAGGCTGTGTTTTGCAAATAATGGACCGATACCATCCTTTGTAGTTTTTTGATGTTGAAGATTGCGCGTTTATTAAATAGCATGCTGTATTCTTTCCGTGAATTAAGAGCTTTGTCTGTTTTGGCTCGATAATCATTCATGTCAGACTAATACGGATCAGTTACACTGAAAACACGTTTTATTCATTGACCAGCTCTATATAAATGTCCATTTCAAAGTAGCCCTAATTACGGTAAATAAATAAATTATGTCAAAAACTAGAGCCAATCTGCAAAAAATATCGTCATTTTCGAACTCAGCGCCCCCAGTTTACCCTTAAACCGCTTTCACCTTATATGCCAAAAATTTTTTGCTGGCCTGCGATAATCAGTGCCAAATCACAAGTATCGCATTGCATTGTGCAAAAGTGGCATTGTGCTACATCTTTTAAAAAATATACTACGTTTTTTTAAGGGTAGTCGGAAAGTCACAAATGCTTTTTGATATACATATCTTGCCAGTTTCAAGCCTTTAGCATTAATAAATTGGTTGGAGAATGAACTAAGTACTGCTACACTATTAATTAAATAAATTTGCAGTGCTTGCTTGAAAGCTATTTTGTGTACAGCTCATCAGCCAACTAAATGATCGCAAACACGAATTACAAGAAGCGATTAAGAAGGTAGAAGAAGAAGATAACAAAATAAAGAAAGAGCTGGAAGAGCTCAGACAAAGTAGACTCAACATACTCAGGTGATTTCTTTACAGTGTATGAGATCAAACAGTGTCATTTCAATAAACCGTTCACCACTCTTTGGGACTGCAGCCAATGGTTCATGTTATTGGAGCAAATCAATGCATTTCAAGGCACAATTTAGGGATGCGTAGTAGAGGTCGCGTCGCAGGGGTGTTCGCCGGCCTAGGGTTCACTCTATATTGCATTATGATGTCATTTCCGCCTCTTATTTCTCATAAAATGCCGTTCGCGGATTTTATGCTTGACGAACAACAATAAGAGTAAAGTTGAAAACGAAGTGCCAACACAAAGCTGCACAATATTCCAGATTATATTGGTGCTAACAAAACTGCTGCACCGTTGCAGTTGGTGAAGCACTAACAATCTGCAAAATTTTACAATAACATGCCAATCAGCTACAGTAGAGGTGTGCGAACTTTGGCCTTATACCAAGTTTAGTCTGCAGCGTGAATTCGTGCGGACGGCGGAAGAAGGTGACCTGTGATTACCACCCAGGTCTTAGCTTCACCCTTTGGAGTTGATGTTGAAAAACGGTGCATACCAGTGATGGGACGATACCAAATTTTATAGCGATTCCAATACGAGTCCCGATACCTCATTAAAATTCCGATTCCAATACATGCAATGAGTTCATGATAATTTTTAGACCCTGAAGCTGGTTTAAGAAACAAATACTTTTTTGACAAACTACTTTTATTATTTATGCATTCAGAAGGGACATAACTGTTTTTGTTATAGCAAAAAAGAAAAAAAGTTTCTTATACAGTATAATAAAATGTAATGAAAACATATTCAATTAAATTCCTTGAAGGTATTTATTCATATTCAAGAGCCAATATTCTGAGATTGTAATTTAAGTTGAAAACATACGAATTCCAAAGAATCGTTTCTAGAATAGGAAATTCAATTAAAATTATCCAATTCCGATTTCGATATCAGAAAAAGTTCCGATATTTTCGATTCCCGATTTCGAGTACTCATCCCATCACTAGTGCATGCCTTTAAAATTCAGCCTTTTTGAGGTTGCTACCCGCTCTCCCCCCAAAAAAACACTTTCGACACTGCAATTGAGTTTGATTATCACGCATTTAGGTATTCACTGAAAAATCTTGAGATCGATCTCCTACTTCTCCTAGGGAGCCTTCGTTTTGCTTGCACTCCCTCTTCTTGAAACCTGCCTTCCTTTGCTGTGGAGCTGCAAAGGAAGGCAGGTTTCAAGAAGGATAGGGAACAAATCTGCTACTTCTCTTTTCAGACTTTCGCTCTATCCTCCTCTTCGTCTTTCCTTTTACCACAAACCCTCTGGCACATTTGGCAGGAAATGGATTCTCTAATATCAAGCTGCAATGACACTCATTTGTTCCGGGGAACGACGCGGCTGATGAGCTGGCGATGGTAGGAATGCGCTACTCCTGCCTTCTGCTGTTCCTTACGGTCTCTCTCTTACCTCTCGTACCCACTCTTTTTTCTTGGCCTGGAGGCGTACTGTCGCATCTAATTCTTCGACACACAAGTCCCCTCCGTATCCACTAAAGAACTTGCGCTTCCTTATCACACTCGTTGTGTCTTCTCTTTGTTGCAACGGACACAACATTCTGTTAAGCTCTTATCTCTAGAATTGGCAAAATTCAGAATCCTTTATGCAGCGCCTACGGGCATCCGACCCAGAACACCGCTCATCTCATTCTGCACTGTCAAGCTACGGACTCTGCGCCGCTCGCTCTTTTGCGACACTCTCTCTCTACGACTTCCCGACCAGGCCCTGGGGAGTTGCCCTGCTTTT
This sequence comes from Trididemnum clinides, assembly GCA_963675345.1. Lineage (NCBI taxonomy): Eukaryota > Metazoa > Chordata > Ascidiacea > Aplousobranchia > Didemnidae > Trididemnum > Trididemnum clinides. Next base: position 34,076,324 of record OY776290.1, on the reverse strand, counting down.
GTGGTTCCATGGTCTGCAGTCGTGCCCCCATCTTTGGAAAGGGGTTCGGTAACAACAACAGCATCTCTAAAAAAAGTTTTGACTTTTAAAAACTTGCTTCATTTGCAATAGAATTCATATAGTTAAGTGTAATAGGCTCTGCTGGCGTTTATACGTTCGGACTATAGAACGCCTGTGGTTCGCTATCATAGTGTGATCCAATCGTTACCTGTCTAAATATCTGCGTAGTATCTCCCAACACTGTTCGAAATCAACAGTCGAGTAACCACTCCACATATTGTTTTCAGAGTCAGCACTCGGACTTCTGGAGGTATTCCGATGGCCTGTTCTGGGGTGAGTCCCGCTCCTTCATCTGGCCCACGCCCGGATAGTTGTGCCCACAGTACTTCTACTCCCGGACTCCATCTAGACGCCTCATCACCCAAAACCTCGATGAGTTTTTCCGATTCTCAATCGACAGTTTCCGAACGCTCACTCGAAGGTGTGCTCTCGAATCCGAACTCGAAATACAACACAGCTATGTCCGAAATGAATCATAGTGTGGAGAGGTAAAGAGTGTTATTGATATGTTATTTCAATTATTAATGTATCAGAAGTTATAGAAACTTGGTCTTTGACGGTGGTTTCTCGCTTTATGACGACTATAAGAATGTGTTAAAAAGTAGGAATATTTTCTTTACCACTCTTACAACCTGGCCTTCTAATGGTAAAAAGGCATGAAAAAATGATGTCAAAGATGTTGGAAAACGGCAGCTTGGGGGGAGGGCGTCGAACTTAGTTCAGTCAAGATTCATCAAGCTGGCGAAGATAGTTTAGGCCGTCCTCCCAGCGAGTTGTAAAAAGCGACTGATGGGTAACCATACCCGTGAAGATGATCCAGAGGTAATGCTGTTGTCCTGTGCTTGCGAAGTCATGCGTTTGTGCTTGATGGTAGGTTAATGCTCGAGATTCGCATGTTTTGTGTTGGATGTAGACTTTTGGTTTGGAACCCTGAATTTGCAGGTTTAGTCCAGGACCTGAACGCTTCGGTTTGTGTGCTCTGTATTTGATGTTTACTGAGGTGTAAGACTCTGAATTCGCTTGTTTGGTCCATTACTGGAACACTCAGGATTTGCGTATTCTGTACTTGATGTGGCCAGATGATCTGAGACACTAGATTCACATGTGTAGCCCTTGACAGAAAGGTTCGGGACTCGAGTGTTTTGTATCAACTGATGGTGTGGGACTCGGAAATTCACGAGTGAAGTCCCTCGCAAAGCTCTCCGAGTTTGTGGGTTTTGTATTTGGTCCTTCGTGAGGACACCTGGGATTCGTGGGTTTTGTTGGCCTGCTTGATGTCGACTGACGGTGTGGCGTTATATGCGAGTTTGTTCCGTGATAACGGTGCTCTGGCTTTTTGTGCATGCCTTTTTTGTCCTACAGTGTAAATTGTGGAAGATCTGCCGAAAGCCTAAGCAATATGCCGGCTTGTAGCAATTCGTATATTGTTTACTTGGCACCGCTCCTCATATCAATAGAAAAAATAGTTCGATCAAAACCAAACTTTGCAGTGGTTATTTCCAAAGGCAACCTCACCAACAACAAAAAAGTAGCACTTTAGTATAAACTCCGGGGAAATGATGTATTCTAATTAGCATACGATCTATCGTTCATGTTCTTAGTTCTCTTGATGCGTTGCTAGGACAAAAACATTTCGCCTCGTCTTCCCCTCCTTCGTTTAAGTAGAAGGCTTAGCACTTCAAAGCAGATTCGGGCGATTCTTATTTTATGCTTTCCATCACTGTCTTAAATTCTATATTGCAAAGATATCGAGGTATATAATAAGATAAACCAGGGGTAAACAAATTACGACATCCAGAGCATTTTGTGCGGCCCCAACACTTGTAGAAACTTCCATTTATCTCATTTAATATGGTAGTGGTGGCCACACTTGCTGTAATAAAAAGCCAAAAACGATAGAAGCCATCATTGAAAGAAGAGCTACACAATTCTCAGTTTGAATTGACTAATTTTCCGTCCAAACAGAGGATAATGATCTTTTTTTTTTAGAGACCATCATTTTCAAAGCCCGAAATTAGGCATTTGCACCCTTCCACCGGCCACAAAACTTAACGTGCCCCATGCAGCAGGTTGCACACCCCTACACTACCCATGTAATAAGACATTGCAAGATTTTAAGCACTGGCCCTCGGCCAACTCTTGAATGGTCAATGCGGTCCTCCCGCAAAAAGTTTACCCACCCCTGTAACAGAAAAACGAGTTTTATGTCGTCCTGAAAACGCGACTGTACAACGCAAAAACTACATCACCATATATTCACCCGATATTGACCAAGAAATCTGAAGAACCAAAAAGTGGTTTTCTGGTCGAGCTGCCTTCTGAAGCCAGCTTAAGTGCAAAAATGATGTAAAACTAAAAAAACGATGTTATGAAAAGGTGTTCATCTTAATTTTATTTCTTGAAGCAGGACAATTTGATGCTCTAACGCAATTGATAAAGCGTATGAAAAACTTTTGCGAAAACATTTTTTAAAGGTGTCAGTGTAAGCGCACTGCATTTGATGTGTTTACAGAGACGATGGTTTGGTTGTTAAAAACGAGCAAGGGCCACCTGAGGGCTCCAGCATTCCTTCCAACCCAGCCGAGCCCTTTCCGGTCGCCTCTGGATCAGTTTACTTCGATACAAGCGCCTCTCCGTCAGACACGAAACCTCTCTCATCTTCTGTCAATCAAATCCTCCACAAGTATTTGAAAGATGCGAGTGCAGAAAGGGAAGTGACGTCATCGACCACCTCCAAGGGCAGGAAAATTTCGCCTGTAAGTGGCGTTCAAAGCTTATAATTTGGGTCAAAACCAAGCACAAACGGCGTTGATATTCGTTAGGAAAGCATGCTGGCTTGAAAGTTCTCATGCTGATTAATATCTCTTGTTAGTGTTTCGCATCTACACACAGTACAATAGCTGCATTTCTATTGCGAAGTAATGGATTAGCTTTTGGTAATGCAATGCCAGACGCTCTTGTATAATGAAAATCGTGATAACGATCAGATGTGTCATCTTTTGAGCAGAAGCTAGAGTTTGTGATCGAAACACAGTTGTTTAGTTACTCGTAGCACAATTTTCTCTAGCTTGCTCTACGATGTAAGCGTAATCTGGGGTAAATTTTTTGTGCTTTAAATTGCTCTTCGATGTTGTGCAACTAAAAGTTAATGTTCGTGTTGTGCAGGTGCGTTGATGTAAAATCTGTTGTTAATTGCAGAAGAATCCAGCTTCATGCCGACCTTCTTCTGAAGTAGAAGTATCGTCCACAACCAATCATCAAGATACAATGAAGTAGGTGATACTTGATGTAAGGAGCAGCATTTAGCTCGTGGTTTTAAAGTTGTGGTGTGTGGCCAGCGAAAGCTTTCTTATTGGGCCACAGATATGGTTTGTAAAAAGAACGCTAATTTTGCGCCTTTTTTCGGTGTTATGCAGGATCGGACGTGCTGACTCAGTATTTGACTACCTCTGCTCACTAGATTTCAAATCGGACTTTTGGCTGAAGCAGCGTAACACACTGAATTCCGGATGCCCATCCTGACGAATACCTATGGTGCTTTTACAGGATTTCAAACTCCTGACCTTTCTTCCCAAACACCGAAACAATTATCACTACACCACGGCTACCAAGTTCTTTTAAATTTGCGCTTTGTACGCTTTTATTGTAGTCTTAATGAATTTGTATTGTAGTGTTAACGTTTATCCACATTGAGTGAATGTAAAAGTGATCATTGAAGTTTACAACATAAAGTGGGCCTCGAAATATTTTTTAGTAAACACGTGAGCCACCACACAAATAAGTTAGATTCCACATGTCTATGTTAATGAATCGATAAATTCAGGTTTTGTCTTTTTCTGATGGATTCACGTTCCAATTCTCATCCGTATTTTTCTTAAAACGCTAGTAATACTGGAGAACAAAAAGATAAGCTTTGTCATTCTTGAAGCAGTCATTACAGTACTACTAGACATGGTATTGTTTCACAAATTTGCCTCGTCTTGATGTAAAGTGATTGAAATTACGTTTTAGAAATCCTTCAGTGATGATTAAGACGGAAGTTGAATCAGCTGCTCCGCAGTTCGCTAGGTTTGTGTAGAACTTTTTGTTTTTTTACCACAAAAGTATGCAAGACCTATTCAGCGAGTGCTTAGCCTTTTCCCTTTCATAACAATGAGTAAATGTATTGCTTTTTGTAGAAATTGCATGCCGCGTCATTTAGTCCTAGAACTTGTGAAACCTCTTCGTCAGCTTATTTTTCCCGAGTAATTTAGTATTTTCAATCTGATTTTGGCTTTAATCTGCGGTGTATGCTAACAATGCCTTCTTTGCCCTTTTTTCTCCACATATGCAATAACTTGTCAGTAGGTTTTGGATAATCAAGTAACTATAGAAACTTTCCCAGATATCTAACCCACTAATGATGGCTCATACGCGTGGACCTGTCTTTTACACTTTTTTTTGCAATTCCAGTCATTCGGAAAAAAATTTAGCCTCGGAACAGGGAAACTTACGGACGACTGCACATAACAGATCATGTGATTTAACGAAAAAAGTATCGATTGATGAGAACCTTTCGCCTACGACACTCACATCAGAACGTAAGTGTATGTGTATTGTGGTGTGATGTAGAGTTACGCCATGTGTGATTGTTGACTATTCTCTGCTTGTGGAAAAAAATCCCGCGGTTCCACCCAGAACGTTGTTGTGTTCAGACCTGTTTCTGAGTTATCTGTTTTGTCGGTCCACTGCATTTCTATTACAGGCACTGCAATCAATCAGATAAAACGTATCTAAGCTGGATAGTAAAGGATAAAATCATCCACTGCAGCTAAGTTCGAAAGAATTTTCTACAAACGGGCGACGCAGAATGACTTAAGGGGGAATATGGGGAATTTGCAAAAGAGACGCGTTTAGCGTGCTAAGATCGATGTTACGTGACAGGCTAAATACTCGCGCAAAAATAAATCTGTCACAATTTTTTTCTTTTTTTTTGTTGCCATGGTAACCAAGATGTTTCCTTTGCCATGGCAACAGACGAGGAAACTTTGGCATGCATATCTCGGCCCCTGCACGATGGAATTGAAGGGTTTTGGTGCAACTTGATCGTCGAACACTACTCTACTCAATCACGTAGCAACTTGTACATAAATTCAAGCTGTCATAATATACTGGGGTTTGTCAAAAATACTATTTTTTTCAGTGAAATTTTCACATATTTTCCAACAAAAATATTTATAGCAAAAAAAGTACAATAGTTAGCCCATTTTCACTACGTCATTGAATTCATAAGTCTATTAGCTAGCTCTATGCGAAATTTCATAAAGATTGACCGTACGAATTCAGAATTACAAATGCCAGAAAGTTTATAGTCATTATAAAATCGCGATTTTGAGAAAATCAATCTTAAAGTGCACATTTACACCGATTTACATTTCTAACCTGAAGAATTATTCATTTTTTAGCAATGTTTCACGTTGAAATGCGACTTTTCATGGCAACAATCTTAAAGATGAAGGATTAAAGATACAATTTTTGTTAAAAAAATATTATGGCCAAAATTTTCGAAAAATGATAAAACGAACCCCATATTCCCCCTTAAACATCATGTATTTACTTTAATCAACTTGATCGTTTTTAGAGATTGAAGTTGCTTGTCTCCACACGAAGTCGCTAGAGCTACACACTGCTTCTGTTGTCGGCTTATACATCACTGAATGTGGGAAGATAATTTCATGTTCGAAAGACAAAACTTTGTGCGTGTCTGATGCATCAACCGGTGAGATGTGTGGATGTGCGTGCGTACAGTTTGCCTGGAATGTGGTCCAGTGGGTTGGAGTGCTGTTCATGGTGACAACGGTCTTACGTTCAAACCTCTTGCTGTGTTTCTGTGTCATTAAAAAAAGCAGTTAACAGCAATTTCCTTTGTGTGATTGAAATGAATGCATTTGGTAAAAATGCATCGTGCCGGCAGTACCGATAGCTCCGACACGGGTTTGAACACTTGTTCTATGTACGGCAGACAAAAGGTTTGACCAGAGCATGAACTATAATTTGATATCTTCTTTTTAACCAGCTTTTCTTTCCCTTAGAACCTCGTAAGTAGCGTCCGTAGTTAGTGGTTTCTTACTAACCTCACGATTTCAAGCTACATGTATTAACTGAACTGTTTCGGTTTCAGGTCAAGTTTCATGTTAAGTCGTTTACAATACTTACCCACTTAGATTATGATAGGTGTCACCGCCTACCAGGAAGTTCAAAGGACTTGACACATGAGTTTGCCCTGGAGTTGTAGATTTTGCTGATCCTACTTTTTGTGATGCGTGTGTTGAGTAGAAAAAAAAAGAGAAAAAGATCTGGTTTTGCCCTTACTAATGTAGGTGGCCCAGTTCATCTTTTTGTCCTTCGAGTTTTATAAACGATCTTATGCCACTTCGTTCTAAGTGTTTTTCTTTTCCCTGTTATTTTTTGTCTAAAACAAAGCATGCTAAATTTAAATGAAAGTTGCTCGTCATCATACATGGGGGAATTGTGGCATAGTGTATTTTTTAACCGCACAGTAGACCATATTTTACACAGACAACCAATCTCGCAGTTTCGAGGCGGCTGCCTGCGTGTTGAATTATTTTGACTCTTCTTGGCAATGTTAGGTCTCTACTCTCAGACTTTTAAACTCAAAAGATTTTATTTCAGGCGCGCTTGTGGGGAAGTACGACCTTCCGGGAGTTCCCTTCAAGACCTGTTTTGTCCCTCTAAATGATAAACCAGAGAATTTGATACTGTTCGTTGTGTTCGTGAATAACGCAAATGAGAAAGGACTTCTTGCCTCCTCCTCACTCCATCGCGTGCAGATCAAGTTAAAAGTAAGAATGAATTTTAATAGTCTGCTTGCTGCGGACAGCATAACGTGATGGCTGGTGAACGGAGCGTTGGACTTGCAGTTGCAAGATACGGCTACGTTACGTGTTGCAAGGAAGAAAGCACCTGTAAGCTTTAAAGCTCACGCTTTTGCGTTCAATGTCGCTTGCATTGGCTGTGACGACATGTGTGGGTGGCTGTTCACTCAAAGGCTTAACTCATTTCGCAGTTTTTTGGTCCTTTGTGTGTGATAAAAAATAGAAATTCTCCTCACCATCGTCTTTGTGCAGCCTTATTAGAAGTGCTACCGCATAAATTGGAAAAATTCTAGCAAATAAAGTCTTACCAACAGGCCTGCATTCGATTTTCTCGTTTGACGTCATACTGCTGTTGATGCCAAGAATTTTTTTTTGCTATTTAAAGTGTGCGTCACCGGCGAATTACTATTTGTGTAAAGGAATGGTTACAGGCCGGTAGCCAGCTTTACAATACCATGTACAACGATTTAATGCATTGGAATTTCACTTGAAAACTGACGGAATTCGAAATTCTTTGCTCTATTCAAATGGATATAGGTTTTTCATTTACATGAGTTTTTGAAAAAAGAAGTTCTGCTTGACAGTGGTACAGTGATCATTTTTAACAAATCGTTTTATTACAAATGTGAAGCAGTAAATATTTACAGAGTTTGTCATCCGACTTTACAAACCTTCGCATAAAGAAATTATCGGATTACAACAGTTGTGTGATGAGCCTGCATTATCATAATTCGTTGTTGTATCTCGGATGCAGAGATGGAAATGTGACAGTATTTTGCACAACATCGGTGAGTTGCCGTTGTGTTATGAATATTGTGAAACCAAACCAAAACCCGGGTTCTGGAAGTTAAAAAGAATTTCTCATGCTTCTCTGGGATAATCGTAAAAAACATTCCACAATCGTTTGGAGTACTTCACCGCACTCGCTAACGACGATCGCAAGAATCTTTCCTTTTATTTACCGTTCCTGAATTTGTGTTTTGCCAACTCGCGACTAGCAGTTATTCTAAATTGAATGTAATTTTAGTTCCTTCATCAAACTAAATTGGTGTTAGTTTTTTGTCATTGGTGTGTTCCGTTTGTTTTTTTATTTGGACGGGCTCTCTAGCACCATGGTTGTAGCCGGAGATTAGGTGTGCCTGATTCAAAGTGTAGGTAAATTTTTTCAAACAATGTCTTTACTTTCCAAAATTGCAAATTTTAGAGTGTTAGAGATATGTTGGAGAATCAAAAACAGTGACCCTGCTGTAGTTTAAAAACTATTCCAACTTGAATTTCGCAATTTTGAGATAATAGTCGGTGGAGTTCTTGTATTTAGCTTGTATTTTGAAATCACCGGTTTTCCAAAATTGGGTATACTTTGGTTGGATTAATTACTATGCTGTTGTTCGTAGGAGTTGAATAAAATAAACAGAACAAAACGCCTTTTCATCATGTTTCAGAACCAAGTGAAAGATGTTCTTGATTGCCATTCCCCGCACGCTGTCAGCTGTCTAACAACCGGGATGGACGGTGCTAGGAGAGTGCTCTGCTGTGGATCGAGTGATTGCAGAATATCGGTGCGAGATGCTAACGATGGATTACTTCTTAAAACTCTGCTTGGACACAGCAAAACGATCAATTGCTTGCAGGTAAGGTGGTGTTACGCGAGCTTGATCAAGAAATGTACAAGCAAACACTTTCTTAAGTCGCTTCTCCCCTTTAGAAGGTCGCGGAGACGGCATTGCTAAGAGTTCGCTACAAAATCTTACGATTTCCTCCTACTATTACAAACTCCACTGATTCAATTCGTAGTTTTGACCAGCCAAGTCTCTATCGTAACTGATTCGCCCATTACTTAAAAAAGCACTTTGCTCGTATTAATTACGTATGCTTTTTTCAAGTAAATTGTGATGCAATATTGCATTAAATATTTCTGAAGTTTTTCGCCGAACATTCTGAAGGGGAAATGTCAGAAAAGAAATAACTGAAGTATACGGTGTTGATGTAATAGGAAAGCAAGAATGTGATCTTGACCAACAAGAATGCAATTTTTTTTGGTTTAGTCACATTCCTACTGCGCAGCTATACAAGCGCTGTTTACGCCGTTCGTTTCCATCATTTTCTTTGCTTTTTTGAAGATCTGACGAAAAGCTTGGGAAATATTCTGAAAAATCTCCAACGCCTGTATAAAGTTTGACGTACTGCTGCCGTGAATACTGCTAGCAGGAATCTGCTATTTTTTCTGACTTCGCTCTCATAGGCAGATACTCTAGAATTTGTTAAATTTTGAGTCTTCACAGTACTAGCCTAATCTAAAGTGGTTTTGTTTTATTTTGCTACAAAGTACTGGCTGTGGAGCGTATTTTGTTAAGTTAAAAAATAAGAAGTTATTTTCTTCTTGACCGCTTTTACTTGTGCTCATCTGTTTTAAATTACGCAGCGATTCCACTCTACTTCAGCAGATCTCATAACATTATTTCTTTTATTCTCAGCTTCACTTCAATCTCCTATACAGTGGTTCGTCTGATCGAAGTGTGCTCGTTCATAACATTCAAACGGGAGACGTGGTTTATCGGTGAGTGCCGCGCAAAGAGTGTTTTGACTGAACAATGCAAGGCTCTGTGAAAAACACTTTGCCACTCCATCAGCGTGATGATATTTTACCGTAATAAATGTGCGTTTGGCCACCACTGCTGGATGGCAGAAACGCTACGGGACATGGGGTCCTTGAAAAAATTGATTGTTTGAAGATATTTATACTACTGCTGAGAAAGAAGTCTTCCATGGTGTAGTGGTATTGTTGCTGACTTCAGAGCGAAAGGTTTGGAGATCAAAACTGTACAGAAACACCATTGGTACTCGTCAGGAAGGGCATCCGGAATTCGAAGTGCTGCATTGCTTCAGTTCAAAGTCTGGTGCGAAAGCGAGTGTCTAGTGGTAGACGTACGTTGAACCAGCACGTCTGAACCTGCGAAACGCAGGAAAAATGACGTAAAATCGACTTTCTTCTTTCTAAAAAAGAAGTCTTCCTTTACTACATCACAAACCAATTAATTTACAGCTGACATCCACGACAGTAGATCGACCATTTGTGCTTGTTTTCATTTGGTTTCATAGTTCCGGCCAATATAAAAATGTCTCCAAATTTGTCAACAGCCTGAATTTGAAAGCGATGGTAAACTGTCGTAAATTGTCATATAGAGGTTGTCAATTCAACATTTGTTGCCTGCAACATAGCCTTGCGAAACCGTCGTCTGCATTCTAGTTCAAACTGCGGATTCAAATTATGTCTTGCGCTATAGTATGTATTGTATAGGTTTCCTACTGATTGCTAAACCGGAGAACGTAAATCACTTCGCAGTTCTCTTATTTTGCTTCCAATGACTTGAATAAGTTACCATTATTATTATTATTATCGTTACCTTAATCATAAAAATTACCACTTTTTATGTAATGGAGTTTACTACAGCCTATGCTGCAAACAGTTACTTAATCATGCTGTTTAGCGATGTGTCTTATATAAAAATGATCACAATTCTGTATCAAGAGAATTAAGGCTCTTTTTAAATAGCGATGATTGTTCGAATGGTTTGTGTGGTAACGGTCGCAAATCCCAACCCGAGCATTGCTTTAACATGTTGACAGTTGGAGGTAAAACCAACGTCTTTTTAATCGTAAATTTATGTTTATTGAAAGTATTATTTCATTTTCTTATATCGATTGTTGCAGCTTTCTTGGGATGCACGCTGGAAGCATCAAAACTCTTCATCTTCATCAGCAAAGCATTGTAACATTGTGCCTTGACAAATCAATTCGTGTTTTAAAAACAGAGGTAAGAATGTTTTGTTATTAATTGCGTTGTTGTGCGATTAGGAAAGGCACTTTTTGGCGATTTCTATGGAGCGCTGTTTGATAAAAATGATTTATCTTGTTGCATCTGTTTTTTATACTCATCTATGGAACAATTGTCTGATTTATTATTCCAAACTTTTATGATTTGTGAATCAAACTAAATGCTTCATAAATAAGCACAAAAAAGCTGATGGTGCAAATCAAATTATTTTTTCCAAACGGCGACCTGCAGACTGCTGCTTCAATGCAGTATCAGTGATGGAAATCCGCTGTGCAAGCGGTACTGGCAACCAATGTAACTGATTTGTAGCTGAGATGTTCAATATATAACATTTTTTTATGATCAGGAGGTAAAGATAAAAAAAATACAGCTTCTAGTTTTACTGCTTTGGTGGCTGTACTGCGAACTATATCTGCTTAGAATAGTGATAGTAAAGCACTAGAAATAACTTCGAACAGTGGCGTAAATGATGTTTGCATTTTTATTTGTCTGGAATGTATTAAGGTTGGTGTGCACAGCATACGTTTTTGTTTGGTTTTGTACGTTTTTTGCTCTCAAGCATTTTCATCCACTTGGTTTTTTATTTGATGCTTCACAATACATATGTTGTTCGAATATCCGATTTATTTGCAAAGTAGGCTACGCATCAACAGCGTATGCATTTCAGCTTGAAAAACCTACAAAAAGATTTTTTCGGCAAAACCGGGTGTTCACTAAACAAATATACTATGTAACACGAGATAAATATCCAAACGGATGAAATTTTCCGTACATTAACGCTTGAGAGTAAAAACGTATCGCATGCATACTTTGTGCACCTCCTTTAGCTTTCGGAAACGTGGTCATGTGGACTAAATAAATGTTTTATGGCGGCAATTGCAGCGAGTTGCTACGCCATGACATACTTTGTTATGTTCTTCGAGACCATTTCCTTAACTTTAATTGGATGTGAACACTGGTTGTCTTATGTAAGACCGACATGCGGTTTTCCCACCCGTGAAGGGCAAAATGTACCGTTGTGAACTTTTCTCAGCTATTTTAATGATATCATTTATTCAGCCATGTCGTATCAGCGGACCTCCCAAACCCCTGTCCAACCTTCCTCTGGTCATGTGCCTTCAATTTCACAAGCTAGGCGGTACGTGGAACGGACATCACGTGGTCGTGGCGTACGCTTATGTGGGCTACCAAGATGGGAAAATTGAGGTGGTTTCCCTCAATCAGTTGGCCTACAAGAAGGCAGTAAAGGTGAGAGGAGTTCGTCCGATTCAATTTCGATTCGCTTTTTCTTCAGTCGTTCGCTGACGGTTTAAATATTTTGTGGGAATGTACTCTTCCATTTATCGCGTTTTGAGGGAAACAAATCACTAATGAATTCGAGTTCACCTTGACACAAAACTCGGTTTTAGTACTCTTACTGGTAGACTGGTTTCACTTAAGAACATTTTTCGAAACTAATTTTTTATAGATTACGGCTATACGTAAATTATATAACAATTAATTTTGAAAAATGTTCTTAACCAACTTTTCGTTTTGTGGAAAGTACAGCGACTGCTGAAGGGGACTAGTCCGCTCAAATAGGATTGAAATACAGCAATAACCTAGGCCCATGACGCACCTTTGCAGTGTTATGAATCGTTTCTGTATCCAACTGTTCTTTTTTTCTCTACCGCAAAACAAATGTTTAATTACAACTTAAGCAAAAATACTAGAATCATTTGTTGTAACTCTTCTAATATGAAGGTTACAATTGAATTATTTGTGGCTTGCTTGTCTTTTGAATAATATTTCCGGCGATGACGTTTTCGTTTATTTTCATTTTTGACTTCAGTTTGTTCTTCTTGATTGTCTCCGATGTATGTCGATAACGTTTAGCGGTAAGACTCGAAAATCATAATCAGTTATTTCTTAGCTCCCCATTCGAAAATTGATATATCGTTCTTACCAATATTGTTACTTTTGCTTTGTGATTTGTCCAATAGATCTGACTTTTTATACTCGTACTTTTTTTAGGGTTCCGAGTCTTCCTCTGCATTAGCAATAAAAGAATCCACCTCTTCACACGAGCTTCTTCCATCAGAGCTTACAAGCAATCTTCAATGCATGGTGAGAGACGTCGTTGGTATTGGGAGTTTACGGCAAACAGTTGTGTTATTCTAATGCAGTTATCAAACCCGACATGGCCATGAAATTAAAATTAAGCACAACCGCCTTGTTTATTCCGTTGTGTCTTTGTTTGCCAATCAAAGTTCAGGGACAAAATTTATAAAACATAATGAAAATTAACAAACATAACGAATCAACAGAAAACGCCAAAGCCTTGGCTCCCTCATGGGTACTTCCTGAGGGCAAATACTTAATAACGAATCAACAGAAAACACCAAAGCCTTGGCTCCCTCACGAGTACTTCCTGAGAGCAAATACTTAGATCATTTAAAATAATTTGAAAATAAGTTTTGCTAGTTGTGCAGCGAGGTCGATGGTTTATATCGGTTTTAATTTTGCACTTCTCAATGAAATTCGTGCAGAAGTGATTTCGCTTTATACGAGTAACTGAATTTTGTATTTAACGAGAGTTTATGGCGTTGAATTTTGTTATTTGTCTGTGTAAATGGATTTGTCATCCAATATCGTTTATACTAAGTGTGATTAACCGGTTTGTGAACAAATTTAACAAATAACTAGGGCAAGTGTTTTTGGTAATAAGCTTGAGTATTGTGGTTTTTTAAGAGTTTTGGATACAAAAAGTAAGTTTCATATTCTTAATTTGATAGGTCAATAAAAAGTCAATTTCTTACCGCTAGGTCAATTCTTTTTTTGAAGGTAATATAGTCAATCTTTTTATAGTATATTGTACACTGTTAGTCAAAATGTTTCCTTCGTATTGCTGAGAATAACTGATAAGTGTGATCAAATGTACTTAACTTTTTTGTTTAAATTTGCAATGTTTGCCAAGTTTTTGTACCGCAGTATGAATTGCTGCTTGCCACGATTAGACGATTGTGGTGCCATAATCAAAGTCAGACAAAATTATGTGCGACTGTGTTGCCATTGAATAATTGCTACAAGTAAGAGGCGCATCACTGCGCGTTTGTTTGGTAAAAACTTTTGCAGTAGAGCCAGGAGGCATCTACCATGCTAGTTTTGGCTATCTTTTCATTTAAGGTAAATCAAGACGAGTGAATAGTATATTTATGTAGGTGCAATGTGCAAGCTCGCTATCAGATGGTATTTTACCATTCTACAGCGGAATCAACTTTCAAAAAATCTTTTGTAGAAAGCTCCCGCCACCGCTCTTATCCAGTTAGAATTTTTATTCATTGATAGAATTCAGCACTGAATTCAGCGATATCAGCAAATATTTTGTCTTATCCCTAACCCTAAAATCTGCAATACTTAAAACGTGTCGGGGGTGTTTTTCTCAAATCTCACATTTTTGCATTAGTGTCAGGAGCTTTCTACAAAAGATCCCTTTCAAAAGGGTGACGTGACTTAGGTTCTTAAATGATGCCAAAAGTTAAAGCTACCAAAACGTCTAAAATGCAATCCACACTTCAAGACTTCCCTGAAGAGTTTATGAAAAGTCCCAACATTGACTTTTATAGCAATTTGTGCCGCTGTACAGTTTCTTGCAACAGGCACTTCCTTGTTGAAAGTCATTTAAATGCCTTCAAACACCAAAAAGCGTTAGGCAGCAGATCTGAACTACTAATCCCACAAACTTCGCAAACGTTTTTGAGAAGCAGTAACACCGATTTTGTGGAAAAAGTAACCAAGGCATTTTTGTCTGATATTCCTTTGTATAAGCTAACAACGAGCATATCAAAAACCTTCACGACATTAGTTAAACTTGTCATCTGAAACTTCTTGTAGAAAAACAGTGCAGCAATTAAGCACAGATGAGTTGCAGCGGATAAGAAATGCTGTACATGACAAACAAATTTTTCTAGTTGTTGATGAGAGCAATCTATTTGGCATACAATATTTAAATATTCTCGTTGAAAACTCAGAGAAATACCTTACGTTAGTTATTTGTACGACTGTCAATCTCTACCATGTGCGCCAAATAGCAACAGCATTGCTCAAGCAGTTGACGATGCTGTTAGATCTCTTGGAATGAACAGAAACTTTTTCTGTCGTTATTGTCTGATGCAGCAAAATATATGGTGGCTTTAGGTACGGTACTAAAATCTCGGTATCTTAAGCTGTTTCATTTGACATACGTAGCATATTCATTGCACAATTGTGCTAGGAAAGTCAAATCTCACTTTAAAGATGTTGATCAGCTAATCGCAAAACTCAAATCAGCAACAGTTTAAAAAATAACAGACAAGCCAAATTCGTCACTGTTGGCTGCCGCCTCAGCCTGTTGTTACAAGATCGAGAAGCTGGTTAAATGCTGCCTAATATTATGCAAAGAATTTACCTGAAGTATAAGCAAATGTGGAAAGTTTTGAAGGATTTGATGTTTTAGTAACTCAGGCAAAAGTTAGCTTGCAAACAACAAGTTTAACTACTCATCTTCTCAAATTCAAAGACCAATATGAATGTCTAGTTAAGCTTTAGAAACGATGAAAAGTCCCAAGTACACCATCTACAAGGAAGTGCAAGCAATCCAAGAACTTTACTTCGGAGAAGACGCTTGCAGCAATAACCGTACATTCCGAAAAAGCATGCAAAACAATGACATTTCTAAAATAATGCACACGGAAAAATCAGATTTTCATTTTCTTTTACTGGTTACTTCAACATTGTCAGCCCCAATTGCTTGTGTAGAAAGAAGTTTTTTGATGCTGCGAAAACTGTTAGCCAAACAAAGAAAGTTTATGGTCGAAAATGTAAAACAATACTTGATTTTACATTTGAATTCTTGCGCCTGGTGATTGTGGAGTCGGCTGCTTATATAAGGCGTATGCATTGCAAGTTTTGTTGAGCATTTGTGTATTTTATTAATCAAATGTTCCTTTTACTATAAAAGCTCAAGAAAGATTAATTTATATGGTCAATAAAGTCAATTTTTTAGTTGTTAGATTAATAAAAACTTGTGATTATATCTAAATTTTTTTCAACAATTCCCCAAGAAATACCCCCAATTCAATTTTTACCTAACTCTCCCATACGTTGGTACCCCATCTGTTGAGTTGGGCGAATGCGTGCTGGCGTAGTCTCGAGACAGACTTGGAACAGATATAGAAATTGCATGCCGAACTTTTAAAAACAATTTCGTATTTCAGTCGTAGATATCCATTACGTCGTCTTTTGTTCGAATGCAGGCTGGTTATCTACGTATTCTTTTGACAAGAAGACGTCATTGTCCATATGACGAGTAGACAGCTATTTGTAAAAACTGAAAACCACCTAACTACTACCCACGGCTCCTCTAGTTCGACCGTAAAATCCTAAAACGATTGGTGCAAAGCCTGCAGAGAAACAATGCCAGCAGACCAAAACTTAACATTAAATAAGTGCCGTTTTTGCACTCAAACTTAACTAATGAAAGCGTTGCTAATCAAAAGCCTAATGTCATTCCTCAATACAAAACTCTAAAGCTCGCATGTTGGGAAGTCGCTTCTGCACGTGTTTCATTGAAAAGGACTGTGCTATAACAATACTAACTAATGATCTTGATGTACAATTGACAAAATTTATTTTCAGATGTAGTAAAAATTTTACCCTGACGAAGTCCTCGTGAGGGGACAAAAAGCTTTGGTGTTTTCTGTTAATTCATTGCGTTTGTTAATTTTCATCATGTTCAAGTATGTTCTTTACATTTGTTTGGATAAGTATGGCATGGAAGAAGAGTTCCTTTTTTCTGAAATCGTATATTTTAGTGCTAATACTAACTAATTTCGGTTTTATTGTATTTTGTCGCATTTTCAGTCAAGTGATAGATTTCGATCAAATTTCAAATTCATTGTTTGCAATTTTATCTCTTCCTCATCAGCATAGTACTTGATATTTCTACTTCGTCCTTCAAGCTCAAGAATGTTGGACAAGAGTTCTAGAATGCTAAGGCAATGAATCGCAATCGCGAAGTTTTGAGTCCAGTGCTAGCACAGTTTTTGCGCTGTTTTGAAAGTTGCTTTCCTCCAGGTTGGCTACTGCGTTTGTGGCACGATGCGCTGCGTTTCCTACAGGCTTCTGTTATAGCTCGGCCTACAGCGAGAGCAAGCTTGTCTTAATTCTTAGTTTGTTTTACTTGGATTGAACCAAAATAATAGTGCTTTGCAACGCTCGGTTTCAGTACGCATTGGGCAAAACCCCTGAAACCTTTGCTAGCTCACGGTTTGATCCAGGTGAAGGGTGCTTTTTTATGATCCGAGAATGAAAAATACGTGTACTTTTATCACAAAACAACTTTCTGTTGCAGTGGAATGGCTGCGGTGCTTCTGGCTTTACAAACTCAAGCTCTCTTCTCACTCATATTTGCCTGTTTCACGCTACTGATACTTACAAAGAAAAGCTCAATTCGTGTTGTTTGTGGGGAAATTGTACACACTACTTCTCTTCAGATCTGGATTCAGCTTTGGTAATGCAAATAAGTTTAAATTACGCTTATGGAAAATCGTTTGATAATTTTATTTCCTGCCTTACTGATGCTTCAATTTTTCAGGACGTCCATTTGCACATGGATAAGCATGTGTCTGATGCAGTAAAGAAAAGCAATAAATAATCGACACATTCACCAATTATTCTGCACTGTGATGCATCGATGAGATGTTATGCTGCTGCTCTACGCGACGAATTTGTTGATCGTGCGTCATGTCATTGGTTTTGTGCTTTGGTTTCGCTGCTGCTATGTAGAGTATCATCTGTTTTCGTAGTCGTGCTTTTGTTGCTCATTGAAAAAGTTAATTTGTCAAAATACAGTGATTTTTGTTGTTTACTGTGCCGATATCGCTTTTGTTGCTTTATTTGTTAACATGACTTATTTATGGCTGCTGTTAATCTCTCTTCATCCAGAGAAGGCCTATTTGATAAGTGCATTGACAAACCTGGGCCGACTGATTTATACGTAGAGAGAGATTGGGCTGTATTTCAAATGGCTCAAAAGTCTCTGCAATGTAGTAGAAATTTTTCAGGTTTTTAAAGAATTTTGAACGCAGCCTAAAAATGCTGGTTACTTTATGCCAATGGGATGCCATTGACGAATTCAAGAGCACGGATTTTTTTTTGTTAACGTTAGCGGCGTGCACCAGCTGTTCCTAATAATGTAAAACGCCGTTGCGCCATACGCTTTCTGTCTTCAATCAAGGTTTCTTTTTCACTGCACCCGTCTTCATCCTAATCAGATCTTCGCTCGCTCATTTCTCGTAACCTTTTTCATTGCAAAACGATGAATAATTCTTCTGCACCATTTGTTTATGCGACTTCTGAGCTGGAAGTCTAGTTCTATACAAGCATATTCATCCGTAGGTTCAACAGACAGATTTTTGTCACTGATAGTTCCTAGGATTTCTTACCGGCAAGTGCGGCTTGCCTCTTCACTCTTAAAGATTTTAGAGCTTGTTGATGCCGATGTATGTAACACGCCAGCAAGTGCGGTTTGTAGTCATTAGTTAAAGGCTGGAGGAGGTAAACATTGACTTGTTCAACATGATAATCGTCAGAATCTAATCCAGGGACTAAACGATTGTTAGGGGCAAATGCAGTGGGACAAGTCGCTCTACCAATGGGACAAAAAGCTGAGCTTACGATCATTCTCTATTGGTTTCTGTCTTCGAGATATTCCAATTGAAAAATAAATCTTTTTTCTCCATCTTCCTGTAGCGTCTTATTCCTTTATCGAGCGCCACAAGTTTTGGCGTTTGAAAACCTAAGCGTTGGGTGGTAGCCATGGAGCATAAACAACGCTTCCATTGTTTGAAAAGTAATCATCTTTCTCCACACTGCGAAGAGTATGTCAAATGCAATTTATTTGATTATACTTTTGTTGCATAAAACTGGCCGAAAATCTCAATCAAATATTCCTTCCAAAGGAGGGAAGAAAACCATTTTAATAAGCATAAAGTCAAGTTTGTGACTCCAGGCGAGGTTATCAGTGTCGATCACTTGACCGCTCCAACGTCGAGACGCAAAAGGGTTTGTTCTTGATTATGTAAAAGTCTTTGCTGCCTCAGACACCGAAGCTACTCACGTAAACTGACTGAGACAATGCATAAAGTGTCTTGAGAGAAAAAGAGTGGTACAATGTAGAACACTAGAAATGAATATAATAAGAAATGGTCAAAATCTTTAGCCTTGGCAAAGTTACTTTTGTTGATCAAAGTCTACCATTTTATTGATACTTACGATCTGATATAGACTGGCCTCAGCGCTTAGATATGATAATAGAAAGCGAATTTGCTTGATAATAATTTCTTATACCTTTGCTGAGAGATGAAGAGTATAGCTTACCAGACAAGATCCATGTAAAGCACTGAGGGTTTGCTAAATTTTGAATGATTTCGAAGATCCGACCTGAGAACCTAGGTAGTAGGTTGTCGCTAATGAGCAACGAGCAATATCGTCTAGCTCTCCGACAACCAGGCCAGAAAAGTGACAAATTACTTTATATAAAGTATAAATATCCATCAACAAAAATGAATCTACCTGCTGCGTTGCTCCACCAGAGGGCTCGCCTGGCGACACTGAAGGAAAATGAAAGTACTCAGTTGTTGGCGTATTGCTCAGATGATAACGACAAGGTAACAATGAGTAACCTACAAAAGACGAACAAGTATTTAGCACTGCAACTTGACAATACAAAAAGTTGTGCTTGGAGATGGTGATACATACACGCTTGGAGTTTAAATTACCTTGGGTAGATAAAAAAGGCAAAATGACAACAAGCACAACCAAGCCAAGTAGTCTACTTGTTGTTAACACAGCAGAACATTTAAAAATCAAAGCCTAGCTTACTTCATAAGTAGTGCAAAAAAGGATATTACTAAGAGTCACAGCATTCTTCATAATGACAAAAAAAAGGCCGAAGAGAAATCAAATCCAATCTACTGTATTCCATATTTCAATACTTTGTTAACAAATTTTGCGAGGTATACGGTACAGCTTGCAACAAGCAAGGATTGTCACTTGATCTGCTCTTGGCGAGGAAGCCTAATTTAATGCTGTCACTGCAGTCAACTCTCATACGCTTTGGAGAGATAAGATACGGGCTAGTTAGTGACATTTCCAACATGATTTTCGAATTTGAATGCAATTCGATGAGCAAAATATGGTGAGAATTCCTTGATGTGATTGGCCTAGCATAAATGGAATATTACCAAATAAGTATTTTAAATTGCACCATTCTATTCTGTGTGCCAAGTATGCCTGAATTTTCAAAGCAATATAGGCCTGCAGCGGAAAAAAAATTGCTGAGGGTAAATGACAGTGTAGCACAATGTACAGTGCATGATAGTCGTGTCGATGATTTGATTGCGGGTGTCCATAACGTCACCGAAGAACGGCAAGTACTGAAAAAATTTCGACATTTTGAAATCTGCTGGATTTGACTGAACAAAATGGGGTTTTAGCCACAGGCAGGTATTAGCTGATGTTGATGAGAATGACCTTGAACCCGGAGTTGGAGACATTCGCGCTGAAGACCTAGGATCAAGTGAAGCTGGCATAGAACATACTTTTGGACTCGTCTGGGATGCAAAATCTGATCTCAAGTATGTTTAAAGGCATGCTTTTAAGGACAACGAAAATACTTTGTTTAGCAAATGTAAAGTAGCTGGTATTAATCACCATTCTTTTGATCTGCTTATGTGTTGGGATCCACTGTTTGTTCGCATGAAGTTGTGTTCTTCTCAGACTGCATGACGAGTATTAAAACTAAATATGTGAGCTACAGATCAAAGTTTGCGAACATCTAGCGCGTAACAAATTTAGGGACTCTGGGCACCCAACTTCAATCAATTTCTGTCAGAGGTATCCTATATACAGCGAAACTATTTTCACAGAAATTAATTTAAAACTGACTTTTTAATTTAACATCTAAAACAAGCGTTTTCAAATTTCATTAATTCCATTTTTGACTGAAAAATTACGGTACATCAAAACATATTTATATAATGGTATTTGTTGCCTCTGATGCTATATCTACTGGCCAGTGGTCACCCAATTTTTGCTTCGCTGTATTGATTTAATTTGTTATTACTTTACGCCTAATCTTTTTTGTGTTCGTATTTTTTTTCAAAAAACAAACCAATACGATTACGACCTATGTGCCACAACTAGGACATTCATCAGAAAATATATGATTTGTAAACTTTACAGCCTCATTCGTTAAGTCCGTCGTGACAGAAGCGACTAGATGCAAACATTGAGTGAACCCTTTGGAACAGAGTTCGAGTCAGGTGCACGACTGGGGTGCTACAGGCCTGCAACATTTACTCTGGTTTATTTCTCTAATTCAATAAGCTAGCTCACTACTTTGGCGTCGGCTTATCTTTGAAAACTAAAAACTTGTCCAAGGAAAAGCAATAGCAGAAATTAGACTTTGACCTGACTTCTCTTTAATCAAACCAGAAATTAAGCTAAATGCATTGTAAACATTTTAAAAACTTTTTTGCACCATTATTCTGCACAATACCTATAGTTTTCATCTCAAAAAGGAAGTTTATTCTTTTCTGACATCTTGCAATGACCATTTTAACGTTTGCCATTTTCTATGCGTATCTATTTGGAAAAAGTTTACCTCGCGTGTTGTTTCAGCGTTGTTTTATTTACTTCTCGGCCATTTTGCCGTTATGCAACCCCCCCCCCCCCCTTATATACACTAATTTCGTCTCTATAATGTGCCCCAAATTGTGAGCACTTCGGCGCGAGGGGAGTAGCGATTATTTAAAGTTTGTCAATACCTATGGGGTCTATTTTGAATATTGTTAACTTGGTTTACCGTTTCTTTTCCTTAGGATGGAGGCACGCTGTGAAAAGCAATCCAGGTTTACGAACTAAGCCAGGGGAAAAGCAGCAGCCCATTTCGAACCAGTCATGAATGCAAATTAATGACTGCTAGTCTCAACACCAACAAGGCGGATTGCTATTGGTGGGATAGCATATCGCGCCTGGCTCTTCATCGAGCTGCCTTGCGAAAGATCTTTTTATTGATTTATCTTTTGTTAGCCTGCTTTCGGCGACTCAGCACCTTACTCCCGCCGTTGTGTGTCATTCTAGTTTTTACTGTATGTATTCGCGTATAATTATTGCATGCGACTAAAATCACACACACATAATTTTTTCTTTTTTTTTGTAGATATAGATGTTTATTTTTCTTCTCATAGTAGCCAATTTATCGGCTTGCCTTTACCGCCGTCTTTTGTTTTTGTTCGGGACGAGAGCCGTAGAAACGAGAGCCACGCACTTCTTTGTCCTTTTTCCCCTATAATAAGCTACTGTAATACAACTTGTGCTTTTTTGACTCATAATTATGTCTGTCTTTTGGATAAATTACATACTAACTTTTTGGACTGAGAAGGAAGTGAAACTTTCAATTTGTGTTTTAATGCTAACAAAAAGTTCAATAAAAAAAAGACAGTAAACTCGTGCAAATTGAAAGCTTCAGCAAATGGTTTGATATCAAAGAACTCCCTACGGGATTAAGTAACTACGTGTAGGTCAGAGGCTTACGTTATAGCCGGCAGCGCCTCTTGTCACTAGCTGTTAAACCCTAAAAGTTTAATTACTGTTTTGTAACCCCAAGTTTGATTACAGTTCTTTTAGATCCTTAAAATAAAAGGGAAGAGTGAATTAGCCAGATTTCAATTTTATTCTCATTTAGAACAGGATCTTAGATCAAATTGGTCTATGACTAACCAAAAAATACTTTAGTTTTGATAAATTTAAAAGTACTGAACGGAATTCTGCCTCGGAAAAGCACACACTTTTAAAAAGCTAAGGTTCTCAGACCACCTAAGAACTGTCAACTAATTTTAACATAATCTAAATCTTGAGAAATTAACCCGTTAAGTGGGGAATTAATTTTTCGCTTTTCCAGTTCCAGTGCGTATTTCGCATTTTTTTCCGTCTCGGTTATTGCTGCAACAGCGAAGTTTTGCCGGAAAGTCTTTGAAGGAATATATATTTGTTGCAGTTTCTGTAGCCTCTATGTTGCAATGGAAGGTTAAGGCGCATGATCTTGATTCTCGCTTATTTGGAGTTCAAGTTCGATCCTACTTGAAAGCACCATTGGTAATCGACAGGAAAGTAATAATTCTATTACTGAATGTTTTTTATGATTTCTTCGCTTTCAAAGAAAATTTCCAACCAAATAGTTTATTCTGAAAACACTAGATGGCTCATCACACACACACTAATACTGAAAGTTGGCAATACACAAGTACAATAAATTGAAAAAAGCTTTCTTTTTTTCTCAAACCTGTTACAGCACAAACTTGGCATCGTCTCGCAGGGTGTTTTCTCTTTGGTGTAGATGGAATGTATGATGGAAAATGGCGGGCAGTAAGACGCAATGGTGTATTAGCGTGTGATCTTTGCCCCTTTCGAATTTGAGTTTTTTCGTGGTTGTATTTCTCAACGACATTATACACAAAATTCAAAATAAAATTCAGCCTAGATTGCCTTCCGCCACTTTTCTCGTACAAAATGTGAGCGTTCAATACTGCCATGTCCAGGATATGTCTGAATTGCTTTTGATAATATTTTTTTAGTCGGTTTCTGGCGCTGGGATATGACGATAAAAAACAATCGCTGAGGTCTACACCACCCATCGTGTTGTTGTAATCACAACAACGGGTTTTATTTTGCGGGCAGTGTGACGACCAACCTCTTTCGTGCTGTCGTCGTGATAAGTATTTATCATATGCACATTATAACCGCTATTTGAATTGACTAGCGATTGTATGGTGGGTTGGGTTGCTGTGGCTAGTCGTCAACGGTCTTTTTCAACACCGTAATATTCCAACAAGCAATATTTATTATTGGCGTGTGGAGTCGACGTTTATAACAGTTTGTCACAACAATTACAGCAATATAACTTAAATTATTCTAATAGAAAACAAAAGCTTAATATCTAAAATGAACATAAATTTAATAACTCTATAACACAAACTTAAGGTGGCAAATCACCATCTGAAAGCCAGAATTTCGACAAAATCAGTAAAAAAACTGAAAATTAGTTTGGCACAGTTTATAGTACTATTTTATCCATAGAATCGGATTCTGGCCACAAAAAACTGAATCGGCCGGTCTAAGTAGGTTAAAATCCCATGTTTTCTGCCTAGCAACGTCTTTATTGCTTGTTTGAGACCCCTTTTGAGCCGATCTTGTGGGCGTACGATTTTGGAAACGAGCATAATTCTAGCAGGTGTTCTCGTTGTCTTGATGGCACCTACCCGGAAATAAAATTTTCATCAGAAATCCGATTTTTTTTTGTTTTTCTGTCGAATAGGAAATAAGAAGAATAGACAGCGCTCAGGAAAGTCTACACAGTTGAAGGGTATTGCTAAGTCACGGAAACAGGCGAAGGAACGAATATATGGTGGAAAAGACTCGTCAGATTCATCAAAATCAGATTCAGGTGACAAAAATGAAAATCGTTTAGTGACAGCGAGTGATGATACCTCAGTAAATGAGTCTGCATCGAGTAGGAAAATTGCGCAGAAATCAAGTTGTGAGGATGGTGAGAGATCAAAAGTTGAACGCTTCCTTCTTCTTGACTCTAAACTCTTGTGTAGGTACTTGGATAATGTCAGCAAGTGTGGAATTTGCGAAAGTAGTCTGAAAACTAAACCATCATATGCAGACCGACAAGGATTCTCATGTTCAATAAATGGATACTGTGCTCAATGTAAAACTGAAACCAAGTTGTTTTATACATCGGATATGTGTGATAAAGTGGGTGTCCTCAGTGACGCTGCAACAAAAAGACCAAGTGAGGTGAACATGCGAATGGTTAGCTTTGCACGTGCAGTTGGTAAAGGAAAATCGTGCTTGGACGAATTCACAAAATGCATGAATATGCCGGATGCAATTCACCAGAAATCATATGAAACGTTATTCAACTACCATCATGATGCCACAATAAAAGCAGCTGATGAAAGCATGAAAAAGGCGGGTGATGAGGTTAGAAATGATATTGGTAGAAGTGACATTAGTGTATCTGAGGATGGCTCATGGCAGCGCCGAGGGCATGCGAGCCACAATGGCGTCGTAACAGTGATATCGACTGATACGGGTAAATGCCTGGATATAGAGGTCATCAGCAACATGTGCAAATAATGCAGACATTGGCAAGGAAAAGAAGGCACTGCTGAATACATAGACTGGTTTGCTAAGCATGAAAGTAACTGTAGATGTAACCATACTGGCAGCGCCGGTAGCATGGAACCTGAAGGTGCAAAGCGAATTTTTGCTCGGTCTAAAGGGAAGCATGATTTGAGGTATTTGCAATACCTGGGTGATGGAGATTCTGCGGCATTTAAGGCTGTTAGTGACTTTAAACCATATGGTGAAACAACTATAAGCTAGAATGTGTAGGACATATTCAGAAGAGGTTGGGCTCAAGGTTGAGAAAATTACGTACACAGTATAGAGGGAAAAAGTTACAAGATGGAAAGATACTGACTGGAGCTACACGACTGACTGAAGACGAATAGACACTCTACAAAATTATTTTGGAATAGCTATTAGAGAGAATAAAGGGAATTTGTTGGGAATGCAAAGGTCAGTAATGGCTGCACTTTACCACGTGTCTAGTACAGACGAAGAACCGAATCACAGCTTCTGCCCGGATAGACCTAATACATGATGCAAGTACAATCTGGACCCAAGTACATACAAACACAGACATGGACTACCACAAGCTGTCGTTGATGTGATAGAACCCATTTTCAGTGAACTGGCAGACAGTGATCTACTCTGTAAATGCCTGCATGGCCAAACCCAGAATAACAACGAGTCAATCAATAATGTGATCTGCAAATACTGTCCGAAGGAAGTTTTCGTGTCTAGACCAGTCGTATCAGATGCAGCACACTTTGCTGTCGCTGTATTCAATGATGGTAATGACGCTTTCGTGAAACTTTTCGAGCAGTTAGGAATGAGTGAAGGATTCACAGTCAAAAGTGCTCATAGTAGTGACACTACGCGTCTGTGTCACGCCAAACGAAAATCAAGTGATCGGTATAAAATTACTCAAAAGAGACTTCGAGCCGAGAAAAAGGGCTTCATAGACACGAAAAATGAAGAGGAAGGCAACGTTTATGAATCCGGCGCACATTGATCTGTCTTTGAACAGAAATAAACGTTTTCAGATGATATTATGCCTAGTTCGGTACAACATGAAATGTTTAATCGGGATTTTCTCATTTTGACGATTTTGGTGTGTTCATACTGATTTCAAACACGCATAGCATAGCCAAATGTCATCCGATTTCCAAAATTCTTTTTTTAACATGAGCCTTGGACCATTATGCAGGGATTCTAGTCGGGAAACTCCCCTCCTTAGTGTAGTTCTCTGTTGATAAGGGTATTATGTTACTAATTGGTAGCTAATTATGCACAAAAATTCCAACAGAATTTTTGAATGCAGACTGTATCAAACTGAACAATAATATAGCAAATTCGTGACTACAAACCCTTATTTTGGTTAGTATCTGTCACACAAACTTTGAATGAACGAAAAAACCCATGTACGAGACGAGATATCCGTGTTTGAAAATTGGCGGATTTCTGGTGCGATGACGTCACGTGTGACGTCATAATTTATGCAAAACTGTCGAATTTCTTCCTTTCTGCGAACGGGCTTTCTAATGACCAAACCAGTTTATAAAAACTCCCAAAAACGGCTAAAACAGCTCAAATGGTGATTTGCCACCTTAAGGTGGCTCCCACGCCTGTACGCCGACGCGTGCTTCTCTAACTGACACGTCGGCATTACATTCAAATTTAAAGTTGTAATATGAAGGGATGCGTGGAAATCATTGGTGCGCAAAAACTAATTATGCGGAACGAAAAATAACGCAACGAAATAACCAAGAAAATCGAAGTTTTGTGATTTAGTGCTTTAACACAAATCTATTTTGTCCTTCCATTTCAAAACCATCAGACCTCGGCAGTGCATTGCTTCGATCTCACCTTTTTTCAATTTTTTATTTTTAAGTTCTTTCGGAACCCCTTTTTTATTAGCACGCAAAGTTCCAACAGCGTTGGTATTGTTTTGGCACAGTACCTCAAAGAACTGCGGTGAGCTGAAAAAGTTGTCCATATATATACAATATCCCTTGTCAAAAAGGGGCTTCACTAGGGTGTAAATTACTTTACACCCCATAGGTTGATTAACAGCTATTTCTGGATTATAAATGGTATCTTTGCCAATGTACACAAAGAAGTCCCATATATAGCTTGAAGACTCACAAATTTCAAAGGACTTAATTCCAAATCTGGCTCTTTTTGTGGGGATGTATTGTTTCCATCCCAGTAGGCCCTTCCAGAGCAGAAGAGACTTATCAACGGCCATGTCTCTTTCTGGCTGGTAAACGCTACAAAATTTTGCTTTTATGTGTGCCAGAATAGGCTACAATTTGAAGTTTTTTCGGGGATTTCCGTTTGGGTCATACTGCTGATTATCGTTGAAGTGGAGAAATTTGCTCAACAGAATAAAGCGGTTTTTATCCACGACCTCAGCAAAAAATGGGCTATATAATGATGCTCTTTTGCTGAAGTAGTGCTGCATTTCGGGCTTGTGATTAACACCTTGCATAATGCTAGAAAAAACGTTATTTCATTGCTGTAGGTGTCAATCCACTCTTTCGAACGTGAACGCGCCACCAAGTTGGCCAAGCTTTCCTCCAAGAATTGCCTGGCGTATCGATTGGTTTCTGTAGCAAAGTCTACAATTTTATTGTCAAGAAAAAGTTCAAAAAATTCCAGTAGGTCAGTTACATCGTTCGGGGCTACCTGTATGCCTGGGTTGCCGGTAAATGGAAACCTGGTTCGTACTTGGCCGTTAACGGTCCACTGCTGATTATCGTCGTAAGGAGCACTGCTGCTAGCTTGATCAATGTCGCTATCAAGTACGTCGACATTTTGCAAATATCCTATGTCAGCACTGTCACTTTCTGAGTCGTCTAGAGAGGCCAAATCATCACTAGCACCAAGAATATGCAACAAAAGATCATCGTCTGAAACTTGAAAAACTTTGCTGGGTCTCGCCATTTGTATCAGCTAAAATATTGTTACAAATATATTTGGAAAACTAAAAAATAATCGAAAAAATAAATAAATAAAAAAATATCGTAAATATTTATTCTACAAAACCATAACTCTCGCACTGATCATTACGTTAGAAGTTGTCTAAATGCTATTACAGTACTGTACCTTTTAGAGCATTTGATAAATTGGTCTGAACTCAGAGAATAGATCTAGCGATGAAAGTGTTTTGCGCAATAAAACTTTTCCATTAGCACAAAATGCTTTCTCAGGATTTCCTCACCCTGGCGCGCGAAAAACGCTATGCGAAAGCAAAAGCGAAATAAAACGCGCAGTTAAAATCGATGACGACTCGGACGTATCCATGTATATACGTCTTACGCACTGTAAGAGCGACTTGCTTTGATGGATATATACGTCTTACGCAGTGAACGGGTTAAACAATTTAAAATAATCTAAAAATTTATCTTAACCCATTCAACGCCAAAGTAAAAAATTCATCGCAACTTCAAATCCTTTTAAGCAGTTGATTTTTTATCTGCTTTTAACACGAAAAAGTTATAACACGAAAAAAAAAATTTTTTGTTATTTAATGGCAACTTAACTCTTTTGCTCCCGCGAAAATAGCGAAAAAAAATGTCCGTAAGGTGGCAGCGCGAAAATCTGTCATAATCAATCATAATTAATCATAATTATGTACCTCAAGTTTGTTTGTAAATCATTACTCAGCTGTCTACTTCTACATTAAGTGTGATATATCGTTGAAATCTACATTTCTTGAGGATTTCAAATAGAAAAAAAACATTTTTTTTTAATATGCAAATTTTATGCAAATGAACCCCCCCAACTGGGGGGTAGTTGTCTTCAATATTAAAGAGATACCCTCACCTCAAAGATCACTACAGATTTTATTTTCAACCAATTTTTTAGAAATGGTCGCAAAATGATGCTAAGGAAATAAGCTTTCAAGGTACATCAATCAAAACTTACCTAAAACCTTAGGTTTTCTACAATTTGGAATTTTCTGAGGCACATGACCTTTTTTTTGACCGGTACCGACCGGTACCAAATTTTGGTAGTTAAATTCAGTACCTAAAATATGATCAGTTATTATCTGCTAGAGGTTAGCCTAAACCATGTAATATTATGTATTTTTGAACAGGGAATTTCTTCAAGATTCACAAAATATCAAGTTCAAATAGAATATGCTGTCACTGACAATGAAACAGCAGCTTGTTTACACCCTTTCCATTTCTTGAGAAACAAGGGGGATACAGCAAACTTTGATTTAGAAAAGCCAAACTTCTGCTAGCTTTTAAACATGTATTTCGCTTCTTTTCTCCTTGGAAATTTGATACAAAATGACAACTTTAGTAGTGAAACATTTGCAATTCATTTTATCTTTTTATAGAGTGTAGTTTTTCTAAAAATTATAATTTAGTGAAGGTAAGTCAAAAAATTTTGGGGGTTTTGAACTGACATGATGTACAGTACTCATTTTTGATCAGTAAATATCATATACCACTTAGTCTAAATTATTTAAAGTTATATATTGCTGGAAAGCAAATTTCCTAAGCTTTCAAATGAGACCGGTATTTAGCAACATATCATAAATTTTACGCACTAAATTTACTTTTATCTACTCACCATTCAAATTTGTTTGGGGGGGTTTTGAGACCCCTAAAAAGTTTGGAAATTTAAAAAAGTAAAATTTATTATTATCGCTTGAAATTTTGTCAAATGATGCCCCAAAAAAGTAGTTTTCAGACTGTGTTGATGATAAAGGGTTTGGTTATGTGGTAAAGATGTAATCTCAATTTGATTTTAGTGTAGTTGGCACGTGCTGAGAATTTGGCCGATTTTGTCGTCTGCAACTGGGTTCTTGGTCATTTTAACCGTTTTTGGGTATAAAAATCCAAGAATTAGGGCACAAATTATACATCATCCGATACGTGAGGAAATAAGCGTGATCTTTTGAAAATTTTATGAAAATCGGATGAAAAATAAAGTCACAAATCGATTTTTTATTAAACTAATTTTGTAACTCAATTTAAAAAAATTTGAGGTAAACACTGTAAACACGAGATCATCAATCGATGATCGCGGGAGCGAAAGAGTTAAGTTGCTAATGGCCACTAATGTAGTCAAAAATGCATCAATTTTGTTGAATGATTTATAGCGCTACAAAATATGCTGCCAGGTAAAAATCAATCATTTGCATGGGTCGTATGTACACATGAATCTATTTTTTCATGACTGCCATCTATATTCATGGCTGTTTTCAACGTATTTTTTATAAAAGCGGTAAGTTATTGATATAAGTGGTAAGCTATTGATACAATATAACGGCAAATTCAGACACTGAATAACATATACAGTCAAACCTCGGTTTTCGAACGTCTCGGAGTTCGAACAATTCGGTTTTCGAAGGGAAAATTTGAGATGAAAATGACTCGGTCCTCGCACAAAAATTCGGTTCTCGAACAACTCAAAAGAAAGATTTGCCTCAACCAAAGATACAGAAAATAGAAGAAACGCCTTTAGAGTTACCAGAAGGTTTTATTATAGGAGATTCCCCCTTCAACAAATAACTCATCCTTTTCTTCCCATCACTTCGCATCAAAAAAGATGTACATACGAGGTGCATTCAATAAGTTTCCAGACTTTTTTTGTACAGGCATTTATAATTGCCGTAAACTCGAGATATTTCAGTATGTTGTTACTATACTCCTTATGAGATGATTGACCAATTTTTTCTTGTTTAGATGCAAATTTATAGCTACAGTAGGAATTAGAGTACACCTTACTAAATCCTGATTGTCACAGCTGGTGAATTTCAAAAATGCAATCTGGACGTGAGGACACATGAGAAGAACGATATGCGATCAAGTTCTGTTTTAACTCTTTCGCTCCCGCGATCATCGATTGATGATCTCGTGTTTTCAGTGTTTCCCTCAAATTTTGTTAAATTGAGTTACAAAATTAGTTTACTAAAAAACCGATTTGTCACTTTATTTTTCATCCGATTTTCATAAAATTTTCAAAAGATCACGCTTATTTCCTCACGCATCGGATGATGTATAATTTGTGCCCTAATTCTTGGATTTTTATACCCAAAAACGGTTAAAATGACCAAGAACCCAGTTGCAGACGACAAAATCGGCCAAATTCTCAGCACGTGCCAACTACGCTAAAATCAAATTGAGATTACATCTTTACCACAACACCAAACCCTTCATCATTAACACAATCTGAAAACTACTCTTTTGGGGCATCATTTGACAAAATTTCAAGCGATAATGATAAATTTTACTTTTTTAAATTTTCAAATTTTTTAGGGGTCTCAAAACCCCCCCAAACAAATTTGAATGATAAGTAGATAAAAGTAAATTTAGTGCGTAAAAAATATCATATGTTGCTAAATACCGGTTACATTTGAAAGCTTAGGAAATTTGCTTTCCAGCAATATATAACTTTAAATAGTTTAGACTAAGTGGTATATGATATTTACTGATCAAAAATGAGTACTGTACATTATGTCAGTTCAAAACCCCTAAAAATTTTTTGACTCACCTTCACTAAATTATAATTTTTAGAAAAACTACACTCTATAAAAAGATAAAATAAATTGCAAAGGTTTCACTACTAAAGTCGTCAATTTGTATCAAATTTCCAAGGAGACAAGAAGCGAAATACAAGTTTAAAAGCTAGCAGAAGTTTGACTTCTCTAAATCAAAGTTTGCTGTATCCCCCTTGTTTCTCAAGAAATGGGAAGGGTGTAAACAAGCTGCTGTTTCATTGTCAGTGACAGTATATTCTATTTAAACTTAATATTTTCTGAATCTTGAAGAAATTCCCTGTTCAAAAATACATAATGTTACATGGTTTAGGCAAATCTCTAGCAGATAATAACTGATCATATTTTAGGTACTGAATTTAACTACCAAAATTTGGTACCGGTCGGTACCGGTCAAAAAAAAGGTCATGTGCTTCAGAAAATTGCAAATTGTAGAAAACCTAGGCTTTTAGGTAAGTTTTGATTGATGTACCTTGAAAGCTTATTTCCTTAGCATCATTTTGCGACCATTTCTAAAAAATTGGTTGAAAATAAAATCTGTAGTGATCTTTGAGGTGAGGGTACTACTTTAATTTTGAAGACAACTACCCCCCAGTTGGGGGGGTTCATTTGCATAAAATTTGCATATTCAAAAAAAATGTTTTTTTTCTATTTGAAATCCTCAAGAAATGTAGATTTCAACGATATATCACACTTAATGTAGAAGTAGACAGCTGAGTAATGATTTACAAACAAACTTGAGGTACATAATTATGATTAATTATGATTGATTATGACAGATTTTCGCTCTGCCACCTTACGGACATTTTTTTTCGCTTTTCACGCGGGAGCAAAAGAGTTAAACTTGGAAAAACTGCCACGGAAACGTATGGTATGCTTCAGACTGCTTATGGACCATCTTGCATGAATCGATCATCAGTTTTTCAGTGGCACAAGAGATTCAAGGAAGGCAGGGAGTCCGTGAGGGATGATGAGAGATGTGGGAGGAGTAGGAAAGTCAGAACATCAGAGATGATTGGCCAAATAAACGATTTCATAAATAGGGACCGTCGTGTTTCTATAGAGACACTAAGCGCACAGTTTAATGTCAGTGTGGGAGCTGTACACATAATCATTCGTGAGGAACTGAAGATGCGGAAGATTTGCGCGAAGTCCGTCCCAAGAGTGCTCTGGGAAGATCAGAGAGAAAGACGTTGCAATGACAGCAAGGAGATGGTCGAGCTTATTAATTCAGATCCCCAAGTTCTTGATGCCCTGGTAACCTGCGATGAAAGCTGGATCTATTGTTATGACCCAGAGACCAAGAGACAGAGTTCCCAGTGGAAGCATGCTGGATCTCCCAGACCCAAGAAGGCCAGACAGAGCAAGTCCACCCAGAAACACATGATGATCCCTTTTTTTGACAGCATGGGCATAATCTACATTCACTGGGTTCCCACTGGAATCACAGTCAACAAGGAGTACTATATTGAAGTTTTAAGGGAGTTCAGGAAGAGATTCCGTCGGAAGAGGCCAGAACTCTTCAAATCAGGTCAGTGGCATTTCCATCAGGACAATGCCCCAGTCCACAACTCCATCCTCGTCACAGACTATTTGACCCAGATGGGCATCAAGACGGTTCCCCATTCTTCCTACAGCCCGGACCTTGCTCCCTGCGACTTTTGGCTATTCCCAAAGCTCAAGGAAAACCTCAGAGGCAATCGTTATTCCACAATTGAGGACATGAAAGAGGCTGTGACGAGGGTTCTAAACACGCTCACACAAGAAGACTTCCAGGGGGCTTTCCAGAAGTTGTTGGAACGGTACAACAAGTGCATTGATGTCGGAGGAGAATACTTTGAAGGGGACTAGAGTTTTTTGTGTGTACGGTTAATAAAAGTGTCCATACCAAAAAAGTCTGGAAACTTATTGAATGCACCTCGTATGTACAATACAGTACTCTATTATTTAAATTTACATTAAAATTACTTTTTATGTTTTTCGTTTTATTTACACTTTTGTGTTTTATTTAGGCTACTCTTTGAATAAATGGTTTTATACTATTATATACAGAGTATAGTGTAAGCAGGCAAACACGTTATTCTTTTGGTACATGGAACGAATTAATCTCTTTAACATTATTTGTAATGGGAAAATACGACTCGGTTTTCGAACAAATCGGTTCTTGAACAGCCTTCCAGAACGAATCGTGTTCAAAAACCAAGGTTTGACTGTATTTTGCAAGCGTCGAAAAATTTTGAACAACGACAGCAAAAACTTGTCGATAACGCACATAAGCCTCTATAAAGCCAGAAATCGCTTTGAATATAACCACTTGCTGTAATTACTTTGCAAAAATAATGTTACAGAGCGCTGCTTTCATAAAAGCGCTTAAAACAGGCTGAAAGGTGCAGACTCTGTTTGCACTTTTTGGCTAATAAACACTGAACGACGTTTGCAAACTTTGCCGTGTCTGTATTTTGACTAGCCTTTGATCACTACATGGTCGAACTTAGGTGCTACTATAGCGTGAGATCTACCGACATAAGTCACCTACCAAGACGCAGGATGAGGTCTACCGCTTGACTCGCACCTACCGAGGTGCAAACCGCGTGAGGTTTGGGTTACGGTTAGAACCACTGCCCTAACCAATGATTTATTTGTGTCATTCTTAGATGTACGAAGTGTGTATCTTTAGAATAAATTTACCTTTGTGTGTGGAATGTATGTGTGGTGTTTGGAATTATTATAGCTATAGTAGTGTGTAGCTATAGAGGGGTGAGGGATAAATAATTCAGTGGTAGACCTCACGCTATAGTAGCACCCGAACTTATCTGTACGTAAGTTTTCCAGCACCTGCTTAGCACATTAAAAGCTAGACAACTTTTTCGTCTCGATAAAGCATTGTGACATTTCCCTCATAAAAGCAGGCATTGGGATATTTTTGCTGTGAATTTTCTTGTACAGCAACCAAGCATTGGTCACAACAGCATTGAGGTTACGGGCAAAAAATAGCCACCACCACTATTTGAGAGAATGGTGGCAAAGAATTGATCAAACAGAACCACCCTCCCCATTTTTTGATAATGCAATATCAGAGCGTGTGCCATCGACTCATTAGTTTTCTTCTTGTCCGCTTTTGACCACCTTTTGATGAAGTTCTCTAGCGCAGCACCAGCATAATTTGAAGTGCATGTTACAATAGCTGTGTCATTCAAAAATACAACTGCATTAACACGATTGTCTGTACAGTCAAAAAAATCCCTTCTCAGTTTTCTCCATTGTTTGTTTTGATGAAACTGCTGCATTTTCCAAACAATTTTAACTAATGAAAACCAGACCTCCGATGCCACCTTTTGAAAGCTCCACAAACAAAGAAAAAGAGGTAAAAAGGTTGTCAATGGTAACAGAAAAACCATTCGACAAATCACCCTTTCCTGCAGGATTCAGCACATCAGCACCTTGGCCGAGGACCATGTCTGAGAGCTTACTGCCAGCTCCACAGTGTGGTGCAGCGTGAGGTACCCAACAGTGAAGCAAGATACCACAACTTGAAGCCAAAATGAATTGGCTTGCCGCATATGAACTGCTTGGTTTCATGTTTTCCCTAGTACGGAATCATGGTTTCATCTATGGTCGCTAGCGCTAAAGTGCTTTTTGAAGTTGCAATTTTGTATGTCAAATAGACAAGACATTCTTGTGGTATCGGTCAGCATTTATTTCAGCATTGCGAGCCAAATAAAAATTTGAAAGTATAACTCTAAATCGCTTTCAGCTCATTGCATTGAGCACTGCTACATTGAGCGTGTCTAAAGCAACTGTCGAATATAGTTCACGATAAGGCACTGTGGCAATGTCCACGAAGCAACATGATTACAATTACAGTTTTAATTTCATTTTCATCTATTAATCAAAGTTTTGCTATTTTGAACAACACGGTTGCTCAGTCTTACACTAAATTAGTAATGATCACAAATCTATGGTAGGATCAAATCTAGTCCATAACAGGATAACACCAAAATACGGAAAATTTGCGGAAATTTATGTTAAATTACGGAATAACTGAATCACAGAAATACGAAAATTCACGATATACATGAAATTACTAAAATATGGAAATTCATTTTATAAAAGAAATTACTGACTAACGGAAATATGGAAAAGCTACCGGTACCAACTAAAGAAAAGTAAGGAAATTGCGGAATACAAAAATCTATGAAAGTCAATAAACACCAGAAGTATAACCACCCAATTGGGCAATAGTAGATAATTGAGACGAATTAAAATAAGTATTTGCATAAATTTAGGTATTTCCGCGATTTCCTTAACGTAAGTGGTGTTTTCTCTGCATTTTAGAAAAAATTTCCGTATTTTGGTGTGGTTCCCATAACAGGCTATTAGGCAAAAAAAGAACTGAACAAAATCATGATACAAAACAAAAATGCAGCTACACTGATTTTCGACATAAGCAACACAAGGGAGTAAACTCGCTATTTCAATTTTTTGATTGCATTTAGCTTTCATTCAAATTTTGACCTCGTTATAAGCCACTGGCAACTTTAGTTGCCAGCAACAAACTCACTGCTTTTATTTCATCATAAAAGACAACAATTCTATAAAAACAGGTTTAGAAAAACAAACAAGTATTTATCTTTCATAATTTATTGTGATTTTCACCATTTCACACCTGTTTATGTCACTTATTAGTAACCCGACTATACCACACACAATTTTTACTGTTTTTTCAAGTTGCCTGTTTTCATTCAGACATTTTAGAGTTTCCACTTGGGGTTAATTATTGAAATCACATTATACAACAGCGCACGTTTATTTTGTACCGGGTTTGATTTTTTTAGTTTGCAAGTTGTCTCCTCAAGCGCACATTCTAGGTTTCTGATTTTGCTTTAAGCATTTCACGCATAAATTAGTTTGCCTTTGTATCAATTGAATCAGTTTAGTTGTATCAGTTCAACTCGGTTTTTTAGTTAATTCAGTTTGGTTGGTTTTTATTTGTTTCAGTATACCTCATTCGTTGAATAAATGGATCCATTCTTTTGCCAAACAGTCTGGTCAATGAGCACACAAGCAATTATCTTCAGTTCAAGGTACGACCGCCAATTACCCAAACAGGTGATCGCTACTTCGTTGTAGTATCAAAATGACACAAAGTCGGTGCGAAAACATTCTACAAAATTTTTAAGTGTACAATTGTTTTCTTAACTTACTATGCTACAAATAATTTTAGCTCAGACTTTACAAAATAAATTAGTTGTGCATTTCGGGAGCAACAGCTCTAAAAGTAAATAATCAAAGTTATGCAAGTTTGATTTCCCACGGGAGCTTCTCAGCCCGTTATCACAGTGTTAGGGTAAAGTAAACACTATATTAGTTTACTATAAGAAAATGCGGTTTTGGTGATCTTTAGCAATACCTTTAGTTAAACCGTCAGGAAATCTTTAACTTTCGTCTCCATGCAAGTTCACAATACTTAACAAACAATTCGATGACTTACATTTTGCTCAACTTTTGTAATATTTTTTCAACATTGAGTTACATCTAAATTGTTTTGAACATCTACCAACAGTTGCAAGATTTTCTCCGGCATGAATTTAGAGATGCACATTCAAATCTTAATCTGACTCTTAAAAATATTTTATACTTAAATGGCTTTTTAGAAATTGGGTTCTATAAAGTACCATAAAATTCGTAACAAAGCCAAGCTTTTTTGAACATATGTCACATTACAGTCAACTTCGGATATAAGAGATCCGCCGGGACCAGCTTAATCAGTCTCTTATAACCGACTTATTAGTTTATATTGAAAATCATTTGGGACCTTTTGCGTAGTCCCTTATAAGCGAAAATCCCTTATATCTGAATCTCTTATATCCGAAGTTGACTGTAGTAAGGTCTTTTTTTCTGTATGGATTCTGATGTGACTTCTCAATGCATTATCTCGTATGAATTGTATGAAACATATACCACATTCGCAGGTCTTCCTCCTGTATGGATTCTGATGTGGCTGTTCAATTCTAAATCTTGCTCAAATTGCATTTGTGAAATGTTTTACCTGTATGGAATCTGATATTGTTTTGACGACGATATTAGTTCGAATTGTTTCAAAAATACATCACTTTTGAGGTATTTACCTGTATGCATTCTAAAGTGTTCTTTCAAGGCTTGATTTAATTAGAATTGCTTTGAACATTCATGATATTTGTAAGGTCTTTCTCTTTATGGATTCTGATTTGTTGTTTTGACGTTGAATTTTGTTGAAATCGTTTTAAACATATTTTACATTTGTAAGGTGTTTCACATGTATGGATTCTGATGTGAGTTTTCAAATTGTCATTTCGCAAAAATCGCTTTGAACGTATATTGCATTAATATGGCCTTTCTCCCATATGAATTTTGATGTGTCTGCTAAAACTTGAAACACGTGTAAATCGTTTTGAACATATATCACATTTGTAAGGTCTTTCTCCTGTATGAATTCTGATGTGGCTCTTCAATGCTGAATTATCTTTGAATCGTTTTGAACATACATCACATTCGTAAGATGTTTCACCAGTGTGGATTCTGATGTAAGTTTTCAAACTGCTATTTGGTTGGAATCGCTTTGAATACATATTGCTTTGGTAAGGTCTTTCTCCCATATGAATTTTGATGTGGCTTTTATAACTTGACACACATGTAAATCGTTTTGGTACAAAATGAAGCGAGCATGCGCTTGGGTAATCCATGCTAAAAATGTATGGCTTAGGCGAGCACCCTCGAATAAAGAACCTCTCGGCCTTGATGAAATGCATGAAGCAGAATGCGTTATCTTTCACTATCTGCAGCGCAAACATTTTGCAAAGGAAATTGGTAAGTTGGAAGCCGGGAGTGAGGTCCCGTCTTCAAGTTCGCTAAGTAAGTTGGGTCCCTTTTTGGAAAATGGGCTTTTACGTGTAGGTGGCCGATTGGAGAACTCACAGTTATTGCATGGGAGCAACCATCAAATAATTTTGCCTAAGTGTTATGTGAGCAAGCTAATTGTCACAGAACAGCATCAGAGGCTGGGACACACGGGTCGTCAACAGGTCATTGCCAATCTTAGAGAAACCTTGTGGATAGTTTAGGTAAACTCTCTTGCACGGTCCGTATTGTCCAAATGTGTGAAATGTCTTAGAATTTGTGAACAAGTACTCACACAAAAAATGGGAAATTTGCCGGAGGAAAAGCTGATTTCCGATCATCCTCCATTTACCTTTGTGGGAGTCGATCTTTTTGGTCCCCTCCTGGTTAAGCAAGGTCAGTCAGAGTTAAAAAGTTATGGGGTGCTGTTCACCTGTTTTACCACCAGGGCTGTGCACATTAAAGTGGGTCATAGTTTGGACACCAGCTCTTTCATTCAAAGTCTGAGATGGTTTGTGGCACGTAGAGGCCAAGTGTTAGAATTAAAATCTAACAGTGGCAGCAATTTTGTGGGGGATGAACATGAGCTGGCCAAGGCCATACAAAATTGGAACAAAACCCAGATCAATGATTTTTTGTTGCAACGCAATATCAAATGGAAGTTCAACGTACCCAGGGCATCTCATTATGGTGGGATGAGGGAGCAGCTTATCTGCTCAGTTCGTAAGATACTTTTAGCCCTTTGTACTAAAAAAGCTCCAACTGATGAGAGCCTGCTTACCCTTTTGTGCAAA
The DNA here is from genome assembly GCA_963675345.1 of Trididemnum clinides. Classification (NCBI taxonomy): domain Eukaryota; kingdom Metazoa; phylum Chordata; class Ascidiacea; order Aplousobranchia; family Didemnidae; genus Trididemnum; species Trididemnum clinides. Next base: position 34,037,150 of record OY776290.1, on the reverse strand, counting down.
GTTGAAGACATATTGAACTGTCGACCCCTTACCACTACAAATGATGACCCTTTGGACTTGAACGTTTTGATGCTCAATCACCTGCTACTCCTAAAGGAAAGGGTTCTGCTGCCCCCTGGCATCTTTTCAATAAAGGATAATTACGCTAAAAGGCATTGGAGGCAAGTGCAATACTTTGCCGATGTTTTTTGGAAAAGATGGACCAGAGAATACCTGCTAATGCTGCAAAGGCGCACTAAGTGGTCAAATACTTCACGTAATATTAGCGTGGGAGACATAGTCTTGATTATTGACAACGCACCTTGCAACTTATGGGTCATGGGCTGAGTGATCGAAACCTTTCCAGACAAACATGGGCTGACTAGAAGTGCCAAAGTTTAAACCAAACATTCTGTGTGCACTCGCCCTATTTCTTAGCTGTGCACATTACTGGAAGCCGAACAGGTATAAATTTGTATCATGTTGTTGTTGATATATATTGAACTGTCTTTGAATTTTCATTGTGCTTGTGCAGTACTGCATTTGTATTTGTTATTGTGATTTAATGTGACATATTAAGCCTTGCTTCCCTCAGACAGCGTAAGGGGGGCAGTGTGCTAGAGATAAAATCCTTTCATAAATTTTTTTAAATTAAAACTGCTTCTCGCCCTGATAAAACTGCAATGCCTCTTTCCATTTGAATAAGCTGCTAGAGACTTACTGTTATAATTATTATCTTTTGTGTTGTAAACAATACTAAGAAAAAAGATTTAGCCATTCTCTATGACGTTTTCTTTTGTCTATTTCCACGTCCTCGTGTGAGAATTTTGTAAATTAGCAGCACTATAAAACCGCAGCACTCAAGTCATTTGACATTTTTCTCAAAATCAAAATACGGATGAAATGTAATCTCTGCCATAAAGTTGAATCGTTTCGGAAAGTCGCGTACAGTCAGTAAGTGTATATATTATAAGTTATATCAATCTATCGTAGTATTAACAATAAAGTGCTTCTCATAATTCTCTTTATAATTATAATTGTTTATCATCGTACTTTAATGCCATCGCTATTTGATCTTTCTACTATGTATTGTGCCCAATTTAAGTGTGAGGGTTGGCTGTTTGCTTATAATTGTTAAATTATTCTAGAAAACTTGTCGCAGTATTGACGCCATTCGTGTATGATCGATCGGATTTTTTCATCTCGAAATTACATTTGATTCAATCATCGAGAGTGCCTTTGATACCGCGACTGAGTTTGCACTTTGCACCAAGGCCTTCCCCCAAAACCGTGGGACTGGGATAGCAGCAGTCACAATAACCATTAACAAATCTTTCAAAGACAAAGCCAAAAAAGGAGTCATTGGAACTGCAGTTTAAAACTTCAACAAAAATTCTCTTAGCAGCTTTGCCAGAGCAACAAAAAATTCCAGCTTAGCTTCAATTAGGGTATCGTAGCATGCAGATGCGACAGAAACAAAAAAAGCAGAAGCTGGAGCTCTTTTATCACTCTTTACAGTTTTGAAATATTTGTCGCCATGAGGCCAAATTTTCAAAGCTTGTTCAGCAACCTTGATATCTTCTATCCATCTATGCTAATAAAATCGAAAGGGAAACAAATCACTGCCTGTAATTTGAATAAAATCTTCCCTTCTGGCAGGAGTATTATCAAAAATTTGCCACAAAGAACACAGAGTATACCAAGATTCCATCCAGATTCTTTTGCTACCTTTTTAAAACTTACATAGACAAAATGCAAACTGCAACTTCCAACATTTGGCAAGTTTGGGAGTTCTTCACCTTTGCGTTCTTGAAAAAGATTGTGATAGAACTTCCTGTTTACATTGGGACCATCCATGGATATAAATATTAGCACCAAACTGCTGGGGTTAAGTAAAGCCATTCCATTTTTTAAAGGAGTCAACATATCTGCTGCTGTAGCATGACCCATAAACTCTGAATTAAAGTATCTTTCTGTTGCTTAATTGCTTTTGCTGACCCAGAATCAAACTATCATATCCATTTGCTTATCCTGGTTGATTTAATTCAGTTTTCATCAAACCCATAAAGTATAATACTTGACTGCACGAATTTCCTCTGTAAGCAGCTCATAAAAATAAGGATAAATGCCAAAACACACTAAATAAGCACACTTGGTTGCTCCACATGAAAATGACTGTGCAATCTGACATCTTGGAAACATTTTAGAAAACAAACAGCTAATATCTTTGCAAGAACTAAATGATTAGTGACTGGTCATTATTTTTATAACCGAAAGAACTTCTGCATGCAACACTTCCTCTGATATGATCAATGGTGTGCTTGGTGATGAAACCGGCACTGTTGACACATCACTGGTTTGTTCAAGAATTGCCACAGAGGATGAAACTTGTTCACCAGATTCGTTGGTAGTAGACACAGACTTATTTGTCCCACCAAAGAAGTCAGTAATTAATTGTGCATAAGGACTTTGCTTGTGCTTAGGGATGGGCAATCCAGAATAATATACTATTCTAGAATAGTTACACCGAATCCAGAATCTGAATCCTTTTTGGCGATTAGCACAATCAACAAGAAAGCAGTTATTACAAGTTTACAACAACAAAAGCACAATCAGAGAACGAGTTTATTGCAGTGCAATCAAAGTATGTCTGCACATGTGTGCATCATGAGAAAATGGATGCATTCGATCAATGTTTGTGTGTGCGAGTTAGTTTTTGAATCATTGCATGCAATTGATACTTTTACAAAAAGAAAATCTGTGAACAAGCAATGTGACAAAGCTTGCCAGCAGGATATTAACCGAATCCTATTGGATTCGGATAGTTTGGGATTTGAATTCTTCAGATTCGGTATTCTGAATTGTCCATCCCTACTTGTGCTTCATAATCTAATTGTGTTATTTGCTTTTCATGTGGCTTTTAACAGCACCGATCCCCATGTTTTATATATCAAACAATTTTCTGCACAACTTGCAGTACCCTCTACCGTGATCTTTTGTCTGCTGCAGCCAAGCAGCAAACTCTGGTTTTTGCAACCAAATTTCAAAAAGCAACATTGCTTGGATGCCATACCAAACACTGATTACAAGCAAATTAATTCTCACCACTTACAAACACTTGTCTGTAACTATTTTCTACAACTTGCCAGTAAAATAAAAGTTTTGATCCATCAAGTTGTTTTGTAGATTTTTGTATACAAGAAAAAAAGATTTGGTAATTGTCCTTATACAATTGCAAAATTGTGCACTTCGCAGAAGCATGATTGGTTTTGGTTTTAGGTTAAGGCTCATTTGTTAGCAGTAAAGTTTAAGATTAGGCTTTGGGTAAAGGTTATCTTTTGAATTTTCAGCTAATGAAAACACAAAACTGCATCAACAACACAGTGCGGTTGCTACATGATCTACTCTTAAATCATGTGATGAAGAAAAAATATTTTTTGCCAGCACAGTTACATTATATCTGAAAAGCAAGAAAAAGGTGCATATCACAAAGATAATTACCTTTAATAGAATTATATAACATATTACATAATGCAAATATATATGATTTTTTGGAGATATGTAACTGACATATCTTGATACTACACAGTAGGTTTATAACTATAACTTTGAATATATAAGTGTTGAATAGAGTATGAAGCAGTGTACTGTACTTTTATAATCTTCTGACCTGACTTGTGTATCGCACTGCCATGCCACTTCACTTGTCATACAATTAAATATCATACATTATCCTACTAAAATTAAAAAAATCAATAAAGTATTAAAACCAATTATATTTGCTAAGTTACTGCTACTGGTATTACTAATAACTTCAAAAATTTTTTTTCAGCTCTCAGCAATATTTTCATGACTTTCAATTTTAAACAAATTTTACATGACTTTCATGGAAAGTTGTTTTTTCAGGATTTTCCAGGATTCTCCATGACTGTGGGAACTCTGGCATAATCAAGAGTGGTCCCCTTCTTTCATCTAACTAAATAGCTAAGCCCCTACAGCTGTTACTATAACTGTCACCTTAATTACTATTGTCACAGTGCATAGAGGGGACTTCATTAAATACGCATTACTGAGATTTCATGAAAAGGACATAGAAAAAAATCAATCATCTTTATTTTCAATTCCTCCTCAAATTTATGATGCATTCTAAATGATTATGTTACCTTTCAAAATGCAAAAGTTGGACCTAACTAACACACCATTTTGAGTATGAAATAATGCATCAGTAAATGAGTATACATGAAAATATGCATGAGTGACGGTACATAAGACTGATGATAAATTTTCTATCATCACAACTTATAACAAAAAATGACTACCACAAAACTTTGCCACCAGTAAAAGACGGGCATCAAAACTAAAGTCAAAATTAATACCTAAAATTAAATAAACTATACTAAATCATCCAAATAGAACACATTAATTTTCACTCATTCTAAATTTCAATGTACACACACAAAATACTGCATGCTAGATGATGCTACCCAATCAACATAGTTGTAAGTATCAAAAACTACTACAATATACACAGTAAAGCAATTAAACAAGTTACTTCCATGAGAAAAATTCAAAAAAATCTTATTTGTGATGGTGTGTTGATAACTCATAGACTTCCATCACATACGATCATTAGGGATTTTACAGAATATTAGTAAAGTTGTTCAGAACACTCAAAAATTCCAAACTTTTTGAAATTTGGTCTCTAGCACATGGGACTATGTCTATTCTGTCAAGAAATTTTCATGTTACGCCAGACCTAATTAAACGAGAGACATGATACATCATGTTGTCATTACATACTGATTGCACTACACCGGACATAACTTGTTATCATACTTGACAGTGCACCAGTAATTACTGTCAGTACTTGCAGTAGCTGCATCTACAGTCAGTGTCTGTTGTACAGTTTAACTATTGATCGCTAGCACATGAGGAGCATCAAATATGCCTAAAACAGCAGGTGCTTCACCAAAGACCTAATCTAGCCTAAGTGATTTAATTTTGACAGCAATTTCCAACTCTGACATTGCAATTACCTCAATTAGGGATGCAACACCATTTGCAGCTGCAGCTGCAGTGGCACCAGCAAATGTTGCTGCGTTAGACACATACATCTTGTGTGTTCTGACTGCAGTTTAGACCAGTAATTTGATGGGCCTACCTCTGCAGTCAACTGGGTCTTTTCCATAAAATGTAGCTAAATAGCATCAGAAAACAAGGTCACTATGCTCTGTTTTGAGAACTGGAAGGGCAGCAGCAATCTATTTAAGGACTGTCAGACCAGATTAACATTAATTTGATGGCTTGGGGGAGTTCATCAAGCAGTGTGCTAACATAAACAACAAGGGTATCCTTTGAGTGAATTATATTGTCAGGAACAATGACTCTTAAATGCAGTTTACCTGAATATCACAGTGCAGAAGATAACAAGACTGACTTGCTGCTGTTGTCAATGGGCACTCTCTATGTCAATGGGCACTCTAGCACGCAGCTATAGTTCTCTGAGTAGTCCACTGACAGAAGTACCCTTTAAATACCTTGCTTAGCAGCTGCAGCTGTGCCCTTGTCTTCTCATACTTGGCAGCCTGTTCTTGCTTGATAAAGCAGTGAGTTGGGAATTGTGGGATGAAGGTCAAGATGTAATCCTTTACCTGCTTATGTCATCAAGAATGTTTTTTTTCTGCTGTTTTGCTTAGCTCGTCTTCTGCATCTTTTATTCAAACATACTATGAAAGGGCAACATTTAACTCAACACCTGCTATCCCCTATGCTGCTAGGCCTTGGCAGTGCTGCTCCCTATTGGGACTATGGCTGTATAGGAATTCATCTGTTGTCTCATTCAATTGGTTCGTTGTATTGAAAAATAATTGCTGGCTATGACATAAAATGCGACTGATATTACAGATTTCCCTTACCTTACATTTGCTTGCCAGTGAACTTGTCGCATAGTGATTTTGTCAACAGTGATCTCATCACAGAAAAAAAGTCGTTTTTGGCAATAAATTGTTTTATTTAGACCCATGAAAATCTTGGCTGACATATGACTGATACTACAGGTTTTATCCTCTGAAACTTGGTTATGTATACAAACTTAAGGCAGTTAGTGCTCATCAACACCACTGTCATTCTGCCAGAAAAAAAGATCCGCTTTTACTCTCAAGCGAATTCGCAATAAAAATTGAGCAACAACAAACAGAAGAAAAAGCTCCCTTGTTTGCACACCAGAGGTGTACAAAGTCAAAAATTTTGAATCCGACTCCTAATCCTAATCCGAAAAATGCAAATCCGAATCCAACTCCGACTCCTAACAAATCAAAAATTATAATCCGAATCCTGAAAATTAAAAATTCCTATATTTGCTTTTGATGTCATAATAACCAGACCTGGGCACCGCAAATTTACACTCAATTCCGCAACCGCTAATTATGCAAACTTGGACCGCAATATTTATCATTTTGCCATCGACTAGACGTTGACCTCTATAAAAAAAAAAACTCCCGGGCAGCAACCTCCGACCCAAAATTCAGGCAACACTGCCTGTTGTTGCCCGCTAGTTTTTCGCCTCCCTTAGCAGCTCTTTCTAACCAAGTTATAAAACCAAAATCCGAATCCGAATCCAAAAATTCAAAAATTTACAATCCGAATCCGACGAAAAAACCGGATAATCCTGATTTTGAAATCCGGCTCCGGATCCGATGTACACCTCTGTTGCACACTTCTAACCTATTACTAAGGCTTTGCAAAATTAGTTTTTGGAACACTTCAAGTAAAAAATTGCTAACGTATTGCAAAGTTTTATGATGCGGCCGTCATTAACCACTCATCAGAATAACTACAAACTTGTGTGATAATAAATAACCATGCAAGTTTATATGGTTATTCTGAATGAGCAGTTTATGGCGGTCCGACATGAAACTTTGCAATACGTTGGCAATTTTTTACTTGTGGTGATCCAAAAATTACTTTGGCAATGCCTCAGGAATGTGTGCAAACAAGGGAACTCTTTTCTTCTGTTTGTTGTCGCTCATTTTTTATCGCGAATTCGCCTGAGAGTAAAAGCAGATCTTTTTTTCTGGCAGAATGACAGTGGTCTCATCAACCATTAGTACTTGACACCTAGGAGAAAACAGAGGGACTTACGAACTAAAATTACAGCTTTTGGTGAGCCACTTTTTTCGGGCCAATGTGTGACGTCATGGGAAATTTGAATCCGGTTACGTTAGGTTACGTTATGGTAAAAGGCTGTTTCACATTGAATCCGGTTACGTTACGATTACGGTTTACGGCGCAGTTATGTCTCCGTTGTTGCGTTCACACTGAAAAAGCAGAAAAACCATTGCCGAAACGGAAGCGAATTTTACTAAGCCCCACTCTAACCCCCTTATTCCGAATTAAGAATCGGCAGGATAATGAATTTTGCGAATAGTCGGATATCCGCATCAGAATGCGGATATTTTCAAAGACATAAGATTTGGGTATGTGATTTTTTTTTATAAAACATCAGTTTATTTACATAAAAGCAATGCCAAATAAAAATTAATATAAATTAAAGTTAGTTCAAGAGATTAATGAAAAGAGGTAATTCAGTATAGAGTATTGTCCTGAGACAAGATTCTATCTGAAGGTTACCGACCTGCTTCTAATGGTTATATCTCGGCTTGCCGTCCTGATCTTGAGTGATCACCAAAACTTCCCTTTCTCGAAAATTCGATATTGTTTTTTCCAAGCTCGTAAATTGCAGCCAAAAACACACAGCAAGACGTAAATTAATTTAAAATACAGCCCAAATACTTAAAACATTACTCAAATCATTTCCTAAACCATTAATAGCTGCTTCAAGGTCTTATCAAAACAAGAAGCAAGCATTAGTCACTTCAATAATTTTCGATTAACGTAGATAACTTCATGTTTTACTCCCTAGCACACCTGCTCAATTTTCTTGCCCAAGTTAATTTGTCGGTCCAGACTATCGTATAGTAGTTTCGAAGCGACAATGCCACGCGCAATATGCGGACATAGTAATAATAATTGTAAGCCACAAGGGTGCAGCATTAAAAACTCAGTCTTTCACGCTAACATAGAGATTAAAAATATCAAAATAATATCACTTTAACATATTAAGTGTTTTAAACAGCAAAATCGATAGTTTTTCCACATTTTCCGGATTCAGTTGAGATCTTCTTTTCGAACAGATTCTTTCAGCTCCACTGAACAATCTTTCAGAACTGACTGAACTGGGTGGAGCAGTAAGAAGATGCAATCCCAATATTTTCAATTTTAAAAATTCGCATCAAGGTGCTTTCCAATATGACACAGGATCACTACTTATTTCCAACACATTAGCATTGGCACAAAGAGCAATTTCTTTGTTCAGAGAATTGTCCAATTGAAATTTTTTGTGGTGGTGGTGGTATATATTTACCAAAAAAACCAACTGCTGATTGAGAATTTGGTCTACAAGTATAGCGACCTTACGGAATACAAACTCTGGATCATTGATGTTTTGCTGAAATTATGTGGGTGACTCATAAACGTTTTCGTTCTGTTTGTGCGCTCGTTGTGGTACTGTGATCGTTATTGTAAATCATCCGTTGGCCTACAAACGGGTCATAAAAGAACATACCGGTACATAGGTATCTATCATGATGTAACAATACTGGGTGACTAAGCCCTATGGCCAGGCGTGGTTCCGTCTGACGTGCGGCGGAGTGACCTAGTAAACAAGCATATAAAAAGAAGCATAGCTATTTTCGTTGAGTTGGTTCGATTAAAATTCAAATTCAAATTCATTGGCTTCAATTCGATTTGCTTAAATTCAAATCAAGATTCATGCATTCAACGCTGTGTTGTTATTACAATATATTCGTTCTTGGAGTCAGACAGGCTGTTGAAATACGATCCCCACAATTTTGGAGTCCGACGTGATCAAAGATTCATTTCCCCATACAAGGTCCACTCAAATTTTGATTCTCATTGCTATCTTCTTTCTTTGCTATTTTCTTCATTTATAAACTAGATAAAAATACATAATAAAAAATACAAAATTTATTTTAAATTGAAAAAAAATACATTCGCAGAAATATTTACAAAAAAATGCAGATTATCCGATTGATGCAGAGAGCCAAATAGTTGCGGATAGTCCGGTGATTCTTATTCCGAGCCAACACGAAACTTAACTCTAGCCCAATTCTAACTTTAACCCTAAGCTGAAACGCTAATCCGAGTTAGGATCTCCCTATTGTAGCGAAATCCAAAAGAAAGGTTGAATATCGCATCACATATTTGGCGCGAAAAGAAGTGGTTGAAGAAAAGCTAAAATCTGTAATCTATGCAGGAAAAAAATTGATGAAATATCAACTTTAGGAGTTATTTTAATACGCTACTAATTAAAATTAATTAAACATTGGAGTGAATTAATGCTAGTTTGTTTTTTGAGTAACGGCAGCTCGTGTAAATGCACAAATTAGCCGCAGTATGTAAAAGACTGACGCTCTTGCCCTCCAGCTGTTCTGCCTCCCATTCATGAAACAAACTTTAGGTTTCAGTCCACTGCTTCTGTCAGCCAGTAATATGGTATTGGATAGTAGAAGCAATGATGTTGTAATGTGGCACAACAACAATTTAACAAACAGTCCATGGGTTTATTGTATCAATGTTTTGAAATTGTATGTTTTACAGCACTAATAGTATACAGGTATACTGTTTTGGATTTATTTTAGGCAGTTGCTATTTTGCTGTCAACAGTAATCTACCCTTGGAATATATTTTGCAGTGAACATTTTTGATTGGTCAGTTTTTATTATGCATTAAACACCTGATTTGACAAAAATTTTACCTCCTGTTTACCATATTGAAAATAATTTGAACTCAACTTTCATACATGAAAAACTCTTATCATCTTGGTGTACCTGCGGATATTCCACATCTTAGTCATAAAAATGTGGATTATCTTTAGAACAGTATAATGCATTTCTCAGATGCTACCTCTGTCAAAGTATCTTGCCTGCAAAGACTTGAACCCAAATCATTGCATTTAAAGGTAGCATGACAATCCACTACACCATAGCACTGCTGTGATATGGCAAAACCTATATATAGATATGGCATAACTACAATAATCATGTTTTTGAAAATACAGACGAATCAGGTTAATTGCATAGTAAATTTGTCAAGCTCTTTTATGCGATTGAGTGGATTATGTGTTTATCCAAAATTAGTATAAAGACATAAATAAATCACTGCAAAAGATAGAATGTTGTTTAATTATACACAACATTGTTCCAATCTTGTAAAATACTGTGCAATAGTAGTTTTATGTTGTTTTACATGCTCTCTTGTAATTGCTTTTCCAAACGAAAAAATGTGTCCATGTCTGTGCCTTCACATTGCAAACGTCACCAAATTGTATCAAGAGCATTAAACACTTCTCTATTTTTTGCGGGGCAATGAGAATTGAATTGGCAGTGCTTACCGACAATTGCAAATTACACGTGCAAATTTGTGCTCGCACACTGTAAAAAAAATCTGCTGCAAAATCAAAGAATTCTGCAATTATGAGATGTTCCAAGATCAAATTTGGCAGACATGAAAGATGCCACCTGAAATTGATCAAAGAAATCTTGCAGCATTTTTTGCAGTGCTCTACATGCTCCCACTGCACTCATAATTGGCATCTGTCTTTCAAGGATGCCAAAAATTTTTGTCACTTGATTTGCAACTAACACTTTTGGATGAGGTTTGTTATTTGTAATCAACATGATCGCCTGATTCAAATTTGTTTATGCAAAATTTAATGTAACAGTACCAGTTTATCATTTCTGCCATCTGCTCCTTTTTTTTGTCTGCTGTTTAATTTTGATTTTGTTTGTGCGATTTTTATTTAATTGATAGCAAATTCTAAGTCATAATCAAAGGGGCTAGACTGTTTTCTACTACTATTTGTTTTGGCAGGACATGTATTGTTCACTGTTTATGCTGTGCTGTTGATTTCTGGTTTGTGATAAGTGTTCTTCATGCTTGTTTGTTAACAAAATTTATATAGGCTAGTATTTTCTCTTGTTTTACTAGTGCAATGCTGCAAGAACAATAAATTTCCAAAGGAATGAAATCCTAATACATACGTTCAAGAGTTTGAACAATTAAATGCACAATGAACTAAATTACCCACCAACATCAAACCCCTGAGACCATGTATCAGTATTTGCTGACATGCTGACGAATATTTCTTGTTTTATAATTATAACACAAATGACGAATTTGAGAAATTAAAAGCCAAAAGTAACTAACTTATTACTTAGAAAAAAGTTAACACTTTGGTCAATCGAATAAACAGCTTATATTTATATGCAAATAAACGGACTATGCAGTAAGCCTCTGCTATTAACCAGACTATTTCCTTAGAAAAAGATAGGCTATGATTTGGGATTTACAATTCTTATGCAATAAAACATATTATGCGATTAACTGGATTCGTCTGTATTGACTTTGTTGTCATTTTATTAGCCTATTGTTCAACAAGGGAGCAACCAAACCAAAGTTTTTCGGTTTTGCCTTTTAGTTGTTAACCAGCTAACTGTGCAAACACTAATTATTTCTTCACGTTACTGATCAGTAGCCTCACATATAAAAAGAAATCAAGATTGTTTATGATATTTGAAATGTGGTTGTTAGGTTTTGCCATATCACAGAGGAGTATCACTGTGCATTATGGCTAATGTACTTAACTGCTTAAGATGCACAATTGTTCAATTGCAAATTAGATTTCAAGGGTAAAATGCTGTCTACTGCAAAATAGCTACTTCCTTTGTTTTTACCCTCATAATTTTACAATAAAAACATAAATAGAAACAAATTGGCGAGTTGCAGGCAAGAATGTGCTGCAAAAAAAATCTTGAATGTCTTTTTTCTTGTTCAATGTTTCTTTAAAAGGTGATACGGAGTAGATAAAAAGGTGTAAATAAAGCAGAAGCTGATGTAATTTATGGACTCAATACACAGTAAACTCCACTTAACTGGCTCATGGATAACTGGATCATTCAGTTAGCTGAATCATTTTTCCAAGTTTTGAACCACATGTGCTTTTTCAATGTAAATGTATGCCGCTTTTCTGGATCACTTTTGCACCAAAACTTACAGTAAAATTCCATAATTCACACGGCACGTGTCTGAGTCATTGATCATGTGCTGAAATAAGATTGTGCCACAACTATATTGTGTATTTTTCAGCAGAAATATCACACTATTTTAATAAATAAATACGGTATTATTGATTATTGATTCTCATTTCATTATTTCTTTTATAACTTAACTTTCTTTGATGTCAAAATAAAACTTAGTCATTTTTTAAATACCTATTTAACTGTGTCTTTTTGGCTAACTAGATCAAAAGCCCTATGCCCAAAGTGATCCAGTTAAGCAAAGTATACTGTATTGTCAAGTCTAACAGAGTGTACAGAAGTATTCTATATTTGTAAATTATGTAAATATGTCGTAAATGTTTTCAACATGTTTAAAGTGAATCAGATTCCAGTTAATAATTCATAAAGTGTTTCAAATTGTGGTAACATCAGTGGTTTTTCAAATTGATTTTAATTGTAAAGTTATCACAACAATGCAACACGTGCATTGCTCCATTGGTTGTGTATCACTAAGTGACCCATATGCTGTGTCAGGCTAGTCTCTTCTCGCTTAACATGCATTCTTCTTCACATATTGTTTTTATCAATCAAATCTTCCTTAACAGTTTTCCATGACCATGACATGAGCAGGACACATGATATATGTGATATCATACAGCCAATGCAGTAATGCTGTTATTGTGTGTTAATTGTGTATAGTAAAAACTTTGACTGGCATTTTGGGGTTTTGGGTATGACATCGGCCATTTGTACAGTGGTGGGTTTAAAGAAAACTGTTAAAGGTTTTAGTAATAGTGCTGTTGTGTTAGATAATGTGATAGTTTTGTTTTAGGAGATCTAGAAAAAAATGATTATGAGTTGATGATTTGTAAAAACGATACTTCTTTTTCTGTAAGTTGGATGTAATACACTACCATTATGTTCTTAATACTGGTGTTATTGTCGTTGGTAGCATATGGGTATTTCTGTAATGGTCTGTTCAAAAAAAAGGTGATGATTTTGCAAATCATAATATTTGTGATTTGATCAAGGAGAAATCATACCATATAATTTTCATTTCAAAACCTAATGAGTATTGTTTAGAATGCTTTGCTTAGCACTTAGCTGGCCAGTCATTTATTTGGAATATTTAAAGCTAAATTAAACTTTCAATTTCTAGGCTGCTTTTGATTGTGGATTATTTTGTTTGTTCCGTCGTTATTTTCACTTTGCAAATCACTATGAGACTCCAAAGACGAGCTTTCATCTTTGGTGTAGGCCAGTATATCATAAATACTGTTGTTGCTTTTGTTATTTTGTGTTCCTACAAAACGTCTGTTTCAAAAGCGAGTGTGTAGTGGTAGAAAGTCTGCAAAATAACAGGAAAAAAATGTAAAATCGGGCCAATGAAATGCATTGAATCATCTCTTGATTGATGGCCATATCTTAAGTTGTGTGTAGTAGTGGTCTTTACGTGCAGTGACTAGCTTGCTCCACAGCTTTTCTCTCTGAAATTGAATTGCAAACCGTATCCCTATTTTTTAACTTCAGCTTATAGAAATCAGTTTTTAAGATAGTCTACTTTCAATATGACGATTGAAAGCTCAGTTGGTATGGCCATTGCCACATCTTTCTTGTGTACTTGGCACATTGTGGCGATATGCCAATAACGTGTAGTAGAATACACTGTCAATGGTAGGCTCTTTTGAAGCAACGGCAGAATGCAAATTATTTTCAATTGTGGTTTAATTAAAAAGTTTATTCCAGATCCCAAGGTAAAAAAGACTGGTAAATAACTCATAGAACATGAGTGACAGCCATCTGATTAAAAATAACAGGCAATGGCGTTGATAAGACACAGACGATTTCGCATGACTTGAAAAGAATGGTTCTGGCAAGTGTATTTTTTTCATTATTCGATTTAGGTAGTTTGTAAGTTAACATACCAAGTGTTAATATCTTTGATATTAAAAAAGATTGTCCTCTAATGTTAATAAACCGATCCAATTAGCAAAACTGTTTAAAAATGTTGTAACAATACAATACAAATTGTCTATGGTACAACACAGTGAAAAGTAATTCATGGTGCTCCGTTCTTTGCTGCAAAACTACTGTTGAAAAGAGAGATGAAAATTATTGTTGCTGGCTTCTCAAAAACTGGAACAAAATCTGTTCATTCGGCTTTAAAAATATTGGGATTTAAAGTTTATGATCATTTGGAAAATTTTTGGTATTTTGAAGAAGAATGGAACAGAATTTTAAAAACTGGAGGAGAAGTGAAAGATTTTCAGAAAATGTATGAAGATGTAGAAGTTGTGATCGATTCCCCAGCTTATTATTTTTGGAAAGAAATTCATGCAGCATTTCCAAATTCTAAGGTTAGTAAGCCAATGATCATTTATTATGAATCTTTTCTGCATTTTATGCGGCGTATAATCAATCAATGAAATAAATATATTACTTTTGTCTGTGTAGTGTGTAAGTGCCGGATATATGCCGTTTCCTGTTAGTAACATACTGACACTGTTACTGGTGTATCCTATGTTATGAGCGTTAACTAACATTAATTAATTTGGTCTTTGTTTGCATTTGCTTAGCTAGCATCTTGACTCTTGAGAATTGCCATGTATATTGCAAGAGGCAAAGCAATTTTTGAACTTGTGTTTAGTTTCAAGATAAGCTCCTGACAAATTAACAGGAATTGTGAGATAAAAAAGTTGCTGTTGAACGTTTTTTTCCATGTTTTTGCTGGCTGAAACGTACTGGTTCTATATATGTCCACCACTACACACTCACTTTTGAAGTGGACTTTTTGCTGGAGCAATAATAGCACTTTATATTTCAGATGCCCTGGCGAATATCAATAGGGCTTGTTGTGGAATTTTGGACAGTATGAAATAGGTAAAACTATTTTTTGTGTTTTTCAGATTATTTTGCTCTCCAGAAATGAGGAAGAATGGTATAAGAGTCTTTGTAATCATTTTAAAGTTTTGAAGAAAATGAAGTTATTGAATTTGGCTCAATGTCTTTCACCTACAGGACGACGCTATTTTCGATTCATTCGTAACTTGAGTAGGTAAAAATACAAAACAAAGTGTTTCTATCAAACAGCTGCGTATAATTTTTTACGTTTTGTGTTTTACTAGAAAGATTTTTCTCGTGAACAAAAGAGTATAGTTAAAGAGCAAACCATATTTGTTTCAGGGGTTGTTTTGTTTGGTCATCATGAATGGTTGCCTGCCCATAATTTGACCAATACAATGGTCTTAAAGAGAAATTACCGGCAGCATAATGCAGACGTCATGATGGTAAGCAGATTGTTGCAATTTGTTGATTGTTCGCACGAATAGGACGGTTTTTGTGGACAATGATTTACCGTAACAAAGATTCCATTGAATCGCACTGCCATTAAGTGTGGCAAACTTACGGAGAACATGTTTGTACCCTATAAACGACGCGGCTCGATCAAGGCTTGCATTTGCAGTTTTATGCTGGAGATGATGAGTTTTTGTACTGGTCTTCTGGAGCCACTGTCTCGAGACTCCTCCAGGAGGAAAAGTAAGCTTAGGAGATGTAATTTTTGTATTAATGGAATGATATTTGGAAAAATTCACAATAGTCTTAAACTGAAGAAGGTTTTTTTTTGAAACATTTTTGACCTCATATCTGTCATGATTTCTAGCGCAATTGATATTTTTCAGAATGCTCCACCTGACAAGTTGCTTGTATATTCTGTAAAAGAAGGATGGAGGCCTCTTTGTAAATTTCTCAACAGACATGTTCCTTCAAAACCATTTCCTCATGAAAACATTAAAGGAGCGATTTTTGGCCAATGGACATCTCAACATCCAGTAATGAAGCAAATGATAAAAGAAACTTGGATTATCATTTTGTTGCTTTCTTCTTTCACTGTAATTATCATTTCTACACTTTTTATGATCATTTTGTAAATTACTGTACTTAATTTTTTGCTTGTGGCGGTTTTTTGCAATTAATTTGTTTTTACCTCAATATTGATTTAGTTATTATTGGCCTGTTTCTGGTCAGGAAACCCATGCGGTAGTCGGTGCGCTATTATAACTTAACAAGGGTGAGCGCTCTCATGAAGTATCTAGGTCAAGTATTTTTAGGGTAATTCCACTAAAGGTCACATTTATAGATAGCGTATGGTATCATAGAAAAGTTTTAAAGCAAATGGTGTGACGGCGTAAGTGGGTGACGTAATTTCGCGTATAGTGATATCGTTCCATATATACGTTTATATCAATTTTCTTAATCCGCTTTTCTTACATGAGTCGCGGAAACCGCAACCCTGAAACTCTCAATAAACTTTATTATCTCCAGCTACATTCAGTTACTTGACTTATTATCTCGTTGCCTTGACCAAGTAAAGTCGCATATGAAAATAACTTAGTTCTTGGGCGTCCAAACGGTCTTTTTGCAGTTAAGAATTTCTGATTGCTTTTTCATATTGAACTTTTTCAAGCGTAAAATGTACGTGCAGTTTCACTGTAATTACGTTGATGACGTAAATATGTTTGCGCCGTATTATGGTCGATCGGTCACAGGATCGCGTATTTACCACAGTCAGTGATGTTCGCGCATAGAAAAAATAATGATCGTAAACAATAAAAAATATACTCCGTAAGCTGCAGCGTATAGTCTAGCTTATGCATGTTTTATATATATCCGATAAAAAGCTCAAGCTATTGGGCATGAATCTCACCAAAACTGCCTGGGTAAGATGTAAGTTAATCGGACTTCTATCACTGATTAGTTTTTGCAGATTTGGTTTTTGTGTAGCGCAAAAGAACACGCTGGCTGTACTTAATTGGAATTGGTGGCTTATGAACAATGGTGCAGCTACTACTTCCATTTTATGCATAGCGCTTCGGCCGTTCCTCATAACAGGACAGCACGTAAATAAAGAAATTATGCAATTAACTGGAGTGTCTTCTGTTGTACTTGGCCTTTGGTCTCACCGTAAGAATACTATATATTCAGGGTTACCATCGATTCGGACTCAAAAATAAGGACAACCAAAAAACGTTTTTCAACATACTTTTTTATTTCCAATATTAATGCATGTGCTAAGTTATTCATCAAGTACCATATTTTTCCCCAGAAACAATTTTTTTCCATCAACTGCTTGCTTCTCGATATTACTCCATGCAACTGACAGCAGCTGTAATCCAAATTTACTTTTACTTACAGCAGGAATTTGATTGTCTTTTTATGAAGTTTGTTTCTTTCATCAGTTCATTGAGGCAGCACAAGAGGAAACATCCGTTTAACGAGAGAGAAAAAACAATGCTGACCAATTTGTAAAGAAGCGGAAAGAAGTGATTTTCATTGAAAATTTTTGTCCCCTTGATTTCGATTGCATTCTGGCAGAATTCATCCGGAATCTTCTTGAGAAGAAAATTGAGTGTCAAAACGTCATCAAATAGTTCGTCTTTGATTGCCGTTGGTGGATTAACTCGCTTTCCTAACTCATTAACTTCCTCGTCCTCAATCGCCTGAACTCTTACCGGGTCCACCTAATGTTCTTCAGATGCTTCTCTAATCGGCACCACTTACTAATGTATTCCAACGTAATAGTGTAAAATTCTTGAAAGCTCGATTTAAGAACATTAGCAGTCTATTCATTGACTGTCTTCAATAGATCAGCCGTAGATGCTCCGAAGACTGGCGCTGCAAAATTTTGGATCTAAACGAGTCAATTATCTCAAACAGCTCAGGAAAGAGCGCATTTGTTTTGTGCAGAAGTAATAGTAGTTCTTGAAAAGCTGGAGACTACTGTGGAGAAATGTCACAATGACTAGTTGCGTTTCAGATTTAAAAAAAATTCTCTAAAATGCGAGGTGATCGTTTAGGCGAAAGAAAATGCGCTTGGAGTGGTTTCCAGAATTCAATCAAACGCTCAAGCACAGCATTCAGAGCGAGTTGGCTTGTGGGCTCTTAAAGTTGAATAGTTTGTATCCAGTTGTTTGAGGCTGTTCATCTTATCGGTTTGGCTTTTGAAGTTGCTGCCAATCTTCAACACAGTTGTTTTAATGTCAAATGTGAGACGTTCTGCTCTTCTCTGCAGCGTTATGCAAAATATGGGCAGGACAGCCGACTGGGATCAGATAAGTTTTTCGCTCTGTAAGGTGTTAAAACGCTTTGTTTTTTTCTCCTTGGTTAGAGCCCCACAAAGTTCTCTAGCGTATTGTCAGCACAAAACGATGTCAACTGTGGCAAGTCCAGCTCATTCTCTTCGCATGCTCGAAAGAATAAGGTTTCTGATCTGTCCCGAGGTCTCACCTGGCATCGACTGTAGATCAAGAAGACCTACGTTAACTCCAACTTTGGCAATGAAGACCCTGATTACAAGCGGAAATAGTTTCACTACATGGTGATTGGAGGCAACAACCGAGATTGAAAAGGGCTGGGTACCAAGGTCAGATAACTTTTTTGAGCATAGGGAGCAAGAACGCCTGTAACAATGCTCGCTATCTTTGTTCTGGCAAAAGCAAACTTCTTAGCAACGTCTGAATCAAGGAAGAATGGCTTTGAATAATTGGGACAGGCAGTCATTGGAATGGAATGATTGTTGATGTTGGACAGAGTGATATGCCGTGGTACCCTCAGCAGCAGCTGCCTTACAATCTGTGGTTGTTGGCTGAGGTAGCCTTGTGAAAAAAATTTTCATGGATTGATTTGAATCAATCATTCGAGCACATTTTTTTATGTTTTTGAGTAGCATTGTGAGCAGAAATAGCGGTCTTTCCTATGGCCTCCAAACTAACTTCACAGTTACACACGCTGCAGTGCGCGAAGTGACCGCCCTTCAAGCTTTGTTTGATGTTCTTAAATTCCTTCTCGAAATCGTCACGAAAACTGTTTTTGCGCTCGCTCATTTTCTTAATCTACACGTAGAATAAGATCTGAAAATTTTGCAACTAAAATCTAAAAATACTGTTATTCGGGCTACCAGGTATATTTGATAAATTCATTTTATTTTGCTCTTGATGACAATAATTTTAATAAAAAAACGGCGTTGGTTAAACATGTCATTAGCAAAGATCACCGAGTTGACTGGGATCATAGCAAAATTTTAACCTTTGAAACAGATTTTACTAAACGCCGATTTGTTGCATCTTTTTTTACTCTTTCGCTCCCGCGGCGGTATGGTTACCGGCTGCGATCTTCCAGCGCCCGCTCCCGCGACGGTAAATATATCGGCAAAATAGATTTGCTCACATGCGCGTTATCATTCTCGTACATCCTGGTAGAGCAAAAACGCTTTATATACACACCTTTCTAACTTTCTGCTTGTGGTTTGTAATTGAATTTTTTTGCGTGCTTCGCTCCTGCGACGATAAATATACCGGCAAAAAAATTTTTGATGGAAGCTCTGTTTACATGCGAGCCAGTGTTCTCAAATGGCTCGCAGGAGGGAAAGAGATTATTCATAATTCTGAAAATGCAATCAATGATAAAGAAAATTGTTTTTCATAGCAAAACTGCAGACAGTGACACTGTTTCGACCTATCAGGTCTCTTCAGTGCAGTTGGTGACCGACAAGAAGCTAGAGGCTTTTAATAAAGCATAGCTTAGACCGCCACACTTGCGGGATCTATACTAGATCCACTTGGTGGATGGTCTGTCAGTACTCTGCGAGGCCGTATCACTCGTGAATGAGTGGCGGTTGTCGCAGGTGCACTAAGTCTAGCAACTGTTAGAACAATAGTGCTGTCACAGCCTAGTGGTCACAAGGTCTTACATGTATAGTAATGCAAGAGGCTAGCGATGCACATAGCAAAACTGCAGACAGTGACACTGTTTCGACCTATCAGGTCTCTTCAGTGCAGTTGGTGACCGACAAGAAGCTAGAGGCTTTTAATAAAGCATAGCTTAGACCGCCACACTTGCGGGATCTATACTAGATCCACTTGGTGGATGGTCTGTCAGTACTCTGCGAGGCCGTATCACTCGTGAATGAGTGGCGGTTGTCGCAGGTGCACTAAGTCTAGCAACTGTTAGAACAATAGTGCTGTCACAGCCTAGTGGTCACAAGGTCTTACATGTATAGTAATGCAAGAGGCTAGCGATGCACATAGCAAGTACTGACAGACCATCCACCAAGTGGATCTAGTATAGATCCCGCAAGTGTGGCGGTCTAAGCTATGCTTTATTAAAAGCCTCTAGCTTCTTGTCGGTCACCAACTGCACTGAAGAGACCTGATAGGTCGAAACAGTGTCACTGTCTGCAGTTTTGCTATGTGCATCGCTAGCCTCTTGCATTACTATACATGTAAGACCTTGTGACCACTAGGCTGTGACAGCACTATTGTTCTAACAGTTGCTAGACTTAGTGCACCTGCGACAACCGCCACTCATTCACGAGTGATACGGCCTCGCAGAGTACTGACAGTCCATCCACGAAGTGGATCTAGTATAGATCCCGCAAGTGTGGCGGTCTAAGCTATGCTTTATTAAAAGCCTCTAGCTTCTTGTCGGTCACCAACTGCACTGAAGAGACCTGATAGGTCGAAACAGTGTCACTGTCTGCAGTTTTGCTATGTGCATCGCTAGCCTCTTGCATTACTATACATGTAAAAAATTGTTTTTATTCTGAAATTTATGATAATTTGGCGTAATCTACAGTTGGTTATTATTCGCTTTTAAACTTTCTGTTTTGCCTTTTTCTTTCAATTGCGTAGCGCACTATTTGCATTGCCTCACTCATGCTCTCATTTATTATTTATTAGTTCTGATGAAGAACAGCTGTATGGCTGTCCGAAACGTTGACGAATATTGAAGTTTTTTTGCATGCTTGGTAAGAACTTGAACTTGTATTAACTTTAATAAACATTATCATTACCAGAAGAGCAAAATGAAATGAATAAAATCTAAAAATATGGAATTAGGCAACTGACAGCCTTTTTGGTAGAAGAAACTTAAACTTTAGCACAGAGTTCGGCAACCTTTTCCTAGTCGCGGGCCAAAACCAAACTCAACAAGATCTCGGCGAGCCGTAATAAATTTCCGCCAATAATTTGTTGTTAAAAGTGTAATTTTTTGGCATTTTATTATTATGAAAGCTTATTGAAATATCTCTTGATTTTGACAGCTCTTGAAAAAAAATACATAAAAACATTTACTATTATTGTTATTATCACAACATTAATGAGATATTTGAGGTAGTTCTTGGCTTGAAAGTTTATGAAGATCCGGCGTTAAATTGGAAGTAGCCAGAAGAATATCTTGCAAGTGGCCATCATTAAGTTGTGTTTTCAACTTGCTCTTGGTGACTTTCATACACGAAAACAGCTGTTCGCACACATAAGGCTGCCAATCATTGATGCCATCTTTTTGGCATGATTGATCAAGTTGGAGTATTGTTTGCATTCTAGATATTTTTTATAAAAATCAAGCAGCAATACACCCTCGACGTGGAATTTTGATTTTAACTGGTTGCTGTACTGCAACTCAACTAGTTCCATTTGATATTTCTCTTGTACTGTGTCCACCTGTACATAAAAGGGAGTACTGAAAAATTTGATATCATTTTCTAGCGAACGAATGTCACCAAAGCGGGACAAAAATTCAGTTCTTAAATTTCGAATCACAGAAACAAATGGAGTACTGCTCGTAGGCTTGTTTTCTTGTAATGTAAGAAAGTGAGCATAATTTCCATGTTCCAACTGACCTTTCCATAGTCGTAGTTTTATAGTGAATGCGCGTATATAACTCCACATTTTGTGTATCAACTGCTGCTTTCCTTGAAGCTGCAGATTCAACTTGTTCAAATGAGACGTTACATCGACCAAAAATGCTAAACTGCAAACCCATTTCTGATCGCGAAATTCTGCAGCATTTATGTTTTTTGTTCAAGGAAGATTGCTCCTTCTTCCCTTAACCTGTACACTCTTTGTAGCATATCGCCTCGACTAAGCCAGCGGACATTGCAGAAGTACAGCAAGTCACCATACTGACTCTTTGCTTATAAGAGTAGTTGTCGAAATTGACGATGATTTAATCCTCGCGACAAAATAAAGTTTACAGTCTTCACCACTACGTCCATGATGTTTTTTAAGCTTGCCACCTTTGCACACAATGCTTCCTGGTGAATAAGACACTGTAGTTTTACAATAATGTTATTAATTTCGTTGTTTTCCATGTGTTTTTGAAGTAAAGACACGACACCCTTATTTTTTCCTACCATTGACGGGGCACCATCAGTTATTATTGGCACCAGTCTGGAGAGATTTAGATTCTTGGCTGCAAGCCATTAAAGTAATGCCTTCAGAATATCGGCTCCTGTAGTAGTATTCTTCATAGGAATCAGTTCTACAAATTCTTCCAGAAAATGAAAATTTTCTTTTATTCCACGCACAAATACTGCCAGCTGAGCTGTATCTGTCGTGTCTTTGCTCTCATCTATGGCTATCGAAAAAAACTGTAGTTTTTCAAAGTAATCTTCTTGACTGGATTTCAAGTTCTCGGACATTTCTTCAATTCTCCGGGTAATAGTTCTTGCAGAAAGACTGACATTCAAAAATAACTCTTTTTTCTCCGGACATATGCTTTCAACAACAGCCATCATACATTTTTTTGCGAATTCTCCGTTGGTAAACGCTCTCTTGTCTTCGGCTATTATCTGTGCTACCCTTATAGCTCGCAAGAATATTATTTTTCGAATCAGTCGCTTGTTTTTGGAATACAGAACTCTGCTGTTTCAAACTATCTTCGAGTCGATCAAGTTTATCTTTTATTGCTTGACCCACAAACTTGGAAAAATTTGAATGCTTTGTGTCATAATGACGCTTTATATTGAACTCTTTGTTGACAGCAATAGAAACATGGCAAATCAAACAAGTAGGCTTTCCAAAATGGTTCATAAAAAAAGTACTTGTTTTTCCTTTCTTCATTAAAAACTCTGCACTCCACATCAACTTTTCTACATTTTGATAACATTTTAAGATTGCTAAAATGAATTAGAAAAATAGATGTTTACTAACCATTATTATCTATTGCACAGGACTTTAGTAAGTAAAGAACACGATGGCAACCACATATGAAAGAGAAAAAACACAAAAACGATCTCTATAGTGTCATAATGATTCATGAGCGTGATTACTGCACGCTTAAAGCGTGATCGCCGAATGTAGGTTTACCGAAGTGCAAAGAAAAAAAGTACTTCTCCGTCCAACACATCACTAAAATCTCGGCACTCGGCATCAACCTTTCTACGTTTTGTTTACATCCTAACCTAAGTTGTCTAAAATTTTTAGATAACATGATACTTAGGCTAGTCATTCTTCTAACTTTTAACAACACAAAAAATAGCTTGTGTATATGAGACTAAACACATTTCCTAACTAATGGCATTGCACTTTACCAATACACTGGCATTGCCCTGTACTTTAAAACTGAAACTGCAAACATTGCTAATTATATGCAACCACAATTTTAAAAAGCTTTCCAAAATGTGACAATTGGATTGCCTCCACTCTCACTAATGTGCGTGTCAGCAAACACACACACTTATTGCTTTCTTTCAAAGCATTTTCTTTGTCTGCACGCACACATTCTCATTAGACACGGTCACGTGCAACTCTTTTATCTGGGACAAAATAATTGGATATATCACAGTTTTATTGCCGCATAGATTGTTGAAATTCATCGAAATCTAAGATTGCAAACGACAAGGCGGGCCGTATTCTTTAATACTTAAGTAAGACGTCTCGGGGCGGGATGATTTTGCTTGGCGGGCCGTAGGTTGCCGACCCCTGCTTTAGCATCTATAAACCCGCATAAAATACAATCAGAAATACTTTAATTTTTTCCTTAGGCACGCGCCTTGCAAAAAAGGACAAAGCCTAGAAATACGAACGGTATGGCAACACTGCATATATCATTGATACTATCAGATAGAGAAGGTCTCGTGTTGCTGGCACAGTGCTCAATAACAATCAAGGTTAGAGCTATACGTATGTAATTTAAAACAATACAGGTCGAGATAAATAAAACCACTACTGCTGTTTCGCCAAGCGGCTTATCAGGTGGCAACTTACGTAGATGTTATCTTCAATAAGTTGCCACCTGATAATACTATGTACAATTTGTTTACAAGCAAGCTTTTTAATTCCACTGACAAACATAATACAGTATTGAGTAACAAGTTTCACGTGCGAGAAAAACTTGGTCATCATCATTCGCTCCCAGGGTTTGTGACTCACGTTACTAGACAAATATTTTGGTTCTAACTGCGAATACAAAATAATGTCATGTTTAGCTCATACAGTACAATGTTGTCCCATTGATTCAATACACTGCATTAACAAATCTAGGTATGGTGCTATGTAAGCAAAGATCTGCGAAAACGCAAGCTACAGCAAGTAGCATTAAGCACAAAACAGCTTGAAACAAACAAATTTTATTTACAGTTTCCAAGCAAAAAAACTAACATTTCAAAATGTTTTTCAGTCATTCTGCAGCGTTTGGGCTTCAACCAGGGATGAGGAAGCGGAAATGGTGGAAGCGGTCCTTTTTCTGTGGAGGCGGAAGTGCAAACGCGAAAATTCCACCGCTTCCGCTTCCACATAGGAGGGAAGAATGGAGGCAGAAAAGAAATTGGTTCTGCTATCCTTCGGAAAAGAGCGAATAGGGGGAGCATAAACATTAAGAAATGAGAGCGAGGAGGAGTCGTTTAGAGGGATGTTGACCTATCCATAATCAGAGTAGGGGTCAAGCGAAGAAAGAGAGGAGGTAGAGAGCTCATTGAAGGATAAGCCCAGCCTAACGATAATGATGACGCAGTCGCTAGCGTCTGTTACATCAATAGAAAAAATACCAGATCGGGAGTGGGTGCCATCGGATCGCAGAACAGAGAATCCAAGGATCTGGAAAGAGGAAGATAATTAAGGTTGGATTCCTGGATACAAATAAGGTCAACGGGATGAGACGGAATAAAGTGTAGCAGTTCAGTTTTCCTGGCTTGGAGACCCCCAGCATTCCATTGAAGAACCCTGAGGGAGTTAAGGAGAAGAGGAAGTATGAAGTAATGAGAAACAGCCAGGAGCATGAGGCGGTGGTGAGGGTGCAGAGGGAGAATATACAAAGTGGGCGGAAAAAGGATAAGAGGTCTGAAAGCGAGGGTAGGGTGCGAGTGCTGCATTTGCAGAAGGAGGTCAGATTGAGTAGTGGAGGTATACCAGCTGGAAAAGTCCGAGGAAGAAGGCACAGTGCTGGTAGGTGTGAGATCTCCAAAAAAATCAGGGACGCAACAGGGAGGGCAGCTCCAGGAGTGAGAGCTGCCAAGAGTTCTGAATCTAGACAAGGAGAGTAGTGAACACTTTGGATGAATCCAATTAGAGCATGTGCAGCATTGCACTGACCTACCCCGCCAGGTCACATTTCCAGCGCGCACTGAACAAGGAAAGACGAGACAAGGGTTCGGATGAACATTGCTCCTTATCAGGAGAAGGAGAAGAATGAGAAAACGAGCAAGAGAAAGGAAGGAGAAGGGAGAAGACAGGCCGATTTTAAAGAGGCTACGTGCTACCCTTTTGCGGTCGTTCAGGGGCTGCATGGCAAAAAATTGGTTTGTGTTAGGGCAGTGCCCAGGGTAACTGGGACCCTTGGGAAAGCCAACAGCCATTTTAACCCAATCCAAACGGGGTTGGGGACCGCACCACCACTTTGAGGTGGCTGTTGATTGATCCAGTTCAATTTTGCTCACTTTGTATGTATATACTATATATACCACAGGAATTTCGCACTTCACTTTCCAAAAAGATCGGAGTCAATACGTGTTTTGGGGACGGAGAGAAGGTTCGTGATGATGATTAGAGTTAAAGTTAACTCAAAGTCAGAGTTAAAGTTAACTCAAAGTCAGAGTTAGTTGAGGATAGAGAGGGAAAATCAGCGCTATACGGTGTAATTTGTTGTTGTGACGACAAATTATTGTCGTATGTGGTCATGCGGTTTAGATCTGAGAAGCATTAAGTTAACTGTTGTAAAAGTGGTTGGTGAAAGTGAAGGAACTTGTAATAACTGTTTATTTGTTGAAGTGTTCAATTATTTTTTGAATTGTAGTAACGAAATATTTGATTTTCTTGCAAGCAATTCGTGATTTCTAAGTTTTTGTTAGTGGGGGTTCCGTGACAAACGCGAAAGTACATTAGGGGTTCGGCAATGACAAAAAGATTGAAAAGCACTGTTGTACATTCAACACGAGTTCTAATATCTAAGAAAAAGAAACACAGAGTAGTTCGGAACAATAAGCTCAAGCGAAGTAGGTAAAGTAATAGCAATAAATGAAGGTTTTTGTCTTTTCAAAATGATGAAGTGTAGAAGAAGGCAGGGTACAGACCCACAAAAGTTTAAAAAAAATTGTCAACGGTCGTGTTTTCGTTTTTGTTAGTGGAAGCGGAAGAGGAAGTGATTGAAAAATAACCGCTTCCCCATCCCTGGCTTCAACACGTCTTTTCCCAAACTAAACATTCTTTCCACGGCAGCATTCAAGGGTATTTGTTTGTTTTTGTTTGTTTTGTTTTATTTGCGATATTTATCCTCCATTCACGAGAAAGCGAATTGTATCGCTATACTTTGGATGGGAAGTCCGCACTCGCTTGGGAGTTGCGTTTTTCGAAGTTTATGGGCCACCTGTCTGCCACATAAAGGCGGAGGCGTCCCGTTAAGTGCCTTGCCCAAGGACACAACAAGCGAACTTGCCGGCTTGTTCATCACAACCTCCCCTAAATGCCGAGCGCCAAGCAGGGAAGCTGCGGATGCCATTTTTTTATAGTCTTTTGGTATGACTCGACAATGGGAATGAACCCCAGGTCTACCGACTGCGAAGCGGACGCTCTAACGGTTTCGCGTCGGTATTGGAGTATTAACCGAACAAAAAGGTTTCTGAAGGTTTTGCTGGGAAATGCGTACAATGTGATTGGATTTTTGGTTGACTTTTCTTCCAAAGATAATTTTACTACAGCGTCCATGCCGCGTTTTGTAGAATCCTCGTAGATACCAATAGCAATCCGCCATCGTTTTCGCTGCTTTTCTCCGTGCACTGCAGCTGCTCTCTGAGTTTTTCAAGCAATCTTGACAATTGGCTGGTGACTTAGCGTAGGCAAAAACTTTACGCTGAAAGTATGCGAAGTAAACGTACATTTGTGACCGCGGTTGAAAAAAAACTTTCTGAAGTGCACATCATAGTGATTGCGGGCGTCAAACGTAATCATCATCACCACGGCGTAAGGAAGTCCATTTTATTGTGGGACGAAAACATTCTGCCCTGACATTGACACATTTATTTTATAAATTAAAGGTAGAGATTTTTGAGACAGTTATTTTTCGAAGTCTCAAATTAATCTATTTCCAATTTAAGGGTGGAGATTAATGTTATCAAAATCTTGAAAAATAATTCTTCAAAAGCACATGTTGTCAAAGCAAACTTCCTCCAACGATTGCCCTGAAATTTTTCGAGTCTCTTTACCTCTTCAACGCCTGTGATCATCATTACCCTAAACAGCGTTCCAACTCATTCGACCTCGTTGCCATGTACGTCTATTCCATCATGTTGCGGCTAAGTATATGCGAATTCAATGTATCTTGTAATTTGTTGGTGGTACAGAACTTCATTTCCGAAAGTTTTTTTGTGATGCTCTTAACTGTGGTAATAGAGCGTCAGTTTAGTTGCAATGGTTATGCTTGTAATTTCAGTTGCTCTTAATAAATTCAATTATGCATGCTGTAGCGTGTATCGTTTTGCTGTCTTCTTTTTTTCTGGTGTTATTTCCCATGGTGCCGTTTTGGAAGAAAATAAAATTCGCCTACTGTTATAAATAGCCACTAATACTAACTGTGACAAGCTAGAGTGGGGGTGCACAGCCTGCAGCCGAGGGTGATAAGTTGTGGAGCTGCGCACATACATTTTTAGTTTGATTTAAAGTTAATCTCTCAAAAAAAATGTTTTTTACTTTTTCAGGAACATAAAGAATGTAGCACTACGTACCACTTTGTTGCTTCGTTTTCTTTTGTTCTGCAAATTAGTCTTTATGCACTAATAACTTCCACGTATCACTTCGCCTTGCAACTTTTAATTTGAATTTTATGCCGACGTGTCAGTTTGAGCAAGTACACGTCAGCGCACAGACATGGCTTGGCGCGGGAGCGATCTATAATTTTGTGTCGTAGAGTTTGTTAATTTTGTTCTTACTTTATGCATTAATTTTTTGTTTTGTGTTCTATTTGATTGAGGGATTTCGTTTGAATTTGATTAACTTTAGTATACAGGATATATAAGTTACCGAATACGACGAAGTGAGGGAAAGAACCACATCGTCAACTTACGAGAATCAGACCGAACGCTGTTGTTGCTACAAGAAAACCTCAATTTGAAGAAAAACTTTTCAAGATCAGAAAGTTGTGTTCAAAAAGATATCCCCAAAAAAATGCCTTCCATCTTTACTTGAGCAGAAAAAAAACCTTAACTTGAAGAAATTCGCTTAGAATCAGAAAGTTTGCATTTAAAAACTATTTCCGAAGAACAGCGGTTTTCAATCTTTTTGTGATTGTGGCACACCACAGAAATCAAGATAAATTGGCGGCACATTTTCATGTAACAAAATTCAAAACACAAAAATGTTTTTGTGAGATGGCTGCGTTTGTTTTCAAGCGCGAATCAAGTCGATGAGTGGCTCCAATGACGTCAGACGTACTCTTATCTCGTCTTCAACAGCAAGAAGTTTTTTCTTTTACTTTTGCTTTCAGTCACTGGGAAAAACCAAACTGGCAAACCCATGAAGAGGCAAATGATAGAAGAATTTTAACTGCCTTAGAATTGATCATTTGGTATTCACCAACAGACAGCCAAAACTAATTTAGACTTTTTTTTTCGAAAAATGTTGAGTGATAAAAATATTATAGTTGTTTCACATATCAATGAGATGTTCTTTGCTGGATAGATTGGTTTTGTAATTTATTACCCATCCGTAGCCAATTACACTGAATTTCGTAATGACAACAGTAGATCTGTAACTTCGTAATGACAACAGTAGATCTGTCGATGTGCTTAAAAATATCCGGAATAATTCTCTTTTCGAAAGAAGGTTGATTAACAGCAAGAAACGCATTAAATATTTATTTTAAAATTTTGGTCTTTCACAAAGACAATTTTTTATAAAATAAAGTGAGTTTTAATGAGGCTGTAATTATATTTTCGTTTGGCCCTTGTAAACTTAAGTTCAAAATATTCGATTTGTCAAATAAATCTGCTAGAAATTGATGTTTCATTTACCGCACTTCGTCATGAAAGGAAAATTCGAAGTTTTTTCATTGAATTTTTAAATGCCCTGATAGGAAAGATCCCAAAGATACGTGGCGCACTCGTAAGTCTCTCGCGGCACCCATGTTGAGAAACATTGCCTTAGCAGAAAGTCATTGTTTTTACATAAATGGTAAAACTCGATTTCTGTCACCCGCCGCCGCAAAAAAGATAAAGTCTGTATTGCTGCTTTCAATGATGGAAAGAGTGTTCACCAGAGAGCAAGAATGATCGTGTGAAAAAGAGAGCTAGATGTTATCAACTTTACCCACAATTTATTTATATAAATTTAACTGAAGTTGTGTTCAAAGCTATTTGATGCAAATTAGAATGCAAACTTTACCTGCAAATTATATTAACTCAAACGAAAATTAAATGTCATTTTGGTCAAACTTCTCTCAAGATTATCAATAATTCCTAGAAATAAAAAATCGCTTTTCTTCCAAATATGTTTTCTGAGTACCCTATTGCTTGATTGCAGGGTTAACATAGAAATACATTGGTAGGGCTGCCAGCAACACACAGGCGAAGTTAAAAAGAAGCGGGATAAAAGAGAGTAGGCCACCGTCAAATTATCAAGAACGAGAACCCTAAAATGCCCTGTGAATTAAAGTTTTAAAGCATACTTAATTTTGTGATAAAGTTTATCGACAAACTGCCATGAAAAATTTACTCCCTCATTCCCTCTTTATTTTTTCTAGTTGCGCCTTTCACTAGCTTACTGGCAACTCTAAACTCTATTTGAACGCAATGTGTTCAATTGTACGGTTGACCCTCATCCAATATTAATGATCACATTTTCTGGGTTAGTGTACATGTATTGTGCATTGTATTTTATACAGGCGGACGAAACTTCAGCTTCTGCGCCGAATTTTAGAAAAAAGAATGCTTGGGCGAATTTTTCCATTTGAATGAAAAACGCAACTTTTAAGTTCTTATAATTTACGAGAATTTCAATTACTTTTATTTCCTCTACTTAAAGGTCAGCATAGTTGTTGAGGAGTGAGCATGACAAAAACTGATGGTGACTTCGTTTATAATTCTCATAGAAGGTATCAATGCATTAAGAGGTAACCCCATCAAAATTGCTTTAGCGTTTCGTATAGCTCTGCAATAGCCTACGTGATACCCAACAACGCTTGGTAGTAGCCTATAATTTTGATTGCAAGTGCCGTCAATGTATGCTTGATGTTTACCTCCCGAAAGATTTCTATACGATGCAAAATTGATAAAAATTGTTGCCTCATAACTTAAAAACGAATAATACTCATTGGTGGGCACTCGGGCCGCTATTAGAACCGCTAGTGTTGCGGTAGCCTTCGCTTAAGCGCCTTACTGCCGTAAGCTAGATTGGCCGGCGTTACTTTTTTTTAAAGTAGCGTTAGCGGAAGCTTCGCTAATTTTTTCAAAAGTAGTTGTCTCTATCGCTAAGTTCTCCCCTTCTTAAAGTAAAACTGTTGTCTCACAGTGCAAAACGATCCAAAAATCATGTGCTTCCAGAATGCATCTTCCGAAGACGAAGTTTTTGAAAGAGTGTTTGCGGAGAAGTCACGAAAAGACAGCATCATTGAGAAGCTATTAGACCATTTTCCAAAGACACTAGTACAAAAGCAAAAATATTGCTACGTTGCTTCCTAATAAGACATTGAGTTATTTGTGAAAGACAACATCGCCATAACTTTCAGTGCAGCAAAGGAACGCTTGTTTTCACAAGGAAAGAATATGCTGAAGCAGGAACGATCTGGGCTCAGCAATCAGTGGTAGCTTCAGGTTCAACTTTTTGAGAGACCTCTCTTTATGGTTTTACAAATTGCCATAAAGCTTTGTGAGTCTTTAAAACAGAACATGTCCCAACACCCTAACTATCTTTTATATTATCCTGAAATTTCTAAGCTTGAAATAAAGGGCACTTGGCATGAGACATAACTAAAAAAATAGCACAATCAGCTCAAAATCGATGAAACTGAAGACGTTGAAAACGAGGCTGTATTGGAATTTCCCTGACGTTGTGAGAGAGTATTTTCTGAATTCACCCATTTATGAACCAATGGACAAGCTGGCCGATAAAACTCAGGCGCTGAGGAGAGCTTCTTACGAAAACTTGCCTCTGGCCCCTACATTTCTAAATTCACCATAGCTTGCGATGAAGATTTTGAGATGCTCATTTTTTGTTAAATTTCTGTGCTTTTATAAATATTTGTTTTTCGTGCTGTCTTTGCGACAGCTGCTCCATTTGTTAGTGTTGTTTACTGATATCCTTGTATTTTCTCAGCTGAATTGAGAAAAAATTGCAATTTTTTTTTGTATTTTGAGTGAGATTGGAACTTGCGACCACTGCTTCTAGCGTCTTAGCAATTAGTGGCGGCTAGTTTTTGAAAAGGACTTGCGTGAGCGTTTATCGCTCTAAAGTTGGAAGTTTTCAGCGATAGCGGTAGCGGGGATAAAATTTTTGCTGAGGAGCGTTAGCGATAGCGCCGTTAGTTTGTCACTAGTGGATGCCCACCACCAATGATGCTTCTCCACGTAAATGCAATGTGAATTGCATAGATAGCAGCTTTTGCCTTATTGTAAATTGACAATTTTTCTCCAGCATTTGGAGTCGGCCAACCAGCAACTGATTTTTGATAGCTTTCTTCATAAGACCCTACACACATCTGTCGAGAGGCTGCATCCGGTGAGATGCGCAAGGAACGAGGATGCATGATAAAGATATAAGTTCTTTTAAAGGTGCACCGGAACCACTTTTTGACTTAATCCGGCTCGATCACCGAAAAACTTGCAGGTGTAGTGGGCCGTGGCCCAACAAGTCTGTAATGAAATGGGCCCATTCGGATGCAATAACGCTATGCCAATTGTGTGTTGGCTGCCTAAACTAGCAAGCTCTGCAGTCAAACTAAAGGTTATCTTGAAAGTCTCAAATTGATAGCTTCCATGCAACCCCGGTTTATGATCGAAAACAAATTTTTTATGCAAATAACACATTTCGGCAGAGAATTGTGAAAAAATGTTCAAACTTTAATTTTGGCTCTTATGGACTTCAATAGTCACGCCAATTCAACAAAATATCGTGCCGTATTGTCGACGATAAGTTGACACATTTTGAGCATGTCGATTAAATCAAACAACGAATGATATTCGAGGCATGGCATTGGTCCTAGTTGCCAACAGGCCCAAATTACTGTGCTTCCCTTATTTTCAGCAACGAATTCGATCGATGCAGCCTAAAACAAGGCATGCAGCCATTTTTCGTAGATGAATTTTGGCTATAGAGAAAGATGTGCAGGCCAGTCGGAGTTTACAGTAAACAGATGCGTAACTGGGTAGTCCCAAGTGTTTTTATGCCTTTGGAGATTACTTATAATTCGAAGGTCTGCATCAGGAAAATCTGTTTTAATCCACATTCTTTTTTTGAAGATCATCTCTGTTATATTGGGTTGAAATACAGACTTGATTAGAGTTTTGGACCCAAAAGTTGCCGGTGAAGAATCTCTATTTTGGAGATGAACACAATTTTTCAGGGCCAAAGAGCGGTGTTGTACAAGACTTGTCTGGAAAGGGGCCCTAAAAAGAGGGCCTGAGGCAGGTGCCTCACCCTATATCCACCACTGTATAGGCCTATTGTATGTGAGGCCGACAAAAAGAGATCTTTTTTTAGAGATCAATATTTTGACGATAAATCTTTTGCTAAATGCTGTCACTAAATAAACTTGAAGACCTTTTTGTGGAGATTATCGTTTCCACAGTGACTCTGACTCGAAAAATCTTGCAAACCTTTTTTGTTTTAAAGATTAACTCATGTAGTCGGTCTCAAACGGGCTGAATTTCAAAGGTGTCGACTTAAAATTCAATCTGTGGAGACTGGTCACAAGCTGCATTCTTCCGAGGGCCACAGAGCTTCCAATCGCAAGTAGCAGCTTGCGAACCCCTGGTCTACAACGTAGCCTAACTATTGAGCTGATGACTGTCAAAGGTTTTCTCGAGATCATTCTCTAACATAAGCGCTCTATGTCTCCAATAAGCTTTCACGCTTTCAATTTCAGCAAATGAAATTACCAGTCAACAAATGATGGATTATTATTTTCCACTCGTGAAAAATTTAAACTAAAATAGAATTAGACAAATTTGGAAAAATATTTTTTAGGTCTAGAGCAAAATCTGTTTAAATGTCGTTATTGAGTGATTATGACTTCATAGAGGAAATGATGATCCCATATTTGCCCTCATTCCTGTGGTAATTAGCTCGTTTCCTTATGGCAACTTTCATAAGCAATCAGTCGTCATAAGCTCTTATTCAGAAACGAAGCCTATACTTGATTTACCGCGGGGAAAAGCACATTTCCGCCAGCACGCTATAGCCTTTAAGAGCATATTAAGATGATTTTGTGAAGAAAGTGGTATTGTACAAAAGGAAACAGCTACGGCGTGATTTACAGAACTAAATAACGATGCGAAGCTATTCAGGTTATTAACACAGTTGTGACAGCCAGCCGTTGAAACATCAGAGCGATTGCTCGCTTGGGTTGTCTTTTTCCCAGACATATATTCAGCAATTTTGGCTGAAAACAAACTGTCATTCGTGGCCATAAAGTTCTACCGTGCATTTACAAAAATTTCGTGGGTGGCTACTAAACTGAGTAGGCCATCAGTTGGTAACACTGCAATCAATGCTATTTTGTCTGCATTCAAGCGTGAAGTTCAAATTTGCGCGTCAAAACACATTTTTTCACTTTATCGGCAACAGCTCAAGCAGCGCTGTATGGGTGACCGCGTTTCAGAAGCGCTTTGCCGTGGCAGAGAGGATGGTGTTCTAATAATGTTGTGTGAAAGTATGAAAACAATAGCGCAGCCTCACGCAGTCAGGTACCATTACTGGAAAAATTGTTTGCCCAATGCTTGAATGATGACGTGATATTTGTTATTGGTTACAGAAATGATTCATTGACCAGAAGATGATTATGTAGCAATGATTGGCCTAATCATCAACATTTTTGAACCTACTCGGCCGCTTTTTAAAGGTTGACAAAAGATTGAACCATTGTGGTGTGTTGATATGCTGCTGTAGGGGTAGACTGTCGTTTTGTTTTTTGATAGATTGCAGTTTGCAGCTTTGTCCCCAATTGAATTGTTGAACTTTCTACAATCTAGATTGTGATGTGCTAGTAAAAGCAGCAAACTACTAACTGGTATAGCCTAATTAAGCACGCACGTCTCTCAAGCAAATATTTGAAAACCGACAGTAAGTGTTTCTAATCATTAGATAAAAGAACTACTTGGTAGCGCTTAGCAAAAATTTGCCGACTGAAACAATGGGATTCTCTGCAATAAAAATAAAGTTTTTATCCAAGATTTGACGTTTCCCCTTTTAAATTTAACGTACACCTTTCGTGGAATCGTAGAACCACATAGGAATCGAATCAAACGTTACAAATCATGTGTAAGCCATGACTGTACTTTGCATTTACATGTAGACCAATTTCCTATGCAAATGCCAAAGTGGCACGCCAAGTTTATTTGATAGATTAACATTTAATGCTTGACCCTCCACCTATAAAAGTGCAGGAAGCAAAATGTCTTTTAATTGCTATTAGTAGCCATCATTGACGGATTTTAAATTTAATCCTGGTACTTATGGGTTATCTGTCACCACTTTTTTTTTAATTTAATAAACCTAACCTAACCTAATAAACCTAAAGTAAACAAGGTCTCTATCCCCCACCCTGTACACTCCCTTCCAGTGTACACTGCCCCGTACATTTACATACCTGGCCTGCCCCTTCAGTGTACACTGCCTTTCTTTTAAATTAAGTTAAATAATAGTAATTTAATACCTGGTGAAAAAAAGTGGTGACAGATAACCCACAAGTACCTTAATCCTAAATTACGGTTTACAGATAAAGAATATCATCGCGATGCAAATTAGCCTGTACCAATATAATTTGCATATTTGTGATACATAGGGTCGCAAACAGGGGGTAAAGACCCTCTGCCCCTCTACCTTATAAAAAATAAGAACCTTTATCAAAGACACCCACTAACTTTGCCTGAATATGTTCAAACAAGCCATTATGTATATAGTTTTCACCACAGCTCTTTCGATCACTTAAAAAATTTTCGTTGTGGTTTTGATGATATCGTAAAACCTATCTTTTTGCTATTTACATCAGAAAATTTGTTTACCAATTTTAAGAAATTTATGTTTTCCCCATGGCAAGATTTTCTTAACTTTCTACAGTAATCCCACCAAAGAAGCTCGAAGTATGACGTCCCAGTCCATCCTTTTTCATGCATTAATGGCCCAACTGGCGTTGAAATTCAGGCTATTATTAAAGACTATGATTTTACCTCAAATTCATTTTCATTAGTAAATATTATTTTGATAACAATTGACACGTCATATTTCAAAGATATTCATCATTCCTTATTTGGTGAAAACTGAGTTACAAGTTTTGAGAGTTTAAAGTGAAGAAAAAATAGCGCAAGCAGCCGATGATTACATATACTTAAATCAATGCATTACTTCATGTTTCCTATTAGTTGGCTGCCTTAGCGGTAGACAGTAAATTGCTACAGTCATGTCAGGGATTCATTGGAACGGAAACATTACTTTATGTCAGTTTTGGAAATCATGATCTCAGTTCAGTGATGAAACTTGTAAAGTGCAAACGCTGTTTGAAGCAAAGAACATTAAACTGTTATGGCATGAGAGACTGGATACTTTTGGCTAGGAGTGTTTGGAGAGAGCTTTTTGAATCAATAGCAAACACTAGCTGATGCCAGAATAATTCTAAGTTTTCTTCCATCTAATCATGACTCTTAGCATTTGAAAATGGTAGGTTGTCTATAAAACAGGAGATTAGGTACGGTACGTAATGGTTTTCGGTACTCTGTACTTCTAAAATATATCGTACCGGTATTCTGTTTTTTACTAAAATATTGTACGTAATTTCGTACCGCACTTTTCTTCGAAGTTTAACTATACTGTATTCAATCCCCTGTTATAAAATGGGCTCAAAATACATCAATGAGGTGCTTCTATAGAGTAAGGTTATATTTAAGTTAAGGTGGGAGAATGATTGAATTCCTCTGCGCTACAACTTTACTTACCAATGCTTTTTGGTCGATGCAAAAGTTATAGGAGGTGGCCCTGTGGAGAGTTTGATCTGAATATGCTAATAATGCCCTGTTTGTGTTGAAGCATTTGGCAATATATCAGTAAAATTACGGTAAGGTCTTGTCTAGCGCAACCTATTTGCCAGCTGACACAATAAACCGTAACACTAGCTATAACTCATAAATGCTATTCCATTTGATTCAGTCGTGAATTTAACCCATATGCACCGAATCGTAAACCTTTAGAAGTCAATACTGATTTGATGAAGGCCATGCTTGTCCTTAAATTTCTGCTGCTTGAACTAACTCAGTGCTACATTGCATGCGTCATGGCATGGTCAAGCGGAATCGATGCTTGCCTCCAATCTCACGTTTGCGGTTCAAACAACGGCTTAGTATCTATGTGAGACTACTATCAGGAAGGGCAATAAGGTTATTTGTAATCTCACAAACTCTCAATTCGTATTGTTTAGACGAGCTCAATAAGGTGTCATTATTATTATTATTGAGCCCAGAAAGAGAGGGAAAGTGGAAGGTTTGGCATTTGGCATAATAAAAAGGTAAGCAAAATCTGTAAATATATCAAGAAAATACAAAAATATTTTCTAGGCCCTTTTGATATTCTTAGCTTCTCTCTTTTAAAAGTTTTAAGTGGCGACACTTGATCAATGGCCACTCGCGAATGTTTAAATCAGCAAATTACTTGTTATCGGAAATGATTACTGGTTGCACAATTCACTTCGCGAGCACGTAGGCGATACTTGGTTATTGCGCGCGCACAGCAACAATTAGGAGCGCACGCGAATAAATATCACTGAAGTAGAAGGGGGTAAACACCCTTCTCCTTTCCCGCAAAAAAGCTTTTTTAGAAATAAGCTATTTTCAAAAGCGTTGAATAAATATAGCTGTTAAAAAGTTTATAATTTTAACAGTTTTATATATTAACGTCCTGCCTACACCCAACACTATTTTATGATTATAATTTTATCATAATCGTGTTTAAGTCGAGAGGTAGCAAACCACCCAAAAATATGTAACGTTCAGTGTAGCTTGTTTGTCAAACGTTGAAACATGACACACATGCATTGCCAACAGTAATAAACGCAAAGATATTGCTTTTTTGGTGATGTTTGTTGTATCATTGCCCCCTGGAAACAAACTCATGAAGAAGACCTTAAGACAGCCCATTTAACGATCAGTGAGTAGGTGGTATTTGTTACTGAGCGATTATAGAGAACAACTACGAGCAGGCAATAGATCACGTTGTTAAGTGTTGGTCGGAAGAAAAAAATGTGAAAAATGCTCACCTCTTGTAGCGAGCATATCGATTAGAGAATAAGCAGTGCATCGTTCAAGGTTGACCAGCAAACTAGGGCTCAGAAGATGAAGCTAGTCGGCAGTGTTGCCCGATATGATAAAGCGCTAGATCTCTGTCATGAAGTTTTGAGTTCTGTACAAGAATTGTTGCTACGTTATTTTGTCCTTGACAAGGCTTTCGGGTCAACTTTATC
The DNA here is from genome assembly GCA_963675345.1 of Trididemnum clinides. Classification (NCBI taxonomy): domain Eukaryota; kingdom Metazoa; phylum Chordata; class Ascidiacea; order Aplousobranchia; family Didemnidae; genus Trididemnum; species Trididemnum clinides. The sequence goes on along the minus strand of OY776290.1, from coordinate 33,999,111 downwards.
GTTCAATGGAGTGCGCAGTCAAAATATTAAAAGTTAAATGTCACATGTTTTGTTTGGCCAATTTACTTAATTATTAGAACGCGAAAGAAGCTGGACTTGCAATGTATTATTTGTGAGCTTTAACTTCTCAGAACGATAGTTTGCTAGGCTGATTGGTGAAGAGGTCACGATGAATTGCAAACAGGGTGCCAAAATGCCAGAAAGGCGTCGAGTTTTAAAGTTGTTACTAGTTTCCAATAAATGTAATCTGAGGTGTGTGGCTTGAGTTCAGGCCTCTTTTGGATCTACAGCTATCACATCAGTTAGGTTTTTTTGAAGACTTGGTTTGAAGTATGTTATTATTATGATGTGCTTGACTGCAAGAGATCTTGATGAATTATATACACTCAAAAAAGTTTGCATTTCTGTTATTGTTTTTCCAAATTATGTTTTTATTTTGTCATGCCGGTCATTTGATCTTGTAATTACTTAATTATGCTCTCGATAAAAATGCGAGACCATGGACTTAATTGTGGCAATTAGAAACTGTTCAGCCGTTTAATTGCATGTCCTGTTGATCATGATTCGCGCGTTCGCCATTGAAACTTTGTGATGGATTCTATTCGCTCGTAGTTTGGTTGGTCTGCCACATGCACAAATGCATGACGTCCACGTAATAACTGTAATTAATGTCATTGTGATTTAAGCAATACAATTTGTATTGAACAATAAGCTTGCAAGGGAAACTTTTGGGTTTGATTTCAAACTGCACAGTGATGGAATAACGGGATGATGTAGGAGATAAGACGCAAATGTCAACGTCAGTTAACTTGCTTGTTTGTCTGTTTATCATATTCTTGTTCTTCGTTCACGGGAAAGCCTTTGCATTTATGAATAGAACGTCGTTGTGTTCGAACCCACTTTGGAGTCAACGGTGCTGCTTGCTCACTGCATTTGTGCCACTCGCCTGTAACCAAGCAGGGAATATTGCCGTGAAGTGCCTTTTCTGGAGCGTAACAACGTGAAGCCCACTCGGGCGTAGAATTTGCCATCTCACGATTACAAACCACTTCTTGTCGAATTACCTGTGTTCATTTCCTTGACTTTTATCCCAAATCATTTTACGCTCAGCAAAAGGAGTGGAATATGGGATAAGGACAGCGCAAATTTTACATTATTGCAGTCACAGTTAAATAGTGTTTTGGCGCTTGCAAAACGATTCAGCAAAAAGCCTTAGAAAACTGCCCATCATTTGATTTCTACGCTGATTTGATTGGCTTCTGCCCAGAATGATTTCATCCATTCTTTTTATACATTTTTTCGTGACGATTTACAGACGATGATAGCAAATTGGTCGTACGATTTACGCGTTCCTAAAATAACAATAACTTACAATGACATTTTCAATCTTTTGACATGCGTTTCGTCTATAGCGAAAGCGCCGCGCGATATTTCTTCAAACAAAGCTTATTTAGCCACGTGCGCTCAAGTGTGCTGTTTGACAGCACAGCAGTACTTGCTAGCAGCACTTCAAATTGTCATCACCTGTTAGGATACAGGCAATATCTCGTAGAGAATTAAGAAATAGGTGCAGATCTTGGTAAGAGGTCTCTTTAGGACTTGGTTGTTATTGGGCAAGGGTGCCGAGAGTAGATCCTTAAAAAGGGCATTGGAGTTCCATGAGAAGACTAAAAAATTTCATTTTGGTAGTCATGAAAGGTGACCGACTCTGGAGCATCAACTGAGTGTGGAGGCTTTTTTAAATTCAGAACTAGTCTTTTGAGAGTGATTTCAATTGAATGACTACGAATACTGTTTCAATTGCCAAACTTATGGTTGTACTTTTGTTTGCTATGGTGATGTCACAGACTCAAATGTCTTCACGTAGTGTAATTTGTGTTCCATCACTTTTGTATTAAACCCTACTGTTGGAAATGGAAACGCAAAAAGTTGTAGGATTAGAACTTAACCGCAGCTTGAGCAGCTGGTATTAATCTCACTTGCTTGCAAACTACGTATTATTGCATGATCTCTCATTGTCTTTGTTATAATGCTATCGTCCTTGCATAAGAACTATAGCCAGTCAATTAAGTCTCTTTAGCTGGTTCTCAAAGTATTTACGAAGTTGTTGACTTGTTGGACTCTAGGCGTACCGAAATTTGGTGTTAGCAAATTAGATTTATTTGGCTGATCGAAGAAAAACTTTAAAGAATGCGATGGTATTAATTTTCAGCTTTTCGACTGAACAAGCAAGCAACAAAAACGAGCGAAAAGAAAAATTTAGTGGTGGTTGTGGAGCTTCGAAACCTCTGCAGCAATTACTACAACTAAAAATTATGGTACAGTCGTAGTTTCTATTTGAAAAATAAATATACTACTGCGCAAGATATGAAGTGCCATTGTTGGTCATAATGATGTTAGGTGCTCGTAATAGTGCGGTTTGTTTAGGTGATTTTTCTTCATTATGATGCAGCCCACACATTAATCAAAATGATACGTCACGGGTACTTCCTGCATTCGCGAGTATTAGAAGCACTGCTGGTGTTGCTACAAAAACCAGTGCGTGATGTTTTTACGTGAAGCGCTATAAAGTTCAAATAACTTCAGTTAGATTAGAAGATTTTTGAATTATGCAGTTGTTGTACAAAGAATCTGCAGTATTTGGCTTCAGGCTACGTTTAGTCTTTAGCTTAGTGCGCTATGCTACTTGGCCTGTTTCATTGGTGTATTATTGCGATGTATCGGATTCCATTCAAAGTGCTGCTTATTTTTTCCGCAATATTGTTTAGATGCCACCAAATATTTTGTTTTGATATGGTCAAGAATCAGCCAATCAGATTCTGACTTTAATTGTCTCGTTATGTATCCGAGTTGCAGAAAGTGATTTAGGAAGAGGTCGAGAAAGGACAAAACAAAAAAAGTTTTTTTTAAATAGAGGAAAGTCAAAGAACATTTTGTTCATCAAGTGACAAAATACAATTGCAGTGAAAAGTTAATGAAAACGAAATAATCGAAATACAGGTCACTTGATGAGGTTACGGCGAAAACGCCATTTGGTTATCCAGCTTCCACCACCTCAACTACAATTGAAAAAAAAATTACAAAGCACACATAAAAAAATAAAACGCATAAGTAGTGGCATTGTGAAGCTGAAGCAAAGAGGCGGAGGAAGAGGTAAACGCCCTCATTTTCTTTCGAAGTTCAACTTTGATTAAATGGCAAGAGCATACTAAGATTAACTTGCGTTTTACTGTTAGTAGCAAAGTAACTTTGTAGCTAGCAACTCAGACAGGTTTTGATCTCTTCATGCAGTTGTTTAATTTTGCGTGGGTTGGCTGAACCGGTCAATCAACAAGTATGCGTTTGGTAGTTCGGTTTGAGAACTCCGCTCCCAAGTTTTAAATCGAAAACGCAATTTTGGACGTCATCTATGCGTCGTGATACCCTATTGTTTACTAGGGAATAGTATCCGCGAAGTAATGACGTAGTCTTAGCCTTTATATATTGTGGTAAACTTAAACTTTTTATCAGCAAATTGCATAATTTGTCATAAGATTGTCACGCGACAAGCCTTATTTGTGAGCTTTTTATGACCTCACTATTTCATATGCTACGTGATTTACCGACATGATAAAACAGCGGATGCCTATGTTTTTTAGTTACTGATAGCTGAGCGCAATACATCACTTCTAGTTTCGTTATAATATAGTTCTTTATACTACTTCGGAGAAATACGAGACTGCAGTTGTTTGTATTACATCAAAATTGTCTGAAAATAGAGGGCGTGTTCTTTAAATTAAATAGTATTCAGACGGCGGAGAAGTTCTACTAATTATATGCCGTTTGCTGCCCTTGAAAATAATCCTGCGTGGAGTATTGTGTGTTTATCGCGCTTCGATATGATGTTGAGCTCAATCTTTTGGCATTTTTAGGTTCTTTTTTTTGATTGTTTAATTAAAGGAGTTAGAATTTCCACGTGGCAGAGAATTTTTTTAGTTTATTTTTTATTGGAAGGGGTTTATCATGGAAAGTCGGTACACAAGGCGTTACCGTTACGGTGAGGACCTTGGATCTGTAAAGTCACGGATCCAAGCGCGCGAAACAACAAAAACCTCTGAAGATCCGAGCTCCAAAATCAAGCAAGCTCGTTTGAAATCTGACGAACGAGCATTCCGGAACGCAGAAGGAGTTAGGAGCCGTATGTCCCGTTTCGCTCAGGCCTCTTCATCTCCTACTACAAGTGGATCTCCTTCGAGTGTTAGAAAAACACCAGAAAAAAACGGAAATGTGAACGGAGATGTCCGCACTATAACCGAGCGGAGAATTCCTCGGGATAAAGAAGCTGCAGTGGAACGAAGTACCGCGTCATCAGACTCAAAACCACTCAGCAAATACAACCGAAGAACAAAGAATGTAGCCAAAGAAGAAAAAGTGGAAGCAGAAACCGTTGAAGTTGATCAGAAACCACACTCTGTTGATGTTGCGGTGACAAATGGCGCTTCAAAAAAAATACCGCAGGATGACGTCAGCACTGCAAAAGTTGATGAAGAAACTTTGCCATCCGCAAAACCAGAGGTAGGGCTGAAATATTTATACTCACTTGGTGGAGCAAAGAATATGTTGCTCGCTGTTTTGCTGCACCCTCTGTTGTAGGAATGAATTTTGGTATATGCCAGGAGCGATCTACTTCTGGTAATACAAAAAGGGATGTGAAATTTGATATTGTTTATCGAGTCGTTAAGAACGTGGCTCATGCCACACCCTTTAAACTTTGACATCCTTGGTTAAGACTACCTGCAACTAGTGGACAAATTACCTGGTTAATTTTGCTGCGGAAGTGATACTCTACTCATAATAGCTATTACCGCAGTTTAAAGTATTTCGTGTAAATAAGGTATTTATCAATAAAACACGTTTGCATGATAATTTTGAATGCTTCTTTTCGATTGAATCGTGGTTTTCTAAAATGTTTGTGCAAACTTTATAACTTCTACTTCCTTCGTACTTTGCTATTTACGATGCTAGTTGTTTGTTCTTTGGCGTGAAACAACAATGTAAACAAAGAACAAAATGATAAATGTCGAACTGCCACTTACCAAATTACGTTTACAGAAAGAGAAAGGTGCAAAGTTTGCTGAGAAAAGTGACAAGGAACCAAAGAATGCAGGTATATTGTTATTAGTTACGTTGACTATGGCCCAATGTAATAGACTGTCTCACCATCATGGTTGCCAATCTTGAATATTTATTTCAAGATCTTGGCAATCTTGAAGGCCATGTGGGATTTGTTGTGAAAGTTCGTTGGGATAAATCTTGGGAATTTTGGGAAATCTTGGGTTTTTTAGGCGAAAAAATAAATGAAGACTTTTTACCACATTGAGGAGAATTTTGTTGAAGTCGAAAAAATTTTAGTTGTGGCGATACCCAAAAACAAAGTGACAAAATATTTCAGAAACTTCAAATTTTTTACCCAAAAAATAGCCCTTTTTGGGATTTTTTACCCAGTCTTGGAATTTTTGCACATTTCGGTTGGCAACTAACCTCACCATACCAAAGCTTCGTGATGAGACAAAAGTTCTCGAGTTGTATTTAACTTGAACACCTTTGCAAAAGAAACACGCTTGTATTTTAAAACTAAACTCGAATAAAGATCAAGTGCACCACAAGCAAACTAAAGTTGACTTTGAAGTTAGAGTCTTGGGTTTGACTTCGGTGCGATTTTTTAATATGCAGTGTTGCATGAGCTTATAAATTCATTATTTGAACCAATCAGTTAAATTTCAGCTCGCTCCTTTATTTCCTCTTCTGCTTCATCGAAGCCTCGCATTGCTATTAATGGTAATTCTGATGACGTTAAATCCACTTCTGTTCTCGCGCCAACAGCGAGAACCCGTCGGGAGCGGATGAATGGAGAAAAAGCTGATAAAGAACTCCGCCTCGGGTACTCTAGCGGAGATTCTTTGGATGATAACTTTGGACGGAGGAGGCACCGGAGAAACAAGGATTCTAGTCGCTCTTCAACCAACAGCAGTTCTGTGTCTACTCCAGACCAGGAATCTCTCCCAGCTGGGATAACTGGCACCCCCGATTCTACAAAAGATGTCTCTCCAGACTATCCTACCAATGTTGTACTGGAACCCGTTCCTACAGAGAAGGCTCAGAAAGACAGCTTACCAGAAGCTGGCGTTGTGAAGAGTCACGTGACAGATGATGCGCCATCAAATAATGAAGTCCAAATCGATGCAGCGCTACCTTCTGATCATAAACCACTTGACATCACGTCAGAACCAGAAGACAAACCAGACTCTGAAGAGGCTGACGTCACTAAACCAGCCGTCACTGAACCCGACGTCACTGAGCCTGACGTCACTGAGCCCGACGTCACTGAACCTGACGCCACTGAGCCAGCCGTTACTGAGCCTGACATCACTAAGCCCGACGCCACTGAACCCGACGTCACTGAACCCGACGTCACTGAGCCCGACGTCACTGAACCTGACGCCACTGAGCCCAACGTCACTGAACCGGACGCCACTGAGCCAGCCGTTATGGAGGCCGAGGCCACTGTGCCTTGTCAGCAAACCGAAAAAAGTGAAGAAAGTGATGAAAGCAAAGGTAAATAGAGCTTAAAATATCTACATTGGATGGGTAGGATGAGATAGTAGACGACTCATTTACCAACTTGGTATTCTTAGATCTCTTGCGGCAAAAATAGAGGGCAGCTAAAAGCTTATCGCATTTGTCATTGCTGCAAAGCTGTATAAGGATTTTGCGGCTCTTTCTCCGTACTCTTCATCTGAGTTTCTCGAGCTGTAAAATGATGATGCTGACGTTGCGGAGGCAGTTTCAGAGCTGTAAATGTCATCTAGACTAGATCCATTAAAAAAGATTCGTCTGGGGATCGAAGTTTATCGGTTTCAAAGTCAACTTACTTAGCAGACAATTGTTTGATCATAATTGCGTTTCATCACGCAGTTTCTTAGTGATTAATTACAACTTGGCCTGTCTTGGCCTGGCTGCTCGCTATGAGTTACGAGCAGACAGAGCCATAAATATTGTGTGCTTCGCGTGTCGTGCATTCCAATGTTTTTTACAAAGCTGTAAAATAATTCTTTGAAAAACGCAGTTTCGAAAGCTATATTTTATCTTTAGCTGCTGGTTAGCCCTTTGCGCTTTTTGCTGGCCCAGCGTATTTCTATTACAAGCACTGCATTCAAGCATGGAAAGACATTGAAACCAGGCGGGTCTTGAACTGACTGCCTTACGATTGCAATCTTGCTAACCGTGCCTACTTACGCTGCCGTTTAATGATGAAGTGTCAAGCCATTAAGCAATGAAAACTTCAGCAGTTTCTTGGGTGCAGTTGTCTGAAGTAGCTATATTTAGCTTCTACGTTCTTTGTTGAACCCTGCTCCCTTACCTTATTTGTGGCTTTGATATATTTGATATCCACTTTGATATTTTTGTAGAAAGCTTTAACATTTTGTTCTGTAGAAAATGGTTTAAATGTCACCAATGACAAAAAGAAGGAAGATGAAATAGCTCAGGTAAGGCTTTTGCTGTGTGTTAAGTGGTTGCTGGCTTTCATCTTTGGACAGCTGTAACGGATTAACGTTTTCCTGTGACATTCTTTACTTGTTGGTCGCACTATAAGACATTAAAATTCTCCCTCAACAGTTTTTGTGAACTATTTCCCTGTACCTTTATGGACCTACCCAGCAAAAGGATTGAAAAGTTGTGTTAAAAGAGTTGGTTAAATGGTGTTGGGTTGCTGGTACTATCATGAAGCGCAGTTTATGGATCGTTTTTTGGATGCAACTGCAAGATGTCAGCTTATCATTTAAAACCAATTCTTTATATCTTGGTCGTTGATCTCGTTCCAGTCTAATGTACAAAATTACTAGGCTTAGTCTTTGCAATTTAGTCTCTGCTTCGATTGTGGCGAATTTCTGAGTTCCTAAACTTGGTCTACGCTCAACTTTAAAGGTGGTTTGATACTGAAAAGTGGTTTACTGGGTGTCATAACTCTATTTTTGTGATTGAGGCAATTACTCGCTACGGCAGCTGAAAGACTTGCCGGTGCTATTGTTTGATTAAGGTACGCCTTGAAATTAAAAGTGACGATGTTAAATTTTGCAGCAGTCACGATGTAGTGAGGTGAAATATAGTATGGACAACATTGAAGAATGCAAAGATTTGGATGTATTAGATAAAATGGTAATTGCAACATTTCATTCTTTGTACGAACTTAATTCATAACCAAGATCAACTTTTAAATAATGTTCTTCTTGAAGTTATTGAAATTACCATCGTCAGACACGGTGAAAACGTCAGTACTGACAGTTGATGTTTTGACGCCTTGTTTTCGATGGTGGTTTCAAAGCATCTCATGCATTACTTTCGACTTTGTGCAATGGGCATAGAATATACCATGGATGGTATGTGCAAACTCGCTGAAACATAAAATCTACGTTAGGTCTTTAGTAAAAGAGATTTGTGCAGGAAACGTGATATGCAAACAATGATCGAAAGCTAAAATTATCTTGCACAAAGCCTGATTTACACTTGCGACTGAGCCAAATTAAAGCAAAGAGTTAAACCGCGTTTGGCCTCAGAGTAGACCAGGCTAAAATATTGCGGTTCGCGTTTTTTAAAGCTGACTTAGAGCTATATCTGCTTACTCTAACCTTGGTTTTAAGTAAACTTTTGCTCAAATTAAGCTCATTGCTAGCTGCAGGATTACGTATTGTGGATTTATTTGATTGATTAATTGCACATCAGTTAATGGTCGCTGCAGTGCCACCGTAGTCTCGTAGTTTTGCCAGTTTTGTAGCGCTGATGTACGTGACTGTTTTTAATTCCAGCTTTCTGCGACTCTCGAATATGAAGATCGAAGAAAAATCCGCGCTGTTATGCGAGCTTTGCGTAGAGGAGGTGAGATTGTGAAATGAATTTCTCTTTAAGGATAACACTTCTATTGATTTCATAATCAAGGTTTTTGTGCCTAATCAGTCGCCTCGCCAAACAGTAGCAAAGAATCTAGATCTTTCGATTATGTGCGATGCGAAAGGCCTCGCAAGTGAAATTTATGCGTAAATAACTACTTTAGTGTCGATAAAAACCATTAATGATGTGCATCAACTGGTCTAGGCTTTCCATTCATCCTCGCGATCGGCTTTAGAGTCTATGATAGAGTGCAGTTTTAGTTTTTGCTTTCCTCTCTTCGATTTTCTGTCCATGTAGAAATTGTGAATTATTCTTTGTGGAGCTGCCCAGCTTTTGAGGTTCCGTGAGACGTTTCTCTAAGACTCGTGGAACGTACACTGAGACTTCTCTGAGACGCACACAGACGTTTCTGTAATTCTGAGAAACGTCTGTGTACCTCATCCCAAAATATAATTTCTAATGCGCAACTCATCATGACGATAATGTGTGGTAATTTGATGACAATGAGGAGAGAATAAAACAAGGAAATCATTCTCACCGTCGTTTCTGCACAATCATGGATAGTCAGGTCAAAGGTTATACTGCCATTGAGTTAGAAGTAATGTTAAGGCCCGTCCCCCAACCATCTTTTGTCCCTTATAAGCAAATTTATCATGTAGATTTTTAAAATATGCATAATTTCTGCTTCTTTCGGCCCTCCCTTTCTAGGGTCGCTACAGCAAAGCATTTTTCGCCATCTTTCACTGGACATTGCTTCATATTTCCTCAATCAACCAACCGCCTTTGAATCATCCCTCACCACATCCATAAACTTTCTTTTTCGTCCTCTCCTTTTTCTTTTATTTGTTAGGTGTATTCTCATCATCTTTTTCCCATCGTAGTTGTTTCCTATCCTCTATATGTTCATATTTGATCTCAATGTTGCCTCTTTCATCTTGCATGGTATTTCTACATGCACTGTTTCCCGCACATACTTTTTTAAATTCTATCCATCCTTGCCTCTCCCATTGAAAAGCATAGCATCTTTAATTGTGTCACTTCCTGCTCTTTAGTCAGAGGTACTGTTTCTTACCCATATAGCATTGCTGGTTTGACCACCAATTATTTCAAAGCATGTTTAATACATTATATTTAAACAGTATGTACTATTTTACTTCATATTATCTAACTTTCCTTTTTGCTTCATTGCTTTTTCGTATGTGAGAAAGTTTTGTCGGTAAGGATGCTGTACAATTGCATTTTGAATATTTAGGGGCCACGTTGACTAAAAGCACTCCTACTACTACCAGTAAATGGCAGAGTCGTACCACCAAAACCGAAGTGTCCGTGAAAACTCCACGAAGTACTTCTCGTACCACTACTGCCACTACAGAGTAAGTGTATAACTGTTCTTTTTTTGAAATAGCCAATGCATCTCAGTGCGGTTAAGTCATTCAAACTTTGTTTTAAACATGATAAAAATTGTAAAAATAAATCCATATTCTCTTTTTAAAAACATTTAAAAAGTACTTGCTGTACTTACCGAGCACTAACAAACTCAAAGTCATCACATGATTTTTAAAAAAATTTTGATCATTAAGTGTATGTAGCTTTAGTTGCGTGCCAAATTCGGTTATTTTTATGGTTGTTCATTATTCTGCTTTCGCTTTTTTTTCATTAAATTATTGGCTGTTATTCATGTTGTTTGTTCACGAAGCAGTTCGACTAGAATAGTGGTTCTTAACCCTTTTCTTGCCGTGGCCCACTTTGATTACGTCTGTGATGTGATGATGACAAAGTTGATGGGATCAGCGTCAGAACTCATGGCAGCGAAGGTGATCTCCAAAAAAAAATGGTCATTGCCTCCCCAGTGCCGAGGATGACCAGTCCGCCGGCGGAATCGGAGTCGGAGATTTACAAAGAAAAATAAGGTCATTGCGCCTCCAATTAATGGGTGCTGGTCCGTGTAGCTGTTCATATGCACCAGTATTTCTCAACCTCATTCGACTTGCAAACTCACTACTAAAGTACGCAAACGTCTGTGGCCCACCCGACTTACGTGCTGTGGCCCACCGGTTGAGAACCAGTGGACTAGAAAATCCTTTTAATTCTGCGCTGCTTGCTAGCCTTAAATCGCCGATCACTTGTTCCTTTTTTGTGTTTGTTTACTGTATTTAGTATGACGAACCCAATCAGCAAAAAATGCTCACATCGGCAACGTCGGCTATGTAACTGCCAACTGAACCTCAAACTGATGGAATCGGTTGGTTTAAGGCACAGTCGGCGGTTACATAGCTGACGTTGACGATGTGATCATGAACATGTACGTTGCTGTACTGATGAAAAAGGCGCTTCGTGGCTATTTTCTTTGATTAGTTACGGTGCTTGTGGTTGAAATGCCAGTAGTACTGATAAATTTGAAGCGGGTCTGATTACAAGTCTTGTGCATTGACTTAGCTGTGAAGGTTTTCTTTTGCTCAGGTGGGTGGTACGGTGTAGGTATATAACAAGCTGCGTATCAAATTTAATTGAAAACATTGTCTTTTGAAATCAAATAATTGTTGACTTGTAGAATCAAAGAAACTCGAGTGAAGAAAACACAGCCTACTCCTACACCACGAAGTGGTGATAAGGAGAACAAAACTCCCCCCGACCCAAAGTCTTTAGCAGGTAAGGTCGTAACTTAATATTTGTTAGTTCAATTTTTCTGAATAGTTGAATAGAATTAAGTTTAAAACTTGTCTTTTAGAAAAATATGGTTTGTCGGATGAAACGAAAAGGGAAAAGCCGGGAACTAAGAAGGTTTGTAAATGCAAATACTTTGCTGTGCTATTATAAAACTAAAGCGGTGTCCCCCTTTAAGATAAGATATGACGGCTGTGTAGTTGTGTCCTTAAGAAAGATACAGTTAAATACTATTATGATTGAAGTAAGGTTTAGTTTTTTGATGAAACTTATGATCTTAGAACTTGTTTTGAAATCTGTTTGGGTTGCCAATGTATAATTTTATTAAAATCCGCTTATTGGATCCTTTTCGTTCCAAGCAATTTTGGATTTTATAAGCCTATGTCTTCGAGAACGATTGTACTAGATTAAACCACTCGCCTTTCAAGCGTACGACCCGTGTTCGAATTCAAGATATGTCGAAATAGCTCAAATTAGTGCCGTGAGCTCAGAAAAATGGGAGCCTTAATTTCCCGTTTCCAGAGCACGGAATCAACTATTGGACTACCTTTACCTTTATGTCTATGAAAGGAGTGCGTTCGGGTTCAGAGCCCTAACGACTAAGGCAGCGCCGCATTTTTGCAGCAGATAGCAATTGAAAAGTACCGTGTGTGGTCTCTAAAGCAAAGTGATTGCGAACACGATGGGTCAAAGCTAGGCTTTGTGAGATTACCTGGTTGTATTTTGAATGGAATGAGAGTACGGTAGAACTGAATGCAATGAGTGCCAGTGCAATGAAATCACCCTAAACAGTAATGCTGCATTGACAAAATCTGTTGTAAAGTAGTGCAGCAAAAATTTATATCGCGGTTTTTGATTTTTTTAATCAACTATGTTTTACTACAAAAATTACGTCCGATGGTAAATTAGATATAAAATGTGAGTAGAATTATTTGCTTTGGATTTTTTTAAAACAGATTCTACTACGCTCTAAATGAGCATCTGCTGCTTTTCTATTGCCTATTTTATGGTTGAACTTTTGCTAAAATCAGTTGTAGTACACACACATTATTTGTGTTTCAATTGTATGATCTGTATGAGGTCATTACACCAGTACCAAACCAAAGCTGTAGGCTACAAACTACGCAGTCAATGTTTAATGACTGTAAACACATCTATGAATTTCGATTCAAAAATACTGAGAAGGCTGTTGACAGTTTGCTTGCTCTGAAAATATGCAAATTCCACAGGGTCATTTAACTGACAGACGTAATTTTAATTATAACCATTGCCCTCTTTTTGTGTGTCTTCAAATTGCGATAATGATCATTAGTAAGTCATAAAACCTACATTATGACGTTATCGTATCTTAATTGACGATATAAAAAAATTGCCTTTTCAGGTTGGAAGTATTTTTGACCGCGAAGAAGAGACTCCTAAAAAATCTGGAAGCAGATTAGATCTTGAGCGGCGCCAAGCGGAGAGGAAACGTGAAATGATGCGAAGTCGAGGAGTGACCACCTCTGCGACTTCGAAAGACGCGAGGAAGAAGTTTGTGGAGCAGTTGGAAGTGGATAGTGGAGCAAAGTAAGAATTTACAAGCAAGATGGCTATGTTTGTGATGCTTCTTCTTTTTAAGAGGTCTCTGCATTGGCTTCGTCATGTTTGCAGAGCCTTATGATATAATACTATCGTTCTTTTTTGCTCCTCGTAAAAAAAGGACAAATGAGATCAACAGGTCGCACAGAAGAGGAAACAAGCTGTTTGGCGTAGTCAAAGCTTTGAATTAAACCAGCTATGATGTCAGATGAAGTTAGAGATCATAAGGTTTACTCGGAGCTTCTAAAACTGCTGTTCTCACGACATTTCTATAAGAAAAAAATCGAATTGAGAAGATACCACCATTTATTGTGTTTGCTGATATTTCTTTGTTTATTTTAGTTCCAACGGTGGTGTAAAAACAAGCAAAAGTCCAACTGCTGTCGTGCCGAACGCCAACAATATAAAGAATAAGCTGCTGCGGTGGTGTAAGGCAAGAACAAATGGTTATGAGGTGAGATATGGGTTGGATCATTAAAGTTGCCTAGAAAATCTGTAATTTTATTACGAAATACAAAAAGGGGGATTAAGTGTCCTTCTATAAGATTTGCTTCATATGGTCCTTATTCAGTTTTTTAAGTTCTTAGCAGTAATAGTTCTGCTCCCCGCCAGCAATTTATACGTACTTAACTTTGGGAGAGCTAGCCTAATTTGTTGTAGAGAAGCGACCACAATTTTATTAGAAAGGAACAAGTTAAGGTGGTAAGGTATAACTACAGCTTTGAGATTCCACGATTGGATGAAAGTTGGTACTTAATATTGGTGCTCGTTGATTGACCAAGATGCTGAGGACGTAACACTATTGCTGCATCACAGCACGTGGACATAACCAACTATTCAAGTAGTTGGTCGGATGGCATGGCTTTCTGTGCACTAACGCACAACTTCTTTCCTGACGCGTTCGATTATTCGTCACTGGACCCTAGCAACCGTGCCCACAACTTCAATCTGGCCTTCGACACGGCTGAGTAAGCGCGATGAATTGTTTTTTGTCGTAGATTTTTTTGTTTCAATGCATGGGTTCCTTTGCAGTTGTAGACAAAACAACATGTGTTCAGACCTGCTTCGTAGTTACCAGTGCTGGAAAAGGCATTTTTGCCACAAACACTGTAACCAAACAAAAGAAACTTAGGTAAAGCGGCTTTCTAGTGACACAACAACGCTTGATTCCTTTGCGCCAGAGGCGAACGCTTTGTGGTGTTAAAGTAACGTCGCGTTCTATTTCCTCCTCCAAGGTTGACATCAAAGTAAATACGTCATTGGTGATGTCGGCAGCACTCCTCCTTCAGAATTCATAGCACATTTATGCGTGAAACAAACTGAATCTCAATTTGTAGTGCTTGTTTTCTCTTTTGTATAAGGTTGTTCATGAGTCGGACATCAAGGCTCACTTCAAGTAGCTCCTGTGTGTTTTGTCATGTAGAACAAAAACTTCATTCCTGGTAGAACTTACAAGTCTTGTACCGCCAAGCAGGAAGTTGTCTTACAGCGCCTTCTCTGGGTTGCCACTGCTTGAGCCCAAACTCGTACTAAACTTGCCACCCAATCCTTGAAATTTATACATTTTTTCTTTACAATTGAGTTTTATTTCCAGAAAGCGAGGAGATATCCCGATGTTGCTTGACGTCGCAGATCTGGTACGCATGAGTGAACCCGATTGGAAATGCATTTACACTTACCTCACTGAGTTTTACAAGCACATTCGGGAACTCGGAATGACGTAAATGCTTCTCATGAAAGATACCCTCTTTGGGAGGCCTTGGGCGATTGGACTACAACTAAATGTCTAAGGCACTGTGCTATAACTGTTATATGCGCAGACATTATTTCGTGTTCTTTTAATACGCCTCGCAGCATCTCAAGTGATGAGCGGTTTGTATTTTGTAAAGGAAAAGTTGTTATGGTGAAGAAAATTTTTGTGTTCCTCTATGTATTGCACTTATTCTCTACACGTATTGAAAAAATGACAAGAAGAGGATCACAGGTTATATGAAAATTGTTGAAAGGGGTAGGGGCACAACTATGGAAGGTATCCTTTGGGGTGTTTTATTTCAAGTAAGATCTCAACTTACGTCAAACTTGTTTCTTGTTTTTCGTTTCGAGGTAAGCCTTATAATAATAGCGCAATTATGACGTAGTATGATGCAATCATTGACAATGCTGTAGCGTTGCCGTTTTGAAACTTGTAATTATTATCGATTACTTTTTTTGTATTTTCGAGCCTTTTGCTAGTTGTATAGTAGTCATGGCGACCGAGATTAGGGTTACTATGGTTACCATGACGACTAATCGGCGCCGCTCATTTGTAACGCCGTCAAAGAAATGTATGTTTTAAATATATTAGCTTGCCGATGCTCATCCTGGACTATCTTGCTGTTACTGATTTTTTCATTGTTGTTTTCGCAGTTCTTTTTTCTGCTGGTTTTGTGTACGATCAGTGTTGTTTGCGTTCAATTCCATCCGTTTCCTTGTACGCAGTAATTCAGTTTCACAGCTTCATTCAAATTTCAGTTTTGCTTTGTACAATTTTGTGTATTTTTGTCTGTTGGTATTTAACTAGCCAACCCCGAACTTCTAAAAGAAGAAAGAAAGTTATTATTACGTCATTTTTCTCGCGTTTCGCAGGCTCAAACGAGCTGATTCATTGTATGTCTACCACTACACACTCGCTTTCGAACCAGACTTTGTGACATGTCATAATTATAAACTTATTTAATTTCTGTTAAACGACGATGTATTTTCTAGGGTACAAACTATTACAGCTTCGACAAATCATTCAAATCTTTTTGGTAAAACTACTTTAAAACTTTGATCAAACTTTGTCCTTTAAAACTCTTTGTATAAATCGAAACTTCCCCCATATGGAAATATGTTCCATGTTTTAAAAATGCCATGTGTGCAATTACTATTCCAGCAAGTAATTTGCTCATTTTACCAGCATCAATTTATCCGCCCTTTTGACTGTTTGTGTATTTCTGCAGGTTAGTGTCTTGTCAGCGCTTTTTGCACTTCTTTGCTTTATTTTTCTGCATATTGTTTTTGTTCAATTTATGAATGGATTTGCCGAATAGAGTTAGTTAACACTTTTAAAAAGCGAGCTAGGTATTTTCTATCACGTCTGCTCAACTTGTGTGTTGCGTTATAATAGAGTGAAATAAGAGAGTCAGATTCTCTTGTAACTCAATCTCTTCTTCGGAATGGAGCATTGGTGGAAGATCATGAATTCACCGAATGCCCACGGCCTTGACAAGAGACCCCATATACTGCAGAACTTGCAGCTTACTCCAGTATTTGGAAGTGTAAATGGGCAATAGTTTTTGTTAAAAATTTATCTTTACATTTTTTGCTGACCATGTAATGTTATCATGGCATTCCGAGTGGGTACGCTCTCCCATAAAAAGTGGTTTTATTGAATTTTTGTTAACCTTTTCTACCTTGTAAGATGCATAGTACACTAATGCGCTTGACCTAAATTAATTCCGTTTATTTTTTATACAAATAGGGTTGTTTGAGTTTCGTAATTGCAGTTTCACTCCACGTTTCTTTCTTTTGCTTCTGTCTTATTTACAGTATGTGAGTAGCGTTAATCATAGAGTACGAGTAGGGTTTTTTTTAGATCTAGTTAATATAAAGCTTTCAATGAAAACTGAAATCTGGTAACAGGTCGGAATATCTTTGACATAGAGTAGTACATGTTTCGATGGAGCACTATCTTAGCACGAGGCTTCATCTGGGGGAGAGGAGGTATAAAAGATGACTTATTTTTTCTCTTGATTACGAAATGTAAAATCTGCGTTTATGTTTTGCTTTGTTTACAATCGATTGAAGAATGGAAAACTTGATTGTGTGTTGTTCCAATTCCAAAACAGTTGTTTCATTTAAGAGTCATTCCAAAATAGATCCTAAAATGAGGGAAAGTTTACTATCACATATTTTGTAAGCTTTTCACTTTACAATCGACACAAGTGTAACGTCTGTTGACTGCAAGCTTAGACGTAGATTTGCTTCTCATGGCTTCTAAAAAAAATCACCATAGCCTGGGGGGAGGGGAGCTTAAAAGCGGTAACTGCCACAACGTCCGTACACCTCCCAAGTAAAACTATTTTACTAAAAGAGTGAAGACATCTTCTGAAAAACTGGTGATGTCTTATTTTTCTTTTCAATCAGTTGTTACAAACTTTCAGAGAAAATTGCCTTTTTTCAAGCTTTGTTTCTGACTACGTTTTTGTCAAGAGACTTTTAAACTTTGATATAACCTATTTCCAGTTGTTAACCTTCAAAAGGTGTTTCGTCAATGTCATCATGTCGATATGTAATTTATGATGTATAAACGAAACACTGCCGCTTGCTGATCTGTAAAATAAAAAAAATATTTGGGTTTTGAATTTTGTAAAGTTTTTCATTGTAGTTTTTTTATGTGTGCTGTGTTTACGTCAAATAGCTGTAAAGTAGTTACCATCCGCTCTAGCTTCGCGTTGTAACATAAATGAATGCCAATTTATGTTATTTTTGTGTTTTAAAATTCTTTTAATTTTCTGTATAAGTTAATTTTTTGTATTTTTACCAAGCTGAAATTTGCTTTCATATTTTTATTTGGTCAGTGTTTGCATTGTAGCAAAGTTTTATAATTTCTTAGTTCGTAGCAAAGAATGCAGCAACAATACATTAATGAAAGATGGATAAGGCATATATAGTGTGAGCTCTTTGTAATCGTCAGTGCCAACTTAATGCAAATCCTGTGGCCGGTGGCAAAGTTGATAGCAAGGCCTTAAAAAATTCAAAAGAGGTTTTTAAAACAGTTCTTTAGCTTCACTCGACGGCGTTTCTTGGGCTTTGTGGTCGAGTAGGTTGAGCGCTGTTTATGATGACAATGATCGTGAGTTAAAATCTCGTGATGACTATGTTCTTGTTTACTTGAGAAAGACATGTGCCGGCAATTTCCTCTGTTTGGTTGTAGTGCTAGTGTAGAATGGCTGTGCGCCAGCAGTAGGCCTACTGGTTATTCCGAAGCGGATCTGAAAACAATGCGATGTTTCAACGATAAAAGCCGAAGCTTTCTTGTGCGGACTCTTAGGTATACAGATAGATACTTGTCACTTCGTCAACTAGGCAGTGGTTGTATAATGTAAGCCATGAAACAAAAAATTTGCTATTGAAAACCGAAGAAAATCTACTGATGACCAGTAACGCAACTACTCGTTGCAATAAAAATTGTAAAAGTTCCATTTAAGGTATTTCTAACAAAAGTTGCGTTATGCAGAAGAATGATGACACGTGCTTTTGAGCAAGTCAATCGCTTTCGAACACATTATTTTAAAAAAAGACCAAGTAGTGAAATCGTGAAAAAAGATGTTTTCATGATCTAGATGGGCAAACAATCCTTTTCAAAATTTTTGATCTAAAACAAATGTCTTCTAGTGCAAATAAGGTACCTGCAGGTAATATGGCCACCCTAACAAACTCTCAAATTTCTTAACAACTACTCAAAAGTTTCTCGTCAAACTGTGCATTGAAGTAGAGTAAGTTGTTACACATCATATATCAAACGTTGAAGGTCGGATGAAGTTTAGAGTTTCCATGAGGTTATTTAAAAAAAAAAAATTTTGGGCCATATTAGATGCACATGCAGGTAATTGTCACGCTATTTAAGAGATTTTGCTGACAAACTGAGGCATATTTTGTTATGTTTTTGCATTAAATGAAGATGCTCAGGAACATCAACAGGAGGTTCTGAATATCCTTTGTAGCTCTAGATTAAATCTTAGGGATCGAAAAACCTGTGGGAAAACGTACCTTAAATTCAGCACATTACTATGCTGTACGCAACTAAATTAAAAATTAAGCAATCACATTTTAGTTGAAAGAAAGCAGGTGTACACTCTAAATGCTCACAATCAAATGGTGTGCTCAAAATGACAATAGCGTAGATGCAATCACAGGTTTGTTCACACTTACGGTACTGTATGCACAATAACACAATCACAAGTGGACAAACAATCAAATGGCAGAGTAAAATCTGCAAAACGAAACATCAATCCATCTAAAATGATATCTAAGTTACATCGTAACTTGTTCACAATCCGCACAAAAAAGTCATTGTAGTCATCGGAATCTTGCCCCATGCATTCCTCATGATACCAAACATTGCATTTCTTGCACATTTTTATACTCAAGGCAGTATCTTTTTTGCAAACAGGGTAGTACCGGTACCAGGATACTTTGGAGGTCGCTTTGTTTCTGTTTGCTGCAGACTTTTTGCGTTTCTTTACCTTCTTACCAAAACTAGTGACTGAACTTGTAGTTGATCCTTTGTCAGAAAAAAGTTCTTTAGATAGAACTTGAGCCTTACACGTATTATTGTGTTGAAGATAGTCAACAGCGGTGTATGAATAACTGCCACTCAACAATATGCAGTAGACTACACTGCAATAGTAGCCCAAGTAGAAAAGGCTGAAACAGCGTCGTATTGTAGCCTGATACAGATTATTTTTATTACAAGAAACGTACGACTTTGTACCTGAACGCTTGCTAAGCCTATTTTTCTTATCGCAGTAACACCCCCTTCAACAATTAGGTATACCTGCTTACTGTACTTTACAGCTGTGGGCTATCATCAGCCTACTAGCCTGGCCCCATGATATTGTGCTGGTACGGTACTTACTTTAGTGGCCTAACTAAAGTAGCCTGTCATTACCAGTAACGTAAATGAGTATGCTTAAGTCACGAAAGTATTCTCAAAATATTGTAAAATAGCTATAAGGTCTTCTTTCCAAAGGTGTTAAACCACTCAGCTTTTCTGTGGAATTACTTTTAGCAGTTACACCACATATAGAACTTGGGCCTTATTACCAGCAAAGGTTCTTAAACAATTTCATATCAATTAAACTAATGCTTAAGTTTTTTAAACCACACAAAACTGAGTAAATTAACTGAAACAATCCTTTTTTGCCCTGCTAAAAAGAAATTGAAGTTTCTGCAATCATACATCTCATTTTTGGAAGGTGAAAAATCCTAGATTTTATAAAAACGCTCCATTGCGAGATCGCAAAATTTTGTTTCGCAGTAGCGAACTCATTATTGCACGAATCTAACCCCAACTGTACGAATCAATACAAGTATGCATCCACTCCAAGTTCATGCAAATGAAAAAATATTTTTTCTCTTAGATCCGGAGATCGGAGCAGTCGGCCGTTGCCAGCATGGCCATATTACCTGCAGGTGCCTTATTTTTATAAAATTGCGTCCCTGTTGGATTGCTGCACAATATTTGGTATCATTTACAGTAAAAAGTTGTTGTAGGTAAAATAGCAAAAAGTTACATCATGAATTTCGTGCTTACCGCTCAAAACATCTCATTAAACATTAGACAGGTTTCAACAGTCAACTCTCGTTAATCGGCCCCATTTTGTTCCAGTGAATAATGTCTGATCAGCGAGTCGTCAGAATAACAAGTTTGCGGTACAATAGAATGCAGGAATTCCGTTCCTTGATAATTCGTGTGCGATGGCGAGGGTGTCCGATTAACGGGAGTTGACTGCACTTAGCAATCTTTCTAAAGCCCTCAAAAATAGCAAAAAAGAGTATGAGTTGTGTGAGCTCTTGCCAAATATGCCTGAGAGGTAGCGTTGGAAGGAAAGTACGGAGGAGAGTACCAGACGAAAGCGAAATAATGTTATGTCTCGTCTCGTGTTAATTTAATCAGTTCGGTAGATTTCAAAATGATTTCGAAAATGTTTTTTGTGAGGTTCCACTTTTTGCTATACAATGTGCGACACTTAGCGGCTTCACTGTAGAATGTGCGATACCTAGCGGCAGTACTGTAAAATCTATCCACTGTGTGCGCTTGCTGAATGCTGCACACTCATAAGAATTTTGGCAGTGGGGCGCTTGGTGGAGTTATAACGTTCTTGATTGCCTTATGCTGTGGCGTTTGCTAGTCACAACCATGCAGAAAGAGGAAGTGTAAATGACTATAGCAAGTTAGCTCTCTAATACTGTTGTCAGTGAATATATTACTTGTTCAAAGGATATGCAGCCCTTTTCTATAGACTATAACTTCATTCATTTCATTTTATTTTTTTCAAATCCGCGTAGAAAGAAAAAATTCGACAAAAGTGAACAAAAAAAGGAAACGATGGCAAAACGATAAACTATGCGTTAAAAACATTCACATGAAACGAGTTCGGATTAAATTTAAGGTAGTGGCATGACCATGTAGCATTTCCTCTACAGTATTTGCCGATTCATTTGTTAAGCAGATCTATTTGCATTGGAAAAATGCTTATAGTTTAAAGTTAAGAAGAGCTCTGAGGTTTCATTGCACTTGTCTAGCTCCAAATTATTTTAAAAGGTTTAATTTTTTGCTGCTTGATGACAGGTATATTCGATGACAAACTGATTAACAAGATACATGCAAATACTAACTTAGTTGAATACTGATTTAACTGAAAGAATTGAATGAGGTTGCAATGGTGTTTGGTATTCCACTTGCAAAGCTTGTTCCTGAATTATTTAAAGCAGTTACAAAGCCCATGGTCAATGTGATAAAACGCAATGTTAGAAAAAGTCCTTTCTGGAAGTCAACTGTGTTTATTCCAATGGCCCAAAGTAAGTTTCAATTTATATATTTATTTATTGAAATATAACACAATGGTGGCAAAGTTGAATCTTAAAAGCACTCTTACACTGTTACATGTGAGGGAAAAATTCCCAAGGAATGAAGCTCAATATGTACACAATATACTATGCTATACAACAGTAAAAGCAACAACAGCAATACAGGCATAAGCAGCAAGGTAGAATAACAAGCAAAAGCACAGCAGAAAATCAGCAATACATTAATGAGGAAACACTGTTACAGTCAAACTTTTTTAAGTGATTCTTGAAGGTAGCAAAAGTAGGAGCAGAAACAACATTCTCAGGTAATTTGTTCCAAATTTGTGAGGCTCTGTGCATGAAGAAATTATTTAAGTGCTCTGTGCACGGTCTCCTTAATGGCTTAATTGTAAAATTGTGTCTACGCAAATTGTATTACTACTGGCGTGGTGGTGTAGTGGTTAGAGCATCCGCTTTGCAGTTGGTAGACCTGGGGTTCATTCCCCTTGTTGAGTCATACCAAAAGACTTTAAAAATTGGTATCTACAGCTTCCCTGCTTGGCACTCGGCATTTATGGGAGGTTGTAGAGAACAAGCCAGCAAGTTCGCTTGTTGTGTCCTTGGGCAAGGCACTTAATGGGACGCCCCGCCTTTATGTGGAAGACAGGTGGCCCAGACACCTCAAAAATGGCAACTCCCAAGCGAGTGCAGACATCCCGTCCAAAATATAGCGATACAATTCGCTTTCTCGTGAATGGAGGATAAATATGAACAGGTACAAAAATACTTTGCCAAACTGAGAAAAAACCGCTAAAAATTAAGGCAACATACCCATGATTAATTTTGTACATAAACATTAAATCAAATGCAACTCTCCTATACTCCAACGATTTTAGGTTTAGCATGTTCAGGTGATGAGAGTATGAAGTGTTAAAAATATTGCAATGAAAACAAATTTTCTTGGTGAAACGTTTCTGAACAGATTCCATCATAGAAATGACACTTTTTAGAAAAGGGGACCAAATTACAGTGTTATATTCAAGCAGTGGTCTGATATAAGTAACATATGCTTTGAGCAAAATCCAAACATTGTTGCTATTGAAACAGTTTAAAATTTGGTGTGAATGCATAAAAGCTTTGAAGACAATGATACAAACATGTTGGTGCCATTTAAGGTTGCTGGAAATAACAACACCCAGATCACACACTGCAGACCGACTAGAAATCTTTTGATTTCCAGTAATATTGATTACTGGCTTTATCAGGGTGGTGAATGATATGTAGATGCTGACATTTTGCTGGGGCAAGTGATGATAGGATTCCATCCAAGAATTGACACCAGTTAAACTCTATTCCAGATCATTACTGTCAGCGCTGAAGAGTTTGGTATCGTCAGCATAAAGAAACATACCACCAACAGCATGTTTAGGATGGCAAGACACAGTCAAATTATTAATAAAGATTAAAAACAAAAGAGGCTCAAGAACACTGCCTTGCGGAACACCACTAGTGACTGGTAAAAAAGATGATAATGCATTATTGATACAAACACATTGACATCTGTCTGTGATGAAAGCACGTATCCAGTTAAAAGTATTATTTGCAATTCCATACAATTTCAAGACAGAAAGCAATTTTGTATGTGATACAGTACTGAATGTCTTGGAAATGTCAGTATAAACAATATGAATGTTTATAGTTGAGTCATAGCTATTGTACTATTTGTTCAAAGCTGCAAGCATTGTTTAAATAGTTTAGCCAAGTGAGTAGAGCACTGTTTTATAGCAATAACATTAGCACAGTCATATGTATAAACTTCACAGTAATATGATAACTGTATTATTTTGCAGACACTCTGTGGCATTTCTACTACATAGTCACAGTGCTTGAAGTAGACATAAGCTTTACCAGCAATATTGGTAGGCTATCTATTAAATCAATTTTTATGTCTGTATTCAAGGATATCAAATAAAATGTTCTCTCTTTGTAAGCACAAAAGATTATTTGTTTCTTGTAGTTGTAAAGCAATGATGCTATCCTAGAAACTTGATGTTGTATGCCAGTGCCATGTGATTAAGACACCTCCTTTAGCCAGGGCTAGGGTTCAGGTTTTTGGCTAATGCAGGATCAGCAATACAACTCTCAGTCGCATGACAATATCTGTGACATTGTGAGTCACAGGTGTTTAAACATGCTGCCTGAAGTTGCTCTGAAATAAATGGTAGTCAAAGCTAGAAGTGTGCCAAAGCAGCAAAGAGGTTTTTTGTAATTGGAGGATGTGAGCGTATTTGTAGCTTATAACTCTGGAAATACTTTATAGCATTAATGAATTCCAGTTGGTTTGTTTTCTTCAAAACATTTTGCCCTTCTTTTATTGAATTATTTCTGACATAGATTGAATAAACTAAAGCTGTAGCACACATGTGAAGCATTTACTGTAGAGTTCAATTTCTTTTTTTTATTTCATGTATTTTTTTATTTTCTTTTTTATTTCATGTATTATGAATTTACACGATTTCTTATTTCATTTCTTTTCCACCAAAGAACAGTAAATAGAGTGCAAGCAATTTAAGTACAGGAAGAAGAAAATGCAGTGAAATAAAAGATGTTAAGTAGATAAGATAAAAATAGTTAAAGAACATTAGATTTTAACTGCTCGTATATCCTTTTTTTGGCATGGAAACGTCAATTTCATATCACAACAAACAAATTAATTTCACATCTGAGTTTGATTTTCCACTGTAAAAAAAGTTGTACCACCATTCAAACATTTTCAAGGAAACAATTTTACTGTGCTAAATTATCGTTATGGACAACACTAAAATATGGAAATTTACAGAATTGTGAAAATTCCTACTAAAACATAGCAAAAACATCAAATTAATCTTTGGAAATGGCACAAATACAAAAATTTACAAAATTGCTTAGTTCAACTCAACTCATTTGTTTTACCCAGTTAGGTGGTTATACTTTTAGTTTTTACTGACTTTCTTAAATTTCCGTATTTCTGGGATTTCCTTACCTCTTTGTTTAGTAGTGGTACTGGTTGTTTTTCCGATTTCTGTAAGTTGGTAATTTCTCTTTGAAGTAAATTTTCCTATTTCAGTAAATTCATGTTTACTATGAATTTACGTGATTCAGTAATTCTATAATTCAAAAAGAATTTCCGTAAAAGTTTTAATATTTAGTGTTGTTTGTCAATTTTCCACATTGTGATTGTGTTTGTTATTATCTTTAGGCGGGCAATTGTAGTTGTTTGGTGGAAGTTTATCAAATCTAACCGTATGTTTTAGACTATAATCGAATATCTGTTCGAGTACGATTATGGACTCAAGGAATTCGAAGAGATAAAGACCAAGTTGCAAGATCTGCAAAAATGTCAGAGGAAGCTGCTCTTGAACTGGGAGCAGAAATTGTTGCAAATGCCGTAACATTTATAATCGGTTTGATGGCAATTTTGTTGCAGCAACATATTGCTTCTGCTACAGAAAAAAAGAGGGAGTCAAGTCAGTGGAATGATATTGAGCGAAATGAAATGAATTTGCTGGAATTACGAGAAAATGTTCTTCATTTGGGATCGTCTGTGAATGATTTACAAGAAAAAATTGAAGAACTGAATCGGACTATCATTTTAATGAAGACTTATAACAAACAAAGTGTTTCTAAAAAAGACTGACTGTTTATTTTAGTTAATTATGTTTTTCATTGCACATTATTTTTAATTATTTATGCATAATTGTTGCCCTATAAGCATTGCTGTGATTTTAGGTTTTATATCAGCATGTTCCGCATCGGCGGCTTACTGCTGAATATACAGGGTGGGCCAAAAGTAGGTATACAGTTATTAAAAGTAGGGTTTAGGTTTAAAAAGTAAGTTTATAGTTCTCATTTAGGCACTTTTAAACTTCAAGAATGCTAGTTATACCTTAGACAAAACTATGTAATCTCTTAAGTGCTCAAAATCTCCTCCGCCAACATTGCAACATTCTTCACACCTGTCCAAAACACTCTGACACCCATTTTCTTTGCTCTTCATTTAAATTATTTGCCATTAAACCTAAAATAATCAAGATTTACAAAACTGTACTACCTTCCAACCAGCTAGAAAACTAATGTAAATTCAAGTTAGAATTATAATCTAAAAAATAAACAATGTTTGTGCTACTTAACAAGTAACATAAAGTACACTGCATGTAACTTCAAAGCATATAAAAAATTACTTTAATAACTGTATACCTACTTTTGGCCCACCCTGTATAGTACACAAATATGACCTATTACGAGTGTTTTAGGGAAAGTTTGTGTCTGTTTGCTACCGGCATTGGCTTTAAGTTCATTTTTATTTAGCTCTACTGGTAATGATAACGTTTATTCAAGTTGATACAAGTTCTTACCGAGCATGCAAAAAACTTCAATATTCGTCAACGTTTCGAACAGCTATACAGCTGTTCTTCATCAGGACTAATAAATAAACGAAAGCACGAGTGAGGCAATATAAATAGTGTGCTACACAATCCAAAGAAAAAGGTAAAACAAAACGTTTAAAAGCGAACAATAAACAACTGTAGATTACGCCAAATTATCATAAATTTCAGAATAAAAACAATTTTCTTTATCATCGATTGCATTTTTAGAATTATGAATAAAAAAAGATTCAAGAAAAAAGTTTGAAAAGAAAAACAAATTCATCGTTAGCCGATAACAAGGATATTAAAACACGTGTTGTGCTGCTTTATGTTGCAAGATACTTTGAGGCTTTGTCAAAAATTTTAAGAAACGTAGGAATTTTGGTTTGTAGCAAACCGCATTTGACTTTAAAAGACATTTTACCAAAGGCAAAAGACTCGGTTTAAAGGTCATCTAGACCTGGTGTAGTTTACCAGATTCCTTGTCGAGATTGCACTGGTATTTACATTGGGGAAACTGGACGGGCTTACAAAACAAGATTGGCTGAGCATAAAAGGGATTTGAGGCCAGAAAATCTGGCAAAAGTTGATGACAACAATTTGAATAAAAAAACGGCGTTGGTTAAGCATGTCATCACCAAAGATCACCGAGTTGACTGGAATCATAGCCAAATTTTAACCTTTGAAACAGGTTTTTTTGTTTTTTTTTATTTTTTATTTGCCATATTTATCCTCCATTCACGAGAAAGCAATGTATC
The DNA here is from genome assembly GCA_963675345.1 of Trididemnum clinides. Lineage (NCBI taxonomy): Eukaryota > Metazoa > Chordata > Ascidiacea > Aplousobranchia > Didemnidae > Trididemnum > Trididemnum clinides. The sequence continues at coordinate 33,972,185 of OY776290.1, read as the reverse complement.
GTTATGTTTTGGACGGTAAGTCCGCACTCGCTTGGGAGTTGCCATTTTCGGGTCACCTGTCTTCCACATAAAGGTGGGGCGTCCCGTTAAGTGCCTTGCCCAAGGACACAACAAGCGAACTTGCCGGCTTGTTCACCACAATCTCCCATAAATGCCGAGTGCCAAGCAGGGAGGCTGTAAATACCATTTTTTAAAGTCTTTTGGTATGACTCAACAAGGGGAATGAACCCCAGGTCTACCGACTGCGAAGCGGGTGCTCTAACCACTACGCCATCGCGATTTCTTGAATCTTTTTTTATTCATAATTCTGAAAATGCAATCAATGATAAAGAAAATTGTTTTTATTCTGAAATTTATGATAATTTGGCGTAATCTACAGTTGTTTATTGTTCGCTTTTAAACGTTTTGTGTTACCTTTTTCTTTGGATTGTGTAGCACACTATTTATATTGCCTCACTCGTGCTTTCGTTTATTTATTAGTCCTGATGAAGAACAGCTGTATAGCTGTTCGAAACGTTGACGAATATTGAAGTTTTTTGCATGCTCGGTAAGAACTTGTATCAACTTGAATAAACGTTATCATTACCAGAAGAGCTAAATAAAAATGAATTTATCAAAAATACCTGGTAGCCAGAATAACAGTATATTGGCTTTAAGTGTTGAAAAACCCTATAAAATTATTAAATTAAGATAAATTTGACAAAGGATCTTTGTATCTTACGAGAAATTGTGTCAGTAGAAGTCATTGACTGTTGCTTGAAGATGCAGAGCGTTGTGCCTACCTGTTCCTTAAATATGTCCTGCGAATGGGCCTACATTTGCAATGACAATAAAATAGAACCAAAAACCAAGTGCATTTCTGAAGAAATGAAGTTCGTGAAAAAGGGTGGGAAAGATATTGAAGGAGGAAGATGCATAAATTGAAAAGATGGGAAGTTACGTTTTAGTGAAAAAGGCAGGTAAATAATAAGGAAAAATCGCATGGAGGAGATCATGCATAAAGACAATAATTGGGATCGCATGACAGAAGCTAATATGGTAGAGGGACGCTCCAAAAAGGTCATCAGGGGGTGATAGCGCTATAAGCAACGAAACCAGGAAAGGCGGTTGGATCCTGAACTATGTGCAGAGATGGTATCTGCCAGAGGAGAGGCAGGGATTAGCGTGATGATGGGACTCTCAACGAGTGTTGGACAGAAAAGGAATGCCGGATGTATGGCAAATAAGTGTGCTGGAGTGAATTTTCAAGGGAAATTGTAAAGCATAAAAGGCAGTAAAGCTGATAGAGCATGCAATGAAGATTGTTAAAAGAATGCTGGGGAGGATTCGAGAATTAGTAGATGTTGATGCAATTCAATTTGATTTTGTGCCAGACAGATGAACGACAGGTGCATTGTTATGAGGAGAATGCAAGACGAATATGGAGAAGTTGTACAGGTGTTTTGTGGTAATTGAAAAGGCATTTGATAGAGTTCCAAGAAAAGTGAGGGATGTGGAGGAAAGGTTTTACTGACGTAATTATATGAGCGGTGATGAGTCTTTATCCCAGGGCGAGATAAAAGTTAAAATGGGATCAGAGTTGACTGACAGATTTTGAGTGCAATTTTGTGCTAAAATGCACCACTTGAGGAAAGAGGGTAAAGGAAAACTCGGTGCTGTGCACAAAATGCTCTAAATGGTATATGCGCAAAAATTGAGCGCCTTTAACTCTGGCAAAAGGTTTTGTTTGTGAAGGATGAGTTCACGCAATAAATGGAATCGTAAAACTAGATGAAGAATTTTCACATTATAACCAAGCAGAGAATGTGAAGAATTTTTGTTAATTAGTGACAGGTTGTATGCCAGTGGTGGAAGTGAAGCAGTAGTGACAGCTAGAACAAGAATTAGATGGATAAAATTCAGAAACGTGGGGACCTGCTTCATGGAAGAAAACTTCTGTTTAAAATAAAAGACTATCAAAGTGGATTTGGGTGGACGGTGCTCTTCCGTAGCAACACATGATGCCTAAGAAAGATCGAAATGGCGACTGTGTGAGCTGAAAAAGCAATCATACCAGCAATGTGTGAAGTTAAATTGATTGGGAAACGGAGTAGCCAATAACTTATAAAGATTAGCTGAGTTTAGAAAAGACATTGGACGGTCTGACCAGAATAAATAAACAGCATTGGCATGTGCATGTTGTATGAAAAGATGGTGATGTGTTGAGATGAACGTACAATTTTGAAGTAGTTGCAAGAAGAGGACTTGGGCGACCGAAGATGACGTGAAGAAAGCTCGTGGAGAATATATTGGACTACAAAAGGGTGCCACCGACAGAACAAAGTCGTGTAATGCCGTGTACAAACATTTTAGAAGCATAAATGTGAAGTAAATTCGACCATCTTTAATGAAGACAAAAACCGGAATTGAAAAAATTGACTATCTCGAAGCCCTTAATAAACACCATCCAATGCTCGCTCGTATGCTGAAAATGTGGATGTTGAATGTACCCATTAGTGTAGATGAAGACTTTGCGATCACTACTGCACTAGCAAAGAGTTTACGAGTCTCAAATGGTGATTAGTATGCAGACGTGGCACGCAAAAGTATTAGTAGCTCGTGCTAATGCTTCAGAGCATCGAAAAACAAGTTTGTTAAGAACTCCTCTGGAATCAAATAACATTCTTCTTCCCTCCCAGGCCACCATTCAAATTTTGGTTTTTTACCACTCAATGCCAACCCTTTCTTGTCAAACTTTAGCGCCATCGCTATCTCGGCTTTTTTATTGCATACACTTTGGCATTTTTTACTGTAATTTATAATCGCAGACAAAATCTATTGTGTACATTAGGTACCAGTAAGCTTATACAGAATTGGTTTTTCTTTCAGGTGCAGCAACCGCACACTAATTTCATTTTTTGTTTTTTTAAGTTTAAAGTTGTGCGTCTTAAATGTAACGTTTGTTGCTACATCTCGTTTTTGGCAGTGGCTTTGTTGTGTTCTGTTTAGCAGGCCATATATAAATGCACAAAGTAACTACATGTTATTCGTCGAAAAATCGTATCTTGTCAAACAGTATGGACAGCACTTGTGCTTTTCATTATGCAACTGTTTTGTCTTTAATACCTGCGTTTCGTTTTTACAAAATTCTTGAAAGATGAGTTAAGTACACCTTTTAAATGCCCTACGTTTTTCGACGGTACCAATACAAGAGCTTTCATCGCTAGACTCAAATAAGAGTGTCGTGATTAGAACAGGAAATTTAATGCTAACTCGCAATGGTAGCGTCATGAGTGTCGTATAACATCCTCGTGGTTGCTGCATCTTCCGAAAGACACTAAGCGAGTTCGAACTAAGTTGTATGTATATAACCAGAGGAGCCAGTCTTATACGTGCTTCTTCGTGTGAAGAACTTTTTACAGACATGAAACAACTTTGCCTCAAAAATACCACTTAGTCATTGCTACTTTTCCACTAAAAATCTCAGTTGAACACCAACGCATTGTCTCGTAATCTTCATATGCAAAAAACTGAATTCTTTTTAATCAAAACGTAAACGACAACAGCAGCAGAGTTAATAGCAGCAAACACAGTAAGCAGCTAGAATCTGTTACAAAGTTATTGTACCAACGGTCAAACGAGGCATTTATTCGATGTATATTCTATGAAAATCATTGCCTCCAAAGCCAGCATTGCACTTGGGGCATTTCCTCTGTCTTGTTTCGTATCGAGTTTTAATACACTTGATGCAGAACACGTGAAAGCATTTCGTAAGAACAGCGTCTTTGTTGTTAACGTTGCAGCATGGGCAGCGGAGTTTGGTCTGAAATTTAGAGATACTTTAACGATCAAAACCGGTAGTTATACATAGGCATAGTAAACATAGTACTGGCACAGTGATGATAACTGAAGCTTTTAATGTTAAATCTCATTGCATCCCCTCAATGCTTAAATCTAAACTCATAAAATTAATTTTTTTTGAAAGGACAGAGGTAAGACTTCTTTATATCAGTGCGACTGGTTTTCGGTCGCACACCTCTCCTACTATCTTTGTATCGGTACTATGTCTATTATGCCTATTTATAACCACCTATACAAAACTACCTCAAGAGTTGTGATTTCTCACATGTAATTGGAGTAAGATCCTAAGAAAAGATCAAATTCTACTCGTAATGTAACAAAAACCTGAATATTTGTGTACCTCAAGTTAGCGACTACATTCGAAATTAAGTTTTGATAACTTTTGTTCAATATGTCCAGCAATCGGGGACCTTTCCTACTGAGCGTGAGAAATTCGGACCATCAAGTTATCCGCTATTCAAGTCCACACTGCCACACATTTCTATACTAATGAGCTGATAGAATCTCACTTTGTATTCTTTAATTTCTTCCATTAGTACTTCATCAGCGCTATACAACCCTTCTGTTTTTTTGTGTTTTTCAAGTTTGCGTCTAAGACGAGCACCTTCCTCCTGAAAGCAAGTTAAGTTTCTCAATACGTTCATCCCATCAAACGTAGTTGAATTCAGTTTTCAAAAGTCTAGTCAAATCTATTATGTGGCTTGTAAAAATTTAGCATAAAAACAAATTACTTCAACAAAATCCATATTTTCATCCTCCCATATAATGTACAGGCATGAGCCAAACACAACATCTGTTCCGTTTCCGGTTTACTTGTGCGTCTACGGGAGCACAAAACTAACGGCCAACAATTTCACTTTAGCAACGTCTTTTTTGGATATCTCGAATACTATGATCCCACATATGACGTACAAATGATAATCACATCAGGGCCGTCAACTCTACGACCAGTGAAAGTCAAACATTGCGCAGTATTAACACTGGCAACTGATTTTCGACTCTTACTTCGCACTTGAACATTTTGAATCCGGCTTTATTTCTTGTTTGGCTTAATTCGAGAAACTATCATTGTTGCGGTTACCCTTCCTCTTTCTTGGGATGGAGCACGGCAAGAAGCGACTTTATAGATTCATGTCGTAAACCTAATTAGGCTAGGGGAAAAATGGCAAGCCCATTTCGAACCAGTCATGAATGCAAATTACAGACTGGTGGTCCCAACACCAACAGGGTAGACTGCCGTTGGTGGGTTCTCTAAAAGTCGCCTCTTTCGACCTGCTGGGTGAGCAGCTTTACTATTCTAACCCGGTAAAGCACTGGTCACCAAAATTATTTTTGGCCATGCCATTAAAATCGTCTCAACATTTTATTTGGTGTAATTCGATTTGAACATTTTTCCCACATGATAACGCAAAATTATATTAACTGATCATGCATGGATGCTACATCACCTGCAACCTGCTTAACTTGAAATGTTCTTCGACCAGATTTTCGACTTTAATATCTACTTGCTCTTGCAGATTCGAAACTTTCAACTTCTGTTTCTCTAAATCTCGCTTTATATCTTCAGTTGACTGAGTCATCTCGACAGCCTGTAATGAAATAATCTCGAATAGTCGTAGCTTTATCTTTTATTTTTTCCGTGCTTCACCGGTAAAAGAATAGTGAAGCTGTTTACCCAGCATGTCGTAAGAGGCGACCATTGGGTACCTACCAATTGCAGTCTGACTGTTAATGGTGGAGTTGCCAGCTTAATTGCTTGGTTGGACCACTCATGCCAGAAAACGGAGGTTGGGGGTAAGCAAGGGCATGCTCCCTGTAGAAGAATTTTGCTCCAACAAATCCCCATGACCAGAAAAAATATACAAGTGGCCCCCAGTCCCCGGCAACTCTTAAATGGGCAGGGGGTGCGAAGAATCTCCGGGTTTAAATCTGAATGTCATGGAATAAGATTTGGTACATTAAATGTGGGAAGTCTTTGTGGAAGGAAAACGGAAGTGTGTGAAGAACTGAGAAAGAGAAAAGTTGATGTGTGCTGCATCCAGGAAGTAAGATGGAAAGGCCAAGGGGCTCGTTTTGTGGGTACTTTGGGACGAAGGTATAAACTGGTGGTCAGGAAATGATGCAGGATTCGGAGGGGTTGGAATTTTGGTGAAAGAGGAAATATCTGGGAACGTTGTGGAAGTTAGAAGAAAAAGTGACAGAGTAATGGCAACTGTGCTAACTTTAGGTAGAGAAGTGATGCGTGTAATATGTGCGTATGGGCCACAAAGTGGAAGACCAGATGCAGAGAAAGTTCGTTTTTATGATGGAATGGGAAGTGAGTGGGACTTGGGAAGTTCTAGTGAAATAATTGTTTTTTTAGGGGATTTTAATGGACATGTGGGGAAATGTGCTGAGGGTTTTGAAGGTGTACACGGGGGAAATGGTGTTGGAAAAAGAAATGCAGAAGAAGATTGCTGGAGTTTTGTGATGAGAGAGAGCTGTGCGTGGCAAATACTTGGTTTAAAAAGACAGACAAAAGGAAAATCACTTATAGTGCCGGTTGGAACAGAAATTGATTTTGTGCTTGTGGGGGAAAAATACAGAAAGCATATGAGGGATGTAAAGGTGATTCCATGGGAACTTCAGCACAGGATGGTGGTCGTAAATCTAGATAAAAAGGTTCTAAAAAAGGTTGTGATAAAAGAACGGATCATAAGAAGAAAGATTTGGAAGTTGAATGAAAACCAAACGAGAGTGAGATTTGAAAAAAGAGTAAAAGAACTAGTGAGCACAGATGCACCTGATTTGTGGAAAACTTTTAGGGATGGTGTTTTAAAGGCATGTGACGAACTGCGTGGGAAAAAGAAGTCTAGGAGAGAACAAGGAGACATGTGGTGGTGGAATGAAGAGATCAAGGATACCATAACAAGAAAGAAGGCGGCATTTAAAGAGCTGTGCAGATTCCCATCAGAACAAAATAAAACTCAATACAAACGTATAAGAAATCAAACAAGAAAAATTGTGGCTAGAGCTATGAGAATGGAAGCTGATCAGGAATTGAATAATTTATATCAGAATTCTGATAGTGTTTTCTACTTCCTTAGAAGAATGAAAAAGGAAGGGAAGGATGTGGAAGGAGGAAGGTGCTTGAGAGGAGGAGATGGACGGTTGGGTTTTATTGAAGAAGACAGGGCAAAAATTTGGAACACATGGAAAAGATCACGAATGAAGAGAACGATTGGGACCGCATGGTGGAAACTGATTTAGTAAAAGGACCAGTGGAAAAAGTGGTTCGTGATGAAATTGTGGAAGCAATGCAAAGTATGAAATTAGGAAAGGCAACTGGAACATCTGAAGTAAGTGTGAAGATGATAGTTGCAAGTAGTGAAATCGGGGTTAAAGTGATGATGGAACTATGCCAGCGTGTATTGGATGGTAGAGGAATGCCTGATGAGTGGAAAACAAGTGTGATTGTACCTATCTTTAAAAGAAAGGGTGATGTGATGAGCTGTGGATGATACAGAGGAGTGAAACTGCTAGAACATGCCATGAAAATTGTTGAAAGGGTACTAGAGAGGCGAATACGAACACTCTGCACCAATCAACAGCCGCCTCAACGTGGTGGTGCGGTCCCCGACCCCGTTTGGGTTGGGTCGAAATGGCTGTTGGCCTTCCCGGGGGTCCCAGTTACCCCGAGCACTCCCCTTCATTTTTTCGCTATGCTGCCCCCTGAACGACCGCAGAAGGGCAGCACACAGCATCTACAAAATTGGTCGCCTGTCTTCACTTTTTCTTTTCTCCTGCCCTACTCTTGCCCTTCTTTGTCTCCTCATTCTTCTTCTTCTCCTGATGAGCGGTAACGTTCATCCCAACCCTGGCCCCATCTTTCCTTGCTCTGTGTGCGCTGGAAATGTGACCTGGCGGGGCAAGTCAGTGCAATGCTGCACCTGCTCCAAATGGGTCCATCTAAGGTGCTCACAACTTTCCCTGTCCAAATTCAGAGCTCTAGCTAGCTCTCACTCTTGGAGCTGCTTCACCTGCCGTAACACTGTGACCTCCCCCTCCTTGGACTCCTCCGACACGTATACCTCCACTGTAGAATCTGGCCCCCCTCTACTGATGCTGCACTCATGCGTCACCCTCACCTCCAAACCTCCTATCCTCCATCTGCCCATTCTATATCCCCTTCCTCTGCCCCTTCACCACCGTCCCTTGCTCCTGGCCATTTTTCTACGCCTCCTGCCTCCTCTCCTCCCCTGACTCTCTCAGGGTTCTTCAATGGAACGCTGGAGGTCTCTGTGCCAGGAGCACTGAACTACTTCACTTTCTCTCGTCCTATCCAGTCGACTTTATCTGCATCCAGGAATCCAATCTTAACTCTTCTTCCTCTTTCCGGATTCCTGGTTTCTCTGCTCTGTGCTCTGATCGCACCCACTCCCGGTCTGGCATTCTCTCTCCTGACGCCACGCACGCTAGCGGCGGCGTTGTCATTTTTGTCAGGCAGGGCCTATCCTTTTCTGAACTTTCTACCTCATCTCTTTCTTTGCTCGATCCCTACTCTGATTATGTAGGGGTCAACATCTCTCTTAACAACTCCTCCTCGATGTCATTTCTTAATGTGTATGCCTCCCCTATTCGCTCCTCCCCAACGGATGGCAGAACCGATTCCTTTTCTCCCTCCATCCTTCCCTCCTCCAGAAATCTCTTCATTCTGCGGGACTTCAATTGCCATCACCCCCTCTGGGACTCAAGAGATACTTCCGACCCCCGTGGGGAGGAAGTATTCGACTGGGTCATCTCTTCTGACCTCCTCCCCCTCAATGACTCTAACACACCTACTCTTCTCCATCGCTCCTCTCCTTGCATCTCCTTTGCTCCTTCTACTCTTGCCTTTTCTTGCTCCTGGGAGGTGCTTCAGGACCTGGGTTCTGACCATCTACCAATTCTTCTATCCGCTCTTCTCTCTCCGGTCTTTTGCTCCAGCGAGCGTCCCCCTTCCTTCAATTTTCAGAAAGCTCGCTGGGATGGCTTTGCCTCCTACTTTGACTCTCACTGTCCTTCTGCAGAGGAATACTCGTCTCTCTCTCTCTTTCCTCTGCTGATGCTCTCTGGCACTGAATGCGGCCAAATCTTCCATTCCTTTTGGCAGCATCAAACGCCCTCCTATAGCCTGGAGGTCTGCTGAGGTGGAAGAAGCGGTTAGTGAAAGACGCAAGGCTTTTGCTGCCGTTCACAGAAGTGATGAAGATCGCCAGGCTTACATCTCTGCCTCTCGACGTGCCTCGTCAGTCATTGCCAAGGCCAAGGCTGAGGCATGGCAGACGACTTGCTCTTCTCTTTCACCTAAATCTAACCCTAAATCTGTGCACTCTCTTCTTCGCTCTATCGCTAGCTCGTCTTCCTCCTCTCCTAACTTTCCTAACTGCTCTTCTCCCAGGGAATTGGCTTCGGTTTATGCCGCTTACCTGAGGTCTCACTTTTCCGTTTCTCAGCCAGAGGCTACCTCACTGAGCTCCGCCGAGCCACGTGCCCTGTGGAGTCTCACTCGTCCTTTTGCTCTCCTTTCTCTCCCGCTGAATTTTATGCGGCTGCCTCCAACCTCTCCTCGTCCACTGCCACTGGTCCAGACAAAGTTGCCTATCCCATGCTAAAGCATCTTCCTCGCCCTGGCATGGATTTTCTTCTCCACATCTTCAATCTTTCCTGGTCTTCACATTCCTTTCCTTCCATCTGGAAGACATCTTCTATTATTCCCATACATAAGATGGGAAAACCTCTCGACTCTCCTGCTTCCTTTCGGCCTATCTCTCTCACCTCCTGCGTATCAAAGCTGTTCGAACGCATCATTCTATCCCGTCTTCTCTTTCTGGAATCTAATTCCATTCTCTCTCCCCGCCAGGCCGGTTTCCGCCCTGGTCGGTCTACACTTGATCAAATTCTGTACCTTTCTCAGTCCATTTTGGATGGGTTTAACAAACCCAGGCCAGGCTCTCAGACGATTCTCTCTACTATCGATTTCTCTAAAGCTTTTGACTCTGTCTGGCATCCCTCCCTTTTCCACAAACTGATTTCGGCTGGCCTCCCTCCTTGCTTTGCTCGTTGGACTCAATCTTTCCTTTCTGATAGGCGCGCTCCTGTGGTCTTTCAAAATCACAAAAGTCGTTCCTTTCGAGTCCGTCGAGGTGTTCCGCAAGGATCCGTTCTTGGCCCTGTACTTTTTTCCCTATTCATTAATGATCTTCCAGCATCTCTGCCTTCTTCCGTCAGTTGCTCTCTTTACGCTGACGATCTGGCCATTTGGTCCTCCTCCCCCTCGGTCCCTACTGCGGTGGAGGCCACACAAGGAGCTCTGTTTCGATTGGAGCGCTGATCTGAGTACTGGTGTCTTCCTCTCAATCCGAGCAAATGTGAGGCCTCGTTCTTCTTAGTGGACCCCCACCAAGCTAACCTCCAGCCCAACCTCCTCTTACTCGGCTCCCGCCTCCGTTTCAATCCCACTCCAACTTTTCTTGGGGTCACCTTCGACTGCACTCTTTCCTTTTCTAAACATGTATCTTCGCTGAAGGCCAAGTTTTTTCCATGTCTCAAGGCCTTACGCTGTATCTCTGCTTCCTCATGGGGCCCCTCTAAGGAGTCCCTCTCTCTTCTGTACAAATCTTTTTCTTCGGACCCTTCTCACTTAGGCTTCACCCGGATGGTTTCCTTTCCTAAGCGCTACCAATTTCACCACATTGGAACGCCTCCACCGAGCGGCTAGTCGGCTGCCTCTCGTCCTCTCCTATCCCTCTACTACTCACCGAGGCTTCTCTACCTCCCCTACGAGTCACCCTGGCTCATTTCACACTTTTTTCTTATGAGCGGGCTCTTCGTCTCCCAACCTCCTTTCCTATATCAGGTTTGGCCAGACTTGGAGTGAAACCAAGACTCTGCAGATCGTCCTGGAGAGCTTTTGCGTCCACTCACCCGCTCATGCTTCCTTCTACTTGTTCTAGGGTGGCTCTTCTTGCTTGCCCTCCCTGTCCTCCTTGGAACCTGCCCTCGTTCACCAAGGAGTCCACCCTTTCCTCTCCATGCTCTTGCTCTGATCCTCCTCACTCTCGCCAAGGTGCGGCTCTCGCCCATCTTGACTCTCTCCTCCCTCATGATCTGGTACTCTGGACAGACGGCTCTGTTCCTTTTCCTTTTGGCAAGGGTGGCTCTGGCGTTCTTGCCAACTGCTCTCTCTGTGGCACTGAGGCCACTCTTTCCTTTTCGGCAGGCCCAGTTTGTTCAAGTTTTTCCGCTGAAGCCTGCGCCATTCTGCACGCTCTTTGCTGGTCTCGGCAACACCATAAAGTCTGCCCTTTCTCTTCCCTTCTCCTCCTGTCTGACTCTCGTTCTGTCCTCGCCACCCTGTCCTCTCCTCCATCTTTCCTCTTATCTCAAACTCTGTGGCAGATCTGGCAGGAACTGACTTCTCCTTCCTCCTGTTCTATCAGGCTACAATGGATCCCTGGACACTCGTTTCTCCCGGGGAACGACGCGGCTGATGAGCTTGCCAGACGGGGTGGCTGCTTGCGCCCTCCGCTATCCCTTGTAGTCTCTCTCCTCTTATCTCTCGTCTTTTCTCGAACTGGAGGCGTACTGTCTCCTCGAAGTATTTTGACACACAGGTTCCCTCGATTTCCACTGAGGAACTTGTGCTTCCTCGTCATGCTCGCTGTGCCCTCTCTCGTCTTCGCTGCAATGGACACAGTCTTCTTTTAGGTTCTTATCTCTCTAGATTTGACAGAATCAAGAATCCTTCCTGCAGCGCCTGCTGACACTCGTCCCAGGACATCTCTCATCTCATTCTGCACTGTCCAGCTACGGACTCTTTGCGCTGCTCACTCTTTGGCGACTCTGTCTCTCTACGACCTCTGGTCCAGACCCTGGGGAGTTGCCCGGCTTCTGGGGCTCTATGGTCTTCCGCCATGCCCCATCGTTCGGAAGGGGTCGGGTAACCAACAACAACAACAACAATACGAACACTAGTCAATTTGAATGAAATGCAGTTTGGATTTATGCCAGGAAAAGGAACAGTGGATGCGATATTTATTGTGAGAATGCAGGAGGAATATCAAAAGAAGGACAAGAAGTTGTATATGTGTTTTGTTGACATGGAAAAAGCTTTTGATAGAGTGCCAAGAAAAGTGATGGAGTGGGCCATGAGAAAGAAGGGTCTATCAGAAGTAATAGTTCGGGTAGTTATGAGCCTGTATGATGGTGCAAAGACAAGAGTGAGGGTGGAATCTGCATATTCAAGGGAATTCGAAGTAAAAGTTGGTGTAAATCAAGGATCTGTGCTGTCACCACTATTGTTTGCAATAGTGGTGGACGTAATTACAGAAAATGCAAGAAAGAGTGTGGTTAATGAATTGCTATATGCAGATGACCTTGTTATCATGAGCAAAGACATGGAGGACTTGAAGGAAAGATTTTGGAATTGGAAGGATGCACTGGAAAGTAAAGGTTTGAAGGTCAACACCAGAAAAACAAAATTGATGGTAAGCGGGTCAGAAGGCAAACTATACAAAAGCAAGATAGATCCATGTGGAGTTTGTGGGAGGAGAGACATGGCCAATTCAGTGTTGTGCACAAAATGTGGAAGCTGGGTTTATGGCAAATGTGCAAAAATAAAGAGAGTTACCGCTAGGTTGGCAATGCATTTAGTTTGCTCGAAATGTAAAGGAATAATGGAAGGGACGATGGATTCGATCGAGAAGTTGTGCGATGAAGTGGAGACAGTGAATGGATTTTGTTATTTGGGAGACAGACTAAATTCTAGTGGTGGTTGTGAAGCGGCAGTTACAGCAAGAGTAAGAATCGGTTGGGTAAGATTCAGGGATGTGGAGAGTAGTTGCTAGGAAATAGGTTTCCTCTGAAGATGAAAGATAAAGTCTATCGTTGTTGTGTAAGATCAGCAATACTGTATGGAAGTGAGACATGGTGTCTAAAAGAAAATGAAAAAGCAATTTTAAGGAGAACGAAGAGACCTATGGTGAGAGCCATGTGCGGTCAGAAAGTGGTAGACAGGAAGACGACTGAAGAACAGATGGATATGTTGGGGTTGAAGGAACCTATAGACCGGTTAGCAACAGCGAATGGAGTTACATGGTATGGACATGTACTGAGGAGGGATGACGATAGTGTTTTGAGGGTTGCTCTGAATCTTGAAGTGAGTGGCAAGAGAAAGCGAGGACGACCGAAGAAGACCTGGAAGAAGCAAGTGGAAGAGGAGACAGAGAAGATTGGTTTGAAGAAGGAGGATGCCCCGAGACGAGACAAGTGGAGGGACCGAGTGCGAGCAATTGCAGAAGGAATGGGGTAAATCCGGCCATCTCTGTTAAAGGGACAACACCGGATAAAAACTGAATCATAACTACTTATCTTTTTATCACGGATGTTTGATGCGCTTTGAAGTTTCCAGCAGCGACGGCATGAATGCCTTTCTACCGCAAACTCGGCATCATAGCAAGAACAGTAGCCACAGAAAAGTGCTTTTATCGTGCCAAGATATGTTGTCGTTCACTGTTTCTTTTTATTGGGATGGGTACACTCTAACGAACGAAACATTCAAGACTCCACATGGCAATCCCAATCGACCTCAGGGTACGGCAAAGCAGTAGTCAACATCGAACAAGTCATGAATACAAACTGTAGACTGCTAGCCCACCATCAAGGTAGTGTGCCATTGGTTGGTTGCCGGTAGTTACAATCAACGGCACGCTACTTCACTATTGTAACCCGGTAAAGCACAGGTAGCCAAGATACAAAACTGTACCTTCCTCTTGTGCAGCTCCATCGCTTGCGTGCGGAGCATCACTTCCTTCTCCATCGCCATGATCTGATTCTGCATCGCTCGCTCTTTCTCCTCCAAATGTCGAACCACTTGATTCTGTGCTTCGACCTGTGACAATAGCGTTGTTTATGACATAATAATAAGGCGATGACAATGCTGTGGCACCTGCATGTGTAATGTGACAGATTGATCTTGTAAAACACTCTTTTCTTCTTGAAGCAATTTTTGGATTTGGTTCGCTTTGATCCTCTAAAATAAAATAATTACACGTTGTACCAGCGATGCAACTGGAGGATTCTAGTGGCTCTGACTGCACTCACGGCGTCCTCTGAGCCACAGCGCAAGATAAATGATCGCGTAGCGGTTGGGGGGTAGGGAGCACAATGCTTACACCAAATTACTCTGAAACCTGTGCAAACAAAGACAATCAAGATGCGCAGCCAACTTGCCTCCGACATTAGCTTGAAATTGGCATCGTCTTTCTCTCTCAGTTGTTGCAACAACCTTAAATTCTGTTCTTGCATATCTTCGAATGCTTGTCCGGTGACATCCATCTCAGCAAGAAGTGCCTCTTCCTCTTGTTTCGTTGCTGCAAGGTTGCGACGTTGCTCAATTATTGTCTCTTCAAGAACCTACAAATACATAAACTGCAACCACTGGTTGAACCAATTATCAATGCTCGTGATGTGGATAAATTCTGATCTATTTAATTAGGCATATCGCTAGATCGGCTGATTCAGCAACTGTTTACCGCGTCTGCTACAGCAACTTGTACTGCAACTTCTGAGCAACAAGACTAACCGTTGTCTTCCTTGGAAAAAAGGCATGGCGTGAAATAGGACAACTGGACCACACTTAATCATACAAATAGAATTATGATAACAGATTCGGTCACTGAGAACAGAAAGTTCATTTTGAGCGAGTCATATTTGTACAAAAAATTCCCCAACATCAAGGTGTATGACACCACTGAAATGCCTTAAATAAAACACATTGGGCTTGCAATTCACTAACAATGCCGGCCGCACTGCAATGTGTATTACCTTCATTTTTCGTAGTGTTTCCGCATCCGGACCTCTTTGCCGCTGTTCCGCTTTATAAAACTTATTGCGCACTGCTTCAATCTCCGCGTCTTTGCGAGACATTTCCTCCTCTAGCATATTGTATTCTTCCTCCACCGACGAGAGCTTCTCCTTTAAACTTCTGTTCTCTTCCTCCATTCTGCCCACTCGACATCTCGCATCTTTCTCACTGGCCATGAGCTCCACCTGCAGGTGGCAGCAAGATTACGATCAGACCCGTTTTAGAGGAGTCGCTGTCGGTGCAGCGCGTTTCCACCACAGACACAACGACCAAGCAGGAAAAATCGTTGTACAAGCCTTTCCCAAGGGCACAACAATGCAGGCACTTCTTCCAACATTTTAACCGCAAAATCAGTTACTGAAAAGCGTCAAGCCATCGACGGCGACTGCATAAACACAAGCACATAATCACCTTCTCTCTCTGCTCCTTCGACATTCCTTTGTACATTTCCAACAATAATTTCAACTCTTTCAATCGATCTTCATTCGATCTGCCAAAAATTTGCAATTAAATGAAATTAACCGTACTTTCTAGTCCAGTGGTTCTCAACCTTTTTCGTGCCGTGGCCCACTTGGAGGAGCCACAAATCTTTGTGGCCCGGTTTCGTGCCGTGGCCAACCATTTTCGTGTGCCGTGGCCCACAGATTTTTGTGGCCGACTTTGATATGATGATGACAAAGTCGCTGAGATTAGTGTCAGATCCCATGGCAGCGGAGGTGATCTCCAAAAAAAAAACGTTATTGCCTCCCCAGTGCCGAGGACGGCCAGTTCGCCGGCGGAACCGGAGTTGATTTACAAAGGAAAATAAGGTCATTGGCCTCCAATTAACGGGTGCTGGTCGTGTGGCTCTTCATGTGCACCAGTATTTCTCAACCTCATTCGACTTGCAAACTAATTTTTAAAGTACGCCAACGTCTGTGGCCCACCCGACGTACGTGCTGTGGCCCACCGGTTGAGAACCAGTGTTCTAGACAGTAGTTGCAATCAGTGGCAAGACCCAGACACAAAAATACTGTTCCGTGCTTGAGCGCAGCGCTTATAGTAAAAGTGCTCCGTTTTGTAGTACTAATAACTCCGAAGCAGATATTAATTCAACTTGTTCTGCGTACAGTACAGCTAGTAAAACAGCGAGTAAGCAACAACTATAAACGTTATCTGGTGATCGTACGGGGTATAGCTTCGCGGAAATGCACTAAACTATACATTTGTATCAAAAGTAGACAAGTTCAATGCTCCGAGCGTTGCGTGCATCTTGGCCAAGCGAAACCGTTTTTTAGTTTCACGTTCACATTTCGGATACGAACTTCGACTGGCAACAACCTGAGGGACATGTGACTGCTGGCTCAAAAGATCGTTAAGATCACTTGTTGTTGTTGTTACCCGACCCCTTCCGAGGGATGGGAGCATGGCGGAAGACCATAGAGCCCCAGAAGCCGGGCAACTCCCCAAGGCCTGGACCAATGGTCGTAAACGGAGATAGAGTCGCCAAAGAGTGAGCGACGCAAAGAGTCCGTAGCTGGACAGTGCAGAATGAGATCAGAGGTGTCCTGAGACGAGTGTCAGCAGGCGCTGCAAGAAGGATTCTCGATAAGGCCAATCCTAGAGAGATAAGAGCTTAACAGAAGGCTGTGTCTGCAGCAGCGATGACACAGCTTAAGATCACTTCACACTTGCATTCTCCAACGCTTTTCATTCCTCAAGCACTCCAAGAGATGAAAACACCGTTGTTAGAAATATCACAAAAAACTAGCGAATTGCAGCATTTTCGTTTACAACCTACCCACACTTTCAACAAACTCACTTCAATCGTTCTGACACTTCACTCAAACATCTTTCCTTTTCTTCTAATTTTCCCAACAAAGAATCTCTTTCATCGCGAGTGAAAACCTCATTCGCTTTGCTTTTCTGTGTATCTGTGAAAGTATGCTACAATAAAAAAAACTGCGGGCTGCAATAATATCCAACTGATTGCAAATTCACGTCTGGAAATGACGGAGTTTGTTGCGCAGGCACTGTATGATAATTTTCTCTGCTTTTCACGTTCTAATAACCAGCAAAATTTATTAAAATTGATATCAAGTAATTAAAATGAAATGTTGAAACTCAGAAAGTTCAAAGCAGGTTCGGAAAATCTTGTAATGCTGAGCGCGAAGTTATTACACTTTTTGAGATGCGCCCTCATTGACATGTCAACAAACACCCGTGTTTCTGCCCTTAATACGTCAAATCCTTGTTTTTGGAGGTGACGATGTTCCGAGCGGTAAACTTTTTCTCTCCAAAACAGCATAATGATCTATTTTAGAGATCAATATTTTTAAAGTGGTCATGATCTGCTTTTCAAAACAACATGGAGATCTTTTTTGCAGATCAATCTCCTCTAAAAACCTGATTTTGACAAACTTTCTCAATCTGAGTAGAAAAATGATAACCAGTAAACTAGTGAGCATTTTCTTTCAAAACATTTCGCTTTATACTGAAAGCATCACCAATTCTAATTAAAATGTTACCTACTAGGCTAGGTTAAATTTTTCACTAGTTTACTATCATATTTCACTTCGATTAGCAAAAGAGCTCATTTTCATGTTCCCAGTTTCTTAATGTTTTTACGGGAAAACGAAGACTCTGCGGCCCGCGCATAACCTTATAAACCTTCCACACCCCCCCAAGGTTTAAGAACCCCTGGCTTAGCGCTAATGACTCGGTTTTGAGGATGGGAGGACAAAAATGCACTAAAAATAATAATTTCAAAGCAGGTCACTTCCCATGTCAATTACCATTACTACCAACCTGTATGTTCGGAGTCTCTATCTGTTTTTTCAGCAGGAGAGTTTTTATGTTTATCACCCGAGTTTTCATCGTCTCTATCGGGAAAGCCTTTCACTTCTGCTTGAAGACGGCTGATCTCATCCTGTTTTGCCTGAAACACACATAACGCAAGTTGATCAAGAACAACATCCTGGTCTACACACGATTATAACGACAGAAGTTTCGGCCTATTGTACTCTTTGAAAAAAACATTTCGCAAGAACTTCCTCTGTAGGGTGGCAGTGTTTTGCGGGAGAAACGCACAATACCAGCTTTGAGGCGGGTCTCAAAACGAGTATTTCTACAGAAAACTGCAAACATATTCCTTCGATCAAATGATTAGTGAGAACAAACTAAAGGTGAATCACTGAAAGCAGACGCATGATCATTACAGTTATATCGCTTGATTTTCAGTCCCATACACTACATTACAATGGGCACTCACTTTTGCCAGCTCATTTTGCAGATCTCTCATTTTTCGTTTGTATCGTTGAATTTCTCCCTTCAACTGCCGGTTGTGGTTTTGCAAACTATTGATCAAATGACGCATTTCACGGTTTACTGGACCTGCTTGTTCATTGGCTGCGAGATTCTGCTCTAGTTCCGCATGAATGGCTTCGTAATCGTGGCGTACCTAAAAAGTTTAAATGACGTTACTGCACCCAAATGCATAACGCATTACTCTTCTTCGCTCCGAGCGAACAAGATCACTTTGTCCATTTTGAGTAAAAATGAGATCAATCCTTTGATGCAAGAAAACGTTATGTCGGCAGCGTGGTGAGGGGAACTGAGCCACAAAACTTGTAAACAAATGACCACGAGTTCACAACTCAGACCTTCACAGTTTATTAGCTCACGGCCGAGCAGAAAAAGTGTTTGATTGTGAGCTTTAAGTTTATTCAACATGTGTGAGGTGCTGATGACCAGAAGATCATTCCTCACCTTGCTTGTCTCAACTAGATATACCTAATGGATCAGAATATAGCGTTTCATGCCCAGCCACTATACCCATGAAGAGGAGAAAACGCAGCAAGATCGTAATGTTAGTTTGCACGGCATAATGACGCTTTGCGGTCATCTTGTGCTCGACGTGTTGAATGGAATGATTAACTGTCGTAGAGGAATAGACCAGCAGACCTATTTCACACCAAACTGAACCTTAGAATCAAAGATTAAATTTCAAAAAAAGGTGCTAAACGCTCTTCAATAAATTTCACACACATTTTATAGACCTTACCTACACCTACCAACTGCACTACCAATATGCATATCTTTGCAACTTCATTTTTGAATTATTTTGCCAAGCATGCAAAGAAAAATACAGTTTAATGCGAATAGTTTAATGCACTTTGCATCATGAAGAAAGCAATACCTTGGCAAGAGTATCTTCCAATTGAATAAGTTCGTTTCGTAATTTTCGTTGAGATTGCAACTCATCGCACTACAGATATTTTAATTAGCTTGTAATGAATTAAAATTTAGAAACAGTCAGAAAGCAACTAGCTTTTTGTAAGCATAACAGTTGGAGATTCAGAACTTTTGTGCGAACCTCAAAGTAATGCTACACCGACGACTCGCGTAAAATGAGAATAAATTATATTCAAAGATATTTTATACTTTAAAACATTTAGCAATGCAAAAAGTTTCTGATCTAATCATCAGAGTGGTATTACACCAATTGAAAAACAACGGCATGTTATATACCGTACCTCGAGTTGTTCAATTCTGCGCAGATGATTATTCCTGGTTAACTGCAGCATAGTGCGAGTCTCGTCCACGACTTGCTTCATCTGAACGCTTTCATTAAACAAAACCGAAAACTGAGATTTAAGGGTTCTATACTCTGCTGATTGGTAGATCAACGCTTCTGGAATGTTCTTCGTCTGTTAAAAGAGAATTGTGATTGATACCTGATTATGATAAATCTGAACAACCATTCTTTCCAAATCGCAGCGAAAATTATGACTTAGTAACATAATACAGCTCAAAAATGGACCCAGTACTTTACCGGATTAGAATAGTGATAAGGCACCACAACCCAGAATCCCGTCAAAAGGCGACTATAATCCCATCAATGACAGTCTTTTTCCTAAATGAAGGCAACTAGTTTCATTTATAATTTCAACAGAACAACCGTTTCCACCTGCTTGATCACCGTGAATTTTCTGTTTACATTGGGTTGGGTGTGTGAAACTGGAGTCTCCATTTTGCGCTGTGTTTCAATTCCAAAGAAGAGCTGAGGTAAAGTAAACTCAATAACAGGCGCTGACTGGTCAGCTTCAAGTTTAATGCCTGTAAAGATCTGGATTGGGTGTGCTTGAAATATCGTGCACTTTGCGGCTGGATCGGTGACTATTAATCTGATCGCATGTTTGTTAACAAATATCAACAGTGCCAGTGAGGCGTTGTAGTTGGTCTAAAAACCTTCAACCTTCTCCTTAGCACATTAAGCTTACGCTAGTTTTAAGTTTTTCCAGTTCTTTTAAAATCTCTTGTTGTTCCGATTTCATTTTTTCAAGTTCCTGCAAACGACTTTCTGCTAAAAGTCGATCTTCATCAAAAGGGCTCCTGTCACCAGACTGCAACAAATTGTTCATGTTATTAATCGATGTGATACTTTTCTAACCTAAGAGCAAAGGCAGTTTCCATTACGCCTGCAATTTACGCCTAATGGAAACCAGCCTCAATGAAGAACCACAGAATGATTCTATGCGTAGTCCTATTGTGATTACTATTCTCCAATTCTAGAAAATCGTAACCTACATCGTCGTAGACAGAAGAACTTGTATCCAGTTAGCTTCAAAGTTACCAGAGCTGGCGATGCAACAAAGCAGTGAAACCTACCTTATTCGTGGTCTCCTCTGTATGTGTTGAAGCTGGATTGTCCATTTTTTCAGTTGTAACTCCCTTACTAAGTTGTTCCAATGCATCAGCAAGACGACGAGTTAATCTGAAAAGAAAATCTCTCACACTGGTGCATGAAGCCAAGCATTTTAAAGCAACAGAATTAGGTCTACATATTACCACAGACAGATCTATTTATAAAATTACCATACATGAAAAGCTCAATATTTACAAATTTGAATTAACTTAAGTAAAGTTTTTTAAACATATGACGCAATTTAAAAGCGCTGCCGTAAGATTTTATTCTTTTGGAAAATGTGTAGTCACTATTATAAAATGCAGGTATCCTACCACAACGAAGTAAATTTTGCAGTTTAATAAACAGCAGAAGTGATTTCATAGCCTTCATGATACTTCTTTTCTATTGAGTTTACAATGAATAAGACGTTATCAGCGATGTGTTCTGGTATGCTGGCACACTTCAGCATACTAAAACCCGCATCAAGAGAGACACATCTAGTTTTTTTAGCCGCTGTTTCAAACCAGTTCATCGTACCTATCTTCACGCAGTCTTGTTTTTTTCAGCTCCCATCGAGCAGTCTCAGCAGTTTCTTGAAGTTCCTCCACTCTATCTTCCAAACCTTCAATCTGATCTTCAAGAGCATCACGATCAAGGAGAAATTTATCATGGGCTGCCTAAAGCACGTGATATTATTGCTGGTAGCTGAAACATTATTATCATGAGTGGCAACGTATTATTTATGCCTACATTTTACAAGTTGAATATATTCATTTTCCAGTAAAAGAACAACCGCTTGTTGGTAATATATAACATTCAAAGTGTTCAAATCCAACTCGGAGTGGCCTCCACAAGTAAAATTCCCACAAAGCATGTTTTCTACGAAAACAAAAGCTTTCTGCGTTTTCTTTTGCGCTTTCGCTGTAAAAACCCTCGCATTTCCTTTTCCCTTCTTCCTGATGCGTTTTCTTAAAAAGAGTTGGACGAAAAGCTTCGGCAATGAATATATTACTTTCACCTATTTTCAAGTTTTGTACCATCAAAAAACTGCACAAGCTTGGTGCGTTAACAAGCAATGCTTTAGTGCTATAAACACACACCTGCAGTTCTGTGGTGAGTTGTTGCAACTTTCTATTGTTTTCTTCAAGACCAATGTTTTTCTTCTTAATATTTTCATCCAATGATTCAGAGTTTGCTATCAACCTAAACAACATTTGTAAATCATATTTCGCTCAATAATTTACAGTACCAACAAAAGTGATCACAAAATAGACAGATATAACTTATTTACAGACCTAACTTAAAAATATTTTGGATCAAACAGACTGACGCACTAGAAATTGATATACGCTAACATATATTGTGTTAAATTTTTAACCATGCAAAAATAGCGCTTCTTTCGGTAACGAAACAAAAATGCCGGCTGAAGATACGTTTTCATATAAGTAACGCATTGATAAATAACAAATTGCACCCACTTACTGAGCAATAGCTGAATTACTGTGATTAACTTCAAGTATGGCATCAACCACCTTTACAAAAGCTTGTTTTGAAAACTCCAGTCTACTGGAAACATTTTCTTTAATGTCTTGAAAATCCCTGTCGCCCAGCAAGCGATGAAATGCTGTAAAACAACTTCATACGTTCACGTGGAAAAGAGAGGGAACCAAGCAGTCCACCAACTGCGGTGGCAGTCTCCCCAAGACTAGCAAACAAACCATGAGTTTGTAAGCAAGAACGAACAAATGGAAAAGGTTTGTACCGCTGGAAATTAGAATCAATTTAATCAAACAGTTAAAGTTAAAAGTGCCGACGTGACGGCGCAGTGGTGAGCTACCGCTTTGCAGTCGGTAGATATGAGGTTCATTTCCCTTGTCATGCCATACCAAAAGTCTCTAAAAACTGGTATCCACAGCTTCCTTGCTGGGCGCTCGACATGTAAAAGGGAGGTTGTGGAAACAAGCCGGCATGTTCGCTTGCTGTATCCTTGTGCAAGGCACTCAAAAGGACTCCCTACCTTTATGTGGAAGACAGGTGGCCCAGTTTTTCCTCGGAAGAAAGGATTGGTGGCAGGAAGAGCATCCGACCACAAAAATAAAAAACGCCAGGAAATGCAGATTATTGCCATGGCGACCCCATATATAATTGGAAATAAAGCCAAAAAGGAGAAGTAAAGTTAACGTAAAGTAGTTGTAATCAGTTTAACAAATATTTCACCATATGATCTTAACATTATGCAGAAGTAAAAAATGTTCAAACAACATCATGTTTTCTTACTACGAAATTACATAAAGCCGTCGTGGTGTAGTGGTATTGCTGGGGGCTTCAGAGCAAAAGGTCTGGAGTTCAAAACTCTATATAGAAACACCGCTGGTATTCGTCAGGAAGTGCATGCAGAATTTGAAGTGCTACGTTGCTCCAGTAAAAAGTCTGGTTTGAAAGCGAGTGTGTAGTGGTAGACATACATTGAATTACACGTCTGAGTCTGCAAAACGCGGAAAAAATGACGAAAAAACGGCTTTCGACTTTTAATGTAATGTATGTCTACCAACTAAAGCAATGCATTAAATTACGAAAAAATAACTGCTGAATGCGAGAACGAACATTTTTTTTTCATGTCATCATCGTCTTCATGCTCTTTATTTGAATGAACCACATCCAGTCTTTTCAACACAACGCTGATGTTTTCATCCAGCTGTAAAATTCTCAAATGTTATTCGGCTAAATATTTTTGAAAAAGCATAGACCACAATTCAA
This sequence comes from Trididemnum clinides, assembly GCA_963675345.1. Lineage (NCBI taxonomy): Eukaryota > Metazoa > Chordata > Ascidiacea > Aplousobranchia > Didemnidae > Trididemnum > Trididemnum clinides. The sequence continues at coordinate 33,949,035 of OY776290.1, read as the reverse complement.
TCAAGCGACTCCAATGCACGGAGGTTTCCTCTAAATATTTTGACAACTTGACATCCAGAGCTGGGCAGCCAGAGCCTGGAGCTGTGAAGCCAAGCATTTTCTCTGGGGTCGAAGCCTTTTTAAATATTTTTCTGGAGCCGGAGCAACAAAAATTTTATTAGCTCCAGCTTTGGGGTTGGTCATGGCAAATTTTAATAAAAACTTGTTTTAGTTTGAAATCATATAATGATGAACTGATGACATGAAGCTGCATTCAATACAGCTAATTTGTAAAAAACAAAATATAGTAAAAAGTAAAAAGCAAAGCATTGTTTAGCTTATGGAAAACTTCTAAAGTGTGACGTTAGTAGTTCATGGAGATAGTGATATAAACACTTGAGTGACTTGGGCTGGGGAGCCGAAGCTGGTGGGTGAGTACTTGATAGCTCCGGAGCTGGAGCCGGAGCTAGTGCTCTTTTACAGTGGCTCCCCAGCCCTGTTGACATCTATTTAAAAACTGTGTTATGATAAAAATACATTTTGCTGCTTATACCCCGGTGCTTTCGCCCAAGTGCGAACTTGAATGCCTGTGATTCCAGAGAGTATAAGCAAGCATATGTCATAACAAAATTATAATTGACACATTTACAAATCAATTATAAAAATGCGCACTATTCAGCATATTCATTTCTCACTATATTTTCGTGCAGATTTACACGGAAAAAGCTCAAGCAAACTATAAATAGAGAGAGCAAAACAATGTTTAGACCAGGGTGGTCCAACGAGTTTTGATTTGTTAAGGCATTTAACAACTTATCAACTTGCGGGCAACTTTAAAGTTAACTTACTAACTTGCTGGTCAATTTACTCAAAAAGATGAATAAAACAATTGAATAAAAAATTTAAATTGAAACAACAGCAAAGACAATTAAACGATTAATGTATGGAGGCGAGACATGGTGTTTAAGAGATAATGAAAACGCAGTTTAAAGAAGAAAGGTATGGTGAGAGCCGGAAAACTACTGATAGAAAGACTACTGAAGAACAGATGCACATGCTGGGATTAAAAAAAAACATAGGGGGCTGGCAACAGCAAATGGAGTTGAGTGGTACAACATGTGCTGTGAAGAGACGATAATGGTTAGAGAGTTGCCCTAGATCTTAAAGCAAGTGGCTAAAGAAAGTGAAGATGACCAAAAAAGACCTGGAAGAAGCAAGTAAAGAAGAAGAGAGAAAAGATTGGCTTGACGACAAAAGATGCCCTGAGTAGGGCAATGTGGTGGGATAGATTAAAACTTTACAACTACATTACAAAAACACAGTGGAATTCCTATAATCGAAGCTTGTTTGATGCTACTATATTTGTAGGGCAATTCTAATGTAAGAGATAGCAAATTTAGACAATCGTTCAGTGTTTTGTCTGCTATTCTATTTTTAAGGTTACACTCAGCTTGTTTCATTACAGAAAATGTATTATCACAGATGTTTGTGCTTTTTAACATAAAGAACATTTTTAATGCAAGATTCTTAAGTTTTGAAAATCTATCTTTCCTAACAAAATTTCTGAAGTTTTCTTGACATGTGTGTACGAGCCACAAAAAAGTATACCACTTTAGGCTGCATTTCACCTGTGGGCCCACAGTTTGACCAAACTAATTTAGGCTATTTGCTAAACCAGTAAAAAATCAAGTTTCAATAATAAAATTTATAAGGAGTGGTATGACCATTGTATCTAAATTTGTTTCATCAACAAACATAAGTTGTTGCATTTAAGTACAGATTGGACATCTACAAGTATGAAGTACTATGTATTGTCATCCAATTTTTTCATTTGAAAAAACTTACCTGATCCCAATAACGATAAACAAGACCAAGAGTAGCTTCTGTTGTAGTTTGCTTTGTTTTCATTGCTTCAAGTTGTTCATTTAGTTCTGCTTCTGCCTGCCGACGAATTTCAATTTTCTCCCACAACTTCTTATTTTGAAATTGTAGCATTTTTATGTCCATTTCTTCCTGAAATAAAAACTATTTGTTTGGAATAGGGCCATAAAATTTACCACCTGAATGGATGAATTTTTCTCGGTAATAAAAAGTTTTTTTTAACATGCATACATCCAACATACCATTTCAGCGCAAGTTCATTCAGGAAAAATTTGAAACATTGAAATTAAAGAAGTCAAGTTAACTTGTACTGACATTGCCCTAATAAAAAAAAAAGCAAACCTAATACTAATGCAGATCCTGGTATTGGTGGGGCATAAAATGACAATTCCAAACTAAAAAGGACCCAATTTTCTAAAAGATTACTTTTTGTATAGTCTTGTAATCCAGACATGTAATTAAAAATATAAAATCATGAAATGAAACCTTGTCAAATTACAAATAATGGTTGCGTTTAAGTTTTTGTATTATGGTACTACCCATTGCTTTTCTTCCTAATAAGGATCGCAAGTCAAGAACATATATGGATGAAATTTAATAGGTCTATAATGCAAAGTAACATTCAGCACTCGCTTTGTTGTTTTGTTTCTCACTTATAAGACACTCTCTATCAATCGTAACCACTTGGAACTAGCAAAATAAAAAACCTATATCAGAAAAAAATTAACAAATTTATGCTATTCCTACAAAGACAAGTGACACAACAGAATATTCAAGTGATCCAACTTTGGTCTTGACTAACACATGAGCAGCAAAGGTTTAAAAAACTGAAGTTGTTCAACAGCTGCATGCACACACATTTACATATAGAAAGAGAAACAGTGCCAACGCAGAGATTGCATGCAGACATTCACATATGAGCCTGTTGAAATATTGAAATAAATATAACAAAAATTTGATTTTTATATGCCACCTATACAGGCGCTGATGAAACAAAGACTCAAGAACTCCTCTACATACAGCAGTGATAAAATATGAACACCAAAATAACAACAATAAATAGACATAAAAATATGGATATAATTTCAAATCAGAGCAATTAAAGTGATGTGTGTTGAGTTTCTTTGAAATTATCCACCGGGTCATTTTTGTGAATACATAAAGGAAGATTGTTACATATTATCAACAGTTTACTAAATAAACCTTTTTATCACAATTCTTTTTAGTCTGAAAACTATCACTTACATATACACATTAACGTGAAAATTGATCTCTTAAATATGAAAGATAGAGTTGGCAAATTAATGAAAAAATAAATATTATTTGATGATTTTGTTAGTATTTCATTTCCATTGAATTTTTAATCTTGCAAAAACATTTATTGACAGTAAAATAATATTGCAGTAACTGCATTTTAACTAAAGTTTTTGTGTGTTTGTTTGAGGTTTTTATTTTGCTAGTAATGTGCAAATGTTTGTGCATGTTCTTTTAAGTAATATCATTTCTTTAGGTTAGTGTTCACCAGCATGCATGTGTGTGTGTGTGGTGCTTTACTGTAGTCATTTAAAACCCAAACCTAATATTCGACATGCATTCATTAACCTTTCTCAATCTTTTGTCATAGAAACAAGTGCTGAAGATCAGAAAAAAACTAAAACATGGATATCTGTAGAAAGTCTTCCATGGACTTGTATTTTACTGAAACAGGAAAATTCCCAGTGCAGATTGGCGTTTATGGTTGAGGTAGGGTTAGGTTAAGAGTTAGTTGATGATGGTTGGCTAGGGTCAGGATTACTGGATGAAAATTTGCATAACTTTTGCATATAACATTATCTAAAGATCATACCACTAGATAGCTACAGAAAGAAAAAATTTAGGCACAATAAACTGCAACAGTTAAATATCTTTTGCTAAAAAAAGCCTATTGCAATGTAGAAGTGGCTATTTTGTTATTGATTATATTTTACCCTTGGAGGCTCTTGTACATTAGGAGGAAGTATAAACCAGGGATTCAATTTTTTAAATCATTAAAATTGACCTATCTGAAATGACCAATTCACGTGTTTAATACATTACTAAAATTGACCAATTACAAAAATCTGATCGAAAAATAGCCTCCAAGGGTAAAATGTCATTGATGGCAAAATGACCACTGGCTAATGTAAACAATTATAACAGTACTAACCAGCGATGATATTGGACCAATACTTATTGCAGGAAGAATTGCAGAGGGTCGTTTTGCTTGAGGTTCATCACTGTCAGAAGTACCACTTTCTAATTGACGCTTTGTAGCCATTTTAGGAGTCTTCTTGTACTTTTCTACTAAAAGATCTACATCAAACAACTGCAGAAAATGTCAAAGAGAGTAGGTTACTCAACAGGCCCAGCAACAGAACCTCTATTTGTTCATCTTCTTTACTTACACATTTACTAAGCAGTTTAGTATTTACTAAGGAAGTTACTCACTCTAGGCTTACCACACAATACTCAGTGCATACACTCTTTGTGATCTGATAACAGTTAGAGTTAAAAAATAGGCTAAAAAATGTGGGTACCTGCAAATCCAAACAGTTGCTGTACAGTCAGCTAACTAATTAACTCATGGGCAAACGCCGGTAGGGTTACAGTTGTAGACCAGTAACAGAGAACAAGGTCTGGTGAAAGACCAAAAGACTCTGGATTATTTGTCAAATTGACTAAAGCATAGATTTGGAGTAGAAGGGTGTTGCACACGTGTGGCACATCATATCTTCTAGTCAAACAAAATTAAGCTTTTCTAAAGAAAAACCTCCCAATTAATTATGTATTTGGTCTGTAACGTTTTTACTTCGTAACCCGAATGAATCATTTTCAAGTCAAAACACAACTATACACAAAATAAAAAATGAAAATTAAGACAAAAAGCTGTGCTCGATTATGATGAATTGCAAAGCTACCATCAAACCAAGATTTTCTATGAGACGACTGATACCGCATAATCATCAGATTACTTTAAGCACTGGGTCGCTTCAAGGGCAATGTATTCCTAAGCCTAAGCTGACCAGGGTATACATATTGAAAACTAAAAAACGGCCAACCTTCTAAAAAAGGCCAAACAATTAGTAGTTACTTATTTCTAAGATAAGTATTCTTTTACACAATTATCATACAATAGTGACTAAGTAAACTAAACTAACATAACACCACTACCCGTATAAAAAATTCACTCTTAATCAGCCCAATCAGTATTCTTTCAAACTTCAATTTTTGCGTAGTGTACCCAGCAGAGATGGGCGGATCTAGGTTTTTTCAGATCCTAATCCAATCCTATCCTAATCCAAAACATCAAACCCTAATCCTGAATTTGGAACATGTTAAATCCAAATCTTAATCCTACTCATAAAAATGCAAATTTTGAAAATGATTTCAAGCTTTATTTCATTTGATCACAAAGAAGTTAAATTCTAATCCTAATCCTCATCCGGATTTTTCAAAAACTCTAAATCCTAATCCAATCCTAACCCGGCTCAAATCTTCTAATCCGTGCTCATCTCTGGTACGCAGCACACAAAAAATATTGGAGCAAACATAGTGCGGTGAGATACCGTTGAAGATGTTTCACACTGAATCCCTTTACGGTGCGGACGGTTACGGTTTAAAGCACAGTTATGTCTACCTTGTTGCGTTCACAATGAAAAAAAAAAAAAACTATTGATGTTATGGAAGCAAATTTATTCGTTTCTTACATGTTCTGGCAAAGCTAAAAAAATAAACTTTTCTGAATTACGTAAAGCTAGCCGTAAGGTTTTGTGTAGCACGATTAGTGCCTATTAGAGCAGCGTTGCCACTAATAATGAAAATTTTCCCAAGATCTTGGAAAATTAGTGCCTATCTTGGCAGCTTCAAAAAAATTAAAAAAAACTTAGTAATCTCGGAAAACTATAGAATCAGCGTTGCCTATTTTCGGGAAATCTTTCGAAGATCTTGGGAAATTACGGCCAACTTTAGGATTTGAAAAAATTGTTTTTGAAATTATATAATTTAGTTTGTGAATTGTGAGAGCCCATTGATGGACTGTTACGTTTTATTTTATGCCGAAAGGCACTTGATTTTTAAGAAAAAAAACTTCATGCTTCGCTGGTAAACAAAATTATGCTAGTGTGTCGGCAAGAAGCGATTGATCTACAAAAGAAAAAGGTTTTCATGTTAATTTTGGCAAATCAAATGCCAGAAATCTGGTCAAAATCAGTGCCAAGAAATAATTGTTTTTATAGCAAAATATACTAGGTTTTGTGCACGTGTTTGCGAACCTTGGAAAACTTTGGGTAATCTTGGAATTTTACAACTTCGAAGCTTGGGATTTCGTACGATTAAGAGTGGCAACACTGTAATAGGTATATGCTTGCTTTTTGCAAGTCTTTGAAATGTGGTTAGTTTTAACACTTAGAATTGTTTTTGAATATGTTAGACTTACTTCTTGGACAAGTGAGGCTACGGTAGTCAGTAGTGGTAGTAGCCTAGCTCTATTACACGAGACTTTTAAGTCACAAAAAATAGCTTATGCCATGCTTTACAAACAAGTAGACAAAAGTAAAACCTCTACCAAAATAGTTTACTGCGTTGGGATTATGAGCTCAGCGGTTAGAATGCCTATAATATTATGTATCCTGAAACAGTTTCATCGTAGGTTGTATAATTCAAGATTGTCTTTAAAAAATACGAGTATAGTCCAGTTTTGTAAAGACAGATAGGTATTAATGTAGCTAGATTTTTTATTTTCAAAAATTACTAATTTTCATTAACTTAGCGCTTTGCATGTAATCGTTTTAAAGTAAGTTGTGATTGCGTCTTTAAGAAAAAAATTTATTGGTCAGATTGGTTATCAATGTTTTTCACATTGCATTTGCTATAAAAACTTATCTGAATGTAGCCTAGCTACAACTTTAATTTTGTTTTAGATGGCGTTCAATAAATTTGTAAGTGAATAGGTAAAAGATTATTGATGCTTTGGCTATTACATGATAAAGATGAAAGAGGTTGGTGACAAGAAGAGGATAAAAAATGGTTGGAAAGAAATAGCCATAAAACTGAGCCGTACAGCAGTACAGGTTTGCTGACAAGCTTTTGAGATATTTTTGGAATCAAATGAAACATGTCTGCATTTTTTAACGTACAGGGTGGGCCATAAATAACGCACCAAAGCATATAAAACAATTTAGATAATAATAACAAACGTTTTGGGCCATAAATAACGCACCAAAGCATATAAAACAATTCAGATAATAATAACAAACGTTTTTATTAAAACAAAACTTCTTAGCAAGATAAATCCGATTAAACTTCTTAGCAACAGATCGATTAGTGGCGCCATCGGCACCAGGCATTAACACTAATTCAACTCGTTCTTTAATTGTTAAGTGCATACCCTAAAAATGATATAAATTTTTTTTAAAAGGCAAATCATAACTAAAAAACTTTGATTGAAATTAAATTTAACAGTTATAGTAACTGATATTGAAATTAAATTTAACAGATACCCAAAGAAAAGATATTTACATTATTTCACATCACAATTTATTTTAAATCTTTGGTGCGTTATTTACGGCCCACCCTGTATTATTTATTTCTGATGTATTGTCGATTTGATGGTATGATTGTACCTGTTAAAGTGACATCTCAAGTAGTGAAACCATTTTCTACTTTTGTGAAAGTTAACCAAGACATTTATATAGTATGACTCTATGGTGGTCATCGTATCAGACTATGTGATGCTGAAGATTACACGTTGTAGATGTTTTTGATATCTAAATATTTACCTAAAATATTTTTCAGCAATCGCTTTTTAGGCATTTTTTTGAGAAATAAAACAAGTATTATCAGCAACGTTGCTCAGTATGATAAAACGCCTATTATTATTGATATAATTGTGACTGCTGCTACCCTAGTCACACGGCTTGGGGGAAGATCTTATCGCACAGCGCAAACTCAATCGTGGTATCAAAAAGCACTCTTTATGATGAAATCAAATATAATTCAGAGACGAAAAAATCCAATCGATCATGTACGAATAGCGTCGATGCTGCGACAGATTTTCCAGAATAATCAAACAATTATAAGCAAATAGCCAAATCTCACACATAATTTGGGTACAAAACATAAAAGAATAGAAAGATTGAACAGCAAATAGCGATGGCATTAACAGTACAACGATAGATTATAATAATTACGAGAGAATTATGAGAAGCACTTTATTGTATTCACAGTTAAGCTTATGGCCTTTTAACTGCCATTTAATTAATACATTTATGGTATTATTACTGATAATATTATCGTTTTGATTTCATCACAAATTGATTGACAAGAATTATATGATACGGTAGCTTATAATACAATAAATTACAATAGCTTATAATATATACACTTACTGACTGTATGCGACTTCCCGAAATGATTCAAACTTCATAACAGAGATTACACTTCGTCCATATATTGATTTTAAGAAAAATGCCAAAATGATTGAAGTGCCGCAGTTTTATTGTGCTGCAAATCTACGAAATTCCCACGTGGGCACGTGGGAATAGACAATGAAAACTTTTTATAGAGATGGCTGTCTTAGATATTTTTTCTTAGTATTGCTCACAGCACAAAAGACACGAATTATAAATGCAGGTCTCCAGCAGCTATAAGTGGTTGATATATAAAGAGGCCATGCAGTTTTACCAGGTCGAGAAACAGTTTTAATTAAAAATTTTATAAAAGGATTTTGTCTGTAACAATAATGTCTGAAGCTATTGTGCCATACAAAAAAGCATTTCATTGCAATTTATCCTACTCTCTATTTGTAGCGTAAATGTTGGGGAGTTTACTTTATTTTTGTGCCCTGCTAAGCTAGAAGCAGTCAAGGCAATGAGCTAGGTGCGTTAATGATTTTTAATTCTTAACAAGAGAACATTTTAAGCTATGTTCAAAATAGCAAGAGCTGTGAAGCAATTGAAGAAGCATCAAAGCAAAGAAGTGTCTCCAGCACTGGACAGCTCCAAGCTTTGGGTGCGTGGGCAACAGCAAGACTCCGCGCTCTTCCCGAAAGTAAAGCTAAGAAGGCTATGACTGTCATCAATCAGCAGTTGTTTTGTTAATTTTTAAAATGTGACTGCAAGATATTGGTGCGTTTTTACCTTATTTCTTTCTCACTGCTAATATTGTCTGTCTAGTTTGATGTGTGTTAAAATATTGTAGTTAGTACCAGTAAAAACAAACATTTTTGCAGATAATTTTGTGCTCTTAAAAGAATTTTGATATTAATATTTTGATAGGTTACTGTAGTTTCTGGATCTTGACCGTAGGCATAGATAAAGAATCATGGGAGCCCTAGCCCATCTAATTTTTTGAACCCAATCAAATAATGAACGGGTAGCGTGCCGCGCCTCGCATTTCATCGAGCTGCCATGCCAAACATCTTTTTTATTTTTTTTGTTAGTTTGCTTTCGGCGACTCAGCATCTTACTCTGGTTGTTGTTTGTGATTCTAGCTTTTGCTATGCGTATTATCATTGTATGTCTGTAAAATCACACACATTTATTTTTCTTGTTTTATTAGGGCTTGATAATGTTTATTTTTTGTCTTCTCATGGTAGCTCATTGATCGGCTTGCCTTTTCCGCCATCATTGTTATTTGTCTGTTGTTTTCGTTCATGTGACGTGTGCAGTGTCCTGGTTTACACAACCATGTGCAGCGACCTAGTTTTGGTGACGCATGTAGTATTTTGTTGCCGACCAAGTGGTCGGAGATTTTATGTTTCTTTTGCTGTTGATCGTCGTGGAGGACGGACGAGATTTTGATTGTCTGACAAAACTAAGTTAATCGAAGTTTAACATCAATGCAATAAAAACATTACTGTCGTGCTTCCTTCTTTGTGACTGACATAATTCCCAGCAATTGGGGTTCAGTCAGCACGCTCTTGCTCAAAAGAACTTATTTTCTACAAAGGTATTTTTGGGCCGAAAATTGAAAAATAGTCTTGCTCTTAAAGTTAGTTTCTCAAAAGTAAAATTCTTACCTTTACATTGAGCTGAAATGGAAAAATAGTCAGTTTTGAAAAGATTAAAAAGAACATTCAACAAATCAATCTCAAAAAAAGGAGACACTAACAAATTTTATAGTTTTGGCATCCCCTCCTCCCAAAAAAATTGACATCAAGCAACCCCACAAATTTTGACTTTACAAAACAGTTTTATTACCACTTTTGCTTAGCAAACCTGGCAGTTGCAAAGTGATCAGATAATTATTTGGCCTAAAGCCATTCTACGTCACGTAAAAATCTCTAAGTTTTGCGCCAAGCCTATACCCAAGAAAAAAAAGGTGTATAATGTCTTTTCCAAACTCACTATGCAATAGCTCATGCTGGCGTTGAACCCATGATCTTATGATAACAAGCTAGCGCTTTATTGCACCAAGTTATTCCGCAGTAAAAGGCTCCCTTGAGGTAGTGACAACTACAACGGTTTCAAAATGTCTCATCTTTAAATCGGAAAATCCATTTTTAATTGAGGAGTGTTATCTAAACACCAAATTTGCATTATGTAGCCGTAGGCGCATCCTTAGTGACAACACTAGCAATATTTCTGCATTTGATAGTATTCAGATGGGTGATCACACTATACTTGGTAACGATGCTCCATAGTCTAGTCACTTCAGGCATTTGCGACTGCTTAAGCTCTTTTAGGGGTTTGTCTTGATGCTAACAATGGCAAAAAGCCTATTGCACTATTTTCATATTGAGAGAGTATACTCAGTTTTATAATGCATTCTCCACTTTATTCCTGCTGCATAACAAGTAAGGGAAGATCTGTCAACATTATTTTTAAAGTAAGTTTATAGTTCTGATATATACCTAAAAACCAAAAGGAAAACCTATTTACTTGATGCAAGCAGTAGGTGTTTACACTAAATCAGTGTAAAGCTCCCTTAAATGAGACAAGTGTGTTCTGGAAACGTACCCCAGCAGGGTTACCATCAAGTTTTGTAGAGTTAAAGACATCGGTATGAATGAAATTTCTGAGAGCAATAACAAATTGTGGCATTGACCCTAATTTGAATTATCGTACTTTAAAATAAGTTTGGTCTTGCTTGCAAACTCTATTAATTCTCGAATTCTATCCGATTCTTACCATAAGTAAGCTGTAGGCACAAAGCCAAAGTTGATGATGGGTTTTTGTTTTTGTTTTACAATCACATTTCAAGCAAAAAAATTTTTAGGTGCAATTTCATACATGGTAAAAATTTTTTTTATTAATTTTTTTTCAAACTATCGATTTCATGAACTATACCTTCCCCATAATACCACTTCTCCTGCTCCTACATGAAGATTTTTCATACAAACATTCAATGATTTTACAAAATGTTTTCGTTCTCTTCAGTAAGTGCATGTGGTTGTAAAGACAAACTTTTTAAAAGATGCCAAAGTGATTGATATATCTTCAAGTTTAAGTAGTGGCTAATGGGCCAAATAGGCTTTTTACTTAAGACTTTTTCAAGAAATTGTGCGTAGTTATATAACGTAAAGCCTCTGACTGCGGGTATATTACTTGGTTAAGGTCAGTGTTTCCCAATTAGTTGGCCATAGCCAGGGCCTCCAAGAGAAATCTTTCAAGGCGGTACAAAGCCCATGTGGGGCCCCTAACACTTGCTAAATTATTTTGCAATAAAATTGAGGGATATTAATGTCTATTAAACTTCAACAAATGCTCAGTTAATAATCATATAGAAGATTATCATCAGTGTTAAAACAAACCAGTGTTCAAGCAATGTAGCAATATAAAATACCAATGTTTAAGAGCAATATAAGTAGCAATATAAAATACCAATATAAAATACCTTGGCCAAATGTTTAAGAGGAGTCGTGGGCCCCTCCTTGGCTCTCGGGCCCTGGAACAATGTACCTGCTGGACCCCCCTCTCATAGGCCCTGGCCATAGCATGGTTTCCAAGTGGGCCACAAAGCAAGGTGAAAAATTGTTTGCAATCATTGTGTTTTAAAAGCTAAAAAAGTGATCCGTGAAGATGACTACTAATGGTACCAACAATTTTCTTTTCTAACATTTATAAACGAAATCGCTTTCTTGCTTGTGCAGTACACACAAACAAATATCCATTGTTTTGCAGTAATGATGTTTCTATCTCTGATTGACTACTCTACTTCTATAGTAGCGCTGCTGCCTGCGTGGCTAATGCCCAAAACTCTAAAATCAATTTCTTAGTAGCACGAAAATTTTAAGCAAGAATTCTTGCAGAAAGCTTTATTTTTCATTGTCAGAAAATGGCTAAAAGGACATGTAATGATGATTGCCTTAAATTTGGATATTACTTTATGGATATACATATATATACTCAATCTCCGAACGGCTGCCGCTTCTGCCTTTGTGGCGTCATCAGCAGAGCACTGAGCATTCTGGCATGCACTACCAACCAAGAGGTTAATTTGTGCTGGAAAAACCGTTTCGTTTGTTGTACGTAACCGTTTCTCCACACTGCATCACAGAGTGCTCAAACTGCACAAGCAGTTAGCTATGCATATTTGCAGCGCGATACGATGCTGCCAGGTAGAGTGCTTAATCTGTACTGCACAGAGGTCCAATACAGAGAGCGTAATACTCAATCTCCGAACGGCTGCCGTTTCTGCTATTGTGGCGTCATCAGCAGAGCACAGAGAGTTCTGGCATACACTACCAATCGAGAGGTTAATATGTGCTGGAAAAACCATATGTATATATATATATATAACGAGAGAGAGAGAGAGAGAGAGAGAAATTTATAAATATTACATTAAATATGAATATGGATACTGAATAAATATCTCCTTAAATGAGACCTCCATCATGATTGCTGTTTCATATTGTATTGTGTTGCATCTTTTTTTTTGCACCCAATGACAAATTTGTTTTTCAGCATTTTTATTATTGAGTGTTTTTACACCCGCCTGATGAAATCCAATCAGTCCGAAACTGGTCGCGGTTTATTGATTTGATGTAATAGATTGCTGTATGTTGCCGTATGATGTTGGTGATCATTTTTGAGCAAAGTTTTCTATTTTACATTAAATATGGATTTACATCAATTCTTGATAGTGGAGAAGAAATGGGCCAGTGTGTTTTGTGTAGCGAATTTAAATTTTCATTTTATTTAGCTCTTCTGGTAATGATAACGTTTATTCAAGTTGATACAAGTTCTTACCGAGCATGCAAAAAACTTCAATATCCGTCAACGTTTCGAACAGCTTTACAGCTGTTCTTCATCAGGACTAATAATAAACGAAAGCTCGAGTGAGGCAATATAAATAGTGTGCTACGCAATCGAAAGAAAAAGGCAAAACAAAAAGTTTAAAGGCGAATAATAAACAACTGTAGATTAGAAACTTCAAAAATGATGGAAGCTTTAAAAAAGAAGTAATCTACAGTTGTTTATTATTCGCCTTTAAACTTTTTGTTTTGCCTTTTTCTTTCGATTGCGTAGCACACTATTTATATTGCCTCACTCGAGCTTTCGTTTATTATTAGTCCTGATGAAGAACAGCTGTATAGCTGTTCGAAACGTTGACGGATATTGAAGTTTTTTGCATGCTCGGTAAGAACTTGTATCAACTTGAATAAACGTTATCATTACCAGAAGAGCTAAATAAAATGAATTTATCAGAAATACCTGGTAGCAAGAATAACAGAATTTAAATTTTTGTGTAAGGTTTTGTGAATTGGAGGGATAGATGAAGGCAGTTGAGTTTGGTCAGAAATTCATCTGCTTCAGCTTCGTGATCGAAGACGGCAAACATGTGGTAGCAACCTCAGCAACTTCAACTACAAACCACAAACAGAAAGTCGCCAACAACACCTGGCTTTATATATGGATCGCCATCTACATTCAGTAGCTATCATGATAGAAGTGACTAGTCGCCATACAGAGTGCACTCATTCTAACTTGGATTACAGTCAGATGCCTGCCGTTGCACCACAGTGGTGACCCCGACAAAAAAGCTAGATCTCTCCTGATGTAGTTGGACGGCAGCATCTTCAGTCAAGCAGCACAAGTCATCGTCGAGTCGCCAAGCCAGTAGCTATCATGATAGAAGTGACACTCATGATTTAAAATGAGTGCACTCATTTTAACTTGGATTACAGTCAGATGCCTGCCGACGACGATATCTTCTTCCGTTCTTTTTTCACGTCTGCGCTGGCTGCGCGTGCTTGAGGGGGGAATTGTGTAGCGTGTCGCGCCTCGTACTTCATCGAGCTGCCATGCCAAACATTTTTTTGTCCTGTTTATATTTTTTTGTTAGTTTGCTTTCGGCGGCTCAGCACCTTACTTCCGCCGTTGTGTGTAATTCTAGTTTTCACTATGTGTATTCGTGTATTATTATTGTATGTGTCTAAAATCACACACACACATATTTTAATTTTTTTATTAGGGCTTGATAATGTTTATTTTTTGTACTCTCATGGTAGCTCATTGATCGGCTTGCTTTTCCCGCTATCATGTTGCTTGTCCGTTGTTTTTGTTCATGTGATGTTTGCAGTGTTCTGGTTTATGTAGACGTGTGCAGCGACCTAGTTTTTGTGACGCATGCAGTATTTTGTTATCGACCATGTGGTGGGAGATTTTTTGAGTCTTTGTTTGCTGGACGTCTTGGCGGAAGGTCGTGTCTGGTCTTGTCCACCATTATTGCATGAATTCTACTGTTCTAACATCTATGCAATAAAGAATAATTACCATTGTGCTTCCTTGTTTGTGACTGCCATAGCTCCCATCCATTGGGTATCAGTCAGCACGCTCTTGCTCAAAGGAACTTGTTTCCTACTTTTGGTGACCCCGACTGTAGCACAACGGCTGGCATCTGACTGTAATCCAAGTTAAAATGAGTGCACTCATTTTAAGTCACGAGTGTGCACTCATGAGTGTCACTTCTATCATGATAGCTACTGAACATAGATGGCGATCCATATATAAACCAGGTGTTGTTGGCGACTTTCTGTTTGTGGTTTGTAGTTGAAGTTGCTGAGGTTGCTGCAGTGTCGTCAACATATCTGAAGTATATTGGGGGCTTCTGCGTTTGAGAAAACAACTTTTCTTCATAATATCCAACAAAGATGTTAGCCAAAGCCCGACCAAGTGGTGATCCCATAGCTATTTCATCTTTTTGCTTGCATAAATAGATTTAAAAATTATAGGCGAAGATGGAAATTGTAAACCTTGCACCTAATTGGCAAAGCAGCACACGGGCGTAACGGGCATTCACAATTTATTAAATTGAATATGCTGGGTGGTTGGGTGGTATACTCATTATTGTTTCCTGGCATATTCATTTTAATAAATTTTTAATGCCCCTTACGACCGTATGCTGCTTTGCCAATTAGGTGTAGGGTTTACAAATAGATTTCTGTCATTAGAATTTTATTTGCAGCATGCCAGTGATAAGCTATACTATTAACGCTTGCTTTCGAAACATGTGGCCTTCAGCAGCTGTTTTCCTAAAGTGGTTCCACATAGCATTATGACGAAAAAAGCTGGAACAGTAACTTGGTATAAATGGAGACCTTGCCACTAATCATAATCATCGTACTTTGTAAAATTTGCAATTTGAAAAATTTAACTTAGCCTAGTATGTAACATTTTAATTGAACTAATTGGAACATTTTCAGTATTATCAAAACGTTTCGAAATAAAATTTTCATTAGTTTCCAAGCTATTACAGTGGTTCCCAACCGGGGAGGAATTTCACCTTCATAAGGAAGGAATTTCCACCTTTTAGATTTTTAAGATTTTAATTTTGTTGCACTTAGGTTAATATTTGTGTTTCAGAATTTTTTCATACATTTTATTAAATTAGTTCAGTGGTTTCCAACCGGGGAGGAATTCCTTCCCGGAAGGATTTCCACCTGTTTAGGGAAAGAATTTTCACATTTTAAAGTTCATATGATTTTTGTTACGTTTAGCACACCATTTGTGTTTCAGGATTATTCTATAAATTTTCTTAGCCTAGTTGTTTTGTAATGCGGTGCCATGAATATATTCTCACATACAGGGTGTTGAAAAATTCCGAGGACAGTGGACAAGTTGTGCTAAAAGAAACACTTTTTATTTTTTCACTGGTATTTTTACTTAACGTCGAAACCATTTTCAGAAACTATATACAAGGCTGCATTATAAGTATACCCCCAAAAAATAGATCGTTATCTTAATCGAAAGGAAAAATGAACCTTTGATGCAAAGTAGCCTCCAGAAGAAAAGTCTTCATCCTCATACATACAAAATTGACCCCATTAACATTTATTTCAATGGTATTTAGAATTTTCTGTAATTCACAAAATTAAAAGAAATCACTTTAAAGGTCTATCATTTCTACAAGAGCACTTTTGCCCCTTATTTCACTACCATCGCACACACATCATTATCATTCAAAAATCAAAGGGTTTATACGACATGTTCTGAGGAAATTTATTTTGCTCAGTTGCTTAACAAGAAGCATACAATTTTGTCGTTTTTCTATCGAGACGTCACATGATGCTTGCCCACTGTTTCATGCATTGTCGTGCGCGTGTATTGCAGACTGTACAGTGCTATATTTTTAGTGGAGCATGATGTTAGCAATTAAAGGAAAATAAGAAGATGCTGGATGACCTCGAACGCAGAATCGCACTCGCAGGTGATTGAAGATGTGGAAAAGGCCCACTATTCCTTGGCTGCTGTTTATGCCGCCAACTCTCCTGAGGAAGCAATTGAAGCATTTCTATTTGGCCTAGATTGTATTACCGGATGGTGGAAAAAATTAAGATGAAGGGATTTTCATGTCATGGCTACGGGAATCTTGCTCAAGTGTCTCTCTCCAAAGCGTGTCATTCTTTGGAGGTGATATATGCAAGGCGTGCGGTGGTGTGATTGAGAAAACTTTTACTCAATTTCAGTGGTTGTCTCGCTGCATGTCGCCCATACAGTCCATACAATTTATCATCGCTTATTTGTCTCCAATATTCCACTGGGCTGATAATTTTCTTTTTAATCTTGGTTAGGGCAACGCAGGCTTAATTAATTTCTTCTATTGGTAGAGTTGAGGTTGTTAGGTATGAGACGCAAGTGTTGTTGAGGGCTAAATAGAGTTTTGCGGCATGGCAACATGTTTACCATACTGGTTAGATATATTGCGCTGCTGAATACCACAAGATTTGGGCATAGGCGTTGCTAGGGTTTGGCTACAGAATCCATAGACCCCTAAAAGTTTTTGACTTTTATAATAAAATGTAGGCATTTTGGGCCAAAAATAGGATAATAAATTGGTTCAAAAAGTTGATTTCCAAAACAATATGATTTCACCTTCATAATGGCCGAAAATAGAAGAATAACTGCTTTCAAAAAGTTGGTCCCTAACAAAAAAATCACCCAACAAATTTCTATTTTTAGTCTACCCAGAATAGGCTCAGCCACTGAGCAAGAGCTGTCGATTTGAATAGGTATGGCTAGGCATCCAACTTCATCGGAGTAAGTTTTCTCAATACATGATTTCTTGCACCAACCTTTGCTATGGCGTTGGCAACTGTCGTTTCAAATAAAAGGCTGCAATCCAGTGTTACACTAAGATATGTTGGATTGAAAAAGTATATAAAAAGTACAACATCAAAGCAAAAAGCCCTGTGTTTTTTTATTTTATTTTGAAAAAGGAGGAATTAAAGATTTCAAAAACGTAAAAGGAGGAATGTATCAAAAAAGGATGGGAACCATTGAGCTATCATATTTCTACTAAGACTAGTCTTATTTTCAAACTCTCTTTCAATTTACAAAGTTTGTCTGTTCCTTCCAATAAGTGTAAAGGTACAGAATTAAAGTTGGCGCGGGCGTCGTATTGATTTTGTTTTGCGATTGCAGTAACAAGTTATTAAGCTGTACGCTAATTTCATGACTTGGTGCAATCTCTCGTTTAATATTTGTGTCAAAAAGTTCCTTGGTAAATGTGCGCAAGTTGCCAAATAGAGCAAAAGATACTGTGCCTAATTTTTGGATTTAGAGGCAGATGAGGGGGTATGCATTCCCTAACCAGTTTATCCAAGTCTTGGTTTTGTGAACTTATTGTTTGCATCTGTCTCGAATAAGAATTTTGAGTACATCATTGCACTTTAAAAAAGTTGATCTCAACAAAATAAATCTTTGCTTCTAAATTGGATTGATATTGCGTTAATACACGTAATACTTCTGACCCTCTCCACCAAAACTTTTTAAATCCGATACTGCTAACCTATATCTCTTGAATTCGATCACCCGGTTGGTGTCACAACCCATTTTCAAAAGAGTATTTTCCTCCGCAGATACAATAATATATTTAGTGAATATGATTTCACACAATTGCTTAGACGTACTCACCTATTTTTTTTGTCAATTTCTCCTTGAAAGTTTGAACTTTATAAACTATGCTCATTGTGCCAAACTCTCTACTAATAAGTTTTGATTGAGCTTACTGACAAGAAGCAAATTATTTTTACAAACTTTCATGTGTTCATTTGACAAAGCGCGTTGAGGCATTAATTTAAAGTGGTGGAGGGACGCTGAAGTGATTGATGTGTTTACAGGAATTAAGCTATGCACAAATAGGCTACTTTTTAAAACTTTTGCGTCATTGTAGACCAGGTTGTAAAACTTAAGTTTCTGACTAGTCTTATTTTTGTTGCTATTGGCATAAACGCAACTAGTGTAGGTAAAATAACCTGGAATCCAGAGTCATGGGTCTACAATTCAATTATCATGTAGCCTACTGCTTTCAGTAAGGCAATGGCTTAAGTATGTGCATCACCAATTAGCTTTTTGTGCCAACGAAGAAAAGAATTTTTGCTAAATCTAGCAAGACTTCACATTACAGTTAGAATTTTGTTCCACTTTACATGCTACCATCATGCCAAAATGTTTGGAGTTAAGACTACTCAAGCGTGCGACATGACTGTACTACAAAGGTATTATCTAATAACGTGGAACTCATCGACAGTTCAGTGACAATAATTTTCTTACTTGTGATTGCATTATACCGATGTTCAGTAGCCTAAACCGGTATGTTAGTGCTGTAATATATCGTTGTAGTTTAACAGGCAGCATATCAGTGATATGTTTTACGATTTATGTTTGCTTTCGAATTGTCAAAGAATTAACAGGGAATAACTAATAGCTGGTGCCTGCTGCTGTTTTTACTGAAGTGGCACCTGATGACATCATGATGTCTCAGAGCACTGAGAGCAATGTTACAATACAATGGTTTTTTGAAGTGTTGGTGAAAAAAAGGAAAAAAAACATTCTTTAAAATATTCCTAAAGTTTAATTGCTTGTTGCATTGTCGACATACAGTATCTTAAGCAGTAGAATTACTGTTATCGGAAATGGCTAGTTAATATTTTTTGCAAAAGTTTTTAACCGTGTTTTTACGGTCAGTAACCTACTTTTTTAGATAAGGAAAAAAACAAATTTTACAATCACTTGTCGATTATGATCTCATCTTAGTTTCCAATGGGGTAAAATTTCTCAAAGTTAATTAGTGAGATGCTGGTTTTTGTTGAAGCATAAAGCCGGTTCCTCCCTCAAGAAAAGCGATCTTTAAAAGATTTATCTTAAATGATGACGTCTTCAAACTCTTATGACACTCCTCGCGGAATGAAAATCAGTCGTGCCTTATATAGTATTTGTAGGTCTACACAAAGTAGTTTTAGGGGAGTTGAAACAGACACACTGACAGAATTTCGCTGTATGAATATTTTCTCATGGATATTAAAGTTGTGGCTTCTAAGTAACTTTTCTCTACTGCTGCTACATTACATCACTTGATAGTTATCACGTTAATTGATTGTTATAACGCAATAGCTGCACAGATTTGCATTAAGAGAACCGATGTTGCCACAATTTATATGCCTCGATAGCTTCGTCTTTTATTTACTGATGCTGTGTTTTTATCCATTTTAAAAGAATGATGAGTATTATAGGCATGCTTCGTTGTGAAATCTCCGTACTATAATATTAAGTTAGTAGTTGAAATATTTTTCAAGTTTTGATTATTATGAATACAATTAAGCTTAGTTTTCAAAATAGTAGTTATTTAAATTTTGGTTTTAAAAAACTCTACTTTTGATTTTAAAATATTTTCCTGTTCTTATCATGAGAACATAATAATACAATATATTTAGAAAATTCAAACGTTTTCGGCGCTACATATTGCCCTCATCAGGAACTATACACAAATATTTACAGCATTAAAACTTTCGTTGAACGAAAAGACAAAAACGTAAAGTAACTTGAAATAGTTCTGATAAAAAACAGTAAAGCTTCAGTAAAATAGTAAAACAGTAAAGATAAAAAACAGTAAAAACAGTAAAGTAAAGCTTTACTGTTTTTTTATCAGAACTATTTTTGTGCATGTATTAACGTATATCGTTTTGCCATCGTCTCCTTTTTTTGTCCACTGCTGTGTAATTTATTTCTATGTATGCTGATTTGGACAAAAATAAAATAAAATTGATTGATTGATTACTTTACGTTTTTGTCTTTTCGTTCAACGAAAGTTTTAATGCTGTAAATATTTGTGTATAGATCCTGATGAGGGCGATATGTAGCACCAAAAACGTTTGAATTTTCTAAATATATTGTATTATTATGTTCAACAGTGTATTGCTAGTAGCAATAATAGCAACTTGGATACTAAAAGTCACCTCTCTACCAAAATTTTATTGTCATGAGAAGTGCAATAATCTTGCTGAGGTTACAGACAAAATTTTAAAAAGTTGGCCATCTTTAACTTTGCTTCTTTTAAGTTGTTGCTCCAGGCCTCTCTTATAGGAAAAAATTTTTAATTCTTCAAATTTGCTTTTTTCACCGCTATTTTGATCGTTGGATGGAAATCAAAAATTTATACTGCTGAAATCGTGGTAAAGTGTTGAGTCAAAACGCTCTAAATTTTTCAACGCCTGGACAGATAACGAAAAAAATTGTCGTTTTTTGGACTATTTTGTGAAAAATACTTTTTGGTACCGGTATTTTGGTTTGTCAGTGGCCAAGCTTTGCAAGGATTTTAGTGTTTGGTATGAATCTATTCCAGCAGTTCAAAACATTTTTAGGATTTCGGATACTGTTTACATCTTTACGTTTGACTGATTTTGGCGGGAACTTTCGGTTTATTACATGTATGCTCGTCTTGGTTTATTTAGTGATAAGAATTGAGGACTATTAGAGGATGACACTAAAACACGGAAATTTTTAGAATTACGGAAATTCATATCGAATTACGGAACTACTGAATCACAGAAATACGAAAATTCATATTTTACATGAAACTACTGAAATACGCAAATTTATTTTGAAAAATGAATTATTGACTAAATGAAATATGGAAAAACTACTGATACTAACCACAAAAGTGAGGAAATCGCAGATATACGGAATTTTATGGAAGTCGATAGAAGCTAAAAGCATTTTCACCCAATTGGATAATGATAGATAATTGAGACGAGTTTTACAAAGCATTTGCATTAATTTTCGTATTCCTGTGATATCCATAACTTAATTCGTGTTTTCTCTGTATTTTAGGAAGAATTTCCATAATTTTGTATATATTTTAGTGTTATTAGGACAAACAAAACAGTGAGTTGGTAGCATATACGACTTCTATCGTCCTAACAGACGTAGTTTGCCATTAGTTACACATTGGTGGCAATGGTGTAGTGGATGGACTGTCCAATTTACTGTTTGTACTGTAGTAGTCTTAAATTTTGTTCCCATTTCAGCCATGCCAAAGACTTGAAATTGGTATTTGAAAATCTCCTGCTTGGCCCTATGGCCTGTTAGAATTCAGCAATAGGTTAAATGCAGAGAATTGAATATAAAATTGTGCAAAGTTCATTCATGATTAAACTATGACCTGGTACTACGAAGTCTTAAGTTGTCAAAAAGCACAAATGTGCCAGCTGGGTCAAAATAAGATCTCAATATGTTTAGATGTTTCAGTAAGGTCTGTTGACCTGCTTGCCTAAGCTTCGCAAAATGAAACCCTGACTTGATTTTTTGTATGGATGTAGGTTTGCAAGATTGATTTAATTTGCTTATCAGAAAATAAGCACTGAGTAGATTTTGGTTTATTGGAGTATAAAAATTTAGTTTTTAATTTGTTATGAAAAGAAAATACAAAGTGAGTACATCTAATGTGTTGTCTTTAGTTTGTGGTACACAGTCTTATATTGTAGTGTTGTTGTAGGTGCTGTACACCCATCAAAAACACAAAAAGCAAAAAGTTTGGCAAGATGGACTGTTGAGCTTAAATGTTGCTGAAACACAGGGTGTTTTACTCAATGAAAATTCTCAACAACTCTCAGCAGTTTATTTCAACAAGCAAAAAGTATTTTTTATTATTGTAACTTTATTGTATAGTAATTTCTTGATTGTCCAGATCTATAAATGGAGGACTCATTAGACTAATTAGTTCAGGTAAGGCTTGACATTAAGACTGTGGCAATTTTAGTGTTGAGGGCATTTTACGCTTGGAATCTATTTTGTTTTTAAACATTTGTGATCGGTAAATTTTCATAATGTATTGAAAACATGACTTTTCGTTGCTTGTTATTGGCCGATTTCCATGATGTATTAAATAAATATGGCTTAAGAAAAATTTAATTCTCATCATTCACTCCCTTGTTCCACTTGCATACCTGCCCTCATCCAGTGTATTCTTGCTCTTCAGTGTACATTGTGTTATGAAAAAAATTGACCACCTAATTATTGCATTTAAAGAAACCAATATTAGCCATTATGTTACTGAGTGTGTTACAGCAAATGTGGTTCTTGAAAGACCCACTAATGTGTAGCAGAATAGCCTGTGATTGTATTTTGCTGTTGACAGCAAAGTAGCTGCTTTTTAAAATTTGTGCTTGTTTTAGCTTTTAGAGTTTCAGTTGTACTGCTTTGACGCTTTAAGGTGATTTCATAAGCTTATTCTTCCATTGATTCTACTATCTTTTCCCACTAAGAGGATATTGATTGCAAATAGTAATAATAGCTGGGTCTACTAAAGAATCAATCACATGGCTGGATGTGTGAAATTAGATATTAATGAAATGAGGACATGTGGATCAGTGTTTAAGAGTTGGAATTGGGGTTAGGGTTTGTTAGGACAAAGATTAGTTTTTGCAACATGGTCAATTCTTTAATAGACCCTGATAATTTGCTGATCTGGAGTCAAATTGCTGGAGCGCAGCAGCATAAACGGAAAAAAACATAAAGTTAAACGACACCCAAGATAATATTTTTCAATTGTTCTAGCAGGTCTGCAAGCTTAAAAGAACTCCTCCATTTTGTTGATTTCTTCACTTTAAAGTAATTGATTGTAAACTTTGAGTTCAATTGGCTAGCCTAGTAGGCCAACAGAATTTTAAAAAATAGACTTTACCACTTGGGAGAAATATCTAGACAAATATTAGAAAAAGGCAGTGGCTATTTTGCCATCAATAGCATTTGACCCTTGGAGGCTGTTTTGTCATAAAGCATTTGTAATTGGTCAATTTTAATGGCATTTTAAACATGTAATTTTTGTTCATTTCTAATAGTTCAATTTTAATGATGAATTATGAACATTTTGAACCCCCCAATCTACACTACCCCACACTGTACACTTCCTCCCGGTGTAAACTACCCTGTATGTTTACATATTGGGCCCCTGAGCAGTGTACTTTGCTTTTGTCCAAGTGCCTTGCCAGCAGTCTTTTTCATATTCAAACATGAACGTGGAATATTTGTGATTAAAAAGTTGGATTTATAAAATTTTCATGTACTCAAAACTCAATTAAAAAATTGATCTAAATATGCTGCAATGGTTTGTAGTTTATAATACATGTGCTTGATAGAGCTCACATAAGAAAAAAACGATTTTTTTGCTAAACAGAAGCAAACGCTGTAGATGTGTGCTCAAATCTATTACACCCATGCTAAAAAAGTCAACTAATAGGTTCTATGCTTTTAGGCTTATTACTTCGGTTGCAATGTTGTAAAACAAGTTTATTTTGTGGTTGTAGATTACAGATGGATTGGAACTGGAAACTGACAAGTATTTGATTCAAATTGAAGAAGAAATTCAAGATATTTCTGTAAATACAAAATCTGTCACAGATGAAAGGTTATCTCCTTTAAAAGAGAACACTACTCCAATTCATGTGAGCTGTCTTTTTTGGCTAGTACAATTTTTGAGTGTACCAGTACCAGTATGCTAAACTGTCCTTAGATTTTTTATGAACAATGGTTTACATTAACTCTTGTTCATTTGCTTTAACTCTAAAATCTGTAAAAAGTTAAATTCTGTAAAGTAAAGAGTAGAATCGTCAAGACAAATTTTGATTGAATATGTCCTTTTTGCTCTGGAAAAGGACTTGTGTTGAGGTAAACATTTAGATTTATATACTTGGTTGGACAGAGCAGATTCTCTTTTTGTATCTTAACTCTCTTCCATCTTAGCCTTGTGGTTTTGTGGTACACATGATGTTTGACCAGTGTCAGTACTGTGTACACAAAACTTCAGAATGTGTTCTGCACTAGCCATGACACTTCTCATGCAATATCACTGTTTGTACAGAAGCTAAAATTTCCTGTATTTGTCAAATTCAAACAATGTTAATGCTGTTGTTGCATAATAATTTAAAATAATTCCTCCTTAACAAAAACCAAATTGCAAAAATGTAGCTAGGCTAGCCTTAACCTGAAATTAGGTGTGCTTGATTAATTGAAAAAGTGCTGGGCTTTTTTTTTGCATCATTGGTGTGCATTCATTGACCAAAATGTCTGGTTGAACTACTAAAGCAGCATGGTCCAATTACTTTTGACCCACAAGCCACTTTACAAAAATATGATGCTTTGCCGGACGCTTCAAAGAAAATGTCACAAGATTAAAAATTAAACAAAAAAAAAATTCAGATTCACAAGTGCTTTATGCAAACAACAGATTCACAAGATTTGAAATAAAACAAACAGCAAAGATAAGTGAGTGCGAAAAATAGCCAATTTATAGCAAATCTACTTCAATGGGATGCATGTGTTTGAGGCTTCTCTGACCCTATAGTTTCTATATCAATATCAATGCTAGTGGTGGAGACAATTGTGCAGTGTTTGGTTTGCCATTTGATTTCTGTTTCTAGATTTAACCAGCTTCATAGCAGAAAATATAATCTCACACACATATGTGCTTCCAAACATCGAGTGCATTTTTAGTGCAAAATCTTTCAATTTGGGAAATTTATCTTTGCTGACTCATTTCCAGAATCTCTTGATTTCGTTTTTTCTTGAAAGCAAGAATGGGTCGCATAAAAGCTTACAGAGTTTGAGCTGAAATTCTGGTAGCTGTGTCTCCACATCAACATCCATAGGATTGTTATACAAAGAGAGATTAGGTTTTAATCTATCAAGATCTTTAAATCTACCCTCAAACTCATGAGATAAAGGCTCAATATCTTCCACAAAACGAGAGCATTTCACTTCTACATCATCTGCCAGAAGCTCATGTAAAGAATTATAGTGCAAAAGATCATAATTTTTCAAACATGTAGCAAACAAACACAGTTTCATTTTGAAAGTTTCAACGTGCCCAACTAAAGGTGAAATATTTTGATTTGTCCCTGCAACCTCAGGTTCAACACATTCAAGTGCATTGTGATATCTGCAAGGAAAGCAAGTTTGCAAAGAAAGTTTTTATCACTCAATTGAGTCTGGTACACCTGTATTTCACTCAATTCCTCTGCTAGAAAAGAATATTTATTCAAAGACGAAAGAAATATTTCAGTACTTTTCCTAATGTTTGTATACAGTGGTAGGTCACTGAATTCTGCATTTAACTCTTCTAAAAAAGTAATAAAATGCCTGTGCCTGTGTGCCTTGTTGCCACCTCTAATCGAATTTACTATTTGGACAACTGTTTTTATGACATCTCTTGTTTGTAGCATCTTTCGACAAAGTGCTTGTTGGTGGATGATACAATGCAGTGTTGTACAATTTACACTGTTTTTCTTTAACAAACCAACTAATCCAGTCTTATTACCGGTCATAGCTTTTGCACCATCAGTTACGATACATGAACATTTTTTATATCCTCATAATCATGATTAACTGACTCAAGGGCAGCATAAATATTTGAGCCCGTTGTATCTTCATTCAAGGAACACACTTTGACCAGTTCTTCTTGCACAGTAAAATTCCTATCAACAGTGCGTATGATATGAGCTCACTTGCATCACTTATACCCGTACTCTCATCCAGTGCCAATGAAAAATATATGCAGTTTTTTACTCTGCTCTTTAGTTTTGATGATACATATTTGCCAAGATTACTTATCCTTCTCACAATAGTCTAATGAGACAGTGACACAGTTTCAAATTTTCTGGCAACCTTGTCTTCCCCAAACACATGTGCCATTTTTATCGCACATTGTTTTACCAACTTGCCATCCCTAAATGATTTACTTTCCTTTAACGACATCAGAGCGATTTCTTACGATGCCACTGTATTTGTTGTCGGTGGTTTTATGAAACTACTCTGCACTTTCTTCTGTTTCTGATACTTCCTTTTAAGATGATCAGCAATATCAATTCATGTCTTCCCATAATATTCTTCATATTGCATTTTGTGTTGCGTTTCATAATGTCGCTTAACATTATATTCCTTTATCACATCAATTACTTGCATGCAAACCAGACATAATGGCTAGCCATTATTTTCTATCATAAAGTAATTTTCCAACCACTTTTCATTAAACACTCTGCCTTTGATAGCAAGCTTTCTCTTGTTTCCATTTTAATAGTGTGTACATCCTCTCCAGCAAATTTTGAATGTTTGAAATTACTATTTCGACTCCGGCTAAAACTTTATTTCCTCTTTCAGATTATTTCACTAGAAACATTAACATACTATTGAATATATTAAGCGTCTCGTAAGGGAAACCAAGTCGCGTTTGTTAGTATATTGATTTTCTTATTTTTCTTTATCTCCATGCAAAAAATCGAGCAATCGCAAACTATTTCATGGCTGGCAGTTTTATGAAAAATTGTCTAACTGCAACATACACATAACAGATTAAATAAATACTGAGAAAGTTTGCGCGCCACAAAAATTCTTTCCGCAGGGCTGTTATTGGACCACGCTGTACTAAATGAAACATTGGTCATGAGATATAAAGTACAGGTTTTTGCTTCAATGTGATAATTTTTGTATTGGCTGGCTAAGCACATTTAATTTTGGTAGAAATATTACTTTTCAAGCCAAAGCAGCAAAGGAAAATCAAAATTTTGTGTTCCAAGAAAAGTAACGCCAAAAGTTCATCTTCCAACCACCAATACCAATGTTGATCAATCTGAAATCTTTTTTCAATCTCCAAACATGAAATTTAAGGTTTGCTAATCTGTTGCTTTGCTATTGTCTGAAAACTGTTTGTAGTGTAGGATACAGTGTTTGCTCTGTCATATTGCAGCACACTTCAACAACCTTTTACTCAGTAGTCTAGAACATGGGTGACCAAACCATGGCTTGCAAGCAGCATGTAGCTCTATTAACTTACGTTGTTTTTGTGGACAATGTCTTTATGTCATGTAGAGGTGTGCAACCTGCAGTGCATCGTCTTAAGTTTTGCAGCTGGTGGAAGGGTACGGATGCATTATTTTAGGCTTTGAAAAGTATGATCTCAAAAAAAAAATAAAAAGGTCTTTATTTTCTATCTGCATGTAAAATGAGTCAATTTGGAATTTAAAAATGTGATCTCCCAAAAAAAGTTCTCTTTATTTAGATGAAAAATGTGTCATCTCAAACTTAGAATTGCGTGGCAGCTCTTTAAATGATGGCTTCGTTTTTGGCTCTTTAGTACAGCAATTGTGGCCACTCCTGGTCTAGAATCTCTCAACTCTTGTCATTTCGTACAGAGAGGTTGAGTAAATTTTCTCTAATCGAAAAATGCTAAAAATGATGGAGAGAGCACAGTAGTTGGTCCGCCAATTGCAATGTGCTTCATTTTACGCACATATCACTGCTTTGTTGTTCATTGCAGTTACAGTATGTAATAACCCTATTGGATTTTATGAAAATATTCTAGTTACAATGATTGTTTTAAAATGACATTTTTTTCAAAATATCTTAAAACAGTGTTCTGATAGAAATCTGCTCCGCTTTCAAACAGTATTTGGTCGACAATTTCAGATGAAAAATTGGTGTCTGGTCTGAATTTGTGAGTGCATATGATTTATTATTATAACCATGAGTAATGTGATGACCGTAATTAATTTTGTTTTTCAGAAAAAAACCTGAAACGTTACAAAATTCTCATTGTTTGACACCTACTTCTACTAAAGACAATGTTATGAGAAACACTTCACAACTTCTAGATTTGCTTGAAGATGATAATGACGCATCTAGCAATCAGTCTGTAGCTAATGATATAGTGGTATGTAATGCAGTATGACGCATGGACATTAAAATCAATAGATCTTAGGGCAGGATATTGCATTGGTCATTGGTATTCAGCAAATAATTGGAATGGCTGTTAACCTGAAAAGAGCGTGACATATAGGTAAATTTATCAAGCCAACTGGTGTAATTGTTAAATTAAAATATTGGGATTACTCATTACTAAAAAGTAGATTTAAGTTCACACAGCTATCGTTTGTAAATAAACTTATGAATATTTTCATGTTACAATTTCAGAAAGATAAGCCAAGCAAGTCCTTTTCGCAATCAGCTATGGATAAATTTGACCTAGAACTTCCATCTTTTTTTGATGATGAGGAATCTGCTGATACAAATCAGTCTTCCAGTGTGAGGTAAAATAATTGTGTTATTGTAATTATTTAAATTGATTTACTTTGCGATACCTTTCCAAAGTCAAAACAAGCGGTTTAAAAGACAGATCAGATCGATCTGATGATTGCGCATCAAGTGCTAATGACGTAATTGTTTGTAGGTGACGTAATTATTACCTTCGTTATTCAGATGTAGATTTTGTTAGTGCATGTTTCCCATGCCCTGTCCATATTGTACATAGAAAGGTCAAGATTATTTGTTAACTGTTTTGGCTTAGGAATTGTTTTTTGATTGTTTTGGTACGTGGTAACAGGGATGAATGTAGTGGAATATTAAATCCTCATCAACAAATGCAATGTTTATCGAATTTAGTGAATTGTTCCAGTATGTGCATCCCTACTAGGTAACCATTTAAACCGGCGCGGTAATGGCGTGGTTAGAGCATCCACTTTGTTGTCGGTAGACCTGGGTTGAATTCCTTAGTCGAGTCACGTTAAGGCTTTAAAAATTGGTATTTGCGGTTGCCCTGTTTGGCACTCCGCATGAGAATAGAGAAAAAAACCGGCCAGTTCTCTTGTGTTCTTGGGTAAGGCACTTAAGGGGACATCTTAATCTTTATTGACAGACAGGTGGTGAAGCCGAGCAGTTTACCCGTCGCAGTGGGGCCTGCATGACGAAAGACTGTCGACCTTGAGCTCATACTCAAGAAGAATAACAATCAATTAAACATTATCACACCACCTGAAGTTACGCAAGGCATATTTTTGTAAATATTGCTCAAAGACATACAGTAATTCACTCTTTATTTTCATATAAACTCTAATGTGTAGTTGACAAAATTTCTGTTAACTCATCGAGCACGAGATGAATGAATGGTTTTGGTATCAGGGCACTTACCGTTTTTGATTCAGGAGGAAAACAACTAGACTTGTTCCGAATTAGGATTCTTACAAAATGGATAGTTCAAAGTTTGTAATATTAAATAATTTCCCATTTTGTAGGTTTCCTAATCTGGAAGACAAGCACTTGCAGATAAAAGGTGAAATTGAAGCCAGAAGCAGTAACGGAGCATTAGTCCCAGTTTCGAAACCGGTTATAGAAGATGAGCTATACCACAGTAGCCTTCAAAATGAGCAAGATGCAGTTGTTAGTTGTTTGGAGAATTTGCTTTTAATTGTGGTAAAGAGCATTGACGATTGCAGTTCGAAGCAGAATTCTGATTTATATAGTGATCTACAACAAGAATATTTTAAAAGGGCAAGATTGCCAGCGTCTACAACTTCAAAAAGTAAAGTTTCTGATTGCCAAGAACGCTACTCTCCTAAATTAGATATTAATATTCCCAAAGTCAGCTCATGCTTATGTGAAGATATTTATGTATGTACTGACAAAACTGACCCCGCGTCTGTTGTAACTAAACACAACTTTGAAAAGAGTTCACAAATCGCAGTATCTGTGTCGAAATCAAAGCCTGGTTTATTTGTTAATGAAACTGCGAGCATAAATGATTTGTCAAGATTTGATCTGCTGACTCAGAATTGTGATGTAAAAGGTGAAGGTTTTAATAGAAGTTTTGGTTCTTTTGAGTTTCCAAAAAACTCGCCACTATCATCCGACTCAAAAGTGGCGTCTTCTTTCCTTTCAACAAACTGTACAACTGAGAGTTTATTATATGACAGTGATTCACATGATGCCTGTGTCCCAGACTTTAATTTCGGATTTAGTGAAGTGGAGAACAGCCCTGATTTGAGTATAATAAAAAACCTCAATAAGAAAGAAACTTTTATTGCCAATAAAATTTCAAAAACTTTACAAGACTTTCGGGTAAAAGATTACATATCTTCTGGTGAAGCAAAGATTGATAATTTTCTGCAGTGTAGTGCTTTGAAAAAAGATAAAACCAATCGGTTTGTGAGCAACTCTATCGTGTCTCATTCTAACTCTGATAAAACAAACCTTAAGTGTATCACGACCAATGTGTGTAATAATTCCTCTGAAGATGACCCTATCTGCAAAATAAATGTGTACACTTCTGATTTGAACTCTGAAGATAAAAGTATCAGTTACTCTGTAAAAGATAGTTTGCAAATTTCTTCACTTGATGAACTTAGTAATGTTGGCATTCCGTCATCTTTGCAGCTGAAAAAAGAAATGCCGCAAATAATGAATGATCCTAAAACGATTAGATGTGACCAGCGCGTTCCTACTCTATTTGAAGACTTCAGCGACTCAAATGAAGATGAGATGTTGTTAATGCAAACTTGTATGCTAACAGAAGGTGACCTTTTAAACGAATCTAATGCCTCAGCTATGAACAATGTTTCACAACAAAACACCTCAAGTAATAAAGATCTTTCATGGCCTACACTTAACACCCAAAATCTAGCATCAAATTGTAAGTTGCACGATTGTATCCCATATAAATTTGCTTCTGTAGTTCATCAGAAGAACACATTTCATTCACAAAAAATTGGTAAACGCGAAGTAAAGCCAGTTACTTCGTTGCAATTACATGTAAATTCCGACAAAAAAAGTGGTATGCGGTTAAAAAATACTGAATGTGTTACAAAAAGTTGTCATTTGCTTGGCGATGAAAGGACTTCTGATGTACCAGCTTCCAACACTCAAGGTGCAAATTGCTTGCCTATCTTGAATTCTGTAGAAAGAGATTCTCATCAAACTGCTCCAATAATTAAAGAGAAACAATTTCATTCCAACTTCAAAGGAGATAGTGAAGTCACAAACCATGACGTAGAATCGTTTGTTATTCATGATGCAAATTCTGATGCCATTGCAATGAAAAATAAGCTCAGTGATGCTGAAACAATATCAAAATTGGGTGGGGTTTGTAGCAAAAAAGCAAAATCCAACGTTTTTTGTTCCAGAAATAGGTTATTTCAAAAGGTTCCTTTGAAATGCAACGTGAATAAATTTACAACTTATAGTGGTCTATCTCAAAGTGACTTGATTACAAAAGAAGGAGTTTTTAATCCGCTCCACTTTGAATCTATTGCAAGTGAGTCAGCTCTTGCTTCACAGTATTTAGGAAAAAGTACTATGAAAGCAGAGGAAAAGGTAGGCGTATTTCAACCGAATGAGCTCTTGTTTTCACAAGTTCCGTATGAACATCAAGTTGTTCCTCGAAGCTGTAATTTGCTGAAACAAAACTCTTTTTTCTCAGAAACCTATCCTCTTCATGTGGAGGAAATTTTACAGCCGCCTGTATTTCAAGATTATTTTTACAACGTTGCCAGTTATCCATTGCAGAGATCTTTTCCTAAATCTTATGCTGCTGAAAAACCACAGTCTTCAAAATGGACTCGTTTTAAAAATGAAGATCAGTATGTGCCTGATCGCAAGAAATTTCGTAGACGTTGGTTGGAAGAAATGGTTAAGCAAGAGAAGAGCACACCAAGAGAATTAAACATGCTTCGTACTCCCAATCTAAATTGCCATATCACCGAGACGTCTGTGGGGTTAAGTTTGTAAAACTGGAATTAATGACAACTTCATATAAACATAATGAATCTCGTGACCCAGCAGTACTAAGACGCGTCTTCTTTGGATTTTGTCTTACATGGTTGAAATCAATGACAGAAAATATAATCTGGCAATGTAGTCGAGTTGGTTTGAGCGCCGTCTATGTGTGTATATGTATATATATACACACACACACAAACGACTGGTGATTGTGCATTCAAACCCACGATTGCTACATATTTGTGTACTCGGTAAAGTGATTGCAATGTGTGTGGTTTAAACGTTTTTGACTCCGGAAGTAGGTCTTAACGCGACGGTATTCTTGCATAACTGATAAAAGGTTTTCCGACGTTCAGAGGATATAAATATCGCAACGTACAACTCATAACTGTACTTTCAATTATCTTTCTTGACTTCACTTGTACGTTGATATCCTCCTAATATTGGATATTTTTTTGTAGATTATACAATAGATAGAATAGCTTGTGTTCACGTGCACAATAATACTGTTGGTTCAGCCCAAATTTGTTGCAAGGAAAGAAAATTTTACAGCTTTTTTTCCAACGACAGAACGCTGAATATATGACCGCAATCGTTGCCATCTTAAAATGTGCGAATTACATTCTCTTTGAAACAACACCCAATAAAACAGCGTTCGAACCCATTTGGGTACATTACTGGGAGTGCATTTGTTGTAGCTTCTTTCATTGAAGTCAAATGTCTCAGTTTGAGTTTTCAGATTTCTTTAAACCGATTTTTGTTTCTTTTTTTATTAGTTCTTGCAGTTTTAAAATTTTTCAAAGTTTATTTTGTATATAAATATTCGAGTGTTTTGTAGAGTCTTTAATGCATTGATTTTGGGTATAATTACAGTGTTATTAAAAAGTTATTTTCTTAACATTTTGATTAATCAATGCAGGTAATTGTGATATCAGTTAATTTACGTCATGCTCACAGTGCCAACTGCCTATGAGTCAAAGGTTGTTTAGTTTTCTTCATAACAAAGTTATAGAGGAATCTTTTGGCTGCACATTAAACAACTTGAGTGCAGATCCGCTTCGAAGTTATCAGTATTTCAGTGATAGTAGAACACTACAGCGGATTTCTACCACCCTCACTGAAACCAAACAGCAAAACTTTTCTTCCAAAAATTCATGGCTGGCGTAGTTTATGGCGACTGAGATGAAATGGTCGTTCGTTTACAGCTATCGATAAATGCATTGTTGTGCATTTTAAAAAGATACTTTGACGATGATTTTCTCTGCTTGGCGGGTTCTAAACTTGAAGCAATTGTAGAGCAGGAAGCACCGATAAATCAGTTAGATAGTTTAATCCACGGTTTTGGAATCAGAGTAGATTTAAAGCTGCTTCAGCTCTGGAACTCTGCAATCAAGACGTACCCCGCCTCTGGAGCTTTTTGATGCCAACAGCTTCCTTACCGTACTTAGTTCGTTTACAGAATTTGCGTCTCGACAAAAATGTCCTTAGTTTTCTTCAAAGATCAGAGATTGAGCCCAATTTAAAATCTGGCTGCAGTTTTGCTCCTCAGCCTCTTTCAGATAGGCCCATGCTGTGAAAAAAGTACTGGTAACTGCTATCTGAGAGCTACCGAAGTAGCCGAAAGAGGAACAAGTGTCTCAAAAATCCTTTTTTTCATGGCAGCATAATAAAAAATTGCCGGAGAGCCCCTGCAGCATTTTTTCAGAAGGGCGTTTGCTTTTAACTACATTTTACAGTAATAGACTAGGGGGTAAAGCAGAGATGGGAGTGTTGCCTTTAACGATGATGTTTTAGAACTCTTAAAACAAGCACTGAAAATCCGAATTTAAACTCTATCAATCGGACACCAACAGCTGCTCTATTAGCAGTAGAAAATACAAATGAAAGTTTACAAGTGAGATTCTCTGTTGTGCTTTTTGAAAAAGAAATTATGTAATGTAAGAGCTGTATTGTACTTAACAGAGCAGTTGGTTCTGGAAACAACTAAGGAAAACTGTATTAATTTTATTTTAGAATGAATACGTGATAATAAATGCCAAGTAATCCAATCTTAAAAAAGTAGGAACTTTCTTTACATTTATTTGTCCCTCATGTGGTCGCTATCTTTCGTATCGTTTCGCATCACTACAGCCTTATCGTGGGAGCGATGTCAACTTGTTTTCATTGACAGGTAAGCTTGACGAGTGAGATTTACCTCCCATCTTGGAAAGAATTACTGAACATCATTCCCGAATCTTCTTCAAATCAGCTTTCATTTTTATCGATCGATCAATACCAAAAAACATGGAAAAGCTCACTGATTGGTAATTAACTACTTAAACTTCGAAATTTCTTTCTAAGATTTAGATCTGATAAAAACTATCAGTGACATCTAGTTACCACAAATAAGCCGCAGGAGATATTTGATTTCTGGTATGCTTCATTGAATTGAAATTAAATAGGCTTGCGTTCATTCCGGTTTTACCTCCGGTATAAGT
Organism: Trididemnum clinides; assembly: GCA_963675345.1. Classification (NCBI taxonomy): domain Eukaryota; kingdom Metazoa; phylum Chordata; class Ascidiacea; order Aplousobranchia; family Didemnidae; genus Trididemnum; species Trididemnum clinides. The sequence continues at coordinate 33,914,423 of OY776290.1, read as the reverse complement.
CCCGGATTTCGGGATCTGTTCTAATCAGTTTGTCAAAATGTCTTAAAATTGGTCAGTATAAGCGAAGATTTTTTTCCTTTTTGGAAACCATCTTTGAGTTTGACAATTTTTGCAACTTACGGCATGCCCCGCTTTTTTGGGAAACTGCTTGAAAGTCCAAACTCATGTGCCGGTATGATGTTACAAAAATATGTCAGGTCACGTTGTCTACCCATACAAACTATCATGTTGGTGAATAATTGTTTAATATTCATTGACGCATTGATAACTTGCCCGTACTTTTTGTACAGAAAATTTGAACTTAAAAATCTGGAAGAAAATGCAAAGTTATCATACACTGATGAAAAATGCTGATGTCAGCAATTATTTGAAACGGAAATCAGGAATTATCGACGTTAAAAATGATTTTATTTTATCGGAACCTTTGCTAGAAGATGATGAGGTGGGGACCTGAAATAATTTCGGCTTGTCTTTCTACCGTAAGCGCCGTTTACGGATTGTTTTACGGAATTGATTTAGCGAAGGAAGAAAAGTGGGTTATCTTGAAGGAAATCAATCAGATTCAAGAGAACTTTAGATTTCCGGAAAAAGGTTTTACCCATTTAATTGACCTGCATCTCTACCTCAAAGCTTTGTTTTTGTTTGCTTGAAATGGAAAATATTTTCACGTAATTTGACGTTAAACTTTCACATTTTTTTGCCGTTTGCCCACCACGTAAGAAGTGGGGAGAAGGGGGTTGGGAGTCTTTAGTCCCCCATTGTTGTCCAATACACCTTGGTCCCCTCCCAAAAGATCTTTATCTTGAAGAAGGGGTATCAAAGAGCTTCCCAAAAGTTAATCTCCAACAAGCTTTTCAAATCAAAGCCCCTTCCTTCAATACAATTCATTACACGCCCATGGGAGCTGAGATTAAGTTTTGAGTGCGATCAATTTACAATTTACAGCTTCTTTATTCTGACCCACCGTGCTGTCTCCATGATGCTCCTTGCAAAGTTGTACAAGTTCGTAAACAAGGACCTAACATTGGCAGATACTTTTACTCTTGTGCTGCTCCAAAGAAGAAAAGATGCAAGGTAAAGTGGATGTTACATATGGGCTACTAAACTCAATATGTTGTGGCGTTTACTTGCATGATTGACCTTAGGCTTTACGCGATCTTCATCAACCCGTTGCTCTAATGACTTGCTGCCCAAATTCGATCTTTTCCAAGCTTCACTCCGTTACAGTGGTAAAACTTCACTCAACGTGTCATAAGAAGTAACTTTTTGCCACCCCTCAGGACTAGTTTTCTTTATTTGCATGTATTGTGCAAGATTACTTCAAAATGGACTGCTGATTTTCTCTGGTCTGTTGTTAATTGCGTTGGTTGCGTGAGCGTCTATGCTCCGCTTCACCACGTGTCTTTTTATTGTTACCCGACCCCTTTGAAAGGATGGCGACATAGCGGAAGACCATGGAGCCCCAGAAGTCTGGCAGCTTTTCATGACCTGTACCGGAAGTGTATAGAAAAATAGTCGCCGAAAAGCGAGCGATGTAAAGAGTCCGTTGCTGGACATGACAGAACGAAATGAGAAGTGCTCTGGGTCGGATGACCACAGGCGCCACATGGAGGATTTTCAATTCGGCCAATTCAAAAGAGATAAGAGTTTGACAGAAGGCTGTGTCCTTTGCAGCGAAGACGAGAGAGGACAGAGCGAGCGTGATGAGGGAGCACAAAATCTTCGGTGAAAACCGAGGGAACCAGTGTGTCAAAGAATTTAGATGAGACAGTACGCTTCTGGTCTAAGAGAAGAGATGAGTGGATACGAGAGGTAAGAGGAGAGAGACTACTTTGGACTCTAGGTGGCTGAAGTAGCGCACCTCGTCTGCTTAACTGATCTTCCGGGTCATTACCCCCAAGGAATGAGTGATCGGGGACCCATTTTAGCCAGATGGAAAAGGAAAAGAGACTAGATATTTCGTGCCAGGTACGCCAGAAAGTGTGTGATAGAAGGAAGGACTGATGAAAGGAAAGTGTAGCAAGAACAGAGCGATAGTCTGAGAGAAGGGAAGAGAAGTGGCAGACTTATTGGTGGTGCTGAAACCTGCTAAGAGCTTGCAGAACAGCCCGAGCTTCAGCAAAAAAGCTTGAACAAATTGGGCCTGCCGAATAGGAAAGGGGGGTGGCCTCGGAGCCGCAAAGCGAGCAGTTGGCAAGGACGCCAGAGCTTCTTTTGTCAAAGGAAAGAACAGAGCTATCACTTAAAATCACGAGATCACGAGGAGGGGGTAATGGGTAAAATGGGTAATAGCCGCATTTTAGAGAAAAGAGGAGGGTCAGACCAATGGCTAGGAGTGATAAGAGTGAGCTCCACTATGAAGGACGGCTGGTTTTAAGGAAAAGAGGGAGAAGAAGAAAAAGAGCTTTCCTGGGGGAAGTAGGAAAAAGCATTCGCAAGTAAGCTGATGTAGTCTTACCAGAAAGACCTAGAAAGACTTGGTTTTACTTCATGTCTGGCTAAACCTGAAATAGGAAAAGAGATTGGAAGATGAAGGGCAGGCGAATAAGAGGATACAGCGAAATGATTCAGTGTGACTCATGGGAGAGGCAGGGACGCATCAGAGGAAAGAAAAGGGATTAAGGAGGACAAGAGGCGGTGGTGGTGGCAGGACTGGCCGCTCCGTTAAGGCGTTGCAACTTGCAATTTTGGTAATGCTGAGAAAGGGAAACAATTGGGGTGAAGAACGAGCCGAAGAAAACTTTGTACCGAAGAGAAAGGGACTCCTTGAATATGCTCAGTTTTGGTTTAGATAATACATTTATTGATTTCAAGAACCGCTAAAAAGGCATTGAATAACTCAATATTTGGAGATAAATTGATTTAAGTCGGCAAGTTTGAAAATGCTTATGGCTTTACTATGTAAGTTAGATGCTTTACATTTCTCCTTAAAACTGCTTGTAAAATTATAACGCTATTGCTAATTCCGTCATGCTTTTTCATCATGTTCAATTGCTTATGCTGTCATTTGTGAGTATGACACTACCTTTTTTATTATTTGCAGTTTTTTGAATGGGCAGAAGTCAAAAAGCGTGTAAAATCTCATCCTCCTGTTTGTGACAAGGTGAAACTGAATAACGGACGGGCAATTTGCAGTTACTTGATGAAGAACGAAGTCGGTTTTTTACTTGAATGCAATTTTATTAGGTAGTTTTTTACTTTAAATATTATACATATCAGATTACTTTTGTTGGTATAATTCTTTAAACTTTTTAAAATAGCTTTAAAAGCAATCTTCAAGTCTGCAGACGTTAATAAAATTGCACGATGATAGTTTATATACTGTTCGAAATTGCTGCTAATTTGATTGTTCAAGATATGTACAATATGCTTACTGTGCAAACGTGAATTTCCTATGCTTCAGCGGGTTAAAATAGTGAAGCTGCTTACGCAGATGGTTGTAAGAGGTGACTATTGGGAACTTACCTATGGCATTTGTCCTAGTTAAAAAAGACCTGCCACTTTTCCGTAGCCACCGTGATTGGATTTACACAGTAAGTATGGATGTCGCTTTGCGCCGCGCCTTCAGCCCAATAAAAAGTTGTAAATAATCACAACAATGATTTCCTAAATGTCTTTTGAACAATAATAACCACACACACTGCCCATAACCCAAGTAGTGTTTGTGATCCAGCGCGCTGGTGTATTGATTAGAGCGTCCGCTTCGCAGTCAATAGACCTGGATTTAGTTCCCTTGTCAAGTCATATCAAAAGATTAAAAATTGATAATTACAGTTGTCCTGCTCGGCGCTCTGCAAAAAGGAAGTCTGGAGCAGTGTTTCCCTTAAACGCGAAAAAAGTGCGAATTTACGAAATTATGTCTGGCGGTTAAAGTTTTTGCAATTTGGCTGGCAAAATCTTCAACCAACTGTTTTATGCGAGGGAAACAGTGACTAGGAATCAAAGGTTGAACCGACGCTCTTTTTTCAGGCAGTGCAACGTCTCGCGTAATCATCGCGCGGCTGTGACGCAACAGCGAGTGACGGCGACTTAAAATATTGCCCACGCCGTTTCCACACTTCTGTTGCATTACTATTCAACCTTAAGCAATAAACATAAAGTAACCCCGCCAATTTCTATCGCAGCCTAAGAGCAGTAATAGCAAGTAGCTCTCAAACTGCACTTCAACACAAGACATTAGTTTTCGAGGAAAGTTTGAAACTGAAATTGCTTAAAATCTTTACGTTCCTACGCTGATTTCAATCGTGCTTATGTTAAGATAAAAAAACACATTGCTCTGAGTTTCAGTTTAGCACAAAAAACGCCATTTTTGAGGGAATGGTTCAGTTTTTGTAAATTAGGAATAAATAACCGTCTCTCACGTGCCATAGAAAAAGAATACGACTTCCAACCAATTTTATTTTTAAATCCCACCAGATTTTTTTAAAAATAAAATGTAGATGACAGCTAAGTGCTGTGATAGCTTACCAGTCATGATTTAAATAAGCCTTGAAACGAGAAGAAAAAAATGTAGTGCAGTTTCGATTTCTTAAAAAAGTTTTATGTTGAAATCGAGCCTTTTTTAAATTGCTTTTTTTTTAAATGCCGTAAAATTTGCTTATGACCTTAGGACATTTAAAAAAATGGCCGTTCACAATATGCCGTGTCAAAATTGTCTTTTAATTGAACATTAAGGTGTATTATCTAATCTGGTTTTACTAATGTAAAAAAATTATTCAATAGTAGAAACGAACAGAAGGTTATGCATTGCCTACAGAAAACTTTTTCTGAAATGTAATTATGCGCGCGCGGCTATTGCAGTCTTACCTGTACACAGGGACGCCGGGTTAAGTAGGCGGGGTCACCGAAAATATATTCCAGGAAGTGCAGCCACCTCGCAAACGTAGTAAATCTCAATATATTTTAAAGTCCGCGCCTCTCAGTGAAACCATGTAGTTTTATGTGTAGTCACAAATATTTGGATTTTAATTTTTCTACTAGACTAAAAGCTACGTTTACCAAACTCGCGCATATTCGCGTCATAAATTTCTCTTGTTTCCTTTTGTTTCGGTCAAGTTTCGAATGCTTTTTACAAAGATAGAATTTCACGTATTTGCGACCTCTTTTCACACATTCGGTAAACTGTTAATGAAAACTTAATAAGAGTGAAAAATATTTAGCTAGCTATGTTATTACAACTATCATTGAGGGCTCCGTAAACAAGATCTTAAATCTACCAATACTTTTGCCAAGAAATTTAGTCAGATAACAATGTTGCACTATTTTTTCGCATCTGGGACAAAACTTCATAAAAATTAACTCATTTGTTTTCCTGCGTGGTTTGTGAAATTAGTTGACAAAATTCAGGTGAAGTTGTTATTGTTTGTCAATAACATTGCTTTCTGAAATACGTTTTACGAAGAAACCAAGACGCTCATATGATGACTACTGCATCGTACAAATTCTTAATTTTCTTTCAAGTTGTGCGGCTTTGGCATCAAATGCTTTTCAATTTTAGATCGAAAGTTTACCTGCAATTGCAAACCCCGTTGTTAAATTGATTACAATTGCGAAATTTAACTAGTTAAATTATTTTTGACAATCAAGCAACAGTTGAAGTTTGCAAGTAATTTTTGTTCTTGTGTCATAGTCGTGGTAACTTGCCTAATATCCCGTTATTTCATAAAAATGATATTTCTCATGCTCGTGTCGGGCTTTGGCAAAGGATTACTTTTATTTACATGTACTGTTAGCAAGACATTCTGAAACGCTTACAAATTATTCTTGCAAGGGTTGTTGTTGTTGGTTACCCGACCCCTTCCGAGGGATGGGGGCATGGCGCAAGACCATGGAGCCCCAGAAGCCGGGCAACTCCCCAGGGTCTGGACCAGAGGTCGTACAAAGACAGGGAGTCGCCAAAGAGTGAGCGGCGCAAAGAGTCCGTAGCTGGACAGTGCAGAATGAGATGAGAGATGTCCTAGGACGGGTGTCCACAGGCGCTGCAAGAAGGGTTCTCAATTCTGCCAATCCTAGATAGGTAAGAACCTAAAAGAAGGCTGTGTCCATTGCAGCGATGACGAAAGAGAACATAGCGAGCATGACGAGGGAGCACAAGTTCCTCAGTGGAAATCGAGGGAACCTGTGTGTCAAAATATTTGGAAGAGACAGTACGCCTCCAGTCCGAGAAAAGACGAGAGGTGGATACGAGAGATAAGAGGAGAGAGACTACAAGGGATAGCGGAGGGCGCAAGTAGTGCTCCCCGTCTGGCAAGCTCGTCAGCCGTGTCGTTCCCCGGGAGAAACGAGTGTCCGGGGACCCAATGTAGCCTGATAGAACAGGAGGAAAAAGAAGACAGTTCCTGCCAGATCTGCCACAGAGTTTGAGGTAAAAGGAAAGATGGAGGAGAGGACAGGGTGGCGAGGACAGAACGAGAGTCAGATAGTAGGAGAAGAGAAGAGAAAGGGCAGACTTGTTGGTGCTGCCGAGACCAGCAAAGAGCGTGCAGGATGGCGCAGGCTTCAGCGGAAAAACTGGAACATACTGGGCCTGCCGAAAAGGAAAGAATGGCCTCAGTGCCACCGAGAGAGCAGTTGGCAAGAACGCCAGAGCCGCCCTTGCCAAAAGGAAAAGGAACAGAGCCGTCTGTCCAGAGTACCAGATCATGAGGGGGGAGAGAGTCAAGATGAGCGAGAGGCCGCACCTTGACGAGAGAGAGGAGGGTCAGAGCGAGAGCATGGAGAGGAAGAGTGGACTCCACCGTGAACGAAGGAAGATTCCAAGGAGGACAGGGAGGGCAAGCAAGAAGAGCCTCCCTAGAACAAGTAGAAGAAAGCATGAGCGGGTGAGTGGACGCAAAAGCTCTCCAGGACGATCTGCAGAGTCTTGGTTTCACTCCAAGTCTGGCCAAACCTGAAATAGGAAAGGAGGTTGGGAGACGAAGAGCCCGCTCATAAGAGAAAAGAGTAAAGTGAGTCAGAGTGACTCGTAGGGGAGGTAAAGAAGCCTCGGTGAGTAGTAGAGGGATAGGAGAGGACGAGAGGCAGCCGGTGATGGCGCGACTGGCCGCTCGGTGGAGGCGTTCCAATTTGGTAAGATTGGTAGCGCTTAGGAAAGGAAACCATCTGCACCAATCAACTCTGCTGCACCAATCAACAGCCGCCTCAACGTGGTGGTGCGGTCCCCGACCCCGTTTGGGTTGGGTCGAAATGGCTGTTGGTCTTCCCGAGGGTCCCAGTTACCCCGGGCACTCTTGCAAGGGTCGCGAGTCTGAGTGACCGAATTTAACTTAAATTAACTTATTAAACAGAAATATCAAGGTGTTCCGCCAGCGTCTTTTAGCAACCGATAGGTTACGTTGTGAACTTTTTAGGGCTCACATAATCACCCTAATTGTTACGTCACCGAAGCGCATCGTCTCGGTTTTGCTTCTCCTCCCTCGCAAATTTTGAAAACTAGACGCTTACGCTCATACAATTGCTGTTCCGACATGTTTTTGGGTCATTTTCGAAGATTTTTGATGCGCTGTTAACTCGAGTTTCTGGTGCGAAAGATGTAGCATAGTAAGCAAGATACAGCTTGCAATCTGGTGTCTTGATCGGATTAAAAAACAAAGATCATTTTTGACAGAGATGATGGCCTACATCAGTGATTTTCAGTCCTTGGACAATGGTATTCACTTAGCCAGTACTGTATTTTGCCTTCACATCGAGTGAAATTGGAAAACTTTCTTGACTTGTTTTTTTATTTTATTTGGACAACACCCATAAAATTTACTTTGATAGCTTTTTTGAGGTCCCACGTGATAATGAAAAAAATATAACCGGCCACATGCCTCTGTGCATCTCGAAAGTGGGCCAAATGCCAAAAACGGGTGAAAAGCACAAATCTAGATAAAGAGTGTCATAATCGAACAAAATACGTCTGAGGGAAAAACAAAAGGTGCCGTTATACGCAAACCAACGTTTTCGGCAAATTGCATAGTAAGCAACGTTAGCTAAATAGCACTTGGCTACCGATCGTATCTTTTTCTACACCTTCAAAATATGTTGCTAACGCCTGTGTAACGATTTATTCAGCAATGTCCACCAAGGTTTGTCTGGCGGTTTTCGTACACTTGCTAGCAATTTCGCACTTGCGCCAGCGGTTAAAGCACACAACCGGATTTCCTTATCTTCATGTGGCAGACAGGTGTTGGGGCCGAGCAGTTTACCCGTCGTGGTTTGTTTGTTTGTGGTTACCCCTCCTCTTCCTCGGGATGGAGGTACGGCAATTCAGGTTCATGTCGTCAACCTAATTTAGATTAGGCTAAGAGAAAAATGGCAGCCCATTTCGAACCAATCTTAAGTGACTGGGAGCCCCTCCACCAACAAGGCGGACTGCCACTGGTGGGTACCCAAGAGTCGTCTGACATGCTGGGTTAGCAACTTCACAATTGTAATCCGGTGAAGTACGGGAGGGCCACCTGTCTTTCACGTAAAGGTGGAGGCATCCCGTTAAATGCCTAGTCCAAGGACACAACAAGCAAACTTGCCGGCTTGTTCTCCACACTATCCTTTATTTATGCTGAGCGCAAAGCAGGAAATCTGTGAATACCATTTTTTTAAAGTCTTTTGGTATGACTCGACTTAGGAAATGAACCCCAGGTCTACCGACTGCGATGCGGACGCTCTAACCACTACACCATCTCGCCGGTCGCCCGTCGTGGTGACCCAGTATGATTTAAAAATGTCTAAGCAGAGCACGAGGTCATACACATGATGATGATGATGCTGAGGGGCCTAGCGTTTGCGGAAGTGTCATTTTAAAAATAAGTTGGGATTTTTCTTTTGTTGTCAGAGATAAAGAGCATGTGGAAGGAGATGAAAATGTGAGTAATTTCTTAGTGTTTTTATACTTCAATCTTTTAATTATCTTTTTGCTGAAGCTAAATCACCGAGACAATGAAAGCTGGGATGTTATACCTTTTTTCCTTTTTATAGCCAGATACCACGAAAGGCCTGCAAATTATAATTTGTTCAGAGTATTATTGTCATTGCCACCACTATCGGTAACATCTAAAAAAACGACCAAATTCAACCTCTATGTATGTCCATAAAGATTGGTTTTGCTACGCCATCATAATACTTTTGAATAATTCAACTTACTATTGGAAGGAAAACCTGCTGAGCTGTGAAAGGCGAGAACTGATGATTGAACTACATGCCAACACATCATTCGACGTTGAAAAAGGTATTTTTTAAATTGTTTTACGGCATCGCCCGGCCAAGCTATTCCCCATGACGTCACCAACCCCTGTAAGACACTCCTACCGAAACAGTGATCAATTTATCGCGCCAAGTTTCCCAATAAGTTTGGAGAAGTTAAGGCACCGGTACTGACAGAATTCTGCTTTATACAGGGTCCGGCAAAATGATCTGACACATTTGTAGGTTTAATAAAATCCAAATAAAATAAAGAAACAGAAAAGTGTTTTCAAGTTTTGAAAAGTACATATAATGCCATTTTGTTTCATATAATCGTTCAGCATTTAAATGCGCCCAAGCTCTTAGGCTTTCCAAAAGAAGTTTGTGAAAAATTCTTCACAAGGATCTGAAAATGCATCCATACAAAATGATGTTGTCAAAAAAACTCTGCAAAAGAGACATTGAAACTCGCAAAGCATTGTGTTTGGAAATTTAACAACATGTCCCCCATGCAACAGCTGTGTTGTTCAGTGACGAGGCACATTTTCTCCTGTGTGGCACAGTGAATAAGCAAAACTTCAGATTAGAGAACAGCCCTCGTGAGTTGCATGAACGCCCTTTGCATTGTCCTCAGGTGACTGTATGGTGTGCAGTGGCAGAATTCGGTATATGGGGTCCATATTTCTTCGAAGAAGACGTTGCAGTGACTGTGAACTCTGATCGATATTGTGAGATGCTAAAGACATTTCTCAGACCAAAATTGAATATGCTCCACAATATGGGCAATGCTTGGCTTCAACAGGATGGGGAAACAGCCCACACTTTTCAACGTGCAATGGGGATTTTGAGGGAGATGTTCCCTGGTCATTTGATCTCATTGCGTGGTGACATCAGTTGGTCCATCCATTCACCTGATTTAAATCCGTGCGATTTTTTCCTCTGGGGATACCTCAAATCAAAGGTGTACATTAATCGCCCTTGCTCTATTGAACAACTTAAAAGATGCAATTTGTCAAGAAATTACTGCCATTCCACATGAAATGACCCACGAAGTTATAGAACACCTTCGGCAGTGTGTGAACAACAATGGATCCCATTTGACTGGCTTGATTTTTGAAACCTAATGAAACAAAATGGCATTATATGTACTTTTCAAAAATGAAAACACTTTTTTGTTTCTTCATTTTATTTGGCTTTTATTAAACCTACAAATATGTCAGATGATTTTGCCGGACTCTGTATAATAGATTTTTGTTCTCTAATTGCAGAAAACAATATTAAAGCTTTACATAGAACAGCATGTGTATAGAACTGCTTTGGAGTTAGTACTGCCGGCACAGTGCGTTTCTACCAAAGCACAGCAACTACGCATGGAATATTGTGTGAAATGTCTTCCTTAAACGCACGACAAGGAAAAAAAAGTGCGAGCATTGCACTAACGACTTCATGATTGCGAGCAGAGCATTGACGCACTGAGCCCACCATGTTGACTGGTGGTAGAGTTTTAGTCTTCAAGTTTGTAAAACAAACAACACGAGCCGAATTTAATTGTGTTCAACGTTCTCGTAGCCTCATTTTTAAATGTTTGTTTCTTCCAGGTGATATTTGGGTAATTTCAAGCTCGTTGTCATTCAACCGTGACCAGAGTGTAGTTTTTAAAGTATATTCCCCCTCTTTGACGCCATCACGACGTGTAACGGTGCGACCTTTATCAGGTCACGTGCCATCGACTTGGACCAATGGAGGTACGTTGTTTAAACACGTGACATTTTAGCTTTTTAGAATAGTCAAAGCAACATAGTACAGCGATTATCAATAGACTAATGTGCATCTAGTTCCATAGCTATGTGGTCTTGTGACGTCTTTTTAAATTGCGCGGTTACAGGACAACATGTGTTCAGACCTGATTCAGATTGCAATAAATTTTTTTAAAAACCTGAAATTGAACAGAAATTTTCAAAAATTGTCTTCCGCAATAGCGCTACACGTCAAAGCATTAAACTCAAAATATCTGTAGACGTTTTTTGGAAAGATTAATGTTGGTTTCTTTTGTTGTTTTCTATCTTGCTGTTTATTATTTTTTGTGATATACATATGGCATGATACGAATGCCCTGGTAGTTGTATTAGTAGTTATTCAGCTTTTGTCCGGTGCTGTTCCCTTAGCAGAGATGGCCGGATTCACCCCATTCCTTCTGCAAGTGCTGGCACTCCGTCTCTCCACTTGCCTCGTCTCGGGGCAACCTCATTCTTCAAATCAATCTTCTCTGTCTTCTTTTCCACTTGCTTCTTCCAGGTCTTCTTCGGTCGTCCTCGCTTTCTCTTGCCACTTACTTCAAGATCCAGAGCAACCCTTAAAACACTATCGTCATCCCTCCTCAGCACAGGTCCATACCATGTAACTCCATTCGCTGTTGCTAACCGGTCTATAGTTTCCTTCAACCCTAACATGTCCATGTGTGCTTCAGTCTTCTTTCTGTCAACAACTCTCTGACCGCACATGGCTCTCACCATAGGTCTCTTCGTTCTCCTTAAAATTGCTTTTTCATTTTCTTTTAAACACCATGTCTCACTTCTATACAGTATTGCCGATCTTACCCAGCAACGATAAAGTTTACCTTTCATTTTCAGAGGAAATCTATTTCCAAGCAATAACTTTCAACATTTCCTAAATCTTACCCAACCGATTGTTACTCTTGCAGTAGCTGCCGCTTCACAACCACCACTAGCATTTAGTCTGTCTCCCAAATAACAAAATCTATTCACTGTCTCCACTTCATTGTTTGTGGTTTGTGGTTACCCCTCCTCTTCCTCGGGATGGAGGTACGGCATGAACGGCAATTCAGGTTCATGCCGTCAACCTAATTGAAATTAAGCTAGGGGAAAGATGGCAGCTTATTTCGAACCAGTCTTAAGTGACTGGTAGCCCCTCCACCAACAAGGCGGACTGCCACTGGTGGGTACCCAAGAGTCGTCTTTCGCAACATGCTGGGTTAGCAACTTCGCAATTTTGATCCGGGTGGGTCACCTGTCTGCCCCATAAAGGTGGAGGCGTGCCGTTAAGTGCCTTGTCCAAGGACACAACAAGCAAACTTGCCGGCTTGTTCTCCACACTATCCTTTATTTATGCTGAGCGCAAAGCAGGAAAGCTGTGAATACCATTTTTTAAAGTCTTTTGGTATGACTCGACTTAGGGATTGAACCCCAGGTCACCACCACACCATCACGCCGGGAAAGATTTGAAACTCTCACACCACTACACCATCTCCACTTCATCGCACAACTTCTCCATACAATCCACCGTTTGTTCCATTATTTCTTTACATTTTGGACAAACAAAATGCATTGCCAATCTAGTAGTAGCTTTATTTTTGCATATTTGCCATGAACCCAGCTTCTACATTTTGTGCACAACACTGAATTGGCCATGGCTTTTCTCCCACAAACTTCACGTGGATCTATCTTGCGTTTGAATAGTTCTCCTTGTGACCCGCTTACGATCACTTTTGTTTTTCTGGTTTTGACCTCTAAACCTTTACTTTCCGGTGCATCTTTCCAATTCCAAAATCTTTCATTTACGTCTTACATGGTTTCGCTCACGAGAACAAGGTGGTCTGCATACAGTAATTCATTAACCAAACCCCTTTTTGCATTTTCAGTAATAACGTCCGCAGCTGTTGTAAACAATAGTGGCGGCAGCACAGATCCTTGATGTACACCAACTTTTACTTCGAATTCCTCTGAATATGCAGATTCCACCCTCACTCTTGTCTTTTCACCGTCATACAAGCTCCTAACTGCCCGAACTATTACTTCTGATAGACCCTTCTTTCTCATGGCCCACTCCATCACTTTTCTTGGCACTCTATCAAAAGCTTTTTCCATGTTAAGAAATCACATATACAAGTTCTTGCCCTTCTTTTGATATTCCTCCTGCATTCTTCTCACAATGAATATCGCATCCACTGTTCCTTTTCCTGGCATAAATCCAAACTGCATTTCATTCAAATTGACTAGTGTTCGTATTCGCCTCTCTAGTATCCTTTCAACAATTTTCATGGCATATTCAAGCAGTTTCACTCCTCTGTATGATCCACAGCTCATCACAGCACCTTTTCCTTTAAAGACAGGTACAATCACACTAGTTTTCCACTCATCAGGCATTCTTCTACCATCTAGTACATGCTGACACAGTTCCATCATCACTTTAACCCCGATTTCACCACTTGCAACTATCATCTCCACACTTACTTCAGGTGGTCCAGTTGCCCTTCTTATTTTATCCTTTGCATTGCTTCCATAATTTCATTACGAGCCACTTTTTCCACTGGTCCTTTACCACATCAGTTTCCACCATGTGGTCCATTCGTTCTCTTCATTCCTGATCTTTTCTATGTGTTCCTTCCAAATTTTTGCCCTATCTTCTTCATCAGTGGCAGTATCGCGTCAAAAGGAAAGCTCTAGAGAATATCTCTAGATCTTCCCTTTTGACGCGATAGCACCATTTATGAGAGCGTAACCAAAAGATTATGGCTCAAACAGCTTTTTTCAAAGCTATATTAAAATTCTGTACCACCAACAAAATTTTTATATCTTCAATAAAACCCAATCGTCTATATCTTCCTTTTAAGCACCTTCCTCCTTCCACATCCTTCACTTCCTTTTTCATTCTTTTAAGGAAGTAGAAAACACTGTTAGAATTCTCATATAAATTTGTTAACTCCTGATTAGCTTCCATTCTCATAGCTCTAGCAACAATTTTTCTCGTTTGATTTCTTATACGTTTGTATTGATTCTTCTGACGGAAACCTGGACAGCTCTTTAAATGCCGCCTTCTTTCTTGCTATGGTATCCTTGACCTCTTCATTCCACCACCACATGTCTCCTCGATCTCTCCTAGACTTCTTCTTCCCACGCACTTCATCACATGCCTTTAGAACACCATCCTTGAAAGTTTTCCACAAATCAGGCGCATCTGTGCTTGCTAGTTTTCTTACTCTTTTTTCAAATCTTACTCTTATTCGATTTTCATTCAACTTCCAAATCTTTCTTGTGATCCGTTGCTTTCTTACAACCTTTTTTTAGGACCTTTTTATCCAGATCTACGACCGCCACCCTGTGCTGAAGTTCCCATGGAATCACTTTCACATCCCTTATATACTTTCTGTATTTTTCTCCCGCAAGCACAAAATCGTTTTCTGTTTCACATCCACCGGCACTATATGTGGTTTTTCTTTTGTCTGTCATATTAAACCAAGTGTTTGCCACGGACAGCTCTCTTTGATCACAAAACTCCAGCAATCTTCTTCTTTCTGCATTTCTTTTCCCAATACCATTCCCCTCAGCACTTTTCAAAACCAAATTTCAAAACCCTCAGCACATTTCCCCACATGTCCATTGAAATCTCCCAAAGAAACAGTGGTTTCACTTGAACTTCCCAAGTCCCACTAACTCCCATTTCATCATAAAAACGAACTTTCTCTGCGTCCGGTCTTCCGCTTTTTGGCCCATACCCACATATTATGCGCATCACTTTTCTATCTAAAGTTAGCACAGTTACCATTACTCTGTCGCTTTTTCTTTTAACTTCCACAACGTTTCCAGATATTTCCTCCTTTACCAAAATTCCAACCCCTCCGAATCCTGCATCATTTCCTGACCACTACAGTTTATACGTTCGTCCCGAAGCAAAACGAGCTTTTTGGCCTTTCCATCTTACTTCCTGGATGCAGCACACATCAACTTTTCTCTTCCTTAGTTCTTCACACACTTCTGTTTTCCTTTCACAAAGACTTCCCCCATTTAGTGTACCAAGTTTATTTTTTCTGGTCATGGGGATTTGTTGGAGCCAAATTCGTCTTCAGGGAGCATGCCCTTGCTTACCCCCAACCTCTGTTTTCGGACATGAGTGGTCCAACCAAGTAATTAAGCTGGCAACCCCACCATTAGCAGTCAGACTGCAATCGGTAGGTACCCAATAGTTGCCGCTTAGGACGTGCTGGGTAAACAGCTTCACTATTCTTTAAAACCGGTGAAGCACGGGAAACCTGGTGCACAACGCAAATCTGATCGATATCGGGCTGGGGGAAGACGGCAGTCTATTTCAACCGCAGGATTGCTGGACCTAACGGATCTTGACAAAGCGCATGAACTAGTAGAAACGTCAGCTTAACCTTCTCACAATTTTAGATTCTGTTTACTTGATCAAGGTGTGCAGCGCTTTAGCAGAACTGAGTTTAGTGGAGTTTTTATCGAATGGAATCCAGGAATGCCCACTTATAAAGCATCTGCTCTGTTCAAAAAAGTATCGAAAGCCTACTAGTAAGTATAGAAAAGTTTGTATTGTGTTGTGGTTTTCATAGCACATGATCTAGTTTTAAAATGCTTCAACATAGCAGAGAAAAATTTAATTTGGCAAACAGCTTTTTATGAGCAATTCATCATCAATATCATCTCGACAAATTTTTCCGATTTCGCACGATGCAGCCACTGATAAGAGAGCCGCAGTAACTTGTTCTGATTTTTTGACTTTAAATATACGAATACATTGGCTTTGTCTTGTCAGGTGTGGGAATGAAATTATCATCCATTTTCTCAATTTCCGAACCCATAACCTCTTGTGGACTGAAATACAAACCAGTTGTTGTTACGAACTTGGCATACGATGATCTAGTAAGTGTATTTTGTACTTGGTTAACGCCGACGAATCTTTCCCATAACCTCAAAGGTCATGCACATAACGAACTGACGAATGTCTCTCGTACTTTCCTGAGATAAAGATTCGGTGTGGAACTCAACATCCAAGCTTAACACAGCAAACTCCATCTTGCAAGTAGGAACTGGAACATGCAGTTGTGGTAAGAGCAAGTAGTAGATCATTTCAAGTCAGTCACAACACACAGGTAACGTAATAGTGGCCAGAACATGCCGGATGAGCTTTTTGCAACAACATTACCGCTTTGTGAGCAGCTTTTCTGTTTTAATCCGATTTAAGTGCAAAGGTCATGTTTTTTCAATTACGCGACCAGCGCCTTACCGCACTGAAGCGACAACGTGTATTCTATTTTCAGACTATTCTTGCCGATCAATATGCCAAGGAATACAAGCTGGATCCTACGCAAAAATCTTTCCTTTACAACTTTGCTGAAATATTGAAAGACAATGGAAAATCGATCTCACTTATTGCCCTGCTCGATGGTAAGTGATCAGTAGAAACTGTCTTGCCTTTCAAGCTTACCTAGGTTAGATTGCCGTTATAGTAGAATAGCCTTGGCCTGCGATTTTAGCTTTTTGTTTCGAATGTTGTTACTCTAAATTTCTTCTAAGGGGTTTATAAAACTAAGAGTTATCAGGACTCTTTACAAAATTGCTTTCCTTAAAACAACTTAAACTTTATATTGCGTCGTTTTTTCTGGGTTTAGATTGCCGGTTTAGTGTGTCTGGTTTTGTGTTGAGTATTCACTGGCTTTTGAAACAAGCTTTTTTTCGGGCAACAGAACACTTATGATTGCAAAGTTTTCTTGACGAATATCATCAACTTTATGATCAAGTTTCGAATATCGGGCTTTCTCCGAAATCAGGAAAAATATCAATACACCGCAGAGACCAGCAATGTTAGATTTTTGTTAAGTAGCAACACACGACCTATAAGGAAGCATCAGATCGATTTTCGCAATTATTTGGGCTCTTCAGGGATGCATATCCGACCAGCAGAGAACCAAACCTTCAAGTTGTAGACATCTTTAGATTTTTGTGAAACTCATCAGAAAGAACTTGCGAATTCCTGTTGGTTAAAGTCAATTTGTTCTTTTTTTTTACCCAATCAGCTTGATACCATCACTGATTCTCAAAATTTCCCCATCATTCACAATATTAAAATATGGTAGAGAATACATGCTGGGCCAAAAGTAGGGTTACAGTTGACACCTAGGCATTTTACATTTAATTGAAATTTATTTACATATTAGACGTTTTACATTGTACAGTTTACCTCTCAAGTGCTCAAAATGTCCACCTTCAATTTTGCAGCAATCATCATATTTGTCCAAACACAAAAAAGAAATCCATTGGTGTCAGGTCAGGTGAATTTGTTGGCCGTTCAATACTACCCCTCTTTCCACCCCAACGCTGAGGGAATGCTTGGTTCAAGATACTCTTACTGTCTGCGCAAAATGTGGAGGTGATCCATTTTTCTGGAAGTAAAGCTTATCAAAGTTAGCTTCACCTCATCAAAGTTGTACTACCACTTCACGAATCATTTCCAAATAATTTTCTCCAGTAACAGTTTTATCAAAAAACACAGGTCCGATAACACTTTCGCTGGATTATACACCTCATGTTTTATCCTCAGGATGGTTTAATTGGGACTCAATAGTCAAATCTAGATTCTTATCACCCCAGTACACTCACTTATGCCTGTTCACATTTGAGACCAGCTTCATCGGACCAGATTATTTATCTAAAAGGTCTGGTTGCTCATTAGTAATATGGTTACGAATCAATTGACAGAATTGCAGCTGGAGATAGTTGGTGGTCCTCCAAAAACGATTTACCAGTCGTGAACGGTAAGGTTTGAATTTTAGTTTATACATTTGGCGTCGCAATGTTGTTCTTGATGTGGATACTTCTTGCGTAGCACGTCGTGTGGAATTCTTTGGGTTGTTTACAAATGTCAAAGCTACCAACATCTCATTTTCTTCAGTCGTGGAAGTCTTGGGACGTCCAGATTTTGGAGCATTACTCACTGACGCTGGAGTTTTAGATTTTATCCCTTATGCCATATGTTGCCTTACGTGAAGATGGAGGAACATGACCGTCCTCTTGACAAGCTATACGCACATGCTCGCCATTTTCCAACTTCCAATACCGCTTTTGTATCCACTTTCTTTCGTCTCTATTTTAATTGTTTGCCATAGTGAACATAAGAAAATGAATTTATAAAAGCCTGCTGACAAAAAACGCATTTATAAAATGTATAACGTTTTTAAGTATGAGTAAGTAGCATAGAACAAGAGTTCAGTATTACATGTATAGTAATGCAAGAGGCTAGCGATGCACTCAGCAAAACTGCAGACAGTGACACTGTTTCGACCTATCAGGTCTCTTTAGTGCAGTTGGTGACCGACAAGAAGCTAGAGGCTTTTAATAAAGCATAGCTTAGACCGCCACACTAGCGGGATCTATACTAGATCCACTTATGGAAGGTCTGTCAGTACTCTGCGAAGCCGTATCACTCGTGAATGAGTGGCGGTTGTCGCAGGTCACTAAGTCTAGCAACTGCTAGAACAATAGTGCTGTTACAGCCTAGTGGTCACAAGGTCTTACATGTATAGCAATGCAAGAGGCTAGCGATGCACTTAGCAAAGCTACAGACAGTGACACTGTTTCGACCTATCAGGTCTCTTCAGTGCAGTTGGTGACCAACAAGAAGCTAGAGGCTTTCAATAAAGCATAGCTTAGACCGCCACACTTGCGGGATTCACGAGTGATACGGCTTCGCAGAGTACTGACAGACCTTCCACCAAGTGGATCTAGTATAGATCCCGCAAGTGTGGCGGTCTAAGCTATGCTTTATTATAAGCCTCTAGCTTCTTGTCGGTCACCAACTGCACTGAAGAGACCTGATAGGTCGAAATAGTGTCACTGTCTGCAGTTTTGCTAAGTTCAGTAGTAATTTCTATAATTTCTATCTAAAACGTGATTGTGAAGGTGAAACAGAAAATGAAGTAACTTCAATCTTACTTTTCGACAGATAATGAAGTAGGCTTGCCCCTACTTTTGGTCCACCGTGTATATGAATATGGCAGTCGAAAATGATTTTTTTCAATCTTTGCAGAGACAGACTCCATGGGTTTGGTTATCTTTAAAACCCATTTACTAGAAATTTCAGCTCAATCCGATAACCATTAACCGTCAAATTCATCTTCAAAGTTTAAGCATCAGGACTGGGAAGTCTCGTGATTATCATATTTAATTTTTATAATTCTCTTGAGTTTTGAGATAATGCAATTTGATGTGACTTTAAACAATTAAGTAAAGTCCACAAATCTTCATTTTCTTGTGACGTCACTAAAAATGCCATGTATTTTCAGCAGGAAACGTCTTCAAATATTTCATCATTTTTGTATATACAGAAATAGCTATCTGCTTTTCGCGTAACATTGCTTGTAATTTGAAGAAATTAGGTTAAATAATTGTACCGGTGCAAGTTATTGGACTTGTGTCAAAACCTTGACGATAAATATATTTTCTATCAGGATGCCTTTGCCTTCCTCCATGACTTGTACACCAAGTTCTGAAGCATCGTTTACAGATTCTATTTATTTACTAATTTTTCGAACCTGATGAAGGAACGAAAGTTGCGCCTCATGATACTAGACCGGCACGTTGTTTAAATTCAACAAGGAATGTCTGACCTCATAAGCTGTAATACAAGAATTGATGCTTCTGCAAAGAAATAAAAAAATAGCATATTCCGCAGATACAAAGCAGAAGATAGGCTGTTGTAGAACGAGATACACATGACAATTTGTTTCATAGAAGTAAAAGGTTTTCAAAGCACAATTCTCTTCATCATAAAAATGTGATAAACGCAAAGCAAACGAATCCAGATCCTCTGTCAAATACCAGAAACGACATTGATATGTTGAAACTACAGTTGCAGTAAGATCCTGAAACTTTGAATTTTCGTTTTTGTTTCGATGATTTGCCTTATGAAAACTCAATCATTGTATGCATCTTTTTTAGACAATTGACACTGAAACCAGTGAACAGTATAAAAGGTTGTTTCATACTCCACAAACGTTTGCATTTTTTTTGAAATTGATTGGGCAGTGTGTAGTTGATTTGGTAAGAGCAACATCTTTAGGGCTCGTTGCGGTGTGAACATCCATGTTGACCTATGCTGGGTTCCTGGTCGCCGAGGTGAATGAACTTTATCAGATCTTGCATCTGTAGTCTGAAAAAGTTTCTATATGATATGGAGTTGCTGCAACATACCTGTCTAGTATCATGTGGCGTAACTTTTCTTCCTTTATCAGGTTTGAAAGATTAGTGAATAAATAGAATCTGTAAACGATACTTCAGAACGTGGTGTAAAAGTCATGGAGGAAGGCAAAGACATCTGATTGAGAATATATTTTAACGAAATTTGATATTCCCCTGTTACCTATAGAAAAAATTTGTAAAGAGCAACCAGATTTCAAAAAGACTACGTTTGCACTATCACAAGCTTGCGCTCCGCCGCTAGAAATCTTAAAGTTTGGTTTTCTCATTGTTTCAGTTAATTGTATGTGTTCTCCACAAGGTTATGGCATAAGTCCAATAACTTGCACCGGTACAATTATTTAACTTAATTTCTTCAAATTACAAGCAATGTTACGCGAAAAGCAGATAGCCATTTCTGTATATACAAAAATGATGAAATATTTGAAGACGTTTCCTGTTGAAAATACATGACATTATCAATGACGTCACAAGAAAATGAAGATTTGTGGACTTTACTTAATTGTTATCTCAAACTCAAGAGAATTGTAAAAATTGAATATGATAATTACGAGACTTCCCAGTCCTGATGCTTAAACTTTGAAGATGAATTTGACGGTTAATGGTTATCGGATTGAGCTGAAATTTCTAGTAAATGGGTTTTAAAGATAACCAAACCCATGGAGTCTGTCTCTGCAAAGATTGAAAAAAGTCATTTTTGCCCCACCCTAATGAACTTAAAGCAAGCTTTACGTTTTTTTCGAAAATTGCTCTATATAAAAACGTTGTTAAGAAAACTACTAATACTTTGCACTTGGTTTTTGCGCTTAAAATTTAGTCTGTTGATATCGCGTTACTTTGAATATATTTGTTTTATGCAGTTTCGTTATGATGCTTAATCACGTCGCCCTTATGCACCGAATCTCTGTAAGCTTATTTTTGAGAAGTCGCTTGACAAGAAAACATTTCGGTTTTTCATTGCTACCTGGCTTGTATACTGCATATTCACTTGATCTTTTCCCCTTTGATGGATGAATTAGTTATTCAACTGCGTGTTGTGTATTTTTGCAAATTAATTAATTGATCAATCCATTAATGAGGAGTTCGCGAAGATAAGCTGTTTGGCTCTTTTACTCCAAAGGTTATAAATAATTTTTAGGTGTGATTGGTTCTGGAAAGACATTCCTACTTTCACTGGCTATTATGTTCCTCCATGAAGTTTCATGTGCTGCTCAAGAGAGGGATGGAGATAAGGGTGCCTCCGTGTCACGGAGGAAGTGGAAAGTGCTAGTGATTGCCAGCTCCGATGCAAAGGTGGGGTTAAAAACATACGAAAAAACACCTTCGGCCTCTGTTTATGAATTTATATTGTTTCAAAATTATTACTGATTAGTGACGTCATATTCCAGGTTGATATGCTCATGAGGTCACTGGTTGATATGGGATTCGATAAAGTAGCCCGTGTTGGTGATTTGGATAAAATTAAACCCTGTCTACTACCTTATAGTGTTCAATATAAAGGTGGGTCTGGTGAACAAGGAAAAAAGTTGAAGGTGAGTGTTTCTTCTGTTACTACGTTAGCATTCCCAAGTTTGATACGAGTGAACTTTGGTTGATACATTTGTGATGTCATACACGACATACTATGACAGCACAGATGATGTATGGAAACTGTTTGTGTTGTCTCCTTCTCTACCTTTGAATGGAGACGAGCCATAAGACGGTTATCTAAATTCAGAGTATAAATTTAATCCAAGTCAGGCCAGAGGAAAGCGGAAACTTTGGTTTGAATCAGTTACGGATACAAATTGCAGGTGATAACCCCAACACCTACTAAGTAGACTGGCAGTGGTGGGCACCCAAAAGTTTCAGCTTGCGACATGTTTGGTGAACGCCTTCATTATTCGCGTCTGGTGAAGCCACGGCATGTGTAGTGCTTATGCTTGGTTATGTGATTTACTCGTAAAGATGAAAAAACTTTTTTGTTGCAGACTTTGCTACGTCACTGCCGAAACAAACAAGATAAACAGTTGAGTTCCCGTGATGTTTGTTATGTTGGTTTCTTTCGTCACAATTCTTTTTTTGCAGATACATTATAAAAGCATTGGAACAAGTCGAGTCTGGTGCCATGAAGCGGTTACTGCACAACGCTTTTGCGGTGGCAGTGAGCGAAAATGGAGTCATGGCACAAAATATCGCTTATTATAAATTTCCGGTAAGAGATGAGTTTCAAGCGGTGAGGCTCCTTGAAACTGTTCCAAAAAAGTGCATACTATAGCTTGCAAGCAGGGCGTTGCTAGTTGAATGCTCTCGTGGGCTTTATGTTGTTCCATCTTTGAAAAAGCATCTTTTAACTTTTCCTCTGTTCGGTTGCAATACTTGTGGTTTTGTGGCAGAAACACATTGAGCTTGCAAAATTTCCGCCATTACGCTTGTTCCAGTGGTCACGACACTTTGCACCTCTCAATAATTTTTTTTTAATCTTTGTTTGGTTAACTAAATTTCGGAAAAAAGGTACCTCCTTTGCGAAATCTGTAAAAACCAGAGTTCAAATTTTTTAATGTTTTGCAGGTTGTTGTTATTGATGACGCTCATGACGTCACAGAACCACTTGCTCTTTTACCATTGGTCAAATTTAAGTCGGAAATGCTTTTATTGGCTGGCGATTACAAACTGCTTTCGAATCCAGCCCATCACAGCTTGCCACGTTCATTGTTTGGAAGGTAAATATAATCTTGGAAAGTTGGTTTTCTAGTGCACTCGACCCTCGTATATCCGGACTTCGGTTTATTTGGACAGTGGCCGTGAAGCAGAAGTCACCAACTTTTCTTTTATTCGCTCTATTACATCCCAAGCCCCACCATCATGGACCAAGAATTACAAGTTTTCTTGCAATTGAAGTCAAGCAAAACTGGTTTTATGTTTTTCAGGGCAGTTATTTTTTTATTTGCATTATACATATACCTGTACTTGTCTTATCCGGACCGTTTGGTCCGGAAAAACGAGGGACAAGTGAATTCGTTAGACGAGTTGTACTGTAGATGTCTTCATCGTCAATACATAAGAAAAACGCTGTGCTCAGACTTCTTTAAAGTCATCAGCATTGCAGACATGGTGTATTTCTATAGCTGTACAAGCAGAGTAAATTGCTGTGAAATAGATTTGCATAGGTATGAGGTCACCTTGGCCTCTCGTTGTTCTTGACGATGAGTACGGCAGTATAGTGATCTCACCGAGCGCCTGTTCAGGTGAATGGAGTGAGAATTTGCTCAGAGCAAACAATCTTCATTGAACCAGATACCGTATCGCTTCACATCAGCGTGTAAACGTGACACTAGGCGCAGTAATAGTAGCCCAGGAAATGATTGTACTTAAGTATCAACAATTTTCGTTGAAGTTTTTTCTAAAGGACGCACGCTTGTTTGTGCTCGCTTGTACCTGGTGATCGCTCGTGCCTCTCTCGTTGCTGCCATCTACTCTTTTCTAGTTTTTCCATAAAAATCATGCTTGAAAGTTAACTTTTTGATTGCCTGTTTGCTGGCTGAACTCACCGATGTTGGTTTGGTTTGGTTTTACGATACGTGATTGAAAAGTCCCCTTATCAGCAATCAATTGTAGGCTAATTGAAGCTGGCCACGAAAACGTTCGATTACGTGGGCAGTACCGTTGCCATGCCGACACTACGTCACTAGTCAATCGAGTTCTGTATGATGACGTGATCGATGACGTCATGGCTCCGCAACACATCGAAGCCGCTCTGTTGGATGGATTTCCTAGTTTGTGTTGGTATGATGTAGCAGGTAAAAATTTGCTGACATCCTACAATAGGCAGCACTACTTTCGGATGGGTGATAGCGTATTGTAGCGAAGACAGCATGCTTTTGTTTGTATACCAGCAAGCCTACTACCTTTGTTTGATAGCTAATAAACGCTTATTTTAGATGATCTTGCCGATAGTGGATGGGCAATATTGCTGTTGTGACCTGGTGAAGTGCGGCAACTTTGAAGAAAGTTTGGATGTCGTTCTTGAATCAACTCTCCTCAGACTTGTGTTTAGGCCTGGCGTGAATCGGTTATATACATGTGGGCTCATACCACAAACCCCAACTTTGGAAAAAGCTGCTGCTTGCTTCTTACCGGTCATGATTAGCCATTGCAGACTGGTAGCCCATCTGCCTAAAGGCGGGCCGCCATTCGCGGATGTCCGACCACTTAATAGTCGCATCTTATGACGTGGCGCTTGAACATCGCGTCATTGTATTAACTCAGGAAAACACGCTTTGTTTTTAAAACATTGAACTGTTGTCGCTAAACTAATATCATCTCGTGCGTGAATTATACGTTTAAGTTCAAAAATCTTTAACATGTTTGTCATAGATTACGTCATTTATTACATCATTTTACTTGGTTGCTCCGTCAGTGATTGTAACGTGATGCCGGTAAAGATGTTTTGTGATCAGGTCGAATAGAAGGAGAAGCCCCCAACGATTCTATCAACTGTGAGGAAGTGAAGATCGTTACTGATGTCATTGAAATGTTGCTGACAAACGGCGTTCCGGGATCGTGTGTCGTCGTCATGGCTACTACGGAAGCGCAAGCGGGAGAAATTCAGTCGGCGTTGCAAAGAATCGAGTAAGAAATGATGTAGAGTGAAGTGAAGTAGCTCGTGATGGGATGATGTGCCAGTGTGAAATCAGTTCTCACATACGTTATTGTTTCTTTGAGTAAGGCACTCAATGGCAATTCTCCTTGATGATGCGCTAGTGTAAAGCTGTGAGTTCGATTTTCACATATGTTGTTGTGTCTTTGGAAAAGGATGGCAATTGTCCCGACTTGGTTGTTGTTACCCGAACCCTTCCGAGGGATGGGGGCATGGCGGAAGACCATGGAGCCCCAGAGGCCGTGCAACTCCTCAGGGCCTGGACCAGAGGTCGTAGGGAGACAGAGAGTCGCCGAAGAGTGAGCGGCGCAAAGAGTCCGCAGCTGGACAGTGCAGAACGAGATGAGAAATGTCCTGGGACGAGTGTTCACAGACGCTGCAGGAAGAATTCTCAATTCTGCCAATTCCAGAGAGATAAGAACTTAACAGAAGGCTGTGTCTGTTGCAGCGCAGACGAGAGAGAGCACACAGCGAGCGTGACGAAGGAGCACACAGCGAGCGTGACGAAGAAGTTCCTCGGTGGAAATTGAGGGAACCTGTGTGTCAAGGAATTTCGATGAGACAGTACGCCTCCAGTCCGAGAAAAGAGAAGAGTGGATACAAGAGTTCAGAGGAGAGAGACTACAAGGGATTGCAGAGGGCACGAGTAGTGCTCCCCGTCTGACCAGCTGATCAGCCAGGTTATTCCCCGGGAGAAACGAGTGTCCGAGGACCCATTGTAGCCTGATAGAATAGGAGAGAGAAGACAATTCCTGCCATATCTGCCAGAGAGATTGAGGTAAAATGAAAGATGGAGGAGAGGACAGGGTGGCGAGAACAGAACGAGAGTTAGGTAGGGGGAGAAAAAGAAAAGAAGTGGTAGACTTGTTGGTACTGCCGAGACCAGCAAAGAGCTTGCAGGATGGCGCAGGCTTCAGCAGAAAAACTTAAACATACTGGGCCTGCTGAAAAGGAAAGAGTGGTCTCAGTGCCACCGAGAGAGCAGTTGGCAAGTACGCCAGAGCCGCCCTTGCCAAAAGGAGAAGCAGCAGAGCCCTCATTCCAGAGCACCAGATCATGAGGGGAGAGAGAGTCAAGGTGATCGAGAGTCGCACCCTGACGAGAAAAAGGGAGATCAGAGCGGGAGCGTGAGAAGGAAAGGGTGGACTCCACCGTGAAGGAAGGTACGTTCCATGGAGAAGAGGGAGGGCTAGCAAGGAGAGTTTCTCTAGGAAAAGTAGAAGGAAGCTTGAGCGGGTGAGTGAACGCAAAAGCTCTCCAGGACGATGTGCTAGGTTAACTTGGTGGGGATTCACTGAAAAGAAGGAGACCTCACATTTTCTCGGATTGAGAGGAAGACACCAGTACTCAGACCAGCGCTCCAATCGAAACAGAGCTCCTTGTGTGCCCTCCACCGCAGTGTGGACCGAGGGAGAGAAGGGCCAAATGGCCAGATCGTCAGTCAGCATAAAGAGAGTACCTGACGGAAGAAGGCAGAGAGGCAGGAAGATCATTGGTGAAGAGAGAGAAAAGTACAGAGCTAAGAACGGATCCCTGCGGAACACGTCGACGGACTCGAAAGCAACGACTGTGATTTTGATAGACCACAGAAGCGCGCCCATCAGAAAGGAAAGATTGAGTCCGATGAGCAAAACAAGGAGGGAGGCCAGCCGAAATCAGTTTGTGGCAAAGGGCGGGATGCTAGAGAGAGTCAAAAGCTTTCGAGAAATCAATAGTAGAGAGGATCGTCCGAGAGCCCGGCCTGGGTTTGTTAAACCCATCCGAAATGGACTGAGAAAGAAACAGAATTCGATCCAGTGTAGGCCATTTAGGGCCGAACCGGCGTGGCGGAGAGAGAGAATGGAATTAGATTCCAGGAAAGAGGAGTAGACGAGATAGAATGATGCGTTCAAAAAGCTTTGATACGCAGGAGGTGAGAGAGATAGACCGGAAGGAAGCAAGAGAGTCGAGAGGCTTTCCCATCTTGTGTATGGGAATAATGGAAGATGCCTTCCAAATGGTAGGAAAGGAATGCAAAGACCAGAAGAGATTGAAAATGTGCCATGCCAGAGTGAGGAAGGTGCTTTAGCATGGGATAGGCAACTTTGTCTGGGCCAGTGTCAGTGGAGGAGGAAAGGTTGGAGGCAGCCGCATGAAATTTAGGCGAGACGAAAGGGAGAGCAAAAGGATGAGTGAGACTCCTCGGAGCACGTTGGTCGGCGGAGCTCGGAAAGGTAGCTTCTGGCTCTGCTACGCAGGGCCTTTGGCTGAGAAACGGAAAAGTGAGATCGCAGGTAAGCGGCATAGACCGAAGCCGATTCCCTGGGAGAGGAGCAGTTAGGGAAGTTAAGAGACGAGGAAGAAGAGCCAGCGACAGAGCGAAGAAGAGAGTGCACAGATTTTGGGTTAGCTTTAGGTGAAAGGGAAGAGCAAGTCGTCTGCCATACCTCCGCCTTGGCCTTGGCGATGACTGACGAGGCACGTCGAGAAGCAGAGATGTAAGCCTGGCGATCTTCATCACTTCTGTGAGCGGCAGCGAAAGCCTTGCGTCTTTCACTAACCGCTTCTTCCACTTCAGCAGACCACTAAGCTTTAGGAGGGCGTTTGATGCGGCCGAAAGGAATGGAAGATTTGGCCGCATTCAGTGCCAGAGAAGTAAAAAGAGCAGCAGCAGAGGAAAGAGAAAGAAACGAGTATTCCTCTGCAGAAGGAGAGTAATAGTCAAAGTAGGAGGCAAAATCATCCCAGTGAGCTTTCTGAAAATTGAAGGAAGGGGGACGCTCGTTGGGGCGAAAAACCGAAGAGAGAGTGACAGATAGAAGAATTGGTAAGTGATCAGAACCCACGTCCTGAAGCACCTCCCAGGAACAGGAAAGGGCAAGAGAGGAGGGAGCAAGGGAAATGTGAGAGGAGGAGCAATGTATCGATAGAAGGGTAAGTATTTCAGGGTCATTGAGGGAGCGGAGGTCAGAAGAGATGACCCAGTTGAATACATCTTCCCCACTGGGGGGTCGGAAGTATCTCTTGAGTCCCAGAGGAGATGATGACGGTTGAAGTCTCCCAGAATGAAGAGATTTCTGCAGATGGGAAGAATGGAGGGAGAGAAGGAGTCGGTTCTGCCATCTGACGGAGAAGAGTGAATAGGGGGAACCTACACATTAAGAAATGAGAGCGAGGAGGAGTTGTTTAGAGAGATGTTGACCCCTACATAATCAGAGTAGGGATCAAGCAAAGAGAGAGAGAGGAAGTAGAAAGTTCTGAGAAGGATAAGCCTTGCCTGATGAAAATGATGATGCTTCCACTAGCGTGCGTGGCATCAGGAGAGAGAATGCCAGACCGGGAGTGGGTGCGATCAGAACGCAGAGCAGAGAATTTAGGAATCCGAAAAGAGGAAGATGAGTTAATAGTTGGATTCCTGGATACAGATCAGGTCAGCGGGGTGGGATGAAGGAAAGTGTAGCAGTTCACTGCTTCTGGCTCAGAGACCGCCAGCATTCCATTGAAGAACCCTGAGAGAGTCGGTAGGAAGAGGAAGCAGGAGTGTGGAAGGAAAGCCAGAAGCAAGAGGCGGTGGTGAGGGGGCAGAGGGAGAAGATATAAAGTGGGCAGAAGGGGATAAGAGGTTTGAAGACGAGGGTGAGGCTGGAGTGCAGCATTAGCAGAGGGGGGCCAGATTGTACAGTGGAGGTAGTCAGGTCAGAGGAGTCCGAGGAGGAAGTCACAGTGTTACGAGTAGGGACACAGAAGCGGAGGCAGGTCCAAGAGTGAAAGCTTCCAAGAGCTCTGAATTTGGAGAAGGAAAGTTGTGAGCACCTTAGATGGACTCATTTGGAGCAAGCGCAGCATTGCACTGACTTGCCCCGCCAGGTCACATTTCCAGCACACACTGAGCAAGGAAAGATGGGGCCAGGGTTGGGATGAACGTTACCGCTCATCAAGAGAAGGGGAAGAATGAGGAGACGAAGACGGGCAAGAGAAGGGCAGGAGGAGAAAGAAAACAGGCGACCGATTTTAAAGAAGCTGTGTGCTGCCCTTCTGCGGTCGTTCAGGGCACAGCAGAGCGAAATATAGTTCGTGTGAGGGAAGGGCGGCTGTTGATTGGTGCAGCCCGACTTGGTCGCGACCTGTGATGGATTGTGTCAGCAGTGCTGGTAACCCCGAAGCAAGTTCTCGCGGCTTGGTGGCGACTTGTGATAGACTGTGCCAATGCTTGTAACTCCGAAGCAGGTTTGAATACCAGCCATTCTATGCAACCAACAAAAGCTTTGTTAAGGCCGGAAGTTTACTAAAAATATCTGACTTCATTCAATGATAATTTCTGCAGGTTTCACGACATGAGTGACGTCGAGTGCATAAAGGTCACGACGCATGTGCAGAACGACTGTGAAGTAAGGAAGGTGTTAGTCATGTCAACGGTCGGTGTGCTACCTGGTCTCAACGTGAGGTATAGTGGTGTGATGTCATTCTTGCGTCATAAGCGATTGTTATTGTTGCCCGATCCCTTCCATGGGATGGAAGGTTGGCGGGAGACCATGGGGCTCGAGAGGCCGGGTAATTCCCCAACGTCTGGATCAGAAGTCGTATGAAGAGAAGGAGTCGGTAAAACAGCGAGTAATCGGTAAACAGCGAGCGGTGCAAATAGTACGTCACAGGACATTGCCCAATGAGATGAGAGGTGTCCTGGGTCGGATGACCACAGACGTTGCAAGAAGGACTTGCGATATGGCCTATTCAAGAGAGGTAAGAGTTAACCGAAGGCTGTGTCCGTTGCAGCGAAGGCGAGAGAGGACACGGCGAACGTGGCGAGGAAGCACAAGCTACTCACTGGATCCCGAAGAGATCTGTTTGTCGAAGAGTTTAGGTGAGCTAGTACGCCACCAGTCCGAGAAAAGAGTAGAGGGATACGAAAGGTAAGGCGACAGAGACTGCATGGGACAGTGGAAGAATGAAGCAGCGCATCCCGCGGATTGCCAACTCATCCGCCGGAGGAATGAGTAACCGGGGACCTATTGTAGCCTGATAGTAGAGGAGGAAAAGGAGAGAGAATAGTTCCTGCCGGATATGCTAATAAGTGAGTGGTAGAAGGACGGAGGATATGCAAGCGTAGCAAGAACAGACTGCTAGTCTTGAGAGGAGGAAAAAGAAAAGAAAAGCAGCAAACTTGTTGGTGCTGCCGAGACCAGTGAAGAGCTTGCAAAACGTCTCAGATTTTAGCAGAAAAGCTTGAACACACTGGGCCTGCCGAATAGGAAAGGATGGCCTCAGCGCCTTTAAAAGAGTAGTTGGCAAGTACGCTGGAGCCTCCTCTGCTGAAGGAAAAAGAACAGAGCCATCAGTCCAAATAGGATCGTAAGGAGGAAGAGAGTCAAGGTGGGAAAGAGCCGCACCTTGGTAAAATAAAGGAGGGTTAGACCGAAAGCATGGAGTGGAAATAGTGAGCTCCACACTGAAAGGAGGTGGGCTCCCAGGAGAAGAGGGAGGTCAAGCAGAGAGCGTTTTCCTGAGGAAAGTAGGAGAAAGCAGAAGCAGGTAAGTGGACATAAACGCTCTCCTAGAGGACCTGAATTATTCAGGTTTCATTCAAAGTCCGGCCAAACATGAAATGGGAAAGGAGGTTGGGAGACAAAAAGCCCGCTCAAAAGATTACCGAGCGAGCGAAATAGGTCATGGTGACTCGTACTGGAGGCAGAGACGTCTCTGAGAGACCAAGAAGGATAAGGGAAAGTCAAGAGGCAGCCGGTGATGTAGCCACTGGCCGCTTGGCAAATGCGTTCCAACTTGATAACGTTGGTAACGCTGAGAAATGGAAACCATCCGGGTGAAGCATAGGAAAAAGCTTTGTACAGAATAGCAAGGAAATTATTGGATGGGCCCCATGATGAAGCAGAGATACAGCGTATACAAATATAAAGAAGATGCGGCTGGAGGTTAGCTTGGTGGGATGAACGGAGAAGGGAGCTTCACATTTGCTCGGATTGAGAGGAAGACATCAGTACTCACACCAGCGTTTTGGTCGAATCAAAGCTTCTTGTGTGGCCTCCACCGCATTAGGAACCGAGGGGCAGGAGGACCAAATGGCCTGATAGTCAGCACAAAGAGAGCAGCTGACGGAAGAAGGCAGAGACGTAGGGAGGTCATTGATGAAAACTAAAGAAAAGTGCATGGCCAAGAACAGATCCTTGCGGAACACCTCGAAGGACTCAAAAGGAGCGACTTTTGTAATTTTGAAAAAACCATGCCAGCGCGCCTATCAGAAAGGAAGGATTGAGTCCAACTAGTGAAGCAAGGAGAGAGGTCAGCCAAAATGAGTTTATGGAAAAGAGATGGAAGCCAGATAAAGTCGAAAGCCTTGGGGAAGATCTTAGCAAGAATCATTTGAGAACCCGGCCTAGGTTTGTTAAACTTATCTGAAACGGGCCGAGAAAAGAAGAGAATTTAATCATGGGTAGACCTTCCACGGCAGAAATCGGCCTGGCGGGGAGAGAGAATGAAGGTAGACTCCAAAAAAAAAAGAGAAGACGTGATAGAATGATATGTTCAAATAGCTTTGGGACGTAGGAGGTGAGGGAGATAGGCCGGAAGGAAGCAGGAGAGTTGAGAGGCTTTCCCATCTCATGGATGTGGATAATGGATAGTGATATGGAAAATAGAAAATGTCAGATGGAAGGGAAGGAAAGCAAAGTGCAGGAAAGATTGAAAATGTGTAGGAGAAAATCCAATGCCAGAGTGGGGGAGGTGCTTTAGCATGGGATTGGCAACTTTGTCTGGGCCAGTGGCAGTGGACGAGGAGAGGTTTGTTGTAGCCGCGAGAAATTCAGTGGAAGAAATGGGGAGCAGAAAGAGAAAATGAGACACCTCAGAGCACGTGGCACGTGGGAGCTCGGAAAGGTAGCCTCTGGCTCTGCTACGCAGGGCCTTTGGCTGGGAGACGCAAAAGCATGATCTCAGGCAATCAGCAAAGACCGATGCCGACTCCCTGGAAGAGCAACAGGTGGAGAAGTTAGGAGAGGAGGAAGATGATGAAGAAGATCCATCGACAGATCAAAGGAGAGAATAGACTATTTTAGGAGAGAGAGAGAGAGACGAGCATATCACCTGCCATGCCTCAGCCTTGGCCTTGGCGATAACAAACCAAGCATGTCAGCAGGCAGAGATGTAAGTTTGACTGTCTTCATCTCTTCTATGAGCGGCAGCAAAAGCCTTGTTTTTTTACCGCATCTTCCACTTCAGGAGACCACCAGGCTTGGTGCTTGATGCGACCAAAAGGAACGGAAAATTTGGCCGTATTCAATGCCAGAGAGGTAAAGAGAGCAGCAGCAGAGGAAAGAGGAAGAGAGGAGTATTCGTCTGCCGAAGAATAGTGAGAGTAAATGTAAAAAGCTGAATCAACCCAGCGAGCTTTCAGAAAATTGTAGGAAGAGGGTAGTTTGATGAGGCCGAAGAGCTCAGAAAGAGGGCAGATAGTAGAATTGAGAGATGATCAGAGCCCAAGTCCTGAAGCACCTCCCAGGTGCAAGAGAGGAGGGAGAAAAAGAGATGCCAGGAGAGGATCACCTGCCAGAGGAGCAATGGAGAAAGGTAGGGATGTCAAGGTCTTTGAGGGAAATAAAGTCTGAAGAGATGATGCAATCAACTGCTTAATCTCCCCACGGAAGTCAGAAGTTCCTTTTGAGCTCCAGAGGGAGTGATGCCAATTGAAATCCTCCATAATGGTTAAATTTCTGTAGGAGGAAAGAACGGAAGGGGAGAAGGAGTTCTCTGCTATCCGTCAAAGAAGAGTAAATAGGGGCAGCATAAAAGTTAAGGAAAAAGAGCGAGGAAGAGTCATTCTGTGGGATGTTGACCCCTACATAGAGTAGAAGTCAAGCAAAGACAGAGAGAGGAAGTAGAGAGTTTAGGGAAGGATAGGCTCTGCCTGACAAAAATGATGACACCACCGCTGGCGTGCAGGTCATCGTCAGAGAGAATGCCTGACCAGGTGTCAGTGCGATTAGATCGCCGAGCAGAGTATCTAGGAATCCGGAAAGAGGAAGGCGAGTTGAAGTTAGATTTCTGGATACAGATAGGGTCTACAGCAGGGGTCACCAACCTTTCTTGGACGACGGGCTGCTTTTTGGATATTGATTAAAGTGGGGGCGCACTTATCCTAAAGTTTGCAACACCCTGGACTTGATGTTCGATCTATTATGTATTGGCAGGCGATGCCATGGAGCCACCATCGACTTTTGAAACAATTTTGAGAATATTTTAAAACAGGCTGGCGGGCACCTCATATTGCCTTCACGGGCGACGTGGTGCCCGCGGGCACACGGTTGATGACCCCTGGTCTACAGGATGAAACGAGATAAGGTGGAGCAGTTCAGCGCTTTTGGCTCGATGACCTCCGCCATTCCATTGAAGAACCCTGATGAGTTAGAGGAGGAGAGGGGACGGAATGGGTAGAAGAACAACCAGAAACTGGAGAATAAGAAAAGTGCAGAGAGAGGAGTTACTAAGTGGGCGGAAGGAGGATAGGATGTTTGTAGACGAGGGTGTGGTGTGGGAGCGCTGCATTGGCAGAAGATTGATCAAAAGGGTCTTATTGAACAGTGGAGGTATACGTGCTGGGGGGTCTCGAAGAAGAAGTGACAGTGTTGGAAGGTTGGAACGCACAGGAGAAGCAGAGGCGCAGCAAGAAAGACAGCTCTAGGACTAAGAGCTGCCTACAGCATTGAATTTGGAGGAGGAGAGTAGTTTTAGAGCTGTTGCATCATTGCACTGACCTACTCCTCCAGGTCACATTTCCAACGCACACCGAGCAGGGAAAGACGGGGCCAGAGTTGGGATGAACGTTGCCGCTTTTCAGAAGTAGGAGAATAAGAATATGAGCAAGAAAAAGGCTGGAGAAGAGACAGGCAACCGATTTTAAAACGACTGACTATTGCCCTTCTATTGTCGTTTAGAGGGCAGCACGTGAAAAAGTGATTGGAAGGGGAGAAGTGACGAACAGCCATTTTGTGAAGTGACCAACAGCCATTTTGACCCAACTCAAACTGGGTCGGAGACCGCACCACCACGTTGAGGCGGCTGTTGGTAGGTGCAGTGCGTCATGAACTTGCTGACTAAGACGTTATTTTGCAGTGACGTCATTCGTTGTCTATCATACGGCTCTCATCATGTGATTATGCTGGGAAATGTTTCCGTGTTGAGCGAAAATGAAGGTTGGGACATTGTGGCAGAGGCGTTGCGTAGTACAGATGGAATAAAAAGCATTTTTCATTTAAGGTAAAAGTTTGTTGTAACCCCTAAAGGCAATTTATTTGCGATGTAGTAACCAACAATGTGATAAGTGGTTCGATCATAATAGCTCTTATCCAGTTACTGAGGTACTTGCATTTGGACTAGTTGTATGTTTTAGGAGTATTTTGAGCAAGTTTCGATCCTCTAATTCCGCCGAAGAAGTTTCTTTTTTTTCTCATCCGCATCTTCCTCAACCTGTACTGACGGAAAGTTGTTACCAGAAAACTACGTCACCTAGTGACTCTGATGACGAATGCGTATTGCCTAGCAACATCGATGACGTTTCTTTGTCTTCAAACACTGACGACGATCGTTTGTCTCATAGCAACACCGATAACGATTGTGTATTGCCTATCAGCTGTGATGACGAAGGTAGTGACGTAGAAAAAGTTGCGCAACGCAATAACATTTCAACGGTATTGGATGTTGTTTGTGATATTCCTTCATTACGTCGTAGACGCCAGCGCGTTGTTTACGACAACACTGATTCCTCTCAAGATGGCGCCTGAGAGACACACCTGTTCATTCTCACCATAATGAAGTCATGGAGTAGAGCAACGCGCTTTGCTTCGATTAGTGAATTTGATACAACGACAACGAGAAATGTTTTTTATTGTGTTATTACTTTGTTTCTTTGTTGGTGAGTTAAAATTTATTTTTTTGAAGTTTGTTTGAATCATTTTGAGCGACAGTTGTCAGATAGTTAACCCAACGCAAGGTATTGGTCAGCTTGGGCTACGTTTCCCTAAATCGATTTTTTAAACAGGAGTCTTCCTGTATTCATTTTTCTTGTTTGTAGTTGGCAGGGCCAGCAACAGGATTGTCGGGGGGCACCCCTCTCCTCCCTATGCAAACCCTCACATGGCACATTTGGACGAAGGATCCTTTTTTTGCGGAGCGTCGTTAATTGATGCAAACTGGGTTTTGTCTGCTGCACATTGTTACAAACAGTAAGTACCAATTGGCTATCTTGCGATCATGGGAAAACCATTACAATACTCACAACTCTGTGTAGTAACAGCATCGGTATTGTTAAACAGGGCTTGATAATGTCTAGACCAGCTTTCGGAATTTGCGGTATTTAATAAATTTATACACAAGTAATACAGCGAAGCACGAAAAACACTCCCATGAGTTTTTCTACGGCGCAACATCAAATTCTTATCCTAGCTTCAATCTTGCAATGGCGAGAAGGTGTCAAAAGTGCAATTAGACGTTGATAGCTTAAATGAAGCGCAAATTGATTTGCTTCATTTTACGTCGTTTTCTCAATTTTCTAATCATATAACAAACAATGCGATATTCTCTGCTCGAAACTGCTTTAACTATCAGCCTGCGGTTAGCTATAATATTGCAGTCATCGGAGGTGCTTTTGAAAAGTGTTCAAAAAAGATCTTTAATCACATTTCACCCAAATTCAAAGGAGTTTTCAACAAAGTGTCACACCCTAAAATTGGGTGCACTGCTTGTCCCGTAGTGCTGTGGTTATGTTCCTGAAGTGTGGCCTTGCTAAATTAAGCATAAAAAGTAAAGTCTCGTTTTGTTGAGTATTGTCGCTAAGCACGAAGACGATTGGGCCGATCTAATTTGATGTTTCGAAGTAATAACATTATGCTCAAGTGGCTTAGTTTTACTGTCAATAAATTTTTATAAAAGTTTGCACAATGCCATCTAGCAGGAAAAATTGTCAAAAAGAGTCTTTCACCAGGACATATCAGTGGAGTCGTTGCAAAATAGCATCAACTGACCACTCAATGACACCGCTACAAAAGAACGTTTTATTGAAGAGTTAAAGGGCAAAATTTGTGTCAAAAAATATCAAATCTGAAAAATTAGCGCTGTTTTGGTTTAATGCTGTGAGAATCCTTTAATAAAATGAACGAGCACATTGCAAAAAGCTGAAATCGATGTTTTGAAATATGGGCTACATAAGAAAATTAAAAAAATTGTGTGTTTTTATTCAAACAAGTTTTTTCACTTATAAAATATGAATTTATTGAAGTGCTGCGTCGCGCTTTTACGCAGTTACCTGACAATTACAGATATGACATAACGGTTGTGTTGGGTGATTACGATCTTACGAAAGACGAAGGAACTGAGCAAGTAATAGCCCCATCAATGGTGATTCCCCACCCCCAATACAACAGTTATACGAAGGAGAATGATATCATGATTATCAAGTTATCGGTATGAAGTAATATTTTACAGTGGCTAAAAATATCGGACTTAACAAAGTTTAATAATATTTTTTAGTCCGCTTTAAAAAGTGGTGTGAACTTTTTTCTAGCTTTTTTGGCGTTTGGGTAACGAGAATCCCGTATGAGAACTTTAAAATCGGTCAGTGATGTAGTCAAGCCGCAAAACCTCATTTTTTTCAAGATCATTTATCCCTAGACCACTTATAAACAAGAACAGAACTATAATTGTCTGTTTGGTAAAACCCAAATTAGCCCAAAATTCATCTAATAACTGACAAATCACCTTTGCATCGCAGCTTGCAATTTAGCAGCCAATTTCTCAGCAACAAATAATTTACTCAAGGAAAGTGTAGTGGTTTAGTTGTCGCATTTTCATTGTACAGTCAGTTTTTGCGCTAAATGAATATTAACTATTTTTCATGCAGTACATTTTGGCTTAAAGAACTTTACTTCGTTTATTGGTAAAAATACGACAAACTGCTTTAATGAATTTACTACCAGCTTCTGCTAGAAACCGGTCATGATATTAACTACAAATCGAACTACTGCACTTTCATTCTTCACATTTCAGTCAAATTGCGATCACAACATCAGATCAGCTTAAAATTATGAAAAGCAATGCTGCATATTTTCCTATTGAGCACAAAAACAACACCATTCATCACATCAAAAAATAATACTATTCATCACATCAAAAAGTAATACCGGTCCTGGACAATCAAACTCCAGGAATACGAAATTAAATCGACTTAGAGTCCCTTTATTGCGCTTCAGAATATCAGCATAGACAACATCGTAGCAGAAAGTCTGTTTCTGTGTGCCCGACAAATAATTCCACCAGCGCTGACGCTGTTCTATAAGTAGGCCTATAAATCTGTAACCGATAACATCTGATTGGTCAAAATCAAGGCGTTTCTAATTTTTTCTCAAACTTCTTATTTTGTTGTGACGACTCGCAGCAACGAATCGTAGATTTTTTATTAAGCACGAAGCTCCTAAATTACAGACCATCATCTCAATCGCTGCGAAACAAAATCTGCTCATTGATTTTATTGATTCCATTTCGCATCTCGTAATGTCGATTTGTTTTGCCCAGACGTCGTCGAACGTCTCGATAGTCGATTAGCTGACAAGCAAAAATTAATGTTCTTCTTGATCTCACTCGAAATCAGCTTTCGATTTTTACGGAATCGCGCGTATTTCGGAATCGCACATTCACATCTGAGAATCGCCAAGAAGCTTTTATCTTTTCCTGACTATTTTCTCATCGTGCCATTGAAAAGAACTTCTCACCTAGTATTTCTCGGTGGCGCGGTCACACCTGCGAAGAGCCACCATTGTTGAATGCCTAATAAAGACAGGGATTCGATGTTTATTAAAATTGCGTCTCCATTATGATGGTGGTAAATTTTTTGAAAACTTTTTAGTAAGGAATGATTTAACCCAATCACCACAGAAATGAGCTCGGTCTTAAGACATTTTGAAGTATAGCAGTGATCTTAAAGACCTTTCGATTTTAAGACCAGAACATTTTCAAGAGATAAGAACAAGACTTTAAAAAAACCGTCTCAAGACCTACAGCCCAGGCGAGTTTAATTTGCAGCAAATGTCTGTAATTAGAGCGATCAAATTTGCACGAATGAAACAAAAACAGCTGACTATTGACACAGTTATTTTAAAAATTAATGCATTTTTATCCTGCAAACATGCTGGGAGACTAGACAATAATGCGGAGTAACTGAACAATTGCTCTGACCCGCTCCAGAGTTTTGAAGCATTCCGGTTGCAAGGTTTGATGTCGTTTTCATTGAATTTACTATTTTTCTTGAGTTTCTTGAAACCCTGCAAAGCCAAATTAATCCTAGCCCTCTCTCACTCTGGTAAGCTACTATTTGCATTGCATAAGCATTATTATCAAATCAGATCTTATTTATGGAAAAAGTAAAAAAGGAAAGATATTCATCTTCGAAGTATCAATACCAAAAGATTTTTTCAAGTTTTTTGGATGACACGTCTATCCATCATGTCATGATTGTCATCCCAACAAAGGTTTCACCTCCGTTACAACTGTATAGCTACAAATTTAGTTTAGAAACGCAGTTCTCACTTCTACTTTGTCGCTTGTTAAAATTTCCAATTCATTTTTAGACTCCAGCAGTTTTGAACGATTATGTTCAGCCGATCGCCCTTCCAGGTCGATATGAGGAGCCCATTCCTGGAGAGAGTTGTACAGTTTGCGGATGGGGCAACCAGCAGATTGCTGGAAGTAAGTTGTGAGGTTAGAAATCAATTTTTGAAAATTCAAGAAGCAGCTAGTTTGTGGCAGGTTTTTGGGTTTTGCGTATTTGGAAGTTGTTTGGAGGAAAAGTAAGTTAATACAAAGTCGGCCTCGTGTTAGAACGAATTAAAGCATTATTTGTGGCGATAGTGATTGTGCGTTCGAACCTTCCAACGGCTGTGTTGTTGCCCAGTGCGAGATATAATTAGAAGAAATTTTTAAAAATTTTTCTTCAATATCATGAGGATGTAGCGTTGTTAACTCGAAGACCTCGGTCACATCATTTTCTCCCAAACTCCAGGTATTTTGTGCTCAGTGAGCTAAATAAAACCTCATTGTTTTTCATGTTTTTCCTCCTTTAAAATATCTATTTTTTTATAATTCTTTTTTCTTGCGCTCTGACACAAAATCTCCCTCCCGAGAGCACTCCCATAAAACTTTTTTTTAGATGAATATCCTGAAATTCTTCGTTGCGTGGAACTTCCAATTATTTCCACGCCATCATGCAATGACGTCACTTCCTATAACGGGCTTATTAAGGAAACGATGTTCTGCATTGGTGACGTCAACGGAGGTGTCGACGCATGTAACGTAAGCAGAAACTTTTAACGAGGATCAGTTGAACCCCTTAAAAATATTTTTTAATTGTTGTTTTTCTCCTGTCCTTTGAAAAACAAAACCTTTTTATCAGTAAAAACCATGTTTTTTTAAAGATTTTTAATTGCTTGGTATCTGGTGGGAAGTTATTTTGGCGCACATCTTTTGTCATTGGTGGCCTGCAACCAATTTTCGATCTAGACTTTCTTTCATTTATTAAATTGCATGCCATGTCTTGAATCAGCAGTTTTTTTTATCTGATAATTCTATTTTGTTATTTCAGGGTGATTCTGGTGGACCAGCTTCATGCCGAGGAGAACTGTTGGGGATTGTATCATGGGGGTACGGATGCGGATACACAAACTTCCCAGGAGTTTATGTGAAAGTATCCCGGTATATTGATTGGATCAGCAACACTATAAGATACAACTAATTGTGATCGTTTGAGTTGTCTGCAAATTTTTCTTTATTGTGAAGTACCCTAATTTTACATTTTATGCTTATAAAACAACTTGTATTTGTGGGGTGAGGTTTTAAGATCAGAAATTGAGTTATGATAGGAACGGGTGTAAATTCCGGTCACAACGATTCACTCTTTTAAGTATTGATTGATACCAGGCTTGGCAGAGTTGTAACTTTTGGTAAAAAAGTTGTTATCTTTTGCTGGAAAGTTTGAAATTTGTTACGACGCTACCAAAAGTTGTTGCAAGTTCACTTGTTCATTACCAAATATTTTGGGCCCAATTTAAGCAAACAATGCTCTGAAATAGGGTCAGAGATGTTGGAGCTCGTGCTGTGTTACCCCAAATAAAGGTGTTCTCCCAAAGAAAAAGGTCATCATTAGTCTCGCTGCCATTTGTGCTGATCGCCGCAATCTTGGTTCAATCTAAGTCGCCCGCCCAAAAAAAATGGGCTACGTATGGTAACTATTAGATTCTAATACTGCAATTTTTTGTTAGCTGCTTTACTGTTGTTTAATTACAAAAATTCCGGATATTTGAGCAAAATTCCGGACATGTCCGAAATTTTTCGGACGTATGACAACCCTAGTGTAGCTAGGATATTCGTTTGTGGAGAAAAACAAAATTTATTTACAAAATTTCTAGCAGATTTTGAGATGTAATGTTTCTCATCTTTTCTGATAATTATTTTGAAACTGTTAATAAAGGAAAACAAAAATTTTCTAAAACTAACAAGTATGGTTTTTAAAAGCGTAGTTTGTGACTGGGTTATTTTTCAATTAACTTAATGTTATGAAAGAAAGCATGCAACCTGACAGGTGTGCTGGCACAATAGTTTATGACGAACATGGTAGAGCAAACCTCGCGATTACTCTTCGGTTTTACTTGGAATAAATGCATACATCATGAAATTCGAACGAAAAGTTAATCTAGTTGAAAACCCAAACACCGCTTTGGATGATTCTCTTGTGCTTCGCTTCACTTTTGCTATCTTTCGCGTTTCAAAGAACAAAATGCACACCTCCGCAACATGGAAAATAAAAGTTTGTTGGAAGTGGCTGACTATAACAAGTTTCATGCCAGCCTGCAATTTTTAGGCATAGTCCTTCATTACGAGGCAATGTGACTGATTAGTTTTGTTTAATTTGAGGCATCAACTAGAGCCACAACATTCAATTTCAACGCAGTGTTGTGGTTTGTTTGAAACCGATCTTGATGTAACTACCTTTCTGAACAGATGGTAGACAGCCAGATTTTACTATCTTTATTCAATATTTTCTGACCATGTATTTCATTGGATGCTTAATATAATTGTAGATAAGACACTCCAGGATGACGTGATCGGCCGTTAGCTGTTATGTGCTGCAGTTGCATGGTAAAGACAAACCCAATCCCCATTTGTGCTTACTCGTAAGGAAAAGACTAACCACAGTTCGCATCTTATCAAGTTGAATTCACTAAAGTTGGTCCAAAAATAGCACTGCGCATCTTGTCACATGGATGGGGTTAAAGTCACAACGTCTGTTGGTGAAACTGTTTCATTTCACGTCCCCCCCTTGATTCACCAAATATGCTACGTTATTGCCATGATCATTCAGTCCCGTCAATTTAGGTGAGGTTTGCTCAAAAGAGTGTCTTTGCATTTGAACTCAATTTTTATGCTCCAGTCTATTTGAAAGTTGATTATCGCATACACTTTATACCACAACGCACGTTTATTTGTGTATCTGATTTGATTTTTTTGGTTTGCGCTGTTCAATTAAGCGCACATTTTAGGTCTAAGACTTCGCTTTAAGCATTTTACCTATTAGTTAAATAGTTAACTTTGTATCAGCTATGTTCAATTGATGCAATTCAAATTTGTTTTAAATGCGTTCCGTATAATTTAGTTCCCTATGTTTAGTTCAACCTCTTTTCTGTTCAATTCGTTAAATAAATGGATCCATTGTTTTTGTTTACTCGAACCCTTCCGAGAGATTGAGGCATGGCGGAAGACCATAGAACCCCAGAAGCCGGGCAACTCCCAAAGGCCTGGATCGGAGGGTAAAAAGACAAGAGAATCGTTAAAGAGTGAGCGGCGCAAAGAGTCCGTAGCTGGACAGTGCAGAATGAGATGAGAGGTGTCCTGGGACGAGTGTCCACAGACGCTGCTGAAAGGATTCTCAATTCTGCCAATCCTAGAGAGATAAGAACCTAAAAGAAGGCTGTGTCCGTTGCAGCGTAAACGAGAGAGGACACAGCGAGCGTGACGAGAGAGCACAAGTTCCTCGGTGGAAATCGAGGGAGCCTGTGTGTCAAAGAATTTCGATGAGACAGTACGCCTCCAGTCCGCGAAAAGTGGATAAGAGAGAGAGACTACAGAGGATTGTAGAGAGCCCAAGCAGTGCTCCCCGTCTGGCCAGCTCATCAGCCAGGTTATTCCCCGGGAGAAACGAGTGTCCAGGGACCCATTGTAGTCT
Source organism: Trididemnum clinides (assembly GCA_963675345.1). Taxonomy (NCBI): domain Eukaryota; kingdom Metazoa; phylum Chordata; class Ascidiacea; order Aplousobranchia; family Didemnidae; genus Trididemnum; species Trididemnum clinides. Next base: position 33,872,368 of record OY776290.1, on the reverse strand, counting down.
GATAGAACAGGAGGAGAGAGAAGACAGTTCCTGCCAGAGAGATTGAGGTATGGGAAAGATGGAGGAGAGGATAGGTGGTGAAAACAGAACGAGAGTCAGATAGGGGGAGAAAAAGAAAAGAAGTGGCAGGGTTGTTGATGCTGCCGAGACCAGCTAAGAGCTTTCAGGATGGCGCAGACTTCAGCAGAAAAACTTGAACATACTGGGCCTGCTGAAAGGGAAAGAGTGGTCTCAGTGCCACCGAGAGAGCAGTTGGCAAGTACGCCAGAGCCGCCTTTGACTAAAGGAAAAGAAACAGAGCCAAATCGTAAGGGAAGAGAGAGTCAAGTTGAGCGAGAGCCACACCTTGAGGAGAGTGAGAGGGATCAGAGCAGCAGCATGAGGAGGATTGGGTAAACTCCACAGTGAGGGAAGGCACGTTCCATGGAGAAGAAAGAGGGCAAGGAATGAGAGCCTTCCTAGAAGAATTAAAAGGAAGCACGAGCGGCTGAATGGACGCAAGAGCTCTCCAAGACGATCTGCAGAGTCTTGGTTTCACTTCAAATCTGGCCAAACTTGAAATAGGAAAGAAGATTGGTAGACGAAGAGCCCGCTCAAAAGATGAAAGAGTAAAATGAGTCAGGGTGATTCGTAGGGGAGGTAAAGAAGCCTCGGATAGAAGAAATGGGATAAGGGAGGACGAGAGGCAGCCGGTGATGGCGCGACTACCGGTGAAAACCGCCAAAACTAATTTCATCAATAACTGCCTAATACTCGCCACGTCAACAGAATCCACAATAAATTATCACAAAAAACAATATCCCTTCTTTACTCTGTCAATCAATCTCTCTCTCCCCACTACACACTTTTCTACTACCAGTACTCTACAAAAAAAATTCCGTTGCCTTATATATAGATCGAAAAAAAACAATCCAGAAAACTCTAGAACGAAATCACGTGAAAAAGAAAAAAAACCCTATTAGTTATGTAATCGGTTATCGAAATTCTTCGAAGAAGCTAGAATCACCAGATCAATCTGGAATTTTATTATAGCATAAATAGGGGTGGTAACGATTAATTTATTTTTAATAGTTAACTTTTAAAAAATTAGCGATTAATTGATAGTTATTTTTGATTAAATCAAAACTTCTGCACTAATATTGATTGACAAATTTGTTCTTCATGTACTTCAATTACAATTCGTCAGCCAACAATTTAAATCCAAAATGTTCTTTTAGTCTACCGGATATAGGTTTAATTGATTCTTCTTTATCACCATTTTACCGTTATTACTATTGTTTCCTGGATTCTCATACATTAATCAAGAAGGGCTAGAAATTAAATTTGAATCCGATTAATAGTTAAACAAAAAATTAAACGCTAAAGTAAATTAACGATTAATCGATTGATTAATCTTTAAATCACGCAGCCCTAGTCACAAACGATTGAGACGTAATAAAGGCGTACTTACAGCAAATCCAATTGCAAGGAAAAAAGATCTTTTTTTTGGAATCAGTAGCCGAGCGAACAAATGATACAGCACTTTACACATAAAAACTACTCTTACAAGGCAAATTTCCTTATTCGTGACAGGAATAATAAAAGATGTCTTCCAGATGGAAGGAAAGAAATAAAAGGCCAGGAAAGATTGAAAATATGCCAGAGCGAGGAAGATGCTTTAGCATTGGATAGGTAACTTTGTGTGGGCCAGTGGCAGTGGAGAAGGAAAGGTTGGAGGCAGCCGCAAGAAATTTAGTGGGGGCAAAGGAAGAGCGAAATTCCTCCGGACACGTGGTTCGGCGGAGCTCGGAGAGGTAACCTCTGGCTGTGCTACGCAGGGTTTTTGGCTGAGAGATGGAAAAATGGGATCTCAGGTAATCGGCGTAGACCAACGCCCACTCCCTGGGAGAGGAATAGTTGGAGAAATTAGAAGAGGAGGAAGAAGAGCCAGCGGCAGAACAGAGGAGAGAGTATACAGATTTAGGGTTAGATTTGAATGAGAGAGAGGAGTAAGTAGTCTGCCATGCCTCAGCTTTGGTCTTTGCGATAACAGACGGAGCACGTCGGGAAGTGGAGATGTAAGCCCGGCAGTCTTCATCACTTCTGTGAGCGGCAGCGAAAGCTTTGCATCTTTCACTAACCCTCCTTCCACTTCAGTGGACCACCAGGCCTTAGAATGGAGTTTGATGCGGCCGAAAAGAATGGAAGATTTGGCCACATTCAGTGCCAGAGAGGTAAGTAGAGCGCAGCAGAGGAAAGAGACAAGTATTCCTCTGCAAGAGGACAATAAGAGTCAAAGTAAAAGGCCAAGTCATCCCAGCGAGCTTTCTGAAAATTGAAGGAAGGGGGGCGTTCGTTAGGGTGAAAAACCGGAGAGAGAGGGACAGATAGAAGAATTGGAAGTTGATCAGAACCCAGGTCTTGAAGCACCTCCCAGGAGCAAGACAGGCGAGAGAGGAGGTAGCAAATGATATCTCAGGGGAGGAGAGACTGCCAAAAGAGTAATGGAGAAGGATAGATATGAGCGATAGAGAAGTAAGCTCTTCCTTAATGGGGAGGTCAGAGAAGATGACCCAATCGAGTACTTCCTCCCCGCGGTGGTCGGGAGTACCTCTTGCGTCCCAGAGAGAGTAATGCCAGTTGAAGTCTTTCAGAATGAAGATTTCTGGAGAAAGAAAAGGAGTCCGTTCTGCTATCCGTCGAAGAAGAGCAATAGGGGCAGCATAAACATCAAGAAATGAGAGCGAGGAGGAGTTGTTGATCCCTACATAATCAGAGTAGGGGTCAAGCGAAGAGAGGAGGTAGAAAGTTCAGGGAAGTTAAGCGCTGCTTGAAAAAATGATGATGCCGCCGCTAGCGTGCGTGGCATCAGGAGAGAGAACGCCAGACCGGGAGTGGATGCAACCAGATCGCAGAGTAGAGAACCTAGGGATCCGGAAAGAGAAAGATGAGTAAAGGTTAGATTTCTGGATAAAGATAAGGCCAACGGAATGAGGCAAAAGAAAGTGTGTAGCTCAGTGCTTCTGGCTCGGAGACCGCCAGCATTCCATTAAAGTGCCCGAAGGGAAGAGAAAGCAGGAGGTGCAGAGAGACAGCCAGGAGCAAGGGACGGTAATGAGGGTGCAGAGGGAGAAAATACAAAATGGGCGGAAAGGGGATAAGAAGTTTGAAGGCGAGGGTGGGGCGTAAGTGCTGCATTAGCAGAGAGGGGTCACATTGAACAATGGAGGTATACAAGCTGGAGGAGGAAGTCACAGTGTTATCTCCCGAAGAAGCAGGGGGAAGCTCCAGGAGTGAGAGCTGCCAAAAATTCTGAATTTACAGAAGAAAAGTAGTGAGCACCTTAAATGGACCTATTCGGAGCAGGTACAGCATTGACCTACCCGCCAGGTCAAATTTTCATCGCACACTAAACAGGAAAAGATGGGACCAGGGTTGGGATGAACGTTACCGCTTATCAAGAGTAGAAGAATGAGGAGACGAAGACGGGGAAGGGAAAGGCAGGAGAAGACATGCGACCGATTTTGAAGAAGCTGTGCGCTGCTTTTCTGCGGTCGTTTAGGGAGCAACATGGCGAAAAAATAGTTTGTGCGAGGAGAGTGCCCGGGGTAACAGGGACCTTCGGGAAGGCCAACAGCCATTTTGACCTAACCAAAACGGGGTCGGGGACCGCACCACCACTTTGAGGCGGCTGTTGATTGCTGCAGTAATGGATCCATTTGTTTGTTTAATTGTTTTTGTCAACGAGCAAGCCAGCAGCAACGATTATTTCAAAATAAGATTGCAAGTTACCCACACTAGCGATTGCTACACCTTCACTTCAATCTACGTGACGACTGTTGGAAGTTACGAGTAGTGCTTTGAGTGAAGTAATTTTTGATTAGGATCCTTTGCCTTACGATGTAGTCAAAGTGTTGCTACTCTACAAAGGAGCTGCGCAGATTAGATGCTGGCGACAAGTGACAGGTTGTTCGCAGGCGTCCAGTAATGGTTTGTATGGTTTTATTGATTTGAACGTCAATATGAGAGCGTTGCTGCGAAACACCCCAGAGATAAAATGTACCGAGAATAGAGTTGCCGTGCGAATAGTGTCAGCGCCGATCCCCCAACTTGTGTTACCAACGTTATCTTTTTGCGTAATGACTACATTGGCAGCGGCAGGTGAGTGATCTGTCCAGCGTCACGTCTAGATAGACAGGATCTGGGGAAATTGCAATAATTGACCTCTATCTGCAGTTCTCGTTCCAAACTAGTTCTTCAAGTGTCGCTATCTGCTAAGTTGTCCGCTGCTAGTGGTGTGGGTAAAGATCCTGTTGGTGGACGAGTTTCATGATCATTTGTTGACAAAAAACAACCCCCGTCTTTTTCTTAGCCGAGTGGTCATCTTCAATGCCTCAATCAGTCTTAACACAAAAATAAAATTTCCTCTTCATTGCAGCAACAATTATGATTCATAAAAGAACAAAATAGTGCATATAATTACAACGCCATATAAGTCGTAATAACTTGTTAAAAATCACCAAAAAATATAAGACAATGTCATGAGGGAATGTTGTCTAACACTTGCAAACTTTTTGGGAGATGTTTAACTAAGCAGCAATTTTTGTTATACGTCGAGACAGAAAAATAAATTCAGTACAAAAATAATCAACAATTTTAAACTGTCCCAAGACTAAACACGAAACCTCAGGCATCACATTCTAAAAGCACATGTGGTAGTACAGGTTCCGACATCTGCTAATACACAGCCCCACTTTACACGGTCTACGCTGCGCAGTCAATAAACCTACGCCGGCGTAGTTGAGCTCACGCTATTATCGTGTGCGCAAAAGATTAAAGGAGCATTTAGCAAAAATGCATCTTTTGAGAAAGCTTACGGTTATGATACAAACTCGTTGAACACATCAAAACTAATAACTCTCGTAGGAAGAAAATATTTCAAATTGTCAAAGATAAAGAGTCCTACCCTGCTTACACAAATATTTTGGTAAACTGTGATGTTTGATGGCGCCGTGGAATGTGTCTTGAGAAAACACAGCGCATGTATTTGATCTGATAAGTACGATAGTGGCAAGCCGCTATTTTACCAAAAAACAAAAATACTCTGACGTATGCTTAAAAGCGTACAAGATGAAGCAGGTTTACCTCCAGGGAACCAATCGACTGCGAATGAAAATGACCCTAATCTTCTAAACGAACGTAAACTTTGGGCAGTACGTAAAAATATTGCAACAAATATTCAACGTTCAAGTCATCACGTGAATCGTTCCAGACCAATCACTGACTGCCACAGCACTTGGCAACACTGGATGGCACTGTAGAGCTACACAAGAGTCTGGATCCTTTGAGGAAAGCGGCACACTCCTCATGTAGTTGCCGTTGTTTGTTTTATAACATACAACTGACCCGTTGGAGCTTCCAGAAATTACGAAACTACCATCACGTGATACGTCAAACGAGACAGGAAACTCATTTACCTGAAACGGATGATCTTGAGTTAGGGCGACAACAATAACCATCGTTAATGGCAAATATCCTTTACCTAGTTTAATCATTGCTTTCCTGTGTGGGAAAGGAGCAGACAGTGGTAAAACAGCAAAACAAGCATAGCATAACGCTAAAGAACAGAAACCCCATGTCACATTATCAAACATACGTGCGGTTACCAGTCGAAAAAAAAATCTTTTCTCACCGTGTGATTTTGATATCGGATGAACTTGTCCATTCGAAACGGCTTTTCGGCGCTAAAGCGGGCAATATAATTTCCAGTGGTTTGAGCTAACAACACAGATCCACCAGGGTGGGCTCGTACGCAAGGACAAGTGTAACGTTCCTACAAAGCATATTTATTTCAAGTACAGTAGTTAACTAAGAGAAACCAAATACAGCTAAGTTTTTACTCTTTGTAGAGCAAGTTTTGCAGGGTTTAACAATCAGAAAACGTCGAAGCGAAGGGCAGTATTCGTAGAGGATGTTCTAAAGATTCAAATTAAAAAAAATTGTTTGTACTTGACACATGTTTGTAATGTTAGTAATAAAGGGCGAAACGTTTCAATAAACGGAACAGCTATGTGTTAATTTTAAAAAAGGTTTTCCAGGATTTTGAAAAGCACGTAGTTTAGCTTCCTCTGCCTCCGCAACTTCCATTGGACTACCACACAAATTTGCTGATATTGTTTAATCAATTTTCAGGCCCTGCCCCAACTGTCAAGCTTCAAAGATGAATAGTTCATCAAACTTATAAGGACAATTATATTATTCATACACTTACATGATATAACTGATTCGAAATCTTCGCTCCCATCCTCGTATCCCATACAATCAGATTATGTTCTGCTGATTGCCGATTAACTAGATCTCCGCTTGCAAGGAAACTGTTTCCGCCAGAAAAGAAATCAAACGACAAAATCTTTCCACATTTTGACTTGTACTTTGCAACCTCCTTCAAAATTATTTTGCTAGCTTTATAATAATAAACTGGCTTGTTAACCAAATTTAAAAGTTTAATGATCACATTGTTTCCTGCTGTTAAAGGAATTTTCCAGCAATGTCCCTCAATAAAATGCAGTGATTGCAATAGAAACAAATGATCCATGAACCACATTTGATTTGTAATTTTTTTTGTCATACATTTCTATCCTCTGGTCACGTTAAAATTTATTGCCATTTATAGTAGGACGTCTACATGTTCACACACGATTTGGAGTCGCCGGCAATGTTTCCGATTTCTACCACTAGCAGTCTAACCCGAGCTAGAAAATGGTATCGAATGCGTTCTACAAAAGCGCAATAACTCAGCCATCGGAAAATTCGAACTCACAATACTGTAATAATTGAAATAGTTTTAAAATTTTGAAGGTCAAAAAAATCTTGCACCAATTACTTTTCCTGATCTTGTGTCGAACGAAGCGAGAAATGAATTTTCTCCACCAATTAACATCACGTGATCTTCATCTTTCCACCATTTTATCATCGACGGCTGTGTTTCAACTTTCAATCTGACACACAATCATAACGATCAATGCAAAGATTTAAGCTCAGCAGTCAGGATTGCAATTCCAAGAGAAGGCCGAATTCATCTTAGAAATTTCCAGCATATTTTGAAAGTCTAAATTTTTTCTCTCATTTGCACAGGTTTTCTGTTAATATTGAAAAAGCTGTTGCAGACTATACCACCTGCTCATGCCAGAGTAAAGCAGCTACTAGCATTAAATGAATAAACAATTATCAATTGCATTACAAAGCAAATTTCAGTACTTGTCTGAAAGTTTTCCATCTTGTAAGAAATCGTACACCTGCGCATTGCCATTTATTGTACATGTAAGTAACTGTCTACTTGAACGTGACCAATCACAAGAACGAACAACTGCAGAATGCTTAATGGAATGAACACATCTAAACAAATAATAAAAATGCATTTCCTCACGTCACAAACTACTGAGAACACCAAAAAAGTTTGGTGAAAATGATTGACGGAACTTTCACTTTATGTGAAAAAATATCACAACTAGAGGGTGCCTTGAAAAAACCAGGAAAGTTCTTGGTGTCCTGGTGATGACAACAAGGCATAACATAGTCGGTGAGATTACGTTGAAAACTAGAAAGCTGCTGCATTCCTGAACCCTGGTTCTGTCACCTAAAAAAACTTCTAAAAATTTCTGTTACATTACTAATGAGAGTTGAATGGTGTAATTTTATCCCCCAACCACAAAAAAACCTCTAGTTAGTTACTCACACTTGTTTGATAATTATAAGCAGAGCAAGAAAGGAGGAAAAATTGCGTACATTTAAATGCTTTCACAACAATAAATCATTAAATAACCATACACTGACTTGATTTTATTAGATTTAAAAACATCAAACAACTTGAGTTGATTGCCACAAGATGCAGCTAACAAATGACTGAATTTGTGGCACCATTTTATTGACCAAACACAATCTTCTGAAGCTTTGACGCTTTTCCAAACTTTTCTGCAATAAACATTAAACAATTACAGCAATAAAACTTCAATTGTTACAGCAAGTTATAAAATCAAAAAGACCAACCAGTGTTTCCTCCTAGCTCATAAATTTAAGGTGAAGATTTAGCACAATCAATTTGGAAATGCTTATTTTTCCTGACAAATAATCACCTTTGAAAACATGAAAATATAAGCATCTCTAAACCAAGATGGAACCGAAAACTTCATACAAATTCCACCTGCTATTGATGAAAATATGTGTTCTGAAATAATGTTGTGTAAACCCAAATAAGCTGCTAATTTACAAGTACTATGAAGTCATTTAAAGTTACAGTCAATGAAAACTGTCCAATTATTCTAATATAAAACAAAAAACTATGATTTTCCCAATTATACTGCTAAAAAAATAGTAAGCATTTTTCCACTTATGTTACTTGTTTGTCACACAACTGTTTCCAGACTTGAACTAAAACTTATGACTGAGCTCAAGCTAAAATTAAATAATTATCAGATTAATCCCACTGGCACCTGCACTCTAGTCACAGTTTTCTTTAGTCAACTTTTATGACAAATCGATAATATAGTTGGCAACACACCAACTCCATCTCACTGTATGTTTTCAAACAATAATAGCAATTGCATTTTTTATAGATATTTTCTGATGCACCAAGCACCTATTTGTACCTCACATAAAGTTAAGATTGTTAGGCATCTACTGAGAAATCAGTAAGAAAAACATTAGGACAAAAGGCTGGACTTACGTTATAAACAAATGTAGTTTAACACAGTCCAAGCATTTTGAATATGCTGAGTAAATGATAACCTCTCTGCGTTTGGGTATATACCAATATATGGTGTAATGGATCTGTAGGAATATACTGAGTTTGGCTTGAAATGCATTGTTCTTTGTTTGCATTGTTATTGGCCTTACAGCAATTCTTGCCAGGTGTTTTGTCACTTATGCTGTTGCTATGTGTAAAAATTTGGCAGTGGCTGTTTTCTATTAAAGACATTTTACCCTTGGAATCTATTTTGCTGTTGAACGCTTGTAATTGGTCAATTTTGATGGCTTTACAAATGTGATTCTTGATCAACTGTGACTGGTTAATTTCTATCACATATAAAACACATGAGTTGACAAAATTTTTATTTCCTATGTTCACTCCATTCATGTTTAGACCTACATGTCAGGCCCCCCTCCCACTGTACACTACCTCTGTCATAGTACCCTGCCAGTGAAGACTTGAACCTGCAACCATAGTATAGGAAGGCATCAGTGCTATTCACTATGCAACAGCATGATGCTGAGCCTGGTAGCAAATGTGTTTGTTTAAAGACACACAAACGTTCAATGGCAAAATAGATTTCAAGGATAAAAGGCCATCAAAAACAAAATAGCTACTTCCTAAAAATTTTGCCCAGCCTATTACTACAATTATTATTCTGAGCATCTGGTGTGGAGTTACTTTGAACAAAAATTTCTGCACTGCAAGCTTACCTTGGCAAGGCGCATCGATGATGTTTATCCTGATATTCCAAAACAGTTTCATTGCTGATAAATAATTCTTTTATGTTTGAATGGTCAACTGAAGCTTCATCAACGACAATGGCATTTTCAGCTGCTTTTTTACGCTCCCACTTTGTAACATAAGGACGAAGCTTCTTTGCAGGAGGTTCCATTGCTACTCGTACAGTACTGCAGCCAATAACATAAGCGCTGGAATGCTACTGGCTTTAACCGGTATATATTAAGCTAATTTTCTCTAGCGCAAAACAAATTTTCTACGGCTTATGGTGTTTTTGATAGCCTTCTAATCTCGGCTCACTCAAATTTAACTTAAAAACATTAGGCCATTAGCCAAACTAAAATTCCCCGCACTGAGATACCTCTGCGTTTTTGCATAGCATAGCTGATTACTTGTGATTTTCATCATTTTTCGACTTTTATCATCAGTATTGTTTTCATACATATAGTGCACTGACTGCATGGTGCCGAAACAATAGAGAGCTGAATTGGTGTTAGGACAATGAAGTACATTTGTAGTATTCTTACAAATTGCAAGTAATGCAAGATTGCTGCTGGGAAATGCATAAAGTTCCAGTCTAATGCGGAGTCAAGCTCTAGCACAGGGTCTATTAAAGAGACAAAAATTTTATACAACTTGGCTAAACTGCATTTATTCTGTGGGGCGAAAATAATATTGCTTTACTCGATTGCGATTTGATTGTTATGCGACGTAGCTCGGCTTAGTAATGAACTAAGTGTTTTTACAATTATCTTACGTCACATAACATAGCACAAAAGTAGCGGTGCGCTACCGTGTAAACGCACCGCTACGTTCCCACAGCGAAGGTTTAATCTTGCTGTACTAGGTAAGCGAGTAGGATTTCAAACACTGTGCACTAGCAAAGATCATCAGTAGTGGAGCGGTGTTTTTACTCTATGCTTGGTTTTCCAACTTTAGCAGCTGCAGAAAGTTTAGCTTCAACACTAAGCTAGGCCCTGCACAGGGCATTACTACTTCTGGGCTGTGGTGCAGTGTTTTTGTACTTGGATTGTTAGATTATTGGAATCGCCATTAAAGTTCCACAGTGTATTATGGACCAGTCTGTTCTATCCAACGAAAATGTTGAAAACAACAGCAACGCGGTAATTGTATATTCAGCTAACTTTGGATTCTAGCTGTTTTAGTTGGTTTGCTTATGGCAAGATCTAATGTCAATTCATGGCTATCTGCTAGCTCTTACTCGTCATTTTTGGAATGAAAATGTAGCATAGCAGTAAATTGCTTCAGATTAAAATAATGTCAATAAGTAAAATTTTTTAGCCTTTTTGAAAAATATGTCTTTTTGGTCAGGGCCAGGTGGTTGGCAGATAATCTGTTTTCAATTCTACAAGGTATGTTTAATAAGTAATGAGAAAATGTCTGGAGAGACACAATTTATTTTCATAAGCTTACAAAACTTTTGTCTCCTTCAAAATAATTGCCTCTTACATCCACGACACTTCTTCATGTGTTGCTCCCAATCCTGGAAGACCTTCTCAAAGTTCTTCAATAGTCCTTTTAGGTAACTTGGATACCCTTTTCAGCTTTGTTGACTGGAATCTGATTCCCCTGACACTGTGTTTCATGTGTGTAAACAGGAAGAAGTTGCTAGCAGCTAGGTCAGGGCTGTGGGGTGGGTGTTTTATCACTTTTATTCCCCTGTCCAACCATCCAGGAGCTCACCAGTGTTGACTTGTGGCATGGGGCATTGCCCTGGTGAAACCACCACTGACCACTTCTCCACTGCCGAGGCCTCTTTATCCTTATCTTCTCCCTGAATCTTTTCAGAACAGTAAGGCAGTATTCCTTATTGATGGTTTGACCCTGAGGAAGCCATTAAATGTGAATGAGCTTTTAAGAGTCCAATAAAAAATGACCATGGCTTTCTCTTGTTACCTCTTCATCTTTGCCTTGGGCCTGACAGAAGTCCCATGCTATCACTGAGCACTCTGACGTTTGCTTTTAGGGTCGTAGGTGAACATCCAACTTTTGTCACTAGTCCCTACATTATTCGGGAAACCTGAATCAACCTCTACCATTTCAAGAATCTCTGTGCAACTTTGCATAGGAAACTCTCTGGTCATTGGAGAGGATCTTTGGCATGAATTTGGCTCAGACTTTGCAGAGCTTCAGATCTTCAGTCAGAATTGTGTCTACTGTGCCAATACTTATACCAACAGCTTCAAATATCACCAGAAATATTCAACAGTCTTGTGTCACTAACCTTTGCACTTTCTCAATATTTTTCTTTTTGCGTGCACTTTTTCATGCTCCATATATAAGTTCATTTTCAACTTGTTCATTTCTTTTGGAAAATCTGTTAAACCACTGATAGAAACTTGCTTGGCTGATCTGTTCATCCCCATAGGCCTCCTTTAACGTTCCATTAGCTTCTTGTTTGGTTTTCTTAAGTTTAGCACAAAATTTAATGGCATAGCATTGCTCCATGTTTCCCTGCATCTTGTTGCGTGTTTAGAGATCGGCATACCTAATCAGACTGGTTACACTATGTTCGCTGCTACACTCAGATCTGTTAAGATAGAAAGTTTCCATTCAGTCATTTTATAGATTATGTGTGTGTACTTCACCATGAAGTAGCATTTTGATTAAATCATATTTAATGTCTCCTGACATTTTGTCATTACTTAATAAACATACCTTGCAAAATCAGTCACAACAAACTAATTTAGACGAACAAGCCAATCAATTAATTGTTTCTACTGGTAGGCTATTTACAATTTTTTGATTGATATTGCTGCTAATAGAAAAGTTAATTTTTTGTTTGGTAGGCTAACAACAAGCCAGTTTATTCAATGCCAGGAATTTTGCATTTCATTCAACATGAGTGGTCAAGGTTTGAAATAGAACGTGCACAATGGGATGTAGAAAGAGCAGAATTACAGGTGCGATTGTAATTTAGTAATTTTCTTTATGCTGTTTATTAGTCTTCAACCAACTTCATGCCAAGGCACATATTTTCCATGCCAGCTAGTGAGATGTTTTTTAATACATCTTAGTTAAGCCTTAAAGATTTTAACTCAAGCAAAGGGGAATATTTTAAAAATTAGACACATGCTATGTTGAATTTACTGGTAATCTTAGGACAGCGCTAAAATACAGAAGTTCATATTGAATTATGGAATTACTGAATTATGGAAATAAGGAAATTCACATTATATGTGAAGTTGTGGTACTAACATACAGAATTTCATTTAAGAAAGGGAATTTCTGACTTATAGAAATGCAGAAAAACTAGTGACACTACCTAGTGAAGTAAGGAAATTACAAAATGATGGAAATTTCTGGAAGTTGATAAAAACTGAAAGTAAACCACCCAATTTGGTAAAATTAGATTATGGGGTAGAGTTAAACTAAGCAATTTCGTAAATTTTTGTATTTCTGCATTTCCGTAATTTAATTGGTGTTTTCCATATTTCAATAAGAATCTCTTTTTTTCTGTGATTTCATAAAACCCCGTATTTTAGTGTTCTAATTTTATGCTCAGTGCTGCAAGTGCTTGACAAATGCCATTATGTACAAAATTTAGCAGAAGTACTGCATTGCAGTATTTTCTCCCTTATTGTAGGCTATTGACAAGGGCACAAATGTTGCATTTGTTGCTCAAGATTTTTGTGCATTAAAGTCGAAAAACCAATCAGAGCAAATTTTGATGTCTTTGTTTCATTGCTTCATAACTCTTTGAAGGGAAGTGAGTCTGCTGTTGTATGTTAACTTGCCATGAAATAGTTTTGGCGTGTGTTTCAATAACGGTGTGATTACCTGAAAATTGGCTTAAATGTAACAAAATTACTTGTTAAATTTGGATAATGACTTAATTGATACTTGTAGGCTAAATTTAAATTTTTCATCTCTTAAAAAAACTACAAAAATATTGTTTTTGTTTTTATGACTATGCGTGCTTATAGAAAAAAATGTTCAAACAAACTTTAAAGATGCTGAATTTTATGAGGAATATATGGCAATGTTTACCTTGCTATCAAGTCATTTAAAGGTGTGATGTCAGCAGCATGGTGGCATAGTGTAATGAACTAAGTGTAAGACGTGTCATCTCAAACCTGTGAGTTGAGCACTAGAGTATTACTTTATATGTAGCATAACTGAGTGAAACAGGTATTTGCATTAACTCACATTTTTGGTTTAAACTATTTCTTGTGGCAACTACAGCAACATCTACCAGTGGCTGCTGACGTGTTGACAATAACACCATTGTGCTATCTCCCAAACTTTCAGTTCCTTTTGTTCTTGATGAGTTAAATCAGTTTTCATCAAAGCAGGAGTAGTTGTTGGGGATGGTAAAACTAGCTTCAACATGTTAAAACCTCTGAGCAGAGGACATGTGATTCAAGTGTTTCATGTACCTTGCTGGCGTATTCCTGAAAAGGCATCAAAAGATTGACAGACAAAGGCTGTAATTTCAGTTTGTACAAAAGTTACTAGCAGAGATTGTGGAATAACTCTTTTCAGTTCACCTGAAAATGCATATGCAGAGTGCATTTAAAAACTGTACTGCAAAATAATCAAGAACAAACTAGAAAACATATGCAGTGCAGCTCTAGTCCCAGCAGATGGGCAAGAGATCACATCTTCAAGAATTCAAGGAATTTGGTTTATCTTTAGTAGGTTAATGTTAAAAAATTTGGAAATCTTTTTCACATGAAGCTACAGCTTTTTTGTAGTGAAAGGTCTCAACTGCCTTGGTTTGGCAGTGTAAGTAGAATGTCTTAAGAAAGACTCATTCATCAATTTCTTTTTGTTACACCAACTCGGAAAGGTCACTCGTGCACCCAAGAACCGTGTAAATTAGTTTAAGCAACTTGGCATGGTCAAGATTTGCAATCGAAGTAGTTGAGTTAAATACATCTGGAGATCGTGAGGTGTGTTGGGATGTTTTTGGGTTGCTGTCTGTGGAATTCTTCTATGAAAAAGACTGATTTCAGGAGATGCGTGTCTGTGTATAATTGATGAGCAAATGCAATGCATTTGTGATGCAGTGAACAAATATTCGTTGTTTTACCTAATTTTCCTGATTTGACAATTGTAATGTAAGAGATTGAGTGCTGTTGCACTACTTAATTTATTGCTTTGATTGGCAGATTACTTCCAGCACATGAATAAATATTACATTTATTTTGGTCATACATCTTTGAGTCCCTGTAATTTGTGAAGCTTATACAATATTCATACTTTATCTTCTCGTATGTTCTTTTAATGCCACAGCTGGGTTTAGTTTGTTGTATTGGGTGGCTGATTGTATTGGGAAGAAAAGGTAAGTTTTTTTTTAATGCGAGAAGTTTGTTAAAACATCCAGGACATTCTCAGAGTTGTGTCAAAGTGAATTAGCCATTTAGAGCTTGCGGATCAATCGTCCCTATAAGGTAAAAAATAAGTGCAGCATGTGTAGTGCAGTTTGCTTTGCATGTTGCGCACTGTTAAAGACCCCATTTGAATACTGAAAATAGCAATTACCTGGTCCAAGTCAGTTGGTGGTTTTGGTGCTGAATGATGTTGGCAGTGATGGCAGTGTATTGCCTGCAATGCCTGGCATTGCCTGCGCTGCTTTTTTAAGAGCATTGTGTATAGACGCACTGGATAGATAGAAATCACACGTTGCGTTTTTATCAGCGCAGCTGACCTGTCAAAGGAGAATTGTGCTGTCAAACCAACCCCCATAGTTGCGCTAATGCGTTTGCCTCCTGCACGTTTATTACGTTATTGTCAAGCAAGAAAGAAAAAAATCTTTCTTCAAATGCGGTATGATTTTCCACTGGAGATTGTTTTTTTATATATTTCTTTATAGTTTTAGGCTGGGCTTCATTTGCCTTGTTTTCGGCATAGTGCTCCGAAGTAACCAACTTGCCATGCCTCGCTCTTAGTTTCTAGGCCAGATCCCAAAAAGTCTATTGACCAATTTTCCTAGGAAAAGTTTTTCCCGTATATGTGCAATTTCACACAGTGGTACACACTTAAAGGTTGCTGTTCGCTTTATACGTTTTTGTGTGGTTTTTATGTGGTTTTGTACGTTTCTTGTTTGGTTTTGCCACAGTTTTTGCTTTCAAGCATGTTTGTAGGGAAAGTTTCATCTGCTTGGATATTAATGTGTGGTGTTACATAGTTAACCTTGCTGTGAAAAGATTCGTTTGTGTCAAGAAAAAATTTTTTGTACGTTTTTGTCCACAAAAATAGGTGCACTTTTGGTAGTACTTTGCAGACAAAATTGATTATTCAAACAATAACATATACTATAAAGTATCATATAAACATTCAAGCGGATGAAAATTTTGGTACAAAAATGCGTAAGAGCAAAAAGGTACCAAAGCAGACAAAAACGTGGAAAACCGGACAAAACGTATACTGTGTACACTGATCTTTATTGTTGCTTTAATTTCATGAACTTTTGCCCCTAGGGAACAACAGTCCCTGCGTAGGTGCGATTTCACATAGTGGTATGGATCTAATGACCCACTTTTCTTTCTGTTGATTTGATAACTTTAAATTTCAATGCTTCTAATTCCCACTTCTCTACCTTGAAATCAAGATTGAACTTACTCACAAACAGCCAATAATTTTACAATTTACTGTTATCCCTTTATTTCTCTTGGTACATGGATAAGCTATTAAGTAGTAGGCTCTCTACTCACTAGTTTTTGATATTGTTGGCCTATTTATATATCGACTTAAAGCTTCTGGTACAATATGATGGGTTTTGGCTCAAATTTATATTCCTCGCACCATGTTTTTGAGTTTTCTTCCCTTTATCCTGCTCAAAATAGTTTTTTGCTTTAAAGTACTTGGATGAGACTTAGAACATGCTTTCAGCGAGGTTACTAGTGAGCTAGCCAATGGCCTTTTTCTTCAGATTTAGATCATGTTAGGCATCACGATGCATTAACACTTTTTAGGTGGCCAAAGTTATAATCCTGCGTTTGGTTGGTTTTAGCAAGAGGTTAAGCAATGTCATTTATCTGCCTTAAATGGTTACAGACGAGCACTTTCAGTTTTGCTGACAAACAATAATTGAAGCGATGAAGAAAAAAGAAAAAAGCATGCTTAAGGCTTAAAAAAATCAATTGTTGCATTTTCAATGAAGCTCAAATTGTAACAACATGTTTTTAATTGAAGGCAGCCTTTAAATATCTCTTAAAAAATCACATCCGATTTATTCCTGTTGGAAGCTCACTCATGCTGACCTGGATTTGTTGACGCACCATAGTGTGCGCTTTCTTAATATAGGGGCCGTTTTTGAAGACTTGTTGTAAAAGCATATATTTTGCCCATTTTCTTTAATATGCTGTATTTGTCAACTTAAGAATTTTTTTTCGTGATGCAACTTTACGAAAACTATTATTTCACCGATTGTGGTTACCGCAAACCTTTTTTTCTAGGTCTTAATGAAATCTTTACGCAATTTATTTTGATATTTCAGGTTGTGGCCCACTCGTTTGGAAACCCTGGTCTATAAAGCATAAAGAAAATTACAAACATGTAATATTAGTTAATAAAATTTGAGTTTTTTGCAGGCTCGCATCGCATTTTTGCAAGGAGAAAGAAAAGGTCAAGAAAATTTAAAACGTGATCTAATACGTCGAGTGAAAATGTTAGAATTTGCATTAAAACAAGAAAGGTACCAATGTTAATTTGCGTTCATGCTTTCGAGTTTTGTTTTTTAAATAGATGATGTATTTGCAGAATTGGCGAATATTTGTAGGCAAATAAGCAGTTTTTGTTATGGTGTTGCCACCAGCTCCAAACGCATTCCACAACATCAGTAGGATCTCTCACTTCAGAACTTTAAGATAGCTCTGTAATTTGAACACAACTTGCTCATTTGTGTTGTAGGGCCAAAGTCCAAAAGTTAAAAGCTGGAAGGGAATTAGACAATGAGATGAAATCTATTGAGACAGGTAAAGTTGTTGGAGTAATTTTTCATTAGTAAAAACTGTTAATCTAAAACAGGGGATCTTTCCCCACCAGTGGGGAATAATAGAGATTACCAGTGGGGAATTAGAAATTATATTGAGGCGGAGTTTCCCCAATGGGATGATCACGACGCACTGTTACGTCATTTTGAGACTAACGGCATCGCAAGCTTACATTTTCAATGCATCGTTTTTGGATGACAACCTGAGTTGATTTGATGATTGTTTTTTGGTGGTCGAATTGAGAATGAGAGCTTTTTTGTTCTCGTTTCTAGTTTCATTTCCTTTTTTTTGGAGTCTGACTTATGTAGCGCGAAGCTTGTTTTTGTCTTTTGTCTAAAATCATGGCAAAGGTAATAAAAAAGGTTTAACTTTGATTGGAGTGATTAGACATGGATATTCAACCAAACCAGAAAGTGGGTAATGAAAAAAAGGTTGAGAAGAACCATTAATCTAGGATATAATGGACTTGATCGTTAGTTTACGTATAAACAGTTGATTTCTCATACTTGAATGATCGTTAAGATTTTATACAACAACAATACTCAGAGCTACTTCACAGTTGCTTGTACTGTGCCACACTGCAGCAAGCAGGAAATTACTGTGTTGCTGCTTTTTTTACTGCATAATGGTAGGTACTTACATGCGCATTTACTTGCAACTTTTTCATTGCAAGATCAATGTTTTGCTACAAATTTTCTTTGTTCAAGCAGAGGTGTGAGCATGAAGATTTTGTTTTAGATGATGAAATTATTAACGATGTTTCGAACACCAATACTAACTTATCATGGAGGCAGGGTCGTCAGCTACTGCGACAGTGAGTAATGTTTAATCGTTCATGGAATTTTGTCGCAAATATTTATCGTCAAATTACTATGGTAATCACTAGGGCAGGTTCTTATTGACCTAACAACTAAAAAAAATTGACTTAAAAATTCAAAAAAATTGACTTTATAGAATAAAATTTGTTTCTTCAGCTTTTATATTAAAACGAACATTTAATTAACGAAAACACACAAATCCTCAACAAAACTTGCAATACGCACGCATTATATAAGCAGCCAACTCTGCAATCACCAGGTGCAAAAATTGAAATGTAAGATTATGTACTATTTTATATTTTCGACCTTGAAGTTTCTGTGCTTGGCTTACAGTTTTTGCAGCATCGAAAAACTTCTTTGTACAGAAGCAGTTGTGGGCAGACAGTGTTGAAATAAACTGTAAACAGCTGGTGAAATGTCTAGTTTTTCCGTGTATATTATGTTGGAAATGTCATTGTTTTGCATGCTTTTTCGGAATGTACGGTTATTGCTGCAAGCGTCTTCTCCGAAGTAAAGTTCTTGGATTGCTTGCACTTCCTTGTAGGTGGTGTACTTGGGACTTTTCATCGTTTCTAAAGCTTAACTAGACATTCATATTGGTCTTTGAATTTGAGAAGATGAGTAGTTAAACCTGTTGTTTGCAAGCTAACTTTTGCCTGAGTTACTAAAACATCAAATCCTTCAAAACTTTCCACATTTGCTTTTACTTCAGGTAAATTCTTTGCATAATGTAAGGCAGCATTTAACCAGCTTCTCGATCTTGTAACAACAGGCTGAGGCGGCAGCCAACAGCAGCGAATTTGGCTTGTCTGGCTATGTTTTAAACTGTTGCTGATTTGGTTTTTACAGTTAGCTGCTTAACATCTTCAAAATGAAATTTGACTCTCTTAGCACAATTTTGCAATAAATGTGCGACACGTGTCACATAAAACAGCTTGGGATACAGAGATTTTGGTACTGAGACAGCACCATATATTTTGCTGCATTAGACAATAAAAGGCAGAAAGAGTTTCTGTTCATTCCAAGAGATGTAACAGCATCGTCAACTGCTTGAGCAACGCTATTGGTATTTGGCGCACATGGTAGAGGCTGACAGTTGCACAAATAACTGACCTAAGATGTTTGTAGGCTTACAACTAGAACATTTAAATATTGTATGTCTGGTAGATTGCTCTCATCAGCAACCAGAAAAATTTGTTTGTCATGTACAGCATTTCTTATCCACTGTAACTCATCTGTGCTTAATTGCCGCACTGTTTTTCTATAAGTAGTTTCAGATGGCAAACTGTGACCAATGTCGAAAATATGAGTTTGACATGCTTATTGCTTAGCTTGTACAAAGGAATATCAGCAGACAAATCTGCATTGGTTACCTTTGCCTTAAAGTCGATGTTACCGCTCCTCGAAAACGTTTGCAAAATGTGTGGGATTAGTAGTTCAGATCTATTACCTAATGCTTTTTGGTGTTTGGACGAATATTAATGACTTTCAACAAGAGAGCATTTGTTACAAGAAACCGTACAGCTGCGCAAACTAAAGCAAAATCTAAATAAATATGTCACGTCACTTTTTTGACAGTTGATTCCACTGTAAAGTAGTAGAATACCATCTGTTAGTGAGCTTGCACACTGCACCCGAGTAAATGAATTGTTCACTCTTTTTTGGTTCATCTTTAATGAAAAGATAGTCTAAACTAGCATCGTAGATGCCTCTTCGCTGTATTGGAAACGTTTTTACTAAACAAATGTACAGTATTGCGTCTCCTAATTGTCGCAACTATGCTATTGCAACAGAGTCGCACATAATTTTGTCTGACTGTGATTACTGCACTACAATCGTTTAATTGTGACAAGAAGTAGCAGGACAAAAATTTGGCAAACATTGCAAGTTTAAACAAAAAAGTGAAGTAAGTTTTATCACAGTTATCATTTTTTTTCATCAACACGAAAGAAATATTTTGACTGACAGTGTTAATTACAAAAAAATTGACTTTTTATTGACCTATCAAATTAAGAGTATGAAACTTACCCTTTGCATTCCGAACTCTGACAAAAAACCACGCCGCTCAAGCTTTCTGCCAAAAAATTGACTTTATTGAATAAGCTTGCCCTGGTAATCACCTACATCTGCAGTTGGATTTTAAAATAAATTTTTAAGAGAGGCACTTGTTTTTATTCCGCGTGATGTCTACGACAAACAACTTTAGCATTGAATAATTGTAAAGGGAGTTAATTGTAAAGAGTTTTGTAGCTTTGAATAATTGCAAAAACTTCTTGAGAAGTCGGATAAGACATCAAGATGCTGCGGGGTCTCTGTTTTGTATTCTCGTTGCGTAGAGATGTAGCTTCTGTTGTAGCAAGTTTTGCAATATTAGATTGATTTAACAGATACCTCCAAGAGGTCGGTTACAGCGACACTATTCTCGATGTGCGGTCGCAGAGAATTCGCTCACTGCTCGGACGTGAATATGATGCAACCAACGACAACGATAAAACTCGAAACAAAAAAACATTGCTGAATCAAAAGTGAGTTTATTACCATGATAAATCATTGGCTAAACAAGAGCTTCAATGCCGGAAGATGCGACGTTTGGCATGGATTTTATGTCATGAATTACTCTCGGCGTTATTTTCAATGAGTGGTAGATAATACAGAACTTAAAACTGGGGTGACAAGCCGTTAAGTTGGAAGCTTTTTTGTGATACTGATCAGTGGTACCGCTTGATACAGAAAACAGCTCAAATATGCACCACTTCATGACCTGCGTCTGAATTTAATTTTGCTTAATATATTTTTGCTAGCTCTGGGCGTATCACACACTTGGCCACTGATACCTTTGCAAAGATTTTTCTGATAAAAAGTACTATACAGTGATATGATCAGATGCCATATAATCGGATTGTTTTCACATTTTTACCAGTCGAATTTACTGATAAATAACGTATTTTTACTTTTTCATCAACGAGATGTCACCACTAATCAGTGTGCTGCAGAAAGTTCAAAGCAAAGCCGTTTTTTTAAAGCTTGCAGTAGATGTGGGGCTATGTCGTTTACCAAGAAAAAATGGCGAATCATTTTGTAATTTATTTTGCTTGTTTTACTTTTGTTTGATGTGAAGATTCCGTCTTGCATGTTCTACAGCAGTGCGCTGTGTATTACCATTCAGCCAGTAGAGCTTGCGTTGTTTTGACATAGTAGAAGTAGGCTACTTCAGCGTGTGCTTGTGAAGTACAGGCACAGCGCCGAATGGGTAATGACCTGGAGAAATGTTGATTTGAAACTTAAAGATATGCAACTTTTTAGCAAAAGTAAGCTGTTGTTATAGATTGTCTGGTCCTCATCAGAAAATTACAGCTGTCGAGGATGCGTTGAAAGAATTTAATTTCCTTACTTCACTCGATAACGAAGCAGAAATGACAGAAATTGACGGAGGGGATGAATTCGTACCAACAAAACTCGACTCTACGCTGCCGGTTTGTCCCCATCTACGATCAAAAGTTTTAAGCTTGTCCCTAACATTTATAATTCCTAGTCATACCGCATTTGATGTAACTATAATATATATTCTGCAACGATTTTAAAAATATCTCAATGACGCCATTAATCATGGTTGCCTCAGTAGAAAGAATGATTAGTTTGGGTACTATACGTGTTATACATGTTAAAGTGATTTCTATGAAAATCAGAAATCATCATCTTCTGATTGCTTATGTGGCGTTTGGAAAAGTGCAAATCTGTTATTTTCTAGAAAGCTATAAAAACTTAATTTGGTCTATTTGATCACCGAAAATTTTTAAAGAAACTAGAAGATATCATTTGCAATCTGTATTTTTAGATACTGATTGTTACTTTTGCTATAAGAAAATTTTGAAAGTTTTGCTCTAAATTATTAAATCTGCAAGTACATAAGTATACCATTGTTTTTGAGAAATAGTGGGCGACTTAGCAACTGCACAATCAACACATAACACATTTGTAATGCAACGTTAATCTTGACCGAGTTAGCAGATTGCTGGCTGATTGTCGCCTGAGCAATAGTAAAGCAAATTTATTGATACTACAATCTGTGTTGCCGATAAGCTCATCAGATATCTCTTGTTCAAATTTGAACAATCCAACGCGTATTGGTGAATTCTACTGCTAAGTAATGAAACTGTTTTGCTAGTGCCTTGCTTCGTTCTTGACTCTATTTAAATTATGTCATTTCTGTGAGAGTGTGATTCCGGTATATCTGACTATGACTCAACTTTCAGGGCACTTTTGACGATGACGATTATAACGACACTGAGATGGCGCTTGCTGAGTTTGCTTTCCATAATCCGAATACGGGTTAGTAGGAATCTTATTACCTACTGTGCAAGTCTAGTGGAGCATAATGTTGTGATTGGCTTGATTACAATCGCCTCAGCTGTCGCATGTGATACAAGCTGCTTTTGTTGTTTTTGTTTACCCACCTAAATTGCGTTGTAAAACAGAACATCAAGATTCACTCAAGAACTGAATCTATGTCTCTTTAGTTAAGGACAGTTGTTTCAAGCCAGTCCTAAATGCTAACTGGATCTCGCTGTCCCATCACCAGTCAGAGCTTGCTTTGACGAGCGTGTAATTGTATTCTCTTGCTACATGAACACGGTCCTACGTCATTACCCTAACGAGGTCAAGAAAACCAGCTGCAATGAATCGGAACGAGCTCAAGCCTTTCCTGCTTTTATTTCTTGCTCTAAAAAGCTTGTCAATTTGCCTTAGTTCTTAAAACTTGATAAAATTTTCTGATGGGATTATTGCTAAATATTTTTAAACGCTTTATTTTATGTTGACATTGTTCTGCTTGACATTCCGAACTTCATCGTAGAAAATAACTACACTATACATGAACATTGCTTTATGTTTAGTGATTTTAAATTTTTCAGGTGACACGAAGCTTACTGATTGGTCAGTTGATGAAAATAAGATAAACGTCATGAAAGAACAATTTCGCCTGGAAAAGTTGCAAGCGAGAAAAAAAGTCACAAAAAGTAAAAAATTATATCTTGTTGATCACTTGAAATGCTTCCGAATAGAAGTTGTTTGATTATAATTATATAACCGAAAGGTTATTCCTTGCACCAATTGACAGCCGTCTCAAAGTGGTGGTGCGATCCCCGACCTCGTTTGGATTGGGTCGAAATAGCTGTGAACGACTGCAGAAGGGCAGCACGCAGCCTCTTTGAAATCGGTCGACTGTTTTTCTCTTGCACGTCTTCTGATTCTTCTCCTTCTCTTTATAAGCGGCAACGTTTATCCCAACCCTGGCCCCGTCTTTCCCAGTTTATTGTGCGCTAGAAATGTGACCTGGAGGGGTAGGTCGGTGCAGTGCTGCATCTGCTCCAGTTGGGTCCATTTAAGGTGCTCATTTCGGTCCTTTTCTACATTCAGAACTCTTGGCAGCTCTCACTCCTGGAGCTGCCCTCCCTGTTGCGTCTCTGCTTTCTGAGATTCCACATGTGCCAACAACTTGTCTTCCTCTTCGGACTCCTCCAGCTAGTATATCTCCATTGTGCTACCTGGCCCATCCGCCCCCCCCCCCTTTTGCTAATGCAGCACTCCCGCCCCACCCTTGCATTCAAACCTCTTATCCTCCTTCTGCCTACTTCGTATCTTCTCCCTTTGTACCCTCCCCACTGCCACATATTCCTGGCTGTTTTTCTATACCCCTACTTCCCCTTCCCTCTGAAGCCCTTAGGGCTCTTCAATGGAATGCTGGAGGTCTTCGTGCCTGGAGCACCGAACTGCTACACTTTATCTTGTCTCGTCATGTTGACCTTATTTGATTTTAAGAATCTAACCTTAACTCATCTTCCTCTTTCCGGATCCCTGGGTTCTCTGCGATCTGATCGCACCCACGCCTGGTCTGCCATTGTCTCTCCTGATGCCACGCACGCTAGCGGCAGCCTCATCACCTTCATCAGGCAAGGCTTATCCTTTGAACTTTCTACCTCCTCTCTTTCTTCGCTTGACTCCTTCTCTCATTATGTAGGGGTCAACATCTCTCTAAACAACTCCTCCTCACTCTCTTTTTTTAATACTCATGCTGCCCCTATTTGCTCTTCTGCAACAGATGACAGAACCGACTCCTTTTCTCCCTCCATTCTTTCCTTCTCTGGAAAAATTTCTTCATTCTCGGAGACTTCAACTGCCATCACCCCCTCTGGGACTTAAAAGGTACTTCTGATCCCCGTGGGGAGGAAGTATTCGATTGGTTCATCAAGATTTTTTTCCCCTCGATGACCCTAACATACTTACTCTTCTCCATCGCTCCTCTGGCAGTTGCTCTTCCCCTGACAACTCCTTTGCTACCTCATCTCTTGCCCTCCCTTGCTCCTGGGAGGTGCTTTAGGACTTTGGTTCTGATCACCTACGAATTTTACTAATCATTTCTCTTTCTCCCGTCTTTCGCCCCTACGAACGTCTTTCTTCTTTGAAGAGAGCGCGTCGGGATAATTTTGCCTTTTACTTTGACTCTAACTATTTTTCTGCAGAGGAATACTCGTTTCTTTCTCTTTCCTTTGCTGCTGCCTCTTTATTTGTCTGACATTGAATGCGGCCAAATCTTTCATTCCTTTCGGCCGCATCAAACGCCAACCTCAAGCCTGGTGGTCCACTGAAGTGAAAGAAGCAGTTAGTGAAAGATTTTTGTTGCCGCTCACAGAAGTGATGAAGATCGTCAGGCTTACATCTCCGCTTCCCGACATGTCTCGTCTGTCATTGTTAAGGCCAAGGCTGAGACATGGCAGACGACTTGCTCGTCTCTCTCACCCAAATTTAACCTTAAATTTGTTTACTTTCTCCTTCGTTCTGTCGCTGGCTCATCTTCCTCCTCTCCTAACTTTCCAACTGTTCCTCTTCCGGTGAGTGGGCTTCGATCTACGCCGATTACCTGAGATCCCACTTTTCCGTCTTCCAGCCAAAGACCCTGCGTAGCAGAGCCAGGGGTTACCTTTCCGAGCTCCGGCGGGCCGCGTGCCTTGTGGAGTCTCATTTTTATCTTTTTAGAATTGGCAGAATTGAGAGTCGTTCCTGCAACGCCCGTGAACACTCGTCTCAGGACACCTCTGATCTCATTCTGCACTGTCCAGCTACGGACTCTTTGCGCCGCTCGCTCTTTGGCGACTCTGTCTCTTTACGATCTCTGTTTCATCCCCTGGGAAGTTGCCTGGCTTCTGGGGCTGCAATGGTCTTCCGTCGTGCCCCCATCCCTCGAAAAGGGTCGGGTAGCCACACCGAAGGCTATATTTAACCCATGCTTCATTAGGCTAGAATAGTAAAGTTGCTCACCCGGAATGTAGCAAGAGTCGACTTTTGGGTACCCCCCAATGCCAGTCCATTGTGGTTGTGAGGCTATTAGTCCGCAATTTGTCTTCATGACTGGTTTTAAATGGATTGTTGCTTTCGTCTATCCCAATTTTGATTCGGTTGACAGTATGAACGTGGATTGTAGTTCAAGTCATACCTCCATACCAAAGAAGAGAAGGGGTAACTTTACTCACTCAAAGGTTTTCCATGACCAGGAAATCCAGTTGAATAACTATTAGAAAATGCAGAGTATTTCCATTGAAGCATGTTGATGCATACACACTTTTTGAATGCTTTGCACTCATAAACTACTTCCTTATTTTACACGGTTACCACTGCAATTTCGATGCAGAAGCAGCGACTATCTGGCCGCGCTTTCTAAAAGTTCAGCTTCTCGCTACCTTATTGTTAGAAGTAATAGGAAATCCAATTCCGGTAATGGTTTTATTTAAAGTTTTTGATTCATCTCGACCAAAAATCAATTTCTTAGCTGCTTATCTTCTACATTTATTGCTGTGTTTAGGACCAGATAAAAAGCATCTGCAAAATATGTTGGAATCACTGCGGGGTAGCGAGGGACCTGAAGAAACGTGGAACGAGAATGTAAACTTCCCGATGGAGCAGGAAGGTAAGGGTTTGGCTTTTTTTTTAAAACATTCATTGGAAGCAACCCCATACTTCACAAGTACTGCGATGGTGTTGATGACACCTCTCTTCTTTCTTGTGATGAAACTCTGTGGGAAACGCAACAACGGACATCCTCGTCCGGCAGTACCAACTCGGTCAAAGTAGAATGATGCTGGTCGGGTTAGTGTAAGACTACAATTATTTTGCAGTAGTCGTAGATCTAGACTGATAATCCAGTCCCCAACAACGAGGATAGCTCCCATCCATGCGTGACCAATAGTGGCTTAGAGCGTGCTGGGGGAGCAAAGTCTATTTTAATCAGTTAAGCAATAGTTATTCGTCTGTTTCTCTCACACTTTTTAGGCATTCAACCTCCTTCAGGTAACGAAGCTTTGGAGTTGGGTTTAGGAGACTTGGCAGGGTTGACTGTAACCAATGAAGCTGATCCTCTTGCATTAGAGGTTGGTTGGTGTGTGTGGTATATTGCTCCGTCAGTCCGTATATTCGCTAACGTGTCTCGGCTCAATACTTTTGCGGTTATAGAATAATCTGAGTTGAGACCGACCTTATGCAACAGCTCTACCTGCACAGTGACATGCGTCGCAAGTACTGTGAGAAGATCGCTTTTTCGAGAGCAGAACACTGCTTACATATTCTGAATATTTAATTTATGTCTTATGATAGCTTCCCTTGTAATAAATAATTCACTGTGATTCCATTCCATTGCTAAGATAGAAAGTAAAGTTGGACAGAGTTACTTCCTGTTTAAGTAACTTGAAGTACTACTTTGGTGTTTCAAGTTAAAAATTTTTTGTCGCAGGTATAAACTCTACGCTACAAACAAACTTTTTATGAAAATTTAATGAACCTGACGCATTGATGTAGAATTTTTACTCTGCGATATCCTAGATGGGCTAACTTGTTGACAAGAGTAGTTGATTAAGTTTCATAATGTTGTGCTTTGTTTTTGCGCGTGGTTGTGCGTGGCGAACGTTCATCAGATCGCGGAAATTCCCTCGGTTTGATTGCAGTATTTGTTATAGAAATACTTGTAATTACGATGCAGATCTTAACACTTTATTGAGCGATTGTTAAAAGAATTTTTTGTGACCATTGACTGGTTGATAAAAGTATGCAGCGGACTGGCATATAGACTTGTAGCTTGTAGTGTGGATCGAAGAAGTGAGAATAATTCTTGAGCTTGATTATCAGTTGAGCACCCCTGACGAGAGGTATCGAAAATCCTGGAATTCCAAATTCACTCTCCGAAGTCATTTTGACGGTATTCGATCTGTGAAGTTCCTCCCCAAAGAAGCGGCTCTCATTACCGGCTCCGAGGATCACACATTGAAACTGTGGAACTTGAAGAAACCACTACCGGGGAAACGAGCCCAGTCGTTAGATGTCGAACCTGTTTACTGCTTCCGTGGGCACACGTACGTGACGTAGTTTTTAATTGTAAAATTAATTATTCGCCATCATATGGCTAGTTCTTTGGTTGTTGCTTCTACTGTGTTTGCAAGTGTTAGATTAGGCTAGGCCATCGCGGCGAGTAGACTGTTGTTGTTGTTGTTGGTTACCCCTCCTCTTCCTTGGGATGGAGGTATGGCGCGAACAGCAATCCTGGTTCTCGCCATCAACCTAATTAAGTTAGGCTAGGGGAAAAGTGGCAGCTCATTTCGAACCAGTTGTTGTTGTTGTTGTTGGTTTACCCCTCCTCTTTTTTGGGATGGAGGTATGGCGCGAACAGCAATCCAGGTTCACGCCATCAACCTAATTGAATTAGGCCAGGGGAAAAGTGGCAGCCCATTTCGAACCAGTCGTGGATGCAAACTGCCGACTGATAGCCCACCACCAACAAGGCGGACTGCCATTGGTGGGTACCCAAAAGTCGCCTCTTACGACATGCTGGGTGAGCAGTTTCACTATTCTAACCCAGTGAAGCATGGGTAGGTGGACTGTTCGACCCCGCAACTTGTCTCCCTCATAAAGATGCTGCTATCCTGTTGGTGCCTAAACCAAGGACACAACTAGCGAACTTGCCGGATTTTTCTCAACACTAACCCTCTCCTGCTGACGTGGTTTACAGACTATTGAAGTGGACGCCATAATCTTCCACTACCGTTTCCATATTGACTTTAATACATCATAACAGCTTGTAATTAAATCTCTGATCGTTAGATTGAGACTAACGAAAATTAATGCTACGATCTTGATGGCGTTGTAGCGTGTTGCATAGATCTGTTGTCGACTCAATGTGCAGCTAAGGATCTGGTGACTTTGGTAGGTAAGGCGACCAGATGAATATTACCGTGCGCCATCAGA
The DNA here is from genome assembly GCA_963675345.1 of Trididemnum clinides. Lineage (NCBI taxonomy): Eukaryota > Metazoa > Chordata > Ascidiacea > Aplousobranchia > Didemnidae > Trididemnum > Trididemnum clinides. The sequence continues at coordinate 33,843,839 of OY776290.1, read as the reverse complement.
TTTGAGCGTGGAAGCTGCATACCCTGCTTTTGAGTATTGTGGAGGCAACTTTTATGTATCCACCAGAGGCAGTCTTTTGCCTTGTTGGTGGTAAGTTTCCAATTTGTATTTATGATCAGTTTCAAATCAATTGTTGCCATCTCCTTGGTTGATTTTGATCAGGCTTGCGATATGGGCTGAATTACAGCTGTTTCATACTGCGCCGAGATATTAAGGAAGATGAGGGGTATGCACAACAACAGCTGACGAATAGCATTAATATCCCAACATCCAATTTAGTTTACCACATGATATTCCACGACTTCACGTGCATTCTAATATATTTATATTTGAAAGATCACTTGTTTCTTTTATGTTACGACGTAATTCAAAACTGTTCACAAGACGCCACGTAATGAAACTTCTAGAACAATCCGATGTCAACTCTTTCACTCCAAAATACCAGCAACCTGCTCAATAAAAGTGCCGAATTTTTGCGATTTTTTCTCGCAGGTCACCTGTGTTGTGCGTTGAAGTTGGTTCAGGTGGTTTGCTCTGCTTCAGTGGGGGCGTCGATGCTTCAGTCAGGTGTTGGGCCGTTCCTAGCGTAGACGTGGACCCCTATGATACCTATAGTAAGTAAAATAGGACCATGATGATTATCTCACCCTGTTTTGTTAGTGGGGACATGTACACCTTCATATTTTGTACGTCACAGACACGTCATTAACGAGCCAGCTTCTGATTGGTCACACTGACGCGGTGTGGTCGCTGTCTTACAGCGAGTCACGTGCCCTTCTGTTATCCGCCTCTGCTGATTCGACGATCAACTTGTGGAAGCCCGAATCATGTGAGAAGCATGTCCAATCGTTGCTCTCGAAAGGTAAGCAGTTGAACATTTGTGCTTTTTTGTCGTTTCTAAATTATCATTGAGGATCAACAGCAGCGTTCGTCAGCAGTTTCTGTAGAATAAACATCACGTTGAAAAACTTTGCTGAGCTTTGAAGAAATTGAAATGCTGATGGTGTGGTTAAAATCTTTGCTTTCAGAGCGTAGCAATGTCAATTATTTTACTTTTGTGTTATTGATCTCACTTGCTTCAGAGTTCTTTACATATATTAAGAGTTGTGCTATACCTTTTTCTGTATTGCGTGGGTATCGTCTGTGATGATGGCGCAATAAAAAACTTGACGCAGTAGGTGTAGATATTATTTTAAAGTTATATTGCTTTAATAGACTTAGTTTTTGTCTTTACTCGACGGATATCACCGAGGTATAAAATCAGTTTTTCACGGTTACGTCTGATGGGAAGCAGGCTTGAGCGGGGGAAACCGCGGTGTTATGGTGTGATCGAACGATCTAGCGGTTCAACCTCACCATGCCACGTCCTTGTGTTTTCGGGAAAGGTAATTGACAATAATGAAACTTGGCACGATTGATCACCGCCTTTATATGATTGTCATAAGGAGGTAACTTACCCCTAACAGGGGTAATAACCAATTCCAACAACTAAACTGTAGTTACTGGACTCCGGGTCAATTCGCCATCTCTGTCTGCGTTTATGCCGGACATACGCACATCCACAGGCTTAGGTCACAAATAGGCATACAGCTACAAAAAAGTTGGCAGTTGGCCTAATAGTTTATTCCTGTAAATATATGTATCACCCCTCCCTACAACTTTGAAGCTTCCATCGTCATGCACTTTATTAAATCAATGGATAAAAAGTTGATGAAATTGGCTTTTTTTGAGAAAGTACAGTCTTAATTTGAGAGTTGGGGGGTTGATATTAGGAGCATAGTTAATTTATGCATCAAGAGAATGAATGATTGGATCTACCTCTAGGTCCTACAACAGCAGAGGTAAAAGACTTGCCAGTTTGTACGCAATAATTATTTATTCTCTTAATACAATAATATGTGATGCGGATTAATTATGGTCATTTCTAAAAATATTAGGCATTTCGCTAGACAGATGGTTCAGTAACTGCTTGTAGTTTAGGCTACAGCAAGCTGTACGGAGCATAATGGTATTCTCAGTTTAAAGGCAAATCAAAAGAAGAAAAATAAGTCATATGGTCTACAATACTACATTGTGAAATTGCACCTATGAGGGAAGATTTTTTGTGTGAAAATCATTAGTAAGCCTACAGGGATTAAATGCGGAGCGTACTTAATGGAATCCAAAGTTTGAAGGAAAATTATATGAAAGAAAAATAGGTTAACAGGTCTGTACATTGTGAAATCGTATCTATGGAGGGAAGATATTTTTGGTTAAAAACGTTAGTAAGCCTACCATGAACAGAGGCAAGGTATTTGGGAGGAGGCATAGCCTCGTTTGTTTTATGCCGTAACTTGGTTTCATATCACCTAAGCTACTTGTGGGCCCACATACTACGAGAGCTTAAAATCGCCACTCATCTTCCCTCAGACATAACCAGCACTTCCGTGCTACATCGCCGACTACATTCATTTTCAACAAACGCTTTCTTCCTTGTAGCAACTCACCACGTTAAACAGTTGAATATGCACATGTACAATGTAATATCATTTTCAGGTTCGACGCCCACCAGTGTTGAATTTGTACGACATGATAACAACCAGGCGGTGGCGTCTTACAGCAACGGAAAGATCTTGTTATTTGATCTTGAAACCGGAAAAGAACTTACCTGTTTGTCTGGTGACAGTGGAAGTGAGCGAGCATTTTATAATACAGAGCAGCGTGTATTCACAACCGCTTCGGAATTGCCATTTCAATTATTAATAGCGGAAGTAACGCTACTTCATTTTAATTTGTTGTTTGATTCAGATTTAACCGGGCAGCAAATGCTCTATTCAAACACTATTTTTAAACTGAATTTCCTGTATCTAGCGCTGGTTGTCGCATGACTTCTCTCGAGTTTTGTATTGTGCATTGGTCATGAATAATAAATTCAGGGCAAAGCCATCCGTCTGCAATAGAATTGTTGTCATATCTGGTTCCAAATAACCGCTTTTTAGTAGTGTGTTACCAATTTTGCGACATCAACCTGCAAAACCGTTTCGTAATCTACTTTCATCAGAAAAAGAATAGCAACGAGGAACAAATCTAGATCCCAATTGTTTTTATACTTTTCTTAACAGTGCCTAAATTTTTTCGAAGTCAAATTCCTTTGCATCATTCTTTAAGATATATTGTGCTTAAGGTAAATTCGGTTAAGAATTGCTAACGTATTATAGTTCGAGATTGAATTGTTTTGTTTACTTCATTATGTCACCCAGTGCGGGTCAAAATGACCTCACATAATAAAACAAACAAAACGAGCTGGCTTCGGTTGGAGTTGGAACGAGCATTTATAGTGATATCAACTAAATTTACCAACTTGGATATGGAAAATTTTTTTTCACGGAGACTAAAAATACTATTTTGTCATTGATTTTGTTTCTACTCGTGCGTTATTTTGTATGGTCAAAGAGCCGAAGTCCCTCGCTAGTGCTTGGTACTTTGAACAATTGACCAAGCTTATAACTACTCAACCATTCAATTTATCACTTTTTGTAAAGGATTTCTTTTTTCGCAGCTCGTGTAAACGCGGTCGCTTCCCTACCCACAATTCCTCTTTGCGCTTCTGCAAATGATGAAGGCAAAATTGAATTTTACGACCATCTATCAGGTTTGTGATGTGTTTACAGTAGCAAGCGGGCATGTGAAGTTTATTTTCATCTTTGCAAGTCGTTTCAACATAGGAGCAAAACACGAGTGATAAAAAAAGCTTGAAATACTGAATTATTGAAAATTTTGCTGATCAAGATGTTCCCTGTAACTTTTTGTCTCTTCGCCCCTGTGCGTGTCAAATAATTTTTTTCCTGGTAAGCTAACCATGAACTTGACTTAGCTACATGTTGATGTTATACATAAACCTGACCTTACTTTTATAAGACATTCCACTACTCACCAACTCGGTTGCATACTTTTTTGTTCATTTTGCGTCCTTCCGCGTTTTGGAGGCTTTGACGAATCGAATCAGTGCGTGTCTAACCGATACACTCTCACTTTTGAACCAGACTTTACTAAAGCAACGCAGCATTCTACATTCCGGATGTCTGTTCTGATCAATACCAATGGTGCTCTTGTGGAGTTTACCTCACAGCACCACGATTAAACAGCTACTTATAGTAGCATCTATGCTCCTTACAGCAACACCACTGCTTAACCTATTAAACTGTGTTGACGCGCATGAGCAGAACCAAGCTTGAAAAAATTCTAATTGACGTATATAATCTGTTTGGTGACACATTTTTTCAGGAAAGCGCACTCATTCGATGGTTGCCCATCTTGATGCAGTCACGTGTTTAACAGTTGATCCTAGCGGAACATACATCTTATCCGGAAGTAAGTGCAGCAGCTGCTTCCATTTATCAGGTCGATTTCCCGAGTTTGATCGGGTGGGAATGTTAAATTAGCTCATTGCGCTGTTGCAACAGGCCACTAGTAGTTTGTCCATCTAGATCCGTCTGCTTTATTGGCGGTTGGGCTACTAGTCTAGAGTTTTTATTTATGGTTGCTTCGTAGTGGACTGACGATTTTTAAACAAGTTTTCCATATGAGCTGGGATTTGGTCTGGTCGTTGGTTACCAAAAATGGGCTAGGTAGCATTTTTAAATCAGACGTCAAACATAAACTCATTTAAGACAACCAAGTTCTAGCATAAAGAGACCTGCAAAGTTTTGACACAAGCTGATTGCAATGTTTTGTTATGCTTGATATCATTTGACACTTGATGAATTTTTTCTTTCATGTTGTTACATAAGCCTTTATTAGTAACGTTTTTTTTCCTTGATTCACAGGCTCAGACGTGCTGATTCAATGTATCTCTATCACTACACACTCGCTTTCAAATCAGACTCTTTGCTGGAGTAACGTAGCTCTTTAAATTCCGGATTTCCTTCCTGACGAATACAAGCGGTGTTTTTTATGTAATTTTAAACTCCAGACCTTTCGTTTCCAAACTCGTAACAATACCACTACACCACGAATCAACAGAAATCCTCGATGGAGCAATACAATTTCTGCCTAAAAAGTTAAGATTGGGAATTGTAGTTCTCACCTTTGTCAATCAATTTCCTTTGTCCCAACAGGTTCTCCGAGCTGGCTGTGTCACTCGTGCTTCACTGGATTAGAATAGTGAAACTGCTCACTTAGCATGTCGTAGGAGACGACTCTTGGATACCCACCAATGGCAGTCCGCCGTGTTGGTGGTGGGGCTACCAGTCGGCAGTTTGCATTCACCACTGGTTTGAAATAGGCCACCATTTTTCCACTAGCCTAACTTAATTAGGTTGATGACGTGAACCTGGATTGCTGTTCGCGCCATACTTCCATCCCAAGGAAGAGGAGGGGTAAACCAGCCAACCAACCAACCAACCAACCAACTGGCTTTGTAGATTCCAAGCACTGCAATGTCGCGTCCAAATGCTGACAGAAAGCCTTTATTTACTGTTGAAGGTCAGGCTTTTCTTGAGATAATCAGTTACTCAGCAATAAAGCTGGAATTTACCCCAGTGTCAACTTCAAGTAAAGTACTGATTCTCAATTTTGATTTTGCACTCCACTCGAGGAATGTTGGCAGTGCTTTAAATAGTCTGTATGATCTTGGGCACAAATGCTTTTTACTGAAGAATCTCTCTTCCTTTTAAAACACACAGTTTGTGACTTTTTTTTACAGCAGTGGAAAAGTGCTTTGAAATAGCAGTTTGACAGTGTGCCAGTTCATCGCCCACAAGGAGGACCAGTAGCGTTTGAGCTAAAATTTTGAGCATTTCTGGATATAGAGCTAGCCATCACTGACATTTCTGCGTGATTGTACAATGTAAAGGTTTGACAGCATTGAAAGTGTTAAACAAGCTTGGCTTGGCATTGTAAGCTGTTTCTTGCAACTTTAGTTGCATCTTTCGTCTGAATGGCAATAGCTTTTGCAAATGTGAAGTCTTGACCTTGTTCTTTGAAAATTACCTTTAGAACCGCTTCATTATTTACCAAACAGATATATCGAGTTCACATTATTTTATTTTGAGAATCTTTTATGGTCGAAAAATCACTGGTGCATCCTGGCGGATTCTGGCTGGAAGTTCTTGAATCGATTTACCTGGTTTAGATTACATTTCATTTCGAAAGCTATAGCTCTCGCGAAATACAAATCGTTTGGGATCGTACTGTTCTGACACAAACGTAGCATTAGTTCCCATTGGAAGTTTATTAATTTCCACCGGTGGCAGCTGTGCTGCCTGGCTCTTCAACTATTACACAACAGTCGACAGAATCTGGATTGATAATCAGTCCACAACTCGGAAGTTGGATCAAATGGAGTAAAACTTGGCACAGCAAAAGCATTTGGAGAAGCTGATTTGATTTTGGCGTTAGACTATTGCCAATATTTTGAAGTACTTTCAAAGAAACTTGCATTTTCTGCTTACCTCAGTCATTTTGTTGCTCAAGCTCAACTTTTTGCTCTTCCTTTTAAGCTTGTTCTATTTCAGTGTTCTATTTGTACCCTTCGTTGTTCTATCTGTGCTTTCAGCGATTCAAGTTTTTGTTGGTCATCCTTGTCGCCAGTTGATCTTTGTTGCATTTATAACTTAATTTAACTCAAAAGATCACACGAGTTTATCTTAATCAGTTTACTTACTGAAATAGAAAAGTTAGCAAAGCATTAGATTAGTGATCAGCATTGTGTAATAGGCTACATCGCACGCTTTGTCATTTTCCCAAAAAGTCTGCTGCTTATTCAAATATGCTGAACAATTTTTGTAATCCTAAGCTTGCAGTTCTTTATAAAGTAGTGGTTAGAGCATCCGCTTTGCAGTTGGTAGACTTTGGGTTTATTCCCCTTGTCGAGTCATATCAAAAGACTTAAAAAGTGGTATTTATGGTTTCCCTGCTTGGCGCTCGGCATTCATGGGAAGTTGTGGAGAACAAGCCGGCAAGTTCGCTTGTGGTGTCCTTGGGCAAGGCACTTAACGGAACGCCCCACCTTTATGTGGAAGACAGGTGGCCCAGACACCTCGAAAATAACAACTACCAAGCGAGTGCAGACATACCGTCCAAAACATAGCTATACGATTCGCTTTTTCGTGGAGAATAAATATGGTAAATATAAAAAGTATTAGTTTGTGAAAGGTTTTATAATTTACTTCCAGGTCACGACTCGTCGATCAGGTTGTGGAATCTCGATTCAAAAACGTGCCTGCAAGAGATTACGGCGCACAGACGGAAAAATGACGAGTCGATATTCTCCGTTGCGATTCATTCAAACGGTTCCTACATCGCCAGTGCTGGTGCTGACGCCCTGGCGAAAGTTTACATGTGATCTGTAAGGGGTTAAAATCCCAGTGAGAGCGAGACAAGGTTTAGTTTTTAAAGATTTTGCACTTGAACAAACTGCTTGGCGCACACCAACCCAAAAATCATAAATGCAACTGATTTATTTTGCGCGTTGGCCATTTCTTACTCTTAGTACGTTATATCGTCTGTATTATGTGCTGTTGTATTGTTGTTGTTCTGTATCAATCAAGTAACCAGTACTTCAAATTAAATTTTCGTTCTAATTTTAGCTCTGCTTAAGGCCTAAACAAATTAGGTGATGAAAAGTATGTCTAGAGATGTTTATCATTTCCGTTTTCCTTTTTAAGGGCTGGCCGTCATCCCAAATTATCAGGTTCAAACAGTCTTCAGCAACGCCTCCATTTTTCTCTATCCTGAGTGTCTTCCATGTCAAGTTTTTTTTTCATGTGATTCCTTGTCGTCTCCTCATCCGCTTTCTTTGGCCTTCCTTATTTCACATTTCCCATAATTATCTTTTTTTACTCTCTCGTTAAACTCTCCACATTCATTTGCTCAAGATGCTCCAACCACCTTTGTCGATGTTTGTCAATGTCTTCAACACCAGTCCATTATCTTAAGAGACTGTTTGCACTTTTGTCTAGAAGTGTCTTGCCACACATCATTTGAATCATTCTCACTGCTGTCGTCTGCATTCGCCTAATATCAGCCATCTTCACTGCCCAACATTCAGCCCCATAGTACATAACGCTTCTCGCACACTTTGTATACAGACTACTTTTAAGATTGTCGGAGAGCATTCTGCCGCAAAGTGTTCCAGGCAATTGTTTAAACTTTCTTCATCCAGCGCGTATTCTTGACGTCACAGCCTTCTTATGCTGTCATATTTTCCCAGCAAGTCTAATAATCTATGTGTAGGAGAATCTTTGGCCAAAAGTGTACGGCGAAATACAGGTTCTTCAATTTACTTATTGTAAAGCATTTTGGAGTTAAGGGTTGTTATGGTTTCTTAGGCGCTAATTTTGGCCACTTCTTTTTTGCGAGAATGAATGCGAGATGCAAAATAGACATCTAAACCTCACACTATAAACATGAAACATACTAATCTTCGGTTAGGTAGAAATGGCTGTTTTAAACTGGCCGTAAATGTACTAAGCAGGCAGACTGAGGTAGCTAGAAAGTCTTTAGCTTCAGTTTTTGTTACAGTCCCGCTTTGATTAGCTTAAAACAAAAGTAAATTAGGTCGTAAAAGTTGCTGTGGGTAGACGATTGACTAAAATCATAATCCATCTTAAAATAACTCTTCAATGTATGGTTTAACAAAATATTAAAAAATCGATGGGGTAGGGCCTTGAACTTCTCCTGACTACAACTATTGTCTTGCTCTCAGTTATGGTTGCTGAAATGAATGCACCCTGTAGTACTAAACGTCTAGACTTTCATTCTTAAACGTGATCGAGCAAGTAGGAACACGTCAGGGAAAAATAGCAGCCATTTCAAACCGGTTATAGCAAGTGAACTAACTAACGTTGGTGTGTACCCAACAAACCAATAACCATCAGTCTTCTCTAAACCGTAGTACGACATAACGGTCGAGCAGCTCTCTTCATCGAGCAGTTTCAAGATAGTGATTTGCCAGACATTTTGAAAGCAATTATATGGTATTCTAGGCTTTATGTAAACCAGTTTTTTAAAGAAGTAGCCGATCAGGAGTTGTAAAGGACTAGCAGGCTTGACAAAAAGTGGTCAGATTAGGAGTTGTAGAGGACTAGCAGGCTTTCCCTTGATAAAAAGTGGTCAGAGCTGCTAGCCAATAAGTTACATTTTAGGGCAACACTATCAAAATAACTAAGAGCACGTATATTGGAAGAGTGATAAAAAAAGTAATCAATGAATGATTTCCCCACAACACTTGTGAACTACCTTTATATTAAACCTATATCGCATTTACAAGGCCTTAAACACTAACTTTGTTTACTACACGTTAAAAAAAGCGACAATATTCCCCGCGTTTTTGCGGCCAATCCCACAAAAGCCTCAAAACATTTTTGGATAAACTGTTTGCTGGAAGCTTGTACTACCATAGAAAATCCAAATCCTTAAAAACTATCTTGCCACTAAATTTGTGGAATCAATGCGTTTTTTTAGAGTTTTACAACTTACAGCATACAGCCTACAAGAAGTGCATTAAAAAATAGCTTTAATTTTAACCTCATCGTCCCGTGTGACACAAGGGCGTAGCCAGAAAAAAATTGAGGGGGGGGGGCCAAATTTTGAAACTTTTAATGTGACGTCATTTACTTATAACGGCATTTTGCCTTTCGTGAACTACGCTCGTCGCTACTATAAAAATTGCTAAACAAAACTGAGAAAGTGTGAATACGATTTCACTGATCCAATGTAGTTTTATCAAGAACAGCTTTAATAGTTCAACTTCGATTGTGACGTATAACGCACTATTCAAGGAATTTCAAGAAAACCACTCCCACTGGTAGGTTGAACGTTCTGATAAAAGAAGCGACGTCTTTGTAGTAGTCTGCATCGCAATAAAACAAGAAAGCGCTCAGCGAGACGCTTATTTCTTGCAATTACCATAACTTGGAATGTCAATTCATCACTCGACTGCGATCGAAGAAAAACTTCGGCGATATTTAGTGTGTAAAACGTACACATTTTGTTTGATAACATTTGAAAGTTTAAAAACTTAAAAAGTCACGCCTGACCCACCCCCTCCCCACCCCTTTGCTAAAAGTCAACAATAAACTCTAATGTACCTGCAGAGGCGCAAAAAAATTTATGTTTTTATTTTTTTGATACTGTTTTGTAATATGACTAAAAATTCAGGGGTGGCCATGGCCCCTTTGGCCCCCCCTGGCTACGCCTATGGTGTGACACTCACTCAGGGCAATCAATTGTGCCAAGATTCATGTTTGTACGCACAGTGTTTTCAGAAAAGTTTTGGCGTACGCATATACGGAACTCTGCTTGAAAGCATAGGTGAAACAGATATCATATTTTGGACAACAAAAACTGAAATTTTTCTCAATAAAAACGAAAAATTGCAGAGTAAATATTGTCTTGAAGAATATTTTATCCGAAACAAATGGCATTACGGTTCTTACTAGGCACAAGCTACTTTCATCCCCTTGCGAACCAAAACGTCTTTATCAAAAGCCTCTAGCTTCTTGTCGGTCACCAACTGCACTGAAGAGACCTCATAGGTCGAAACAGGGTCACTGCCTGCAGTTTGCTAAGTGCATCGCTGGTCTCTTGTATTTCGTTAAAACATCTAATTTATAACATTCCCTGTGGCATTTTTAATTCATCGACGTGTTTCAATTGGCTTACGCATAATCGTCTCGTTTACGTCAAAAATTGCAAGTTAGAAATGTGTTGGGAGTGGTGGATTTAGGGTAAAGTTTCCCCGGGCCCCCTACCAGACAAGACCTGTAAACTCTGTTTGCGCTCTTTAAAATAGTGTTAATCTCAAAACATATAAAACATCTTCTCCGATAAGTTTAGGGCCCAATTATTTGTTATAGGTTTTGTTTAAAAAAGATTTGTTTAATTTTTGTTCTGTAATACTTGTTTGAATCTGACTTCTTGTGAGAGATCTTCAGAATCTCAAGGTGTTGTTTTATCTGAATAAATCTAGTGTAGACATGATCCTGAAAAGGTGGAAAAGTTGCATTTGATTTAATGATTATTTCAGCTTGCAACGAAAATAATATTATTTTTTGAAACTTATGACCCAATTTGATGATTTAGAAAAAAATATTATAAACTTAAAATTTCAGCTGGCAGACTCTACAGGCTTAGGTTCGAACAATTTTTGTGTGCTATATTTACCTGAAAATAGTTTCAACACCGCTATAGTTTTTTTATAAAACAAAGAAAACACCCAAAACTGAATCCTTTAATCTGTCGTAGAACGTATAAAGCGTCAGATAATCTCGAAGAAAAAGGCAAAAATTACGCTTCAGCATACGAAAAATTTTTGATAGGTTAAAGTTTGTTGTTGGTCAAGTTAAATGTCAGCGAGCCATTCATGGAAAAAGTTAATAATCGGTTTATAATTGCGCGAGCGTAAGCAAAACATGTAAGCAAAAAGGTGGGAAGTCAAAGGCAGCTATTTACCCTTTCTATAGCCCTACAGTCAATAAAACCTTGAAAATATATCAGGTTATTGCAAACGCTGCCAAAGCAGCAAAGAAAAATATCACAAAAAACGGAACCCAATGAATATGAAAAGCAAGTAGAGTTAGAATGAAATTTCTATAAATGTGTAAGAAGGTCTGAGTGATTAAAGCACCGTTTCTAAAGTGTTTTTTTAGTATTGTTGTACCATGATTAGGGTTGAAAACATCGTACTCGTACTATTACATTCTTTGTTTGATGGGTTCGAACCAGCAATAAAAAATTATCGATTCTTTGTTTGATGGGTTCGAACCAGCAATAAAAAATTATCGGCAGCAATAGCCAAGTAATTCAAAGAACTTACAAAATCTTGGAGACTCTGGGGCAAGTCTGGAATATTGTAAATTTTAGCTCTGTTAGAAATTTCAAAATTTTGGCATTATTTAAACCATTTTTTAGTTTCCAGTTATTTCTTCGGTTTTACGTATCGGGTGTCGAACCCGTGTGTTTAGTTTTGCAGTTTGCGTTCAAGTAGCGTTGCGTAATCTTGTAGTGTACTTGTTATGCACTCCTTTTTCGCCCTGCCCTTTGACCTCAACTCGTAAAAGGACGTTTTTCTTTGGCACTTCGACAAAATGTGAAACAAAACTCTATAATTGTATCACTTTTGTGTTTGGAACAGGGTTGCCAGGTGGCATCCTAGGATACCAAATAGACCCCAATTTGGTATCCAAGCTGCTTGTTTGGTATCCACTTTTTTAATTTGGTATCCAGCAAAAATTTGGTATCCGCTGCGAATAGATTTGGTATCCAACTACAAATTTGGTATCCTCGGTAAACAGCAACTTTTTTTCGAAAAAATTAATGTTTTGAAATTCTTAATGTTTTAAAATTGCTGTTAAACAAGGATCCTCATGAGTGTCCGTTTTTGTGTTTTTCGCATGATTGGGCACTGACTACTTTGCTTTTCTAATTACATGATAACTGTACCTACAGTGCTTAACACGTGACCAGTTCAGATCTCTACGATTCATGGTAGGAAATGCAGGAATATCAGCATAGGCCTAATCATTGGCACTAGTGGCTTGTTGCCAGCAGCACAGAGCTACAGAAGCGGTAGTATACTGATGCAGGCTAATGTCTAATCTGTATTGCAGATGTGTACCTGTATCTGTCTTTTGAAATATATAATTTGTGTAACCTAGATCGGTAGGCGTATGCTTGTAGTTGTACCAGTGTACATTCATTCCGTAACCTCATAAGATATAGGTCATGCCCAAGTGGAAAGAGTCATTCACAGCAGGGAGGAAGTACCGCCCTGAATGGGAAAAGATGTATCCATGGATAGAAAAATGCAAATCAGACAATGATAAGACTTTTTGCAATATCTGTAAAAAGGAACTACAGCCAAGAAGAGCCACTATTCAAAAGCATAGTACTAGTAAGGACCATCTATATAAATCAAAGCCTTTCGGATCAAACAATAAAATTGTTTTTGTTCCACAGACTGCAGAATTGTCAAATCAAACTAAACAGGCTGTGCAGTTGGCTGTGGCAACATGTTGTCATAATTCAATAGCATCCATAGACCACTTCGGAGAAATAACAAAAAAACTTGAAAAGGGAAGCAGTTGGAAAATATCAGGTTGCATCGCACAAAGTGCTCACTGCTAATAAAATCTTTTGTTGCATCTTCTTTGAAAAATGGCACTGTAAGCCGGATTAAAAGAAAGAAGTTTTGCATTTAGCTGATGAATCAACTGATATCAGCTGTGAAAAGCACATCTGTATTTGTGTTAGATTTTTTGATGATACAACTGATCAAATAGGATCTTGCTTCTTGGGATTGATTCCCGTTATGGATGCCACTGGTGAATCATTGTTTAATGCTATTAGTACGCTAGCTGGTGATTTTGGTATGGTTTTAAGTGATTGCATTGGCTTTCCCAGTGCCAGTAATATGATTGGTGAACATAATTTAGTTTGGTGTCATATTCGTAATCTTTCACCTAAATGTGTCAAACTAAAATGCATTTGTCACAGGCTTACATTGTCTGCTCAAAAAGGTATTGAAAAACTTTCATCAAATCTTGGGTTTTGATGACTGAAATTCCTTCTTGGTTTAAAAAAAGCACAGTGCGAAGGATGCAATTCAAAAGTTTGTTTCAACTTACAAATGATGAGGATGAATCTGCAGGAAATGTTTTGTTTCCAAAGCTGTCCCAAACTAGTAAGTAGCAAATTAATGCTGAACTGGAAAGACTTGAAGGCATATTTTGCTTGTGCCAGTCAAAGTGGAAGTCAAGATGTTCGATACAAAGCTTGTATAATATCTGACATGCTACATGATAACATTACATACTTATATTTTCAGTTTGCCATTCGTGTAGTCAGTGAGTTTAAAAGAATTAATGCGTCATTTCAAGCTACTAATGCTGATTCAAAAGCCGAAGAACAGTATCGCAAAATTTTGTTTCATCCTTGGGCTGAGGAAACAAGTATCTTCGCAGGTTGCATTATTACCCAAGACATAGTACAATTTTGGTTTCAAGTATGAAAATTTAAAGAGGCTGTTGGCAATTATGTATATATAGAACTTGCACAACATGCATTGACATGTCTGACCACACCAGCAAGCAATGCCGTTGTGGAGAGAATGTTTTCTCGTGTTTCGAATAACAAAAAAAACTGGAAATCGATTGAAAGTAGGCATGCTTAATGCAATCATTAGAATAAAAACTGTATTACTCATGGATGACAAATGTTGTACACACTTAGGACGACACCACAAATGCTGCAAAAATTTAATGTTGGTATGTATAGCATTACTGAAACAGGCTTAGCAGGAGAAGCAGGCTCAGCATTAGCATAAATATGTTCAGCAATATTGCCTATTTACTTGTGTTTATTGTGTGTAATGTACATGATACTTGTTTTCCATCATCAAAATGACTCTAAGCAGGCTGTGATTTGTTTGTACTGAGTCACGCTTGATTTGTTTATTTCTGGCAGTGTGACTTTGCTTTTGACTGTGCTTTGTTTTTTTCTCTCTTGTAAGTTACCGTATGATTTATTGATTTCTCGTTTTAAGCAATTGCTAGTGTGAGATGTGTTGTTATTGTTGTTGTTTATGTTTTTATGACCAATAATAGGTGACCCTGTGCTTTCTTTTTCAGGTTTTTAAGGGTATAATAAATTAACGCTAATGCTCAATTTGCTTCGTATGGCTAAAAGAAACCACAAAAAATTTGGTATCTCACATTTTATTTTGGAATCCAACTGCTGAAAATTTGGTATCCGGCTACAAAAAAAACCTGGCAACCCTGGTTTGGAACTGGACGAAGTAGCAGTTGGCCATATTCAAGAAACATTTGTAAACTTAATTCTGTCCTTATTTGAATCAACCAAATTGGTATGTCTATTTGATTATATTTTATTATGTAGTAATTTATTGGTGTTATCTTTTAGAAAACGTGGTTCAAGTTCTGGGTTTATTCTTCGTTTTTATACAATTTATCAAAGTGGTTCAAGTTCTGGTTAATCTTGTCGCTTATTCTTCATTTTATACAATATATCAAATAAACCAACAAAGAATAGAAACTCGTCATCATTCAACACGGATATCGATTCAATATAGGACGGAAAGGATAAAATTTTACAAGCTCATCATAGAGAAATATCCTCAAGCTCGTCATTGAGATTTTACTACCACCGAAAAATAAAAAACAAGCAAGAAATGAGATGAAGTAATTAATCAGAGTCTGGTATTGTACAAACAAAAACTACAAAGTGATGCAAAGGAAAATAATATATTTTATATTCTTGACACGGGAAAAATTTTCGTTGATTTTAAATCCAATAGAACATTTTTGTGTTTAGATAGGCTTTCGAGTTTTTGACGCTTGTGGTACAGAACATTTTCACCACATCAAGCTCTGCAAACAAACAGGTGAAATTGCTGTAAAACGCTTTGCACCAAGACCCAACATCGCCGCCATCATGAAGTTAAACCAGTGATTTGAGCTGCCAACTAACATCACAATTGTATTTATATTTCATATTCAAAAGATGTAATTCAGTACTTTTGCAGATTTTACTTGACTGGTTTCATAACAAGCACACATTGCTATCATAAAAATGTCTTCTGCAACCGATGGCCCAGTAATTCGAGTACGCGTAAAAAATAACCAGGCTTTAAAATACACAGATGAATGCAGGAAGATAGGAGTGCACGCTAATATTTGTTTGAAGGCTGGAGACGAAAGTTTTAGTGTTCACCGGCTCGTCCTGTCCTGCTACTCGATGTATTTTAGAAAAATGTTCCAAACCGAAATGGGAGAAAAATATGCTGATGCTGTGACAATTGAAGGTGTCGATGCGATTTCGTTCAAATTAATCATTGATTTTATTTACACAGAACAAGTCTGTATCTATAAATAAAATGTTTTTGACCTGCTAGCTGTTGCGGACTATTTGCAAGTAAACGACGCAAAGCAATTTTGTTTCGGTTTTATGTTGAATTTGATTTCAGTTGAACATGTTTCATAATGTTAAAAATGGCCGATTTATATCAAAATAATGATTTATTTAACAAAACTATTGATTTTATTACGAATAATACCTAAAAAGTGATTTTAAATGTCAATACAAAGCAAATATTCTAAATTTATTTTCTCAGTTAAACCAAGATTGCATTGAATAGGGTTTGCTATAAGACGCCATCATTGAATGGGTAGAACACAATGAGAGTCGCAGAGATGATTTTGCTGAGCTTTTTCAACGTTTGGATTTGAATAAATTGTCATCGTCATTTTTAGCAGAAACAATTTTAACTGAAATTCTCGTCATTCAAAATCATTTGCGTTTAACCTTAGTGAAGAAAACACTAGCTATTACATGTCAAGAACGTGATTCTAACAATTTTTCAAAAATTTTAAGTTTTGGAGGAACAGAAACTCCTAATAAAGTGATTGTTGTTTACAGTAATGACCGAAACGTTTATCCTGCATTACCACAAGAATCATTTGCTCATTGTTCATTAAAAGTTGATAACTTTGTATATTGCATTGGGGATAGGGGTACCATTCCACTAACAATCAAAGTTTGAGAATGAAATTAAACGAAACCGACACAAAGTGGAGGAAGTAGCTTCGATGAAAGTTGGCAGAAAAGATTTCAGTGCAGCGGTTTATAAAAAAGGCTTTGCAGTTGCAGGGAGTTTTTACGAGGTGCGTATAAATCAATTGAGTTCTGCAACCCTTCCATCAATAAATGGTCGCCGCTGCCATTGCTGAACAAAGATGGATTTAACCATGAACTTGTTGCATGCAACGATTGTTTGTTTTGTTTGAGTGGATGTGATCAATGCAGTTGCTTATCTTCTGTTGAAAAGCTAAGTAACGTAGAAGTAACATGGGAGAATTTTCAACCAATAATGCCATTGCCGCGACATACATTTGCTGCAGTTGATTGCTTGCACACCGTTTGTGCCATTGGAGGTTGCGACGATCAACAACAATGCAAAGTGTTGAAAAATATGATTCTAAATCAAACATATGGATCTGCGTCAAAGCAATGAATATCGAGAAATGTGGGCATTCAGCTTGGGTTTTGCAAAATAAAATATTTGCGGTTGGCGGAAAGAATGAAGAAGACAAGTTTGTTTCCGAAATAGAATGCTACGATTGCCAAGTGATCGGTGATCGATTGTCATAAACACAAACGAGAAACTACTTTACCGTTGTATTGTTGCATTTTGAGTTACTATTGTTGTGATAATTATTCTTTCATTTTTTAATGCTATGTTATTGTTTGTGATGCTTATCTGATCTTGGTAAATGTCATTATTAAGATCAGCGCGGTTTTAAAACTGATATGTATGATTTCATATAAACTCATGAAAACATCTCAGCTGTCATCGTGGTGCAAGAAACTATTGCCTTCGTTAATTTAGTGTTGCATGCTTTCTTATTAAAGTTGATGTGATCTACTAAAAATCAATACGCTAGTGACGCTCATGGTTAGAGTTATTTTACCTCAAAATATTGATAAGTTTTTATGATTTAACTGAAACTAGCAATGCACGTTTTTTGAATATCAATCAAAGATTGCGATTGACGTCTACTAACTTACCAAAAAGTTGTTTCTAACACCTCTTGATTTTGAGCTCATAACTTCAATTTTCGGTTTGAAAAAAAGTGTAGATTAGAAAAAATGTGTTGTCAGAAGTTTTTCGTGATGCACTCATCAGTAATAACATTCACGAACGAAGTCAGCTCGGAAAGTTTGAGTTGTTATTGGCTTGGAAAAGAAAGGTAATATTAATAGAATTTTTTTTGATATTTGCTGTTTTTGTGGATTTGATATTACGTGCTGCTTTTTGTTGAAATCAAATGTCATAGCTGTGTTGCATTGTGTGCGTAAAAATTGTTCCTACCTAATAGGCTGCTTACATCTTATTAATCAGCTTTCCGCTTTAGAGAATTTTCTAAGCAACAACCTTGCAGAATTTTCTTTAAAATGGTACTATCTCCAGCAGTGACGTCATTTGAGCGCGTGACATCCGAGGCATTTCCAAACAGTGTTTCCTAAAAATTTTTAAAGTTTAAAAGGCAACTTTTTGCAACCACTTATCGAAGAGACGACCAAATTAAAAAAAGACGAGATGCTAAAACCAACCCCGAAAATAGAGGCATACAAGATGAAACCCTTTCTATAGTGATAATATTTCGATCCAAAAATATGGTATAAGTGTACAGTATTCACGCCGTCGCAGTTTGTGTTTTATATTGTAGGCCAGTAATGCAGCGGACGCAAAATTTGGTGTCTTCTGTCAGCATGCATTTTTCATATACCACTGTGCACCAGAGGCGCCCGCATACTTTAGCCATAGTTTAAATTGCTGCACCTCATCGCGCGCCAACTAAACTAAAGCTACTATGTGCTTTTCAGAAAGTGGATCACCATTATATATCATGTACACAGCATGGAACTGGCCAAGTTGAGAGCTCCGTCAATTTATCGTTAAGTTCTAAGTTTTACATACTAGAAACAAGAGTATTTGGTCAAAATTATTACTGAAGCACCATTCTCAATTAATCTTAAGTTCTTGACCATTAGTCAAACGATTGGTCAAAGCGGTAGGTAAAATTTACTTTGAAATCCCTGAACTGGGGCTTTCAAAGTAAATTTTATCAACCGGTTTGACTAACCGCAATAGACCTATAGCTGATCCTGGTACTTCAGAATTGAAAATTTAAGTGTCGGAGCTGTCAATCTTGCTTGAAATATCCGCTCTGTTGTGATCGATCTTCAAACGAAAAGATATTCAGTTTAAAAACTTCGCCATTTTTAGTTCATCTCCGAAAAAACGAGTCTTTATTTTTGAAAGTGTCAGCGCCGAGCTCCCAGTAAAGTAAAATTCAGTAAATTTGGCCGCTTGCAGAAAAAGTTTGCACACTTGTGACGTAGATCATGCTGACAAACAAATTTTGGTCAGAGTAAGCATGGCGAGCCTATTCAGATCAAAATTTGTTAGTCAGCTTTCCATACGTTGTCATAAACCAAGCTGGCCCTACTAGTTTTGCTCAGTGGGCAATTTTACAAATACTTTATCAAATTTCAAGCCATTTGCTCAAGATGGTGAAAAGCGAATGACGCAAACATTTAAAATTGAAACAACAGAAAAGACATTTAAACAATTAATTGGGTTTAGTACAAAGGTTCTGAGGATTTCTTGTGTTCAAGGCTTCTCTCATACTATAGCTTGTAGGTCAATAATAATGTTTATAGTAGCAAGTTGGAGACAACTCTTTTTAGTGTTTTTCCTGCTATTCGACTTTTATAGTTAAACTTATATTGTTTTATAACAGAAAATATATTTTCACATACGCGTGTGCTTTTAAGCGTTGCGAGCATTTTTAATATAAAATTCTTCAGTTTTAGAAATCTACAATTGCTAACTAATTTCTGAAAGGTCTCTTAAAATTCGTTTACGGGAAGAATTGCAAAAGCCTCCGCGGGAACATAGTTGGACCACGCTCTCATAGTCCATTGTAGAACTATTGTAAGGGCTGAACTACTTGCTCCGAGAAGTTTGACCGGCAAAACTTTAGCTTGAAAAAAGAAATTGTTTTGCTGCTTAAATGAGTAGATCAACTTAGCTCTTCGTTTTCTTTGTTTAAACTCATGCTGTGTTTGCAAGTTTTTGGTCAGACTGAAGCACCTCGACGGATAGCCTGCTAGATTCCACCATCCGTCTGTCACATAAAGACCGGAGTGTTAAGTTAAGTACCTTTCCCTTTTTGGCAACAAACGAACTTGCAGGATTTTTTCATCTCTTTCGTGCGGAGCGTCAAGCAGGAAACACATATATACAGGGTGTCCCAAAAGTAACCGAACCCAAATTTTGATAAAAATTAGATATCAAAACCAACAAACTTCTTGAACATATTTAGTATTTACAATTGTTCAAAATGTCTACCTTGAACTTCAGTACAATCAAGACATCTTTTGACAACACTGCGACATACTTTCTGGGTATAAATACTTCCAGGTACATATTTCCAGGGTGTCCCAAAAGTAACCGAACCATAAACTTACATAAAAGTTTGATATTACAATTAACAAATGTAATTTCTTTTTAATGTCTTTGTAGGGTATTTTTTTACTATTGCTTACATCATTGCCTAATTCCTGCTCAGTGTGCGCTGCTGGTACCCACATTTTTCAAAAATGCAGCGAAGGACTTTAGATTTAAACAAGCGTGGACTAGGACAATTAATTAACCTTGCAAGCCTAAGACAATTGATCGACTGAAACAGAGTATTCAGCACGAATGGAATCAAATTTCAGAGGAAACTTGCCAGAAAGTATGTCGCAGTGCTGTCAAAAGATGTCTTGATTGTACTGAAGTTCAAGGTAGACATTTTGAACAATTGTAAATACTAAATATGTTCAAGAAGTTTGTTGGTTTTGATATCTAATTTTTATCAAAATTTGGGTTCGGTTACTTTTGGGACACCCTGTATATTGCAATAACTTAACACATATATAAATGTTTTTATCTGTTTTAGTCTGGTTTAAGGTTGTGCCCGGAACGAATTGAGACTATAGGAAAGAAACGAAACACTTATTCAATATCAGTATTTACGACTTTTTCATAGCTGATTGCTTATTTGTACGACCTAAAACCTTAGCTGGGCGCATGTTGCTTGATCCTGGCATAAACACATCCAGCAAAAGAACAAACTAATCCGAAGTTATGCACCTACAGTGCAGTTATTACAATAGCAGCCATTAGTAATGTTCAGGTTAAGAATATCAACTCAGACGGCTGCGTCGGCTTCACCCGATTGCCTAGAAAATGGCTTAAACAGATAAGGGATATCTAGGAGAGGATATATATATATATAAATATTCACTTAGCTTTACAGTGCTCGACAGCAAGCTTGCCGGAGTCGTAATATATACATGTATATTTCTATTTGCACAGCTACAGAATAGACATTAAAAACATTAAAAACCACTACAGTCTGTTTCGCCAAGTGGCTCGTCAGGTGGTACGTCTGCAAAATACATATAAAAAACGCTATAAAACGCTATAAAATCCGGTATGAAAATGTAAAAGTTTACCATTAAGTGCAATACATTTGGAAATGTAGCAACTAAGGCAGCGCGTCTCAGAAGTTAGTACAGATGTCAATTAAGCCGCCCGTTTATGCTGGGAGATAGGACTTTTGGCGAAGGTAGATTGCTAAACTCGAAGCTCTAGAGAAGGACGGGATCGAAAACAGTGTAGGTGCTATAAAAAATTTTTTAATTTAAACTTGTTGGTGTGGCGGCATTTTCCCATCAGTTCGGTTCTCTTATTCAATGACGTAGCGGGATATGCTTGCAGAATAGCGCACTTTTCTGTGAGACACAGCATGCAAGCCCTTGCCCCTGGTTGGTAAGGGGTGGTTTGTGTGACAATATCCCAAGTGATTTCGGGGCTTTTCCCATTAGATTTGTGAAGCCAGAATGCTTTTGAAAGCTCGGTGGCGTTGCTTTTTTGTTGGTATTTGAAGCTCTGGCTGTGGTTGTAAAAACGGGCCTTGAACTCCGTTTCACAACTACCGAGGTAGTGCATGGAGCTGTCATCAGATGTTAATGTAGCTTTATATATGATGCACTTTTCGCGGCACTTTCCTTTCAGAGGACAGCTGGCTTTGACTCTGCAGTTTCTGGAGTTGGCTTTTCTTTTTAGCACGGTTTTATTATGCTTGGAAATGAGATTTGCAATGTTGGGCATGCAGCTGTAGCTGAGTTTTACGTTGTTGTTGCAGATCTTGTGCAATCGATGGGTGGGTGGAAAGTTCTTGGTTAGGAGTCGGCGGAATTCTCTCCCAATGTTGGTGTAAACGTGTTCACTACATGGTAGTGGTTTTTAATGTTTTTAATGTCTATTCTGTAGCTGTGCAAATAGAAATATATAGCTCGACATGTAGCTCTATAGAGGTCATGTAGCTCGATACTAATATTATATTGCAAAAGATAAGACAGGACCATTTTTACCTCCATGTTTTCGTAGGACGATCACCAATTTGTTTGCTTGAAGTAAGCTACTGCTTAAAATGTTTATAGGCTTAATTTTTAGACGTATCTCTTAGAAAATTTTGATAGACAATGCCAAAGAGCTATGTTTTTGAGAAAGAATAATCACAATGTACCAAAAAACTCCGTTATTCTAGAAGCTGCAGTTTTGTGGCGTCTAGGCACCAAAATTTTGAGTCTTTTTAACCGATAGGCTACATTTCAAAGTTTTTAAAATCTTCATTTTTTGATAAATCTCTTTGCAAATTTAGAGAGATAATGCCGCAGAACCATGCTTGCTAGGAAAAATAGTCAAAATGTGCCAGAGAACTAACTTTATTAAAAAATCCAAGTTTCTTAGATTTAGTAGGAAAATTGTTTAACTATAGTTGTATCGTAACATGAAGTATGGCAACCAATTTTTGATCAGCCCTTATCAACTAATCTTTAGCCCTAACTAGTTAAGAGCTACGTATTGCTGGAAAGCAAATATCTTTAGCTTTCAAAGAACACTAATTGTTAGTATCTTATCATAACCTTCATATATTCACCTTACCTGTTTTTAGTCAGCTAACCCTTTTTTGGGCGATTAAAAAGTTGCACAATAGGTGTTAAAGTTCAGATTTTTTAGTGTAAAAACTGATAGCAAATGTACGTGTCATATATTATCGGAATTCGCTTGAAACCCCCTTCAAATTTAAAAAAAGATGGTAAAAATCGGTTGAGAAATGAGGTCACAAATTAGTTTTGATTAAACTGATTTGCAAAGATGTTGCAATTTAAAAAAAATTATCAGATGATGGCCCCTGGTAACGGGTTGATCGTGCCAGGCAGCATTATGACATCACACAGCGAGTTGAAGCGTGCAGCATAAAAAGCAAAAAGCGTGGTTAGAAGTGCTTAAATAAAAAATTTGTTGTTGCACTGCCAATTGAGCTTTAATTGTTGTCGAGTTTCTTTTAACGAAAACATCTTGCTAAAATCTCACAAAAAAGCTTTTGATCGCGTTTCTACAATCAGTATTTTTTGAGTAAATAAAGAAACAAATTTAACTATTAATTGTTCATTACGACGTCATGTGACATTTTAAAGAAGAAAATTTGTTAAAGTTGGTAAACAAAACCGCTTTCCTTGGTCCCAAAATGCGATTTAAAAAATTATCTTTGATTACGGCGTCACAAACCCTTCATGACACTTATCCGAGGAGGTGATCAATCAAGCCAGACTTCATGTTCGTACGCCTGGCGATTTGGAGCAGTTGAGACAGACACACAGACAGAATTGCGGTGTGTATGTTAGATTTTTGGAGATCAGTTACATACCTTTGCTAAATCACTAAAGTCTATGTGTAAATCGTAAACTAAAATCTTGAATTGACATTTTCCCCCAATTCCTCCCTAGAACAAATTTCCTCCCGAAACTAAATAATCGTTCCTAAGGAAGCCAAGTGGTTTCTGATAGAAAATCGCTGAACTACTTTGTCTTTGAAACAAACACGAATTTTATTTTTGTATTGGAGATGAACCTCACTTTAGAGAGAAAATTTCTGATTTTTGTTAACTTTTTTACTACATTTTTTATATCACATTTCCAATACCTGACGCTCATATTAGTACGAAAACCCTGACATGTCAAAAATCTTGACCCAAGACAACCCTCGTCGGTGGCCTTCCCACCGAGGAATTCAGCAAAAAATGAATAAAAGAAAACTCGTTTCAGATCTGGATAGTATGTTATCCTGTGGTTGTAGCGGTACGGTGGCTGTCCAGGTAGTCTGGAAAACATAAATGAAATGACAAATGATACACCAGCAGCTATATGAAGCAATTGAAAAGTCTAAAGAGTACAATTATTTAACAAATACTCTAGGTTATAAAAAAATGAATTATATTTTTCTCCAAAAGTAAATGAAAAACGTTTATTGATTACAGACCTACACCACCATATCTTTGGGTTCCGAAGCGCTTTGGACTTACCAGCGCAATTGGCATAAAGCGTTTCTTAACATTGCGCTTGGCAACGTTAAAGAGTGGGTAAAAACGCCGATTTCTGACATCATTGATCGAACAGTCATGCGTTCAAAGTAGGTTGTTGAGTACTTGAAAAAAGAATTTGAAACGATTTTCTCTTCTTGTCCAACTCGATAAAAAACTTAATTTATTGAAAGTAATAGCAAGCAATTTAGGCGAAATGTTAAAACCTGAAATCTCCGTAGCAGGTCTGGGCAATAACTTGACATATGTTTAACGCACTCTATTGTTGTTTCTCGAACTGGGGAATGAAATTGTTACAATTACTTGTAAATCAAAAACAAAGAAAATGTTTGCTCAAAAAACCAAGACCACCCGCAGTGAGGTTTAAACGCACGATTATTGGCGCCATAAAACGACATAATGCTGCTGTTGTTTACCGTGAATATAAATTTGATACTTTTGCAGGATTCGCTGAATTTAGTCATAAATATTGTCTCCACAAAAATGTCTTCTATGATCTATAGACAAGTGATTCAAGAACGTGTGGAGGAAACCAATCTAATCTTGCAATACGCAGACGAATGCAGAAAGGCAGAAGTGCACACGGACGTTTGTTTGAAGGCTGGAGAAAAACGTTTTCGAGCTCATCGACTTATTCTATCCTGCTACTCGATGTATTTCAGGAAAATGTTCCAAACGGAAATGGAAGAAAAATATGACGATACTGTGACAATTGAAGGTGTCGATGCGATTTCGTTGGAATTGCTCCAACTGTTTACTAGTTAAGGTAAATTTTGTTTTTTCTTGAATATGTTCCACCGATTTCGATAGATAGCGAGTTTTGAAGCACAAAAAAGCCCTAGTCAGATAGAATTTGCATAATATTAATACTTAGTAGCATTGAGTTATAAAATTTTTTCGTGATGAACAACTACTACAAAGTACGCTGGGACATTTACAAATTTCCATATACTTTTTGACCTTTCAACTTTGAAAAATATTGTTGCCAGCTCATCAGTCATGTATTTCATAATATTGCGAATTGATTGGAAGTGTTAAAGCTTATTATTTGATTTACTGCTATACTTTTTTCTGTTTAGTCACACAATTGGAGTTGCAAGTTAAAGAAAAAAATCATAAATCCAACAATTTGTAAAAGTGAATTTAGAGAGAATATTTGGTTTGAACATAACTTGTCCTAATGGGCGCGTACCAGAATATAGTGAATGACTGTGGAGAAGGCATTGCCACTTTTGTCGCTATGCCAGAAACAAGGCAAATACCAAAAGGGGCCGCAACAAATTGTAAAATATGCTTACCACTAAATCGTTTATTTCTGCAATTATGAAAACGACCACCATAATTTTTGACTGTGTTTTAATCAGAGACGTAGCAGCAGCCCCCCAAACCCCCCAATTAGGGGGGGGGGGCCCAGGCCAACTTTGGGGGCCCAAGTTAGTCTGAAATTGCTTTTTGGCTACGTGACTATTTTCAGTTCAGCAGACTTGTTTACAACCGATTTAAACTGTAGGAAGAAATTGGCTTGTGTCATCATAAGTGAATGCAACGTCATTTTATCTCGCAGAATCTAGAATATTTCGATTGATTTTCTGGTAGAATCTTGAATATTCGATTGACGTAATAATGCCGTTGTTACGCAACAATCATAGAATGGTCTGAAATTCCGTTTGGCTATAAATACCGGGACAATATATATACACTGCAGAGTGCAGATAAAGTATTTTATTGACATTGTATAGAATGAAACGTTCAAAAAGTGGTGCTCAAAAGAGAAAAGAAGCAGCCACTGCTCGAGATGCTGTAGCGAAATTGCCCAAGATGACAGATTTTTTCAAGATTACTGAGCAGAGTAGACCTGGCACTAGTACCGAGAGGGATGAAGAAAACTATAGTGTACAAGAAAAAGAAGACTATGACAATCAGCATCAAAGTGATTGTGAATTTCCAGAAAATGTAAGTTGTGATTTACCTGCCAATACGCAACCTTCAATATCAAAAATAACTGAATCTCAATTTACCCCTATCCCTGATGACCCATGTAAATGGCCTGAAAGTATTTCTGATGCTCAACGATGTGATATAGTAAAGCGTGGACCACATCAACTAATAATGAATTTTCCATATAATAACACAACTCCAAGGCGACGTTTTTCCTCCAACCATTATAAACGTGTGTTACCTAATGGTGAAAGTGTTTCACGGTCGTGGCTAGTTTATTCTGGGGAATCAGATCAAGTTTTTTGCTTTTGTTGTAAGCTATTTGGAAAAACACTAAGCCCCTTTTGTAGTGGTATAAATACATGGGAGGGTTTTTCGAAAAAACTGAAAGACCATGAAAACGGCATTTCCCACCAAGAATGCTGCAGTCAATGGATATTGCTAGCTGAAGGGATAAGAAATTCATCCACTATCGACAAACGCGAGATGAATATTTTTTTCAATGAAAGACGTTTTTGGAGAAATGTTTTAGAGAGACAGACTTATCGACATTGCCTTGTTTCTATCGGAAAGGAATCTTGCTTTTAGAGGATCTGAAGAAGTCTTAGGATCTCCTCACAATGGAAATTTTCTGGGTATATTTGAGCTTTTGGCAAGAAGAGATCCGATCCTAAAAGAGCTTCAAGACAGAATCAAGAATAAAAACACTAAAGATCACTATTTGAGTCTTACCATACAAAATGAACTAATTGAATTGCTAGCGACAGAAGTTGAAAAAGAAAATTTACAGCAATTGAAATTGGCAAAATATTTTTCTATAATTTTGGACTGCACTCCAGATATGTCACATCATGAACAAATGTCTGTCATTCTCCGTTATGTACTATGTAATGAAGAAGCTGCTGTTGTTAAAGAAACATTTTTTGGCTACTTGAGAATAAGTGACAGTACTGGGAAAGACTTGTTGGACGCTTTCTTAGAAAAAGCGACCGAACTGCAACTCGAATTGTCTGATTGTCGAGGTCAGTCACATGATAATGGTGCTAACATGAAAGGAAAACATTCTGGGGTCCAAGCAAGAATGCTAGACATCAATCCCAAAGCTGTTTACGTGCCCTGTGCAAACCATACCCTTAACTTAGTTGTTGTTGACAGTGCTAATTGATCGACGGAAGCATTGACATTTTTTGGAGTACTTACAAGGTTGTATGTGCTGTTTTCTTCCTCTGCTCAGCGTTGGGAAATTTTGAAGAAACATGTGGAGCTGTCCATAAAGTCACAATCTGATACTCGTTGGGAAAGCAGAATTAAATGCATCAAACCTCTTCGATACATTTTAAAAGAGGTGTTGCTGGCACTGAAAGACTTGGAAGCCATTTCCATAGAAAGAAAAGATGGAAGAGCTGCCTCAGAAACAAAATCGTTGATAGCTCATTTATCAAAATGGAGTTTTCTTTTGTCGGTGTTTATTTGGTATGATATCCTATTCCAAGTCAATAAAGCAAGCAAGATTCTTCAATCGTATGGAGTCTCCCTTCATACAATGGCAACGGAAATCCAGGCAACTGAAAAGTTTTTGCAAAACTATCGCACAACGGGTTATGACAGTGCCGCAACATCTGCTGTTGAAATAGCACAGGAATTGGATATTGATCCTTCTTTTCCTCCGTCAAGAAGTGGAAAGAAAAGAAGATTGTTTGATTACCAAGGTGAAGAGGAACAACGAGCTACTCCTGAACTGAAATTTAAAAGCAACTTTTTCTATCCATTAGTAGACCAGGCTATTATGTCAATAAAGGAGCGCTTTAATTTGTTACGTGAGGTTTCTTCCGCCTTTTCGTTTTTGTACACACGAGACAAACTTTTGCTTGTGCAACAAGAAAATGCTCTTCTTACTTGCTGTAAAGAGTTTTAAAAAAAGTTCGGTGACATTGATTCTGATGAAATGAGCGCTGAGCTACAGCGGTTTGTTTTAATTTTACAAAAAAACGCAATCTCAATACGGCTCAAGACTTTCTGAACTATCTTCTAAAGACTCATTTATTTGAATTGTATCCGAATGTGTACATCGCACTTCGAATCTTACTAACTTGCCCCGTGACTGTTGCCAGCGCTGAAAGAAGCTTCAGCAAATTGAAACTGATCAAAACTTTTAATAGAACGTCTATGACAGACAGTAGACTATCTTCATTAGCCATGTTGTCAATCGAAAATGACTGCGCCCGATCTCTTGATTATGACAATGTCATAACAGCATTTGCGAACAAAAAGGTTCGCTCCAGACTATTTAAATGATACTGTGTTTTTATAAGTTTTTCATGTTTTTCAGTGTCATTGCTTTCGTTTCGCAGTGTCTGCATAAATGTCCTACTGAACTCTGGCATCGGTGCCGAATTTTTTATGACTTGCACCTTCGGTATCGGCATGCTTTATTCTGACATTAGCCTGTTTACTTATGTACAAATTGTGGTGTATTTTCTTAATGCAGCTTTTCAATTTTACACCTCTAAAGTGATATGACCTGTGCGCAGGGGCTCTTGCGCTTACTTTGGGGGGGGCCCGAAGTTGGAGTGCTACGGGACTGGTTTTAATTCCCCCTTACACTTTCTAAAAGTGCGAATAATAGTTTGTGACAACATTCTTTGTTTGTGAGCATTATCAGCTCTAATTTATAGAATAAGATGATTACCATTACGTGTACGGGAATTATGGAAGCACATAAAAACATTAACTATTCGTTGCTGTTCACACAACTCCCGATGGGTGAAGCCGACGCACCAGGTCTAACCGGTGTGCTAAACACCGATGTTACTGATGGAGGCCCTGTGGGCGACGCCGGCAGAACCGACTAGTTTCTAATATAATTGTGAGGTCAAATACACTGATTTTTCTCACTGCAATAGAAATTAACCATTATCAAACCGTAGACGCAATTTAACCCATCGGCGGAAAACTTGTAATCAAATTAAAGTTCTAACTCGGTCACATTAAAGGCGTAAACAGTATTTTTTCTTGTTAGTTTTATCTATTTGAAAGGATTCACCACAGCTCCAGCTATTTATTGCAAAGAAATTCAGACAGCCATTTAAATGCGTTCCTTCTCTCGTAGATCACTTTGCCTTGTACACATTCCTTCTCATGGAGATCCGACACAGGAAATCATAGTCAAATGAAAAGTGACTCTTCAGCAGAATAGATATACATCAGCAGAAAGTTGGCTAAAATCCTGCACGTATAAGCATTTTTTTTTAATTCATCAGCACTAGTACCTTGTTCTTTTTTAAAAATAGACTTTCCTGTTTTGTTGCTCTGAAGATGTTGTTCATTGTGACTGGTGAAACCTTAGCCTAAATAGAGATATCACCAAAATAATTTGTGTAGTTACTTCTGACTGATAAAGCAAAGAGAGGCAGAATTTACGTTTTGTAAAGTTTAGCTTAGGTCAAGGTGAATGTTAATGAGCTCAGCAGCAAACGACCGGTTGCATGTTTGTTGGGTAAGCATATAAGCAACGAGAAGTAGCAGAGAATTGACAACGGGAATGTTGTTCTCTTTTATTCTTAGCAATCAACCGCAACTACAAGATATCATATACGACATTGCTTTGAATTTCGACTTTAAATGTTAAAAACTGTCCCAAAAAACAAGAAAAATTCAAATTTTATCATTTATTGAGTCTAGGGTTACCATATTTCAAGAGGCACAAGTCGTGATACACTTATATCGATTATGTTCACACTTACAAGAACTGGTGGGTCATTTGCCTACATGTACTTCGGTGTTAAAACAAACGTGAAAACCTGTTTCCGCGGATCAACTTTTTCAAAGTAGATTGTTGTACCCATAGCTTTAAAAAACTTAATGTATTGAAAGTAATAGCAAGCAATTTAGGCGAAATGTTAAAACCTGAAATCTCCGTAGCAGGTCTGGGCAATTAATTGACATATGTTTAACGCACTCTATTGTTGTTTCTCGAACTGGGGAATGAAATTGTTACAATTACTTGTAAATCAAAAACAAAGAAAATGTTTGCTCAAAAAACCAAGACCACCCGCAGTGAGGTTTAAACGCACGATTATTGGCGCCATAAAACGACATAATGCTGCTGTTGTTTACCGTGAATATAAATTTGATACTTTTGCAGGATTCGCTGAATTTAGTCATAAATATTGTCTCCACAAAAATGTCTTCTATGATCTATAGACAAGTGATTCAAGAACGTGTGGAGGAAACCAATCTAATCTTGCAATACGCAGACGAATGCAGAAAGGCAGAAGTGCACACGGACGTTTGTTTGAAGGCTGGAGAAAAACGTTTTCGAGCTCATCGACTTATTCTATCCTGCTACTCGATGTATTTCAGGAAAATGTTCCAAACGGAAATGGAAGAAAAATATGACGATACTGTGACAATTGAAGGTGTCGATGCGATTTCGTTGGAATTGCTCATTGATTTCATTTACACAGGACAAATCTGCATCAATCAAAAAAATGTTTTTGACCTGTTGGCTGCTTCAGACTATTTGCAAATAAACGAATCGAAACAGTTTTGTTTTGATTTTATGTTTAATTTGATTTCGGTTGAAACATGTTTGGAAGTGTTAAAAATGGCCGATTTATTTCGAAATAATGATTTACTCAACAAAACTATTGATTTCATTGCTAATAATTTTCCAAAAATTTCAACCACAGATGAGTTTAAATGTCAATCGAAAACAGATATTCTTAATTTGCTTTTCCAGTTTAACCCAGAACGCATTGAACAGCGTTTGGTTTATGACGCCATTATCGGATGGGCAAAACACAATGAGAGACGCAAAGATGATTTTGCTGAGCTTTTTCAACGTTTGGATTTGGGTAAATTTTCGGAATTATTTTTAGCAGAAACAGTTTCAACCGAGACTCTTGTCAAAGAAAATCACTCATGTTCAAATTTAGTTATGGAAACATTATCTATTAAATGTCAAGAACGTGTTTCCAACTATCCACCAAAAATTTTAAGTTTAGGAGGATTGGAAACCCCCAATCAAGTGTTTGCTGTTTACAATAATAATCAAAACGTTTATCCTGCATTACCACAAGCATCATTTGCTCACTGTTCATTGAAATTTGATAACACTGTTTATTGCATTGGGGGAGGAAAAAAATTATCACCAACAAACAAAGTTTGGAAAATGAAATTTCATGAAGCAGACATGAAGTGGGAAGAAGTAGCTTCGATGACAATTGACAGAAATTACTTCGGTGCAGCGGTTTATAAAAATGGAATCGCGGCTGCAGGTGGATGGTCAGAAGCTGCAAATAAATCAGCTGAGTTTTTTACTTTTTCATTTAATCAATGGTCGGCATTACCATCATCGAACATTATCAGACATCATCATGCACTGGTTACATGTAACGATTGTTTGTTTTGTTTGGGTGGATATGATGGCGATAAGTTTTTGTGTTCAGTTGAAATGCTGTGTGATGAAAATGGAACTTGGCAGCATGTTCAATCAATGCGAACGCCAAGAGCAGCATTTGCCGCTGTTAATTGCATGAACACCGTTTATGCCATTGGAGGTCGCAATACTCATTATCACTCAATGACAAGTGTTGAAAAATATGATTCTAAAGGAAACAAATGGATCTTCGTCAAAGCAATGAATATCGAGAGATGTGGGCATTCAGCTTGTGTTGTACAGGATAGTATTTTTGTTGTTGGTGGTAAAAACAAAAATTCAGATTTCGTATCTGAAATAGAATGTTACAATCCATTAAGTGATAGTTGGTCGATTGTTGGAAATACAAACGAGAAATTGTTGCACCATTGTATTGTTCCAATTTGAGTTATTTTCGGTGTAATGGTTATGAATATATCGAATCTCGTTGTTGTGATGCTTATTTTTGCATTTAATTTTGCGTAAACATATGTATTTTTAATCGTATTTTGTGATTGTGTGTATAAAGGTGACCAAAACGAAGGTTTATGAAATCGGCAAGAGATGACATAAAGATGGTTGGATTGATAAAGCAGAACGCAATAAACGGTAAAATATGGAGAATAAGAACGAAAAAATAGAAGAATCGCATGCTGTGATAAATTTTATCAAAATAATTTGCTTAATTTTAATAATGCATCAAAAGATTACAACTTTTGATGTGGTGAATTGACAACTATGGCATTATTAAACAAGATTCAAACCAAAAATCAGAATGTTGGAAAGAGTTGATATATTTAATGACAATTCATTAGCTAGATGACATTCATGATTAAAAGCATTTTAACTCAATCAACCGATCCACGAGTCGAAAAGATCCGAGGACGTTTTAGAGAGGACCGGGCTAAAAAACTGCAGGTTTTTCATACTTGCGTCCTCATGTTTAAAATAGCATAAAATTACTAGGCATTTTTCTTTTTAAAGCAAAATGAGAAGAAACTGCTTTTTCACATAAGCTCATAAAAAGTTTTTCAAAAAAGAAAAGAACGTAGAAATAAGGAAACTGTAATATTGAAAAAAAGTCGAAAAGTCAGCGTGATACTGCGATTGAATAAAATTGATTAAGTTTAAAATCGTGTTGTACGCTGTAGGGTTTCATGTTTTGTTTAAATATCAAACTTTTGTTTGTGACGAAAAACTTTAATGTAACTTTGAAAAAAGTTGTGGTGTCAAGTGTTTTTTTGACAGAAACATCTTTTTGTTTCGTACAAGAAACAATGATCGGATATTTGTTATGCCGCACGATGGAGTGGTGTTTCGAGCGTCCACTTCGCAGTCGGTAGATTTGGGATTCATTTTCCTAGTTGAGTCATATCAAAAGATTTTAAACAATGTTGTTCAGAGCTCCTTGCTTGGCACTTAGCACAAAAGGAACAATGTGAACAACAAAGCCGACTAGCCACCTGTGTGCCACATTAAGATGATGGTATCCCGTTACGTGTCATTGGGCAATACACTTAACGGGATGCCTCGATCTTAATGCGTCTTCTATAATCCACAAAAATGTCTTCTATGATCTATAGACAAGTGATTCAAGAACGTGTGGAGGAAACCAATCTAATCTTGCAATACGCAGACGAATGCAGAAAGGCAGAAGTGCACACGGACGTTTGTTTGAAGGCTGGAGAAAAACGTTTTCGAGCTCATCGACTTATTCTATCCTGCTACTCGATGTATTTCAGGAAAATGTTCCAAACGGAAATGGAAGAAAAATATGACGATACTGTGACAATTGAAGGTGTCGATGCGATTTCGTTGGAATTGCTCATTGATTTCATTTACACAGGACACATCTGCATCAATCAAAAAAATGTTTTTGACCTGTTGGCTGCTTCAGACTATTTGCAAATAAACGAATCGAAACAGTTTTGTTTCGATTTTATGTTTAATTTAATTTCGGTTGAAACATGTTTGGAAGTGTTAAAAATGGTCGATTTATTTCGAAATAATGATTTACTTAACAAAACTATTGATTTCATTGCTAATAATTTTCCAAAAATTTCAACCACAGATGAGTTTAAATGTCAATCGAAAACAGATATTCTTAATTTGCTTTTCCAGTTTTTTCCAGTTTTTCCAGTTTAACCCAGAACGCATTGAACAGCGTTTGGTTTATGACGCCATCATCGAATGGGCAAAACACAATGAGAGACGCAAAGATGATTTTGCTGAGCTTTTTCAACGTTTGGATTTGGGTAAATTTTCGGAATTATTTTTAGCAGAAACAGTTTCAACCGAGACTCTTGTCAAAGAAAATCACTCATGTTCAAATTTAGTTATGGAAACATTGTCTATCAAATGTCAAGAACGTGTTTCCAACTATCCACCAAAAATTTTAAGTTTATGGCGATTTTACGAGATACAAACTCTGGATCATTGATGTTTTGCTGAAAACACGTTGGTGACTCATAAACATTCTCGTTCTGTTAGTGCGCTCGTTGTTGTATGGTATATCGTTATTTTAAATCATTGGTTGACCTCAATATCAAAATTATTCGTTGGCCTAAAAACCGGTTATAAAAGAATATACACAGCTACATATCATGAATAATGTCCGCTCTCTTGTTGTAATGCTGGGTGACTAAGCCGTATGGCCGGGCGTAGCTGCGTCTGACGTACGGCAGAGTGACCAAGTAAACAATCATATAAAAATAGGCATTATTATTTCGATTCCATTCAATTAAATACAATTGATAATGTCCGCTCTCTTGTTATAATGTAATAATGCTGAGTTACTAAGACGTATGGCCGGGCGTAATTTCGTCTGACGTGCAGCGGAATGACCTAGTAAACAAGCATATAAAAAGAGGCATTATTATTTCGATTTATTCATTGGATTCGCTTCAATTCAAATTCAAATCGATTCTAACCAAAGATGCATCCCAAATCATCATTCGTGTAATCAACGTTGTGTTTATGACTTGAAATACAGTCGTTCATGGCGTCAGACGTGCTATGGGAATCACTCAGCAACACTAATACAGAAACTTGTTCCTCACAATTTTTGGTGAAAGCAACGCGATATTGAAAATTCGATCTCCACATTTTTGATGGCCCCGACAGAGCACTTGCGCAGTTGCGAAAACGAGAAAAGAACGAAAATCGGTGATATACAGATTATTCTATTTTTTATAATTGTACGTCTAGTACATTGGTAGTATTCATAACACGTTTTAAAAAATTAACTCACATAGGAAACCGCTCAAAATCGGAAAGTTCGCTTAAATCAGAAAAAGTAAAGCACAACTTTTCTAGCGACCACAAAAATACACCTCTTGTCCTAAACAAAAAATTAGTTAATTCAAAACTGAATAAGGTAGAAACCAATGAATGTGTTTTACAGCATGAAGTACGTGACATATGTGGATCTACTGGTAATATATTCGAACAATTGCATTTATTGCTTCTTCCTAGTTTTAACCTTTTCGTTTCAATAAAAATAAACTAAATGTTTAAAGTTAGTATTAATACCCATCCTTAATATGCGTACACTTGCTAGACCGCCAATCGCTAATACAAAATGTAACCCAATTAAGCGTATTTTCAAAATTATAAAATAGGTTTTGTTTTGCTAGCATAAATAATCATAATTTATGGGCGTCATGTTGATTTTTGTTTATTGGTCGCCGGTTATCCCAGTTCCCATTAACTCTGTTAGGCATGCAGGAAATTGTTAGACAATGGGATTAGACGATTCATCCCACTTCCTGCAATTGAGGGCTGCGTATCAATCTTTATCGTACTTTAGTAGCCGCCGTGATGAAGTGGCATCGTTACAAGCTTTAGAGCGAAAGGTCTTGAGTTCAAAACTCTATAGAAACACCACTGGTATTCGTCAGGAAGGGCATTCGGAATTTAAAGTGCTACGTTGCTCCAGTACAAAGTCTGGTTCGAAAGCAAGTGTGTAGTGGTAGAAATACATTGAATCAGCACGTTTGAGCCTGCAAAACGAGGGAAGATTGATGTAAAACCGACTTGGTGATTGGTGACTGATTCAGTAACTTTTGCACTTGGGTTATCAAATCACACGCTCAAGCAAACTATGTAGCGATTGTTTTGAATGTTTGACCTCAAATGTTTTGCATCATTTAAAATAACGATATACAATACAACAACGAGCGCACGAGCAAAACGAGAATGTTTATGAGTCACCCACATGATTTCAGCAAAACGTCAATGATCCAGAGTTTGTATCTCGTAAAGTCGCCATAATTACTCCCCGCGGAAAAAGGACACTGCTGTCAACGGAAAGACTGATAGCTCCTTTGATGAGCTATTTATCAAGCATTTTCGCGTATCGCGTGTTAGCGTTATTCTCATTGCTTGATTGTTTGTTTCCGCTTCGTCTTTTGCATTGCGCGGGTCTTGTCGAGTTTGTAGTTGTCCCTGGGGGCAGTAATTGTTTGCAGGTTGGCGCTGCGTGGAACAGAATGCGATGTTTTGCTGTTGTCGTCGGATTTTCTATTCTTCTTAATTTGGGTGCTCAGAATCTCGAACTCTGTTCGTCTCCATACTCGTGCACATGAAACAAAACGTATAAATGAATAATACACATCAAACTCTTATATTACACAAAATACAATGAACTAAAAAATTATTACAGTTGGTTGTCATTGTTTGGTAAAAGTTCAGCTTCAGTAATGACTCTTTCACTCCCAGCATGGGTTTTTCCATCTCGGATTTTAGCAATTCCAATCGGAATAAAATACTTGAAGGCGAGTATAGTCAAAACAAGACCAGAACGATAAAAAGAGCAAAATGGTCATAATACCACTCAAAATTGAATCGGTTATAGAGCTAATTACGGATAAGAACACGTTTTTATCGTTTTGGTAATAGAATTATTAATGTATCCAAAATCTGCCTCAGAGTTTGAATCAGTATTAAAAGCTAAAAATCTGCGCACATATTGACGGTCTTTTTGCAATTGGCTTATCGATAATAACATGCTTTATACATCATTATACTTATCATTATGTGCTGGAAACAGATCTAAAGCTTCTGCATAATCTACTAGTGTAGTTAAAACCAGGGCTTCGAACTTGAAAGAACTCGATCTTTTTGCCGAACTCGAAAATATTTAAAGCAAGTTCGAGTTAATTTTTATAAAATTATTACAACTAAATTAAAAAAAATAAAATCTTTTTCTTGGAAATTAAGATATGCAGAAAGTAAGCTTAAGCCAGGCTTTTTCTAAAATTGTCTAAGCCCAACTTCAGTGATCGATTTCGTATGCAAAAAGAAGTTTTAGCGTTAAGCATGGCTTAACTCAGCGTGGTCCAATTACTTTTGACCCACGGGCCACTTTACAAAAACATGACGACTTGCGGGCTATTTCAAACAAAATATTGCAAGATCAAAAATTGAACAAGAACAGATTCAGATTCGCAAGTTCTATATACAAAGAACAAATTCACAAGATTTGAAATAAAACAAACAGCAAAGATAAGTCAGTGAGAAGAATAGCCAATTTATTGCAAATCTCTATGAATCAGATGCATGTGTTCGAGTCTTCTCTGACACTATAGTTTCTATATCAATATCAATGCTAGTGGTAGCAAGTCAGAGACAATTGTCCAGTATTTGGTTTGCCATTCGATTTCTGTTTCTAGATTCAAACAGCTGCATAGTAGAAAATGTACTCTCACACACATATGTGCTTCCCAACATTGAGTGCATTTTTAGTGCAAAATCTTTCAGTTTGGGAAATTTATCTTTGCTGACTAATTTCCAGAATCTCTCTTGAATTTCGTTTTTTCTTGAAAACAAGAATGGATCGCATTGAAGCTCACAGAGTTCGAGCTGAAATTCTGGTAGCTGCATCTCCACATCAACATCCATAGGATTGTTATACAAAGAGAGATTAGGTTTTAATCTATCAAAATCTTGAAATCTACTCTCAAACTCATGAGATAAAGGCTCAATATCTTCCACAAAATGAGAGCATTCTACTTCTAGATCATCTGCCAGAAGCTCGTGTAAAGAATCGAAGTGCGAAAGATCATTATTTTTCAAACAGGTGCAGTTTCATTTTGAAAGTTTCAACGTGCCCAACTAAATGTGAAATATTTTAATTTCGCCTCTGCAACCTTAGGTTTATCACATTCAAGTGCATTGTGATATCTGTAAGAAAAGCAAGCTTGCAGAGAAAGTTTTTATCACTCAATTGAGTCTGGTGCACATGTGTTTCACTCAATTCTTCTGTTAGAAACGAAAGGATATCCTTTTGAAGACCAAAGAAATGTTTCAATACTTTCCCCGCACTAAGCCACCTAACATTTGTATACAACGGTAAATTAGTGAATTCTGCATTTAACTCTTCTAAAAAGTAATAAAACGCCTGTGTCTGTGCGCCTTGTTGCCGCCTCTAATCAAATTTACAATTTGGACAACTGTCTTCATGACATCACTAGTTTGCAACATCTTCCCACAAAGTGCTTATTGGTGGATGATACAACGTAGTGTTATACAATTTATACCGTTTTTCTTAAGCAAACCAACTAATCCAGTGTTATTACCGGTCATAGCTTTTGCGCCATCAGTTGCGATACATGAACATTTTTCATATCCTCTAAAATCATGAATAACTGGCTCAAGGGCAGCATAAATATTTGAGCCCGTTGTATCTTCATTCAAGGAACACACTTTGACCAGTTCTTCTTGCACTGTAAAATTCACGTCAACAGTGCGTATGAATATAAGAAGCTCACTTGTGTCCTTTATATCCGTAGTCTTATCCAGTGCCAATAAAAAATAAATGCAGTTTTGGACTATACTCTTTAGTTTTAATGATGCATGTTTGCCAAGATCACTTACCCTTCTCGGAATAGTCTGATGAGACAGCGATACAGTTTCAAATTTCTGGCAACCTTGTCTTCCCCAAACACATGTGCCATTTTTATCGCGCATTGTTTTACCAACTCGCCGTCCCTAAATGATTTACTTTTCCTTAACAACATTAAAGCGATTTCATACGATACTACTGTACTTGTTGTTTGTGGTTTTATGAAACTACTCAGAACTTTCTTCTGTTTCTGATATTCCCTTTTAAGACAATCAGCAATTTCAATTCGTGTCTTCCCATGATATTCTTCATATTGCATTTTGTGTTGCGTTTCATAATGCCGCTTAACATTGTATTCCTTCATCACCGCAACTACTTTCTTGCAAACCAGACATAATGGCTTGCCATTATCTTCCATCATAAAATAATTTTCTAACCACTTTTCATTATACACTCTACCTTCGTTAGCAAGCTTTCTCTTCTTGCTTGTTTCCATTTTAATAGTGTGTATATCCTTCTAAGCAAGTTTGTAATGTTTTCAAATTACTATTTCGACTCTGGCTAAAACTTTATTTCCTCTTTCAGATTATTTTGAAACACTCACGTACTATTGAACATATTAAGCGTCTCCTGAGGGAAACCAAGTCGCATTCGTTTGTACAGTGCTGGGCAAATTAGTTCGGACAGCAGTGACCTTTTTGGGTTTTTTGTAATTTTCCACAACTCCTTAATTTCACATCGGTTTCTTTGAGGTAAAGAGTACAAATAGCGTATGGCAACCACCAGCTGTGTTCTGTCAACCATATAATCCATCACAAGCGTCAGCACTACACTGTTTACTTCGCTTGCTGTTCTAAAACGCAAAAGATCGAATTGTGGAGATCGAATTGTCGATATCGCGTTGCTCTGCAGCACTACTTACTATCTACTGCAGTGGTTCCCAAACTATGGGTCGCGACCCACTGGTGGGTCGTGGGCGTAATTTCAGTGGGTCGCGAAACTCATTCAAAATTTAAATTACTGCATGCTTTGTCTCAAGTAATCAAAAGTGAATTAACATCTTGATTAGATGTTTGTTTTCACTGTACTTTTTCCAAGCACTTCAAAGTACATACAGAATTATGTGGCACCCGAAAATTTATGTTTTGAAAAGTGGGTCATGACTTAAAAAGTTTGGAAACCAGTGATCTACTGCCATTTTGACGGCTAAGATAAATAGTGAAATGTATTACGGATATGTTGCCTGTTAAAAATACAATGATCTTCTACAAAATTAACATACCGATTTTATATTTGATTTTCGAATAATCAGGAGATTGGGCACTGTACGCTATGGTTAAGTTTTGAAGAAAAGTACTGTACGAAATTACGCACGGAATTTTCTGGCATACTATGGTACGGCACGGAAATGTAGTGTCATTTTTTCCGTATCCTACCGTACTCTTCCCAGAGGCCTACTCTATAAATCTTCAAAAGGCTTGCTTCGTTGAAATTAATCGTCGCACAAAGTTTTGACTTCACATGAGTAACAAAAATTAAATTTATTATAACGTAAAAATCAATTTATTGCTGCAAGTTTGTCCTTATTGAGCTCATTGACTTAGAACTTTCTTGAACTCTGCATTTTATGACCATAAGTTCGTCATTTGAAAAGAAAACATTCAATTCTCTTCATCGCAGCTGTTGAAGAAGAAAAGAAAAAAATCAAGACATCGAATCGCAATCGCAAAGAACAAGCCAGTGCGACTGTTGGTAACCAACGTGCAACAATGGTTAAATATAAAAGCACAAGTCCAAGTATCAAAGATATGGCAGCTAAAGCTGTCTCCATCAATGACCTTCCTCTTTGCACCCTTAAAAATCCGGCAACTCAAAAATGCTTGCTCCGATGTTAATCTACTGAACCTAATACTTACAGCTTCCAACGTACGAGCATGGACTATTGATGCTTATCAGAGAAAGATGATAGATTGCTTGTAGAATGGTTTCGGTTAAAGTAGACTTGTGTACGCGAAGAAAGCGCCATTTTATTGGAATAAATTTGCAGCCAGTGGTGGAGGATAATTTGCGAGTTATCATCGGAGTTCTAAATGATTCACACGAGCTAGTGACAGCTGTTGCAATAGCTAAAAACATTGTAAGCTGCATTATCATTTTGGAGGAGGAAATTTACAGCCTCGCGAAATTATTAAAAGTTTGGGAGCTGATGAGAAGTGGTTTTTTGCTCTGCCCGAAAATTTTGTTGATCCCATGATGAGGATTAATGTGATGTAACTAAGGTTTCCGGCGGTGAACTTATAGAAGACGTAATAACTGCTGAAGATGGAGTTATTACCATGATGTGTGGTGTTCACACATTACAACTGCGTGTGCATGACTTGTTTAATGTAATTCCAGCGCCAAGAAAGTGATGTCAAAAGTAATATACAACGCCAAAAAGACTCGCAAGAAGAATATCAAAAGAGTTCTTTAAGCACAACAACAAACCTCTTCCTAGACTGGATTGTGAGACCTATTGGGGCTCGATGTTTTTAATGCTTGAAAGTAGGTTGCTTATCAGTGATTTTCTGGGCTGAATCGCTCTGGCGAATGAATTCTTCCTTTTGTCAGACGTTTATTGTTTTGCCGTATAGGAGCTTACTGAAGGTTTAATGCCAGTTTACGTCACGACCAACCGCAATTCAGCTGAAGAAATTAACTATTGGTGAGTACTTGGGTGAGTGGCTGAAGTCTTAAAGTCCAACTACAGCGCAATAGTGTGAGCAATGCTTCTTCTTTGGGCATTAGCTATGTCTCATGCAATGGAACTTAGAGACATAACTTCGTTATTTAACGCTGCTATTTTGGCTACAGTTTGTTGATCTCACAGATATGAAGTACTTTTAAAATATTCCTTGAAAACAGTTGCACAAATACATTAGGTAGAGATAGCATTGTCGAGGCGCTTCAAATGCTGCAGGAATTTGTCGACAGGACTGACGTAGAACGTTCAGGCTCAACCTCAAAATCTGAAAATAAATCTGCTCCTCCATGCATGATTGCTATTATACTCGCCACTTCGGATGCGTGAAGAGCCAGCTCATTACAATCATCACAGTATGAGAGTGCTTCAACAACCAAGCCCGTCTCTTCATATACACTGACATATTTAAATAGGCAATCAGAGTCCGATCTTTAACGAGTTGCTGATGTTGCTCTTGCTATACCTGTGGCTCAAGCCAGTGTTGACAGAGCTTTTTTGAGTTTAAGGTACATTACAACTCTTATACCTTTCCTTTCCAGTACTATTGAATTGGCTTTCAAAAACGTTGGAACAATCTTCTTTACGATTTCCTCGTTCGATATTTGAGGGTTCGATTCCGAGTCAATATTTCAGTAAAGTACATCGATTACTTGAAAATCTTTCCATAACATTGAGTTAATGCCCCTATGCTCTTCATCAAATGCCAAGATGAAAGTTAGTGAAATTATTTACTGTTTGCAAGTAAGTTCGGTCTTAATTTAAAAGTTTGAAGGTTGACATTACAAACGTAGTTCATGAAATTCAAAAGTTTGAGGGAAAATTAATAGATAGAAATAGGTCATTAGGTTTACCGTTTACACCACCACGGTAATCGTAGTCGGCAAATATACAATCGTATCTCTGATGGAAAATTTTTTCTTGAAAATGAGTTGTTTAATTATTTTTTGTTTAATGTTTAATTCTTGAAAATGGGTGATTGAATGCAAAACATTTAGGGAGAAGTAGAGTTCCTTCTGGTCTATTTCGGAATCAAAGCACACAAGTGCAATAAAGTAACTTGGAGTTATAATATTTGAGGGGGTTGAACTAAGTCGTAAAATAAACTTACCATAAAATAAATGACTTCTGTAATCGTACAACAAAAACCATTGGGGCGCCCATTCCCAAATTTGACTTTTTGCCCCAATATTTATCGTAAGAGTTTGGCAGTAAAACCGTTCTTCACCAAACAGTGCGGATATGACGATTGGGCTTTGGGCATAGAGGTGATGCTACCAACTTTTTAATGCTCTCGAAACGTTATTTGAGTGATGCCAGCTCACCCGGCTAAACCAACGTTTCTAATCAATATAACTGACAGGTAGCCCTCCCGGGCGACGAAGACAAAGCAGGCTAGTGAAGAAATGCACTTTTTTTGTGTGCAGGTCGTGGTTTGTGCCTGACGTCGGTGGTTTTTAGTGTATTAGCAGTGATAGCGATGTCAGTGGGATTAGATGCAATGCCTTGCGGTTCCGACGATAAAACGCTCAAGGTGAGTAATAACTGCGAGATTAAAGACGAATACTGTTGACAGTGTACCTGCATACATCTGACTTGTGCGAAGATTTCCTTTTTTAT
Organism: Trididemnum clinides; assembly: GCA_963675345.1. NCBI lineage: Eukaryota > Metazoa > Chordata > Ascidiacea > Aplousobranchia > Didemnidae > Trididemnum > Trididemnum clinides. Next base: position 33,801,279 of record OY776290.1, on the reverse strand, counting down.
TGCAATGTTATTACATCGTAGTTTGTTTCTATGTTTAAGATCGTAGTTGTCTTCCGTTTGAGCTAGTTTTTTTGTTTTATGTATATGATCTCAAGCTCTGTTAGCTAGTCTTTAGTTAAATTAGATTATTTGCTTGACACTGCTACCTTTCTCACTCAAAAAAGCAAGATACCAACCCCCCCCCCAAGTTGACTGTTTGGCTTGTTTCACTAGTCCCCCTACAAACTGCTTTTATGTTGGGCGCTCAGCAGGAATACTATAAAAACCTTTTTAAAGTTTGCGTTATGATTAGACAAGTGAATTGAACCCATATTTACTGACCACAAAGCGGACGTTCAAATGCCTTAACCACATTACCAGGGGTCGTTTGAAATAAGGGTAGATCACACTTGTCTGTTGTTGCCCAAAGAATATTAATTGTAGTTGTGTTTAAATACCCGGCTTTGTAGATGTATAAAATTCTTCAAATCATTGTAAAAAAGTGGTTGAAGTTTTATGGGAATATATTGCAGGCCAAACTAGTAGTGAGCAAAAACAATTTCAGCCGTAATCAAAATTTGTATCTTTGGTTGAGAGGTAGTCATTTTCAATTTGAAACTTTCTAAAATATAACCGAATAGCTAGGTTTGGCAAAATCGTTTTAGACCAATAGGTTTTGGTTTGCCATTGTTTGTTCATGGCTCACACATAAGGGAGACCAAAAGTTGTGGCGCAAAAACATTCCATTTACAAAAAATTACGCTAAATCTCATTATTTTGCTTTGGATCCTAACGTTGGTAATTTAAAAATTGTTTGTCTTCATTTTTGATTATGATGGAAGATTCAGTTGCTATCAACCCTTTGGCCTCAGTTACTGAAGAAACGCAAAATATTCCTAACTGTAGAATAATTGTTTGTTTTGGCTGAACTTGAATTCCGATTGAATTACTTAACATGATTTTAAGCGTATGGAGTGGCAGTAACGCTTACAGATAAACTGACAGATTTCGTTTGCATATTTTAGACAAAACAGATTGATTCAAAGCACAATTTTTAAGCTAAATATCGATCTAATCCTATTCTTCAGAGGCGAATTCGCTTGATATCTGCTGTGATTGCCCTTATCGCTTCTCTCCTCCTAATCGCAGCGGTGTCCTGGTATGCCAATGACATTCGTATCAACCACGAGTTCACCTCTCGACAAATCCTCATAGATTCAACAATCAACGTCAACAGGTACTTTTCGTTCTATGATGTTGAGGATATCAAGCTTATTCAGGTGCTGGCTTCCTTTCACATTTTTAATGGTCTTGCTCGCCATTTCTCAATTCATAATAACAAGCAATTACTAATAACCTTATTTCACTACCAACGGAAGCTAGTACTAATAGTTAGTTCGAACTCAACCAAAAGTCAGTGTTTACTGATCTACTTCACCGGTCTTGATCACCCTGTATAATCGTCACGAAAGTGAAGACCGAACTCTATTGCATTACAAGAAGCAAGTCGTGATGCACGTTTATGTGCCACAATACCTTCCAAATATGAATGCGAACAAGTTCATAACTTTTTTTTGGACTGAACGAAACAATCAACAGGCAAGCCAATTAAACGTATTGATTATGAATCACGTGATGGCTTGCTGGTGGCGACCAGTATCTTGCGGATAAACTTAATCAAAATCGCAGAATTAATGTAACGACAAAAGAGCGTTTTGATTAGCAACTAAATGGTGGTAGTTAGCGCCTTCACTGCAGCAAGCAAAGCGGCACTTATTCTAAAAATTTTTTTAAGAACATATAGCTTTCTAGTTTTTATTGTAACGTAAATTTAGAAGGTCTATTTTTCATGCCCCAGAGTATAATTTCTGTTTCATTATAGATATATTTTTGGAGTATGTTTGTTTCTTGGATGGATTGGAGGCACTATGATGATTCTTGGAGGGATCCTTACATTATGTACAGACTGTACCGGAGGTTCTTATGATGATAACCCCAGATACGGATACAGACCTCCCACAAAACCAGTCGGTGGAGGACAAGAATACATCTAGATTTGCATTTTTTTAGACTCGTAGAGTTGGTTGAAATTAAATAAGACATTGTGAAAAAACTTTGCGATGTCAATTGATGTCCAAAACAGATTTTTAGCAAATGTTAAAAAATTCTACCCTTAAAATAGGTCTCAAACAGTGTCAGAGAAAATTTTTGTTTCGAAGTAATTTTTTGCAGTTTTGTTTTGATTGAGAAACTAATTGGCATTACTTTTAGCTAACACCTTTATTTTTGTGATGCGATTTATAAGTCGATGATGTTTTCTTACAAAACTTTTGCTTTCTTACTTGTGTAAATACAGTAGATTGTGTACATTGTTTCAAGTAAAGTAATCGGTTTTACACTGCTGGATTTATTTTGCTTGTCTTGAAGCTGAAACCATCAATAAACTGGGAAGCAAAATATTTTCGATAAATTACTTATCTCATCTCGCTGACTTGCTTTGAAGGGCAGCACAATGCAATTTTATCTCAATTTATGTACCAATCCAAATATTAAAAGTGTGTAGTAAAGTGAAGTCGAGACAAATAAAAGCCTATAATTTTTGACTAAGGTGTAGCACTGTACGTCGACCATCATAACGAAATGATGCAGTTAGGTCTACTACCACTATAACCACCTGGTAAACTTTCAAGACATAGCGATTAGAGCGTCTGCTTCAAACACTGCATATTAGCTGTTTAAAGCTATCACAAGCTTAAGTGGTTTGCTTGTGCCACTGGTAAAGTCAGTTTACTGGAATCCTCCACTGCTTTGTGTCGTAGAGCCGAACAGTCTAGTTGCGATGGGCACGTCTGAACGGACAAGCAAACTAAAGAATTCGTAGTCGTTAACGAATGAACCCCCTACAGTATGTAAAAAATACCTCTCTGAAGTACGAGGTGAATCTACCAGTAGCAAATTTAAGTTTTGCTAAGATCAAAAAATATTTCCAAATGTAAAAATAAAACTTACGCTTTTAAACTTATTTGGTTGTGAACGTCTTGAAATATTTTGCCAAACGCTGGAATTTCTATGCTTCATTGGGTTCGAATACCATATTTACTTAATCTTAGAAGCCGCAAAAAATTAAGTAATAACAAAATGAAAGTCATCCTTGATTAGAAGCCGCTTTAATCATTGACAAAAACATTGTGGTTCTGTAGTACCTTCCAGTACAAATTTTATTTTACTTGACTGGCAACAACATATCTTACCGTGGGCCGTCTTGAAGCATTCTGCTGTATCAGGCATTGATGGTTTGTTTCTGGTTAACCAGCTTTTTCATATTCAAATGTCCAATTTTCAGTTGAACTGCTTTTATTGCGATGAGAAAAAATAAAAGCTACCATTAATTTAAAGCCGCACAAATTAGTAAAAGAAAAAAACAGTAGCCGCGGCGTATGTTCAAGCAAATACACTAGCGAAGCTGCTCCCCTGGCATTTCGTGACATGCAACTTTTGGGCGATTACCAAAGGCAATTTTACCAAGGGCGTAGCCAGAAAAAAATTGAGAGGGGGGCCAAATTTTGCAACTTTTAAGGTGACGTCATTTACTTATAATGGCATGTGCACGCAATATTTATAAAAACATAATTTTTTTAGAATTTCTGCCAAACTGGCCGCCAAATTATGCAAAAATTTTAACGCTTTCTTTGAAAAGACCAATTAGGAGTAATTTTTATTAAAGCAATTGTCACACAGTACGCTAGCAGAAGCGCAAAAAAATTTATGCTTTTACTTTTTTGATACTATTTTCTAATTTGACTTAAAATTCAGGGGAGGGCCATGGCCCCTTTGGCCCCCCCTTGGCTACGCCTATAAATTTTACACTGCTGTTAATGAGACTAACCAGACTGGAAGTTACCCACATGACTGGTTCAAAAGGGACTGCTTTTTTTCCTAGTCCTGTGCTTCTTATTGTTTGTTTGTAGTTACCCCTCCTCTTCCTCGGGATGGAGGTACGGCATGCCGTCAACTTAATCGAAATTAGGCTAGGAGAAAGATGGCAGCCCATTTCGAATCTGCCACATAAAGGTGGAGGCGTCCCGTTAAGTGCCTTGTCCAAGGACACAACAAGCAAGCTTGCCGACTTGTTCTCCACACTATCCCTTTTTTATGCTGAGCACCAAGCAGGGAAGCTGTGAATACCATTTTTTAAGTCTTTTGGTATGACTCGAGTTAGGGAATGAACCCCAGGCCTACCGAATGCGATGCGGACGCTCTCATGTGCTTCTTATAGTTTTATCTATCTCTCAAAATTGATCAAAAACGCGGTTTGCAGCAATGACTGTAACCAGGGATATTTACTGTAGAACTAGACATCATAACTGTGACCCAGCTCAATCCGAGTGAAAACTGAACACGATATACGATAGAGTTTAGAAAATAAAGTGATTGGCTTAGCCCAGGGGCTCCCAAACTTTCATGATTCGTGGCCCAAATATTTATTCAAAAATGGTTCGTGGCGCACTACGGATTAATAGCACGAAAGTAACAAACTGTATGAACACAAAGGATTAACTATGAAACTGTAACACAAAACTAAACAAAATGTTTGCTAACTATTTATTTTTTCAATGAGATGGATGTGACTGCACTTTTTCTACAAGATTCTTAATTCTTGGCTCTGTTGACAAGAGAACACAACGAATATCTTGTTCAACTTCAAAACGGTTCCGCTGCTTGGTCTTCACATTCAAAAGTGTTGAAAAAGCAGATTCACATAGCCATGTAGAGCTGAATGGCAATAATTTTTTTAGAGCAGTTTTGCTTATTTCTGGATACGACGATGCCATTCTTAGCCAGAAATCCGTGACTGGGAAAGCTTCAAACACATCTTGACTGCTGGAGTCGTTTTTCATGTCAATGAATTGATCCTGCAGTTCGTCTTCTACTTTCTCGGAGGAAAGTCGAAACGGGTTTCTTGCAAGTGTCAGGTCATCTCTACTAAGTTCGGGAAAGTATGATCTGGATTCACATTCCAGTTTTTCGAGATGTTGAGCAACATTGGTCTTTAGCTCATCGTCCAAATGGGAGATATCAGCCAAACTGGCAAACATTGCAAAATTACCTTTCTGTACTTTACGTCTCCAGTTTGACAATTTTGCAATAAACCCATTAATCAAATCCACAACGTGAACAATATTTTTTTCTTTCTCTTGCATTTTCAAATTTAGAGTGTTCAAAGAGCCAAAAATGTCTACCAAGTACGCCAAACAAGCAATGAATTTTGAATCACAAAAGTGAACTACTAACTCAGGTTTTACAACATTAAAAAAATTTCAGCTCATCACGGAGCTCAAACACTCTGGATAAAACGTTTCCTTTAGAAAGCCACCGGAATTTTGTGTAATACAAAAGGTTTATATGCTCAGATCCCATAGCTTCGCAAAGTTTTCTGAAGAGACGTGTGTGTAAAGCGCTACTTTTTACAAAATTTACTATTTTGATGGTAACTTTAAGTACATCTTGCAGCCCACATGGTAAAGTTTTGGAAGCTAAAGCTTCCCGGTGAATGAAGCAATGAGTGAACAAAACGTTGGGTGTCTTCTTTTGCACAAGTGCTCCAAATCCACTTTTGGACCCAAGCATCGCTGGAGCTCCATCAGTGCATACACCACATAAATTTTTCCAGGCAATTCCATTTTCATGTGGTCTACCTTTTCCATTACATCTGACGCCTTTGTATTGGTGTCCAGGGCGCTACAGAAAAGTAATTCTTCCTTTACAGATGTGCTAACTGCGTATCGAACGAAAACCATGAGTTGAGAGACTGAAGCCACATCAACAGACTCATCGATTTGGATAAAAAACAGACCAAAAAGAGATAAATCTTTTCTTTCAGTGATTATTTGTTCCTTTATGTCTTCTGATATTAACGCAATTCGTCTTTTTACTGTGTTATCAGATAAGGGAATACTTCGAAGTCTCTTCTCATACTTCTCGCCCTGTGCAATTCTAGCAATGGCTAGTGCACTAGGCTTAATCACAGTTTCACCAATATTATGAGGTTTTTTCTGCCTGGCTATTATTTGGCTAATAACAAAACAGGCTTCAGTGAGTTTCTGATCAGTTTGTTGAAAGCTGCCAGTACTTTCAAGTCGTTGACGTTTGCAGTTGGATTCCAGTCTCTTAAAATACTCCATGTTTCTGTCTTTTAGCTCAGGATGACTTGTATTCAGGTGATGGCTTCATTTACTTGGCCTCAACGACTCATTACTTAACGCACGGTAACACACAACACATTGCCTTTTTTCTATTCCTTGATCATTCAATAAAGTAAATCCAAATTTTATGTAGCTGTCATTGTACTTCCTTTTAGCCATTGAACTATTTGCAGTGTCTTTAGTAATAATACAGGGTGGGCCGTAAGTCGCGCACCAAGAAATTACGTGGTGTGTGATGTGAAACAATGTAAAATTAATGGGGTAGAATATCTTTTCCTTTCTTTTGATGTATAATAAATGTTCTTTCATAGAGTAATTTACCATTATTTGAATGTATCAGTCATTATAACTGTCAAATTTAATTATAGTCAAAGTTTTTTTAGCTATGATTTGCGTTTAAAATTTTTTTCCTTCAATTTTCAGGTATGCCTTTAACAACAAACGAGCGAGTTGAGTTAGTATTTATAATCATTTTGAGCATTTGTGATTGTATCAGCGTGTATAACGTGTCATCAGCTCCTTAGATAAGCTTGTTTTAAATAAAATAACGTTTATATAATCAAAATTGTCTCAAATATTTTGGTGCGCGGCTTACGGTCAACCCTGTATATCCTGCTCTGAATACAATGACAATAAAATTACAGTCGAGCCCAAGGCTTCCAGACAAAGCAACTGTTAAAACCTCATTGTGTCAAAACAATGCGTGCAATTATTATCCAGGGGATTTTTTTCCATGTCTTGTTAAGCCTTAACTAGACATTGCCTTTACCAGCAGGCCTTAACTTAAGGCCTACTGGTTGCCAAAGAGGCCGACTTGTGACAAACAGACTCTACCATGGAAATAGCCCTGTGGCCCACTGAAAATGGTCTCATGGCCTACTACTGGGCCATGGCCCACGGTTTGGGAACCCCTGACTTAGCCTAAGCACGTTTTGCAATAAAATTGCGCCTTCAAACTTATGTTCAAACATCTGTTATAATAAGCAAATGTCATTGCCATAAGCCAGGCAATATGTGTGTTTGTGAATTTGCAGTGAAAGCGAAAATTGAAAAATAACTTACAATTGAATCATTGTAGGTTCCCTGATTATGCGCTTTCGATCAAAACAAGGGCTATGTCTGCGACCAGGGCCTCCAAGAGAAATCTTTCAAGGCGGTACAAAGCCCATGTGGGGCCCCTAACACTTGCTAAATTATTTTGCAATAAAATTGAGGGAAATTAATGTCTATTAAACTTCAACAAATGCTCAGTTAATAATCATATAGAAGATTATCATCAGTGTTAAAACAAACCAGTGTTCAAGCAATGTAGCAATATAAAATACGATTTACACATTTACATTTACCATTTATAACGAGAATTTTAAATGTTCATAGAAAAATCTTTGTCAAGGAAGAAATTAGCAAAAAAATCATTTAATTAGGTTACTTTAATTTGTGCTTTTCTGGCTTTCTTATGTGCAAAATTTTGTACCAGCTGTCCAGCCTCCAGGCGATGCTAGTGCAGACATTGAAGATGAAACGCTAGTGCTGTGCCAAAACAGTCGACATGGCAAACAGTATAATGCTTGTTTCATTTCACTCCAAACAAGAAAATCTCTCCTGTGCATTTCTCCATTAGCACCACGGAATTTAAAAATAATTTCTGGAAAAGTTTGATTGTCCGAGTCGTTTGGAAATTGTTTAGGTAGCGGGATGTGACCGATGGTTATATATTTTTCTATTATTGCTTGAGAAGGAACTTCATCTGTAATGCACCCAATATCAAGGCCAATAACTGACTTGGCATTTATACTTTCAGAACGATTTTCATGTAGTTCTTTTCCAGTCTTACTTCCTGCAGAAAAAGGAATTTTGCTTTCCTTTGTACCAAAATTAAGTGATTTGGTATTTCCTACATCTGAATTGGAGTTTGCATTTCCCAAAGACACTTCTTTGTTAGTTTCGTCTGCAATTATAGCAACTCTTCTTTCTTTTGAATCGACCTTCTCACAGAAGAAACTTACTGAAGAGTCTGGCTTTTCACTGGCTTCTCCTAATGCTTTCGTAACAGAAAGGTTTGCAGAGTCTTCTGCCTGAAGTGTATTAGGCCCTAATAGCCCAACCTGGAAGAGTGTTTGCTGCCCTTTATTCTGCCTTGCCTCTCTTGCCACCCTTTCTTTTCGTTTCTGCCATCCTGATTTGTGAGGATACATTCTCAATGGGTTACTTTACTTTAAATCAAAAGTTTTTTTTATAAAATTAAATGTTTGAAATTGAAAAACGTAAAGAAGAATTCAGCTAAAAGGCAGAGGTTATCAAGAGATCTTTAATCTTAACATTTAAGACGTAAATCACTTGTTTACTGTGACCACAGAGTTCAAGATTAATAAATAAGTAGGCCTATAATACTTGTAACAGTTGTTTAATGGTGAATGAATCATTGTTGTAATATTATTAAAACATTTTTTTAAGCGACGATCTCAGCCATAGATCTAGCTTACAAATATACAATGAAATTCTGTACATTAGCTTGGCCTGAAATGAACACACTTACCTACCGGTCGTAAGATTTAGGCCTAGGCCTGTTTGTCTACCCTCAGTATGAGAGCTAGCACAGTTAATATGTCAGTCTGTTTGGCAGGCTAGTGGCTACTGTTTGTCTATAATAAGCAGTAATCAATCCATACCAGGAATTATAATACTGTTTAGTCGATAATATTCACATATAATGGCATAATGACAGCCGACTTTGTTGCCAAGATAGTTGCGTATTTACGCGACTCCTACATGCGTACACACGATCTTGGCCAAATGTTTAAGAGGAGTCGTGGGCCCCTCCTTGGCTCTCGGGCCCTGGAACAATGTACCTGCTGGACCCCCCTCTCATAGGCCCTGTCTGCGACTCATTGTTTATGAAGAAAAAGTTAACTGTCAATTAGGTCACCCATTTTCTATTGTGACTGTTTACATTGCAAAACTGTAAAATTTAATTAGAGCGTTCTTCTCAGTGTCCTTAATATTTTCGCAAAATATTTAGAGTTTTGTGCAGAAAGCAGACTTAGTTTAGGTCGAGCTTAAGCCTAAGCCGAGCTTGCGCAAGTCGGGCTTGCAAAAGCAATGCGGTCCGCGGGCCCGTTATTGGACCACGCTGGCTTAACTACCGTATTTGCCGGTGTATAAGTCGACTCGTTGTATAAGTCGACCCCCTAAAATTCGACGGAAATTTACGATTAAGCGATGAATACAAAGTTGAATTTCATGACTCGGTGTATAAGTCGAGGTCGATTTTTGATCGAAAAAGGTCGACTTATACACCGGCAAATACGGTAATTGTTTAAGCCAGCCTTTTGTAAGTCCCCATTGTAGATGGCTTAAATCGCGACTTATGTACGCAATGACGCACAACCCTTGTTGTTGTATTGCTGTTGCTAATTTGGGCAATGGGCCTCAGGTAGCTTAAATCAGTAACAAGGATAAAAGACATGCCGTATCACCTACTGTAAAGGCTTTAACCAAATCTTTTTGCAAACAATAACTTCCATTTGTATCGCACCATAATAACGTACAGCATATTACCTGCCAACATGACGTCACAAAATATATTATATTAATGGCAACCTCATAATCCAGCGGTTCCTAACTTTTTTGGTACCGCGCCTCCCTTGAGCGATGATTCCCCGCTTTACGCCCCCACCTTAATAAATTAATATAAAAATAGTGTTTCAATTGCATTTCATCAATATCCTTTCTTTTTTCCCTGCCATTTTATCTAAATTTGTTACTTAGCTACGCAGGCACTGCAACATGCTAAAAACATAAACTTAGTCAATTGTAAGATTAGGTCTATTCTAGATTGCTTTACGAAGTTTACATATACCGCTCTACCACTTTAACAAACCAATAGCTGCCTCAATGGATTCATATTTTTCATTGACTAAATTTAGCATGACATGGTAGACTACAGTCTACTCTACAATGTAGATTTACAACTGCTAAATTATCAAAATGAAGTAAACAAGATTGATAATTTAGTTGTTTCATGACATCATACATTATTCTATGCACGAAACAGGATTACCATATGATGGTAACGGCTACAATTACTCAAAATAATAGCTCAGATAGTACTTAAGCACTGGCAACCATACAATAGACAAGAAAACTTTGGTCCTTACGTATTATCGGGAGGACCTTTGATTTTTAATGTTGTTTTATTTAAAAGAAAGGCAGTGTACACTGAAGGGGCAGGCCCGGTATGTAAATGTACGGGGCAGTGTACACTGGAAGGGAGTATTTTATTGTTTTAACCGTTTCAATAAATAATTTACTTCAATTTTTGAGTCGTGTTTTTAAAGGTCCTCCCGTTAATACGTAAGTACCAAAACTTTAATCTCAAAATTAATAAAGAATGTGTTGTAAAACATATTAGGGCTAGTGCCCCCTTGAAAATTTACGTACGCCCCCCAGGGAGGAGTCCCTCCCGGTTAAAAACCACTGTCATAATACCATTATAAGCTGGGTTTTCAATAACGGTAACCTCATAATACATGAAGCCGGGCTTTCAAAAGTTCGTTTGAGTTTAGTTTTTGCATACCACCAAGCCTTCTTTTGCAAGCCCGACTTGCGCATGCTCGGCTTAGGCTTAAGCTCGACCTAAACTAAGTCTGCTTTCTGCACAAAACTCTAAATATTTTGCGAAAATATTAAGGACACTGAGAAGAACGCTCTAATTAGATTTTACAGTTTTGCAATGTAAACAGTCACAATAGAAAATGGGTGACCTAATTGACAGTTAACTTTTTCTTCATAAACAAGAGTCGCAGACATAGCCCTTGTTTTGATCGAAAGCGCATAATCAGGGAACCTACAATGATTCAATTGTAAGTTATTTTTCAATTTTCGCTTTCACTGCAAATTCACAAACACACATATTGCCTGGCTTATGGCAATGACATTTGCTTATTATAACAGATGTTTGAACATAAGTTTGAAGGCGCAATTTTATTGCAAAACGTGCTTAGGCTAAGTCAGGGGTTCCCAAACCGTGGGCCATGGCCCAGTAGTAGGCCATGAGACCATTTTCAGTGGGCCACAGGGCTATTTCCATGGTAGAGTCTGTTTGTCACAAGTCGGCCTCTTTGGCAACCAGTAGGCCTTAAGTTAAGGCCTGCTGGTAAAGGCAATGTCTAGTTAAGGCTTAACAAGACATGGAAAAAAATCCCCTGGATAATAATTGCACGCATTGTTTTGACACAATGAGGTTTTAACAGTTGCTTTGTCTGGAAGCCTTGGGCTCGACTGTAATTTTATTGTCATTGTATTCAGAGCAGGATATACAGGGTTGGCCGTAAGCCGCGCACCAAAATATTTGAGACAATTTTGATTATATAAACGTTATTTTATTTAAAACAAGCTTATCTAAGGAGCTGATGACACGTTATACACGCTGATACAATCACAAATGCTCAAAATGATTATAAATACTAACTCAACTCGCTCGTTTGTTGTTAAAGGCATACCTGAAAATTGAAGGAAAAAAATTTTAAACGCAAATCATAGCTAAAAAAAACTTTGACTATAATTAAATTTGACAGTTATAATGACTGATACATTCAAATAATGGTAAATTACTCTATGAAAGAACATTTATTATACATCAAAAGAAAGGAAAAGATATTCTACCCCATTAATTTTACATTGTTTCACATCACACACCACGTAATTTCTTGGTGCGCGACTTACGGCCCACCCTGTATTATTACTAAAGACCAGGGATGTGGAAGCGGTTATTTTTCAAACGCTTCCGCTTCCGCTTCCACCGCTTCTGCTTCCACCAACAAAAAACGAAAAAACGACCATTGACAATTTTTTTTCAACTTTTGAGGGTCTTTAGCCTGCTTTCTCCTACACCTTATCATTTTGAGAAGACAAAAACCTTCATTTATTGCTATTACTTTACCTACTTCGCTTGAGCTTATTGTTTCGAACTACTCTGTGTTTGTTTTTCTTAGATATTAGAGCTCGTGTTGAATGTAGAACAGTGCTTTTCAATCTTTTTGTCATCGTGGAGCCCCTAATGTACGAGGGGCATACCAAAAGTTCTGCACAAACTGTTATATTTTTAGAACAAAGAATCACGAAATAATAAAACAAGTTTATTTTTTAACAATATCTCCTTGCAAGTCAATGCACTTTCTCCAACACTCTGCAACCTTCTTTATTTCTTCCTCAAACCAATCTTTTGACATGGCCTTAAGCACCTCATTTACGGCTGACTTCAGCTCATTTTTACACCCAAATCTTCTGCCACGAGGAGGATTCTGTCCACACAGCATAAGTTTCCATGGCTAAATTAGGTGAGCTGAAGTCGCAATTTCTTCCTCATCCAGCTTATAGCCCGGATCTTGCTCTAAGCGACTTCTACCTATTTAGGCCACTCAAAGATCCTCCTCGTGGCAGAAGATTTGGGTGTAAAAATGAGCTGAAGTCAGCCGTAAATGAGGTGCTTAAGGCTATGTCAAAAGACTGGTTTGAGGAAGAAATAAAGAAGGTTGCAGAGTGTTGGAGAAAGTGCATTGACTTGCAAGGAGATATTGTTAAAAAATAAACTTGTTTTATTATTTCGTGATTCTTTGTTCTAAAAATATAACAGTTTGTGCAGAACTTTAGGTATGCCCCTCGTACTTTCGCGTTTGTCACAAAACTCCCACTAACAAAAATTTAGAAATCACGAACTGCTTGCAAGAAAATCAAATATTTCGTTACTACAATTCAAAAAATAATTAAACACTTCAACAAATAGACAGTTATTACCAGTTCCTTCACTACTTACAACTACTTTTACAGCAGTTAACCTAATGCTTCTCAGATCTAAATCGTATGACCACACATCACAGCTCTCGACAATAACCTGTCGTCACAACAACAAATTACACCGTATAGCGTTGATTTTCCCTCTCCATTCTCAACTAACTTTGACTTTGAGTTAACTTTAACTCTAATCATTATTACCGACTTTCTGTCCGTCCCCAAAACACGTATTGACTCCGATCTTTTTGGATAGTGAAGTGCGAAATTTCTGTCGCATATATAGTATGTACATGTAAAGCGAGCAAAATTGAACTGCACCAATCAACAGCCGCCTCAACGTGGTGGTACGGTCCCCGACCCGTTTGGGTTAGGGCAAAATGGCTGTTGGCCTTTCCGAGGGTCCCAGTTACCCCGGGCACTCCCCTCACACAAACCACTTTTTCGCCGTGCAGCCCCCTGAACGACCGCAGAAGGGTAGCACGCAGCCTCTTTAAAATCGGCCTGTCTTCTCCTGCCTTTCTTTTGACTGTCTTCTCATTCTTCTCCTTTTCCTGATGAGTGGCAACGTTCATCCAAACCCTTGTCCTGTCTTTCCCTGTTTGGTGTGCACTGGAAATGTGACCTGGCGGGGTAGGTCAGTGCAATGCTGCACATGCTCTAATTAAGTTCATTTAAAGTGCTCACTACTCTCCTTTTGTAGATTCAGAACTCTTGGCAGCTCAAATTTGTGGAGCTGCCCTCCCTGCTTTTTTTTGAGATTCTACACCTACCAGAACTGTGACTTCCTCGTCGGACTCCTCCAGCTAGTATTCCTTCACTGCTCAATCTGGCCCTCTTCTGCTAATGCAGCACTCGCACCCCACCCTCGCTTTCAAACCTCTTATTCTTTTTTCGCCCACTTTGTATCTTCTCCCTCTGCACCCTCACCAACGCTTCATGCTCCTGGCTGTTTCTTTTTACCTCCTGCTTTCTCTTCCCCTCCCTAACTCTCTTAGGGTTCTTGAACGGAATGCTGGGGGTCTCCGAGCCAGGGGCACTAAACTGCTACACTTTATTTCGTCTCATCCCGTTGACCTTATTTATATCAAGGAATCTAACTTCAATTTTTCTTCCTCTTTCCGGATTCCTGGATTCCCTGCTCTGCAATCCCATGGCACTCACTCCCGATCTGGTATTTTTTCTACTGATGTGGCGAATGCTAGCGGCGGCGTCATCATTTTCGTCAAGCAGTGCTTATCCTTCTCTGAGGTTTCTACCTCCCCTCTTTCTTTGCTTGGCCCCTACTCTGATTATGTAGAGGTCAACATCTCTCTAAACGACTCCTCCTCGCTCTCATTTCTTAATGTTTATGCTCCCCCTATTCGTTCTTCTACGAAGGATAGCAGAACCAATTTCTTTTCTCTCCATTCTTCCATCCTATGTGGAAGCGGAAGCGGTGGATTTTTCGCGCTTCCGCTTCCACAGAAAAAGTACCGCTTCCACCGCTTCCGCTTCCAGCTTCCGCTTCCGCTTCCACATCCCTGCTAAAGACACTGCAAATAGTTCGATGGCTAAAAGGAAGTACAATGACAGCTACATAAAATTTGGATTTACTTTATTGAATGATCAAGGAATAGAAAAAAGGCAATGTGTTGTGTGTTACCGTGCGTTAAGTAATGAGTCGTTGAGGCCAAGTAAATGAAGCCATCACCTGAATACAAGTCATCCTGAGCTAAAAGACAGAAACATGGAGTATTTTAAGAGACTGGAATCCAACTGCAAACGTCAACGACTTGAAAGTACTGGCAGCTTTCAACAAACTGATCAGAAACTCACTGAAGCCTGTTTTGTTATTAGCCAAATAATAGCCAGGCAGAAAAAACCTCATAATATTGGTGAAACTGTGATTAAGCCTAGTGCACTAGCCATTGCTAGAATTGCACAGGGCGAGAAGTATGAGAAGAGACTTCGAAGTATTCCCTTATCTGATAACACAGTAAAAAGACGAATTGCGTTAATATCAGAAGACATAAAGGAACAAATAATCACTGAAAGAAAAGATTTATCTCTTTTTGGTCTGTTTTTTATCCAAATCGATGAGTCTGTTGATGTGGCTTCAGTCTCTCAACTCATGGTTTTCGTTCGATACGCAGTTAGCACATCTGTAAAGGAAGAATTACTTTTCTGTAGCGCCCTGGACACCAATACAAAGGCGTCAGATGTAATGGAAAAGGTAGACCACATGAAAATGGAATTGCCTGGAAAAATTTATGTGGTGTATGCACTGATGGAGCTCCAGCGATGCTTGGGTCCAAAAGTGGATTTGGAGCACTTGTGCAAAAGAAGACACCCAACGTTTTGTTCACTCATTGCTTCATTCACCGGGAAGCTTTAGCTTCCAAAACTTTACCATGTGGGCTGCAAGATGTACTTAAAGTTACCATCAAAATAGTAAATTTTGTAAAAAGTAGCGCTTTACACACACGTCTCTTCAGAAAACTTTGCGAAGCTATGGGATCTGAGCATATAAACCTTTTGTATTACACAAAATTCCGGTGGCTTTCTAAAGGAAACGTTTTATCCAGAGTGTTTGAGCTCCGTGATGAGCTGAAATTTTTTTAATGTTGTAAAACCTGAGTTAGTAGTTCACTTTTGTGATTCAAAATTCATTGCTTGTTTGGCGTACTTGGTAGACATTTTTGGCTCTTTGAACACTCTAAATTTGAAAATGCAAGAGAAAGAAAAAAATATTGTTCACGTTGTGGATTTGATTAATGGGTTTATTGCAAAATTGTCAAACTGGAGACGTAAAGTACAGAAAGGTAATTTTGCAATGTTTGCCAGTTTGGCTGATATCTCCCATTTGGACGATGAGCTAAAGACCAATGTTGCTCAACATCTCGAAAAACTGGAATGTGAATCCAGATCATACTTTCCCGAACTTAGTAGAGATGACCTGACACTTGCAAGAAACCCGTTTCGACTTTCCTCCGAGAAAGTAGAAGACGAACTGCAGGATCAATTCATTGACATGAAAAACGACTCCAGCAGTCAAGATGTGTTTGAAGCTTTCCCAGTCACGGATTTCTGGCTAAGAATGGCATCGTCGTATCCAGAAATAAGCAAAACTGCTCTAAAAAAATTATTGCCATTCAGCTCTACATGGCTATGTGAATCTGCTTTTTCAACACTTTTGAATGTGAAGACCAAGCAGCGGAACCGTTTTGAAGTTGAACAAGATATTCGTTGTGTTCTCTTGTCAACAGAGCCAAGAATTAAGAATCTTGTAGAAAAAGTGCAGTCACATCCATCTCATTGAAAAAATAAATAGTTAGCAAACATTTTGTTTAGTTTTGTGTTACAGTTTCATAGTTAATCCTTTGTGTTCATACAGTTTGTTACTTTCGTGCTATTAATCCGTAGTGCGCCACGAACCATTTTTGAATAAATATTTGGGCCACGAATCATGAAAGTTTGGGAGCCCCTGGGCTAAGCCAATCACTTTATTTTCTAAACTCTATCGTATATCGTGTTCAGTTTTCACTCGGATTGAGCTGGGTCACAGTTATGATGTCTAGTTCTACAGTAAATATCCCTGGTTACAGTCATTGCTGCAAACCGCGTTTTTGATCAATTTTGAGAGATAGATAAAACTATAAGAAGCACATGAGAGCGTCCGCATCGCATTCGGTAGGCCTGGGGTTCATTCCCTAACTCGAGTCATACCAAAAGACTTAAAAAATGGTATTCACAGCTTCCCTGCTTGGTGCTCAGCATAAAAAAGGGATAGTGTGGAGAACAAGTCGGCAAGCTTGCTTGTTGTGTCCTTGGACAAGGCACTTAACGGGACGCCTCCACCTTTATGTGGCAGATTCGAAATGGGCTGCCATCTTTCTCCTAGCCTAATTTCGATTAAGTTGACGGCATGCCGTACCTCCATCCCGAGGAAGAGGAGGGGTAACTACAAACAAACAATAAGAAGCACAGGACTAGGAAAAAAAGCAGTCCCTTTTGAACCAGTCATGTGGGTAACTTCCAGTCTGGTTAGTCTCATTAACAGCAGTGTAAAATTTATAGGCGTAGCCAAGGGGGGGCCAAAGGGGCCATGGCCCTCCCCTGAATTTTAAGTCAAATTAGAAAATAGTATCAAAAAAGTAAAAGCATAAATTTTTTTGCGCTTCTGCTAGCGTACTGTGTGACAATTGCTTTAATAAAAATTACTCCTAATTGGTCTTTTCAAAGAAAGCGTTAAAATTTTTGCATAATTTGGCGGCCAGTTTGGCAGAAATTCTAAAAAAATTATGTTTTTATAAATATTGCGTGCACATGCCATTATAAGTAAATGACGTCACCTTAAAAGTTGCAAAATTTGGCCCCCCTCTCAATTTTTTTCTGGCTACGCCCTTGGTAAAATTGCCTTTGGTAATCGCCCAAAAGTTGCATGTCACGAAATGCCAGGGGAGCAGCTTCGCTAGTGTATTTGCTTGAACATACGCCGCGGCTACTGTTTTTTTCTTTTACTAATTTGTGCGGCTTTAAATTAATGGTAGCTTTTATTTTTTCTCATCGCAATAAAAGCAGTTCAACTGAAAATTGGACATTTGAATATGAAAAAGCTGGTTAACCAGAAACAAACCATCAATGCCTGATACAGCAGAATGCTTCAAGACGGCCTACGGTAAGATATGTTGTTGCCAGTCAAGTAAAATAAAATTTGTACTGGAAGGTACTACAGAACCACAATGTTTTTGTCAATGATTAAAGCGGCTTCTAATCAAGGATGACTTTCATTTTGTTATTACTTAATTTTTTGCGGCTTCTAAGATTAAGTAAATATGGTATTCGAACCCAATGAAGCATAGAAATTCCAGCGTTTGGCAAAATATTTCAAGACGTTCACAACCAAATAAGTTTAAAAGCGTAAGTTTTATTTTTACATTTGGAAATATTTTTTGATCTTAGCAAAACTTAAATTTGCTACTGGTAGATTCACCTCGTACTTCAGAGAGGTATTTTTTACATACTGTAGGGGGTTCATTCGTTAACGACTACGAATTCTTTAGTTTGCTTGTCCGTTCAGACGTGCCCATCGCAACTAGACTGTTCGGCTCTACGACACAAAGCAGTGGAGGATTCCAGTAAACTGACTTTACCAGTGGCACAAGCAAACCACTTAAGCTTGTGATAGCTTTAAACAGCTAATATGCAGTGTTTGAAGCAGACGCTCTAATCGCTATGTCTTGAAAGTTTACCAGGTGGTTATAGTGGTAGTAGACCTAACTGCATCATTTCGTTATGATGGTCGACGTACAGTGCTACACCTTAGTCAAAAATTATAGGCTTTTATTTGTCTCGACTTCACTTTACTACACACTTTTAATATTTGGATTGGTACATAAATTGAGATAAAATTGCATTGTGCTGCCCTTCAAAGCAAGTCAGCGAGATGAGATAAGTAATTTATCGAAAATATTTTGCTTCCCAGTTTATTGATGGTTTCAGCTTCAAGACAAGCAAAATAAATCCAGCAGTGTAAAACCGATTACTTTACTTGAAACAATGTACACAATCTACTGTATTTACACAAGTAAGAAAGCAAAAGTTTTGTAAGAAAACATCATCGACTTATAAATCGCATCACAAAAATAAAGGTGTTAGCTAAAAGTAATGCCAATTAGTTTCTCAATCAAAACAAAACTGCAAAAAATTACTTCGAAACAAAAATTTTCTCTGACACTGTTTGAGACCTATTTTAAGGGTAGAATTTTTTAACATTTGCTAAAAATCTGTTTTGGACATCAATTGACATCGCAAAGTTTTTTCACAATGTCTTATTTAATTTCAACCAACTCTACGAGTCTAAAAAAATGCAAATCTAGATGTATTCTTGTCCTCCACCGACTGGTTTTGTGGGAGGTCTGTATCCGTATCTGGGGTTATCATCATAAGAACCTCCGGTACAGTCTGTACATAATGTAAGGATCCCTCCAAGAATCATCATAGTGCCTCCAATCCATCCAAGAAACAAACATACTCCAAAAATATATCTATAATGAAACAGAAATTATACTCTGGGGCATGAAAAATAGACCTTCTAAATTTACGTTACAATAAAAACTAGAAAGCTATATGTTCTTAAAAAAATTTTTAGAATAAGTGCCGCTTTGCTTGCTGCAGTGAAGGCGCTAACTACCACCATTTAGTTGCTAATCAAAACGCTCTTTTGTCGTTACATTAATTCTGCGATTTTGATTAAGTTTATCCGCAAGATACTGGTCGCCACCAGCAAGCCATCACGTGATTCATAATCAATACGTTTAATTGGCTTGCCTGTTGATTGTTTCGTTCAGTCCAAAAAAAAGTTATGAACTTGTTCGCATTCATATTTGGAAGGTATTGTGGCACATAAACGTGCATCACGACTTGCTTCTTGTAATGCAATAGAGTTCGGTCTTCACTTTCGTGACGATTATACAGGGTGATCAAGACCGGTGAAGTAGATCAGTAAACACTGACTTTTGGTTGAGTTCGAACTAACTATTAGTACTAGCTTCCGTTGGTAGTGAAATAAGGTTATTAGTAATTGCTTGTTATTATGAATTGAGAAATGGCGAGCAAGACCATTAAAAATGTGAAAGGAAGCCAGCACCTGAATAAGCTTGATATCCTCAACATCATAGAACGAAAAGTACCTGTTGACGTTGATTGTTGAATCTATGAGGATTTGTCGAGAGGTGAACTCGTGGTTGATACGAATGTCATTGGCATACCAGGACACCGCTGCGATTAGGAGGAGAGAAGCGATAAGGGCAATTACAGCAGATATCAAGCGAATTCGCCTCTGAAGAATAGGATTAGATCGATATTTAGTTTAAAAATTGTGCTTTGAATCAATCTGTTTTGTCTAAAATATGCAAACGAAATCTGTCAGTTTATCTGTAAGCGTTACTGCCACTCCATACGCTTAAAATCATGTTAAGTAATTCAATCGGAATTCAAGTTCAGCCAAAACAAACAATTATTCTACAGTTAGGAATATTTTGCGTTTCTTCAGTAACTGAGGCCAAAGGGTTGATAGCAACTGAATCTTCCATCATAATCAAAAATGAAGACAAACAATTTTTAAATTACCAACGTTAGGATCCAAAGCAAAATAATGAGATTTAGCGTAATTTTTTGTAAATGGAATGTTTTTGCGCCACAACTTTTGGTCTCCCTTATGTGTGAGCCATGAACAAACAATGGCAAACCAAAACCTATTGGTCTAAAACGATTTTGCCAAACCTAGCTATTCGGTTATATTTTGGAAAGTTTCAAATTGAAAATGACTACCTCTCAACCAAAGATACAAATTTTGATTACGGCTGAAATTGTTTTTGCTCACTACTAGTTTGGCCTGCAATATATTCCCATAAAACTTCAACCACTCTTTTACAATGATTTGAAGAATTTTATACATCTACAAAGCCGGGTATTTAAACACAACTACAATTAATATTCTTTGGGCAACAACAGACAAGTGTGATCTACCCTTATTTCAAACGACCCCTGGTAGTGTGGTTAAGGCATTTGAACGTCCGCTTTGTGGTCAGTAAATATGGGTTCAATTCACTTGTCTAATCATAACGCAAACTTTAAAAAAGGTTTTTATAGTATTCCTGCTGAGCGCTCAACATAAAAGCAGTTTGTAGGGGGACTAATGAAACAAGCCAAACAGTCAACTTGGGGGGGTTGGTATCTTGCTTTTTTTGAGTGGGAAAGGTAGCAGTGTCAAGCAAATAATCTAATTTAACTAAAGACTAGCTAACAGAGCTTGAGATCATATACATAAAACAAAAAAACTAGCTCAAACTGAAGACAACTACGATCTTAAACGTAGAAACAAAATACGATGTAATAACATTGCAATAAAAAAGGAAATCTTCGCACAAGTCAGATGTATGCAGGTACACTGTCAACAGTATTCGTCTTTAATCTCGCAGTTATTACTCACCTTGAGCGTTTTATCGTCGGAACCGCAAGGCATTGCATCTAATCCCACTGACATCGCTATCACTGCTAATACACTAAAAACCACCGACGTCAGGCACAAACCACGACCTGCACACAAAAAAAGTGCATTTCTTCACTAGCCTGCTTTGTCTTCGTCGCCCGGGAGGGCTACTTTATTGCACTTGTGTGCTTTGATTCCGAAATAGACCAGAAGGAACTCTACTTCTCCCTTAAATGTTTTGCATTCAATCACCCATTTTCAAGAATTAAACATTAAATAAAAAATAATTAAACAACTCATTTTCAAGAAAAAATTTTCCATCAGAGATATGATTGTATATTTGCCGACTACGATTACCGTGGTGGTGTAAACGGTAAACCTAATGATCTATTTCTATCTATTAATTTTCCCTCAAACTTTTGAATTTCATGAACTACGTTTGTAATATCAACCTTCAAACGTTTAAATTAAGACCGAACTTACTTGCAAACAGTAAATAATTTCACTAACTTTCATCTTGGCATTTGATGAAGTGCATAGGGGCATTAACTCAATGTTATGGAAAGATTTTCAAGTAATCGATGTACTTTACTGAAATATTGACTCGGAATCGAGCCCTCAAATATCGAACGAGGAAATCGTAAAGAAGATTGTTCCAACGTTTTTGAAAGCCAATTCAATAGTACTGGAAAGGAAAGGTATAAGAGTTGTAATGTACCTTGAACTCAAAAAAGCTCTGTCAACACTGGCTTGAGCCACAGGTATAGCAAGAGCATCATCAGCAACTCGTTAAAGATCGGACTCTGATTGCCTATTTAAATATGTCAGTGTATATGAAGAGACGGGCTTGGTTGTTGAAGCACTCTCATACTGTGATGATTGTAATGAGCTGGCTCTTCACGCATCCGAAGTGGCGAGTATAATAGCAATCATGCATGGAGGAGCAGATTTATTTTCAGATTTTGAGGTTGAGCCTGAACGTTCTACGTCAGTCCTGTCGACAAATTCCTGCAGCATTTGAAGCGCCTCGACAATGCTATCTTTACCTAATGTATTTGTGCAACTGTTTTCAAGGAATATTTTAAAAGTACTTCATATCTGTGAGATCAACAAACTGTAGCCAAAAAAGCAGCGTTAAATAACGAAGTTATGTCTCTAAGTTCCATTGCATGAGACATAGCTAATGCCCAAAGAAGAAGCATTGCTCACACTATTGCGCTGTAGTTGGACTTTAAGACTTCAGCCACTCACCCAAGTACTCACCAATAGTTAATTTCTTCAGCTGAATTGCGGTTGGTCGTGACGTAAACTGGCATTAAACCTTCAGTAAGCTCCTATACGGCAAAACAATAAACGTCTGACAAAAGGAAGAATTCATTCGCCAGAGCGATTCAGCCCAGAAAATCACTGATAAGCAACCTACTTTCAAGCATTAAAAACATCGAGCCCCAATAGGTCTCACAATCCAGTCTAGGAAGAGGTTTGTTGTTGTGCTTAAAGAACTCTTTTGATATTCTTCTTGCGAGTCTTTTTGGCGTTGTATATTACTTTTGACATCACTTTCTTGGCGCTGGAATTACATTAAACAAGTCATGCACACGCAGTTGTAATGTGTGAACACCACACATGTTGGTAATAATTCCATCTTCAGCAGTTATTACGTCTTCTATAAGTTCATCGCCGGAAACCTTAGTTACATCACATTAATCCTCATCATGGGATCAACCAAATTTTCGGGCAGAGCAAAAAACCACTTCTCATCAGCTCCCGAACTTTTAATAATTTCGCGAGGCTGTAAATTTCCTCCTCCAAAATGACAATGCAGCTTACAATGTTTTTAGCTATTGCAACAGCTGTCACTAGCTCGTGTGAATCATTTAGAACTCCGATGATAACTCGCAAATTATCCTCCACGACTGGCTGCAAATTTATTCCAATAAAATGGCGCTTTCTTCGCGTACACAAGTCTACTTTAACCGAAACCATTTTACAAGCAATCTATCATCTTTCTCTGATAAGCATCAATAGTCCATGCTCGTACGTTGGAAGCTGTAAGTATTAGGTTCAGTAGATTAACATCGGAGCAAGCATCTTTGAGTTGCCGGATTTTTAAGGGTACAAAGAGGAAGGTCATTGATGGAGACAGCTTTAGCTGCCATATCTTTGATACTTGGGCTTGTGCTTTTATATTTAACCATTGTTGCACGTTGGTTACCAACAGTCGCACTGGCTTGTTCTTTGCGATTGCGATTCGATGTCTTGATTTTTTTCTTTTCTTCTTCAACAGCTGCGATGAAGAGATTCGAATGTTTTCTTTTCAAATGACGAACTTATGGTCATAAAATGCAGAGTTCAAGAAAGTTCTAAGTCAATGAGCTCAATAAGGTCAAACTTACAGCAATAAATTGATTTTTACGTTATAATAAATTTAATTTTTGTTACTCATGTGAAGTTGAAACTTTGTGCGACGATTAATTTCAACGAAGCAAGCCTTTTGGAGATTTAGAGTAGGCCTCTGGGAAGAGTACGGTAGGATACGGAAAAAATGACACTACATTTCCGTGCCGTACCATAGTATGCCAGAAAATTCCGTACGTAATTTCGTACAGTACTTTTCTTCAAAACTTAACCATAGCGTACAGTGCCCAATCTCCCGATTATTCGAAAATCAATAATAAAATCGGTATGTTAATTTTGTGGAAGATCATTGTATTTTTAACAGGCAACATAACCGTAACACATTTCACTATTTATCTTAGCCGTCAAAATGGCAGTAGATAGTAAGTAGTGCTGAAGCCTCACCGAAGTGGTTCTAGACGAGGTTGTGACGAGACAAGCTTTTTTGAAGCGTTCACGAAAAAGAAAATAAGCATGAGAAAAATTACAAACCCTTAAAAGCTTCAATAGCTTCCGCGTCCATCATAAAGCTATAAACGTTAGGAATTGTTTTGATCGGAAGCATTTTGTTAATATCTTCCAACAAAATTTCAACCGCGTATACACAGTCAGCATTTTTTTTTTTTTTGAGAAAATTAAGAAAGAAAATTTTAGCATATTCTTAAAATCATGATGCCATTTTACTTAATAAAAGAATGAAATTTCTTGAAGTTTGGTGCTGGCTTTTGTTTAAAGCAAAAAACCGCTTTCTTCCGTTAAGAAATGCGAATTAAAAAAAAAATCTTCAATTGTGACGCCGTGATGACCTCGCCAACTCCTTAAAACACTCAACCCCAAGTGGAAATAGCAATTGTGCCAAGTTTCATGCTTGCACGCCCAGTGGTTTTGGAAGAGGCAAAGCACACGGACACGCACGTACTAAAATTCAGTTTTTAGTCTAGGTAACAGATTGTAATTCGTCGCCTATTTTAGGTATACAGCATTTAAGCTCATGGGTGTGAAACTTACAATCAGCGAAGTAATTTTTAGTGCCAGCAAAAAGATTTTATGGCCCTAGGTAAATACTACAGCTGTCAATTGTTGTTATTCCGTGGTTGATCTACATGTATAAAGAACAAAAGATCTGCAAGTCCTAATTCAATAAAAACATATAAACTTGTTCAAAATTCATCTCCGAAAAAAAAGTCTTTTTCCTTGATCTAGGAAGCAAAATTATTTGCATATAAAGCCTGTCTGAAGCTCATGTAATGCGCAGTGACATGCTAACTTTGGGTTTGCAAACTTTGACTGGTCCGCGAAATTTTCTAATCGTTTCAAATTGTCCCCTCAGCGATGCACCCACTAGTTTGGTTGATTTTGTAAATGTTTTAAGTTTTTTTGAAAAAAACTTTTTGATTTAAAAACAAAGTTTTGACGTTTTATTTAAAAAATTTTGATATACAGTAGTCCCTACTTATTTAGCCCTTAGAGGTAGACAATTTTGGGCTTATCAAGTGGGTGGGCTTATCAATCGGGGGACAAATTTTCACCACTCTCATGCGCATAAATGGGTATCGCCCATTGTACTAATGCTAAAAGTTGCTAAAAACAAAAAATCTACAGCGCACCATTTGTCATGCCAATTGATTACGGCACAAATAAACGATCTGTGATGAAGCAATTGAATTAAGAACTAGGTCAGCAGCGTAACGAATTGTAAAACCGTCGAAAGCAAGAAGAGTTGCAACATTTTTCATCCAATTTTAAGCAAATATGTTTAAAAATTGGGACTTTTTAAGCGGGATCTGAAGTTTATAAAACAGTTTTTTTACTAAAGGAATAAATGGAGTAATTCCGGACCGGACAACTTTGGGCTTTTAAGCGAGTGGGCTTATTAACTCAGAGCTAATAAGCGGTGGGCTATTGTGTTTATGGTGCACTCTAATCAACAAAAGGATTTCTCAGTTTTGAGCATTGATAACAAAAGACATATTTGGGAAGATAGACATCTAAACTTGAACACAATAAGCAGTGATAATTTCTATGGGGTTTTCAAGGTTAGAGCAAACTTGCACTGAAATTTGCAAAAACTTTTGGTTAAAACAGAGAGAGCAAATAGACCCAAGAGCTTTTTGCAAAATGGCTTCACTTATGTTAAGTAAACTGAAAAAATTGTAAATAAGCTTGTACAGAAAATATAACAAGCAGTAACCAACGCATTATTTTTATTTCTGCTCTACCAAACTATTTGCACATCTTATTGGTGTCAGCCTTTTTGGTATCGTCAGTTTGTAAATTGACCAATGATCAATGCGTACTGTAAACTATATAAAATATATGAAGAGTTGGGATAGAGACACAAATTATTATAAAAGGGAGATGCGCAGGTCTGAAAAAGTGCGGTAGCAGAATTCCAAGTATTTTTATGTTTTCTGAGACAATCTTTAATGCTTTAGTAGCAAGTGACAAAATTTTTTCCTTGGCTAAATTTATAATTTATGCCAATTGCCGATACAACTTGCTGTGGCCTAAGACTGCATTTGCAAATTGAGGTTTTCGCAACCGTGAATAAAACTTCTTACCACTTCTTACCAATAATACTTCTTACCACTTCTTACCAATAATACTCCTTACCACTATGTTTTGCTGCTTTATACAGAGTGTGAAGAGAGCGTCGCTCAGTTTGCCCTCAGTATCAAACAACGAAACTTTGTATCAAAACCTGCTCTAAATAAAGGTAAGAAATTTTATTCATGATTACGAAAATCGCTTTGTGCGAACGCAGCCCAAGTTGCAGCAGCTACTGAATCAGCTGCCCAGGCTATAGTTACAAAGAAGTATGTCACTTCATATTAAATTTTACTGGATCAAAAGAAATATCACTTGAATCTGCCTTTAGGTCTTCCAACTCCTTACCTGTTAAAAATAAGGCTTGCAGTGAGATTCGAACTCACTTTAGCTTGACACGTAATTTATATGACGGAGAGGAAAAAAACTGAAATATGTCTTTTTTTGAGTAGATTAGGTTTACAGCTGACACGTAGTGAAGAAGTTGTTGCGGACCAATAAACCTCTTTGATAAACCCTCGTCACTGGCAGAAAATTAGTCTGCTTGCTGTGTTTAATTAACGTTCAGCGAGACCAAAATTATTTAATTTATTGTGTTGGTGTGCTAAACACAATCAAATTCCTCATTTTCTCCTCGTCTTCTTGCCTCCTCTTCCGATTGAAATAATTTCATGCATTTCGCTTATAAAAAAGTTTCAATATTTCTTCTCAAATTAAACGCACAGTGATGAGCTAACCAAGATTTTGCAGCCTATTTTATGAAATTTGAACGATTAAAAACTGTGCTATTTAATACCAACAACGCTAGTAATGGTGGTAACAATGTGCCAAATCAAGCAAAATTTAGCCAATTGTAATCGTTCGTGCCATTTGTTTAATGTTTGTTACAATTTCAATTAAATCACTAAAAAAAGATAGAAGCAATTTAATCGACGGTGAACTTCGATAGTATCGTTGAAACTTCTCATTCTATTCGTAAGATGTAAATTTATTGACGGTATATAAACTTTAGAAAGTAGAAACTAAATATTTTGACTTTATTGGCTTCTAGGTACAATGCACTTTTTTCCGTACCCATCAAGTCAAAACAAAACAATTTAACTTCATTTTCACGTAATGAGCAATCATACTCTTAATTACAAGGATGCGAAGCTCAAAGCTCGATGGGCTTATTGAAATCGAAGAGGAATGCAAGATTGCATTTAGAAATTAGTTTCGAAAGAAGGCGTTGACGGTCAACTTGATGCGAAGTAGGGCTATTCACAAATAATCACGATGCATTATAAAGCTTCTCACCCATCACGTAGTAAGAAGCGACTTCCAGACAACTATAAACGGCAGTCCGACTTGTTCATGGTAGAACAACAACCATTTTGCAACGGTTGTTCATGAATGGTTCGAAACGGACTGTTGGTTTTTTCAAACCTGGTCTTGATTGGATTAGCAGTACGAGTCTGCATAACCATTTCATATCGCGCCTTCATTCCAAGGAGGAGGAAAGGTACACACCACCACCACCACAACAATAAAAACAACAACTACTACATCTCAATGATTCCAATTGGGATACGTGATAGTTGCTCTCCTTGGTTACGGCAAACCGCAGTATAAAGCTATAAAGCAGTATAAAGCTTATAGCATTTCCTCCCTCCAATCTCGCATGAAAGCAATAGCGGCAGCAAGCTAAGCTTAGGATAATCGTCAACATCTACTTCGGAGTCCCTTGCATTGCTTAGCAACCCTTCATAAAAAAATCAATGTTTGTGGAGATTCGCCAAGCAAAAATGATTGTCATCCCATGTCTATTCAAAGGGCACTTCACAGCATTCACAGAGTTTTAAAGCTACCGCTACATCGTCATTGTGTGTGTCACTAAAAATTGAAGACATTTTTTACAGTATTGGACAGTTTTGATGGTAATACTCACTTTTTAACGTAATGGACCATTTTTATGGTAATGTACTCTTTTAACAGTAATGGGTGCCTTTTACAGTAGCGAAATCAACCTCGTGCCAGTCAATTCAAGTTAAGCTCAATAATTTTAGCGTCCACTTAGCAGTTGATGAATTTGGGATCATCTTTCAGTCAAGTTGTATCAAAGGTTTTAAAAACGGCACCATAATATATTCCGCTTCACGTTCGTTGTGAGAGGTGGTGGAGTACCGGAAATAAGTACAAGTAAGCATGGAGACACGACAAATTCGCACAGTTATTGTTAAAAAAATAATTGTGGTTCAGCATCGGTTTGTAAAACATAAAGAGCAAAAATTTACTAAGAAACAGTAATCACAAAACTTACCAGCCTGTAATTCAATTGGCAATCCAAGAAAGAATCTGTTGAAGTCATCACAATCCCAATTTCCGGTTCCGTACGTACTACATTTCAGCCACAATCCTTCGTGCTGCGAATGGAGATAATTTTGTAAACTAGATTAGAGTGGTGGTCAGAATTGTCTGAACATTTAGCTAACTTAGAGAAAATTGGATCTCTTTATCCTCCACAAATTACCCTTTGCATAACTCACTGTGATAAGTCGCTAACTAGCAACGAAAGGTTGTGTTTTAAATTAAAGTGTTGTTCAGGCAATTTCCCCTGTTTCCTTACTCTGCCAGGGTAAAAAACTTTACTATTTATTATTGAAATACAACACAATGGTGCCAAAGTTAAATCTTAAAAAGAACTCTTACGTGTGAGGGAAAAATCCACACTAAAGGAAGGAAGCCTAATATGTACAGTACATATTACGCTAAACAACAGTAAAAGCAACTACAACAATACGGGCATAAGCAGCCAGGTAGAATAACAAGCAAGAGCAAAGCAGAAAATCAGCAATACGTTAGTGAAGAGACACTAACAGTCAAAACTTTTTAAGCGATTCTTGAAGGCAGCAAAAGTGGGAGTGGAAACAACACTCTCGGGTAATTTGTTCCAAATTCGTGGGGCTCTGTGCGTGAAGAAATTATTTCGTGCTCTGTACATGGTCTCCTAAACGGCTTAATTGTAAAACTGTGTCTACGCAAATTGTATCCACTATGACAAACTGAGAAAGAAATCGCTAAAATTTAAGTCAACATAACCATGAATAATTTTGTACATAAACATTAAATCAAATTCAACTCTCCGATACTCCAATGATTTTAGGTTTAGCATGTTCAAGCATGAAGTGTTGGAGTATTACAACAAAAACAAATTTTCTCGGTGAAGCGTTTCTGAACAGATTCAATCATAGAAATATCACTTTTTAGAAAGGAGAACCAAATTACTGTGTTACAGTTAAGCAGTGGTCTGATGCAAGTAACATATCCTTTGAGCAAAATCCAAACATTGATGCTACTAAAACAGTGTAAAATCTGGTGTGAACGAATAAAAGCTTTAGAGGCAACGCTACAAACAAGTTGGCGCCATTTAAGGTTGCTAGAAATAACAACACCCAGATCACACTCTGCTGACACACTAGAAATCTTTTATTGTTTACTGATTACTGCCCTTATTAGTATCAGGGTGGTGAATGATAGGTAGATGCTGACATTTGCATGAAAAGAAGGGTAAAGAGAAAAAAATATTTCTGTCACGAACAAGGAAATTTGTCTTGTGAGAATTGTTTTCATATTTGTGTAAAGTGCTGTATCATTTGTTCGCTCGGCTACTGATTGAAAAAAAAGACCTTTTTTCCTCGCAATTGGATTTGCTGTAAGTACGCCTTTATTACGTCACAATCGTGTCTGACATAATAAAATTTCAGATTGATGTAGTGATTCTAGCTTCTTAGAAGAATTTCGATAGCCGATTACATAACTAATAGGGCTTTCTTTCTTTTTTCACGTCATTTCGTTCTAGTGTTTTCTGGATTGTTTTTTCGATTTATGTATAAGGAGACGGGATTTTTTTAGTTCAAGAGTAGAGAAAAGTGTGTAGTGGGGAGAGAGAGATTGATTGACAAAGTGAAGAAGGGATATTGTTTTTTGTGATAGTAAGAGTAAGAGTAAAAGAGTAAAGAGGGGATTTTTGTGATAATTTAATGTGGATTCTGTGGACGTGGCGAGTATTAAGCAGTTATTGGTGAAATTTGTTTTGGCGGTTTCCTGATTGTGTAGTAAAGTGATTAATTCTGAGATCGTTGAACGAAGAAGCTTGAAGTCGAGAAGTATTATTTCTGTGAATACATTATTCTGTTACTAAAGCGGTTTAAGGTATTTTTTTAGTGGAAGCCAATCTTTTCCAAGTTTTATTAAGTTGCAGTCAGACCTAATTATCCGAGCGATTATCATACGTCGCCTCAATTTTAAAAGAAATTTAAGATTGAGATAGAAAATTTAAGTGCTTTACATTAATTTTAAGAGTTTGTCAAGGCCTCTATGGGTTGCTTTTTATAAATGATAATTGATACGATTCCATCCAAAAATTGACACTAGTTAAACTCTATTGCAGATCATTACTGTCAGCGAAAAAGAGTTTGGCATTGTCAGCATAAAGAAACATACCACCAACAGCGTGTTTAGGATGGCAAGACACAGTCAAATTATTAATAAAGATTAAAAACAAAAGAGGTCCAAGCACATTGCCTTCCCGAACACCACTAGTGACTGGTAAAAAAGATGATAATGCATTATTAATACAAACACATTGGCATCTGTCTGTGATGAAAGCACGTGTCCAGTTAAAAGTGTTGTTTGCAAAACCACACGATTTCAAGACAGAAAGCAATTTTGTATGTGACACAGTATCGAATGCCTTGGAAATGTCAGCAAAAACAATATGAATGTTTATGCCAATGGCATTGGTAAAGCACAAACGGGTCTATAGCGCTGACTTGGTTTGTCCTGCTTTCGGAGGTTAATATACAGGGTGTCCATAAAGCCCATGTGCACTTCAAAAGATTTATAACTTTATTTGTATTTGCGATAGAAATAATCTGTAAAAAGTGTTATAAAGTTTCATCAACCTAGTTTTAAGTGCAGTTACAGAATGATTCTTTATCACAAAATTAGAAACAGTGTTTTAACTGATACAGCGTTTCGACAAAATGGAGCTCCTTGCCACTTTGCTCTGCATATTAGACAGTTTATAAATCTAGAATTTCCTAACTGATGAATTGAAAGGGGCGGACCATTTTCTTGGCCTCCGCGTTTGCCAGATTTCACTCCATTAGATTTTTTTATGAGAACATGTAAAAGCAATTGTGTGTGCAACCAAACCTAGTTCATTTGAAGATTTGAAAGTTAGAATTAATGTGATTTTAGGCATTACTCTTAATCAATTGACAAATCATTTGCGTGATCTGCAAAATCATATTACCCTTTGTATTGCAATGATGGAGGACGTTTGAAAACTTACAAATGAAATTTCATTAAGACCTTAAAAAATCTAGATTTTCTTCTTTCTAATTCTTTTTACAGATTCTTTTTTACAGATTATTTTTATCGCAGATACAAATAAAGTTATAAATTTTTTAAAGTGCACACGGACTTTATGGACACCCTGTATACATATAGCTGGCCAACTAGTTAGGTAACGTGTTTTCTCGAAAGCACGTGAGTTCGACTTTGACATTGCCCGAACTTCATTTTTAAGGTGAATTGCTGTTGAAAGATGTTTCTTTCCTTTTTTCTAATCCTTGGGACAAGGGAAGTAGTGTTGCGGTTACACGTAGGAACGGCCTTTCCACACTGTTTCACACTAGCCTGACTGGAATATGTACATTTCTGCTCTATGCTTTCCACAGTAATTGTGCGTTTCCCCACTTCTTTTTTTACCACTGCATTCCTGCTTGGGGTGGAACATTCAGGTTTGCACTGCCTTGCTAATAAAGCAGTAGAGACAAGCAGTCGTGCATAATAAACCAAAGTGTTAGTCCCAAGATTTAAGGAGGACTGACATCAGTGGATGCTTAATAATGGTCATGCTGGGTGAGGAAATGTAATATCTAATTCTGTGAAAAACGCAGTCTCAAGTTATCAAATCACAGTTGAGAGTTTTTGATATTTCCCACAAACACAGGTCTATGCTTACCCTATATATGTTATCCCGTATTGTGTCTTCGGGGTCGTTGACTTTCCAGTAAGGCAGAGTTACGCAACAAATGTTCAAAACAGTCCCAACAAGAAGAAGCATCAAGCAAACAGACTGAATGCCAGACATTGTGGAACCTAAAAATCTAAAATCAATAAAACCTGCAAAAAATATTAAATTGTCGGAAGTATAAAAAGAAAGATGGAGAGAGTGATTTATTCGAGAAAACAACGGTTTATAAAGCTAGATTGTAATCAAACATAGCAAACAACCTGGGCGTGAAAAAACTTTTTCAATTGCAGTGTGTGTGTGTGTGTGTGTGTGTGTGTGTGTGTGTGTTTACCCCTCCTCTTCCTCGGGATGGAGGTACGACATGAAAGGTAATTCAGGTTCATTCCCTCAACCTAATTGGTATTAGGCTAGGGGAAGATGGCAGCCCATTTCGAACCAGTCTTGAGTGACTGGTAGCCCCACCACCAACAAGGCGGACTGCCACTGGTGGGTACCCAAGAGTAGTCTGACATGCTGGGTTAGCAACTTCACAATTATAATCCGGTGAAGTACGGGTGGGGCCACCTGTCTGCCACATAAAGGTAAAGGCGTCCCGTTAAGTGCCTTGCCCAAGGACACAACAAGCAAGCTTGCCGGCTTGTTCTCCACACTATCCCTTTTTTATGCTGAGCGCCAAGCAGGGAAGCTGTGAATACCATTTTTTAAAGTCTTTTGGTATGACTCGAGTTAGGGAATGAACCTCAGGTCTACCGACTACAATGTGGACGCTCTAACCACTGCACCATCGCGCCGGTGCTGCACCATCAATTGCAGTAGCTCACGTTATCTGCGATTCTTAAAGAAGTTGGGATTCAATCGTGAGAGGGCGGACCAAGACAAGAGAAATCATGAAGCAATATACGTTACAAGTAGTAATAATTTTACAACGTTTTGTGATGGCTCCATTATTAGCCTTATGACGGTTTACACTAACCGCTGATCAAACAAATTTTCAGCCACAAGTGAATTGTTTAAAATGCAATTGAAATTATTTTTGCTGCTCTCCGGTGTTTTTGATTGTTTTTGTCAAATTCTAAGAAAATCTATTTTTTTTGTGTTTCATGCAATCATTGCAATAGGTGTGGTACTAGACTTTGATAGTTCTGTACTTCTATAACAACCTAGCTTTCGACTAAAAACTTTCGTAAAACACTCAGCTTCGTTTAACCCTTTGACGGATACTGGGTCATATATGACCCACAATTGTTAATTGTTATGGCATTATGATGTAATAACCACTTTTGTAAAATCCATTATTTTCCCATTGCTACCAACAATTATGGAATTGTTTCAAATTTTATCAATTAGAATCTTATGATCCTTAAAGGGTTAAAAACTTAATTACAATATAAAAATACCGGTACTAAAAAATTTACAATACCTAATTTTAACAAAGTGCTGCTTGCTAAGTACTTACAAAATACCTCAGAGCTAAAACCAAACAATGTTTGTTGGACTACGCAACTATTACCTCATTGGTTTAAAAATCCAAAAATAGAAACGAGCCAGTCAAGATGATTACCTAATTATAAACTTTCTGGCTTCCACGAAAAAGAGCTAATAAAACGATGTCGTCATTTACAACTTCAAACATAACATCGCAGAGTTCAAGTCGTCAGGGCACGGCGGCACTTCCTTTGCGGTTCTTCCTACAGTTGCTCAAACAACACTATATCGACATTATAATTAGAAAAGAGGAAAAGCTGTGGCAGTTTTTACGTCAAAACTTCCCCTAAAAAAACTAGACTACAAAGTGTTTTAAAAATAATTGCTTTGCATGAAAGGAGGGGTCAAGCGAAAAAATTATTTCCAAAAGTGCTTTACATTAATTTTGAGTTTGTCAAGGCCTCTATGGGTTGCTTTTTGTAAATGTCATTGGTTGTTAGCGCACAGGTAAATAAAGTCAGAATCAAGGCAACGTCAGTAATCAAATTTTGCCACTTGTCTTTTTTTGTTTAGAAGAAGATAAACATTTTGCACAACCGACAATTACTACCATAAACAGACTGCAAGGTCTAATATCTGCGACCAACAACAAAACAATTAAGAATGTTTACTGAAGTAAAGGAAGCCTTTGAAGATAAATACAGATCTAACCGCAGGATGTTATTTGGTCGTTAAGTTAAGAATTTTTTTGATTTATCACTTACTAAAAGAACCAGTAAATAGTGATTCTCAGTTTGTTCTTGTTTTTTTTGGGGAAAAAGGGGGCTTGCTTTCTGAAATTGTGGCTTAGTTTGTAAATAGCGGTTTGAAATCAAATTTTTAATAATTGTTAATTATCAGTACCACCTTTTGTAATTTTTGCAAAAGTGTCTTTCAAGTTGCATAAAAGATTACGTACTTTTTTAGTTTGGACCCCCAGATTTTCGAATAATTTAAGGCGTTACACCAAGACACCCGCGACCATGATGGGCGTCTGACGTGTTGTCACGTGACTGTAGCTGAGCTGTCGAAAAAAAAATCGTGGAAAAAAGCGCGCGCAAAGGAAAAACTTTGCTTAGGTTGAGCAAACAAATGTTTGTAAATAGTGACAGCAAGGGGGAAAGCTCGTGGATTATTGTCGCTTATCTTCTTCATGATACGTAATCGATTCAATATCGAACAGCAGAGCTGGCACAATCGCGACGTTAATTGTCCTAATTATCTACGTCATATAAGTAGAGCTCTTTAGAACAAAGGAATTATTTTCGATCGCGCGAGATCATCGTTACTGCAGTAAAAAACAATGTAAATAAAATTTACACATGAATGCCTAAAACCAGTCACAGCACGGTTTTGAATTTTTGTTTGATATTCGCCACAAGCTTTTTGTAACATGCCATCTTTAACGGTTTGGGGTCAAGTGGGGAAAGGAAATCTCGCAGCCCCCGCGTCAAAAGTTCTTTTTGAAGTTTTACACAACCAATGAATCTGCTGACAAACCACTTTTTAAACTTTCTCTTATATCTACGAGGGGGGTAATCGCTTCTGTTAATACGCTTTCATTTTGTTTTCCTGCTCGTTTTTGATCACTAACTGTGATAATGCCTTAATTTTTCGAAAATGCGCATCAAAAGTAAGAGCACGTGGCTTAAAATTTTGGGAACTATTTTTATAGTTGAGATAGCCTCAAATTTCTAGTCTGAAATTAGAAAATGTACAATGTAGTAGGTCGAATAACTAGCTCTATGTCTCATTACTCACGATAATCTGACTATACTTGCAAATTTCAAACTCCTGACGAAGTTCGTTTCAGCAACTGTGAAAATTAGAAGTCAAAACTAACTCCCCAAACGTCAACAACCAGCTTCAATTTTACGACGCTTTTCCATTATTAACCTGCGAGCCAGCACATACACTGAGTCGCTCTCCACATGACGCCCTCTTTGTTCCAAACTGTGAAGCAACCATTTTTTCGCGCGTTGATCGGCTCGATTCTAAATTGCTTTCAGCTGAAACTCGTTTTTTACCGACTCGCCGCAGGCAACAGATAGGCCTGCTACTGGTTTTAATTGTCTCCTGCTATTGTGATTCACAATTTCAAAATCATCATGACCGATGATGTGATCATCAACTTTTATTTTATAACGTCAGTGGAATTGAGGCAGTCATGGCAGCGCAATCACAGCCCCAAGCGCCATCCACCAGTAAAACGTCAAAACTGTCGGTTGGATATTTGCCTAACGATTGAAAACTATTTGGATCATTAAAATTTGGAAGAAACGCTTTTCCTTTCTGAAAGCAAAAAAATTACGTGATACATATCGGACAGTTTTGGAAATGACGTAGTAGCAAAGAGAAGGGAATGGCAAAAAACATCAGCTTTGGACATCTATTTAGTCGCCCTCCAGCCCTCAGCTTTTAACCCTTTGAAGATCATAAGTATCTAATTCATAAAATTTGAGACAATTAATTTATTGTTTGGAAACAACAAAATTACAATGAATTTCAGAAAAATGGTTGTTACATGATATAACAATTAACAATCATGTAACATATGTATTACATTATCCCTCAAAGGGTTAAGAAAAACGCTTTTCCTTACAGTATTGTCTTCCGATCGTGAAGCATTGCGAGATGTGCCAAGTGTGAAATTTATCATCAAAAGGCTGCTGGTTGAGCGTCCAAAGCGATGTGTTGCACTAGACATGAACAAACCAAATCGGCATTTGCATATGAATACTCATGCTTCGGGTTCAAACCGCGGCTTGCACTGGATGCCAAATGTACTTCTGGTTTGTGAATCAAAGACCGCAAAGTTACTCCGCAATCTCTCAAATTTTCTGTTCCTCTTGGATCTATGAAGACGAACACTTCAAAACAATTTTCATTAAATTCATGCTACAACATTGTTATGCTAAAACCCTTTTCTGGGTTACAGCGCTTCTGGAACAATGCCAAACAGAAAGCTTTCCGTCCAGGGGCTAGTTGCTGGCTGTACTGCATATGTGTGTGTGTGTTTTATTAGTAAAACTGCTAAAGTGTTTTTGGTCTTTATGGCAAGAAAAGCTAACTTTGACTTTTCTTTTAGGGTTCGTTATGGTTATGTGTTTAAACTTTGCGACGGTAAGCTACAAGAAAAGAAAAGCACAGTAGTTGCTGTTGCAGTCATAGTGCGGCCCAATATTGCGGTTTAGTGCTTTTCTCAAAAGCAGAATAAACTAAAGCCCGTACCGGCTTTGGAATTGAAATTTGATGAAGTTCATAACATTGTGGATATGAAACGAAACCATCAACTCATTGGAAGTTATCGGATTATTAATCGGATTCCATAATTAGGCCAAATGAAACTTTTTCTTAAAATGCAAATACCTTATTTATTACCTTGCTAATGGTCCTAAATGCATCTAGACTTTATACCGCACACTCATAAGTATTTCTTGCATAAGATTCATTCGGTTTTTCTCCAAAATTTTAGCCTCTGGATTATGTTTTGTTTAAGGGGCTCAAATCACGTCACTTGTCCCTACTACATTGTGAGGTGAAAAGGCAGGAATCGCATATGAACCGGTTATAGTTAAAACGATTTTATAATTTTACGGCGGGAGATTAAATTTGCAAATCTTACGGTGGTTTATCATTTATGAAAAAATGGACAGGTGATCAATATAAAATCAAGTTTAGAATAGGGTTTGTTTGCTCTTCTATAGAATTTTACACAGTCCCTGTTTTTTAAAACGCTATTCTTTCATTATGCAAAATTACATATTTCTGGATTACACTGACTAAATCAGGGACATAACCACAAAAACTTTGAAAGGAAATCGACTCTTTAATTGCCATGACAACTTCACATATCTTTTCACTCTTTCATCATATTTTTCATTTAAAGTTCATATAGGCGGCAGAAAGCGCCTCGTATTAGATCATAGCTGTGAGCCATTTGCTTTTACACTTACTATGTGAATCATTCGATTTTAAAAAGTGATCAAATTAAGGTTTCGATTTCTAAATGCGATTGCAAAATCTTTTAATCACTTTAGAATTAGATCAAAGATCAAAGATAATTCAATGCTTGAATAAGTGTGATACTCCAAAAATTTGCCTTACAACAGCTTCTCTCAAAGCATAAGTAGCAACCCAAAGGTAGATCATAAAGACTTGAGAAAGTTTTGCGTACAATCTGTACGTGTTTATGTGCATTGTTGATATGCATGTTTATATACTTTTCATGGATCAAAATCATTATGCAAACTGCATTTTTAACTATTCTGGGCTGCAGAAAAAACAGTTTCAGTTGATAAGAAATGGCAGTTTTTGAACCTCACTAAGCAAATTTTGTGCAGCTATTAGTTTTATTCACCACATTTTCTCTGTTGCTGTGAGTGAAGAAAAAAATCTGTATACGATACTTGAAAAAACCTGTAATTGATATAAATCGAAAAAAGAATTATATTCAAGTCTACGTTAAATACAGTAAACAAGAGGCAAGATCCTAAGTTGAAGAATATTCGGTCGCCATTTTTACAAGAAGAAAGCAAAGGCGTGGAATACCTTCAAGATGATATTTTTTTAAGATTACATGGAAATTTCGCATTGATGTTGTTGATAGACCATCCTTTTCGCAGCTGATCGATCTGTATTTAATACACTTGCCACCGTCATAACAAAATCGTAAAAATGACATTTAGCAATCGTTGTAATGCGAAGAGAGAAATTTGAAATCGAATTCACTTGTTCGAGATTGAAATATTGTGTCCTAGAGCAAAAAATCGTTGGATTTTGACAAGCACCCAAAAAATACGTGGTGAATTGAAGCATATCCAATTTACACCTTTCATTTATCGGTACGGTCATAAGCGTCAATTTTTTCTTGAAAGAGGCAAATAGCAGGGGGCTAGAATTTTTATGTAAACTTTGTTTTCTATTTTTTACTGCTTTCAAACACAACAAAAATGCTTTATGCTTAAATGATTGTTACCTTTTACGATTATGATAAGAATTCGATATTTCAAATAACATTATCTTAATGAAAAAAACAAACAGCATGGACGCATAAAGGGTAGAGACGCAGAATGTAATTGTGATTGCAAAAGTTTGCCTTTTGTTACGCATCACAAATTGCTTTGATAACGTGTGATAATTGTTAACTCGATTGCTCTGGAGTTTTCTTTTCGCTTATACAGCGTGAGGGTAAAATTGCGACAAAACAATTTTGCGCTGTTATATTTCGGAACTGTTTTAGCTACTGTGCATGCATTTAACTTTTATTATAGTTATCAAAACGCCGTGGGGGCCAGACATATGTCGCCCTCTTGGGTGTTAGACCCGAGGGGGCGCCGCCCTCCTGCCCCCGCCGGATCGACGCCTATGGGTACGGTATGCTTTTTTATATTTTGTAAAACCTTTCTCTTTTACCTCGGTGTGGAGCTATATTTTGCGAATGTGTTGCCTATAAAACAACTAGATGAAAGTAGAAAAGCCATTGCTTCAGCAAACTTTTGCTTCACCCTTTTGCAATAACCTTGTTACAGCATTAAAAAATTCAATTGTTTTTATGACTTGAAATCAAGTTATTTTTATTGGGATTTTCAAAAAAATTCAACTCAGTAGCTCTTTTGTTTTTTGTTTTTACCCCGATTGAAATCTGCAATTTGACAGAAAGATTTTGGGTTGAAAACTTGACAGCTGCCTTGATAAAGTAGTTTTTACTACATAACAACTCTTCCCGTCTACAAAATTTTATCATTATTTTTATCAAGAGTTAGTGATGCTTTAACTTGGATTTTTTAGCACCTTAGCGAGCTAAAATAATAACATTCAAGTACAGTTATTGAATTTAGGAAGAATTAATTTTGATTGGTGTCAGTATGAAGCTTAATAAAGCGATATCATTCTGTATAATTCGTTACTGCTCATTACATACGGATTGTTAAATTACATTGAACCCAGTAATCGCTCAGTTCCGGTGCATCTAATTTTGTCGTGTTTTAATTACTTATTGTGTGACGAACACAGGTAAAGTTATTGTTACGTCACAAAATGAATTGCGATTGCATGCCGCCCGCTAATCACGAAAAGTGGTGGTCACGTGACTTAGAAACTGCTTAATTAGGAGTTGTTTTAAAGTAGGGATTCTCTATTTTTTTCGTCTACTTACCACGTGAAAGTTTTTCCTGTCGCTGCATCCAACAAACGCCCAATCAAAAAGAATGGTTCGGCGCGATGGTGCAGTGGTTAGGGCGTACTCTTCGCAGTCGATGGACCTGGGTTTAATTCCCTCGTCAGATCGTACCGAAAACTTTAAAAATGACATTCACAGCTTCCCAGATTGACGCTCAGCATGACAGAGCTAGCGTGGAAAAAAAGCCGGCAAGTTCACTTGTTGAATATTTACGTCAAACACTTAACGCAATATTTCCATCTTTATGTGGCAGACAGGTGGTTGGGCCAAGCAGTCTACCAGTCGTGTTGATCCAGTCAGACAAACAGCAAAGTATCAAGTAACTAAGTAACTAGCAAACAGCGCGAGCTCATATGCATGATTGAATGAAAAAGAAGGGGACTGCAATACTTTCAAGTCAGCCATATCCTTATAACCATACTCCCAACAACAATATTTGGAAAATCAACTTAACATCTGTTCGCAGAAACACTAAATGAAAATATGTTTCTAAAAATCATCAGATTGAAGCCTACAATATTTGATTATGTGTGTAACCACCAAAAATATGTTTAGATAGTGGTGGCGCTGTTGTTGTGGTCGTCGTTTCAGTGGCGAAGCAGAGAAAAGTAAATTTCAATTTTTGTTGGCTTTTTTAACAAAGGAGAGAAAGCAAGTTTTCGAATTTTATGGACATTCAAAAAAAGCAAGAAAATGCAAGTTTTACAATTTTGTAAATAATTTTCTAAAAAGCAGGATAAAGCGAATCTCACTTTTTAATAGGTGCAGTGCCAGATGCGATAGCCAGGTTTCTGATTCAAATTTAGTTTGTCGTAGTAAATTAAATCACGCATGATTCAGCGCATGTCGTCTTGATCTTCATATTTTTTCGTTCGCTGCATTTTGTGTTTTGGTTTCTGTCGTGCTTCTTCTAGTCGAAAATAAATAAATTATTTACATATAACATAGGCGTTTGTAACGTATAGCATAAATTATAAACGTTTGAATTGAACTGTCAACTCCGAAAATGCCCAATACTTTTGTTACATTCAGTTGTGAAAGTAGATTAATTATTTTTCCGGAACTACAGCCTAACTTATGCTATCGACAGTACAAATCGACAGTACAAATCAAGGCTCACTATACTAAGCCTCAAGCCAGCCTATCTGACTTATCCCTACGCTCATAACATATTTTGAAATGAAATAGGAACAAACTCAAAACAATTCATCAATATACTTTCCACAAAAGTTGCGAGTTACAGCGAGCGATGTGGTTGGTTGATTTCGCTGCTCTATTTTCTTTTTTCGGTTTTTTTTCAAATGCGGCTGGGAGCAAATGTTTGATGCAAAGGAGCCACAGTGCTAGTTGCAGGTCAGATTAGAGGCATTTTTTTGCAGTCACCATTTTCCTGCAATCAGTTACCATATTGTTTGGGACGTTAAGAGGCTGACCCGGGTCTGCACTACAGTTTGGCGGCCGTTATTGGCGCTTCCTTGTCTTTGCATTTGTTCGTAGATAGGCTTCTAAAAATCAATAGCTTTGCCCCTCGATCTGAGATGAAATCAATGGGGGAATTTTGTGACTCGAGGGGTAAAAAATTAAATTTGTCCGCAGGTTAATCGATATTTTTATGAAACTTGTTTGTTGTTGCTATAATATTTCTATGGAGTATTTAACTTTAAACATATAAAGCGATATTAATCCAAAAATAGAACAGAATAGAACATTGCTTTTATTTCTAAACAGACCTTTTTCCTTATTAGGGCTAGATATAGTCTATGAAAGTTTTCACAGTAAAGGCGATAATAAAAAGAGCACGGGTTCGCCAAATTGATTCAGCATTCTAACTTCAGTACTTGCCAATAAAAATAATTATTTTAAGAACTTTAGCTACTTTTCGCAGCTTAATTGGTCTATCGTGTAAACGTTTGACAACCTCTTCTGAACTAATTATTACAGTACTTTCAATTCAAATCTGTAATTCTGTAACAAAGTAGTTATACTTAAGTAAACTACTTAAGTAGGTTTTTCAGTAACGAGCTGCTTACTAGGGTAATTTCATTTTTTATTACAGTAACTTGCATTTCACATGAGTAGATCATGTCGGAAAAATCCTACTTACCGGTAAGTAGTTATAAGTTTCACTTTACTAGATGGTAACATTTGATGTTTGTTGAATTAGAGTGGGATATGCTAGCATAGTGAACAGGTGTAAGTTAACGTCTATTAACTACAAAAGCTTCATTGAACTTTTAGTTTTGGCTCAAATTATTGAGACCAAATTTTAGATCAGCTTACTTGTGCCTCATTATAACAAGCGTATATAGGAATGAAGAAAACAATTAGCCTTTGTTGTCACTCCCCCCCCCCTGCGTCCAACAGAAATCTCATTATGCTAATGTTTACTACAAATGTACAATAATTTCTTCAGAACGAAATTGATTTTTGAGAGAACATGTATGGCGAAGGATTTTGTTGCTAATTACCATTAAAGGCGCATCCAGGAAAAAGGGGCCAATACACTCTCCCTCTCAGCCATATTTTTAAGACTCTACTCTCAACAACTCTGCCTTGAATACTACAGAAACATCTGTAGTTTGAACTCAATAAAATATTTCTTTAACAATTGTGTAAAATTTTTCAGAGATTAATAGTTTCTGGGCTGGACTTCTTTCTTCTGATCATAAAAGTTTTTGTTGTGTGACCACATGGTATTCGGTATTCATCAATTTAGTTCATTACAATTGCTTTTAATATTAGCGGTAGTTGCCACAATACAAAACCAAAATTTAGTTGATACAACACCTTGAACGTGACCAAAGAAGTACTTGCGTACATTGCCGAGAAAGAGCTGGCATATCACTGGCAGTGCGTGTATCTGTTCAAATCTAAATTGCGTCAAGAAATTTCTAATATTGTGGCAATGCTTTTGTTTAATTGTATAGTGATTCAGAAGATGCTTCTGAAGCTTCTGAATCACCATACAAGAAGTCCTCCCTGCAGGCACGTTATTCACAAAAAAATCTCTAAGTTATTTTTCAGTGAACGGTCTTTCCATTAATGGCTATCATTAGCAAAAAGCTTTCGTTATTTTGAAAATTTGAGATTATATTTTTCAAAGTCCCTTTGAGTAACAAGAATTTTAGGACGTCACGAATTTTTT
This sequence comes from Trididemnum clinides, assembly GCA_963675345.1. Lineage (NCBI taxonomy): Eukaryota > Metazoa > Chordata > Ascidiacea > Aplousobranchia > Didemnidae > Trididemnum > Trididemnum clinides. The sequence goes on along the minus strand of OY776290.1, from coordinate 33,758,577 downwards.
ATTGATTTTTGGATTATCAAACGTGGAAATTTTTCTTCCTACCTTTAGTCAGCCAAACGAAGATCAGAGCAATAGTTTATTGATCTTACAAAAAGCACAGTAAAGAATTGTTGCTGGAACTAAGGAATTCAGCAAACCAAAAACACCGCTGCTTTTCATCCCCCCCTCACAAGAATTTGATTAGGGCAAACAAACTCAAACACAATAATTTAAAAATTATTTTTGTGTGGTTGTGCTGTTGTTGTTTTGCCCTAATGAAGTCTCGAGAAAAAACTTCAGCGTTTTTTGTTAGCTCTATTTATTGCAATTATGTTCAATAAATATCTGTTTTTCATCCTTCTTTGGCTGACTAAATACTGACTTCAATCGTCAGAGGGACAGCAAGAAGGCATCTAGGTGCTGATGTGTACCACATAGCCACGCTACTTTAAAAAAATGAAAAAATAATTTGGAGAAACTCATAAATTTGATCCAAAAACGGGCAAACACCTTTACTTTACTTTTTTGAAACAAAAGCCATTATACATGGTGATTCAAAAGTTGCCACACGCAAAAAAAACAACATATTTTGTCAGTATATTTTTTACTTTGTTGTTTTTTATCTTGAAAATTAGATTTATCTATTTAGATATTTATTAAAATGCCTTTGACAAAGTAACGAAGAATTGAGATCATAATGTTGGCCATGTCTGGCAGTAGAGTCTGTTACATAAATAAATGTTTTATTATAAAAAAAAGTTATGTATCGGGACTTTCGAGTCACCCTGCAGTTTAAATCAACTTCCTCCTCCTCTTGCTGGCGCACAGAGAAATTTTGAAAAAAAAATTTTCAGAATTGTGATTTTAAATGGGAGTCTTGCAGTAAAATTTCCATTATGAAATTCTTTTTTAAGTTACAGACACAAATTGAATTTATTTTTGCTTTGTTCAAGACCAAACAAATAGGCAGAGAGGTCATTGCTCACCTCTTAAATGCGCTATAGTGTCATTCATCTACTGCAGTGATTCCCAAAGTGGGTTCCGCGGAACCGTTGGGTTTCACAAAGAAAGCTCAGGAGTTCCGTGAAGCTACATTCGTAAAGAATTCCGCAGTAAAATTTGAACGTAGCTGCCAGTTTGAGAACCGCTCATCTGCCCTATAGGCACTAAAGTCATTCAATTGCAGGCTAGATCATAATCATATATTTCTTGTTACAGATAAAATCTTCTCATGACAGTTTTAATTAATACTGATTCTCACCCTAGTAAAATTGTAAGACCTCTTTCTACATCAACCACACATAGCTGCTGGAGACCTACATTTATAATTCATGTTGTTTTTGTGCTGTTAGCGATTCTAAGAAATAATATCTAGGACAACCAATTCTATGAAGTTCTCATTGTCTACTTCCACGTGATCGCGTGAGAATCTCGTAGATTTGCAGCACTATAAAACTGCGGCACCTCAATCATTTTAGGTCTTTTCCAAAATCAAAAATATGATCGAAGTGTGAATCTCTGCTGTAAAACTCGAATGATTTCGGGAAGTCGCATACTGTCAGTAAGTTTATTTATCATAAGCTACCGAATTCATTGTTAACAACGAGTGCTTATTGTTACCTTATCATGTAATTCTTACTAATTAATTTGTAACCAAATCAGAACTATAATGATAGTACCAGTGATAATGACATACATCTACGGTGGCAAATCTCGCTAAATCTCAGTTAAAAAGAACATAAGCATGACTGTGTATAAAGCAAAGTGTTTCTCTACAATTCTCTCGCATAATTATTATTTATCATCTTAGTGTTAAAGCTTAATGCCATCTCTATCTGCTACTTTAATCATTCTACTCTACTATATTTTGCATTTAAATTAAGCGTGAGGTTTGACTATTTGCTTGTAATTGTTTGGTTATTCTAGAAAACCTGTCGCAGTATCAACGCCATTCGACATGATCAATCGAATTGTTTCGCGTTTGAATTAAATTTGATTTCATCATCAGGAGCGCTTTTGATGTCGGGATTGAGTTTGCGCTGTGCGCTAAGACTTTTCCCTCAAACTATATTACTGGGATAACAGCAGACACATTTCTAATTTACAATATTAATTCAATTTAACGTCTTTTCTCATTTTTTTAATGTCTTACAAACGTTCGCTCATTTTGCGCGCTATTTCTCTATTCGCCGTCGCTGACTTTCTTTTGAACTCCTACTTTTTTATGATTTTCATTGATTGAGGTACAATAAAAAAATTTGCTCAAAAATGATCACCAGCATCATACGGTACCATACAGCAACCTATTACATCATGTCAATAACCCGCGACCGGTTTCGACCTTATTGGGTCTCATCAGGCGGGTGTAAAAAACACTCAATAATAAACATGCTTAAAAAACACAAATTTGCCAATGGGTGCAAAAAAAATGCAATACAAAACAATATGATACAGCAATACCTATATCATGGGGGTCACATTCAAGTACACACACACATGACATGGACAACAAGTCACATCGGTAAGCCGTAATAGGGGTGCAGGATCATTGTCAAGACTTATCATTAATACATGAGTTGCTAGTTGCTAGCCAGCAATTTTCAAGGCAATCTCCTATCAAGAGGGATCTGACTTCAGCATCAAAGTACAATAGAAAAATTTGCTCAAAAATGATCACCAGTATCATGCGGTAGACCCAATAAGGTCGAAACCGGTCGCGGGTTATTGACATGATGTAATAGATTGCTGTATGGTACCGTATGATGCTGGTGATTATTTTTGAGCAAATTTTTCTATTGTACTTTGATGCTGGAGGCAGATCCCTCTTGATAGGAGATTGCCTTGAAAATTGCTGGCTAGCAAACTAGCAACTCATGTATTAATTGATTGAGGCAAATGCCATTTTTTTCAGATTGACAAATCAACTCAATACTATAGCTTACACGCCATCTCAAAGCCAACACTTAGCTGTTCTCAGAGCAGCAATTACGCAAGATTTATTAGAATTTAAAGTGTCAATTAAAATTGCGCTCATTATAGGAAGACCTAATTATTGTCTAATAAATGTTAATTCCTTCTTTCAGGTTTTAGCTAATGTGCCTTATATACAATTGATGTCTGACAGAGTAAAACTTTACAAATGATATGACAGGCCTTGACTCATTAGATTATATGCATGACGTAATGCTTTTCAACAAGGTTTCATGGACCCGTAGTGATTCACGTACAAATTTTGAGTGGTTCACAGAGCATTTTTGAAGGATAAGCCGCATATGGGCCTTACAGTTAAGACAAATGTAAACTTTCGCGGATTACTACAGGAATTATGGAAATTTATTTTAAAGTGCGACTAAACCATTTGATGAAAAAAGTTTTATGGAGCTCTTATTCGATAAATAATGGTCTCTTGAAATTAAAAAGATATTTCCGGTGATGATTTCTCAAACTCCATCAATTCACTTTTCCTTGAGACCAACAAGGTCGAGTTTGATGCTTTTTACGCCAAAGCAGATGTTGTAGAGAAGTTTATGTAGGCGGACAAGAGGACCTATGGCGGTATGGTCTAGACTCTAGAGTACAAACCAGTCGACTCCCCAAAGTTTTTATGCGAGCACATAGCACGTTAACTTGTGTACAGACCAACAGCCGCTTTGAATGTGAAATCCCTACTACCAGAACGGCACAGTTTCTTGACAATTACAGCATCCAACCAAAAAGTACAGTTCGCTAAGTGTCTTGTCCAATGTCTACGCGATAATAATACTCAGCATGGCAAAAATATCGGAAAACATTGTGCCAAGGAATCTTAGCGAGTGTCTTTCGACAGAGAGCCTAGCCCAGGGGTTTCCTAACTGTCAACCCAATGGAAATTTGTAAATTCATCGGAGGGGATTCGTGCACCGTTTTTCGCAGTGGGATCGATTTCGCTAAAAATTATCCTAACAGATGCGTGCTCAATCCAGGCGCGGGGGCTCTGCTAATCAATTCATTGCAAATTCTTTGTTGAAATATAAAATTTGGGAGCCCATGGTCAAAACGCTTTCTTATTATGACATCATGAAATAAGATCCACAATTTATCATATTCGATAAATTTTGCTTATCATTACAGCGATTTTTCTGTAACCTAAAAAACTTTTAAAAGTGAATATATTTTTGTTTAAAGTAAATTTATTGACTTTATTCAACGAAATCAAAAATAAACAAAAAATAGAGCAAATCCATTTAAACAGAATCCAAAGTTTGTTTGATTGGCACTTAAATCATTATGCACACACTTGCTAGGCACACTAAATCACCGGTACTGCAATAATAAAAAAATAGTCTTCCCACCATCACCAGTTCTAAAAGTCGTACCAAGAGTCTTGGCCGCATAAAACATGTTTGTTAATCATTTTTTTATGGAGTAAAAACAATAAATATGTACGAGAATTATGCTAAAAACATATCGAAATAAAAATTGACGAAACAAATAAAAATTTATCAAAAATCAGAAAAAGTAACTTCATAATTGTGTTAATACTGACCCTACTACTGTAAAATTTTATTTCCACACTTGCTTTATTATTCTCTACGAGCAAAAAAGTAACTTTATTGACCTTAAATCGCCCTACTTATCACCACGTAAACAGACTATGATTCTTGCGATATACAAGGAATATTGATTGTCTTCCTGCAAGAGTTTTTACGTGTAAAGTGCAGCATAACTGATACAAATTTGAACAAGATGCAGCCTACACAAATCATTCCTAATTTGAAGCCAACTGATACATCCTATTTTTAAGATAAAAAAATACATTCTAACACAGTAAAAAGCTTGCTTAGGCACTAAAAACTTTAAATTCAAGTCTTCGCTTGATAATTGTAAATGGATGTAGATTCTTCCTTCATTGATTGGTTTTATGCGATGTCATCACATGAAGCTCATGGCATTACTATCAAAGAATCTATGATGTCAGTAGCGTACGGAGGAGGCTCCTATGCGCGCACCCCCTTCCTCAGGTCCTCCTCAGAAAAGCGCTAAATGTTTTTTCTGCTCATGAGGTTGCAGCGGTACAAAATAATTAAGTCCCCTGATATAGCACCGAGAATAGTGATCTCGAAAAAAGAGCTCTTCACCGCGACACTCCAGTGAAATTTACAAAAAGTCATTTTTGCGCCCCGTTTCAACAAATTTTTGCGCACGCCTCCGTATGATGCAGATCGCAAATAACGTAAGGATTCCCCCAACAATCATTAACTGCTTGCAAATGATCTAAGATACAAATATTCTCCACAAACAAACCAACAATGAAAAACAAATTGCTTTAATTACAATCTACAATCTGATAAAAAAACAGCTTTACTGTTTTTTATCAGAACTATTTTCAAGTTATTTTGTGTTTTCGTTCAACGAAAGTTTTAATGCTATAAATATTTATGTATAGATCCTGATGAGGGCAATATGCAGCGCCGAAAACGTTTGAATTGTATCATTATGTTCAACGGTGTATTGCTAATAGCAATAATAGCAACTTGGATACCAAAAGTCACCTCTCTACCGAAATTGTATAATCTACAATCAGTAGCGAAAATGATTAGTTTTCTTGCCAAAACTAAATCCTCAAATCTATCCGTAGAAACAAATGAGAGCTCACCAAGCTACCTCCTTGTGCCAGCTTATCGGATGTATATAAACAAGATGTTTAAATTTAAACAAAAATAAAATCAAAAAATTCAATAAAATATTTTCCGCAACGGTTTATAGTAGAATAATTATTTTTTTAAAAATTATGATGAGCCATGCTGATAATTGAATAAGGTGCTCATCTTTTTTCCCAGCCTTGTTCAGATTTAAAAAGATAGGATCTATTGTTTGTTGCGGCTATTGTTGCGTCTTCATGATTAACAATGAATGCTTATTTGGTGAAAAATTAGGTTAATATTTTTATTTTTGATCAGTATTTTTGAAAGATATACTAAAAAAGTCCAACTAGAATAATAAAAAACAGCTTCAAAACTCAATTATGTTTTTTTGCAAAATAAAAAGTTTGAGCAAAATCCGCAGATTTTTAGCTTAAATCGGAAGATCAGAGGAGAGTGTTCAAAACGAGAATACCCCGACGAAATCGAAAGACTTGACAGGCCTGACGATGGCGACAAAATTTGAAGCAGCTTTAAAAAAATTGGTTTGAGGGAAAGTGATCCGGAATGAACCGGAACTTCGTTCCAGCAAGAGAATTCTTCCCGGTATGGTGCACCGGTTGCTGCTGTAAATAACAGGATTCTTTTTTTGACCTATCAGATCTCTTGAGTGCAGTTGGTGACGAACAGTCACCAACTGCACTCAAGAGACATGATGGGCTGAAACAGTGTCACTGTCTGCAGTTTGCTAAGTGCATCGCTAGCCTCTTGCATTACTCTAGGATTCATTTTGTTTTCAAATAACAAATGGTAAGAAAATGTAAATTTGCTTAAATATTATTGTACCACCCGCTCAATCATAAGTCCCAGCGTGATGTTGGTAAAGCACTAGTTATTGGATCCCTTGCGGGCAGTCACCAAAGCACATGTGGGAAAAGTTTTGCATTAATGGCGGATGGTTTGAACGAACTAGGAAATGTATTGTTTGTCACTCTATCAAAAAGTAGTGCCAATTGCCAGCCAGGGCTTAGTAGAATCTATATGTAGTAGCGTTAACAAGAGGGTCTGAAGACTTCCAACGGTGATTAGTATCTGAAAACAAAAAGCACGAGAGTCGTTTTCATAAAGTTGATCTCAAAAGAATGAAAGTGGTTCTTTATGTTGAGAAGAGGGCATAAGTACTTATTTCAGCCTAAGATTTGCAAATACATTAACAAAACACACCATGATACGCAAGCTAGCCACTTTCGAAATGTTGACCTCCGAAACAAATGGTCTTCTACGTTAGAGGCAACAATAACGATTTCAGCGAGTTCCTCTCCCAATAAATAAAGGGATACAAAAACTGCAAAACAGCAGCCTCCAAATTTTGGATTTGGGCAAGGATCAGCCTTTGCGATGCCTGTAAAAATGTTATAGTTGATAGCAGAAATATGGCAACTACAAAAAATGATGCTAATCGAGTCTTTATCAGCTCTGTGGACCTGTGGGACCTCTATATGAAAGAACACATCCAGACAAGAAATAAGAAAGGATTTCTTTTTAAATCCGAACAAGGCTGGGAAAAAAGATGAGCACCTTATTCAATTATCAGCATGGTTCATCATGATTTTAAAAAAATAATTATTCTACTATAAACCGTTGCGGAAAATATTTTATTGAATTTTTTGATTTAATTTTTGTTTAATTTTAAACATCTTGTTTTTATATACATCCGATAAGCTGGCACAAGGAGGCAGCTTGGTGAGCTCTCATTTGTTTCTACGAATAGATTTGAGGATTTAGTTTCGGCAAGAAAACTACCGGTAATGATTTTCGCTACTGATTGTAGATTGTAATTAAAGCAATTTGTTTTTCATTGTTGGTTTGTTTGTGGAGAATATTTGTATCTTAGATCATTTGCAAGCAGTTAATGATTGTTGGGGGAATCCTTACGTTATTTGCGATCTGCATCATACGGAGGCGTGCGCAAAAATTTGTTGAAACGGGGCGCAAAAATGACTTTTTGTAAATTTCACTGGAGTGTCGCGGTGAAGAGCTCTTTTTTCGAGATCACTATTCTCGGTGCTATATCAGGGGACTTAATTATTTTGTACCGCTGCAACCTCATGAGCAGAAAAAACATTTAGCGCTTTTCTGAGGAGGACCTGAGGAAGGGGGTGCGCGCATAGGAGCCTCCTCCGTACGCTACTGACATCATAGATTCTTTGATAGTAATGCCATGAACTTCATGTGATGACATCGCATAAAACCAATCAATGAAGGAAGAATCTACATCCATTTACAATTATCAAGCGAAGACTTGAATTTAAAGTTTTTAGTGCCTAAGCAAGCTTTTTACTGTGTTAGAATGTATTTTTTTATCTTAAAAATAGGATGTATCAGTTGGCTTCAAATTAGGAATGATTTGTGTAGGCTGCATCTTGTTCAAATTTGTATCAGTTATGCTGCACTTTACACGTAAAAACTCTTGCAGGAAGACAATCAATATTCCTTGTATATCGCAAGAATCATAGTCTGTTTACGTGGTGATAAGTAGGGCGATTTAAGGTCAATAAAGTTACTTTTTTGCTCGTAGAGAATAATAAAGCAAGTGTGGAAATAAAATTTTACAGTAGTAGGGTCAGTATTAACACAATTATGAAGTTACTTTTTCTGATTTTTGATAAATTTTTATTTGTTTCGTCAATTTTTATTTCGATATGTTTTTAGCATAATTCTCGTACATATTTATTGTTTTTACTCCATAAAAAAATGATTAACAAACATGTTTTATGCGGCCAAGACTCTTGGTACGACTTTTAGAACTGGTGATGGTGGGAAGACTATTTTTTTATTATTGCAGTACCGGTGATTTAGTGTGCCTAGCAAGTGTGTGCATAATGATTTAAGTGCCAATCAAACAAACTTTGGATTCTGTTTAAATGGATTTGCTCTATTTTTTGTTTATTTTTGATTTCGTTGAATAAAGTCAATAAATTTACTTTAAACAAAAATATATTCACTTTTAAAAGTTTTTTAGGTTACAGAAAAATCGCTGTAATGATAAGCAAAATTTATCGAATATGATAAATTGTGGATCTTATTTCATGATGTCATAATAAGAAAGCGTTTTGACCATGGGCTCCCAAATTTTATATTTCAACAAAGAATTTGCAATGAATTGATTAGCAGAGCCCCCGCGCCTGGATTGAGCACGCATCTGTTAGGATAATTTTTAGCGAAATCGATCCCACTGCGAAAAACGGTGCACGAATCCCCTCCGATGAATTTACAAATTTCCATTGGATTGACAGTTAGGAAACCCCTGGGCTAGGCTCTCTGTCGAAAGACACTCGCTAAGATTCCTTGGCACAATGTTTTCCGATATTTTTGCCATGCTGAGTATTATTATCGCGTAGACATTGGACAAGACACTTAGCGAACTGTACTTTTTGGTTGGATGCTGTAATTGTCAAGAAACTGTGCCGTTCTGGTAGTAGGGATTTCACATTCAAAGCGGCTGTTGGTCTGTACACAAGTTAACGTGCTATGTGCTCGCATAAAAACTTTGGGGAGTCGACTGGTTTGTACTCTAGAGTCTAGACCATACCGCCATAGGTCCTCTTGTCCGCCTACATAAACTTCTCTACAACATCTGCTTTGGCGTAAAAAGCATCAAACTCGACCTTGTTGGTCTCAAGGAAAAGTGAATTGATGGAGTTTGAGAAATCATCACCGGAAATATCTTTTTAATTTCAAGAGACCATTATTTATCGAATAAGAGCTCCATAAAACTTTTTTCATCAAATGGTTTAGTCGCACTTTAAAATAAATTTCCATAATTCCTGTAGTAATCCGCGAAAGTTTACATTTGTCTTAACTGTAAGGCCCATATGCGGCTTATCCTTCAAAAATGCTCTGTGAACCACTCAAAATTTGTACGTGAATCACTACGGGTCCATGAAACCTTGTTGAAAAGCATTACGTCATGCATATAATCTAATGAGTCAAGGCCTGTCATATCATTTGTAAAGTTTTACTCTGTCAGACATCAATTGTATATAAGGCACATTAGCTAAAACCTGAAAGAAGGAATTAACATTTATTAGACAATAATTAGGTCTTCCTATAATGAGCGCAATTTTAATTGACACTTTAAATTCTAATAAATCTTGCGTAATTGCTGCTCTGAGAACAGCTAAGTGTTGGCTTTGAGATGGCGTGTAAGCTATAGTATTGAGTTGATTTGTCAATCTGAAAAAAATGGCATTTGCCTCAATCAATTAATACATGAGTTGCTAGTTTGCTAGCCAGCAATTTTCAAGGCAATCTCCTATCAAGAGGGATCTGCCTCCAGCATCAAAGTACAATAGAAAAATTTGCTCAAAAATAATCACCAGCATCATACGGTACCATACAGCAATCTATTACATCATGTCAATAACCCGCGACCGGTTTCGACCTTATTGGGTCTACCGCATGATACTGGTGATCATTTTTGAGCAAATTTTTCTATTGTACTTTGATGCTGAAGTCAGATCCCTCTTGATAGGAGATTGCCTTGAAAATTGCTGGCTAGCAACTAGCAACTCATGTATTAATGATAAGTCTTGACAATGATCCTGCACCCCTATTAGGGCTTACCGATGTGACTTGTTGTCCATGTCATGTGTGTGTGTACTTGAATGTGACCCCCATGATATAGGTATTGCTGTATCATATTGTTTTGTATTGCATTTTTTTTGCACCCATTGGCAAATTTGTGTTTTTTAAGCATGTTTATTATTGAGTGTTTTTTACACCCGCCTGATGAGACCCAATAAGGTCGAAACCGGTCGCGGGTTATTGACATGATGTAATAGGTTGCTGTATGGTACCGTATGATGCTGGTGATCATTTTTGAGCAAATTTTTTTATTGTACCTCAATCAATGAAAATCATAAAAAAGTAGGAGTTCAAAAGAAAGTCAGCGACGGCGAATAGAGAAATAGCGCGCAAAATGAGCGAACGTTTGTAAGACATTAAAAAAATGAGAAAAGACGTTAAATTGAATTAATATTGTAAATTAGAAATGTGTCTGCTGTTATCCCAGTAATATAGTTTGAGGGAAAAGTCTTAGCGCACAGCGCAAACTCAATCCCGACATCAAAAGCGCTCCTGATGATGAAATCAAATTTAATTCAAACGCGAAACAATTCGATTGATCATGTCGAATGGCGTTGATACTGCGACAGGTTTTCTAGAATAACCAAACAATTACAAGCAAATAGTCAAACCTCACGCTTAATTTAAATGCAAAATATAGTAGAGTAGAATGATTAAAGTAGCAGATAGAGATGGCATTAAGCTTTAACACTAAGATGATAAATAATAATTATGCGAGAGAATTGTAGAGAAACACTTTGCTTTATACACAGTCATGCTTATGTTCTTTTTAACTGAGATTTAGCGAGATTTGCCACCGTAGATGTATGTCATTATCACTGGTACTATCATTATAGTTCTGATTTGGTTACAAATTAATTAGTAAGAATTACATGATAAGGTAACAATAAGCACTCGTTGTTAACAATGAATTCGGTAGCTTATGATAAATAAACTTACTGACAGTATGCGACTTCCCGAAATCATTCGAGTTTTACAGCAGAGATTCACACTTCGATCATATTTTTGATTTTGGAAAAGACCTAAAATGATTGAGGTGCCGCAGTTTTATAGTGCTGCAAATCTACGAGATTCTCACGCGATCACGTGGAAGTAGACAATGAGAACTTCATAGAATTGGTTGTCCTAGATATTATTTCTTAGAATCGCTAACAGCACAAAAACAACATGAATTATAAATGTAGGTCTCCAGCAGCTATGTGTGGTTGATGTAGAAAGAGGTCTTACAATTTTACTAGGGTGAGAATCAGTATTAATTAAAATTGTCATGAGAAGATTTTATCTGTAACAAGAAATATATGATTATGATCTAGCCTGCAATTGAATGACTTTAGTGCCTATAGGGCAGATGAGCGGTTCTCAAACTGGCAGCTACGTTCAAATTTTACTGCGGAATTCTTTACGAATGTAGCTTCACGGAACTCCTGAGCTTTCTTTGTGGAACCCAACGGTTCCGCGGAACCCACTTTGGGAATCACTGCAGTAGATGAATGACACTATAGCGCATTTAAGAGGTGAGCAATGACCTCTCTGCCTATTTGTTTGGTCTTGAACAAAGCAAAAATAAATTCAATTTGTGTCTGTAACTTAAAAAAGAATTTCATAATGGAAATTTTACTGCAAGACTCCCATTTAAAATCACAATTCTGAAAATTTTTTTTTCAAAATTTCTCTGTGCGCCAGCAAGAGGAGGAGGAAGTTGATTTAAACTGCAGGGTGACTCGAAAGTCCCGATACATAACTTTTTTTTATAATAAAACATTTATTTATGTAACAGACTCTACTGCCAGACATGGCCAACATTATGATCTCAATTCTTCGTTACTTTGTCAAAGGCATTTTAATAAATATCTAAATAGATAAATCTAATTTTCAAGATAAAAAACAACAAAGTAAAAAATATACTGACAAAATATGTTGTTTTTTTTGCGTGTGGCAACTTTTGAATCACCATGTATAATGGCTTTTGTTTCAAAAAATTCTGTAGTTTTAGCAACAATTTTTTACAGTGCTTTTTGTCAGATCAATAAACTTCTGTTTTCGATCTTTGTTTGTTCAGAAAATTCAGAAGCATCTTCTGAATCACTATACAATTAAACAAAAGCATTGCCACAATATTAGAAATTTCTTGACCCAATTTAGATTTGAACAGATACGCGCACCACCAGTGATACGCCAGCTCTTTCTCGGCAATGTACGCAAGTGCTTCTTTGGTCACGTTCAAGGTGTAGTATCAACTAAATTTTACTTTTGTATTGTGGCAACTACCGCTAATATTAAAAGCAATTGTAATGAATTAAATTGATGAATACCGAATACCATGTGGTCACACAACAAAAACTTTTATGATCAGAAGAAAGAAGTTCAGCCCAGAAACTATTAATCTCTGAAAAATTTTACACAATTATTAAAGAAATACATTATTGAGTTCAAACTACAGATGTTTCTGTAGTATTCAAGGCAGAGTTGTTGAGAGTAGAGTCTTAAAAATATGGCTGAGAGGGAGAGTGTATTGGCCCCTTTTTCCTGGATGCGCCTTTAATGGTAATTAGCAACAAAATCCTTCGCCATACATGTTCTCTCAAAAATCAATTTCGTTCTGAAGAAATTATTGTACATTTGTAGTAAACATTAGCATAATGAGATTTCTGCTGGACGCAGGGGGGGGGGGAGTGACAACAAAGGCTAATTATTTACTTTATCCTAAATACGCTTGTTATAATGAGGCATAAGTAAGCTGATCTAAAATTTGGTCTCAATAATTTGAGCCAAAACTAAAAGTTCAATAAAGCTTTTGTAGTTAATAGACGTTAACTTACAGCTGTTTACTATGCTAGCATATCCCACTCTAATTCAACAAACATCAAATGTTACCATCTAGTAAAGTGAAGCTTATAACTACTTACCGGTAAGTAGGATTTTTCCGACATGATCTACTCATATGAAATACAAGTATTGTAATAAAAAATGAAATTACCCTAGTGAGCAGCTCGTTACTGAAAAACCTACTTAAGTAGTTTACTTAAGCACAACTACTTTGTTACAGAATTACAGATTTGAATTGTGAAAGTACTGTAATAATTAGTTCAGGAGAGGTTGTCAAACGTTTACACGATAGACCAATTAAGCTGCGAAAAGTAGCTAAAGTTCTTAAAATAATTATTTTTATTGGCAAGTACTGAAGTTAGAATGCTGAATCAATTTGGCGAACCCGTGCTCTTTTTTATTATCGCCTTTACTGTGAAAACTTTCATAGACTATATCTAGCCCTAATAAGGAAAAAGGTCTGTTTAGAAATAAAAGCAATGTTCTATTCTGTTCTATTTTTGGATTAATATCGCTTTATATGTTTAAAGTTAAATACTCCATAGAAATATTATAGCAACAACAAACAAGTTTCATAAAAATATCGATTAACCTGCGGACAAATTTAATTTTTTACCCCTCGAGTCACAAAATTCCCCCATTGATTTCATCTCAGATCGAGGGGCAAAACAATCGATTTTTAAAAGCTTATCTACGAACAAATGCAAAGACAAGGAAGCGCCAATAACAGCCCCCAAACTGTAGTGCAGACCCGGGTCAGCCTCTTAACGTCCCAAACGATATGGTAACTGATTACAGGAAAATGGTGACTGCAAAAAAATGCCTCTAATCTGACCTGCAACTAGCACTGTGGCTCCTTTGCATCAAACATTTGCTCCCAGCCGCATTTGAAAAAAAACCGAAAAAAGAAAATAGAGCAGCGAAATCAACCAACCACATCGCTCGCTGTAACTCGCAACTTTTGTGGAAAGTATATTGATGAATTGTTTTGAGTTTGTTCCTATTTCATTTCAAAATATGTTATGAGCGTAGGGATAAGTCAGATAGGCTGGCTTGAGGCTTAGTATAGTGAGCCTTGATTTGTACTGTCGATTTGTACTGTCGATAGCATAAGTTAGGCTGTAGTTCCGGAAAAATAATTAATCTACTTTCACAACTGAATGTAACAAAAGTATTGGGCATTTTCGGAGCTGACAGTTCAATTCAAACGTTTAAAATTTATGCTATACGTTACAAACGCCTATGTTATATGTAAATAATTTATTTATTTTCGTCTAGAAGAAGCACGACAGAAACCAAAACACAAAATGCAGCGAACGAAAAAATATGAAGATCAAGACGACATGCGCTGAATCATGCGTGATTTAATTTACTACGACAAACTAAATTTGAATCAGAAACCTGGCTATCGCATCTGGCACTGCACCTATTAAAAAGTGAAATTCGCTTTATCCTACTTTTTAGAAAATTATTTACAAAATTGTAAAACTTGCATTTTCTTGCTTTTTTTTTGAATGTCCATAAAATTCGAAAACTTGCTTTCTCTCCTTTGTTAAAAAAGCCAACAAAAAATTGAAATTTACTTTTCTCTGCTTCGCCACTGAAACGACGAACATAACAACAGCGCCACCACTATCTAAACATATTTTTGGTAGTTACGCACTGCCACGAATAAGTAAATTTGCCTTGTAAGAATAAGTTAGTCTTTGTATATAGTTTGTGAATTTTGTCGTTTCGTTCTGCCGTGATCATTTTCATCGTAAATCTGAATTTGTAAGCCCAAACTTGCTTTTATATCTCGGCTGTTTTGGAAAAAGATCTTTTTTTCTTTCGCATTTAGATTTGTAACTCACACGTCTCTTCTTACGTCAGAATGATTGACTACGTGACTAAGTTTCAGAGTATTGCAGTGAATCTTGGTTCTTGTGGAAGATTTTTTTAGTTTTTTATTGTCGATTACGTAATTCATTGACAGTAATTTTTCTGTGTCACGTGACATTCTAGCATTTTCTGGAAACTCGAATCAGTATTTATAAGGCGGCGTGATTTTTAAGATTTAGAGTGGTAGAGTGAGAAACCGACGCGATGGTGTAGTAATTAGAACGTCCGCTTTGCAGTCGGTAGACTTAGGGTTCATTCCCCTTGTCGAGTCATACCAAAAGACTTTAAAAAATGGTATTCACAGCTTCCCTGATTGGCGCTCAGCATTTAGTGGAGGTTGTGGAGAACCAGCCGGCAAGTTCGCTTGTTGTGTCCTTGGGCAAAACACTTAACGGGACGCCCCTACCTTTATGTGGAAGACAGGTGGCCCAGTTTTTCCTCTGAAGAGAGGGTTGGTGGCAGGAAGGGTATCCGACCGTAAAAAAAATGCCATGTCATAAAAATGTAGATATTTGCTGTGGCGACCCCTAATCGGAAATAAGCCGAAAGAAAAAGAAGAAGAAGAGTGGTAGAGTGAGATAGTGGCAGAGTAGAGAGTGGCAAAGTAGTAGAGAAAAGAAGTACTGTGGATGCCGCTTAATGTGATCACTTTTGTTAACACCAAAAATGATAACAATAACCGATTGATAACATTAACCGAAAAAATGAAAATTGCCATTTTATCGTTCATTAGGTGTCGCAAAAATAAAATTAAATAAATGAAATATTTAATAAACAATAAAACTTACAATAGACATAGTACAATACATTATTTATTTAGGAAATCGTCCAGCTTTGTCTGCTTCATGTCTTTTCGCAGCTAATCATTTATAAAGAACTCATATTCATAATGCAGTTCAAATTCAGAAGATTTATTTTGCACTCCAAGCCGTAACACGTAACACGATATTGCCGCGAAATTATGACCCAGTTCATTTGCTCTTTCATGTTGTTTACCCGACTCCTTCCGAAGGATGGGGGCATCGTTCCGACAGTTCCTGTTTCGATATTTATAGCTTTCTCAGGCCGCTAATCATCAGAGCTGGGCATTTACGCTGGAAGTTAACAATATTAGTCACTACGTTTGGGAAAATATTAATAACAATAACCGATGTACTGATTACAATAAGCGGCATATTTGTAATGTATACTGTACGTTCGGGCGGTGATCAGGAATTCCGATAATATTAACCGATTGATAACATTATCCGTGATTACATTAAGCGGCGTCCACTGTATATTGATCTGTGGTGATTTATTGTGGATTTCTATTGGTGTGGCAAGCGGTTAATTAGTGGATTTAGTCTTGGTTGGGTCTCATTGTTATATTTAAGCGCATTGTTTTTTGGTGTTCGACCAGGGAAGAAATTCAAAGTCTTAAAGTGCTTTGCGAATATATTTGTTCTGTTTTTGATCGAGAAGTGCGTGGGTTAAAGTATCTTAGTAGAAGCCAATCTTTTCCTAGCTATTAAGTTGCAAACAGACTTAATTATTCATACCACGAGTCGCCTCAATTTTAAGAAGTAAATTAAAGTTGAAATAGAATCAAAAACCTTAATTGCACCTGACACGCACACAATCAAATATTATAGGCTTCAAATCTGGTGATTTTTAGAAACATATTTTCATTTAGTGTTTCTGCGAACAGATGTTAAGTTGATTTTCCAAATATTGTTGTTGGGAGTATGGTTATAAGGATATGGCTGACTTGAAAGTATTGCAGTCCCCTTCTTTTTCATTCAATCATGCATATGAGCTCACGCCGTTTGTTGTTACTTAGTTACTTGATACTTTGCTGTTTGTCTGACTATATCAGCGCGACTGGTAGACTGCTTGGCCCCACCACCTGTCTGCCACATAAAGATGGAAATATTGCGTTAAGCGTTTGACGTAAATATTCAACAAGTGAACTTGCCGGTTTTTTTCCACGCTTGCTCTGTCATGCTTAGCGTCAATCTGGGAAGCTGTGAATGTCATTTTTAAAGTTTTCGTTACGACCTAACAAGGGAATTAAACCCAGGTCCATCGACTGCGAAGAGTACGCCCTAACCACTGCACCATCGCGCCGAACCATTCTTTTTGATTGGGCGTTTGTTGGATGCAGCGACAGGAAAAACTTTCACGTGGTAAGTAGACGAAAAAAATAGAGAATCCCTGCTTCAAAACAACTCCTAATTAAGCAGTTTCTAAGTCACGTGACCATCATTACGCCGGTTCTAGATCATGAAATAACCAATCAACAATTTATTGATAATGCAAAACTATAAAATAGCTTTGAATTAACAAAAGCCAAGCAATGTAAGTGTAAACTCTTTGCTTGCATAAAACATCATGCAAGCACAATCTCGGTCGAATCGACTAAGTCCGATATGTCTAGGGCATACCCAAGCTCTATAAACTATCACAACAAATTACTTGAAGCTTAGTTTCAATAAAGACGCTAAAGCTTGTTTTGCTGTTGGGCCAAGCGTCTGCAAATAAAATACTCAATTACACCAGAGAAATGTTTAAACTCGGCAAGGTCGGGTAACCAATTGCTGAATAAGGCTAAAATTAAAAACTTATGTAAAAATCTGAAGACTGGATACTAGAATTTCCCATTTTCTTACAAATGTTGTTTGCAGTGTTTGTGTTATTTTTACCTGATAAACCTAACAGCAAATCACACTGTGCTGTTTATAATAAAAATCTGCTGTTAGTTATAGGCGTAGCTAGAAGGGGGGCAAAGAGGTCATAGCTTCCCAAATTTTCTTTAACTCGATCTAACTAAGATGGTTTTTCAAGAATGCCGGGAAAACACGTAGATCTCCAAAACAAAGAAACATCATCAACTAAAATTAAAGAGCATTATGACTAGAAAGCGTTTATCTTTAAAGATAAAGTTAGCAACCAAGGTTAAGTAACTGTGAGCCAGAAAAATACTGTCGTGATAGGGCAAAATTTAATAACTATAAAAATCAAGTTTTGAGAATACTGAATTTGTTGTCATTTATTTTTGTTCAACAAAGCAGCAAGTAAACTATTGTTTTCAGATTTGCCTTGAAGCTCTTAACTGTACGAACATTAATTACACTGGACAACAATTTTTTTGACAAATTGTGTTTATCATAATATTATGATGTTTTTTTTAGGTTTTTTGGGGCGCTAATTTCAAAAATGGCTTTAAAAATTTTGTGATGTCAATGATTTTGCCCCTATTTGAAATTTTATGAATTTATGGTTTCAAGTTTGTGTAGTACACGTAATGGATTTGTAATTTGAAATATTACACGCAAAATTTAAAAAAATCACATATGAGCACTTCAAAAAAGCACAGTTAAGGACATTGCAAATAAGCCACGAAACATTTTAATCAAAAATGGACGTTTGAATAATTTTTTCGCTTGTATGTAGTGTTACGTTTTCGCATCCAATTCCGTACATAGTCTCCCATCATGGCTTCGTTCCACCTCCCTTGATAGTGCTTTTCCATCACTTGCATGTCTTGGTGAAACCTTTCACCATGCTCTTTGCTTACATTTTCCAAGTTATCCCGAAAGAAATCCAAGTG
Organism: Trididemnum clinides; assembly: GCA_963675345.1. NCBI lineage: Eukaryota > Metazoa > Chordata > Ascidiacea > Aplousobranchia > Didemnidae > Trididemnum > Trididemnum clinides. The sequence goes on along the minus strand of OY776290.1, from coordinate 33,740,034 downwards.
AGAATGCAAAAAATGCAACTTCAAGGACATGCGGCAACCAAGCTTTTCATAACTTTCAATCAAATTTGACACCACCATTGCATAGTCGTCTCTTCGATGATTTCCAAGAAATCCTCCAACAATCATTTCAAAATCTTGCCAAGCATTTCTCTCCAAATCAGACATTTTTTCCAGCTCTTCAGATGCTAACATTCTTCTTATTTGTGGCCCCACAAATATACCACCTTTAACTTTTGCTTCAGATATGGGTGGGAACATTTGTCTAATATGGCGAAAGACACGGCTTGTCGGTTTCAAAGCCTTAACAAACTGCTTGGCCAGTCAGAGTTTGATATGCAATGGAGGAAGTAAAATTTTTGCTTCTTTCAATAAGAGATGATTTTAGAACATTGTGGGAGCCTGGTGTGAGATCTATGCGAGCTGGCCAGTTTTTGACCTAGTAATGCTGCTCATCCGCTCTACTATTCCACAAACAAAGAAAACGAGAATGCTTTGTATAACCTCCTTGCAATCTCAAAAGAAATGTGATCATTTTAAAATCTCCACATGCGTCCCAATTGTGATCATTGTATTGAATTAATTCCAGTAATTTTTTTAACGGATTCACGATCTTCCTTCATCTGAACAGAATGTGCTATTGGAATGGATGGATACACATTACCATTATGTAGAAGGACTGCTTTCAAGGTTCGCTTAGAACTGTCAATGAATAAATGCCACTCCGGACCTGAGTAGGCAATACCAGTCTCTTGAAAACTGCTAAACTATGTATAGTATTGGTACCAGACTCAACAATCCACCTCGCGTAAACCAACTCTATATTGCTGACACTGGACCAGCTCAGACATGTGCATTAAAAACCTGCCAAAATTGTGTCCAACCACGTGATAGTAAATGACAATTGGCTAATTTACTCCTCTAGCACTATCTAGAGAGTGATGAAAACAATAAAAAAATGTCATAAATGAAATAACAAAAGATTGAAAAGTAATACAAATGTCACGTAATGCTGAAGTTGTATTTTCATTTGGTAAATTACAAACTTCAATCTGTTGCAAATATTTTCAAAACCGTTGACACTACGCAAAAACTAAGATCAAAATTGGCATCAGTGACCCCAAAAACATAACGAAACACTAAAAAAAGGAGATAAACAAAAATTTGTTGCCTAGTGTTATTTTCTTGCGTTTGGTGATCAATAGCTTCACGTAAACGAAACAAAATCGAGGTTGTTTATGAAATCTGAATGTATTAATAGTTGTTAGGTTTTGCAATATCACAGCAGAATATACTTTTGGCGTCTCCAAAATTTGTCTCTAGTTACTGTAATGCTTTTAGCGATTGATTAAACAAAGACTGGTTGTTACAATTTGTTTATTTCATATTCTTCTTTCGTAATGTTACGTTTCTCTCAATTCGTTCGTGGCACAATCTTCAACCAGATTAAAAGCAGATAAAAACGTAGATTATTTTAAAATTAATGACTCGACGCCAGCGTCTACTTGTCACACTTGTACCAACTTTACTGTCTTCTACCGTCCTACTCGTCGGCCTGCAACACGCCTTATTAGCATAATTAGCGCACCGCGCAGAGAACCCATCCGAAGGCGGAACGCACTATCAAGACAACCACTCTTCAAAACTAACGTGTAACAGTAAAACAACGGCTACGAAGCTTAGCATGAAATGATTGTCCAGACATACTTGGGACTCTCTAAGTTGCAAGCTTCAAGGCCATGCTTGAGTTACATGGTATTACTTCAGAAAAATTTTTCTGCTTATTATAATTTTTTATCCGTAGTGGTGGGTTGTCAGTGGCCACTACGGAACTGCAGCACTCCCAGATCTTTTCAGACTGCATATTGTTGTTCCTCTCAAGAAATTTTTAAAAATGGGCACAATACTCACCCCTAAATACGTGATCTCAAATAATCAAGAAGATAAAGGTCCTCACTGTTGGAAAATAAATTTGGTGGAAAAAGTAGGAAAATCTCTCTCAAAAACTTAATCTTTAAATTTTATTACCTATATTCGGAGAGGAAAATAGAAATAAATTAAAAAATTCATATGACAGCAAATCTATGAATGATAATCATGAGCTGCCACCAAGAATGATAACCAAAACAGAGGAAATCCTTGCAAAGTGTTTTTCAAAAAGCACAACAGCACAGTTGTTGTCAGATTTGAACGTAAACCCATTCGATCATTTTCACTATCAAGACGGATTTTTAACTGACTTTCCCAAGCGGGGATTAAGATACCATGTATCTGACATTGACCACAAAATTATGAGAGTAACAATGTTTCGCCAACCATGATATTGATGGATGATTTAGGATGCATCAGTGACTTGCCTTGAACAAGGCTGGGAAATAAACCAGTTGCTTTAACAAATGTAGCTGAAGATTGTGAGGCTTATTGGAAACTTCTAAGATGGCTGCTCCTGCCACACTTGTGGTTTCAAAAAGATCCACCGATAAGCTTGTATAGGTTTCTTTTTTCATGTAGATACATTTATGGAGTATGCTTGTATCTTGGATGGTTGGCAAGTACTTTGATGATTCTTGTGGTGATCCTTATATTCTTCATGAACTAGAACAATACTTCTTACATGATGACACCATTAGTGACATATAATAACCCTCAACAAAACCAGTCAGTGAGGGACAAAAACACGACTATTTAAAAATTACCAAATGGGGACAGGGGGATGGAATAAAAAAATATTGGTGCTTGATGCAGTAATATTTTACAAGATAATTTCGTAATAATTGTGGTGTTGCTCACGAAACTTGTCCACATTATTTTTTTAATGATGCAATAGGCATATCGATGATGTTTTTTTACATATTTCTCTTGCTTGTGCAAGTGATTTGTGTGCATTATGCAGATTAATAATTGTTGATTGATTTTAATAAGTATTGATTTGTAGTCGGTTTCCTAATCACAAAGCAAATTATAAAATCTGTGCCAGATCAATTATTGGAAAAAATGATTAGTCGGTAGATGGTACTATAGAGCTTTGATTTTATTTTCGCGATCAGCGCTAAGCGACCGAATAACAAAGTGGGAAAGCCTGGCTTTCCTCTTCAGTGGTTTTCAATTGCCTTCGCTATTGTTTCTACGTTTGACGCGATTACGCGACGGTTAATCGTGAGCGCATAGATGAGTAATTGCTGGAAAGCGTATGTTATATCAAACTGGAGCGTTTTGCAAAGCAAAGGAAGTGCCATAATGGTTCAAAAAAAGTAGCTGGTAATTCTAAAAGCATGCAGTTGATGAAGTTTAAATTGAGCTCAGTTTATTAGAATTTAGTATGTTAGTGGTTGTTGTTGCTTTGTTCGAAACCGATCTTGTTCAAACTAGATTTCTGAGCAGCTGGTACATAGCTAACGACAGAATTTTCATCAAGTTTGGCTAGGCCATGCAATAAATGTGACCAGAACATGAGATAAAACAGTATTTGTGGTAAAAGAGCTTTACACCGGCTGTTCTGGCAACTTTAGAACGGGTTTAAACACAAGTCATTGCATGAACAATGTGAACAATTTTTCCTGCAACAGAAGATGAAGCAACGTTTTTCGCACTGGGTTAGGGTTAAAATTGCCCAGTTTTTTTCGTAAACACAAGATGAGAGCTGAAAAAATTCGTAAGCAGCAAGTACAAATACCAACTGCAAAGCTACTTGCTTTTCACAACCAGGTGAATGGGACTTGCCAGTGTCATATCTGTGTTCAGGTGCGCGAACAGAATTTCTGTGAGGGCGAAATCTCTGAAAAAGCCTTTTAAGTGTCAAAGCGGTTGGGGTAAAGTGTCAAAGCGGTTGGGGAGTGAAACATCTTACCTACCCTGGTTGTGGCATTGTCAGTAGCCTATCTAAGATCACTTTTCAAGGCAGGGATTGCAACCAAATATCAAAGGCGGCGCTGCATGGTGAGCCCGGAATGTTGATTTTAGCAAAAAGTCTTTAACCTGATTTTCAACTTGTCTCCGGAAAAGGTGGTTTATCTGTTTTCAGTTACTCCATAGACGTAGAACAAGGGAACCTGGGGGCTTCATTCCACAGAATGTTGTTAGCCCTCCATTAGAAATAGAACAAAAACGTTTAAGGCATTAAGTTTTCGGTCACTGCTTGAATGAACGAGTGCAATGAATCTGTCTTTTAAAGTTTTCTTCAAAGCTATTTTGAAATTTTGTACTTTTGTACCAATAAGCAACTGTTCAAATAAAAGTCTTCAATTTAGTTTTCTCATCAAATTGAGTAAAAATCTCTTTAAAAAAGTTGATCTTGAAGAGAAGAATATCTTCAACTTAGTTTTCTGTTGAAAATGTGCAAAATGTCGCTTTTAAAAAATGATTTTCAAAAAAAGGTATTTCTTCAGCTATTCCGTCAGCCCCCTCAAATACCAGGTGTAAAGCCTATTATGTTGGGTGATCATGTTTCATTGCGACGAAAACGGGATATTGTATGTACTACTTAATTAATTCACAAAATTTAAATTACCGTATTTTCATAATATATGGCTAAACACAAATTATTTTGTCCTTAAATTTACGCTTTCTGGAGACTGGCATTAATAAAGTATTTATCTAGCAGTTCAGTTTTGGAACTTGTTCGTTTCTTGATATGATCCGTTTTCTAGCGCGTGTGATCATGGAACAGAGAGAAATCTAAACTTGGACCTTTACGCTACAGACAAGCAAGACAAATTTTTGATGGCACATTCTTTGACATACCACCGGAAAATTTTCAAGCATGAAAGGATAACAAGAAAAATTTGATGCGTTTGCAGCAAAAGATGACAAACCCGCTAAAAGGCGATAGACTGATCAAAAGCAAAAAGCGCAATTGGAAAGCGAAGAAACGATAAATCTATTTTTTGTTTTAATGACATTTTTTGTTGAAAAAAGTGGCAAAATTAAGATATTTATCAAAGCGACGGAAGGGCCGAAAAAAACGGGACTATCCTGTTCTAAAATGTACGCCTGGTCATCACATGATTAGCTTGTAACTAAAATATTTAAAAGTGTGGAATTATTTACTAGATTTTTACCAAAAATTGGCCTACTGCGCTGATGATGTGAGGGATATTTTTGTTTTTAGCTCAAGTTCCTAATTGTAATGTTGTTTTGTAGAAGCCAAATCAATGAAAAACCAGAAAAACGTAGGCTACAGCAAGCCTACTCGAAAACTATCTAAGTTCGGCACCGATACTCCAAACTTTTTGCTGAGTGTATCCTTTTTTTCGTTGGAACATTCTTCATAGTCTACCCCTCTAAAATATTTAGTGAAATGTTTGCCAATATTTTTGAGACTTTGTTCTCCTTGAAACCAAATCTTTTGCCCTCTATGGGTACAATTACTCTTCGTTGGAAACCTCCCCTCTAATCACAGTAAGATATTTCCTTAAAGATCGAAAGGAGGGAGTAGCGTTCCCCTTCTCTTTCTTATGCTGGATTTGATCGCTACATTCCAATAGAGGTTTAAATCAAAAGACTTCAATTAGTTTTGTCGTAATTTCCGTTTATTGAATGATGCTCTACAATACAACCTCGCATGACGTTATGTCAAGCTCAGTCAACCTGACGTCACAAAGGCAGCTAAGCCGACCGTATTGTTTTATTTGATTGGAATAACACCAGCTCGCAAGCATGAGGTTGACCTCATAGGATTTCGCTTGTTACATCTCTGCGAAACGCATAACACCACATAATACCTCCCTCCCTACTATTAGGACTGTGCTTGGTTACAAGCAGCTTATAATATTAGTAGCTTTTATGTGTTCATTTGACCAAGTGCGTATAAAGGACATGAATTTAAAGTTGTGCAAGGCGTTAAGACAGGGGCCTCCAAAGTTTTTCCACAGAGGGCCACATTCCTGATATTTTAAAGATCCGTGGGCCAAAGTTAACTCAAAGTAGGTGGGAATTAATGGTCAGTAACGTTGGAGAACGCGCGATGTCGCCCGAAAATTGGTTGTCTTCACATTTCTTGCTATCATTGGTTGTCTTCACATTTCTTGCTATCACAAATTATGCTTTTTGTGATCAAATTGATTGGATCGAAGTCGCTCTTTCAAAAAAACACTGCGCTGTACATTTGTTTTGCAATTGTCAAAAGGGCCGGATAAAAAGCCTTCGCGGGCCGTAGTTTGGGGACCACTGCGCTAAGATAATCTATGTATTCACTGGAATTCAGTTTAGCAATGAAATAATAGACCTACTACTTAGGAATTTTTCGTAATTGCCGACCTTATTATAAAACTTAAAGTCTCTGGCTGCGCGTATGTTTATTGCTCCCCGCATAAACGGAGCAAGAGGATTGGGAAGCGACCCGGAGCCCATGGTCTAGCATCTGCAATTCAGTTGTTACAATAAGTTAGGTTATCGCTCAAGTGGATAATCCAGCGGCCAGCTTTTGTGCGACAAAAGAGGATAATTTGTTCAACAGTAAATCCTGCAAGATTTCACATTAAAATTCGACGCTTTGTTCCACTTTGCCACATGTGATGAAGAGTGCGCAGGCGCTCGATGCCGCTGCAATGCAAAGGTATTTTGGCGTGGAGTTACGGTACAGCTAGATAAATATAATTTTCGTGCTTGCCACTGCATTATGAAAAACGCAACTTCTAGCCTATGCCGGTATGTTAGTGCTGTCATATATCATTCTGCTTTAACAGACACCGTCTTAGCAACAGGATTTTTTAGCGTTTACGTTTACTTTTTAAGTGACTGTGGATAATTATAATAACTATAGTTGCTGCCTGCTACTGTTTTCACTCAAGTGGTATCAGAAGAGTATTATGATGTCTTCTAACTTTATTACGAAATAAAGCTGTCTTGAAGCGTTTAAAAAACAAGGAAAAATCATGCTCAAAAAACACTTAATTGCTTAATTAATCGCTTGTTGAGTCTTCGATAAAGCTTATATTGATGTTAAATTGTTTTTTTCCGAAACATCATGTTAATATCTCTCGAAAAAGCTTTCAACCACGCAGGGGAGAATCAACAATAAGCGGAGCTGGGGCTAATCTACTTGCGAAGTCCTTTCAACATGGCAAAGGAGTCGATTCGTAGAAACGGTCACAACGCTGGTGTCATGTAGGCCTACATAAAATGACCATGGGCCTTGGGGAATCCATTTTGTTTCGAGACGGAAATATTTTGCCCTGAAATCGTTGTGATGTTCACTTGATGTAACTTTGTACAAAATGAATGTTATCATTTTAGTCTCAAATGTATTTAACACTGTATTGAATGATTTTCCACCATTCAGGATTTTTTTTCATAAACTTATGCTCGCCCTGAAAAACAGAATTTGCCCTGAAATTTTTCAAAACAGGGCACTGCTGCCCCCTGGACCCCCTGGACCCCCTGGACCCCCTGCCCCCAACGCCTATGTCCATGGTAGTGGAGTAGGACTACCTGCATTATTTTGTAATTGCTGCGCATTTTCTACCAGCAAAATATCCTCACTTTCTACGCTTAAACTAACTCTGAAGAAAGTTGTTAGTTTCGGTGTTTTTTTTGACGATTTCATTTTTGTTTTTTTTCCGAATTTGCTTTTCTTGCACCACTAAGATAACTGCTTGTCACGACTGAATGACTTAATCTATTCATCAACTTTGTCTTCTGCGTTATGCAAATATTTATCCTCATACTTTGCTAAGTCAAGTTACAAATACCGTACCGGTAGAAATTTAGGCCGCCAATTTTTGGTTCATTCCTTATTTTCTTAGTTAGCAAAGCGTGTTGCTTGTTTGAATCCGCAAAGTTGAGACAAGTGCCATAAAGCGTCTTATCCAAGAACACAATTACATGACGGCCAGGACATGGAACCAAACCCGAACGAAAAACCGTTATAAACCGCTTATTTTTCCAAAACCCAAGCCGAAACTAACTTCTAAGATTTGCCGCTGGTGATTTTTAATCGAGAAGGGGTCACCATTTTTATAAAAATTGAACCGGAACCGGAACTGAACCGTTAAAATATATTTTGCCGAACTGAACCTAAACCGGAGCTTACTATTTAAACTATTCCGCTAGTTCCAGTCACGAAACTAGCAGTCCTAAGTGCATATGTAGTTCTTCTGACTTTGCCTGACATCTAGAAGTATGATTTCGAAAAATAGAGTAGGAAACCAAAATTTTCTTTTGGGTGAATGCGAGAAAGCAAAATAAAATAGAAATTTTGCTGTTAAGATTTTCTTTGTTATTAGCCTTATTTTTTAATCTCATAACTAACTACAGAAACCAAAGAGAATCCATTCTTATTACTCGATTTTATCCCTATTTGTTCTCACGTTTCTACGCAGAAGTTGCAAAAGTCTTCGTAAAAAGACGGAGTCCTGTACAAGTCCTTGAAATATAATAAATTTTTCGTTTGTAAGTCTAATTAATTTTGTGGTTACAAATTTTCTGTACTTTAAATAAAACCATTAAAAAGTAATGCAGTAATTTTGCAACTATTTAGAATGGCATCAACTGAACCTACTGTAGACAACACGACATCATATTTATATGATGTGCTTTTTGAATTGAGGAGTGAAAAATACATTAAGATCTGTTATCGCTATGTATAACAAATACAAGTTTTGTAGGATCCTTAAATTTTCCGTGGCTTCTAAGATTTATGAAGCCCCTAATTTTTCTGGGCTTCGGGCTCAAGTCCAGTCAGTCCCTATATCCGCCACTGCAACCGTGTATCTGCGGTCTGTATTTTTTTTAAAAAAAAGCAAAATTTACAATTAATCGGTAATTATGACGTCATCGTATCGTGTATATGAGTAAACTTTTTTGAAGTTGATGAGTCAGGCGTTGGTTTTCGCTTAAGGAAACAATCTCTTTCCTCCATTAACAAATGCGACATAAAAAAATTATCTTCGATTGTGACGTTTGAATGACGTCACAAACCGCCTGATAAAATTTGCTGCGGAGTGGTGATCAACAGTGCCAAGTTTTATGTTTGTGCGCTTAGTAGTTTCGGAGGAGTTGAGACACACATACACTTACACACAGAGTTGTGCTTTATAGCATAGAAAATGCAATGTGCTGGTGCGTAATCACTTTTCAAATTGTGTTTCAAGCATTTTGTGGCCAGTGTTGGCGCAAATTTTGCCACCAAACAATAGAACATAAAGAATGCCATCAGATAATGTAAAATGAAAAAAAGAACCAAAATTAAGGTTTATGAATGTGGTGGAAGGTGATATGAAGGTAGTTTGGTTGATGGAGAAGACTGCAATGGACCATGAAAGATGAAGACAAATTATCTGGTAGGGGAGCCCCTGAAAGGAAACAGTCGAAAAAAGAAAAAAATTGTCATCTAATCCGGGGCGCTTCTAGTGCTGCTTGATTTCCCGTTACATAGGGCCATGCAGTGAGGAGCTCCTCAACTTCAATTGCTCCCGCCATGTTCTCATCCCGAGAGGGGAAAAGGATTCGGCTATGGTTTAACCACTGCCATAAGTTCGGCAAACACCTTTTCAATCTAAGGTAGAGAAAAGATACTTAGTGGAGCTAAAAAAGTCTCACAAACACGACGCCCAACTGCAATAACTTAGACTTAAGCGTTTTCGTTAGTGGTAAATATACTTAAGATAGGCAGCGTAATATGACCAATTAGGCCGGCAAGGTCCCCCAAACCAATGGCACTAAAACTGCATACTGTAGTGTTCTAGCATAAAATTTAAAAGGGGCATGACCCCCTTCCTCCTGATAGACGTGCCAATAAGACCTGATCCAGTAGTAAAAATTTTACAGTAGATGGTTTGAGTGTAGAACTCTTTCTCTTGCAAAACTCCATTAAAAATTTAGTTTTGCAGTAAGACACGACTAGTTAGCAATTTTGCGGAAAATACATCTGGCAACTGTGCTTGTCCCACTATGTTACTTGCTAACAGGAATTTTCTTTCGCCTGATCCTGCTTGTGGTGTCATCGTGATAGTGTGTCATTGAAATTTGTTTATTTCGTTCAGAATGTGTTTATTCAACAAACAGCAAGCATGATTTACGTCACTGTTTCTCGTCAAAAGGCTATTATTTGGAGGACAGTTATCGATGGGCATATTTTTTTGTTTGTTTACAAGCACTGGATGTCGTGTAATCAAAAAATAAAGTTTCTATAAGTATTTGATTTTAATTATTTGGAGAGTTTTTGCCTAACCTCGGTTTAGAGCAATTACAAGATGGTCTACGCCTGGTTCTAGCTAGCGTATTCAGTTTTCAAAAGCGTTAAGGTGGGCAGGAGCGCGCTTCTTGTTTTTAGATGGAAGCAGGATCGCTGCGGTGTTGTTTTTAGATGGAAGCAGGATCGCTGCGGTGTTGTTTTTAGACGGAAGCAGGATCGCTGCGGTGTTGTTTTTAGATGGAAGCAGGATCGCTGCGGTGTTGTTTTCAATGGAGCGTGAGCGTTACATTTTTACCAATAAATAGAAGCGATTGTTTCTTTTGTCAAATTCCATTGACACTCTGGTCCTTCACTGCAGTTAAATTGTTGTTTCTTTCACCCCTTTTTGTTTTTAGCAGTCTTGCTCGACTATTTTTTACTCTGCTTCTTAAGTTTATTTGGTATAACGTAATGGTTAGTAGCAAATAACTAGTTTTGTTTTGGATTTTATATTTCAATGAAACGACTTGTACGCTGTCGACCAATGCATGAAAGAAAACTGATATCACTTTCTTCAAACACGACTATTATTTTAGCCTACGTACCGGGGTGTATATCTTTGTTTGACGCGCTATAACTGCGGCGGGGAACGATCATTTTCAAAGTGCAACGAGTGAACAATGAACTTTGATCATCAATGTCGCGTTCTTCCGGACGCTGATAGCCGTACTGGCTTATCTGTGCGCACTAGAAAATAGACTGTCTCCAGGGGCGCAGCCAGGATTTCTTTAAGGGATAGACCATAGATTTTTTGAACAACACAGCCCAGGTGCAGTGGTAAAACCCTCAAAATCTAGTTGCAATAGGGTTATCGAGGCTTCTTCTCGCCAGATGAGGGGTGTGTGCGGTGTTTAAACAGAAAGTAAAGAAGTTTATCGCAATTACACACAAGAACATTTTGCTCTTACGCAACTGCCCGCAATGCATTTACTGATACAAACTGATTGGTAGTGGTGATAGGCGAACCAAAAATTTTACTGATGCTGTATGTCAAAATTTAAATTACATATATTTGAAATTTAGCCTACAATTTTTACGTGAAAATTCATCAATCGCATGTTCAAAATTAATGTTTGAGGTCAAGGTGAACATACAGCAATGCAAATCCATTTAAACTAGCTTTTTTCATTGTGCACCGCAAATAGGTTTTCAAATATTTCGGAGCACCAAACGAACGCACATTTGTTGCTGTAGTAACCGGACGAGTTGTCAATATTTAAAGAACTTCCAGAGATGAATACGTTTTCATTTCGGTGCTGGTTTAGTGTGTGAACTACCCACATGTTTCAAGTTTAGCTTGTGATCTACCCAAAAAATGCCACAATAAGAGCCACGATAATGCCACGATAAGGATTAGGGTTAGGGTTAGTGGTAGATCATATAACTTGGGTAGATGGTACATCATATTTCTTGGGAAAATCGCATACTACACCAGCACCTTCATTTCTTTAGCTGACAGCTACGCGCCTAAAGCATTGTACGGTAAAGAATCACCTTTGTGGCGCGGCCAATATAAACGCGATCGCGCAAATTCAACCTCCACAGCGTCAATGGTGTCATCCGAAAAAAGAAGATAGAAGTTCACAGCATTTCTGATGTAGTCGAAGCAAATACTTTACACAAACAGATGCTATTAAAAGTTTGAGTTTTATGCAATCAACCAAATCAGAGCAAAATCTTTCGCTGAGTTGCTCAAGCACTGTGTCAATAAAAGGCAAAAAGACAAAACGCCTGTAAAACTGCAATGGTGAAATAACTAGTGGATTTGCTCTATTGGCTTGTCAATTTACAATTCGAGGCGTGGGTGTGGATTCCCCGTAGAGACCTTTGGCATGTCTGAATAGTCCTACAAATATTTCTTTATTGTCCCTAAAAGCCTGTGTTACATTATTGTAACTGGTAATATTCGTAGCGTCTAATGCACTTGAAGTAGTTTCTTGATGCCTTGTAGCTTCTTTGCAACTGATTTGGTAAAATTCAGTGCAGCATTGATAACTTCTAGGCTAACCAAAAACTCAGGTGTTGTTGTCGCTTTCACATAAAACATAGCCCTTCCAAGAACTTCTCAATCTCTTAATTCTGACAGTTGATCCAAGATAATCAACAACCGCGGGATAAAACTCACGGGCGTCGCCCGGCAGGGAACCCATCGGTAACGTCAGTATTAAGTATTTCGGCTGAGCCGGCTTCACCCATCGGGCTCTTGTGTGAACAGTAACGAAAAGTTAAAGAATTTTATGCACTTCCACAATTCCTGCACACGTAATGTGATCACCTTAATCAAGACTGACAATGCTCTCAAAGAAAGAATGTTGCCACAAGTCATCGTTAATACTTGTAAAAAGTATGGGCGGGGGGGGGGAGGGATTGAAGCACAGTCAAAAATGACGGTAGCGGCCAAATGGTGGGTGTTTTCACAATTAAAGAAATAAACTATCTATTGGTAAGCCTATTTTTCGATTTGGTGCGTCCCCTTTTGTATTTGTATTTGTGGTATTAAGTTCTATGGTTGCACTATTTGCCTTGTTTACCGGTCCAGCGACGAAGGCGGCTATGGCCTCCTCAAAGTCATTCACGATATTCTAGAGGGAACCCATCAGGCCAAGTTACTTTCAAACAAAATATTCTCTCTAAATTCAGTTTTACAAATTGTTAGGGTTATGATTTTATTTTTATGTTTTCTTAAACTTGGGATTTTATTACATTGCCAACTGTTGTTGTAAAGTGTTTTTTATCAAAAGCACCTTGTCAATATCTTCCAAAAAAAAACTGTTTAATCGTGTTTCTCCGATAATAATTTTTGTGTAAATTAAGAAAACAAATTTTACAATAAACTGTTACGTATGATGTCATATGAGGTGCTAAAGAAGTGAAATTTGTTGAAGTTGGTTTGTCGGGTAATGGGTTTCGTTTAAGGCAAAAACCGCTTTACTCGGTCAAGAAATGTCAATTAAAAAAAATTATGTCATGACGTCATCACGACGTCATAAAGTCCCTTGTGACACCTCCTCTGGGATGGTGATTAATCGTGCCAAGTTTGATGCTCATACGTTCAGTAGTTTCTGAGGTGTTAGAACACACACACACACACACACACACACACACACACACACACACACACACACACACACACAGAATTGCGCTTTATCGTATAGACTAGCTGGCTTTGCCGGTGTTGCCCGTAGGGTACCCATTAGTAACGTCGGGGTTGAAAATATCGGTTCAGCCTGCTGTGTCGGTCACCCATCGTGCACGTGTGTAAACAGTAACGAAAAATTGTGTTTTTTATGCACATCCATAGTTGCTGTATACATAATGGTAATCATCTCAAGTTCTAATCAACACCGGTAATACACACCAAGAAAGAATGTTGCCACAAGCCATCGTTAATACTTGTAAAAAGTATGAGCGGGGAGGGATTGAAGCACAGTCAAAAATAATGGTTGCGGCCAACTAGTGGGTGTTTGCACAATCACAGAAATAAACTACTTAGTGGTAAGCCTATTTTTCGATTTTGTGCGGCCCCTTTCGTATTTATATATGTGGTATTGAGTTCTATGGTTGGGCTATCTGCTTTGTTGACGGCACAACGACGAAGGTGGCTATGACCTACCCAAGCTCTGCAATCCGTCCCATTCTCGACCGAATTATTTTCCATTACCACAGTTACCATAAGTTATAATGTCAGTAGACAATTGCAGAGTGGCGTATCTTAAAAGGGGAAAGGGGGAAATGGCTTCCCCAAACGATATAATAGAACAAAAAAATGTGCAAATGGCCTCTTTTGAAAAGTTGATTTCCGAGAAAAAGGTCTTTAAAATTGTTTCGTGACCAAAATGAAAAACAATCCCTGTACAAAACCAAACAAAGGAAGCCCAAATAGTTTGCGCTTTTTAAGGGCATTTGTGGATTTTTAGGATATCCCCTGAAACAACAAGAGCTGAGATCGCTAGAGTGAGGATAAAATTGCTAATGCACTCATAAAAACTTGCCCTCCAATATTCGTAGCCGACCTCGATCGACCCGTAATGTGCTAGACTACTTGAACAACCAAATCAGTGATTAAATTTGTAGTTTATAAATGTGGATGTAAGAGAAAAACAAATCAATGCCTTTGTCTGGGGTGCATCCCACAATGCTACCACAACAAAGATGTTGTTTTTAATTCCAGCATAATTATTAATCTCTATAAGAAGCTGCCCTAAGTTGTGAGGTGTGGAGACGGCTGCTACAGTACTGACTAAAGTCATTAGTTTCATTGTTGTACATGTAAAGCCATAAAAGCCATTCAATTATATATTGCTGTTAGATTTGATGTCTTTATTCAACCTGTATGAAAAAACATTATAGGCTACTTGAAGACTCAATCGATGGAGCATTCAAAAAGAGATAAAATAGCAAGTTGTTGTTGTTTCCAGTCTTTTTGCTTGTCATCAACGCCATTAGTTAGCCAATAAGCACTGAGAACAACCTTTTCACAAAACTGCGATAGAACTCTACTCGATTTCAGTGTCCGTGGTGAATAAATAAAGAGGAAGCGGAAGGTGCTGTATTGGCTGGTGACGTCATTGACGTCAACCGGCGAATAGCACTTGTGACGTTATTTTATCCTTTGTTAAAACTTTTGCAAGACATAATAGGTAGTCTTGCCAGTAGTAGTACCAGTATTTTAAAGCAGGGATGCGGAAGCGGTTATTTCGTCAACCGCTTCCACTTCCACACCAATCGCTTCCGCTTCCACTAACAAAAATGAGAACACGATCGTTGAAAATTTTTTAAACTTTTGTTGGTTTGTAGCCTGCCTTCTCGTACACTTTATCATTTTGAGGAGACAAAAACCTTTCCACATATTGCTATTACTTTACGTACTTTGCTAAAGCTTATTGTTCCGAACTACTCTGTATTTTCTTTTTTTAGATATTAGAACTAGTGTTGAATGTAGAACAGTGCTTTTCAACCTTTTTGTCATCACGGAAGCGATGTACTTTCGCGTTTGTCACGGAACCCCCACTAACAAAAATTTAGAAATCACGAATTGCTTGTATGAAAATCAAATATTTCGTTACCGTACTTCAAAAAATAATTAAACACTTCGTTGCATAAACAGTTATTACAAGTTCCTTCACTACTCACAACCACTTTTACAACAGTTAACTTAATGCTTCTCAGATTTAAACCGTATGACCACATATTACAGTTCTCGACAATAACTTCCATCACAACAACAAATTACGACAATAAAGCGCGGATTTTCCCTTTTTGTCCTCATTTAACTCTGACTTTAAGTTAACTGTAACTCTAGTCATCAATACGGACTTTCTGTCCGTCCCCAAAACACGTATTGACTCTAATCCTTCTAAATAGTGAAGTGCAAAATTTCTGTCGTATACACAGTATATATAGCGAGCAAAATTGAACTGCACCAATCAACAGCCGCCTCAACGTGGTGGTGCCTTCCCCAACCCCGTTTGGGTTGAGTCGAGATGGCTGTTAGCCTTCCTGAGAGTCCCAGTTACCCAGGGGACTTCCCCCACACAAATTATTTTTTTCTCCGTGTTGCCCCTGAACAACCGCAGAAAGGTAGCACGCAGCTTCTTTAAAATCGATCTCTCGTCTTCTCTCTTCTGCCTTTTTCTTGCCCGTCTTCTCATTCTTCTTTTTGTCCTGATGAGCGGCAACGTTCATCCTAACCCTTCCCCCGTCTTTCCCTGTTTAGTGTGCGCTGGAAATGTGACCTGGCGGGGTAGATCAGTGCAATGCTGCACCTACTACAAATGGGTCCATTTTAAGTGCTCACTACTCTCCTTTTCTATATTCAGAGCTCTTGGCTGCTCTCACTCCTGGAGCTGCCCTCCCTGTTGCATCTTTGCTTTTTTTCGAGATCCCATACCTACCAACACTGTGATTTCCTCCAGTCTGCATACCTCCACTGCTCAATCTGGCCCATCTGGGCCCGTCTGCTAATGCAGCACTCTCGCCTCATTCTCGCCTTCAAACCTTTTATCCCCCTTCCACCCACTTTGTATATCTTCTCCCTCTGCACCCTCACCACCGCCTCATGCTTTTGGTTGTTTCTCTACATCTCCTGCTTCCTCTTCCCCCTGACTCCCTCAGGGTTCTTCAATGGAATGCTGGGGTCTCCTAGCCAGAAGGACTAAACTTCCACACTTTATTTCGTATGATCCGGTAGACCTTGTTTGTATCCAGGAATCTAATCTTTATTTATCTTCCTCTTTCCGGATCCCTGGATTCTCTGCTCAACAATCTAATTGCAGCCACTCCCAGTCTGGTATTTTTTCTACTGATGTCACAGACGCTAGCGGCGGCGTCATCATTTTCGTCAGGCAGGGCTTATCCTTCTCTAAGCTTCATACCTCCTCTCTTTCTTTGCTTGACCTCTACTCTGATTGTGTAGAGGTCAACATCTCTCTAAACGACTCCTCCTCGATCTCATTTTTAAATGTTAATGCTCCCTCTATTTGCTCTTCTCCGAAGGATAGCAGAACCAATTCCTTTTCTCCCTATGCCAATGCTCTGTCCAACTGCTCTTTCTGTGGCACTGAGACCACCCTATTCTTTTCAGCAGGCCCAATATGCTCAAGTTTTTTCCGCTGAAGCCACGCCATTCTGCAAGCTCTTTGCTGGTCTCGTCCGCACCAACAAGTCTGCTACTTCTCTTCTTCTCCTATCTGATTCTCGCTCTGTCCTCTCCTCCATCTTTCCTTTTACCTTAATCTCTGGCAGGAACTGTTTTCTCTCTCCTCCTGTTCTATCAGGCTACAATAGGTCCCCGAACTGTCGTTTCTCCCGTGCAACAACTCGGCTGATGAGCTGGCCAGATGGGGAGCGCTACTTGTTCCCTCAGCAATCCCTTGTAGTCTCTCTTCTCTTATCTCTCGTATCCATTCTTCTTTTTTCTTGGACTGGAGGCATACTGTCTCATCGAAGTTTTTGGACACACAGGTTTCCTCGATTTCCAACGAGGAACTTGTGCTCCCTCGTCACGCGCGCTGTGTCCTCTCTCGTATACGCTGCAACGGACACAGCCTTCTGTAAAGCTCCTATCTCTCTAGAATTGGCAGAATTGAGAATCCTTCCTGCGGCGCTTGCGGACACCCGTCCCAGGACACCTCTCATCTCATTCTGCACTGTCCAGCTACGGACTCTTTGCGTCGCTCGCTCTTTGGCAACTCTCTTTCTCTGTACGATCTCTGGGCAAGACCCTGGGGAGTTTCCCGGATTTTGGGGCTCATAGTCTTCCGCCATGCCCCCATCCCTTGGAAGGGATCGTTTAACAACAACAGCAACAACAACAGCAAAACTGAAATTACAGACGCACTATTACGTTGCAAAGGGAGTTAGCAAAATCAGACGTTCCTAAAGTCATAAACAGAATTACGTCACAATCTGCAACTTGCTATCAAAAGATTCCATTACTAACTATTTATATACACGGAACACCACCACATATAAAAAATATCAATATACTGAAATAAGAAATAAATACTAGTAATAAACGAGGAACCTTCGCGGTCCCTCACAGAACCTTTAAAACTCACGAAACACAACTGCAGGTTTTGCAGAACCCCTGTTGAAGAACACTGAGGTTGACTGATCAAATTGTTTCCGTCGTGAGTAATTTCTTTTTCAACATTTTCAACCCACCAACCAAGGTTAGTTAAGTTTATTCAAGTCATCATTTTATTAGCTAGGTTTCATTGTCCAAACTACCTTTTTCTTACCCGTAATCGATATAAAATGTGATGCTAGTTATACTTTTTTTTGTTCTCTCGCGCTACTGATATCGCGTGTTCATTCAGATTTATATTGCAACTTCACCGTTTAATCTACATCGGGAAATAGACAAAACATTTTAGCCAAGTTACTTTTCAAGTCAAATAACCTATATAGAAGCGGAAGCGGTAGATTTTTCGCGCTTCCGCTTCCAACTTCCGCTTCCACATCCCTGGTTTTAAGCCTTGCTGAGTAAAATAACGACTTTAAATATTGTTGCCTATCTTATTTTTACAGATTTAGAAATTTTCTTATTGCAGACGTGCCGATAGGCAGTTTGGTAATTTAATGGATAATGTTAGTCTGATGATCTTGTTGTCTGAATGACTGTAGGGGTTTGTGAAGGTCACAAAAATGAAATGTCCAGCTGTTATTCAATCAGTTTTTACCAGGAAGAGATCACGTGAGGGCTGCAACATCCAGGTGATAGCAAAGTTTTTCTTTTTTGCCATTATTATCTGGCAAGTGTTGACATTTTTTTTGACTACTTTCGATGAAGAAAATAAAAAGATTTCAGACTCTGAGTATGAAGATTTACCTATTATTAAAACGATTTCTGAGGATATTTGGAGCAGAAACAATGACGTCAATATAAGGTCACGGAAATCTCTGCTTGGGACAATCTCTGATGAAAAATCACAATCTCAAGTCGACAAACAAGGTGAGAATTAAAACAGTTCCAACTGTTATTCAAAGTTTTCTACTGCTGAGGCAAATGCCTACTAAGAGAGGTTTGAAGGTATGCATTTTGCTTAGTTTTTACCCATTAATTTGTATTTTGTTTTTTGGAAAAGACGGAGTGAATGGTGAACTGTTCACACTAAAAACAGGCATCAACCAAGACTGACTAGATCTTAGTCTTTATAAGAAAACTTTATAGAGTGGGGCTTAGTTTCACCGCTGATGACTATAGTTTCACACATTACTGATTTACAGTCAGCTCAGGTAAACGGTATAGATTTGACTTTTAACGTCTTACTATTGGTAATGACCTTTGTCCTGGTCACACGCGGTTGTCTGGCTGCTGCAATTAAGACAAAAAGTCTGGCAATAAGATTTCAGAGAAATATGTGTAAATTTGTTTTATGAAATTAGTTTGTTTTTTAGAATATCAGAATGAAAAATCGGCAAAGTCTTCACCGATATGCCCCAACATTCCTCCTGGTTTACGTGAGTATCATCATAGAAGATGCTGTGATAATGCATCACATTCATACAAGCATACGGTTAGGTGAAAGAAAATAATTTTCACGTGCTCAGGCGTTTTTCACCCTCTCGATCTATTCTAAATGCAGCAAAATTCTCAAAAGTGGCTAATAGTTGACCTTTTAAAGTTTTTAACAACCAATGGTGGGTTTTAGGAATTTAGGAGCCTGAGAAAAAATTTCATAAGGGGCCCCCAAAGTCTCCAAGGTTTGCCAGCCAGCTTCTTCAGTTGAATTGCAATGAGTGAGGCGTAAACCCCAATCTGGTTTTAGTGGAAGCAAAATCATGGCACACTACTCTTGACCTGCAAACTAAATGAAGCACATAAAACACTCATGTCTCAAAAAGCATAAACGAAAGAATAAATCTGTGTAGCAGTAAATTTCAAACTCACACCGACAATGTCAGCCTAACTTGCACACCTTGTACACAAATGAGGTTAAACAGCCTAGAATGACATATCAACTTGAGTTATGTGCTAAAAAAAGTAAACTCCAAGACAATTAATAAAATGACTGATATTAGATTCAAACTATAGACATTACCTCTCCGACCAAGCACTCGCGTTGCATAATTTTCTTGACAACATAAAAGTCATGTTAATGTCTCTTCAATTTCAAATTTAAAAGTTTCAGAATGACGCAAAAGGTAATTAGGATGTCGGGATATGGTCTTTTCTGAAGTCTCACAAAGTTTTACGACAACTCGGAAAACCATGAATGAGGGCCCCCAAAAAAGGGCATGCCTCTCTATAAATTCACAGCTGCTAACAAAATCTTTTATCTACTTGTGTTTAAAATATTTTTTAAAAACACAAACGTATTGAGTATTTTCTTAGCATGTGAGCTGGCTGTAGGCTTATCTGTTGGTCACGAAAAGTCTTTTTCTGTCGTATACAGGACAATCATTTGTTATCATGACGGTATTGTTATGTTAGACCTGTTGAACGATCATTTTAAGTTAACCAATAGATCGTTGCCTGCTATATTTGTTCGCCATTATTTTCAATAATTCTTTATTTACAGAAGGTCGCTTGGAATTTCGTTTTAAAGCAACACCACCAACTTTAAAGGAAATTGCAAAAAATAACCCCAATCTTCAAAAAGGAGGCTTTTATCGCCCTCTTGATTGTAAGGCCCGCTCTAAAGTTGCAATTATAATTCCCCATCGCGCAAGAGAATTACATTTGAGAGCGCTATTGTCGCATCTACATCCCATTCTTCAAAGGCAGCAGCTTTACTACAAAATTTACGTATCTCATCAAGTAAGTTTGACTTTGTCGCTTGCATTCAAGTTCCCTGCTTCACTTAGTGGCTTCGTTGATAGATCGGCTTAATTTTTTTTCTTGGATGGATTTTTGTGGCTATGCCTTGGAAAAAACGCTTAAAATAAATGGTTCTGTTTGGTCGCATTGTTCGTGGTAGAAACTGTAAATATATACAGTCAATTCTAAAGCGGGCTAAAGACCAATTGTTCTGTTTTAAAGTGAAATCAAAGTCTGGGAATTTGTTACTGGACAAAAGCTAAATAGGGCCACGGAAGCATCGAAAAAAGCTCAATTGTGCGGTTCTATTTCTCGTTTTTTGCAGCCTTGAATCGTGCTGATTCAGCGCTTGTCAGGCTTTGTCTGCCATTGTCCATTCGCTTTCGAACCAAGCCTATCCCTCCTTGGGCAGCATATGACGTTGTATTTTCAGACTGGAAATTTGGCTTTTAATAAAGCGAAATTGATGAACATTGCTTTCTTGTATGCCATGAAAGAAGATTCCTACGATTGTGTTGTGTTTCACGACGTAGACCTTCTTCCAGAAGATGATCGATTAATGTATACCTGCAAAGACAAACCTCATCATTTGTCTGTATCTATCGACAAATACGGTTACAGGTATAAAATGTTTTTTTGTCGTCCTAAACTTGCGAAAAAACTAACGTCTTGCAGTACATACAGTATTACATTGAGATAATGCCTGTCGTCTTTTTCCATTTCCTCAACTTCGATAGAATGGCGAAATACAGCATGTTATTCTGCTAACACAATTTTCGGTGGTAATCTCATAAAATTGACTTTAAATAAGAGAACGGAAACATTGTAGTAATAATCTCTTTTTCCCTGTTTTCTCAACTAAAATCGTTGTTGCGCGTAGTTTACATTCAACTTATCAACTCGTGGGCCATTTTGTTCAAAATATTCTCAATACTAAGAAGCAAGGCTTCTCCCAGCATGCTCCATGTGTACTGCAATGTTGAGGTCGCGAAACAAATTCAGAACGAATTGGCTTGTTAAATCAAAGAAAAAGATTTTTGTAACCTTCACAAGAAAATTAAAAGTAGGCGTGTAGTAAAATTATTTTGTTTTGCTATTTCGGGGCTACTCCATATTTCACGCTGGCAATTGTTTATTAGAATGTCTGTCTGAGCTACAGAATTTTTTTTTATTAACAATATTTATCCTCCATTCACAAAAAAGCGAATTGTATCGCTATGTTTTGGACGGTATGTCCTTGCTCGCTTGGGAGTTGCTATTTCCTAGGTGTCTGGGCCACCTGTCTTCCACATAAAGGTTGGGCGTCCCTTTAGGTGCCTTGCCCAAGGACACAGCAAGCGAACTTGCCGGCTTGTTCTCCACAGCCTTCCATATATGCCGAGCGCCAAGCAGGGAAGCTATAGATACCATTTTAAAAGTCTTTCGGTATGACTCGACAAGGGGAATGAAGCCCAGGTCTACCGACTGCGAAGCGGACGCTCTAACCACTACACCATTGCGTCGGTTAAATGAAAATAAATCAATGAAAATAATCAAATGAAAATCAATGAAAATGAAAATAATCAACTGATCACAGCATGTTATGCTTTGTTACGTCCTGATTGTTGTCATGCACCGATTGATAATAAATGACTGTGTAGCCGGAGTTGTCACTTGGAAGGAAATCTCCTTTGAGGAAATATGATTCCAAAAGTCGTGAAAGAGGAAATTTAGGAGAAAATAACAAAATCAAAAGTCAGGAAGAAATAACAAACATTCCAAAAAAATATCAATAGGTTTGAAAAAAGATAGTAAAAGAAATAAAAATTCTAACTTGTCATGTAGAAATACAGGAATTGTGGAGAAAAAATGCCAATAACTCTGTTAAGAAAAGAAAGAGTTTTGCACCACCTTATCTATAATTTAAGACTGGTTTTTCAAGCCAAACTAAGCAGCTAAATTTTTTCTAGTTATTTTTGATAGCTTGTCATTGTTGGCTTGTTGAAGTACCACCAAGCGGAAGCCAATCAAACGGTGCATAAGCTACGCAAGTTGAGTATCTCAATAATAGTGTATTCAGAGAGGGACACAGTGCCATGCTTCTCATTTCTTTGGCCATGACACAAAAATTTAAAACCTAAAAATATTTGCTACATTTGCGAGAACATTCGATTTTTCCAAGTGCCCTGTTTGTCTATTAGCTTATTGTGATTTTCTGCCTTTTTGTAGTCACAGACCACTTCAAAAAACTTGTCAGTTTGGCGAACCGATGCCCTAAATTTTGTTTGAAAGTGCCATAGTAAATTTTCTTTGATAAATAGATGAAAAGATTATTTTTGTGGAGATCAGTGATTGTAAGGTCCGAATCAACCATCTATCCATAATAAATGGAAGTGAAAGCCTTTTTCGGGAGGCATCAAGTTTTTTAAAATAGCAAGCAACGTTGCTTAGCGCCGCAATCCACTGTTTGGCAACCACAATGATATTAATTATGCAAACCATTGAAAAATGTCATGAAAAATTAATCAAACTATCAAGTAAATCAGCTGTAATTTGCCTTTGTTTCATAAATAGCCTCAGGTGCGACGTCAATGAGAGGCAAGTTGAATCATTGCCCTCCCTCCCTTTTTCCATATAAATTGCTGTGGCTACTCAAATGGAAGCAGTGCCCTGGAAAAAAACGTATTTTGCGGTCTTAGTTTGAGAACAAATTAAAGGATTGTCAGGTTTTAGAGCAATTTTGCCACCCAATTTAGATTGTTTATTAAATGTTAAAATGTAGGTAAAGAGTTCGCATCACAAAATGAAAAATGCCTAAATATTTTTAGAAAACTTCCGAATGAAAAGTAGGAGTACGCCTCCTAAATTAGTAAAAATGTTAGAAAACTGATATTGCAGCAGTCAATTGTGGTTCTTATATCAGCAAAACTTTGTCAAAATGCCAATTTTTAGTTAAAAATATGAGCATTAAAGTTCTTGTGCTTTTCCAATGCCAGAGACGTGCATGCCAATCCGATGGTAGATGGTATAGCATTGACTATTTTGAAAGTACGTGTGCGACATTTTGGATTTTTTGTTTGGAAGATCAGTTTCTAAAGTCAGGCTCATCAGGGCTAAATTTCTCAGGAGTTGACCTAAAAACGCAATCTTTGGTCACGAACCACAAGTCACATTCTTCAGCTGGCCGAAAATGCACACCCCTGGTATAAATCATTAGCAGATAGTGATTAAATAGACCAGTGATTCTCAGAACTTTTTTCGATGCGACGCATTCGAAAAACACTAGCTGGACTTACGGCGCACCAGACAGCACTCTGAGGTCTTGGTTCGCCTTTCTTCCAGTTAAGTGTGACCCAAAATCTAAATTACTGTTGCTATAATTGCGAAATTTTGTTTGAGGTTTTTCACATTCGATCAAAAAATTTAGCACTTCTAAGATTGTAACTCATCTCTCCTGTTTTCATCCAGTTTACTACTGACTGCCTGGTCTTCATTTGTTTTGCTCCTATTTAAGTAAAAAGTGTGGAAACTGATTTCCAAGTGACCAGTTAATAACCACAACATTGTGTTGACAACACTTATGGAAAAATACGATTGATTGTGCATGTTAGAAAAAATAAATTGGAAATCTGTCTTCAGAACTTATTTGAAGGAATAGAGTCCGGGATTATCGGCACAGAGCCGAATTATTGTGCGACGCCCTTGGAAAATTATAACGACGCTCGATGGCTTCGCGACGCACACTTTGAAAATCACTGGATTCAGTGCTGCCGCTCAAAATTTCCAAAAATCCCTGCAGCAAGTGGTCAGAAATCCCTTTTTTTTGTCTCTACTCTGTATCCATTTTCAAAGAGATGCTAAACCGCACCGCCCAGTGCCTTGGAGTAAATATTCCCAGGACTCTGAACAGTGTTGTCCCGACCTATGACTGAGCTCTAATTTATGCCACAATTCCGAAACAATCTTTAAACACAAAGGTCTTCAATTTTCAAAACCATTGAACCTTCCGCACATCTGCTGAAATTTCAGGTTGCTACATCATTTCAATCTATTTTCATCGAGTTTCTCGACTAAAAATTCTCAAACATATTGGGAAAAATCCCCAACATGGGCAACTATGCTCGCATTTCAGCAAATCAAATAGCCCATCGCGTCTTTAGAGGTGAAATTGACAAAATTTGAAAATCCCTACGTTTCAGTACATTTTTCGAAGAAATCCCTACTCACAATCAAAAATCCTGTGGAGATTCCCCATTCCTATTGCTGATCAAAAATCCCTACCGTAGGGATAAATCAATACGAATTGCAGCCTTGGCTAGATTAGACCATTCAGCGAAATTTCTTTGAACGATTAGCCATTCTGGTCAGAGCAATGTAGGTTAGTGGAGGAATTTTTTATTTTGCTTTTTTAGTGTAAGATTCGGTTTTTGTCACTGCGTTATTTGTAGGCCTCTTTAAGTTCACCTCGTTGTTTTTGTTGTCCACGTGACCTGCCTATGTTTCAAGCACAGAGTAGAAATTCGTTGTCTCACTGTACTTTTCTTTGTAACTGTAGTAAGCTCGAAAATGTTGTAGTTGTAATAACTGCGCAGCAGCTGTTTCTCGACAAGATTTTGGTGTTTGATAAGTTGTAGTTACGCCATGAAGTTTATAATACGGATACGTTACGGTCTATTACAGAGATTCTTAACCTTTTTCTTTGTTGGTATCCCTTTAAAATCACTAATCCGTTCTCGCACCTCCTTCTATAATTGCTAAAAAGTAATATTGTTCTCATGGATAAATAGCAAAACCATTGTGTTTCTTTAATAACTGAAAACGAAGGAGCATAATGCTAAAACTCAAATTACTTTCACATTAGCAAAGAAAGTAAATTACAGAGATATATACATTTACCAAGCATAGTGTGTCGTGAAGAAATCATGGTCAAGCAGCATCCTCAATGACCTTTTTGCTGTTATTTCCTGCTTATGATGGCATCAAATCTTGGTGTCTTGGCGCTGAGTGCTACTCGCAGGTCGTGCTAAGTGCTACTCGCATGTCGTGCTGAGTGCTACTCGCAGGTTGTGCTGAGTGCTATTCGTTTGCGGTGCTGAGTGCTACTCGCATGTCGTGCTGAGTGCTACTCGCATGTCGTGCTGAGTGCTACTCGCATGTCGTGCTAAGTGCTACTCGCATGTCGTGATGAGTGCTAATTTAATTAATTAATTTTTTTTGCAAACATGCTGTAGTTGTTTCCTTGTTCATTATGGATAATTCTGTATGTGTGTCCCATACATGGGGTTGCTCCTTATCCCGAGGCACGTGCTGCTTCAATCGCGGCTGCTGGCAAAATTCAAGCTGCTGCAACTCCGAACTTACAACTGGCACCAAATGATTTCCTGGTTATTGGTTATGACCTGAAATCAAGCGACTTGTTTTTAACACTGAGCTCATGTGCTACGATAAACAAAGTATCATAGCAACGCCGGAAAGATGACTGTTTGGATAAAGTTTACCGACGTTTCAATAAATGGCTACGTGCTTTGATTAGAGCTGTAAATGGGCTAGAATTAATGAAAAGCAGCATCTGATACCGTATTTACTTGATTGAAAGCCCTTGATTAAAAATAATTAAATTAAAAAGAAAGTAGGGTGATTATTGTGACAAACGCTGGAGAATCAAATAATTGCAAAGAAATGGTCCCTAATGCGAAAAGATTCATGCAACAGGTCCAATTAATCATTTCGCCTCCTCGTAAAGCATGTAGAGATTGATTGAGCGAATAAATCTAGTGGCCTGGTGGCAGTAAATGTGATGTTTTTCTTGAAACTACCACCTTCAGAAAGTTTTAGGTTTCAGTGCTTTTCCTTATCAAGATAGTGCCTGGTATAAAAGTAATGGAGCTGCAAGATTGGGAACTTTTTCGTTTGCTACCCCAGGGCGCCATCTTGAATGCATTGGGCAGAATCGCTACCCCAGTGTACACTCCACCGTGAATTCACATACCGGGCCTTCCCCTCCAGTGTACACTGCCTTCCTCCAAGTACCTTGCCAGTGAAGATTTGAACCCATAATCATAGCATTTTAAGTCGCGTTTGATCCAAGATGGTGGCCTGGGGTAACAAACAAAAAACTGTCCTAAATTGATGAGTAAATGCTTGCTATAGTGGTGGTGTATTTTGGACAACACTGAGATACAGAAATCCAGTTTTACGAAAATTCGTATTGTGAGGATTAATTATTGAAACAAGGTAATTCATATTAAAACATGGAATTACGGAAATACAGAAATTTATTCTTAGATGAAAAATTACTGAATTATAAAAATCAGGAAAAATTTTCGATTAAAGAAGTAGACAGATGAAAATTGCAGAAATACTGAAATTTAAGGAAGTCGTTAAAAACTAACAAGTCGGCCAGCCAATTGGATAAAATTAGATAATTGAATTGAATTTACTGTGCGTTTTTATAAATGTCTATATTTCTACGATTTTTCTAATTTAGTTGATGTTTTTTGGTATTTCGAAAAGAAATTTTTTAATTCCACTTTTTAAGGTTGCTCCGTTTTTTTTAGCTACAAAGCAATGTACCTTGTGTTAAAATCACAAAAATGGCGTTTTAGATATTGCTGGCTTTTCTGTGTTAAAATCTAAAACTACATAAATTGAGTCAAAAGGTACAAATAGACGTTTAAATTTTCCAAATTAGATCTGCAAACGGTTAAAAATATTTTGCTCGCATGGAAACTGAATATACTACTGGAGATAAGATTTTAGTTGTTTGAACATTCTTCGCGCCAAAAAAGTAGTCACCTGTTCTTTTGTTGTGAAATGGTCTTGCTACTTGTTTTTAATCGAAAGTTTTTGTACTGGAGACAATCTTTGAGTTACGAAATTACCGCTTCATTGTCAGGTGTTTACATTTAAAAAAATGCTTGTTGTGTTTATATTGCAAGATTCTATTGTTTTTTTGAGTAAAAATTCTACTTTTTCATATGAGTTAGGGGCCTCGTGGTTTGATGTGTTCTAAGATCGTTAGTGGCTAAAGTTTATCATTCATTTTTTGAAGTCAGCTGTGGTGAAGCGAAGGGGTTTTGAAAATTGTGGCCTTACGTTTAACTTGGGTAAATTACATTTTTTCGATCTTTTCTGCTTTCGGCTTGTCTAGATCTTGCCTTTTATGGATGGCTCTGAGATGAAATTAAAAATGGGTCGACAATTTAAACTGATTTTGATAGCCGCAAACTAAACATTCTATTAGAACTGTATTTGAGTGGATTTTTGATTGCTTTCTCAGTATAGTTTTTCTGGTAATTTCTGCTGCACGAGGTGAGAAGTGAAGATTGGAGAAGGGTTGGCATAGCTTCTTCACAAGAAATGAGGCGTTGATAGTCGTGGTCGTTACGCGACGTTTTTTGTGAGAACTGTGAGAAAGTAAAAAATTTTGCAAAGCCTTGATAAGGGAAACACCTTGTTAAAATGTGTTCATCAAACTGAAATAGTTGTTGCCCCTGAATGTTAAAAAGTTATCATGAAACAGAATTTGTAAACCTTGCTGAAAAATCTTGGTGCAGTCCAGCTACTTATAACCTGAAGTAAGAATTTGCGGTCCTAGTAACTAGCGGGCAGGCGTTTGCGGTGCAGTGCGGGCAGCGGGGCAATTTTTTCTGCCCGCACCATATGTAGTAAGGAGAACTATCCTGCAGTTGCGCTTGTTGCATCGTTGGGTGAAGCACTTAACCTCATGCCTTCATTTTCTCGCGGCAGACAGGTGGCAATGCCAAACAGTTACAAGTCGTTGTTGCTTAACCTCGCTAAGGGACTGACAAGCAGAGCGTGACTCATTCATGAGATACTTTACAATAACTGATTGATTAATTAACCACCATAATTTACGAAACTGAATTGATTCAGCTTTGATTAATAAGAGCACGAAAGAGTGCCGTGGGTCAAAAATGGCGTGAGCACTAACCAGAAAAAAACATCAAAAGCAAAACAATATGCTTCATTTTAAAGTGGAAATGATTTGTTACTGCATTACTATGCGGATACACATTAGATTTTTTAATGCAATAGCGAATACGAAAATTGTAACAATTGAACTATGGCTGGACTCCATCCAAGGTACAATATCTTTGTGCAGTCCTGTCGCAAGCTTGACCTATCTTAATCTAACCTATTGTAATAACTGAACTGTAGCTGCTGACCCTCGGGCTACGGGTCACTTCGCTTTTTCCTGGCTGAGTTTATGCCGGGAGCAAGAAACATACTCGCAGCCACAGGCTTTAAGTCATTAATTAAGCTTGCGATTATGCAAGAGTCATTGGTAGTAGGCCTACTACTCAATGACTTAATTCCTGCAAATTCTCAATCGCCGTAGCTTCCTTGCACAACTTTAAATTTGTGTTCCTAAGCAACTTATTAAAATGAATAGATACAAGTTTGTAAAATTAATCGTTGTTTGTTAGTAAGGGCGGTCTCAATTTAATGGTAGGGAAGTCGGCATTAGGGCATACTCTATTGATTTGCAAAGATTGAGAGGAAATCAATAGATAAATAAATTAGTAGCTTTATACCTTTATGTGAAATCGTTTCGTTTGTTTGTTGTTAGGCTAATCGGGTAATTGGATGCAAGGCATTTTGGGAAAATTATGCCCTCTTTTTCACTGTCCCTGGATCAAGGATCTTTGGGGTAGCCAAGGAACTTGACGTCTCAAACACCATCACGAGAGGGGTCGCATCAAGTTGTGAAATAGGCCTTCCATTGAATAATTCATTTCCGTAATCGTAAAACGAAAGCCATTACGATGTCCATCTCCAGCTTTTGCTTCGTGCCCCAACACGTGCAGGAAGAAACAGATATAATTTGTAAAATGATACCATTTTGTGATTAAGACCAGTGATAATCCAAGAGTGCAATGATTGGTACTTAGGGCTTAGGGGCGGGGCCCACCAATAATTGTAACTCTCAGGTATGATCTTTGGAAAAAGTCGGCTATGCTGGCTAACCGATCTTTCCAACCCAAGATTTATCCAGCTGGTAGCCCTGCCGGGCAACGCAGATAGTTTTCAACAAAAAACCACGGTCAATTTTTGGGAGATATACTCTAAAATTTTGTTACCAAAAAGTTGGATAATCAGTTGACGCTTCTATTGGAAACTTAGCAAGGCTAAGCGTCGAATGCGCCTTTCGAGCAGTTACTGCTTATCAACATAAAGAAAAAGCTTCAAGAAATGCTTTTATTGTTAGATTAGCGTCTAATGATATCAGCAGCGTTTATTGGAAGATCGAAAAGACGTGTAAGAAGACCTTACTCTTCTTAATAATTACGAAAAGTCTCGATCTTCATAAAGCGCCCATAAAAAAGTTGAAATGCACAGTCAGTTCGGCACTTTCCGAACCATCGATAGTTTCACAAAATATTGCTGCTTTGCCAACGCAATTTTTTTAAGAAGCTAAAAGTGAGGAGATTGGTCGATACAACGCAAGGCTTTCAAACAAATATTTATTTTGCGGAAATTCGAGTCATCTACGAATACCATACCAGCTTGCTACGCCCTAATTGCTACTAGTGCACCGGAAAGGGCCTGTTTCTTAAATAAGTTGCACAACTTATTCATCGTCAAGGAGAATGAAGATACAAAAGCAGGGGTAATGGTGGGCTTTTCTTTGAAGTTTATGAACATTACGCCAGCTTAGGTGACTATTCATGTGGTTGTATGGGGTGTAAAACTAATGCACTGGTTCACATAGGTTCAACTTTGAATCATTTCAGCAAACAGTTCACTGGCAAGCTAGGTTTGCACTTGAAAAAATCTGACTGTTACATTGGCTTGGATGTGTGTGAAAATACACAGCATCTTGCAGACAATATATTTGTGAAGTAAACGTGCAGATTTAAGATCGTGACTATAGCGGTGTATTGCTCAAGGTACTGGTGAAATTTTCCGACATTATACTGGGCCAATACTTTATAGATATGCATCAAAACGTGAATTTTTATTTTGGAGGTTTCTTGTTAACTTTCTGTTTGGGGGCTCTACAGAAAAAAAACACTGTTTTCCATGAAAAAATGCGAATATTAAAAAATTATCTTTCGTTATTACGTCATCATGACGTCACAAACCCCCTTATGACCCTCACCCAATGTCAGTGATCAATCTTGTTAGTGATCAAGTTTTATGTTTGCACGCCCAGGAGTTTCAGAGAAGTTAAAGCGCACGTACGTGCGTGCACACGCACAAACAGAAATCTGCTTTTTATGTTATATAGGCATTGCGACTTGGATTTTTAGAGAAGGGGTCAATCTCTTATCATTGCGCTTGCTCAATTTGGTAGCACGTAGTGGTTTGGCTATTGTTTTACGTAAAGCTTGCCTAGCAATAAATGCTGCTGAAGCAGATCCATGTTTGTGTTGGAGAGCTGGTTATCCACAGTACTGTATGGCTATTGCGTTTAGCTACATTGTGAAATGGCCTTAATTAGTTACTACAATTTGCAAGTGGTTAGTTCTGTGTATGTAAATTGGATACTTCGTGTAGATGCTACACTTTTAGTTGATTGACCTTATAATTAAGAGGAAATGAACGTTATTGCAACTACAGCGCCACCATTTCAAAGTTTTGGCGACAGTTTTTGTATATAAACACATCACATTTCTTGCGATTTACGATTTACGACTTCGAATTTGATTACCCAACAGTTATCTGCTCCTTACCGGATTTGAGTAGTAAAACTGTTTTTCCAATATTTTGTAGGATACGACTTTTGGGTATCCATCCAACAACGGCAGTCTGTCTTGATAGTGATTGGAATATCAAGGTGAAATTGGTATTGATGACCGATTCAGTGTATACTGCCGCTTTCCCCTACTATGATCTTAATAAAATTTTCGATGCCAACTTAGATGACCCTTTCATGCAGCGCCTCCATCCCAAGGAAGAAGAGGGGTAAACACCACAACAACTATGTAGTAGAATAAGGTTGCTTTTTGCAAGCAAATGCGTCCCAAACTACAAGCTGGCGAACTGACCACATTGTCAGGTATAGATTGTCTGACCTGCAATGACAAATATCGAAACCATAAGCTACTAATATCGCAGTTGGACAAGCATTGTTTCGCAGTTGTTCTCAGCATGAATCAAACTTACGTCAAGTTGGAAATTAATTTGTCGATACTACAAAATACTCTGCCACAGAACAAATTTTTAGTGAAATTAAATGTATGTGTTTAGACTACCTTACACATCACTGTTTGGTGGCGTCACAATGATGACTCGAGATCAATTTCGTAATGTGAACGGCTATTCGAACTTATTCTGGGGCTGGGGTGGGGAGGACGACGACATGTTCGTTCGGATCGTTTCAAAAGGATACACCATCAGCAGACCCCCGTTTCATTTGGGAAGATACAAAATGAGTTTTCATCACAGAGACAAAGGAAACAAATTAAATCTGCTAAGGTAGGCATCTTGGTATTTCCATTTTTTCACAGTACACAACTTTACAAATGTGCATAGAACAACTTGTATTTGGAGCTGTTTTAAAGCTGGAAATACTGCTTACACAGTGCATTTCTACCGCAAGCGCTGCAACCACGCAGGAAATATCGATGGCAACTTCTGGAATTGAATAAGCGTCTTATGGCCAAGGGCTAAGGATACCGACAGACATTATTTACTGCATGCTTCGTATGTTCATAAAAAAAAAAGTTATAATTAAGCTATATGGGCATATTATAAAAGTTACTGCACTGCTGTATTTGCAGTTATGCGTGCTCTTCTATCGCCAGCAATTTTTGTAAATTAGCGTTTTGTTGAAGTTTCTTTGAACAACAAACTGCATAAGATTTTTGGCGGCAGCATAGATTTCTTATACGCTGCTGTGCCTTTGACAAAGACACTTGACGGCAATTTCTTCTGCTTGAGGTAGAAATGTATTACGAGTAATCAAACAATCATGACTTTCTTAGTGGTGATCATTACATCGCTATGCTCTTGGGAAAAGCATGTTACAATGATTTCCTCTGCTCCATGGATTTTGACAAGCAGCTTTTTTCCACTACCTAGAAACACATTTGGCAGCAAAGTCGGTCACTCGCACGAGGCACATAGTACATAAACATACGTACGTACACACAAGGGCAAATTTTTTGAGATAAACTTTTTGAAAAAGATTTTTTTGCACATTTTTTCACAAAACTAAGTTAAAGACCTTTTTTGAGAGATTCACTTTTTGTCTATGCAAGCCGGCCCTCTCTCTTTAAGTCCTTGCTCGTGACATTTGGTTTAATAATCGCTGACATAGTCTGTCCGTTGATCAATCGACATCACAAAACACCTCTTCTTTGGCTGACCCTTCAACCGAGCCACCAGATTTATGCCTCTCTTCAACTTGTCTTATTAATTTGCAATCAACTTATTGCTACCCAGTCTACCAGGTTATCTTCCTACACCTTTCCAACTTGTGTTTGCAGCAATTGGTTTGTTTTGACTGCGTTAAATCTGTACCATGCTTCTTTCTGTTTGTGTGCCTGTGTTTCTGTGAGTGTGTGTTAACTCCCCCAAAACTATACAGGGCGTACAAACATCAGACTTGGCACAATTGATCACCTCCACAGGTTAAATGTCAGAAGAATAAGAGGGTTCGTGACGTCATGATGGTGTCATAATCAAAGATAATGTTTAAAATTTGCATTTTTTGGAGAAAGCGGTGGTTTTCTCAAACGAAAATCAGTACCCAATTTGCAAAATTTCTATGGTTTTGGGGTGTTCGATGACGTCTCAGATCACGCTTTATTGTGCAAATTGTTCTCTTTATTTTCTCAAAAATTGCTGACCGCAGAAACGCGATTGAATGTTTTTTCGGAAGATATGAACAAGGTGCTTTCGATAAAACAAATTTTACAGCGATTTGAGCAGCATTGACAATGCAACAAGCGATTATTTTTTAGGCATGTTTTTTTAAGTATGTTTTTTTCTTTTTCTTGAACGCTTCAAACTAGCTCTATGATGTCGTAGTGCAGTCTGGTACGACTACAGAGAAAACAGTGCAGCAAGCAGCAGCTGTGTTCGAAAGTGCAATGCATTGTCATTGCAAAAGCAATTGGTATACGCCTGATAAAAAAGAATGGTGCATTACGGTATTAAAATACCCGTAAACCTAAAAACCTGATTTTGGTAATACAATGGCAACTTATAATACTTTTGTTCAATCATGTCGCTAGCCTGACTAATTCAAACCTCGCAGACATAATCTTATTATTTATGTACAGCAAAGTTAAACAAATCAGCCATTTTTTATGAAAAATTTTTCAGGAATTACAAAAATTATCCGCGCCTCATGAGAAAGCAGGCGATGAATTATACTCTTTAACCATAACCTAACCTATTGCCATGACTCAAAAATAAGTGCTCAACTTTGGGTTAGCTTTCTCTTCCGTAGCTGCGATTACGCCAAGATCAAGCATCTTACGCGTAGTAAGAGGCCTTAGGTCACACTAATAGACATACAGTTACAAAAAAGTCGTGAGTAGTCTGTCTGATATTTAGTACTTTTCCCAAAAATAGGCAACAATCGCTTTGGTGTCCTTCCGCAGCTCAAGTTAATGCTTCCACGCAAGTGTTGAAATAAAAAAATAGAAGTTTGTGATATTATTGGCTGCTTGAATTGTCAGTAAGTCCAGCTTCAAAGTGGACCCATGCTGAAAACAGAGCAAATAAGGCGTTTGCAGGAACTTCAAAAACTTAGTATGAAATAAACCAGCTATGCGCAACCACCCATAATGGTTTTCTACCCAATTTTCATTAAAAAAACGGTACTTTTGATTTTGAAACACAATAAGGTTTTGTGAAAAAGCACTAACTTTTCATTACTGTTCGAATAATTACCCATTGAGGGAAGCCAACACAGCTTGCTAAACCCATATTCTTAATCTCGACATTACAGATTGGGGCCCTGATATTACAATAACTTAACTGTAAATGCTTGACTTCTGATTAGTTAGCTTTTTCTGTGGCTGCCCTTACGCCAAGATCAACCAACATACGCTCAAACACAAACTTTATGTCATACGAATAGGCCTAAAGTTACAAAAAAATCGTGAGCAGTGATCTTAATTTTTATTAGCTAATTTCTGAAAATACATACGAATTATAGTAATGCAAGAGACTAGCGATGCACTTAGCAAACTGCAGTTCGCTAACATACTTTGGCGTCTTTCCACAACTTTCAATTTATGCATTTCATGCACTTCATCGAATGAAAGCATAACACAGCTCAACAAAAAAATTATTTTTTCTTTTTGCGATAGATCTTTCAACGATTTTATAGTATATCAGGTGCGCTGATTCCAAAAATGACTTTACTTTTGCTGAATTGGCTCTAGTTTTTGAGATAATGCAGACACAATAACTGGCTATAAAAGCTCAGATAACGGCCATATAAACTACACATAAGAGGCAATTGTGCTGACAAGGAGATTTTGTTTTGCAATAAAGGACCAGTTGTCTCATTTTTAGAAAGGTTAACAACGCAGAAAAGTCAATAACTGACCATTAGCAATCTTGGAGTCTAAAAAAATTCTAATGAAAAGTTGAAATGCAGTAACTTTTACTATATTTAGGTTTTCATGTTTTCAGTTTTAGTTGCTTTATGTTGCCTGCTATGAGTTGTTCAAGAAGAAGAAGTTGTTGTAACGACCCTGACAGTTTCTGTTACATATGTGGAGAATATATTCTTAAAGAGCATAAAAGGTCTATTACAGATTTTGTTCGCAAAGTATACCGTGCTTACTTTGGAGTTAAACTTGGTGACCAAGACAAGCCATGGGCTCCACATGTTGTCTGCAAATCATGTGTTGAGCACTTACGAATGTGGACAGAAGAAAAAACTAAAAGCTTTAGATTTGGTGTGCCAATGGTGTGGCGAGAACAGAAAAACCACTTTGATGATTGTTATTTTTGTATGGTAGATTTGAAGGGTTTTAATCGTCACAAGAAAAAATCATGGATTTACCCAGACTTAGAATCTGCTTGGCGTCCTGTACCCCACTGTGAAGATATACCCGTGCCACAATTTAGTCATCTTCCAGAAAAACCATCAGAATGGGACTTTGTCTACCAAGCTTCAGAAAGCTCCAGTGAAAGTGTTGTTTCAAGCATTTTTGAAGAAAGCTCGACCAGTCCGAAGCAGTTTAATCAGGAGGAACTGAGCGATCTTATAAGAGATCTTAATCTATCTAAAGAAGCTTCTGAAGTATTGGCATCCAGGCTTAAAGACAAGAAATGCCTTAGTGTTGGTACGAAAGTAGCCTTTTACCGCACAAGGGAGAGCGACTTACTTCCGTACTATCGTTTAGAAGAAGGGCTTGTTTTCTGCTCAGATGTTGAAGGACTTCGTTTAAAAATTGGAATATCTGAATATAAACCTCAAGATTGGCGTTTATTTATAGACAGTTCTAAAAGAAGTTTGAAGTGTGTATTGCTGCACAATGGAAACAAGTATGCCTCGATTCCCATTGGCCACTCTACATTGCTCAAAGAAGAATACAACAATATTAAACGAGTGCTAGAAAAATTGAACTACTGTGACCACCAATGGTTAATATGTGTTGATATGAAAATGGTCAACTTTTTTCTTGGTCAGCAGAGTGGTTATACTAAATATCCGTACTTTATTTGTTTGTGGGACAGCCGTGCTCGCAGTGACCACTGGGTGAAGAAGGAATGGCCTGAAAGAATTACACTAACAGTTAATGAATGTAATGTCATCAATGAGCCCCTTGTCCCAAGAGAAAAAATCATTTTGCCACCTATACACATCAAATTGGGTATAATGAAGCAGTTTGTGAAAGCTTTGCCAGTAGACGGAAATTGTTTTAATTACATTTGCAGAGTATTTCCAGGGATGAGCAATGAAAAACTAAAAGCAGGAATATTTGATGGTCCTCAAATTCGAAAGCTGATGAACGATCCAAACTTCACTGCATCTATGACTGAGAAGGAATTTGCTGCTTGGATTTCTTTTACTGTGGTTGTAAAAAACTTTTTGGGAAACAATAAAGCAAACAATTACATTCAGATAGTTGAAGATATGCTTTCAAAATTTCAAAGTTTGGGAGCAAAGATGAGCATCAAGATTCATTACCTCTTTAGTCATTTAGATAGATTTCCAGAAAATCTTGGGGAATTAAGTGAATAGCAAGGAGAAAGATTCCATCAGGACATTAAAGTAATGGAAGAAAGGTATCAAGGACGATGGGACACCCACATGATGGCGGATTATTGTTGGAATCTTCAACGACATTAGCCATTTGCTCCTCACGCTAGAAAGTCCTACAAGAGGCGATTTGCTTCGTAGATTTGACAGAATGGTAGTTGTTAAAGCTCAGTATTTTCAAGCTTCGTTTGTTTAAATAAATAACGGCAACATACATTTATACGCTGTAATACTGGGTTTTAGTTCCAATACGTTTTTTGCAAACTAACGGTGAATATTGCTGTTGCATCCTTTTTTAGCATTGCAGTTTGCATGGATGCTTTGCATTTTTGTTTTACTGCGTTTACAAAAGAAGATCGAAGCGTACAGTATTGATTAAATAGCATTAAATGAACAACAATGCCATATAGCCCACTCTAAGTAATATTTTTACAAAAAAATGCAATTACCTCAAAAACTAGAGCCAACTAGCAAAAATGAGTGTCATTTTCGAAATCTGCGCACCTGATATACCCTAAAATCGATATAATATCAGTGGCAAAAATTTGTGTGTTGACCAGTGTAATCGTTGGCTGTTTCGATTGTGAGCACGTGCAGTTTTAAAGTACGTCTATGCTGCAAACAGTTTAAACAAGACGTTTCCAGGTCTCCAGAAATTTTGGGGAAGCATGGCAGCCCAACTCCTCCTTAATGTTTTATTATTACCCTTTCAAAGAACGACACTTTTGAGTTTGTAAAGATAATTGGCAATGTGAAAAAATATTACCCATTGGGTGAAGCCGGCACAGCTGGCTGAACCGATATTCTTAACTTCCACACCAGCTGAAGCAAACCGGCTGGCAGCGCCAGCAGAACTGGCTAGTAACCGATATAACCGCTGTCATTTGTGAGCACTATAACAAAGAAACAAAATTGAGAGCTGCACAACCACAAAAAAAGGTTGTGCTGTTGCTTAAGCGGTTTTGTTGTTGTTATTGTTGTTGTTGATTACCCGACCCCTTCCGAGGGATAGGGGCATGGCGGAAGATCATGGAGCCCCAGAAGCCGGGCAACTCCCCAGGGTCTGGACCAGAGGTCGTAAAGAGATAGAGAGTTGCCAAAGAGTGAGCGGCGCAAAGAGTCCGTAGCTGGACAGTGCAGAATGAGATGAGAGATGTCCTGGGACGAGTGTCCACAGGCGCTGCAAGAAGAATTCTCGATTCTGCCAATCCTAGAAAGATAAGAACCTAAAAGAAGGCGAGCATGACGAGGGAGCACAAGTTCCTCAGTGGAAGTTGAGGGAACC
Organism: Trididemnum clinides; assembly: GCA_963675345.1. Classification (NCBI taxonomy): domain Eukaryota; kingdom Metazoa; phylum Chordata; class Ascidiacea; order Aplousobranchia; family Didemnidae; genus Trididemnum; species Trididemnum clinides. The sequence continues at coordinate 33,702,137 of OY776290.1, read as the reverse complement.
TGTGTGTCAAAATACTTCGAAGAGACAGTACGCCTCCAGTCCGAGAAAAGACGAGAGTGGGTACGAGAGGTAAGAGGAGAGAGACTACAAGGGATTGCGGAGGGTGCAAGCAGCGCTCCCCGTCTGGCAAGCTCATCAGCTGCGTCGTTCCCCGGGAGAAACGAGTGTCCGGGGACCCATTGTAGCCTGATAGAACAGGAGGAGAAAAAAGACAGTTCCTGCCAGATCTGCCACAGAGTTTGAAACAACAGGAAAGGTGGAGGAAAGGACAGAGTGGCGAGAACAGAACGAGAGTCAGACAGGAGAAGAAGAGAAGAAAAATGGCAGACTTTATGGTGTTGCCGAGATCAGCAAAGAGCGTGCAGAATGGTGCAGGCTTCAGCGGAAAAACTTGAACATACTGGGCCTGCTGGTTGGGATACGAAGAGCCCGCTCATAAGAAAAAAGAGTGAAGTGAGTTAGAGTGACTCGTAGGGGAAGTAAAGAAGCCTCGGTGAGTAGTAGAGGGATAGGGGAGGACGAGAGACAGCCGGTGATGGCGCGACTGGCCGCTCGGTGAAGGCGTTCCAATTTGGTGATATTGGTAGCGCTTAGAAAAGGAAACCATCCGGGTGAAGCGTAAGTGAGAAGGGACCTAAGAAAAGATTTATACAGAAGAGAGAGGAACTCCTTAGAGGGGCCCCATGAGGAAGCAGAGATACAGCGTAGGGCCTTGAGACGTGGGAAAAACTTGGCCTTCAGCGAAGATACGTGCTTAGAAAAAGAAAGAGTGCGGTCGAAGGTGACCCCAAGAAATGTTGGAGTGGGATTAAAACGGAGGCGGGAGCCGAGTAGGAGGAGGTTGGGCTGGAGGTTAGCCTCGTGGGGATCTACTGAGAAGAAGGAGGCCTCACATTTGCTCGGATTGAGAGGAAGACACCAGTGCTCAGACCAGCGCTCCAATCGAAACAGAGCTCCTTGTGTGGCCTCCACCGCAGTGGGGACCGAGGGGGAGGAGGACCAAATAGCCAGATCGTCAGCGTAAAGAGAGCAGCTGACGGAAGAAGGCAGAGAAGCCGGAAGATCATTAATGAAGAAAGAGAAGAGTACAGGGCCAAGAACGGATCCTTGCGGAACACCTCGACGGACTCGAAAGGAACGGCTTTTGTGATTTTGAAAGACCACAGAAGCGCGCCTATCAGAAAGGAAAGATTGAGTCCAACAAACAAAGCATGGAGGGAGGCCAGCCGAAATCAGTTTGTGGAAAAGGGAGGGATGCCAGACAGAGTCGAAAGCTTTAGAGAAATCAGTAGTAGACAGGATCGTCCGAGAGCCCGGCCTGGGTTTGTTAAACCCATCCGAAATGGACTGAGAAAGGTACAGAATTTGATCGAGTGTAGACCGTCCAGGGCGGAAACCGGCCTGGCGGGGAGAAAGAATGGAATTAGATTCCAGAAAAAAGAGAAGACGAGATAGAATGATGCGTTCAAACAGCTTTGATACGCAGGAGGTGAGAGAGATAGGCCGGAAGGAAGCAGGAGAGTCGAGAGGCCTTCCCATCTTATGTATGGGAATAATAGAAGATGTCTTCCAGATGGAAGGAATGGAATGTGAAGACCACGAAAGATTGAAGATGTGAAGAAGTAAATCCATGCCAGAGCGAGGAAGATGCTTTAGCATGGGATAGGCAACTTTGTCTGGACCAGTGGCAGTGGATGAGGAGAGGTTGGAGGCAGCCGCAAGAAATTCAGTGGGAAAGAAGGGAGAGCAAAAAGACGAGTGAGACTCCACAGAGCACGTGGCTCGGCGGAGCTCAGTGAGGTAGCCTCTGGCTCTGCTACGCAGGGCCTTTGGCTGAGAAACGGAAAAGTGAGACCTCAGGTAAGCGGCATAAACCGAAGCCGATTCCCTGGGAGAAGAACAGTTAGGAAAGTTAGGAGAGGAGGAAGACGAGGAAGGTGAGCCAGCGATAGAGCGAAGAAGAGAGTGCACAGATTTAGGATTAGACCTAGGTGAAAGAGAAGAGCAAGTCGTCTGCCATGCCTCAGCCTTGGCCTTAGCAATGACTGACGAGGCACGTCGAGAAGCGGAGATGTAAGCCTGGCGATCTTTATTACTTCTGTGAGCAGTAGCGAAAGCTTTGCGTCTTTCACCAACCGCTTGTTCCACCTGAGCAGACCACCAGGCTTTAGGAGGGTGTTTAAGCGGTTTTCGTCACATCACTTTCGTCGTTGTCAGATTTAGTCTTACTTCATTTTATATCAAGTTTGATGATATCAATTAACTATTTTGCAAATATATGCAAAAAAATAAAGTTCAATTTTGACAAAACAAAAGTAATTTGGTCGGGGTGGTCTACACATTTTTAATTTACCGCCCATGCTGTGGCTCGCTGCTCACCTTTGTTTTTGAGAATTTATTGTGCTTTTTATTTACATCATTTGGATCCAATTTAAACTCCCTTTTGCTTTATTCCATTTTAGCGTAGCAATGTTAATTAGTCACGTTGCCAGAGTATGAGATAAAATCCGAAAAAAATATGATTTTGCCTAAGCATAAGTAATTATGTACCTGCAATCTTGCTTTTATTTTAAAATTGGCCGGTTCCAGTACTCCATAAGTACATGTAATATGTTAATTGTACCATTTTTTGTTCTTGAGTGTACACCAGAAAGTTTGTCTTGCTAGGGCTGAAACTACCTGTCTGAAAATGGTTAGATATTCACGACTGTTTCAAAATGGACTGTCTTATTCTCCTAGGCTGGGGCTATTGTGATCATTATTAGACATATAGGCTACATGCGATGTAAGCATGAAGTTTTTACGCAGAGACCTATTTTTGTTTCAAGGAAGTAGAGAGGAAAACATTCATTCGGGCGTTTAAGCTTATGGTTTATTTGCCTGTCGTCAGTTAGACTGGCTACCAGACGAGTAAACTGCTCCGCTTCACCATCTGCCAGCCTCATGAAAATGGGTATATCGAGCTAAGTGTCTTAATCAAGGTCACTACAAGTGAATATGCCGATTTTTTTTCCGTTCGTGCTGACAGTCAAGCAGGAAAGCTGTGAAGATCATTTTTTACAATCTTTGGTATGACACGACAACGGAATTAAACTCATGTCTAACGACTGCAAAGCATAACGCTATAATCAATGTATCACCGCGTCGTTGCGAGAGATAACCATTAAAGAACGACAACACAGCATGACTTTTTCCTCTGTAGGTTCGAGATCTTGCTTGGTTCTTCGGATCAGATGAAGGAGGATGGTTTGAACAACGTTAAATATTCAATTGTCAATATAGACGAGAATCCAACGTTCACAAATATAACTTCTAATGTCGGCACTGCGATAGTGGATTGCAAACCTTATGTATCAACGTGGGCATGCAAGTTTGTGTTCAGCCTGTGCAAACATTTTTCGTTCGCTTGTGGTCAGCTGCAATATTATTCAACTGACGACGGTACTTTAGATATTTCGACACTAAACAAACTATCTTCATCATGAGGTTATTTTGTTACGAACTACTAGCAAAATAACAATCCTGTTTGAACGATTTATATAGCAACCCAAATTACTCAATTTGTGCGCTTATTTTATAGAGTTTGATAATATTATTCTTACTTTAGCTGTTCATAAACTTGATAGAAAGAGTAAAGCCAAGATGCTGGCAAACGTGTTGTTAAAACTCTTCATTTTCACGGTAAAAGCATCATCAATTTAATAAATAGGTATTTTTAAGCTAATCTGAATTGGATACTGCATTCTTAGCTATCTGCTGTGTAACTTACATTTAGCAAGTGTAGTTAATAATTGGAGTCGCTAACCACAGAGTAATGCGAAATGCAAAAAATTCCTTCGGTGGGATTCGAACCCGGGGCCACCTGATCCTAAATTTAGCCATTTTATCGCAATTACAGCATCACCAAGTGATAATGTGAAACAACTGCAAATAATGCAATTTGCGATGCAAGTCTTAAGTTGTGAAACACTGCAGATAAATCCCATTGTAAGCTCCCTGTTTACAACTGTTTCGAAGTTGCAAACATTTTCTCGACGAAGTGATCTTTAAAAAAAACCTGGGCTGTAGTGTGCAGAAAAATTTCCATCTACGACTCTTTTGATACCTTGCGACTCCCTGATTTTTTAATATCTTTCGACTCGTACTCGCGACTTCTAAGTAGGCCTGCCCTGCAGGTCCAGTCATTAGCGTAGAGCAGAAGTTTATTGTTCAAATTAATCATTAAATCCAGGTTTTCAATTTACTGGGGTAGTGATTGGGCAATTACAAAACATTGAGTACAGTATTACAATGCGTTGCTTTGGCGAAAGTCTGGTTCAAGAGCAAGGGCATCATGGCAGACGCACTTCGAACCAGCAATATCAAATGTTTTGAAGTAATTTTCCGACCCTGACCCTTCTAACTTCACATTTCCGATTCTTTAACATTTATCCGCTGAGACTTCGACTCTCCAGCCTTAAAAAAGATATACAATTTCAAGTACAATTTTCAGCGCACAGTCGAGATGGTTTGCATAAAGGTTATGTTCTTGAAACGCTAAAGAAAATCTATAGTAGTTGCAAGTTAGTGGGAACCAATGCTTTTAAAGAAACTAAAATGCAAGATGCCTACCCATGGTACTAGCATGTTGATGTAAAAAAAGCTTTCATAGTAATGATGAAATTATCAAACCGACATAGGCTTATCTTTGACGTAGCTCTAGAAGGAGCAGCGTTCTGCATGCCTCTTTGACATACACTTTGCACTCACAGCTATTTTTTCGAATTTAGTGCCTGTACTACCTTGCATTCACTATACTCGTACTATATATCTGCCTTGACAGACGAAAACAGCATTTTGAAGTCAACGAACATTTGAATTGATTGGAACTGCAGTTCGTACTATTGATCATGCAAAGCAATTAAAAAATTAGGCAATAAACTGATATTTTTTTTGTTATTGTTGTATGTTGTGTACCTTTTTTAGATGTCAGCATGTACTCAAGTAAACTATGATGTGACATAATTGGTGATATTGCAAACAGATCAAGTCGTTTTTTCGACAAATTTATTTTTCAAACTTGACGTTTCGCTCCCCTTTGTTACCGGGGAGCTTCTTCAGAAAATCGGTAGATGTTGCCAGTGTAACATATAAACTGTAGTAATAATACAGATTGTCATTATAATTTTATGTTGTACTCTAAGGGGAGCGAAACGTCAAGTTTGAAAAATAAATTTGTCGAAAGAACGACTTGATCTGCGTGTAATAACATCACACTCCACAAACGAGAAATGCCTGCTATTTTTAATAATTGGTGACGTCAAGGATTCACATTTCTTTGCGCCTAGAACCATATCGAAAATTTTACAAGGTTTTGCCTTGCGAACTGTGCTCGCTGCGTTCTTTTTTTCTAAATGTATTTAAGGTCGAATCACTTTGCTACGATTTTTTTGTTTTAGCAGCGCTATTACTGTAATGACGTCATCGCACCAAAGTATTTGCAGCTTAGCAAATTGCAGACAGTGACACTGCTTTGACCTATCAGTCTCTTCAGTGGTGTTGGTGACCGACAAAAGCTAGACGCTTTTAATAACACATAGCTTAGACCGTCACACTTGTGGGACATATACTTGGTCCACTGTAGTGGGTGGTCTGTAAGTACTTTGCGAAGCCGTATCACTCGGGAATGAGTGACAGTTGTCGCAGGTGCACAAAGTCTAGCAGCCCGTAGGAAAATAGTGCTATCGCAGCCCAGTGGTCACATTGGGCTGGCTTGTTGTATCACTCTACTTGCAGCTTATTTCATAAGATAGTAAAAATACCTAGGCAGCTTGGGCCTATTCCATTGAAAATAGTGCTATGTAACCACGATGCGATATTGCATATGACTGGATTGGGTTATTCACTGTGACGTTTATCGTGCTTCAAAAATAAATATTTTGCTCCTCGAATAGAGTCGTTATTTAATAAGCATTTTGCACACTAAGTCAAGGATTTTCACACCCTTTTACTCGGTAGTTTGTCCGAAAACTGATCATATTTCTTATGTGGGGGGAGTTGCTGACCCAAGAAAAGATCTTTGTTTACAGGCTATTTGTTTGTTGCTCTTTAATTTAGATGAAAAGTTGCAGAGACTTACCGTTGCTTTAATCCAACTGCACCAGCAGATGGACTGGAGTATTTTCTTTGTGAAGTATTTTTTACTGAAGGTAGTTCATACATCTTCTTGGCCAACAGTTTGAAATCTCTCCGCCAAGCCGAGTTGCGAAGTGGAAGATTTTATACCAAACTGCCGCCCAGTGTACTATCTGTGCGGGAGCAGAAGAGGGAAAAGTTTAAACAGCTTTCGCAGGGTTTACAAGTAGGATACATATTGGAATAGACAGAAATTTCAAGCTTGGCATATCGAATATTAAAGAGAAAGTTAATCTTATATTTTTCAAAAGTAATAAAGCAACGACAACGCCTTGTTTTAATATTTTGACAAATAATGCCTTTTTGATTAGCAATTAATCTGGTGAAATAACTACAGGGTCTTTCTTCGCGCAACATTTTGTCATATAAACAAATATTTCTCAATTACAGTGGGCTGCCGTTAAAACAATAACCGGTACAGAAAAGTGGGCTTGCTGATAGAATAGAGCGGTGGTTTTTGGGATTATTAAAAGTAGTGTACTCCTTCTGTTTGTTTCAAATAATAAAGAATCCCATCATAACCTCCCATTTTTAAAAATAATAACTTTTGATTTTTGGAGATACACTTGTTACGGGGGCTATTAAAGTAGAGCAGTGATTCAAAAAATAAAGACCGCACCTAGGCCTACCCCAGTTTGGAAACCACCGAAAAATAGATTAAGCAACTACAAAAATTCTGGTAAAGCATATCATAGGTTCGAAAAATCGAATGGTTATTGAAGCTCTAGTTATTGGAATTAGTGGTAGCAAACAAGTAACTAATAGCAAAGTGTCTTTGTCAAAGCGTGTTGAATTGTTCCAAGGTCAAGCTTTCAAAAGAGTACTTTTCTGCACTTACCACTTTACATAGAGAAGTAGGCTAGGGCGATTCTATGCAAGGGTATAACCCTATTTAAAAGCAGAGAAGGTCAATAACGAAGTAGTTCTTATGTAGGTTTTTCAGTGACGACCTAATTGTTTCTGTTTGAGGTTTTGCTACTTACACTTTTACTTGAGTAGACAAAGTAGGAAGTAAAACTTGCGCACTTTTGTTATTGCAACCTTTACTCATGTTGATTCTAAAAATTTGATGTCTGTTGAATCGGAGTTCGGTACGCTGGCATGAAAAAAGTTTTTATTTTTTTGCTAATCCTCCATTAAGTGAGGTTCCACCAACTGGCGAGTGAGTTCGTCGTTTTGAGAAGACTGAACAATCTCGTCATCTAACTCATAATCACGTAACCTTTCTGTCAAACTGGTTATTTCAAGTTTAAGTCGGTCACACTCTTCTACATTACAACTTGTATCTACTCCGACCTTCATGGTCCCACGCAAGTAGCACTTTACGCTTAGACGCTCACCGCTGGCGATGAGACCAAGCCTAGTAAAAACGTAATTAGGGTCGTCGTGGTTCAGTCCTTCGCGCTCTTCAATCACTGTAAGCAAGCACTTGTCAGTTTGCCCAATGAGTATATCAATACTTTTCCGCTGAGGAATGGTCGGAATTTCGACTCCTTCCAAATGTTTTCGGCCATTGGTATCCACTGCATGTGGGAGAGTGTTCAGATCTTCCGTAAAGTCTGGTACTACCAAAGCATCCCTAACTCTAAAGGTCTCACCAGTTGTAAGAGACTCTACTGAAAATCTGCGAGGCCATAGCAGGGTACTAATAGTGATAGCTTTGTCTTTGTTGGTGTTAAGTTCGAGTTCAGTTTTTAAACTTTCAGAGATGAGCAAAGCTTGGGAAGCAGTGTCATGCTACGCATAGGCTAGCGTCGATTTCCCGGTGTCAGGGTTAATGACTCTCACTGCACTGGTGCGTAACCAAACAACATTATGATTTGGCTTCAACTTTCTTACGACAGCTTGCTCCCCATCAGATAATTCATCAACCGGTTCACAGCCTGGCTCGGGTAAAACGCTGCAACGATATACAGTACTTTAGCGGCCCCAAAATTGACAGAGTTTGACTGCTTGTTCTAGTCATGTAAGACGCTTGCGTGTTTATGTTCGAAGTTCGGACCACATTTCAGACATTTCGATGGAAATGCATAGTCTCGAGCACGGTGTCCCAAAGATAGACAATTTAAGCATCTTCCAGCGTTAACAATCATCTGCTATTTGCAGTCTATAGTAAAATTAGCGAATTTTTCACAATCCGCGAGGAAATGCTAGGACCAGGAGTCAATGCATATAAAACAATTAGGAGGTGGTCTTGTTGGAGACCGTTTGTAAGCGCACTGGGTCTTGTCACTAACTGCCGGTTCACGCTTATTGGAAGATACTGTCAGCGTTCAACTAGTTGGTTTCGATTTTACGGCTACTTGTGGAAATCTAAAAGAATCACGCACACTTTTAAAATCACGTGGTTTGTCTTTTTCATCATTTTTGAAAAATCTTTGCGCATAGTGTGACGTCATCACGCTCAACTCATGCGTTACAAACTCGCGCAAAGAGTAGAATCCAGGGTGATTCAAGTCAAACCCCATTTTGGCAAGATAGTTAAGATAACGTCGCTTTAACACGCTGGGAAGACGACTGGCGTTATCGAGCAGCAATTGACCCGATAGTTTTTCCACCTCATTATGGGCATACGCAAAAACTTCTAGGGTTTTAAGGTCATCATTAAAGGCCTTCAGTGAGGCTACGTTGAAGGTTACTTTAGGGCCATTGCTAATGGCAATGGTTATAGGTTCAGTGGTAAGACCGTTAGAAACACCATATCTTTGCCGTAGACGATCTAAGGCCTTTTCAACATGTTGAGAGGTTGACATGTTTTTGATGGGTGCCAAAAATAAATTAACTATCTCACATGGCTGATCAACACACGAAGCTCTCAGCACTTCGAGTCGGCGCTCGTTACAAGAACTCTCGTCCATAAGTTTACGAATTTGATTTTCGTAAAACACAAAAGTCATGTTTTTACCATCATATCCAAATTGAGAAGCCAGGTTGATAAACTCGCTTCTGCCCTGACGGTCAAGATAAGTCCTCAACGCTAGGTTTTCTCGATAAATCGGAAACGGCTTGTGACAGCAACGCTCTAAAGCATCTGTAGGCAAATCAGGATCGAGCCGAAGCGGCCAACCCGCTTCGGGTTTATCATCCCAGTGCGCATCATCCTCAGTAGGCAAACTAGGCTGTACCTCGTTTGGCCGAAAACCAAACCGCGCAGGTTCAACACTTACATGGGGCTCGTGACGCCTCACTACAGACGAGAGAGCACCACGATGGGATTCGGAGCCAGAAGAAGGTACACCCGATGGTCCTGAGAACGAAACAGAGCCTTGTCGACGCGATGGAGCGACTGAAGACCCACGATCAGAAAGCGCGATCAGTTGTTTTTCTGCATCAAGCCTAGCCTCCTCGACGCGACGATGAGCTTCAGTTTCGGCAGCTTTCGCTTCGGCTTCGGCAGCCTTCGCTTCGGCGTGCGCCTTTGCTTTAGCAAGGTCATAATGGGTCTTAAGTTCAGCTCGCTTACGATCCAACTCAATTTGTCGCGCCATCGCCTTACTTGATGCTGTACTATAACACTCGATAACCTGAGAAACGCTACTTGAAGGTTCAAGGTCAACACCATGATCGCCCTCGATCGCCACCGAAGACTCTTCAGAAAACTGACCATAACAACGCTTTTTAGCACTCTCGTATGAATTAACGCATTTTTGACGTTGGTCGATTATACTATCAGTAAAATTAGTTATTCCTTCTGAATCTGATTCATTCTTTAACTTTATTTTATAATCATCATAGGAAATTTTGATGTTAGCAAATTGCTTCGACAATTCTAGAAAACGCTCCTGAGACACGCATTTAGATAAATTATCGCAAACACGTTTCATGCGGTTTAAAATCTGCCTTTTTAAAGTCAAAAGTTTTCGTTCAGATCTCTTGTTACTGCCGCTATCACCCAGCAGATACTAGGATGATTCCCCTTTCAATGGGGACAGAAATACTTGCCCAGGGTTTAATTGGGTCGTCCACTGCGTGCATCCCCAACACCCCGTTTGCATCACCCTCCTTGGTTGCACCATCTATTACTTTGGTACTAGGAGCATCAGATATAAGTGTTTACAGTACACATTCAACAAATAAATTAAATTGTAACCTTGAAATCGTTGTTGACCACTTTAATCTTCGCGAACACGTCCTCGTCTCCCTTTTTTTGTCCACGGCTGTCAAATTTATTTCTATGTATGCTGATTTGGGCAAAAATAAAATAAAATTGATTGATTGATTGATTGTAGAGAATACTCCACACCGCTGATTCCAAACAAGAAATAGTAGCAAATCCCGGAGTCCAACCGGAAGTGAGAGATGAAATTCGGAGATTTGAACTGGCGGAATAGCAGAACCAGTAGTAATGATCAGGAAGTGTAGAAAGTCACGTCACCAGAGATGATTGGCGAATAATTAAAGCGATTCTTCTTCTTGAAATGGTTGAAGATGCAAGCATGAGTTGTCAGATAGAATTTACTGAGTACAATGACTTCAGTTTCAAGAGATATAAGTCTGACAGCCGGCGCAAGCTCCAGGTTAAGCAGATAATTCAAACTTCTTCAGTATTTTCGATCCTTGAAGATATAAATTGAATTTCTTTGGTAATACTTGAGAATCGATAGATAAGTACACCTTGATTAGTTTTCTTTATGTTGAAAATAAAGAGTCTCAGAGGAACGCTGAGACCTTCACTGCTGTCCTTCCAAAGCTAGTACAAAGAATCCAATAATTCAGCAAAATTTCTTTAATGTACAAACTTCAGAGCAAATGACCGATGGTAAAAGCAGTAAAAACTAATCAAGGGTTATCCACGTCGTAATTCTAAGCAGTAAAATTTTTTAACTACATCGTTGCTAAATAACAATTTACCAAAAACAAAAGTTTCTACTGTGTCGCCGATAATAAGCAAAATCGTGAGAAAAAATAGGTCATAACGGTGCTGGAACACCCAAGAACACAACAAGCGAACTTGCCGGCTTGTTCTCCACAACCTCCCATGAATGCCGAGCGCCAAGCAGGGAAGCAATAGATACCACTTTTTAAAATCTTCTGGTATGATTCGACTAGGGCAGTGTTTCCCAACCTGTGGTCCATGGACCACCTGGTGGTCCATGCAGGTTCTCAAGTGGTCCACGAGAGGTCCTTCCATAAAAAACAACATATTCGCCATTAACAGTTTCGCATTTTTGTTAATTCTCAATAATTGATGATGTGATAATAAGCACTGTTGTGTTTCGTTTTATAAGCATGCTGGTACAGTCAAAGTTAGTTGCCAGATAGGCTCAAAGCTTGTGAATTAGGAAAGATTGTTAACGATCGATTAAATTAGAATTCTAGTGATATTTTATTTACCTTGTGTATAATTTCCCGCCTTTATGTGGAAGACAGGTGGCCCAGTTTACCCTCCGAATAAAGGGTTGGTGGTAGGAAGAGCATCCGACCGTAAAACAAATGCCATGTTATAAAAATGCAGATATCTGCTGTGGCGACCCCTAATCGGGAATAACCCGAAAGACAAAGAAGAAGAAGAAGTATATAATTTGTTTCGGATTTTATTTAAAACAAATCTAAACTAAATCAGTGATTTTCGTACAACCCTGATATGTCGAAACAAAAGTGGAGTGAAAATTACGTTGCATTTAGCTTCACCATAAACATTGGAAAAGATGGGACAGAGAAGGCGCAATACATCCTTTGCGATCAGGTTCTTGCAAACTCGAGTTTGAAACCTTCCAAGCTGAAAATACACTCTGTCACACATGGTGGATCAGCAGCTTATGGTATAAAAGCCCTGAAAACAAAGCGAGCCCGCTACGATCAAAAAGGTACTCTCCCTCAATTGCACAAAACAACAACAACCATGCAAAAGCCGATCTTGATGGCGTCGTATAGAGCTGCTTACTTGATTGCGAAGAGCAAAAAAGCACACAACATTGGAGAGAACCTTATCAAACCTTGCCTCGTGGAGATGGCAGATATTTTGTTGGGAAACGAAGCAGCGAGGAAACTAAGTAAGATCTCCATGTCAGATAATATTGTAAAAAGGCGTATCGAGGACATGAGTAACGACATTTTGTCTCAAATTGTACATGGTATAAAGAAGAGTGATTTCCCAATAGCCTTGCAGTTGGACGAGTCTACTGACGTTGCATGTGTGAGTCAACTGTTGGTATTTGTACGCTACGTGCAAAAAGCAGGAACCAAACTTGAGCTGAAGAATTTCCGTTTTGTGAGAGTCTCCAAACTACAGCTACCGCGTCAGACGTCATGAATTTAATAAAAGCCTTTTTTGAAAAACATGATATTCTCCTCTTGAGAAAGTCGGGTTTGTGTGCACTGACGGGGCACCGGCTATGCTTGGCTGTAAATAGGGGTTTGTGACACTGTTAAAAGAGATGAATCCGAACTTAGTCATATTCCACCGCATATTGCACCGATATGCATTGATGAGCAAAACATTGCCCGACAACTTGAAAGAAGTGATGGACGCTGCAGTTCATATCGTAAATTTTATCCGAGGGAGAGCGACAAATCACAGACTATTCAAGCGCTTATGCAAAGAGATGGGAACTGAGCATACTGTTCTACTTTTTCATACTAATGTACGATGGCTGAGTCGGGGGAAAGTGTTCAACCGATTATTTGAACTACGATATAAAGTGCTCACGTTTCTGAAAAATTGTGAAAAGAAACCAGTTTATGCCACCAATTTGGAATCTTCTCGATTTTTGCTTCGCTTGGCATATCTTGCAGATATTTTCTCAGCGCTGAATGACTTGTACATCTCACTTCAAGGACAGGGAACGGACGTCATTTCATCAATGGAAAAAATTACAGCGTTCAAGTGGAAACTTACCTTGTGGTTGAAGCGAGTTCTAAAGTGTAGTTTTGATCACTTTCCTAAATTCAATGAGCTCAGAGAAAGCATGGACGTGGATAAAAATGTGCTGAGCGACATTGAAAATCATTTGGCATCGTTAAAATCAAAATTTGATTCTATTTTTCCTGCTGAAAAGGTTCCCCCGTCATGGGTTCAAAATCCATTCCTGGTCAATGTTAATGAGGTGGAGGAGAAACTGCAAGAAGAAATTCTCGATCTGAAGGCATCTGGGGCTGCGGAGATGATGTTCACTGCAAGCAATCTGACTGAATTTTGGCTGTCACAGACTGAAGCTTTTGGAAATATTAGCACGATTGCTTTGAACCCTCTCCTGCATACTTACGCGAACAAGGATTCTCCACGTTGATTCACATGAAAACCAAGGAGCGGAACCGCTTGAAATCAGTCGATAATGAGAGTGCGTCTCTCAGGCATCGTTCCTCGCTTTGAATTGTTAGTTAAAAACCATCAGATGCAGGAGAGTCATTAAACATTGTTTGGTAGTGGTGATTTGTGATGTTTAGAATAAATCGTGTTGTATATATAATAAATCGTGTTGTATATATAATAAAGTCCAATGTTAATAACTCTTTTAAATATTACAACATATGTGGGAAGATCGGAGTGGTCCAAGGTGATGTAAATCATTTTTGAGTGGTCTACGGGCTCAAAAAGGTTGGGAACCACTGGACTAGGGGAATGAAGCCCAGGTCTACCGACTGCGAAGCGGAGGCTCCAACCACTACGCCATTGCGTCGGTTAAACGGTGGCTCATAGATTATAACTTTTGCGTTTCAAAAGCAAATTGCTTTCTTCAATTACTGAAGTTTACTGCAGCTATGTGCGATGAGTAACTTTATTCTCTTGTGAATCTACTTTTTTAGTCTTTAGTTAGCTTTCTACATGTTTGCGCACATGTCGCCGTCACTCAGTTCCTTGGGGAACGCATCGGCAAACCCACAAGAAAGGACTTTTGTGATTTTAAAACACGCAAGCGCGTTTGTCAGAAAGTAAAGCTAAAATCCGTTGAACAAAGCAAGGGGTCGGCAGAAATAAGCTTGTCGAAAAGAGCAAAATACTAGGCAGTCATAAGCCTAAGAAAACTCGGAAATAGTAGATTGTCCACGAGCTAAGATTGGCATGCGAAAAGCATGTGAAATTAACTGAGAAAGATAAAGAATTTGATCCTAAGTATACCGATTAGGGCCATAGGCGTAGCCAGGGGGGGCTAAAGGGGCCATGGCCCCCCTGAATTTTAAGTCAAATTACAAAACAGTATCAAAAAAAAACATAAATTTTTTTGTGCCTCTGCTGGTACATTAGAGTTCATTGTTGACTTTTAGTAAGGGGGTAAGTCGGGTGTGGCTTTTTAAGTTTTTTAACTTTCAAATGTTATCAAACAAGATGTGTACGTTTTACACACTTAATATCGTCGAAGTTTTTCTTGTATGTCGCAGTCGAGTGATGAATTGATAATTTAATCCAAGTTATGGTAATTGCAAGAAACAAGCGTCTCTGTGAGCGCTTTCCTGTTTTATTGCGATGCGGACTACTACAAAGACGTTGCTTCTTTTATCAGAACGTTCAACCTTCCAGTGGGAGTGGTTTCCTTGAAATTCCTTAAATAGTGCGTTATACGTCGCAATTGAAGTTGAAATATCAAAGCCGTTCTTGATAAAACTACATTAGATCAGTGAAATCGCATTCGCACTTTCTCAGTTTTGTACAGCAATTTTTATAGTAGCAACGAGCGTAGCTCACGAAAGACAAAATGTCGAACCGACCCACTAAACAGGCAAAATTAGATATTTTTTTTCTGCGAGGAAACAGGTTGATAGTGCTAGAGTTGAAGACGATGTTGAAGTTTTACAACCGTCAACTGCTTCTAATACGGCTGCAGTTGTTCCCGAAAGCCATGAAGAATACGTGTTGGGGAAGACCATCGATTTAGAATATGTTCTAGAAATCCACTCACAGATCACAGATGCCGAAAGATATAGGCTTTTAACTTCAGAAGGTCCACGAAATGTTTTAATTCTTGATACCATTCGGCAAAATCGTCGCAAGTTTCTGAAGTCGTGGCTTCAAGATGATAGGTTTTCCAACTGGCTTGTTTATACGCAGCGCTCTGGTGGTGGTGGTGGCGGTGGTTTATGCAAAGCATGCATTTTGATGCAAGCGCATCTGACACATGGCAGTCTTGCGAACGCTGCTTTCCTGAAAAGACCTTGCATAGATTTCAAGAAATTTATCGAAAAGGCTCTTTCTCACAGGGATGCCGCTTACCACAGAGAAGCAACATTGGCAGCGAAGAATTTTATTAGCTCCATGGAAAGTGGCAAAAATATATACGCTTGCATAGACGCTGGAAGAGCCAAGCGAACAGCAGAAAATAAAAAAAATTTGACTTCTATTGTCAAAACTGTTCTTTTCTGTGCTTCTAACAATATCCCTTTTCGTGGGCATTCCGCAGACAATTTTATGAAGCTTCTTCAATTCCGCAAGGATGCTGGGGACGAAGCTTTGAAGAAACACTTTGCTCAAATGGCTGGAAATGCTAAGTATACCAGTCCAATCATTAAAGCACCATGGTAGTCGAAGAGCTCGTTGCAGAGGTCAATGAAAGTTTTATATCTGTTGTTGCCGATGAATCCTGCGATATTTCGGGAAAAGAACAACTTAGCATTGTCTTAAGACATACCAACGGTGATAAAGTGAACGAGAGTTTTACAGGATTAGTTGAAATGCCTTCAGTTTCCGCGGAATCTATTTCTGCAGTTATTCTGGCTCACCTCTCAAGAATAGGCGTTGATCTCTAAAAGCTTGTTAGACAAGGCTACGATGGAGCATCAACTATGGCAGGTCATGTGAGTGGAGTTCAAAAATGCATTTGCAAAAAGAACCCCTAGCAATATTTGTGCATTGTGCTGCACATTGTTTGAACTTGGTCGTTAATGACCAGAGTAGAGTTTCTATTGTTAGAAGCACCTGCGACATCATAAGGGAAACTATTCGTTTCTTTCGGGAAAGCCCTAAAAGGTGCTCAAGTTTAGAAGTCAATATTCCTTTATTCTCTCCTACCAGATGGTCACAAAATTACAAGAGCATCCGGATATTTAAATCTAACTTCAAGCTTATACTTGACGCTCTTGCTTAATTGATGGAGGACGCGAGCGGTGAGACACGAGCGAAAGCTCTTTTCTTGAAAGCTGCTCTCGAAAAGCCTGGTGTAATATACGCCATATGTTTGATTGGGCAGTACTCAGCACTTATGGAACCACTAGCGCGAAAGCTTCAGTCTGTTGGAGTTAGTGTACCTTCTGCAAAAAGTCTTATTGCTTCTCTTCAGAACGTCCTCGATCAAGACCGGGTGGACTTCAACACAGTTGCATCTAGTACTTATGATGAGGCTTGTGCAGCAGTTGGCACGAAAGAGCTTTCAGTGCCTCGGGTTGTTGGAATCCAAGTTCATTGTGATAACGTTGAAGCAGAATCAGCCTCACAATATTATCAACGTTTGATATTCCTCCCGTACATTGATGGTCTACGCAGCTCTCTTCGAGAACGTTTTAATGATAACCCTTCTTTTTTTGCGTTGCTCTCTATCTTGCCTCCGAACAATCCGACCAACGTCGATAACATTGAGAGCTTATATTTACTGGATAATCTCGTAGATGAAGTAAAGTTGTGGAGAAGTTCTCTCACCCATCAAGTAAATCAGGAAAGCTTGCCCGAGCTTTTTCTGAGCGCCCAAGCTTATCCAAGTGTGCGCAACGTCATATAGATTATCTTGACACTCCCGGCAACAACCGTTGAGGCTGAACGGTCATTTTCGTATATGAGGCGAGTCAAAACTTGGTTACGTTCAGATATGACCTCGGATCGCTTGTCTGATTTGTGCGTGCTTCACTGCCATCTCAAAAGAGTAGATGAGGAGAAGATCAATCGAATATTGGCAACCATGGCTGGCGAAAAGCAATGACGAATTGATTTCTGAGCGTGATTAACTGGAAGTAAAACTTATTCAACTTTGATTTCGACATTCTCGCATGTCCTGACCGCTAACTGATCTAGTAACCTATACTACTGTACGCACTGTATCTTATCGCTTTTTAATTCTCAACAGCAAGTAAAATGGCGTACCCGTTCATAAGATGACAGATGAGTGTGTTTGGCTCAACAGTGTATTGTGTGACGATTGTCTTATCAAAAATTATCCTAATTGGCCTTTTCAAAGAAAGCGTTAAAATTTTTCCATAATTTAGCGGTCAGTTTGCAATTAGGCAGAAATTCTATAAAATTTATATTTTCATAGATATTACGTGAATATGCCGTTATAAGTAAATGACGTCACATTAAAAGTTTTAAAATTTGGCCCCCTCTCAATTTTTTCTGGCTACGCCCTTGATTAGGGCGGAAACAACTGGCGCGATGGCGTAGTGGTTAGAGCGTCCGCTTTGCAGTCGGTAAACCTGGGGTTTGTTTCCCAAGTCGACTCACACCAAAAGACTTCAAAAAATCGGTATTTACAGCTTCCCTGCTTGGCGCTCAGCACAATAGGGATAGAGTGGAGAACAAGCCCGCAAGTTTGCTTGTGTCCTTGGGCAAGGCACTTAACGGGATGCCCTATCTTTATGTGGCAGGGCCAAGCAGTCTACCTGTTGTGGTGGCCTAGTCTAACTGAAGACAGGCAAACAGAGCATGAGCGCTCACGCAGTGTATGTACATCTTCCTGCATAAAGCTCAGAACGAATGGCTCAAACGACGACGGGCGGAAACCAGTTTGACGAGGAAATAAAGTGGAGTTTGACTCTAAAAAGAAGAGTAGACGTTAATAGTATGGTGCCCTCTAACAGCTTTAATATAAAAGTCGATGGGAAAGTCATTCACCAGAAACAGAGGTTAAACCCTCGATTGAGATGCTAGCCTCAAGAAAAGTTAGTTCTACGTCGCCACCAAAACAGCATCAGTAGAAACGGACTTCGATAGCATTCAAACCCACGATCCGCACCAGCTACCATAGGGTATGAGCCCAGGCTTGTGGTAACGAGAAGTTCTAACCGGAAACATGGCCTTAACCACTCGGCCACCGATTAGCTGGGCAAATTTCGGAATAAGAAGGCTGGGGGCTTATGCTTGATGATCTCTTCTGCCGGGATCAATTGCACCCTTAAGTAGTGGTGTAGATTGTGGGTTAGAATCCCACCGACGTCAGTTTTTACCCATGGTGCTTTGGTAGCGACGTAAAACTGACCTTCCTTGAGGCCATCATCTCAATGTTGTTGTGGTTGGTTACCCGACCCCTTCCGAGGGATAGGGGCATGGCGGAAGACCATGGAGCCCCAGAAGCCGGGCAACTCCCCAGGGTCTGGACCAGAGGTCGTAAAGGGACAGAGTGTTGCCAGAGTCCGTAGCTGGACAGTGCAGAATGAGATGAGAGATGTCCTGGGACGAGTGTCCACAGGCGCTGCAGGAAGGATTCTCGATTCTGCCAATCCTAGAGAGATAAGAACCTAAAAGAAGGCTGTGTCCATTGCAGCGAAGACGAGAGAGCACACAGCGAGCATGACAAGGGAGCACAAGTTCCTCGGTGGAAATCCAGGAAACCTGTGTGTCAAAATACTTCGTTGAGACAGTACGCCTCCAATCCAAGAAAAGAGTGGATACCAGAGGTAAGAGGAGAGAGACTACAAGGGATTGCGGAGGGCGCAAGTAGCGCTCCCCGTCTGGCCAGCTCGTCAGCCGTGTTGTTCCCCGGGAAAAACGAGTGTCCAGGGACCCATTGTAGCCTGATAGAACAAAAGGAGAAAGACAGTTCCTGCCAGATCTGCCATAGAGTTTGAGATAAGAGGAAAGATGAAGGAGAGGACAGAACGAGAGTCAGACAGAAGAGAAGAAAAATGGCAGACTTATTAGTGCTGCCGAGACCAGCAAAGAGCGTGCAGAATGGCGCAGGCTTTAGCGGAAAAACTTGAACATACTGGGCCTTTCGAAAAGGAAAGAGTGGCCTCAGTGCCACAGAGTGAGCAGTTGTTGGAGGGGCCTCATGAGAAAGCAGAGATACAGCGCAAGGCTTTGAGACGTGGAAAAAACTTGCAGAGTGGGATTAAAACGGAGGCGGGAGCCGAATAGGAGATTGGGCTGGAGGTTAGCTTGGTGGGGATCTACTGAAAAGGAGTTGTTCGAATTGAGGGGAAGACACCAGTACTCAGACCAGCGCCCCAATTGAAACAGAGCTCCTTGTGTGGCCTCCATCGCAGTGGGGACCGAGGGGGAGCAGAACCAAACGGCCAGATCGTCAGCGTAAAGAGAGCAGCTGACGGAAGAAGGCAGAGATGCCGGAAGATTATTGATGGAGAAAGAAAAGTACAGGGCCAAGAACGGATCCTTGCGGAACACCTCGACGGACTCGAAAGGAACGGCTTTTGATAAATCACACAAGCGCGCCTATCAGAAAGGAAAGATTGAGTCCAACGAACAAAGCAAGGAGGGAGGCCAGCCGAAATGAGTTTGTGGAAAAGGGAGGGATGCCAGACAGAGTCGAAAGCTTTAGAGAAATCAATAGTAGACAGGATCGTCCGAGAGCCCGGCCTGGGTTTGTTAAACCCATCCGAAATGGCTGAGAAAGGTACAGAATTTGATCGAGTGTAGACCGTCCAGGGCGGAAACCGGCCTGGCGGGGAGAAAGAATGGAATTAGATTCCAGAAAGAAGAGAAGACGAGATAGAATGATGCGTTCAAACAGCTTTGATACGCAGGAGGTGAGAGAGATAGGCCGGAAGGAAGCAGGAGAGTCGAGAGGCCTTCCCATCTTGTGTATGGGAATAATGGAAGATGTCTTCCAGATGGAAGGAATGGAATGTGAAGACCACGAAAGATTGAAAAGGTGGAGAAGTAAATCCATGCCAGAGCGAGGAAGATGCTTTAGCATGGAATAGGCAACTTTGTCTGGGCCAGTGGCAGTGAATGAGGTAAGGTTGGAGGCAGCCGCAAGAAATTCCCCGAAGACGAGTGAGACTCCACAGAGCACGTGGCTCGGCGGAGCTCAGTGAGGTAGCCTCTGGCTCTGCTACGCAGGGCCTTTGGCTGAGAAACGGAAAAGTGAGACCTCAAGTAAGCGGCATAGACCAAAGCCGATTCCGTGGGAGAAAAGCAGTTAGGAGAGGAGGAAGGTGAGCCAGTGATAGAGCGAAGGAGAGAGTGCACAGATTTAGGGTTAGACCTAGGTGAAAGAGAAGAGCAAGTCGTCTGCCATGCCTCAGCCTTGGCAATGACTGACAAGGCGCGTCGAGAAGCGGAGATGAAAGCCTGGCGATCTTCATCATTTCTGTGAGCGGCAGCAAAAGCCTTGCGTCTTTCACTAACCGCTTCTTTCAACTCAGCAGACCACCAGGCTTTAGGAGGACGCTTGATGCGGCCGAAAAGAATGGAAGATTTGGCCGCATTCAGTGCCAGAGAGGTAAAGAGAGCAGCAGCAGAGGAAAGAAAAAGAAACGAGTATTGCTCTGCAGAGGGACAGTAAGAGTCAAAGTGTGAGGCAAAACCATCCCAGCGAGCTTTCTGAAAGTTGAAGGAAGGAGGACGCTCGTTAGGGCGATAGACTGGAGAGAGAGGGACGGATAGAAGAATTGGTAGGTGGTCAGAACCCAGGTCCTGAAGGACCTCCCAGGAGCAAGAAAGGGCAAGAGAAGAAGGAGCAAAGGAGATGTCAGGAGAGGAGCGATAGAGAAGGGTAGGTATGTCAGGGTCATTGAGGGGAAGGTCAGAAGAGAATACCCAGTCAAATACTTCCTCCCTGCGGGGGTCAAAATTACCTCTTGAGTCCCAGAGGGGATGATGGCAGTTGAAGTCCCCCAGAATGAAGAGATGAATTGAGGGAGAAAAGGAATCGGTTCTGCCATCCGTTGGGGAGGAGCGAATAGGGGGGGCGTACACATTAAGAAATGACACCGAAGAGGAGTTGTTAAGAGAGATGTTGACCCCTACATAAACAAAGTAGGGATCGAGCGAAGAGAGGTGGAAAGTTCAGAAAAAAATAGGCCCTGCCTGACGAAAATGACAACGCCGCCGCTAGCGTGGGTGGCATCAGGAGAGAGAATGCCAGACCGGGAGTGGGTGCGATCAGAACGCAGAGCAGAGAATCCAAGAATCCGGAAAGAGGAAGATGAATTAAGATTGGATTCCTGGATACAGATAAGGTCGACAGAATGGGACGAGAGAAAGTAATGTAGTTCAGTGCTCCTGGCATGGAGACCTCCAGCATTCCATTGAAGAACCCTGAGAGAGTCAGGGGGGGAAAGGAGGCAGGAGGCGTAAAAGGACGGCCAGGAACAAGGGACGGTGGTGAGGGGGCAGAGGAAGGAGATCTACAATGGGCAGATGGGGGATAAGATGTTTGGAGACGAGAGTGCAGCATCAGTAGAGGGGGAGGCAGATTGTACGGTGGAGGTATACGTGTCAGAGTAGTCCGAGGAGGGAGTCACAGTGTTACGGCATGGGGGGCAGCTCCAAGAGTGAGAACTGCCAAGAGCTCTGAATTTGGAGAGGAAAAGTTGTGAGCACCTTAGATGGACCCATTTGGAGCAAGTGCAGCATTGCACTGACTTGCCCCGCCAGGTCGCATTTCCAGCGCACACAGAGCAAGGAAAGATGGGGCCACGGTTGGGATGAATGTTACCGCTCATCAAGAGAAGAAGAAGAATGAGGAGACAAAGAAGGGCAGGAGAAAAGAAAAAGTGAAAACAGGCGACCGATTTTGTAGATGCTGTGTGCTGCCCTTCTGCGGTCGTTCAGGGGGCACCATAGCGAAAAAATGAAGGGAAGCGCCCGGGGTGACTGGGACCCTCGGGAAGGCCAACAGCCATTTCGACCCAACCCAAACGGGGTCGGGGACCGCACCACCATGTTGAGGCGGCTGTTGATTGGTGCAGCCAACATCTCAATCGAGGGTATGATCTCAGTTCCAGATGAAGGGCTATCCAATAAACCTTTATGTTAACACAATCTTTAAGAGTGCACTGAGACTTCCTGTTCATGCGTGATAATCTTGGCAAATTGTCAATAAAATATTTCAAACAAGGAAAAGTTGTTAGCCGCGAGAAAATGTACTGGGGTGAAAAGAAATAAAAATGAGATTCCGTAGTGCAGATAACCGACGGAGCTCAGACAATTAGCTGCCTGCTTATGGCTGAAAACGCCGAGCACAAAAACAGAGAAAAGTAAGTATTCAGATGACGAAGACAGCTATTGACTTCTTGGAAGAAGAAACAGGCACAGATCTAAAAAAGAATTTAAAAAGCGTGTTTCTTGCTGCGCTTGTAGTCTTATCAATGACGGATGAAACACGCCGATATAAGCCTGGGGTTTTTCTCTCCTCTGAAAGCGGAATCCTTGCATTTTTCCCAACTACTTCGGTAGACTACCAAGCGTGGGGTTAGTGTTTAATACGGCCGATGGAAGATTCGGGGCATTCAGTGCCAGAGAGCAGAGCAAAAGATAAAGAATAACAGGAGTACTCCTCTGCGGTAAGACAGAAAGAGACAAAGTAGAAAGAACATTAACAGCAAAGTTCATTCCTCTCAACGAGTTTTCAGGAAATTAATAGAACACTTATTGGGATGGAAAGTCCGAGAAAACGGTGAAAAGAATGAGATGATTAGGAACTAAGACTTGAAGAACATCTCAAAAACAGAAGAGATGTTTGAAAAGAACGGCTGCCAGAGAAGCAATGAAGGAGAGTAAGGTCAAAATCATTGAGAGGAAGCAGATAAGAAATGGTATTTTAAAGTGATTTCTTTTACTAGGTAAAATCCAACAAACATCAATTTATGGAATGCAATGTCAATTTTATTCAAGCGAAACTTAAAAACTCAAAAATTCCAATGCAGCTCTAAATAAGTCTTTGGGTTAGCGCAATCAACCCTGACCGTTAAATGTTAAGGCAAAAACGAAAATATCTACCGTATTTTTTCAGCGATAATCCGCATTGTTATGGCTCAAATATGGATTCTGAATTCCTGGTGCGGATTATACGCGGGTACAGTGAGATAAGGGTCAAGATACGTGTTTCTACCATAATTTCATGTCTGAAAACGGAGTACAAATTATCTGCGGAAAAATAAGGTAACCGAAAAAAATAGCACTGTCACATAATACAGTCTGACAAGAAAAAGGTAACAGTTGATAATGGAAATGTTAAGCTCAGATCCAAAGATGCAATGATGATTAAAAGAAAAGAACTTACTGATGAAAAACAAAAAAAAAAGAAAACAGTAGGCCCATAGAGATACTGATAGCGGTAAGTTTGTTAAATATCAAGAGAATATTCTTTGCATGTTGATTTTCTGTGTTTCTGCATATCTTCTAAACTACTTACAACTTTTAAATCATCATAAACCATATTATCATGTCCTTCAAATTTAAACAATCCAAAAAATAATTTATTTTGAAACATCAGAGGATACCACAACTTGTCATCTGCCCACATTGACTGAAGAGGAACATTTTCTTTTGAAAACCATTTAGGAGTCATCTCTTCAGATTCTATTGGAGCTCCTTTAAAAATTGAAGTTTTAAAAACATTTACTTCTAGAAATAGGTTCTCCCCAATGAACTCAAACATGAGGATTCCAATTTTGGTTAAGTCTGTTTCAGAAACAGTTATACCACATTCCTCCTCAACTTCTCGCACGGCACATTGTTTTAAAGTCTCGTTTACAGTTAACTTTCCACCAAATCCATTCCATTTCCCAACACCTAAACCACGTTTCTTCATACCTAGTAACATCTCATTGCCATTGAAGATGTTGACCAAAGTTGATCGAATATATTTCATGTTCAGTGCTAATTAACTTGCGAAAACAGAACAGGAAAATGTCTCTGCAAATGTAGATAGCAATAATTAGAAATGTATGTAAAATTACAAGCAGTAGTACGCCTTACAAACAATAAAATCTACGTACCACACTATCAGTCAAAACTTAAAAACTACCAGAGAACGATAAGTCTCATAGTTTAAAAACCGCAAAATAAAGAATGTAAGATATACAGTTATGTTACTTTTTTTATATATTGTAATTGAGGTGGCGATAGCTTTATGATCGGTCTTTCCACCATCTCCACATCAAGTGATGTGTGTATACATTTCGTAAATTCTGTTGTATATTGTTAACTTGATGAATAAACGTGTTTTGACTTTATGCATAGTAAAAAAGGATTAGTCTTGTTCGCACCGCTTGTTGGAGAATTGTGCGGTACTAGTAACCGGCCTAATGTCAACATTGAAGCAAGTCTGAACAAAAGAAATACTTTCAGGCCCCGGGTATCAACGGACAAAAGACTTTTATACAGGCTAAAAAATGAAGATATAACTACGATAATCTGTCTTCATAGGGGTGGTTTAAGTTTGCGAGCATAGGTTAAAGTACTTTTCTAGACCAAGCATAAATTAGATAATAGTGATTATATAACACGCGATTGGTAAATCTAAATTAGCTCAAAGTATAAAAATTAAAATACAATAGAGCAAAATGCATTTCGCTAAAAGTAGCATCATCAGTGCTGTAAAAGAACTAAGAATTAAAAACAAAAATAAGGGAACAGGCATTGAGCTATAGAGATACTCTTTACACAGTCTCACTTGTGGGAAATACTTTGTATTTGCCCGCCACAAAAACTAAAATTGTATCTCTCATCAAACTCGACTAAAATTAAAATTGTATCTCTCCTCAAACTCGACAAAAATTAAAATTGTATCTTTCCTCAAACTCGACTAAACTATGGTTTGTATTTGGCAGATTTTTTGGACAAATTGATAATTTATTTTAAGAGACCAACGTATATGTTTCAATACAATGAACATAGCCATATCTCTAAAATATCTCATTGTGTAACAAAAAATAGTTTTTTGTGGTTCTAATATATCCCGATTGAATATAATCAGAAAATTTGCAAAATCACCCTTTTCTTTTCAAACTTTGCTACTGTGGTTGAGCGAACGAGGTACTAACATAACAAAATTTTTGTGGAAATCTAGTTACGGTTACTTGCACAGTCATTTGCAAAGTTCTTTTATGCAATTAAGCGGATAATGCGTTTATCCGAAATTGGTATAAATACACAAATAAAGCACTACAGAACACAAAGTGTCGTTTAAAGGTACACAACATTGTTCCGATCACGTAAAATACTGCGCAATAGTTGTTTGTGTAATGTTGTTTTGCATGCTCTCTTGTAATTGTTTTTCTATACCAAAAAATATGTCCATGTCCGCGCCTTCACATTGCCAACGTCGCCAAATTGTATCAAGACCATCAAACACTTCTTTATTTTTTGGTGGGGTAATGAGAATTGAATTACCAGCGCTTTTTTTCTCAATGTCATCGCTTTGAATTTGCGACCGACAATTGCGAAGTACACGTGCGAATTTGTGTTCGCACATTGTAAAACAGTCTGCTGCAGCATCAAAAAATACTACAATGCTGCAAGATTACATTTTGCAAACATGAAAGATGCCGCCTGAAATTGATCAAAGAAATCTTGCAGCATTTTTTACAGTACACCACGTGCTCCCACTGCGCTCGTAATTGGCGTCCGTCTTACAAGAATGCCAAATCTTTTAGCCGAAGACGGATTTTTGTCACTTGATTTGCAACTCACACTTTGGTTAATCGAATAAACAGCTTTCATTTCTATGCAATTACACGGATTATGCACTAAGCCAATATGCGATTACCGGACTATTTTCTTAGACAAAGGCAGGCTATGGTTACAATTCTTATTTATACGATTGTCCGATATGCAATCAACCGGATTCGTCAGTATAACGAATTTCTTGACAAATTAACAACAAAGGAAAGGGCAACTTAAAATAACTTAAGCTGCATTGATTCATGGATTCTTGGTAATCACAAAGCTGGAAATTATGTGGACCTGGTTGCTAAATCAGTGAAAACCTACAGCAATATGGACTCCAGAAGGTCATTAAAAGTTCACAAGTTTGACGCTCATCTGTAGGAGTTTCAAGGAGAAAACAGATGATTACTCAGAGAAACAGGGCAAACGTTTCCATCAAGACATATTGGATTTTGAACTTCATTAATGTAAATCTCTCCAATATTGAACGCAATTAAGAAATAACATCTGACTTCGTATGTTTGATGACATGTTTTCACACCAAAATCTGAATTTCAAAAAATAACTTTCTTATTCACAAAAGCAAAGTTTAAAAGAAATTATGTGAGTGTTTCCTAGATTCTAGAGTTCTAGACATAACAAATTAGGAAACTACAACCCTTAGAAGTCAGAAGCAAAAATTGTGTCACACTATGGGCACTACATTTTGCACTTTTGCAACAGTAATATTTTTTTGGTAAATTACCTATATTTAAATTAGATAACTTTATGTTTAACTTATAGCCAAAGTTCATGGACACATGTCCAAACCTTTTTGAGGCAACACTAAATTAAGTCAAAGATAACAATGGTAAATCCAGAAAAACATTTCAGGCAAATTTTCAATATTTTAAAAGCCTTGACTAAAATTATATTTTGCTTGATATCTTAAGTAAAACTTTGCATTTTTAAGTTGCATATAATGGCTTTGGAAATTATTATTGATTTTATAAAGATAAATAAAGTCATTTTAATTTCTGACAACAGATTATGGGGAATTCAATAAAATCCAAAGAAAACAACCTAGCTGTTCGCAATAGCACCAGTGGTGCAAAAAAAATTTTGCCAGTTAAATAGCTCAACACTAGGATTTAATGTATTTGGAGAACTAGGGCCTGATCAACCATATTGCTGGAACTACCCCTAATCCTAAATCTAACCAGCCTTAACCCTAAGTATCCCGTACATTTATCTTCAATTTTGCAAAATTTTCATGTTTTAGTAGCACCCCAATTTCATATATCCAGCAATGGGCTAATTTTTGTAGTAGACCCCTTTTTCTCCCTTTTTATGGCTACCCTGTAAGAAATGACACAATTGACATAAAACGCTGCTACCGGTACCAGTGTAAGCTGGGAAATAAATAGGCTGGGTTAACTGGTTAATATGATGTAAGCAATGCAAGTTTATGCAGCTACATCTGGCCAGTGGTATAAGTTCTTGCTCTTTAATTATTCTTTATCTTAATACTTACCACAGAGATGTTGCCTCCAACAGTTAACACAAAGGATAAGTTTTGAAATGAACAAATTCAAAGAGATATCAAACTGTTACACACCAAAGCACAAGTAATGAAAAGAATATCTGAATGGTAAGTACTAAGATAAAGAATAATTAAAGGGCAAAAACTTATACCACTGGCCAGATGCAGGTGCATAAACTTGCATTGCTTACATCATATTAACCAGATAAACCAGCCAATTTATTTCCCACCTTACACTGGTACCAGTAGCAGCGTTTTATATTTGGCAATTGTCAATCAGAGCAAATGTTTTCATTCAACATCAGTAGTAGTAGCATACCTTTATCCACTGTTTACAGGAAAACCTTTGTGGTTATGCATAATTGCATACAACACCTTGTGTTTAAATCCAATTGGAGTTCTACCATAAGCCAGCAATAAAGCTGGAAAAATCATCATAAAGTGCTTTTTTTTAATAACACAATGTGGTCATCATAAGGTTTGGACTCGCAATCATTGTTGCCTTTATAAATTCAAGATTATTGTCACACGAGACCTTTTCAGACGTTTTCTGACTGATATAGAAACAAATACCTTAAATTTGAAAGTTAAGAATGAACAGTGTCAAAAAAAAACTAGCAAGCTATTCACCAAAAAACTTTGTGCGTATCAGTGTATTTAAATAAATTTTTTGAGCATGGTCGCAACTAAAATATTCAATTTTATACAATAGTGTGACCTGATCGAGTGAGCATCAAGCTTATCAATAAAAGACTGTAAGTTGAGTTTGCTTTCTGCATTGTTTTGTTACGGCTGATGTATTACGTTAATTTTATATGCATCTTTGAAGTTCCCAGTTTTAGATGATCTTGCCTGTCATACCAATTTTATTCTTTCATACATATCATTTAATCTTTAACATGTCTGTTTACTATTCAGTGTTTACGACCCCACCAAGGGGAAGCTGACTCTATCACTGTGCTGACCTCTTAGATTAGGACAACGCTTTTTTTGTCACCTCTCAAGAAATACATATGCACTCTCACAATTGTTCTTCTGCTACACCTTATACAGTTCATTTGTAGTTATTACATTGCCTAATTTGTTAATCTTTTCTGTGTTCTTAATCATGTTTTGATAGAGTACCTAAGTAGAATATATTGATTTTTACAGTTTTCACATTGATATTTAAGATCATGCAATTAATGATGTAGCAACTGACTTTACTAACCTTTGTACTTTTTTGCTGTCTCCTTTTTAAGTGACAATGCCAAAAGCAACCACACCTTGTTCATACTTTAATGTATTGGGTTATGCCAGTTATGATCTGCACCACCCGATAAAGAAAACAAACCTGAAGTGAGCAAGTCATATATGTTGCAATTGATTTGAGCATGTAGAGCTGGGGTGCCCAATCAGTCAATCGCAATCAAGAGGTTGATCTTCAAATGTTTAGCAGTCAATCATAGGTGATTTTTTTATCTACAAAGGTTTGCCAAACTAAAAGTGAGACCCTTAACTTTATGTTAATCTATCTTAGACCGTTTGCTTAGTGTACATCCAGACTCAACAGCAATATCTCTTTGATCTAGTTTTCTGAAACACTATTGACGTCATAACAATATGCCACATATGTGTGCACAGAGTCATAAAAGGTTATCAGTATTCTTCAGGGTTGCCATACATTTGGACTTGCAATTGGCCTTTTTGGTATTTTCAATCTGGCAACCCCGGTACTGTTAGCAACGTTATTGGTGACAGCTTTCTACTAGCACAGCAGATCTCGTTTTCTGTGGTTTTGAATAAAAATACATTGAGTGCTGGGAGAGATCCAAACGGAGAACCTATAATTTCCACGAAGAATGGTAAGAGAATTATTTTTTTGTCATGTCCAACTCCAAATGTGTGTGCCTCATCTGCCATGCCAGCATCTTGTTTCCTAAGAAGGGTGACATTGAAAGGCATTTCTCAACCAATCGTGAAAGGTAAGGAAGAATTTTCCTGCCCAAATGAATTAAGAGGTTAAAGAAATTGAAATTGCAACTGCTACACAGCAATCTCTATCTACCAGCCAAATACGAGAGGCAAGGCAGGTGAGACAACATCATATCGAGTTTGCCATGCTTTTGCCAAGCATAAGAAATCATTTCAAGGAAATATTGTTGTGGAAGCTGCTGATTTACTGCTTGTGAATTGTAAAAACAAGGATGAAATCACGTCAGCAATCAAAGACATTCAATTGTTGAGAGATGCAATGACAAGATGATGTGAGGGAATGGAGAACCTTGCAGGTCAGTTGCAGAGAGATATTGCTTGGTGCAAGTGCTTTTCACTTTTGTTTCATGAGTCAGTCTGTGGATTTAGGGCAGCTGTGTATTTTCATAAAGATGGTTTTGGAGAACATGAATCCAAAAGAGAAGCTAGTTTGCATGTCGCCTCTTAAAGGACATATATGGAGTGAATACATAATCCAAGCATTTGTGGAGTTTGCTATTAAGACCAAGCTGCCACTTGTTAAGCTTATTTCCATTGCAACTGATGTGACACCTTTTATGATGGGCATTATTTATCAACAACCTTTATAAGGGAAAGTAATAAATATGAAAGAGGTGATGGATATTGCCATGAAGATTGTTTGCTGAATGCAGGCAAGAAGACTACAGAGTAGGCTTTTCCATGCTCATATGGAAGAGGCTGAGGCAGAGTACACAGACCTTCATCTCGATCCACATGTGGGTGGTTGAGCATCTCGATCCACATGTGGACGTCAATTGTGGAAAGATTCAGAGAGCTGTTGCCTAAAATAAGTTTCTCAAGCACTCTAAAGATGTAGAATGTGCACAACTCTAGGATGAAGTGTGGCTCTTGGATTTAGCTTTCCTTACTGCACTGCTAAATGAACTAAATTTGGAGCTGGAGGAAACAGAGAAAAATATAATTAATATGATCAACTCTGTGTATTTTTATCTATCACACATTTAAACAAAAGCTACAGCTACTCTCAGCCAAGCTGCAATGCTAGGATATGCACTACTTTCAGTACATAAACTCAGAATTTGTGTATCAGGGCAAAACCACTGCACAGCTCAACTGTGCACATTACATTCAGCAGGTGCAAAGCATGTCATTGGAGTTTGACAAACGTTTCACTGACTTTGCATCAGTTGGATTTGTTGCTATATACTATACATATGTTTCCCATTTGCCACAGATTTAGATGTGGAAGACATTGCCTCCAAAACAGGAGCACTCTTTCAGCTGGACACAACTGCAATCAAAAATGAAATTCTCTCCCTTCAAAATGACATACAGATGAAATACAGGGCATCAACTAAAATGAGAAAGATCTGGGAACTGTCGTTAGAAGAGAAGAATCCCAACATAAGATGTGCTTTTTATACTGTATATCAGCCTGCTTTGGATCAACCTACCTGTGTGAAACCGCATTTTCTCAAATAAACATAATAAAATACAAATACAAATTTATTATGACAGATCACCACCTTTTGGCTTGCCTAATACTTGCAATCACAAGCTACTGCCCTGGCTATAAGGATAGCTGTATTCTCCCAGTGTTAGATGTCTTGCTAAGGTAGAAAATGAATGTATTTCCATGCAATATATGCTAATAAAATATATTTTTTGTTCAATGCATTATGTAAAACTGCAAATGTAAGTTGTATGTGTAACTAAATAATGCCAGTAGACCCACTAGCATAGACTCGGTTTCTCTTGTTTAGTTTCAAGGCTTTGTCAGATTGGTAGAGTTCCAAAAACTAGAAAATGTAAATGTAGATCACATGTAAATAAAGGTTGGGGAGCCATAATATATACAGCCAGCAAATTAACTCTGCATTAAGCAGTTAAAAAGTACAGTTGAGTGAACGGCAATAACATGAAGCCCATGAGTGTCTAGTGAGTTAAAGATTCTAAGGTATCTAGTTCTCTATAAACCAGTGGTTTCCAACCTGGGATCTGCAGACCCATTGGGGTTCCATAGCAGGTGTCAAGGGGTTAGTAAACGTTTCGAAAAATTTTGATAAAGCAAAAAGCAACTAATTTCCACCATCGTTTGTTAAATTTTTGATCATACTATTTGTTAGTTCACATAGTTGGCTGTGATCATGGTTGCCAAAGAGTGGGTCTCAATCTCCACACAGGTAAAAAAAATTGATATTCAACAAAAGGTGTTCACATCACATCCACCTGTCAATAAAAATTTGTAAATTTGAACTTTCAATAGTTGAATATTCCAACAGAATAAAGAATCCTTGCTCAATGAAAATTTTGTTTAAATTGAGATCACTAAAAATAAAATTAGGAGACCAGTGAACTCTGCAGCAAGTACTGCATTAATGGCATTTGGGGTAGATTATTTGTTATAACATTAAAATGTGGTAGATAAGTGTGATTATTAAAGTATAAATTTATTTATCCAGTAACATTGAAAAAATTTAGTAGCTCAAACATAAGGATCAATGGTATGTTCATAGAGTTCCAAACAAAATGTAGGTAGGAGTCTGCAACTAACAATTTTTTAAAGGGGCCTGTGGCAGCATAAATATTTGAAACCACAACATTAAACCAACTTTTTTTTTAAATTAATGAAATGGACAGAAACCAACTTTATGTCAAAGCACTTGTTCTGCATTTCCAAAGCACCATTAAGTGCACTATCTTTATATCAAAGTAACATTTTCTGTAGCTCTTATTAATACTGACACTAAATTTTGTATTTTGTTGGGTCTTTTTTAAGTTAAAACAATTAACTTGATTTAGTCTGGTCCATTTTTTTATATTTCTACACCACCAAGTCAATGCACAGCAATTTGCATATAAACGTAGTTGTAGCAATGCACAAAAAGAAACACTGTAAAATGAAAAGACGTTAAGACGAGTGAAAAATAGATATTTATGGAGAAAGGAATTAACAAATGAATTTGTATGGTATAGGCACAATTACTTAATTTTTGATATGGTATTTTACATATAACAACTATTAATAAGAAGAATATGAAGAGCAAATGGAAGTCAGGTTAGCTTAAGATAACAACATAAGGTAATAATAGAGAAAGGAATTGCTAAATTACACTGGCTATCTATTCTGCTGACCAGAAATATGGAAATCTGTAAGTGATCTTTGGAAGTTGGGCACACCAATTTTTTAGCCTAGCCAAGATTTTTGAGCACATAGGAATTTGTCAAACATTAAGAGGGAACAGCGATTTGATTACTTTACAGTCAACCAAATTCTCATTCCTTTTCTGTTGAACAAATTAAACAAGTATTCTTGTTTTTTTCTTCAAAAATTGTACCCAAAAAGAAACTACAATAACATGGAAATTTCATGAACCAAACTTAATTCTAGCCATGCCCCCAAAATTACTCCAACTCCAATCTCAACAGTGCAGATTCTCAATTTTGCATAACTTTCCGCTTTGTATCCAATTCCCTGCAAACTTTAACCCCGAATTAAATCATGTAATAAAAAATTAGTATATTGACATGTTAAGATAGGCTACCAATAACTCCACCTGCTTCTTCTTTATCTTTATTTGGGCAAGATCTTTCATATTTAAAGAAGCTTCTCAGATTGTGAGCTTCTCATTAACCCTTTTTGCTAGTCTTCACAGTCAGACTGGGTTACCACCACAAGCAGACTGCTTGGCCCCACTACCGGTCTGCCACATAAAAAGATATTGTGGAAAATAAGCTTGCTTGTTGCGTCCTTGGGCAGTACACTCAACGGGATGCCTCCATCTTTATGTGGCAGACAGGTAGTAGGGCCAAGCAGTCTACCCCTCGTTATGGTCCAGTCTAACCAGCTAACTGAAGTCAATCAAAAAAAGGCTACGGTAATTGAGAAGCTCTCAATCTGAGATGCTTCTCCAAAAATGAAAGATCTTGCCCAGACGAAGAAGATCCTACTTGCTGATTCTTGGTTCTGGCTGTTATGTTAATATGTCTAGCTCGTTTATCCTAATGAAGACTAAATTTCTTACTGCCATTATCATCGGTGTCTAATCAAAGTAGGTAGAGTGAAACGTAAATAAAATAAACTTCCCGCCAAACCATAGTTGGCAATAATTAAATCTTATCCGTTTGCAGTAATATTTTGCGTTTTGGCGGAGAGTTTGGACTCCTAGTTTTAACCAAATTACAACACGGATTAAATCAATGATGAAATGATACAATAAAAGTCGATTCGCCTTAATTGCAGGGATGTGGAAGCGGTCCTTTTTCTGCGAAAGCGGAAGCAGAAGTGCGAAAATTCTACCGCTTCCGCTTCCACGTAGGAGAGAAGAATGGAGGAAGAAAACAAATTGGTTCCGCTATCCTTCGGAGAAGAGCGAAAAGGGGGAAAGTAAAAATTAGGAAATGAGAGCGAGGAGAAGTCGTTTAGAGAAATGTTGACCCCCACATAATCAGAGTAGGGGTCAAGCGAAGAAAAATAGGAGGTAGAAAGCTCAGAGAATGATAAGCCTTACCTGATGAAAATGATGACGCCGCCGCTAGCGTCTACGACATCAGTAGAAAAAATACCAGATCGGGAGTGGGTGCCATCAGATCGCAGACCCAAAAATTCAGGAGTTCGGAAAGAGGAAGATAAATTTAGGTTTGATTCCTGGATACAAATAAGGGAAACGGGATGAGACGAAATAAAGTGTTGCAGTTCAGTGCTCCTGGCTAGGAGACCATTGAAGAACCCTGAGGAAGTTAGGGAAGATAAGAGGAAGCAGGAGGTAAAGTGAAACAGCCAGGATCATGAGAAGGTGGTGAGGGTGCAGAGGGAGAAGATACAAAGTGGGCGGAAAAAAGATAAGAGGTTTGAAGGTGAGGGTGGGGTGCGAGTGCTGCATTAGCAGAAGGGAGCCAGAGGGGCCAGATTGAGCAGTGGAGGTATACCAGCTGGACGAGTCCGAGGAGGAAGTCACAGTGTTGGTAGATGTGGGATCTCCAAAAAAAGCAGGAACGCATCAGTGAGGGCAGCTCCAGGAGTGAGAGCTGCCCAAGAGCTCTAAATCTAGAAAAGGAGAGTAATGAGCACTTTAAATGAACCCAATTAAAGCATATTGTAAAATGGGATGTACATAGCATTTTAGAACTCGCATTTTTGTCCGTATTGACATCTTTTTGTTCTTTAGGATATTGTCCAGTTCCACAAAGGCTCGCTTGGCTTGCACGATACGACATTTCACTTCAGTCACACATCTTCCATCGGATGTTATGTTTGATCCAAGATATTTAAAATTGTTCACCTGTTTTACCATTTCTCCTTTGATTGTAATTCTACATTCTGGAACGCTTTCCTTTTTGGTCATCACCATGCATTCAGTTTTCTTTACGTTCACTTCCATACCATAAGCAGCACTTTCCGCAACTACTCTGCACAATAGTTGTGGAATAAGAAAGTGATAAATAGCTGTTAATAAGAAAGTGGTATAAGGTTAGCAATGAACATTTATCAATATACTGTTTTATTTCTTTAATTACATGGTAGCTACATCTAAGTTTTTGCAGCAACCACTGCATATGTGGTTTCCATCAAAGATGCTCGTTGATGGTTAAACCCAACAACTTGCAAATGTTTGCTCATTCTAGATGTTTGTTTTTGAATTTAATTGACAGCAGCAGGTGGAGGAAGACTATTTGGAGTTCTGAACGCAACATATAGAGTTTTATCAGTATTTAGTATTAATTTATTTGCAGAAAGCCAGGTCTCCATATGTTTTAATTGAGAATTTGTAACCTCAAATAATGCTTGACAAGAACTGCTGTTAAAAAATAAATTGGTGTCATCCGCAAACATTATCGCTTTGCGTGACGTTAAGCATTTAGTAAAACAATTTATGTAAATTAGAAATAGAAGGGGGCCAAGAATTTATCCCTGTGGCACCCTTACCACAATTGACTTGGAATTTGAAATTTTACCCTCAATTTCCATTTGCATCAAGCGAACGTTCAAATAGCTTCTGAATCATTTGTTCGCTACCCCCCAAACACCAAAGTGATTTAGTTTAGCCAAAAGTATACTATGATCAATGGTGTCAAAAGCTTTGGAAAGATCTAAAAACATACCAAGAGTATATTCTTTATCTTCAAAAGATTTGATGATATTTTAAACCACAACAGCAGCGGCATGGTTAGTGGAGTGATGTTTTCTAACCCCAAATTGTATATCATAAAAAAAGTTTGATTGCTACAAAAATAAATACAATCAATTATATAGTCTACAATCTTTTCTAATATCTTAGACAATACTGGGAGCAGACTAATTGGTCGATAATTATTTACATCTGTTTATTGTCCTTTTTTGTGTGCAGGAATTACTTTAGCTTTTTTAAAGTCCGTGATAAATAGACCTTGAGATAATGATAAGTTAAAAATATGACATAAGCCAAAAAGCATGTAATCAGAACTTGATTTTACAACTGATATTGGAATTTCATCGATTCCAGTGCTGTTTTTGGGCTGCATTTTTAAGATAATTTTTCTAATTTCAGCTACCGATGTAGGGTTCAAGAACATTGAGATGCATACTGGAAAGCCCAAAAATTCGCTGAATGGTTTTTGCGGAGTTGCTAGTTTGTTTACCAATTTTTCACCAATACTAGAATTTTATGCAGCCGCTAGCAGTCGGTACTTTAAAATTATCTCAGTACCAGTACTCAACACTAGGATGAAAAGTAGTGCAGTATCTGTACAACCAAAATATGAGTATGGCCAGAAGTATGGCGGTACTTGAGGTGGTGTTTTCAGAATAAACTATTTTTGTGGATTTATTGAGGGAACGTTTAAATGTCATGTGACGCATGAAATGATTGTTCCAGAGCATTTGGATGCAGTCCAATAGCAGATATAGAAATTTTGATGGACTGATGAGATAACTAAAGTGACTTGTTCTCATTGAAGGTAAAGGGGTTGGTGAAGATGACCTTTTTTGGGAGATGAACTTTTTTGAAGTACAACTGTTTAAACAAAATCTGTTTTCGAAACAAATAAATACAAATTTCAGGAAGTCAAGGCTAAGAAAGACCAAAATGTTATTTTCGTAACGTCTTTTTTAGGAACAATAACACTGTTCAAAAATAATGTTTTTTTTATAGTAAAAACTTGGTTTCCTGGAAATCAATTCACAATCGATAGCTACCGGCACTGCAGTTTGTTGAACATTGCCATCTGTAACACTTATGACCTACATCTAAAATACAAGCTTCTTTGACCACAACCTGCTTGGCCCCACAAGAATTCAAAATATTTGACACTACTTAAATTAACCTGCAATCCGAAAACCGAATCCGAAATTGCGACTGTATACGTCGTATAAGTGAAGGGGCGCCGTCAGCATTGGAGGACGGGTAATTGACGCCCTGTCTTTTGATATTTCTAAACATGGGGGCACAGGGGGCAGGGACGCGTGGTCAGAGAAGGCATTCGAGGCATTGTCTCACCTGCCAAAAATTGGCGTAGCAGAAAAAATATTGAAGTAATGATCATGGCAAAATAAAAATTAATAAAAATTAAAATAAGCAGCACAACGTTATCTGCAAACATTATTTCCCAGGGCGCCTTTTTTCTGATATTCTCTGTTTATCAGGGTTGATAACATTTGAAAAATTTATTGCAATCCCAGATACCAGATTAGCACATAAAAACTTTTCTAAGAAACCAGTAGGTCCAGCGCAGACTAAAATGTTACCATCAAAATATATCAATTGCTGTATGATTTCTAAAGTTCGCATTTGTTAGGAGTATCTTTTTCCTAGAATTTTAATCCCCCTGCTAAAAAAATTTCTGGCGCTCCTGTATGAGGGACCTAAAAATGCTAAACATCCATTTCCACTAAATCAATAGCAAGTAGCGTTTTTACAGAAGACAGTCTGGCAATACTTAAAAAGTCATGTTAGCTAGCCTAATCGCAATAGAGAGAGTGGGTGCTTGGGTTCTTGCTAAACAACCTTGAAAAAAGCGTTTCCTCGCGGCCTAATACAAAAATAAATATAAAAAGCTAGAGAAAACAGGTAACTACACGCAATTTTTTGTTACTTTTGATGTCATGAAACAGTTCTGTCTCAAGTTTTGCAAAATAAGATAAATCGCCTGCAGTCTTAATTGACATTCACAAAAGTTGATAGGAAACAGGAAATCTTTAGTTCACGGTTGAAGGCGAAATGGAAAACTTGTCGTCACAGCAAAAACTTTTTTCAGTTCAAGTCTCTGGATCTCGAATCCGAGAACGACCCCCAAGACCAAGACGCGGCTTCAACATTAAAATATCAATATCGAAAAAAGACCATCCAACAAATTTTATATGTTTGTGTCTCCAAAAATTCGCTTTTGGCTACACTGCTGGCAGTAGAATTGCGACAGTTTTAACTGATCTTCTGGTCCCCAAAAATTTGCTTTTGGCTACGCTACCGGCAGTAAAATTGCAACAATTTTAACTGATCTTCTGTTTGATCGTCAAACACTTCGAGAAGGAGAAAGATTGATTTACATCATGGGTTTATTCTCTGAAATACTGCACAATGTGTACGTTTTGCATTAACTGAAGCCTATGGTTTGTTAACTGGTAGGAATACGACTAAGTTGTGCTGCCCATTTTTGCTTAGTGGTTCTTGGCCTATCTGCAGATAGATTAAAGATAATAAATGATTTCAGTTTGTTCGTCTTATTTTAGCAACTTTTATTCAAAACATGGCCGACTCAAAACCTGAATTCATAGTTTAATCTGGCTTTCAAGCACTTCTGGCCAGTATATCAAACAGTGGAGCGTTAAAGGGGGGGAGGAGCGGCCCCCGGATCCACTGCCTCAAGGGGCCCCAAATGATAGACTTTTGCCTTTTAATAGCAATTTGTTTTCATCAGTTGCTGAAGTTTACTGTGGATATATGCGATGAGTAACTCTATATTTTGTGAAGCTACTTTTTTAGTTTATACAGTAGTTTACTGTGTACATACTGTTTGCATATATGTCGCTGTCACTCGTTAGATCCGTGTTATGCTGTTATTGACGTCTGTGGTGTTTTCAATGCTGATCAGCGAATATCGACGAGGAGTGTATTGAAGAGAACCTCCTTTCTGTATTAATGCAATGTAATTATAGATTACATTATCGTAAGCCTTCTTTCTATCACGGTGCTCTTAGGGGACCCAAAATTATCTTGGCCTCTGGGCCCACAGAGGTCTAACACCGCACTGATATTATGTCATAATGAAACATACACAATGTTGAGCACGTTTTACTTTTAAAAATGTGAACTGGTCTTTAATACAGTAGTAAAGTAATTGCTTAGTAGATGATGTTGGCTTTCTCATCACGATTGACGGCAAATTCATGATAATTAAGTCTTGACTCCAACAATGATGTTGGATGGGTCGATCGATCAACGCAAATGATGAAGACGCTGGAATAGTTTTTCTGAGGATCACTTTAGTAAATCAATTGAAAAAGTTGATCAGGTAGGAGGTGGGTCCAGTGCGTGCGTGGATACATCATACATGTTTATAGGCAATTACATTTGATTATACGTTTACTAACAAACTAACAAGGCTGAGAGTCATTGCCTCACTGAAGTATTACGTTATAAATTTGAAGCAATGGTGCATTTGGGCAAAGCAGTTGGTTTTACGTATAACGGTAAGTTTTGGGATAACATAAAAAATAAAACCTACTGCAATTATTCTCCACCCCCGTTTTGGAACTGCCTGTTAAAAATCAATTAAAATATGTTTTCAATAAATCAAATATTTATAGAAAATCATTGTAATGTATAATGAGGCAATATTAGCTTACTGTTTTGAGGCGATTGGAACACTTTGTTATACTATAACCGTAGCTATGAGATGATGCTTTAAACACTTGACCAGATTGACGAATACAAGGTTTACTATCAAAGTTCGATTGACTTACTGCGCTTCAAGCTGTAGCTGCTAACCTACATAGAAAAAAGAATCCGCATCCTTTTATTGTCCCATTGTATTTCGTTGTTATCATGTTACACAACAGGTGTGTCAAATAGCAACAGTATTACGACTACACTATTATCGGATACGCAGATCTGCAAAACATATCCACTGAAATGAGCACTGTGTCAAGACCTGACAGCCCCCAATTCCAGTTGCTGCGATACCCAGCAATGTCCTCCACTTCTTTTTTGGTAATTGGGGATGGAGCTTCCGTATTCCGAACTCCATGCACAAAGATCTACAAATATATCATGATAATTATTTTCTTAATATTAAAAATAATTTTATTTCTGATAAAGCGAGGGATAGGCTGGGTATTTAGTCTCTACTTTCTAATAGAATGCGTCACCAAAGTCACTAGAGGTAAACAGGGAAAAAATCTCAAGATTTCGTTCGAGAATATGGTCCAGATGTTTTTTGTTGCTGTGTTAGTGGTAGCAATGCATTGTACCCAGTTGTGGATGGAGAATTTTTGGAGACTGAGGCAAGATTTCATGAGGGGCCCCTATTGGACAAGTATACATTGGAGACATTATTTTATTCATTTGGAGATTATCTCAAAGGGCTGGATTAGGAAAACTCGTAATCTAGGATTACGGCCCAAAAGTTACCAGTGTAAACCTTATTGTTCTTAGATATCAACGCCATTTCGAAAGTCCAAAAACGGTTTCAGGACTTGTCCCGAAAGTAGGGACTCTGTTCTCTATAATGGGAATCCTATAAAGCGGGGTTTAAGGCAACTTTCTTTCTTGCCTCACCCTAAATCCTCCATTGATTATACCAGAAAATATTGATAAAATTTGTTCAGGATGTTTGAGCAAAAATGTTTTTCATTTACCATATGATAAAAAATCAAATGCAACTTCTACACTTTAGAGCCAATGCACATAGGTTTGTTTTTACTTTTTACAAATCTTTTAGGCGCCATTTATTCTCTTATTTTTGTTTACCTTGACTCCCAACTTTCGTAGCGCTCTGGCTGGTGTAGTGACGTCATCAACAGAGGTTGCGTCAGTGGCAACAATCAAGATATTAGGAGCATCTGGACGGTCACCTTCTGTGCGGGTAATGTTATGGTAAACGTACCACAAAGCGGCTCCGGTGTGCACCTTGCCGTTGTCTGTTAAAACGATTTATATATATTTGGGTGGTTCACCTCAAATTTTTTATGATTTGTTAACCTGTTTCATCAACGGTAAAGTTGATAACCGTGTTGACGAATTCTGTCGTATTGAGAGATGCTGTTTCAGTAAAATCTAAATGAGGTCCATGAACACGTGATCGGTAATGGAATCTTGCGTAACGGAATGAATCGCCTTCTAGATCAACTAATCTGAAAAAAGACTACAATAGTTTTGTTACAGAAATTAGTAAAATCTAAGAACGAAGAGGACTTCATGATAGCAATGCTAAAAGTACTTTTTTATTGTCGTTAGATTACAATCACTGAGAAAGCTAAAATGTGAAAACTCCCCTGCTTGCACAGAGCTGGGTTCTCCTCCTACGTTTAATAAATATTTGGTGGCCTTTACAAATTTATGACCAAAAATTGAAATCTATACACTGATTTTAGGAGACGAATAAAGTCAGAATATTCAAGTGAGGTTTGACTACACTTCTGATGTTTGATGATAAAGTTATTTTTCACGACATTTTAACTTACTGATGTAAATTTGTAGCGCGTCAGGTTTAAACGTTGCTTGTAATTTGTTTCTTGATTACTGCGCGTTAGTTTAATGTTTGCCTGAAGCACTTGGATCCAATCATTGTTTTCTGT
This sequence comes from Trididemnum clinides, assembly GCA_963675345.1. Classification (NCBI taxonomy): domain Eukaryota; kingdom Metazoa; phylum Chordata; class Ascidiacea; order Aplousobranchia; family Didemnidae; genus Trididemnum; species Trididemnum clinides. The sequence continues at coordinate 33,661,220 of OY776290.1, read as the reverse complement.
TACAGTTGTGTTTCTTATCAGTTCAGTGTTAAGTCGCTTTTGTTAGTCTTACTAGTGCTTCAGTTTAAATGTTTAGTTTTGGCGTTCTTGTTTGTATATGTTCTATTTATTTTTATTTATGTAGTAGTAGTAGTAGTAGTAGTAGTACAGATTTAGTTTTGTGTGAAAGATCATGAATAGCTGGCATGTGAGATGCTGGTGTGGATTAAGGGAAATTGAGAATGCAGGTGAGGCATTACCATATTTAGACATTTATTTTTATGTTTTTAGATATCAAGCGTTTTAGTTGATTAAAGCCGAATTTATGAGGCTTATGGTATAATTCGGTATATGCGTCGAGTTAGCTAGAACGCAACACTTACCTACTGACTCCAAGACCTGATCTACGAACCGCCCTCAGCGCTTCATCTTTATCTTGACGATGCATTATCACAATCAAATCCACAGGAACATGAGGGGGACAGGGTCCTTATTGAAACAAAAGTTAACAAAACGGTAGTTGATTCAAAACTGTTCATTGTTAAACTACGTAAAACAGGGAGACAAAACCAAGTTCAAGACACTGGTTTTCATTATGGTGCAGAACAATCTAAGTGCATTTCATAAACTCCAATACCTACCAACTTACTACACAATACCATGCACAAACAACCTTTTTTACATGCAATGTTCATTCCAAATTATTAAACTGCTACTTAACCTTTTTTTGATACTAAACCTTTGTTCTTTTACTGCTCATGCCATGCGATGGCAGTAAAAAAGTCTAAAGAAAGTCATTAACATAAAAGCAAGCAGCGACAATTAAAAAAACCTTTGTAAGTTGATAAATTTTTTATCCAATTATACCACAAAATTGAGTTGATAAATAAAACAACAGATCACAATAACTATACATATATAAAACTATTCTTTTAACGCAAATTTACTTATTGGTGACATTCACCAACTTACAAATCACAAGCGGAGATAGCCTCAAATTTGAGAGAGTATAATTTTTAGGCTGTGGTTGCAGGAAGGACCTAGTATTTTGTTCGATCAACCATTCGAAAGCGATCATTTTGCCCTTCCTGGTCAACAATCGGGTTAGCATGAAGTTTGAAAAAATTATTGAAGAATCACATTCCCCGATTTACAAATCTCCCCCTTCCCCTCCTTCTCCTCCGAAATAATTTACATTTTCTTACAGCCCTCCTGAAAATACCCTAAAAAGCAATTTTATTCAAAAGCTAAAATTTCAAGGGAGGACTACAACTACTCCTGGTCCTCAAGCATCTCCGCCCATGTTACAAATGCCATTCAATACTGACTTCTGCAATTCGGAATCGGCCTGTTCCATTTTCCATCTGGAAGACAAGTGATACTTTGACTGTGATCTGGTATCAGGACAATCTTATTTCCATTGTTATTTAATGGACATCTGAATGTGCAAGTTGAACCAACGTTGTTTCCATCCGTGCAACTGACGCTTCCATTATTCAACAAGCCAGGCACAGATCTGCATTGTGATTTTCTCTCTGGAAATATTGTAACAGTGACAAAACAATCTAGCTTGTAGAGTTACAACCGGTTTCAGTCTCACCATATTGGCAAAACTTGTCTTTGTTGCAGAAGTCATCAAAGCAGCAGCAACGACATGTTGAGCGAGATTCTCTTTTGTTACACTGAGGAGGATATTTACCAGATTTCCAATTCTATCAAAGTGATTACATCATTTTTACTTTTAAAATAGAATCAACATGGGTGAATCAAGAAACGCGGCCACGCCAGATCCTATCTCCTTTTTTCTCAAACACTCCTATTTCCGATGACTAAAGTCTTTTTGTTTTGCTGCTTTTGTTTTTGCTTGCAGCCTGCCACCATTGCTATAGGTTTTGCACTTACTGAGCATTGACTTGGTGCTGCCGAAATACAATACAAAAAAACGACCAAAAACTTCACTCGAGCGCCAGCTCTTGTAATGATAACCATGACTAAATGCTTGTCTGTTCAAACCCGACAATGGCAGCATAACTTGTTCACTTTGAAAACGCTTTTTTTAATCAACCTATATTAATCTCTGGATGGATGGATTTTAACGTGAAATAAATTGATTAAAAATAATATCAAGCAATTTAAGTGTGTTGCAAATACTTCAAAACTCTAAAGCAGGTTTGGACAATTATTCTATGCTCAGTGCCAATGTTTCACAAGCCCGGCATGGTGCTTTCCTTCGTCAAAGCACAGGCACCAACGGGAAAAATTATAGGGTCTCTATTAAAGACAACCAACTGGTTAACCGGTAATGGTGTACAAGTTTGCTACTTGGGGCCGCACTGTGTACGCTGTCGCTATTGCTAATTTTTGCCGCGTATTTTGCTGTGGTCACGTACACAGGCGAGAACCGTCACCCAGTTGAATACATTGCTCTTTGTTCTATTCTTTTCAAAAAATTATCACTGGTCAACAAATTTTTTGACAAATTGTGTTTATCGTAATATTATGATGTTTTTTGGTGCGCTGATTTCAAAAATGGCTTTAAAAATTTTGTAATGTCAATGATTTTGCCGCTATTCAAAATTTTATAAAATTATGATTTCAAGTTTGTGTAATACACATAATAGATTTCAAAAAAAAATAGATTTTTTGAAATATTACACGCAAAATTAAAAAAAAATCACATATGAGCAATTCAAAAAAGCACAGTTAAGGACATTGCAAATAAGCCATAAAACATTTTAATCAAAAATGGATGTTTAAATAATTTTTTCGCTTGTATGTGGTGTTACATTTCCGCATCAAATTCCATATATAGTCTCCCATCATGGCTTCGTTCCACCTCCCTTAATATTGCTTTTCCATCACTTGGATGTCATGGTGAAATCTTTCACCATGCTCTTTGATTACATTTCCCAAGTTATTCCGAAAGAAATCCAAGTGAGAATGCAAAAAATGCAACTTCAAGGACATGCGGCAACCAAGCTTTTCATAACTTTCAATCAAATTTGACACCACCATTGGATAGTCGTCTCTTCGATGATTTCCAAGAAATCCTCCCACAGTCATTCTAAAAGCTTGCCAAGCATTTCTCTCCAAATCAAACACTTTTTCCTCCAGCTCTTCAGATGCCAACATTCTTCTTATTTGTGGCCCCACATATATACCACCTTTAACTTTTGCTTCAGATATGCTTGGGAACATCTATCTAATACGGCGAAAGACACGGCTTGTCGGTTTCAAAGCCTTAACAAACTGCTTGGCCAGTCAGAGTTTAATATGCAATGGAGGAAGTAAAATTTTGCTTCTTTCAATAAGAGATGATTTTAGAACATTGTGGGAGCCTGGTGTGAGATCTTTGCGAGCTGGCCAGTTTTTGACCTAGTAATGCTGCTCATCCGCTCTACTATTCCACAAACAAAGAAAACAAGAATGCTTTGTATAACCTTCTTGCAATCTCAAAAGAAATGTGATCATTTTAAAATCTCCACATACGTCCCAATTGTGATCATTGTATTGAATTAATTCCAGTAATTATTTTTACGGATTCACGATCTTCCTTCATGTGAACAGAATGTGCTATTGGAATGGATGGATACACATTACCATTATGCAGTAGGACTGCTTTCAAGCTTCGCTTAGAACTGTCAATGAATAAACGTCAATCCGAAGCTGAGTAAACAATACCAATCTCTTAAAACAAGCCTTGTATATCAGTACAATAACAAAGTGAAGGATGATCAGAATTAGAGGATATTGGATAGAAATTTGCAAAGATCACATGTCGTTTTCTTGGCTTCGAAATCTTGCACGAAGGAGCAAGCAAATTCCATTCCTTTGACGAGAAGAAAGTATTTCTGCTTTTACCTTTGTAAGACCCAGGTCTCTAGTTAGATCATCCAATTCATTTTGATTCGGAAAATGAGGGTCTTTGCTGGAACACTTAGTGTCAACCTCGAAATCAGCATTGTCATCTTCCAATGAGGTTGTGTTATGGCATGTGTTGTTGGAAGTTGAGGAATAGGCAGTTCTGGGCCATGGTTGACAAGCACAATAGATAAAGGAATACTTGGATAAACAATTTTTTCCTGTCCTTTGTCTTTTGTATTTGGAAGTGTCCACCATGCAGAAATAGCAGTCATCATGATAATTGGTAGGTTCTCTCCAGATTCAGGGGATGGCCAATTGACTAATTGGCTAATTTACTTCTGTAGCACCATCTAGACTCTAGAGAGTGATGAAAACAATAAAAAATGTCATAAATGAAATAACGCAAAATTGAAAAGTAATATAAATGTCACTTAATGCTAAAGCTGTATTATTATTTGGTAAATTACAAACTTCAATCTGTTGCAAATATTTTCAAAACCGTTGACACTATGCAAAAACAAAGATCAAAATCGGCATCAGCGACCGCAAAAACATAAGGAAACATTGAAAAAAAGAGATAAACAAACATTTGTTACCCAGTGTTACTTTTTTCAAACGAAAGTTTAACAGCACCGGGATGATCTTAAAAATATTTTGTCCCACAAAACTTTTTCAAACCGACCAATCATTGCAAGTGTTTTCAGTTACAAACGTCGATCTTTAAAAAAATTAACCAACAAATTTGACGAAAATCTGACAAAGTCGGGGGTAAACTATATCAACCTTCAACAAAGTGTCATCAAACAAATTAAAAAACCCCACGACCTCAAATATTCTATTGTCTCCCCCAAATATTTTCTTCTGCTCACGCTGACGTCGACTGTTCTTGAATCAATTATCAGATGCAAGGCCACTAGCCCAGTTGGCTTCTATGAGCGCTTTAGAATTGATAAGTAACGTCACGTAGCTAGCGTCTGTGACCACGTGCCAGTAACGAGTTGGAGTGATTTTCTCCAACTGCAAACTGCTACATTTTATTTGTCAGATAAAGATCAAATTTGAAATTTTGCCAAGTCAATAACGATGTGATATCGAAATTGCACACAAGAAAAAGGTGCAACGTGCTTGGATATAACAGTTAAATTGTGCAGTTTGCGAGTAAAAAATGAGCCCATGTCATCTCAAGTGAGCATTTAATGTTAAAATGATCAAAGTTAGCACCTACCCAGAACGAGGAAGAATTTCCTTTGTTCTTTTTTTTCAACTTTTAAAAGTAGAAAAAAAAGTAGCTTTAATCGAAAATGTTGATGTAGTATGTTTTGATATTGGAAACATTATTGTACACGCTATGCATTGTGGGTAGCGCTGCTTTCTTCTTCCTTCTTCGGAGTACGCCATTATTCAACAAGACGTATAGCAGAACATCCGTTGTTGTTGTGACGTTGAGGATAGTCTCGTTATCGCAGAAACCGTGTGCATATTCGCCCCAATCATAGTCGCGCTGTGCAATCTGGCGATGTTGATATTTATGACTATGTGTCTCCTACTGTTACGTTCCCTGACACTAATAATCCGGCTACCACTGCTCGTCAAGCCCATCGTAATTTACAAGCTTGCTTATCATCCAATCGTAGCCGAAGAATCCGTAAACAGCCTATTTGGTTTAGGGACTATGAAACCTGAGATATGCTTTGTTTGTTTCTTGTTCGTTTGCTGTTTATATGCTTTGCTTAAAAAAGGGGGGATGTTGATGTAGTATGTTTTGACATTGGAAACATTATTGTACACGCTATGCATTGTGGGTAGCGCTGCTTTCTTCTTCCTTCTTCGGAGTACGCCATTATTCAACAAGACGCATAGCAGAACATCCGTTGTTGTTGTGACGTTGAGGATAGTAGAGACAGGCAGTAGGTAGCAACAATAAACAGAAAAGTTTTTATATAAACCTGACGCTTACTTGGAAAATTTCTTTGTAATCTATCTAATGCCATCAACATAAGCTACTTATGTAAAAAGTGGCATGTCATATTCCTGCTGAACTTTTCAGGAGTAAGGGACGTGTTGATTCTGCAAGAATATTTTTGAAAAACAAAATGGCTCTGTCATTGTTTACTCTCTACCGTTCAGAGAACAATCGGGGTCCGGTACCAACATTAATTCCGGGCCCCCTTTAACAAGGATCTGACAACCTGGAGTCAGGAGCGTTGACAAGGGGGTCCAAGGGGTACCTTTAATACCAGGTCCGGATATTTTTGGGATTGTTGCTGGTGCTTTTCCCCAACAAAGTCTGAAAATTTGTCCAGAGAAGGATCGTGGCCGAAATTACCTGAAGCGCGAAACAAGACATCCATAGACATAGCAGCGAATAGCAGGCGATGACCTTCATATTTTTATTGGAGATCAAACTGAAGCACTTGCTGACTTCAATTGAATTCCTGACATCTTTAATTTGATTTCCCCATCTAGCAACACTGTGTTGGGCGGATTGTTCTCAAAATGGCTTTACATAAAGTTGTTGGGCTTTGTCCAATTACAGCCGCGCCCAAAAGTTTAAGGCCATCTACGCAAATTAGGGCCCGCACGTGATTAAAGCAAAACCAATTAGCGTTATTTCCTTATTTTTTGAGTTTTACAACAGCACGGTTCTCTAAAAGAGCCAGGGCCTGGGTACTCTCCTTGTCTCCCTCTCAACGGCCCTGGTTGTTTACACTGGCGTTTCACCTCTTTGCTAAGCTCATTATATTTGATAAGTTCTATGATTTTCGGTTTAGTTAAAATCGCAAATTACTTGTATCTATTGCGTGCTTGAGTTTTTTGACACTGCTATTAATGGCGACCATCGTCAAACAAGAAAAAACTTAGATCATTGGTGCACAAGTACTGATAAAGAATTACTTGCCTGTAGCTGTTCAGCAACACAAGCGTCTCGTTGTTTACATCCTTTTTCAATGAACAGGTTTGGACCGTTTCTTGTTATTGTCGTGGAACAAGCGTGCTGAAAAATATAACTGCTGCTGAGTTGATTGACATTTTTCCAACTTCTTTATGACAAACTCATCAGTGTAGTATCGCGACATACAGTGAATTGAAATCGGTTGGATTAGGAGTCGAGCACTGGGGTAAATTACTCCCAATTGGGTAAAACTGAAAAGGTTGATGGCAAAAGGTACAAGAGCACACAATTATATAGTTGATCTCTGAAAAACGTTTACTGTGCACCATCAATCCCAGTTGGATACAGTCTTTTTCGTGTTTGAATATTTGTGAAGTAATTGCATTTGCCTTGTAATAATATTTTGGTAATTTTTAAAGTAGTTTTCTGACCCTAGCATTAGAGCAACACAGAATTATCACCAGAAACTAGAATTTATGAAAACTTCTTTTTGTGAAGCGAAAAAATGTTGACAGTATTCTAAAACAAGCAAAGCTGACAAATCTAAAACAGATACTGCAACTTCACGAATACTTTTGACGACAGCACGATGCAATAGACCGTGCCTGTAACTTGTAGTTGAAGGTCTGTGAGTTCAGTGCCAAGGGTATTTCGTTGAATGCAGTCTTGCAGAGAGAAACCGTCGTTTTCAAGACCACATTTCTCGTTTAAACGATGGTTTTAACCAACCGCAATGACATCTAGAGCTACAAGATTGTAAGGCCACATTGCTGTTTTTCAAACTCTCTGCTTACTTTGCGTTTGATGCATGAATTAAGTTTTCATCACTGTCAGCACCTTTTCATAGAAGAAACCCTGATTTGATAATGTAAGTTACACTTTGTATTGTGCTGACGTTTTTTGCAAGTCAGCTTGAACCAATTACTAACTTGAGCTCCAGGAGTAAAACATTCTTGGAAATATCCTTTTCGCAAGCACTCGATATAATTCGAATGACCACAAGTCCAGCAAATTATGGCTGCAAGTCAAAATCTATTCTAAAAGTTTTATTTTAATACAAAAAGCAAAGTCAGCTATGAGTGAGAGATAATTTCAAAGACCTCCTAATCCCCAACATTGGTTGGATTATAGCGGCAAATTTTAGTGGCTCTGATCTCACAGTTCTGTTAGAATGGTTATTACATGCAACTGCAAACATTTGTACCCCTCTCCCAAACTTTTTAGGACCCAGGTTCTTTTTTCAGAAGGTAACATTAAATCTGACAAAATTAATTCCCAGTCAATGATCTTTTTATATTTGCTGGAAGTTGCAACCCATCATTAAACTCAGTCAACTAAATTTATTCATCAAAGGCTAAACAGAACAATAGCAATTAACCGAGATAAAAAATTAAATTGACTTTTGTGTATTAACTTAACCAGGAGACAGCGTCTCGGTAATCGAGTCATCAGCGACAACACTCGCTCGCAAAACAATAAATATTAAGCCTTTGCACGCTATATTAATTTTATTGATAAGCCAAATGGCTACCGGTACTTACCTTCAGAAACCATCATATTCAATGATGAAATAATCATGACAAGAAAAACACAAGTGAGCGACATACTGCTATACATTGTTGTTGTTGCCACTGGTTGAAATGTTCAGTGCAAACGCTGCTGCAGCTTATTTTACAGCGTTAATCTTCAATCTGATCAGATAATGAGTTTGGAACTTGATTGATGTAAAATAACAAATACAAACATTAGGCTACAGTTTGCCTAAAGGCACAGACACATTATGCGATCATTTACCAAACCAGTTTGCGTTTCAATATTTCGAGACCATAATTTCTAAAATATGCATTTCTTTAACACATTGTGGAGACTAGCGTTAATATAAATCAGTCCCAGATAGCCAGATGGCAATAGAAGACTTGATTCTACTGTAGCGTAGACAATTCCCGTTCAAAAGCTTGTTTTTGTTTTTACCTATAACTAGAAATATGTTTGGGTGGGTATTGTGCTATATTCCCTTTTGAAACTTTACGACAAACTTCAACTAAAAGTTGATCTAAAAAGAAGACTATTTACTGAATATCCTACGCCACAATAATGCTGTGTGGTGGGAACAGCGTTTTCACGTCTATTTTGATTAAAAAATGCGTTTCTATATTATTTTGATTAGAGGCTATGACCTTATATCAAAGGTACCCGTAAAATTTTGTCAAAAATGTGTGTTTTTGACCGCAAATTGGGTGAAGATTCTTTCAGATTTCATTTTGGATGCTGAATTTATTTCAAATCGAAGTCTTCATTTCCGACAAATTTTTGGACCCTTTTCCCAACGCTTTGACACTTGTTAGTCAAACAGTCAAAACGGACATTAATATCAATGCGAGAACAGCAGAGACAGCATTAAAAATTATCTTCGCGCATAGAGAGAGCTTAAATGAAAGAACCATTGGCGGTCTGATACGTGGGGTTTCTCCAGCTAAGTAAAGGGATGGTGAATTGAGGCAATTCTAACTCGAAATCACCTCGCATTAGCTTTTTGCATGTCTTTGATGACGTTGTTATATGTTAATACCGTTGTAGTTCCAACCGGCAGGAACTACAACGGTATTTACAGGTAATAGCATCATTAATGACATGCAAAAAGCTAATTCTCGCTTCTCAAATCTTTTCTGGCCTCTTATTCCCACAAGTCTGCTTTAGAAACTGATTGGATCAGCAGTGGTAACAAAGCGTATTGCATTTACTGTTTCCTAAATACCTGCAGCAATTGGACAGACATCACACATTTGGGAAATATCGCATTTAGTCCCGGTATTTGAAGAATTACTATTTAAATATTCTGCTGGTACCGTTGAAAGTGTAACCTCTGAGCTCTCCTGATTAGCATTTATCTACAAAATGAATACATTTGGGGTCGATGCTTAAACGTAGTTAAAACAACTCTTAGAAACGCGGAAACTAAAATTTTTCTTCTTAAAATTTAATTTTACATACGAGGCTGTAAATCAGGGTGTCCACGCTATTTAGCCGAAGGGCCATATGCAAATGATTTCGCGGGCCACTAGACGGGGATTATGCTCTAGGTTTCACTATACTGAATTCAGGTTGGTACAAAAAGACAAAACCCTCACACCAAAATTCCAATCTTGAAAATATATATTGTTATTTTTTACAACTATAAATACAGTCAAAACGGCAAACAGTAAAGTCGACAAAATTGTTAATACAGTTCTGTAAAAACGATGAAACGTAGCAATGTGGATGGCAACGTAACAAAAAATTAGCTTAGAAAATTACAAGCAGTTGTTGGTGAAACAAAGTCTACTATAATGCGGATGAAAAAAGCAAAAATACCTCTGCACTAGACAGTGTGTAAAAGCAAACAACAAATGCCTATCCAATGTTAGCGAAAATTCTTTACATGCAGTTTAACAAATGACTACAGCATAATGATAAAAAGAAGCGTTTTTGCTTATTCTGTTCTCTGTTCCCCGAATCACGTGACAATCAGCTATAGAGTTATGCGTGGAAACCAGTTGCTAATTTGGTGGAAAACAACTTCATTTTAAATTACATCGTGGCATTTAAGTTTACTTCATGACATTTTGAAAAATACCGTGCGGGTCACTCGTCATTTTTCCACGAGTCACTCGTAACCTTTGCACGGGTTACATCATACTCACATGTAGCACACGGGATACAAGTTGGCCGTTCTGCTGCAAACGACGCGGCAATTTTTGACTCACTCGACAAAAAACAGATGATTTAAATATTGAAGAATCTCACCAATTGAGAGCAACGTCAAACAGTGATAAAAAAACGACACTTGATATCAAATGCAAGACCACTTTTTTGGCAATAAACTCACTCATTGAGGAAAATTTGGAATTTTCTATAAAACCAATTGAGCGCGTGACTAAGAATTTGAATACCTTTTTATGTATTTATTTTAAATCACTTCAAAAATTGGGCAAAGCCCATTTTGATAAAGGTGCACCCAGATCCAGCAAGCATTTTTTCTGGTCCTACGTTACTTTGAGCAGTTTTATCCACAGTAATGCTGAATAAGCAATTGGAGCAAAATGCTGAATAAATAACCATTCCATCATACTCTTTTGCAAATACAAACTCGAACGTTTAGCTTTTAGCTCGCACTTTCATCTCTCTATTTTAGAAGAAACTTGTATCAAAACCTTAAAATCTGAACTTTGTCGTCAAAAGGAATTCGTCTATGCTTTGAAATTACTGTAGCTCATTTATGACTCGGACTTCTCGAAACGTCCTGATTCGTTCTACCAATCAGTACGCATTTTACATCATCCACTCAGAAACCGCCGTGTTTAGTATAAATTCTCTGCCACATCGTTAGGCTGCCGTTCTAGCAAAAATTCTTGCAAATAGCTACACGAAAACGTTCGAGTTTGTGTTTGCAGAAGAGAATGATAAAATGATCGTATGTGAAAGCATTACTGAAGTTTTGTAACACCTATAAATTGTTCAAAATTTTGAATGCTGAAGCTTGGATAGATCTGGATAACTGTATCTACTTTTAGTGCCACTGTCCCATGGGTCTGAAAGATAAAAATGCTGTAATACGAACTATTATTTTTTTTTCTTTTTTTCTTTGCCATATTTATCCTCCATTCACGAGAGTAAATTCAAGAGTTCGCTGTTGTGACCGTGCGACTATGCGACTTGTTATTTACGTCTGTTTTGTGTTCAATGCTGATCAGCGAATATCGACGAGGAGTGTGTTGAAGAGAACCTCCTTTCCGTATCAATGCAATGTAATTATAGACTACATTATTGTAAGCCTTCTTTCTACCACGGCGCTGTTAGGGGACCCAAAATAGGTCTAACACGGCACTAATATTACGTCATAATGAAACATACCACAATGTTGAGCACGTTTCGCTTTTTGAAAATGTGAACTGGTCTTTAATACAGTAGTAAAGTAATTGCTTAGTAGATGATGTTGGCTTTTTCATCACGATTGACAGCACTTGAGTAAATGTATTGAAAAAGTTAATCAGGTAGGAAGTGGGTCCAGTGCGTGCATGGATACATCATACATGTTTATAGGCGATTACATTTGATTATACGTTTACTAACAAACTAACAAGGCTGAGAGTCATTGCCTCACTGAAGTATTACGTTATAAATTTGAAGCAATGGTGCATTTGGGCAAAGCAGTTGGTTTTACGTATAACGGTAAGTTATGGGATAACATAAAAAATAAAACTTACTGCAATTATTCTCCACCCCCGTTTTGGAACTGCCTGTTAAAAATCAATTAAAATATGTTTTCAATAAATCAAATATTTATAGAAAATCATTGTAATGTATAATGAGGCATTACTAGCTTACTGTTTTGGGGCGATTGCAACACTTTGCTATGCTATAACTGTAGCTATGAGATGATGCTTTGAACACTTGACTAGATTGCCGTATGTAAGGTAACTATCCAAGTTCGAGTAATTTACTGCACTTCAAGCTGTAGCTGCTAACCCACATAGAAAAAAGAAAGCACATCTTTTTGTATTCCATTGTATTTCGTTGTTATCATGTTACACAACAGGTGTGTCAAATAGCAACAGTATTACGACTACACTATCATCGGATACGCAGATCTGCAAAATACATCCACTGAAATGAGCACTGTGTCAAGGACTGACAGCCCCCAATTCCAGTTGCTGCGATACCCAGCAATGTCCTCCATTTCTTTCTGAGTAATTGGGGATGGAGCTTCCGTATTCCGAGCTCCAATTACAAAAATCTAGAGATAGTTGTGTCATTTTTTTCTTAATATTAAAAATAATTTTATTACTGATAAAACAATGGATAGGCTGGGTATTTAGTCTCTACTTTCTGGTAGAAAACATCACCTTAGCCACACAAAGTAAAAAGCAAAAAACGTCAAGATTCCGTTCGAGAATATGGCCCAGATCTTTTTTGTTGCTGAGTTAGTGGTACCAATGCGTTGCACCCAGTAGGGGAGTGAAAATTTCAGGGGCCTAATACAAGAGCCTGATTTCATCAGGAGCCCTATTGGCGAAGTACTCATTGGAGACATTTACTTTTTTATTCATTTGGAGATTAATTCGAACGGCTGGAGTAGGAAAACTCGTCGTAATATAGGGTTTTGGCCCAAAAGTTATCAGTGTAGACCTTATTTTTTAGATATCAACGCCATTTTAAAAGCCCAAAAGCAGTGTTTAGGACTTGTCTAAAGGGGGGGCTGAGGCAACTGTCTTTCTTGCCTCACCTTAAATCCTCCATTGATTATACCAGAAAATATTGATAAAATTTGTTCAGGATGTTTGAGCAAAAATGTTTTTCATTTACCATATGATAAAAAATCAAATGCAACTTCTTCAATTTAGAGCCACTGCACATAGGTTTGTTTTTACTTTTTACAAATCTTTTAGACGCCATTTATTCTCTTATTTTTGTTTACCTTGACTCCCAACTTTCGTAGCGCTCTGGCTGGTGTAGTGACGTCATCAACAGAGGCTGCGTCAGTATCAACAACCAATATATTAGGAACATCCGGACGGTCACCTTCTGTGCGGGTAATATTATGGTAAACGTACCACAAAGCGGCTCCGGTGTGCACCTTGCCGTTGTCTGTTAAAACGATTTATATATATTTGGGTGGTTCACCTCAAATTTTTTATGATTTGTTAACCTGTTTCATCAACGTTAAAGTTGATAACCGTGTTAACGAATTCTGTCGTATTGAGAGATGCTGTTTCAGTAAAATCTAAATGAGGTCCATGAACACGTGATCGGTAATGGAATCTTGCGTAACGAAATGAATCGCCTTCTAGATCAACTAATCTGAAAAAAGACGACAATAATTATGTTATAGAAATTAGTTAAAACTAAAAAGGAAGAGGACTTCATGATAGCAATGCTAAAAGAGTACTTTTTTGTTGTCGTTAAATTACAATCACTATGAAAGCTAAAATGTAAAAACTCCCCTGCTTCCACGGAGCTAGGTTCTCCTCCTACGTTTAATAAATATTTGGTGGCCTTTACAAATTTATGACCGAAAAATTGAAATCTATACACTGATTTTAGGAGACGAATAAAGTCAGAATATTCAAGTGAGTTTTGACTACACTTCTGATGCTTGATGATAAAGTTATTTTTCACGACATTTTAACTTACCTACTGACTCCAAGGCCTGATCTACGAACCGTTTTTAGCGCTTCATCTTTTTCTTGACGATGTATTATCACAATCAAATCCACAGGAACATGAGGGGGACAGGGTCCTTATTGAAACAAAAGTTAACAAAGCGGAAGTTGATTCAAAATTGTTCATTATTAAACTACGCAAAACAGGGAGACAAAACCAAGTTCAAGACACTGGTTTTCATTATGGTGCAGAACAATCTAAGTGCATTTCATAAACTCCAATACCTACCAACTTGCTACACAATACCATGCACAAACAACCCTTTTTACATGCAATGTTCATTCCAAATTATATAACTGCTACTTAACCTTTTTTTGATACTAAACCTTTGATCTTTTACTGCGATTGAAGTGAAAAAGTCTAAAGAAAATCATTAACATAAAAGTAAGCAGCGACAATTAAAAAAACCTTTGTAAGTTGATAAATTTTTTATCCAGTCATACCACAGAATTGAGTTGAGAACTCAATAATAAAAACTCAACAATCAAATAGTAGACTTCCACCAACTTACAAATCACGGGCGGAGATGGTTTCGTATTTGGGAGAGTATAATTTTTAGGCTAAAATAGCAGAAAGTATCTATTATTTTGTTTAATCAACCGCTCGAAAGAAATGGTTGTGCACATTTCGGTCAAGATCACCTTTTCATTTGAATTTTAAAAGTTAAAGATCTTTTTTTCACATCAACTCTTCGCCCTTTGTGGTCAATCGTCGAGTCAGCATGAACTTCGAAAAAATTATTGAAGAATCACATTCCCCGATTTACAAATCTTCTCCTTCCCTCAAAAAAATTGAATTTTTGGAAGGCCTTTGCAAACAATCAAAATACCAATTTATATTCAAAAGCTAAAATTTCAAGGGAGGACTACAACTACCCCTGGCCCTTATGCGTTTCCATCCATGTTACAAATGCCATTCAATACTGACTTCTGCAATTCGGAATCGGCCTGTTCCATTTTCCATCTGGAAGACAAGTGATACTTTGACTGTGATCTGGTATCAGGACAATCTTATTTCCATTGTTATTTAATGGACATCTGAATGTGCAAGTTGAACCAACGTTGTTTCCATCCGTGCAACTGACGCTTCCATTATTCAACAAGCCAGGCACAGATCTGCATTGTGATTTTCTCTCTGGAAATATTGTAACAGTGACAAAACAATCTAGCTTGTAGAGTTACAATCGGTTTCAGTCTCACTGTCACGAATAAGGAAATTTGCCTTGTAAGCGTAGTTTTCATATATGTGTAAAGTGCTGTGTCATTTGTTCGCTCGGCTACTGATTGAAAAAAAAGACCTTTTTTCCTCGCAATTGGATTTGCTGTAAGTACGCCTTTATTACGTCACAATCGTGTATGACATAACAAAATTCCAGATTGATCTAGCGATTCTAACTTCTTCGAAGAATTTCGTTAGCTGATTACATAAGTAATGCTTTTTTTTTCTTTTTCACGTGATTTCGTTCCAGAGTTTTCTGGATTGTTTTTTCGATTTATACATAAGGCAACCGGATTTTTTTTGTAGTAGTAGTAGTAGTAGTAGTAGTAGAGTAGTAGAAAAGTGAGTAGTGGGGAGAGTGAGATTGATTGACAGAGTAAAGAAGGGATATTGTTTTGTTGTGATAATTTATTGTGGATTCTGTGGACGTGGCGAGTATTTAGCAGTTATTGGTGAAATTAGTTTTGGCGGTTTCCTGATTGTGTGGTAAAGTCATTAGTTCTGAGATTGTTGAGCGAAGAAGTTTGAAGTCGTGAAGTTTTGTTTCTGTGAATGCAATATCCTGCTATTAAAGTGATTTAAGGTGTTTTTTTAGTGGAAGCCGGTCTTTTCCAAGTTTTATTAAGTTGCAGTCAGACCTAATTATCTGAGCGATTATACGTCGCCTCAATTTTAAAAGAAATTTAGGATTGAGATAGAACCGAAAAGTTCTATTATTATATTTTAAACGCGACACTCACCATATTGGCAAAACTTGTCTTTGTTACAGAAGTCATCAAAGCAGCAGCAACGACATGTTGAGCGAGGTTCTCTTTTATTACACTGAGGAGGATATTTACCAGATTTCCAATTCTATCAAAGTGATTACATCATTTTTACTTTTAAAATAGAATCAACATGGGTGAATCAAGAAACGCGGCCACGCCAGATCCTATCTCCTTTTTTCTCAAACACTCCTATTTCCGATGACTAAAGTCTTTTTGTTTTGCTGCTTTTGTTTTTTCGTGCAGCCTGCCACCATTGCTATAAGTTTTGTACTTACTGAGCATTGACTTGGTGCTGCCGAAATAAAACACAAAAAAACAACCAAAAACTTCACTCGAGCGCCAGCTCTTGTAATGATAACCATGACTAAATGCCTGTTGGTTTAAACCCGACAATGGCAGCATAACTTGTTCACTTTGAAAACGCTTTTTTTAGTCAACCTATATTAATCTCTGGATGGATGGATTTTAACGTGAAATAAATTGATTAAAAATAATATCAAGCAATTTAAGTGTGTTGCAAATACTTCAAAACTCTAAAGCAGGTTTGGACAGTTGTTCTATACTCAGTGCCAATGTTTCACAAGCCCGGCATGGTGCTTTCCTTCGTCAAAGCACAGGCACAAACGGGAAAAATTATAGGGTCTCTATTAAAGACAACCAACTGGTTAACCGGTGATGGTGTACAAGTTTGCCACTCGGGGCCGCACTGTGTACGCTGTCGCTATTGCTAATTTTTGCTGTGTCTGCGTACACAGACGAGAACCATCACGCAGTTGAATACATTGTTCTTTGTGCTATTCTTTTCAAAAAGTCACTTTTTTAGGATCATCCCGGTAGGATGATTTTGTTTTGTTTTGTTTAACAGCTTTTGTTTAACAGCACAAAACAAAAACTATTGTTTAACAGCACCGGGATGATCTTAAAAATATTTTGCCCCACAAAACTTTTTCTAACCGGCCAATCATTGCAAGTGTTTTTAGTTACAAACGTCGATCTTTAAAAAAATTAACCAACAAATTTGACGAAAATCTGACAAAGTCGGGGGTAAACTATATCAACCTTCAACAAAGTGTCATCGAACATATTAAAAAAACCCCACGACCTCAAATATACTATTGTCTCCCCCAAATATTTTCTTCTGCCCACGCTGATGTTGACTGTTCTTGAACCAATAATCAGATGCCAGATGCTTGCAAGGCCACTAGCCCAGTTGGCTTCTATGAGCGCTTTAGAATTGATCAATAACGTCACGTAGCTAGCGTCTGTGACCACGTGCCAGTAACGAGTTGGAGTGATTTTCTCCAACTGCAAACTGCTACATTTTATTTGTCAGATAAAGATCAAATTTGAAATTTTGCCAAGTCAATAACGATGTGATATCGAAATTGCACAGAAGTAAAAGGTGCAACGTGCTTGGATATAACAGTTAAATTGTGCAATCTGCGAGTAAAAAATGAGCCCATGCCATCTCAAGTGAGCATTTAATGTTAAAATGATCAAAGTTAGCACCTACCCAGAACGAGGAAGAATTTCCTTTCTTTTTTTTCAACTTTTAAAAGTAGAAAAAAAAGTAGCTTTAATCGAAAACTTTTATATACATCTGACGCTTACTTGGAAAATTTCTTTGTAATCTATCTAATGCCATCAACATAAGCTACTTATGTAAAAAGTGGCATGTCATGTTCCTGCTGAACTTTTCAGGAGTAAGGGACGTGTTGATTCTGCAAGAATATTTTTGAAAAACAAAATGGCTCTGTCATTGTTTACTCTCTACCGTTCAGAGAACAATCGGGGTCCGGTACCAATATTAATTCCGGGCCCCCTTTAACAAGGATCTGATAACCTGGAGTCAGGAGCGTTGACAAGGGGGTCCAAGGGGTACCTTTAATACCAGGTCCGGATACTTATGAGATTGTTGCTGGTGCTTTTCCCCAACAAAGTCTGAAAATTTGTCCAGAAAAGGATCGTGGCCGAAATTATCTGAAACGCGAAACAAGACATCCATAGACATAGCAGCGAATAGCAGACGATGACCTTCATATTTTTATTGGAGATCAAACTGAAGCACTTGCTGACTTCAATTGAATTCCTGACATCTTTAATTTAATTTCCCCACCAGCAACACTGTGTCGCGCGGATTGTTCTCAAAATGGCTTTACATAAAGTTGTTGGGCTTTGTCCAATTACAGCCGCGCCCAAAAGTTTAAGGCCATCTACGCAAATTAGGGCCCGCACGTGATTAAGCAAAACCAGTTCGCGTTATTTCCTTATTTTTTGAGTTTTACAACAGCACGATTCTCTAAAAGAGCCAGGGCTTGGGTACTCTCCTTGTCTCCCTCTCAACGGCCCTGGTTGTTTACACTGGCGTTTCACCTCTTTGCTAAGCTCATTATATTTGATAAGTTCTATGATTTTCGGTTTAGTTAAAATCGCAAATTACTTGTATCTATTGCGTGCTTGAGTTTTTTGACACTGCTATTAATGGCGACCATCGTCAAACAAGAAAAAACTTAGCTCATTGGTACACAAGTACTGATAAAGAATTACTTGCCTGTAGCTGTTCAGTAACACAAGCGTCTCGTTGTTTACATCCTTTTTCAATGAACAGGTTTGGACCGTTTCTTGTTATTGTCGTGGAACAAGCGTGCTGAAAAATATAACTGCTGCTGAGTTGATTGACATTTTTCCAACTTCTTTATGACAAACTCATCAGTGTAGCATCGCGACATACAGTGAATTGAAATCGGTTGGTGTAGGAGTCGAGCACTGGGGTAAATTACTCCCAATTGGGTAAAACTGAAAAGGTTGATGACAAAAGGTACAAGAGCACACAATTATATAGTTATCTCTGAAAAACGTTTACTGTGCACCATCAATCCCAGTTGGATACAGTCTTTTTCGTGTTTGAATATTTGTGAAGTAATTGCATTTGCCTTGTAATAATATTTTGGTAATTTTTAAAGTAGTTTTCTGACCCTAGCATTAGAGCAACACAGAATTATCACCAGAAACTAGAATTTATGAAAACTTCTTTTTGTGAAGCGAAAAAATGTTGACAGTATTCTAAAACAAGCAAAGCTGACAAATCTAAAACAGATACTGCAACTTCACGAATACTTTTGACGACAGCACGATGCAATAGACCGTGCCTGTAACTTGTAGTTGAAGGTCTGTGAGTTCAGTGCCAAGGGTATTTCGTTAAATGCAGTCTTGCAGAGAGAAACCGTCGCTTTCAAGACCACACTTCTCGTTTAAACGATGGCTTTAACCAACCGCAATGACATCTAGAGCTACAAGATTGTAAGGCCACATTGCTGTTTTTCAAACTCTCTGCTCATTTTGTGTTTGATGCATGAATTAAGTTTTCATCACTGCCAGCACCCTCATAGAAGAAACCCTGATTTGATAATGTAAGTTACACTTTGTATTGTGCTGACGTTTTTTGCAAGTCAGCTTGAACCAATCACTAACTTGAGCTCCAGGAGTAAAACATTCTTGGAAATATCCTTTTCGCAAGCACTCGATATAATTCGAATGACCACAAGTCCAGCAAATTATGGCTGCAAGTCAAAATCTATTTTAAAAGTTTTATTTCAATACAAAAAGCAAAGCCAGCTATGAGTGAGAGATAATTTCAAAGACCTCCTAATCCTTAACATTGGTTGGATTATAGCGGCAAATTTTAGTGGCTCTGATCTCACAGTTCTGTTAAAATGGTTATTACATGCAACTGCAAACATTTGTACCCCTCTCCCAAACTTTTTAGGACCCAGGTTCTTTTTTCAGAAGGTAACATTAAATCTGACAAAATTAATTCCCAGTTAATGATCTTTTTATATTTGCTTGAAGTTGCAACCCATCATTAAACTCAGTCAACTAAATTTATTCATCAAAGGCTAAACAGAACAATAGCAATTAACCAAGATAACTGAATTAACTTTTGTGTATTAACTTAACCAGGAGACAGCGTCTCGGTAATCGAGTCATCAGCGACAACACTCGCTCGCAAAACAATAAATATTAAGCCTTTGCACGCTATATTAATTTTATTGATAAGCCAAATGGCTACCGGTACTCACCTTCAGAAACCATCATATTCAATGATGAAATAATCATGACAAGAAAAACACAAGTGAGCGACATACTGCTATACGTTGTTGTTGTTGCGACTGGTTGAAATGTTCAGTGCAAACGCTGCTGCAGCTTATTTTACAGCGTTAATCTTCAATCTGATCAGATAATGAGTTTGGAACTTGATTGATGTAAAATAACAAATACAAACATTAGGCTACAGTTTGCCTAAAGGCACAGACACATTATGCGATCATTTACCAAACCAGTTTGCGTTTCAATATTTCAAGACCATAATTTTTAACATACATTTCTTTAACACATTGTGGAGACTAGCGTTAATATAAATCAGTCCCAGATAACCAGATGGCAATAGAAGACTTGATTCTACTGTAGCGTAGACAATTCCCGTTCAAAAGCTTGTTTTTGTTTTTACCTATAACCAGAAATATGTTTGGATGGGTATTGTGCTATATTCCCTTTTGAAACTTTACAACAAACTTCAACTAAAAGTTGATCTAAAAAGAAGACTATTAACTGAATATCCGACACCAAAGGAATGTTGTGGGGTGGAAACACCGTTTTCACACTTTTTTTTGACCTGCAAAAGCGTTTCTATATTATCTTGAAAAGAGATTTTCAAAAAATGCTTTGTAATCCGACCATACCATCTCAACAAAGCAATTGCATATCTATCTTGTGCACTACAGGTATTAGTAGGCTAACGCATGCAGTAGACATAACCTATAACCGTACATGGCTGACGGATAAAAATAACCCCTATTTAAATTCGACTAAAGATAGACATTATAGTGTTAGTTTCTCGGTCTGAAAGTTATAGGAAAATACTTTAAAGTAATGTGGTGCTATTTCAATTCACTTAACTGAAGCAGGTCAAAATAAATCAGATCAAATAGCAAAATGTCAACACCTATACATCGGCAGAACAACAAGAGACTGGATTGAAGGAGTAAATTCAAAATCCACTGAAAAATTTATTGCCGGTAGCGTTCCCATACTTAATGTTCTACCACCACAACCCTGCGATACTACCCCCATTTCACAAATTGTCTCAACTATGTAAAGAGGGAAGGATAACGACCGATTTTAAATTAAAAATCTTTTTGGCTCCTTTTTATGGTTAATGACTTTGTACTTGCCAGATGGGGGCTAAGACACAATGCTCTTTCTAAATATGTTTCTGGCAACTGGCTACGATATTTAAAGTAATCTACAAATTTCATACTTTTTTGTCTCAATAGAACTAATGCTGTGATGCAAAACACAATTTATACATGAGTTGCTAGTTGCTAGCCAGCAATTTTCAAGGCGATCTCCTATCAAGAGGGATCTGTCTCCAGCATCAAAGTACAATAGAAAAATTTGCTAAAAATGATCACCAGTATCATACGGTACCATACAGCAATCTATTACATCATGTCAATAACCAGCGACCGGTTTCGACCTTATTGAGTCTCATCAGGCGGGTGTAAAAAACACTCAATAATAAACATGCTAAAAAAAACAAATTTGCCAATGGGTGATGCTAGTGATCATTTTGAGCAAATTTTTCTAAAACACAATTTATTGCGATTACTTTTCTGATAATATTTTTTTCAAACTGGTTATACTAGTAGAATCTCATTAAAATATTTGCCTATAAAAGGATAATAGTCGTCTTCATTTTGTCCTCAAAATAGCTCCGTTCGATAAATCGCTGAATTGCTCGCAATTGCAAGTTGTTTTCAAAAAGCTTCATTTTATTATGCAAGTATCTTTGTGGATTCTTACCGTTCTTAGATACATTTCACCGTCACAGCTTTTATTTAGGAAAACTAAACGACTTTTGTTACTGGCACGCTGCCAGTACCGCTGCAAAAGCTAACTCTGGATCTGTATGACATTTTGAAAATCACTCATGCCATTATACGAGCCAAAATACGTCTTTATATTAAATTTTCCTCAAAATTTTTACCAAAAATGTGTGTTTTTTAGTGCAAATTAGGTTGAAGACTTTTCTCTGAGGTCATTTTGAATGCTGACTTCATTTCAAAACGGAATCTCTATTTCCAACTAATTCTCGGTTTACAGGAAGTTTTTGAACCCTTTTCTGAATGCTTTGATATTTAGCAACTCCTCAGCTTTAGAACTACAACGATACCAACATTTAATAGCGTCATCAATGACAAGCAGGAAGCTAATTTTTTGCTTCCCAAATATTTATTACTTTCCTAATCCCACAAGTCTGGATTAGAAACCAATTGGATCTGCATAGGTAACTGGGCGTGTTGCTCTAACTATTTGTTCAATATCTGCAGCGATTGGACTGACATCACACATTTGACAAATATCACATTTAGCCCCGGTATTTAAAGAATTACTAGCTAGATTTAAATATTCTGCTGGTTCTGTTTTACGTGTAATCTCTCTGCTCCCACGATTGGCATGTATTTACAGAGTAAATGCACTTGGAAATGATGCTTGGACGTAGTTAAAACCAAATTCTTAAAAATTCGGAAATTTTATCAATTGGAGCAACTTCGAACAGTGATAAAAGCCGACACCTGATATTAAATACAATACCATTTTGGGTTTATATAAACTCACGCATTGAGGAAAAATGGCCACCTTCTGCAAAACCAATGGAGAGCGCGACTAAAGATTTAAATACCTTATAAATTTATTTTAGATCACTTCTAAATTCGGGAAAAGTCCATTTCAATAACGGTGCACACTGAACCACCCAGCGTTTGATCCCGCCCTGCGATGCATTTAGCAGTTTTATCGAGATTGATGCCGAATAAGCAATTGGAGCGGAATGTTGAAGCTTGGAAGCATCGAAACAGGTCTGGATAACTGCAACTAATTCAAGCGCCACTGTCCTACGTCAGGGCAAGATAAAAAATTTCATTACTCTAACAATACTAGTCCGTTTACATTTACTGGCATGTTATACTATCATTATAAAAGCTTGCCATAAATTGTAGGAAAAGTGAATAGTCCATAACTAATTTATTATTGATAATTAAATAATCAATACAAAATTTTCAAATCATGTAATCTTGGACTCCGCTACTTCTGCTACCAGCAAGTTGCTCCTCCAATTCCTCAAGCGCAACAAAACTTTTAATTAGGTACAGTAATTTAACATTGGAGATAAACTTGGTTTAAAAAAAAACATACCCACCGTGAAAATATTGAAAAGAGGCCAGGCTGAAGCGACCGCTTCAATAGCTCCGTAGAAAACGGCACTGAAATGAACTTTCAATAACTTAGTCGATTGGACTAATGAACTTCGTTGATTTATTCACGCCATTTTTATTTTAAAATATCTTTGTCATTACTGCAAAGGCTGTCACATTGGAAAGGCCTTCGCCATTACTAATCAGGTCAATTGGCATCAACATTTTCTGATCGTCATTACATTTCATAAAAATCTGTAAAGAGAACAAAAATCTTTTACCTTTCTACTGCAGTGCATTCGTAGCTCCTTACAGCGATAATGTCATAGTATCGCGTAATACTCATGTATAATATCATCGCATCAGTATTATGCAATGTTCGTGTGATAGACGTTTTAACCCATATCCTCCTGAATCAAAGTATTTTGTTCATTTCTCCAAGTTTGCTTTGGAATGATGTAATTTGATGGTAAGAAACGCTCTTTTCGCGAGAAACTTTTTTTCGTGAGATATTAATGATTTCACTTCCGTCAGTTTAAACTGACGCTAGGAACAAGGAGGGTACATGTGAAGCAAAACACAAGTATGCTTTTTTTAACTTTTTATAATTGAATGAAGCCATTTTTGCTTAAAAAACAAGCCAGCAAACAAATAAAATCATTACCAAAAGAAAAATCATTAGTTTAATATTTTCAGCAAAACTGGTTAAGTTAATACAACAAAAAAATATCACAAATCCAATTAAGTAGCATTGTCTATTGTAAATGGTATTCTTTGAAACAATCAGGATGTAAACCAACATTGCAAGCTTCACAGGAGTACCGAGAGGTTCCAGAGCATCCTGGTTTTGCACATCGTCTTTGCGTCCCCTTCACAATTCAGTGATTTGAAGCACTAAAACGCACATGTTCACGCGGCTGTGACCTTGATCCAGGAAATAGTACCTGTGGCGTATCTGTACTGTATTGCAAATAATATGCTTCAACAATTGCTTGCCTGAATTCTAGGGCATCCAACTTTGACTCACAAGCATCTGGTTGGCGTAGACGATACAGTTAAAAGGCATTGTTGACCGCAACATCAACACAGAAGCAAAACAATGGCCACCACCATTTCTTGCTTCTCAAGTTAATCATGTATGTCGAGATGTTTTGATCCATACGATCTACCCTACCCATAAAGCGGTTGTAAATATTGACCACGTTTGGCTGCAGAACGTCGACCCTTTTCTTTTCCTTTCGTTTAACTTTTTTCTGTGGCTCTTTTCCTGCAAATGTAGAAAGTACATTTACAACTTTATTGTCTTTCCATCGAACAGCTGAAATGTTGGATGACGTTTCTATAGCAACAACTGATGTACCTCCCTGCGATTTTTCAACTTCTTTGACACTCTTAAAAGGAGAGTTTTCCATACAGCAAAGTCTAACTCTACCAGTAGCTGCAATGGACTGTTTCTGAAGATGGCACAAAAGTCCTGGAGAAGTGAAAAAGTTATCTATTACCACATGGTAATTGGAACCATTAAGTAATTATCTTGTTGAGATGGTATGCATTTCAGTAGATGCGCAACAGCTGCTCCACCTACTCCCAGTCCAATGTCGCCGTATATATCTAGCTGACTGTCTTTGCCAGCATATGGCCGGAATTGAACACAGTATCTCAACGGCTTTGCCAGCACCCATAGCTTATAACCAAACTTAATTGGTTTCCCATGGATGTAGTGCTTGGCACCATGCTTGCCAAAGTATGGTACCATGGATTCGTCAACTCTTAGATGTTGTTCGGGCCTCTAGTGAGCCACACACTGCTTGTTTATAACATCAAACAAAGGTCGGACTTTGCCAAATCTGTCCATTTTGTCAAAGTTTTCATTATCAACAAGATGAAGAAATTGCTTGCAATCTTCAAACTCATTCTTGGTCATCAGCGCTGTGGTCATTCGGTTTTGGCCGTCCTCCCTCCTCTGCCAATACATTTCTTGTCGTGGCAATTTATTATAACCGTTCAGCAAGAGGATGGCAATGAATGACTTCAACTTTTTTATGGTTATCACAAATGAGTGATTGCCTTTGTGTCGAGCATACTTATTTGATTCCAAACATATTCTTTTCATCTCTTTAGTCGTGAAGAACTATTCAAATATTTCATGTGGCACGATAGGCTCATCAAAGGAAGGTGGTGCCAAAGTTCAGTTATCAAGAACTCTGTGAGCATCTATGTCACCCTTCTTCCATTTCAGTTTTGGAGCAGGAAGTTTCACCATTCTTCTCTAAAAACACATTATAAAGTTAAATAACAACATGAAAAACAAAAATCATGTGATTTTAACATATTTGGATTTGTTTACCAAGTTCACGTAACGCAAACATTTCAGTAAGACCACAAAAAGAGCTGAATGAAGGCATATTCTAGCATAGCAAGAGCTAAACACACTGCTGAAGTATGTACAGTATATGTTAACGTTTTGTTGCTGGCTGACCACCATGTTGCTCTGATATTCAGTAGTAGGTAACCTTGTATTTTAGAAACAAGAGCAAATTTCTTTTTCAAATAACAGATTGCACTCAGAAATCAGTTGCACTCTGGAATCAGTAGGCACTAAGGAATCAGTAAAACTACAAAAAAAGAGCTGAATGAAGGCATATCCTAGTATAGCAAGAGCTAAACTCACTTTTGAAGTATGTACGTATGTTTCCTTTTTCGTTGCTGGCTGACCATCATGTTGTTCTGACAGGGATGTATTTTCTGGTTGAAAGTCAGTAGTAGGTAATCTTGTATTCTAGAAACAAGAGCAAATTTCTTTTTCGAATAACAGATTGCACTCTGGAATCATTAGGCTTATTAATCAAAATGTAGTGTAGCGGCAGAGGCGTGGCCAGCTGTACCGTGAGCCTACTGACCTACACTTAATTACTTAAATTCACGGGAGTTCTTTGACATCGAATTATATCCTAAGTTTTCAGTTGATACGAATTTTCTCTTTTATTTATTAAACTTTTTACCAAAAATTATTGTACAATTTCAAAATTTAGCGGCATCTTCAGTCCAAAGGTTAATTCTGTTTTCTGATATATGATTTCTGATCTGTTGCTTTATCCAAAGACCAAGAGATATTTATATCTCAAAAAAAATGAAAAAAAAGGCACGAGGAATAATTTTTCATGGGGTGAAGACGGGGCAATGTATGAGACATGTTTCTAGGAAATATAAAACGACGCACGAGGATTAATGTTCCGAAACACGAAGGAATGCATGACTCACATTTCTAAGCAAACATAACGAAACGCAAAACAACAATATTTGAAACAAATGCGCATAGGTGAGGTGAGGGCAAAGGTTACATAATCACTTTAGAAAGACGAAGGAATGCATAACTCACGTTTCTACAAAAATAAAAATAAACACGAGGCAGCAATACACGAAAACAAACACGCGCGGGGTAGGCCTAAGGGCAAAGGTTACACGATCGCTACAATAGGAATAAAACTGAATCTTACCTGACTGCTCCCTGAAGCTTGTGATTCATCAATAATTAGGTTTGTGCCTCCTATTCCCAGCAAATCCAACTCAGCAGCTGAAAGAAGTTGCCTTCCGCAAAGGTTATCCGAAATACAATTAACATCATTTCCATCATCTTCGTCAGTGTCCATACCCTCATCCCCCGGGGGAAATATGATAACATTTGCGGCAGACACAGATTCACCACCAACAAAGCCTTCTTCAAACCGCAAAGCTTTAATTGTTTCTAATACTTCAAACACAGTCATTTTTTTGTTTTGGTGCAAGAGATTAGCCATAGCAGTCAAATGGGTAGGAGATATAGCCCAGGATTAAGTTGTAAATATTACCATTGTCTTTGAAAAAAGAAACAGCTTGAAAAAAATTTATCAATACAGCTGCCAGAGTGATGCTAATTGCCAACATATTTTGTAAAATACAGGCACAATCATGCTGCCCGCCTGTAAATAGCTTACTGTTCTATTTGATAAAGCTTCTGATAGGCAGACGCAGTTACTGTATGTCCGATGTTTGCGTTTAGCTCGTTACTACAGCATACGTTAGCCTAAAATTCGGGTGCAGCATGTTTTTGCAGTGTTTGTAATTCTTCATTTCCTCCGGTCAAGAGTTGCTCCCAGCCTACTTTCTGTCTAGATAAGTGAATAAAATGAAATTTGGTTTGGCAACTGGCCATCGACTATACCAGCACTTGCTCTCAATTACTGGTAAGCTACCGAAATATCTACTAAGAATCGAAACTCCAAGCAATTCTGTGATGTACAAAAGAGAAACATAAATTTATCACGTTTACGCTGTCGATAAAAGAAATCGTGTCTTACGACTGACTATACCCTCCTACTCCTAGCGTCAGTTTAAACTGACGGAAGTAAATGAATCGCAAAACTTCCGCAAGCCTGTTTTTTTATTTTTTTTCCGTGCTTCCGCGCTTCACCGGTTTTCCGTGCTTCACCAGTTAAAGAATAGTGAAGCTGTTTACCCAGCGTATCGTAAGAGGCGACTATTGGGTACCTACCAATTGCAGTCTGACTGTTAATGGCGGGGTTGCCAGCTTAATTGCTTGGTTGGACCACTCATGTCAGAAAACTGAGGTTGGGGGTAAGCAAGGGCATGCTCCCTGTAGAAGAATTTTGCTCCAACAAATCCCCATGACCAGAAAAAAATATACAAGTGGCCCCTAGTCCCCAGCAGCTCTTAAATGGGTAGGGGGTACGAAGAATCTCCGGGTTTAAATCTGAATGTCATGGAATAAGATTTGGTACATTAAATGTGGTAAGTCTTTGTGGAAGGAAAACGGAAGTGTGTGAAGAACTGAGAAAGAGAAAAGTTGATGTGTGCTGCATCCAGGAAGTAAGATGGAAAGGCGAAGGAGCTCGTTTTGTCTGTACTTTGGGACGAAGGTACAAACTGTGGTGGTCAGGAAATGATGCAGGATTCGGAGGAGTTGGAATTTTGGTGAAAGAGGAAATATCTGGAAACGTTGTGGAAGTTAGAAGAAAAAGTGACAGAGTAATGGCGATTGTGCTAACTTTAGGTAGAGAAGTGATGCGCGTAATATGTGCGTATGGGCCACAAAGTGGAAGACCAGATGCAGAGAAAGTTCATTTTTATGATGAAATGGGAAGTAAGTGGGACTTGGGAAGTTCTAGTGAAATAATTGTTTCTTTAGGGGATTTTAATGGACATGTGGGGAAATATGCTGAGGGTTTTGAAGGTATACACGGGGGAATGGTGTTGGGAAAAGAAATGCAGAAGGAAAAAGATTGCTGGAGTTTTGTGATGAAGGAGAGCTGTGCGTGGCAAATACTTGGTTTAAAAAGACAAATAAAAGGAAAATCACTTATAGTGCCGGTGAATGTGGAACAGAAATTGATTTTGTGCTTGTGGGAGAAAAATACAGAAAGTATATAAGGGATGTAAAAGTGATTCCATGGGAGCTTCAGCACAGGATGTTGGTCGTAGATCTAGATAAAAAAGGTTCTAAAAAAGGTTGTGAGAGGGCAACGGATCATAAGAAGAAAGATTTGGAAGTTGAATGAAAACCAAACAAGAGTGAGATTTGAAAAAAGAGTAAAAGAACTAGAGACTTTAAAGAAGGATGGTTCAGTTTATGAAGTGGGATATCTGCAGCTAAGAATAAAGAAACAACCTGTTCCTTGCAGTTTACTTGATCGAGTTGTAAAAAGGTTTGCTTACTTTGGGATTTGCTCTTCGTCTCCAATTATCTTTGGTGTTGCTTACTTTTTCGGTGGCTTTCCACAAAAACTTTTTGTCGCATTTGACTAACGCGTCGCAAAGATTGCATCGCAAGTCGCAGGTAGGAGTTGCCGAAAACTCATCCGGATATTCCTGGCAAATTTGCCTAACTTTCGCTGTAGAAGATTTGGCTAGTATAGGCATTTTTTGCTTTGCAAGCTACGACTTAAAAAGACCACGTGTAAAGAGCGCAAAGGTTTTATAGGAATAGATTAATTGTCTAACAATTATGTGTTTATGCATCAACAATGACGATTTCATGCATAATGAGTGCTATTTCCTTCTCAATTTCCGCACGCATTTTTACCATTGCAACTGTTTCAGAAGTTAAAAATCAAATAATACTGCGCATAAAATTTTAATAGCAGCTCAAAAATTCAAAAAAATCTAAATTTGTTCGTTTTTGTAAGGAGATTTTTGATGAAGACAATTTTGACAAGTTTTGACTTTATGCAAAATTTTGACTTTATTTTGACTTATAAAATCTACCAAAACAGACTCCTGAAGACCTGAAACGAACGTTAGTACACGTTTGATCATGTAAGAAGGTCCTGAAAAAATTTTGACTTTATTGATTTTAGCGGGCCCTAATCATCACCAATTACTGGCATGAGCCATATTTTAAACTGTAACTCGTTTAACCACTTGTTTCTGAATTTTTGAGCATATTGTTTTGCTTTCTTCATAGTGAAGGGTGATTATCTAACAATGTAAGGACACAAGTAGAAATACTGCGGCAATAAAAAAAAAAAATAATAATTAGAATGCATTTGATTCACTTTGTACAAACAAAGAACAAGACAGTCATGAAGGAATTATCAAATCTAAATATGCAGCAAAATATAAGTAGTTGCATGATGAAATTACCTTTCAAACAGTTTGCATACATAAATTATCTATCAAAAGTAAATGATAATGCAAACTTTACAATAACGGTATGGAGAACAGTATTGTATTACTAAACATTAATCAATAAAGTGCACCACCTACAAGCACAATCTCAGCTCAACTGCAACTAACTGACGCCTGTTTGATTTACGATTAGACGGTTACTTACGACCACGTTTGTGGTTGTGAACTCCAATCAAAATAATTGTGCTCTGGCAACCACTGAAATTTCTAAGACTTTTTATATGTATATAAGGTAATATTTTGTATCAATTCTTGTAAGGCGATAAATAGCTAGAATATATCTAAATCGTAATTCAAAACATCTAAATTTGTATCCAATATCTAGACGGTACTTTTCAATATCTAGGCAGTGTCAAAAATATCTAAATATAGATATAAAATATCTAAATTGGCTGCCCTGTATTGCAATAATATGTTCTATTAACTGTAACAGATTTTGTCTCACCAACGTGAAACTAAGTTTGCTCAGTGCTGGTCTCTTCTTTCACTTCTTTTCCGTTTCTCTTTTGTGTACGTTGTTTTTTTCTTGTTTGTTTTCTTTTCTGTGCACCGAACTGACGGTGCTGCACCATGACGCATGCAAATGTTTATATGAACGTAATCTGAAATTATCGCATAGATGTTAATTTATTTGTGTGTCGGGCGTCGACACCTAAATAACCCGTTCAATTATTTTATAAATAGCTCAACGGGTTTAATTATCACAATCAAACAGAAAAATTGATGACCTTAGGTCGCGCTTTTATGTTAATACATGTCACAACTACTTCTTTTGTTTGCTTGTACATAAAAGGAGTAGTTGTGAGATCATTACTTGGTCTAGCACTGGCTAATATCTTTGTTGATTATAATGCAAAAAAACTATTTTTTATTACACGAAAGCCCTCAATTTATTTCAGATATGTTAGCTTCATTATTGCCAGTGCCGTCTCTACGGTGGGGGTGTCCCCTATTTGGGGTTACTCTAAATTCTTTGTTTGGTTCGAAGCAACGCGCAACGACAAGACAACGAACAATAATATTAAGAAACTTAGATTTCTGATGCAAAATAACGTTTAATTCAACACAATTCTTGTTTGACGCAGTCGATTCCTTGCACAGTTGTGGCGCAATCGACTACCGTAACACAATAATTGTGACGTAATAAGCCGTATTATCAACAGTTACAGTAGATGTTTTCATTTCGCTTATTCATTGAGGATATAGAATGCGCAAAATGAGTTTGAGAGATTGTTTGCTAAATTCTAATTTAAGTGAAAGTTCTGAAAGTTTGCAAGGCCTCTGATTGTCTGCTGGCTGCAGTGCATCTACAACTTCTGCTGCAAGTAGACCTATGAACAAACGAAAATCTGCTGATGCTAATGATTTAGAAATTGATAACACGAAGCAAGTTAGGTTGCACGCTTATGCTGTAAGCATGTTTGGGGCCGAGAAAAGATGCTTAAATACTGCGTGGCATCAGAGGTTGGATTGGTTGGAATATTCTGTCAAGTTTGATACATCTTTTTACTTTCCTTGCCGCAATTTTAGATCTGAAGCTGGAGGAGACTTTTGAGGAGTGCGTTGTGAATAAACTTTTACAACCGATGGCTATCGTAATTGGAAGCACGCTACTAAAATAAATAGAGGTTTTCCAAGCGTGCTGCCTCTAAAGAACACTTAGCATGCAGCATTACGGAAAGAAAAAATCAAGCGGCTTTAAATGGGTGAGGTAATTACCTCGCTAGCCAACACAAAAGTAATTGAAAGAAATCGCTACTATTTTTCTACTTCAATTGACTTTTTTGCTACTCATCAATTGGCATTCAGAGGAAAAATTGACGCATTTGAAAGCGAAGACCAAAAGGAAAATGGATTCTTTTAGGTCTGTTTAATTACACTGTAGAAAAAAACAAGCGTTTACGTGCAATTATTAAAACTATCCCACCAAATGCAACGTACACCAGTCCCGATATGCAAAACGAACTTATGCTGCTATGAGCTCAGTAGTAGCCGAGAATATTAAGCAAGAAATTAGAAATTTTTGGTATGTAATCAAAATTGATGGCGCCAAGGACCCAACTGGTGTAGAAAACCTTTCCATAATTATTCTTTTCTTTAACAAGCATCCTTTGAAAGCAGTGAAACGTCTTTTGGTTTTATCAAGAAGCAATTCGGGTGATGCGAAATCAATTACTGACGCGATTTTGGCGGACCTTACTACAGCAGGAACGACTTCATCAAAGGTACTTAGTCAAGTCTACGATGGCCTATTTGCATTGTCAGGACACTATGGAGAAGTTCAACGTCTATTGCAGGAACGAGAGAACAGAGATTTTTTATGTCCACTGCCTAACCGTCAAGTGCACCGCTGTGCACGCAATGTCGATCGAACAAGCGATCAATCATTTTTTGCACGTTGCGCTAGTCTTTACAATTTTTTTTCAAGCCCACAATTACACTTTACTATAATGGTGAAAATTTATAACGCTGCTTGAACAGATGTGGACTGGTCATCTGGCTACCGCTGCACTCAAATCTTTTCAACACATAACGTTGCAATGGGTACTTCAAGGGTGCATAGAGCAGAAACACGTATAGAGGCATCAGGACTGCTTCCAGAGGTGCAGG
Source organism: Trididemnum clinides (assembly GCA_963675345.1). NCBI lineage: Eukaryota > Metazoa > Chordata > Ascidiacea > Aplousobranchia > Didemnidae > Trididemnum > Trididemnum clinides. The sequence continues at coordinate 33,628,752 of OY776290.1, read as the reverse complement.
AACAAAGTTTCTTGTTCATTGTAAAGATGCTTTACCTGGTATATATTGCTATATGATCATTCTTATTGTCCCAGTTTCAAATAATTTGTTGATGATGACAATCAAATTTAAAAGCTTCAGCTGTGTTTGTCACTCTTGTTATGCTGCTGAGCCACCATAACGGCGAGTAGACTGCTTGGCTCTTAGATTAAAATAGAAGCAATTAAATGGCATGTCTCAGATCGTAGGAGAAGCTTATACCACAACCCATTTCAATGTTATGACCAGCATGATGGCTTAAAATATGAAATAAATATAGTATTTCGGAGCTATGAGTGGTTTCGGGATTATCTGCTTCACATTGTACCACTCGGAGAGTTTATAGCAAGCGAGATAGTAATCTCGCTTACTATAAATTCTCCGAGTGGTACAATGCATCTGCGATACGGATGGGATCCCCGTACCAAAGTGATAGCATGCACCACGCGTGTGATGTGTGCGAAGGAATTTGTAATAGAATGATACTACATTTTTCATATTATTGCAAATATGGGGTTTTGGCTTTTGGTAATGACGCGACAGGCCCTGCTGATGAGTCCAAAAGGACGAAACGCGTACAGGGATGGTCTCGTCAAATTATGGGAGGGAGGATTTTATTATTTGCAATACTATTACTCTGTGAAATAACCACCTCATTCGTGTGAACATGCTTATAAAGCGCGTAGATTGCCTTTATAACTCGATAAATCGATATCTGCTTCACAGACCTGAATTTGTTTGCCCTGACGAGACTTGAAAAACGGTATTCGCAGTTTCGCTGCTTGGCGCTCATCACGGCAAAGGTAATGTGGGAAACAAGCTCGCAACTTCAATAGGTATTGTTTTGCAAGGGTATTTAACGTTATATCTAATGCCTCCATATTTACCGTAGCAGAAAGATGGTGGGGTCAAGCAGTCTTCCTATTGTGGTGCCTAGTCAAACAAAGAACTAGCAAACAATACTCAGCAGTTCATATAGATGTGCCGAAAACAAAGCATCTAGCTCATACGAAGAAATTAAAACATCTTTTTTGTGCTTAAATTTAATTGGCGTTTCGCGTTTCTTTGCCAAATATTGTATAATCCAATATTTACTTGCAAATATTGTAGGCAAATTACCGTTTGCGTAATGCGAAAAATTATTATTTGTAAGAATATTTTTGTAATGTTATTTACAGTGCTAATTCATATCGTGTCCAAAATGCGAGAATTGTCACAAATAGTTTTTTAAGTTGCTCCACGCATCGCTTTGCATTTTGGTTGACCGTAGCCACAGATCGAGCATTCAAAGTGTTTGATCATTTTGTTGCAATTTTACTGTTCTACGACCACAGGTGATGTCTTTGTTTCAAGAACAGCCTCAGGTCACCCGTTTGCTGTGGTGATGTGAAAGGCAGTAAATAAATGTGCGTCGGCAATATGGATTACCCGTTGGTGCTCTTTGCAAGCTGATTAATTAAACATTAATTTATTGGTTTATACACTAACAAGGTGTTTGTGTTATTGTGGTCTTAAAGAGACCTAACGTGTATTACCTAGTGAGGCCAAGCAATCCTACTAAAAGACTACAAAATAGAACCACTAAGAGTATCCTATTTTGAAACGGCTAATTTTTATATTACATTTTATAGGTTTTAAGTTTGTTTGCTCCAACCAACAATATTCTTCACGCTGAAAATACTGACTTATCAACTGGGATGACACTTGTATTATCACGTGTTGAAAACGTTTACAATCTTCGAACAGAAGAGAAATTTTGTGATGTATGGGATGAGTTCGTTACCCAAATTGATGCTCATTCAGAACAAACACGTCGTGATATTAGATTGCTACGATACTATGTAGTCGAAGAAACTACCGGAAATAATGAAATGAACAAAGACAAAATACGGAGAATATTTTATACCACATTGGATAAAGTTATCAATGAAACAGACGTTCGTTTTAGCCATCAAAATACAGAATTATATGCTGATGTTTCTGCTCTTCTACCTGAAAAAAACAACTTTTTGGATGTAAAGATGGTGCAATCTCTTTATGATATGATAGACTGCACATTTGCACAAGTGTGGAAGCAGAATTTGATGTTACTAAGACGTAGGTTGCTAAATTGAACGGTGATGAGAAGACAAAGCGATAACAACCAAACTCCTTTCTGAACATTGTGAAGCACTTAAGGCGATGCCTGCTGTACATCTTGCACCGAAACTAAGAGTCATTCTCGGAGCCTCTACCGCAAATTGTAAGCACTTTTTTTCTGTTCTGAAAACTATTATGCGAGATCAAAGGGAACCAATGAAGCATGCTCGCAAAGCCCATCTTGTCCAACTTGCGTTTGAAAGCGACTTGACAAAAAAACTAAAAACTGATTGGGAAGAAAACGCCTTTCGACAGTTCAGTACCTCAAATCTTAAACTGCAGCTTTTAGTTGAACTCAGTTCATTTAGTTTGTTTTAAATTTTTTGGTGTTCTTTGTTTCACAATATTGCTTCTACACTTCTGTGTTTTTTCTTGAGTGCTTTGTTTTTTTAGTATTCGACAATGTTCTTTTTTACTTATTTAATCATGATTCAGTGGTTAACACCAGTACAACCATGTGTATCTTGATGCATCATGTGCTTGACTACCGTTACCTATAATGGCAGTATATTGAATGTTTTGATAGCGGTAGTTCAATGGTTTAAGTTTTAAACACTAATTCACATCCCAAGTTTACACCATTAAATCCTTTAAGTCTTCAAGTATGGCAAAAATCTCAAGTTACATTGTATTATAAGTTTATCTAATCATCAACACACGATCAGTCATATTTATTTGAGGATCATGGAGGTTTGCATCGTATGCAATTCAAAACATTCTATACGCTATACATGTATAATGTCTTTTTTTTTAACAAAAATAGAGAATTTTCGAAATTACACAAGATTTGCAGTTGTACAAAATCAGTTTTAATAGGCACAACTCATGCAAAACCCAACTACTTTCGGCTTGTCCTCCCCCACTTTCGGCTTGTGCCTCGTCACTTGTTTGCGCTGACGACGGCTCTGTGTGGCCATCTTCAATCACAAAGCTGAAGCTAATACTTTCTGACCATACTCAAGTGCTTTCATCCAATCCTCAAATTCACTTTTGAAAAAGAGAAATGATGCAGTAGTGGCTACCGTTTTTTGATGTTCGTGTCAAAATAACAGATATCGGCTTTGAAACCAGTGAAAACATGAAGCCCACCTTCACTGGCCCGTATTTACGTTGTAAATCTTTCAGTTTTCATAAACGCAAAATAAGTTCAATATCTACTTTGGTGCATTAAGCTTTTATGATTTTCACTAAACGCAGACTTAATAAAGAAACACAGCGGATCAAGAAAATAGCTTATTGCTGGACAGGGGCTACCCTAAAAATGTCGTCAACACTCACATCGCCAAGAAAATTGCTGAGTTCCCCACTCTTAAGCGATTGAGTCGTGAAACTTACCCTGTGTATTCTAGTGTTCTGTCAATAAGAAAGCCCACCACAAACTTGCAAAAAGAATTCAAAACATCCGTGGAAAGCTGTTGTGGTCCCATCACCACCGGCTAGGTCTTCCTACAAAGCCAATGCTGCCAAAATTTCGCAAGGACGTTGTACCTATCACCGAGAAAACTCTTGTCAGATTTGAATATGTAAGTCACTATGATATTCTGTACATTGAACGAATATCTCAGCGACTACAAGATCGTTCATAGCAGTACGTTCCTAAATAATTGAGACAGCAATGGACCTGTCCACGTCGATCACAACCTGACAGATTGAGCAAACGAGATGACACTAAAGCGGACTGAGCCTTTGCCATTGGTCAGCATCTGCTAAAAACTAAACGATCCTCTTTAAACCAAGACAACAAGTAATTTTTCATCATCGCTATGCACGCAGTTCATTTCACCTTAATCTATTAGAAGCTGTTAAAATGAAGACTAAGCGCCCGGCGTTATATATGGAAAAAAGTTTGTTTACACACTAAAAACTTTTTACATAATTACGGCGTCCTTATTTGGCTCCTCCTGCGCTTTCTTTACGCTATTTGCAATTGCGAAATCTATTTCTTTGGCCCCCACTAATGTGCAAACGCTACCATTGGCTTGCCTTAATTGCATGCCTTCCAAATTATTGACATATAACAAGTTGTTCACTGCAGCTTTTCCCTTTTGACACAATATCGTCACAAATGAGATCAAGCGTCACGAAAAGCTCGTGACAAAACCAGTTTTTTGTCAAAGCTATTAGAAGTTCTGTACCACCAACAAGATACATGACACCTACATTGCTGGACGTTTGAGAAGTCAACTTCACGGCAGTTTTTCTTTTTGTTTTACACTGCTTGGCATAGAGCACTGCGCCAACAAAAGATTGCAGCCAGCTACAAATTTTGAAGGCAGATGGACCATTTCCGGTGGCAAGCTTTTTGAAGCTGGATTCAGTCCATTTTTGATGAAAACTATGGGGTGCCAACTGTAAAGTACGTGGTAAAATATAATTTTGCAGAGTTTAGGACAAATCATGCAGCAACAAAAATGTTTTTTCTTTCCAACGACAAATCATACAGCAACGAAAACATTTCTCCCTTTCAAAGACAAGTCATACAGCAGCGAAGACGTTTTTTTAGGGCTGCCACTTTTACGTGATTAATAATATCTAGTTTTACTTGAAAAAACATCTAGATTGAAAATTGTGAAAAATTTCAGAAAAAATGTGATAGCCGAACGCGGACATGGTGCTCTCCAAAGAAAAAAAAAAGGTTCCCGCCCTCGCTTCGTGCGGAACATGTGTCTGTGGAGTCTGTCGAAGGCTTTTGTCACATCGCTCTCATCTACGAATTTCCACATCAGCATTTCAATGAGGTGGTATCAATGCTTGCTTAGTACAATTGAAGAGATCTAGAAATGGATTCTCTCCAGAAGCATTTTTGAAATCCTCCACATCAGCCCAAAATTTCTCTGTTCTGTGTTTTCAGCCCAAAGTAATGTTTGAAAAATATCAGATAAACTCACTAAAACAATATTAGCCTAACAATATTGAATACCTAGAATAAAAAAAAAAGGAAAACAACTTAATCTCCCTCCTTCACTATTCTTTATTACATTACTCGACTTAAAGATTTCCCTCTAGATAATATCTAGTACGTTAAAAAAATATCTATACTTTCTAGCCATGATCTAGTTTCCCAATTATACCTCTAGGCCTTACAAAAAATATCTAGATCTAGCTATAAAACATCTAGAGTGGCAGCCCTAGTTTTTTTCTTTTCAAAGACAAATCATACAACAACAAAATAATTTTTTGTTTTCAAAGACAAATCATACAGCAACGAAAACATTTTTCCCTTCCAAAGACAAATCATATTGCAACGAAAGCGTTTTTCTTTCCATAGGTAAATCATACAACAACGAAAATGTTTATTTCTTTCCAAAGACAAATTATAGAACAAGAGAAACGTTTTTTGTTTCCAAAGACAAATCATAGAGCAACGAAAACGTTTTTCCCTTCCAAAAACAAATTATACAGTAACGAAGCATTTTTTCTTTTCTAAGGACAGATCATACAGTAACAAAATACATTGAAGTGCAATCTGCAAAATAGAACTGCGCTCTAAATATGTCTGGAAATTTTCGTGGTAAAGGCTGGTTTCCATTACGCGTAAATAGCGTAAAAATTCTTTGTTTTTCAATTCAATTTTACGCGCGGAGCGTTTTTGCTCGTAAAATAACTTCAAATAGACAAAGAAAAAATATTTACGCTATGCCAGCAGGTTACGCCTAATGGAAACCAGCCTTAATTCAAAAGCGACAAGATTTCGTTAACAGCAAAATAAAGCCTAAGCCTACCTATAAATAACCAGCTCATGTTACTGTAAATCAAACCTTGCCGCTTTCGCATGAGCACAAAAATTTTCGAACATATTTTACCCGCAGCACTCGTAGCGCTATTTCACAGACCGTACTTCACCGTGTTTTGTTACTGTATGATTTGTCCTTGGAAAGAAAAAAATGCTTCGTTGCTGTACAATTTGTCTCTGGGAAGGAAAACGTTTTCGTTGCTGTATGATTTGTTTTTGGAAAGGAAAAACGTTTTGATTGCTGTATGATTTGTCCTAAACTTTGCAAAATTATATTTTAACGTGTACTTTACAGTTGGCACCCCATATTTGCATCCTCCAGGGTTGGCCGTTTTTTTAGCTGTATTGGTAACTTTAAATCGAAACTGAGCGCAAATGTTTTTTAATAGAACTGCCAAAGGTATTCCTGTCACCAAAGGTTAATAGATATACACTTTAGTTCAACTTCTTAACAGCAAAACTAAAAAATTTGCCTTAAAATCACTTCCTTTAAAGGTAGTCTACGTAACGCATTTTTCACCTGTCGATTCATGCTTGAATTTCAAAAATGCTCTACAGTATTTTCAGTCGTACACTGCCACTGCCACTGCCCTGCTCCTCACGCTCGACAAGAAACGCAGAGATCGATGGTCCGAGGCAGTTTAGACTATTAACTTTTCGCACTTTAGTCGAAAAACATGGAGTATATTGAACAACCTAACTGATAGATCATGGCGCTCCCCTCGTCACTGTGTCGTCTCAGCTAACGCTATTGCGTCCCAGCTGATTCGAAACGGCAGATACGAGGATGTTGACCGTGAGTCATCTCGACTCATCTCGCAAGAAGTGTCAGATCTTTGGAGGGCCACTCCAACAAGTCCAGTGAACATCTCTGAAAGTTTTACTTCTCAGGAGTTCGCTGCTGCCTTCAAACACCTGAAACCAGGAAAAGTTCCAAACCCAGATTCTATTTTCCCGGAGCTAATAACCCATGGTGGAGCTGCACTAAAGTCCTGGTTGTGTGGCTTCCTTTCTTCCTGCCTGCGCCACCTTGAAATTCCAAACGTATGGAGAAAAACAATGGTAGTGGCAATCCCTAAACCTAAGAAGCCTGTAGAGGACCCGAAAAGCTATCGTCCCATCTCCTTGTTTTGCGTCCCCTACAAGATCCTCGAGAGACTCATACACGTTCGTGTTGAACCGATTGTTGACCCACTTCTCCCTAGGGAGCAGGCTGGGTTCCGACGGGGAAGGTCAACCGTGGATCCAGACTGTTTTGATTACTCAAAACATCGAGAATTTGTTTGAGGCCAAGAAGAAGGCTGGTGCCGTGTTTGTCGATCTGACAGCTGCTTTCGGCACTGTCTGGCACCGTGGTCTCACCTGCAAGTTGCTTAGACTTCTACCGGATAAGCACATGATCCGGATGATCATGGATTTTGTTCGGAATAGCGAATCGGTCTTGGCCCCCTCCTTTTCAACATCTACACATACGATCTGCCTTCCAACCGGCGCGATGGTGCAGTGGTTAGAGCGTCCACATTGTAGTCGGTAGACCTGGGGTTCATTCCCTAAGTCGAGTCATACCAAAAGATTTTAAAAAATGGTATTCACAGCTTCCCTGCTTGGCGCTCAGCATAAAAAAGGGATAGTGTGGAGAACAAGCCGGCAAGCTTGCTTGTTGTGTCCTTGGGCAAGGCACTTAACGGGACGCCTCCACCTTTATGTGGCAGACAGGTGGCCCCACCCGTACTTCACCGGATTATAATTGTGAAGTTGCTAACCCAGCATGTCAGACGACTCTTGGGTACCCACCAGTGGCTGTCCGCCTTGTTGGTGGTGGGGCTACCAGTCACTCAAGACTGGTTCGAAATGGGCTGCCATCTTCCCCTAGCCTAATATCAATTAGGTTGACGGCATGAACCTGAATTACCGTTCATGCCGTACCTCCATCCCAAGGAAGAGGAGGGGTAAACACACACACACACACATCTGCCTTCCATGACTTCTCAGAAGTATGCAATGTTGATGACTTAGCATTGCTGCATGTTTCTCGAGATTGGAAGGCTGTAGAGGGCACTCTTAGCCAAGACATTACTACACTTTCAGCTTATCTCCAGACTTGGAGGCTAAAGCTCAGCAATACGAAAACGATGACGGCGGCCTTTCGTCTTAACAACGGAGAGGCCAAACGTGAGCCTAATGCTTGCAACGATGGTAACGTATTGCCACCCTGTCCAGTCCCTACGTGTCTTTGGGTAAAGCTGGATAAGTAGCTCACTTTCCGTCACCACCTCGAGGCTTTGCGCAAAAACTCTCCACCAGAGCTGCGCTGTTGAGGAGACTTGCGAGATCCGGATGGGGTGCAGATCCCAAGACATTGCGCATTTCTGCTTTTTCCTTGGTCTACTCCACAGCTGAGTACTGCGCACCAGTTTGGTGTCGCAATACGCATACTCACCTCATTGACAGCATTCTCAATGATGTTTTGCGCATTGCCACTGGATGCTTGCGTCCTACACCAACGGAGGACCTGCATGTCCATCGCAGGCATCCAGCCAGTTGAGCTCTACCGATTAGGTGCGATACTCTCTTCGGTGAATCGTGGTATCCATGATCCCGATCATGTACTGCACGGAAAGTTGGTTGGGCAGCAGGATGCGCACCAGGGGAGACTTAGATCAAGACGCATATTTGTAGCTGCTGCGTGGAAACTATTAGGTAGTTTGTCTAAACTGGATATCCGCGTGAAGCAGTGGACAAAACACAAATGGAACGCGGACTACTTGAAAAGTACTTCAAGAGTCCGTGCGTTGATTCCCGAGTCAGTTCAAGACCACTTGGAATGAGTCTGCCCAGAACATCTTGGATAAAGCTCAATCGCCTGATGACTGGTGTCGGACATTTTCACTCGTCTATATACAAATGGGGTCTTGCTCCATCACCAAAATGCGAATACTTGATAGGTGGTGCAGAATTTGAAAATTGCAGAAAGTAGAGTATTCATTCTCGAAGCTTTTCGTCTGACACTTTTCAAGAGAATTTGTCAGAAATAGAGATTCTAAAAAAATAAAAATCCTCTATTTCTGACGGATTCTCTTGAAAAGTGTCAGACGAAAAGCTTCGAGAATGAATACTCTACTTTCTGCAAATTGCGAATGTGGCGTCACTGAGCAAACAGCAGATTGCGTCATATCTTCATGTCTCATACATCATGTACCAAGAGGAACACGAGGTCTGCAGGTTTTGGATGACGCAACTCGATGTTGGCTTAATACCACCACTGCCAGCGTCTAATCTGAGCAGCGCAGCAGCCCGGGGTATTAAAAGGATAGACCCTCGCGCCTGGCCTTGATTTGTGCTTGCCCGGATTGAGTTTGGGTGCCTAACCAAACGACGACGACGAGTATTTTCAGAATATAATTCACAACTTCTTCAAAAAGTAAGAACTGTTACACCCTTTTAGGGAAATTCCAGGATGCGCCTTAGATAGAGATATAGCCTATCTTAAAAAAACGATATTAGAGTAGAACTATGCAGTATACAAAAATGGGAAATATATAGTACATCTCCCTTTTTTCATGTATAAATCCAATTTAATTTTGTTTTTACAGTAATTTTGCTGTTTTATTCTATCCTTAAAAACTTATTTTTAAGAAATAAGAAAAACACTTGTGAAATAAACAGTATTTATTGACGGATTTGCAACAAGATTAGTGCCAGATCGAACACAGCAATCTGCCTGTTGGGTTTTTGTTTTAACAGTTTGTCACCCAGCAATTGTGTTTTTTCCGAGATCTTTTCGTTGTTGTTTGAATTTAGTCGCTTTAAATGTGGCTTTGCACACAAGCACATAACAAAGCTGAATAACATTGTTGAAATATGTAGCATCAGCAACGAAAGTGAACCAAAGTGATCGCAAAAAAATCGGCCGATTGGTACAATAATCAGCGCTTGGAGATTCAGTAAAAAACTTAACCAATTGCTTACAAACAATGCGTTTGTTGGGTGATTGTGCTGCAGCAATGCATCAAGAAGAGGAACCATGCTAATGCGGCTGCTGGATCCCATCAGAAACATAGCAACGCAAACTAAACGTAGCTTTTTAAGAAAGTAACCTAGAAGAAGAAGCAGGGAAAATACAACTGATAACGCGGCTCCAAAAGCAGCCTGAAGCTTATATTGTTTGTAGGAGTCTAAAAATTTTCCGGACACGATATTACCAATAATTGCTCCCAGCAGATATACACTAATGGTGAAGCTAAATAGCATATTTGATTCGTTGTCCTGTGTTTGAATCTCCTTTGATTCCAAGAAAATGACACGATACAATAAATACTCCACAAGAAGTAATGAATAATAAAGAAAAGCAAATGCAATGCTATAAAAAACAACAACAATATTGCAAATAATATCTTTGGAAGCAGAAGCATATTCAGTAAAATGTAATTTTTGATCTGATTCCTGCTCATTCCTTGCTTCATGCTGTGAAGCTGACGGTGGTGAAGAAGGAAGATCTTTTACAAAGCAGAAAGAAAATATGAAAACAAACAAAGACATTAAAGCTGAACCAAAAAACAAAACTTTTTCCATCAATGCCGGCCGAGAGCTCAAACTTATTTCAAAAAAATTTGTGAAGTTCAACAAAATAAAATTTGTTTCCATAAATAATGAGCTATTGGTTCGCGACGTTTCATTTGGGAAAAAAGTTGGAAACACCGAGTAAGCAAAGGCCTTGCCTCCGAGACTACCAAGTTCCGATACGCCAATGGCCAGACCAACTTGAGTTTCTGGAAACCACAAAACAGAGAGTGGCGCCTTAAGAGCTGAAAGAGTAACTTTCACCAAAACTCTGACAGTTTTTCCAATCTCATAAAGTGCGTACACGTTTGGAACTAGCATGCACACAAACGAAACCGCGTAGTTAGCGAATAGCAACAAACTCGCCGCGACGAACATCTTTCGGAATCCAATTAACTTGCGAAATACCAGCCAAGCAAGCGTAGGACTACTCAACAAACTGATGACGTCATGGCTCCAGCTATGCGAACTGATGACGTCACCAGTGATGTTGACAAACGTCGAGTCATTGCTTAATGCGGGATAGCTACAACCAGTATAAATCCCGTTAAAATAAAGCAATAATTCCAACAAACACAACGCTGCAAGAATAATCCATCTTTCCTTGTGAGGTTTTATCTCGAGTTCCACAAACTTTTCCTCCATAAGTGATATATAATACGAGACGTCTTTACACGATTTTAATCTGAGAAACTGCAGGTATTATGTAACCTTGGTATCCTCTTTACAACTTGCTGACAACACTGCGCTGATCCACCTTTCTGGTCTTCAAATCAAAAATCTTTTTTGATAATCTAATGATAACAGAAACAAGATTTATCGTTAACTCTAAAGCAATCACGTGATAAATGCAGCGGAAGTAATCGAGCTGCGTTGATCGCTCTTCGTAAAGCGGAAAAATATGGTTTCAAAAAAAAATGAAAGACAAAACAGAGACGTCATCTCAAACTGCTTTGCGCGCCTAAAGCCCGTTTTCCATAACGTGGTTCGAGCGCAATCAGTAGCATGCTTTATTTGCTGTATTGTGACGTAGTGTTGTGTCTCAGCATTTGTTTCGGCTTGATGGAATAGACTAAAGGCTAATTCTCAACATAAAATCAAATCCTATAATTTGCGGTACGTATTGAAACGATTGCCTATGCACTGCTACACTTGTCAACTTTAGTGCAATAAAAGGTAACTTGTGATATTGCGGTCGAACATCGTGCAAACCAAACGGTAATGACATATCACGATACTAGTAAAATTAAACTGTTGATTACACTGTGCAATAAATTTTCAGTTTGAAAAAAACTCAAGAACAAACAGATGTGCTTTAGGGTAATATACTGGCGCTGAGTCCGAATTTGAACTTGTTTTTTTACGTAGACGTCAGGATTTTCTGAAAAAAGCATCTGAATTTCTGGTTGTGATAGAATATTATTTACATTGTCAAGCACTATTGCCCATAACAAATTTATCTAATATGTCTTCTAATAGGTCTTTTTATGAGTTGCAACAAGTCTACTACATTTGCAAAGAATGCAGTTCCCCAAGTTTAGGAAAACCTGGCATAGTTGGTGATAAAATATTCAAATTTCGACCAAAATGTATTAACCACTTAGTAGCATTTTACCAAAGCAATTTAATTATGGTTTTACAGCAACATTGCTAGTCTTTATTATAGTTTTTTTTGCTCTCCCACCTATTACAAGTTTCAGCATTATCTAATATCAAAATGAAGCTTTAAAATGGAGCAACACAAAAACTCAACAAGAAAATCACACTATGTGCAAAAACTGAACAGAAGTTTAACGTCGTCGTCTTTTGTGTTCTTGTTCTGACTTATCTCGTTTCAGTGACCAGCAGTATTCGGCGAGCATTCCAGTTGACCACTTTCCTTTGAACCTCTTTTCAATAACAGCAATGTCCTGGTGAAATCTCTCACCGTGCTCATCTGAAACTGCTCCCAAATTTTCATGAAAAAATGGTAAATGTGAATGTAGAAAGTGAACTTTGAGTGACATCTTGCATCCCATTATGTGGTAGTTGCGCAACAAGTTGGCCAACACATCTTCGAAGTCATCAGACTTATGTAAACCAAGAAAATTTAGACATACTTGTTTAAAACTTTTCCACGCAGCCAACTCGGTTTCATTGAGCGTTTTGTCAAGCATGTCATTCAGGATAAGTTTTCGTATCTGAGGCCCAACAAACACACCTTCTTTTATTCTGGCATCAGACAATTTGGGAAAACATTCATGCAAAAATTCAAATGCAGGAGAATCTTTTCTTAAGCATTTAACGAATTGTTTGAATAGCCCAAGCTTAATGTGCATAGGTGGCAAAATGATTTTATTTTGAGGGACCAAATGCAAAGCTACCACGTTATATTGACCTTCCTCTTCTTCTATTCTCTGCGGCCAGGTCTTCTCAATGTAATGCTTATTACGAGCTCTGGAATCCCAGAGGCATAGAAAGCAGCAGTTGCCAAGTTGAAGGCCTCGTAACAAAGCCACGACTTTTAAGTTTGCGCACACATACCACAAATGAGAATGGTAATTTAATTTATCCAAAATAAGTTGCAAGTTGTAGTATGTTTCTTTGAGGGTGGTTAAATATGCTACTGGCACGGATGGATAGCGGTTCTCGTTATGCAGAAGGACAGCTTTGATACTTTCGTTAGAGCTGTCTATGAAAAGTCTCCAATTCGTTTGATCGTGGATCATGCCAATACTTTGAAATAATGCAGAAACATCGTTGCAATAGCACAGTTCGCCATCAGTAGAGAAATGGGAAATTAGGTCTTGGCTTCTTTGACAATAGAAAGTTACCTTTGTATCTGGAGCAAGCAAATTCCATTGTTGTAAGCGTGAAGCCAAGAGTTCGCTATTAGACTTGGTCAGATTTAAATCTCGCACAAGATCATTTAAATCTTCCTGACTGATCAAATGTGGTTTGGTAGCTTCTTGACTGAGTTGAAAGGTATCATTAGAATCACAACTCGAGTTTTCAGAGTTCTCTGAAGACTCGCCCTTTAGTTCAGGTAAACACGGTGAGTAACTGAACGGGTAGATCAGCAGAATGTGGGACAGGACGGATAGCAGATGGCAGGTTTGGATACAAAATTTTCTTCCTGTTTCTTTGGTTATAGCCTTTTGGTTTGGTTAAACAGAAATAGCAATCAGTGATGTGGTCTCTCTGCTCTCGCCAGATCATAGGCACAGCGAATCCCATATCTACTTTTTTCCCCGAAAACCATTTGCTTAGTTCAATACTACAATCTAAGCAACAATAGTGTGGAGACCAAACTTTATCTTGGTCTCCAACCGCACATCCAAAATAAGCATAATACAAACGCTTGATCTTGTCAATTAAGTTCTAATATAGCTTTGAAAAAAGCTGTTTTAGCCATAAGCTTTTCGTGACGCTCTCATCAGTGGCGGTATCGCGTCAAAAGGGAAGATCTAGAGTGAATGAGTCTTTTATGTGAATAATTTGGATGTTACGTAATCAAGACAGGTCAATGATTGCGTTTGTATTGCAAAGCGCGCGAAAGAAAGATTTCGCAAGTGCGAAAGTTAAAGAAGGCGCGGCAGGAGGCCAAATGCTACGATTATCGAAAGAGTTTGAGAGTGTAAACAAACTCTTTCTGTCTGCATAACACCGGGCGTCGGGTCTTGATATAAGTAGCCTCTAAAAGATTGAGATGGAAAGAGCTGCGCGCTGCGGCAAGGATTGAAAACCGCTTATCATCATAGTTTAATGCGCATCGATCATTATCTAAAAGATGCTGACCAATGGCGGAGTCACAATCCGGTTTGGTGTCGGTTCGTTTGCACGATCTGTGTGGTTGAGATCGGCGTGGACGAGTCAATTGCTGTCTTAACCATTGCGGAACATGTTGCTTGATGCGATCCTGTAGTCGTTGAGATGTTCGCCCTACGTACCGACTATCACAGTGGCACTTGTATTCATATATGACAAAGCTTTTCTGAATGGCAGGTAGAACATCCTTGCGGGCCACAGGCAGCATGCGCTTAGACGTAAAGACCAGGCGGGTGCTGACGGAACCATAGCAGCTTTCCACGGCGGTTTTGACTTCTTTTTCTAAGTTTGTAGATGGCTTACCTATCCAAGGGACCCTCAAGTACACAGGACACTTTTCAGGGCCAAATCGCTTAAGGGTGGAGAACTGAGCAATTTTCTTGGTGATTTGAGTGTTGATGATGTTTTTAGGATAGCCATTGTCCAGTAATATCTTCTTAATCCGTTCTATTTCTTCATTGAGTCTACGCTTGGTGCAAATCATTAGAGCTCGATGCACCAATGTAGATATTAGACTTATTTTGCGTTTGAGAGGACTAAAGGACTCCCAACGCAAATACTGGCCAGTGAAAGTGGGTTTACGGTAAACACTGGTCTCCAAGCCAACATCTGTTCTTTCGACGTAGACGTCAAGAAACGGTAGACATTTCCCTTTCTCTTTTTCAAAGGTGAACTTGAGGGATGGATGAAGGCAGTTAAGTTTGGTCAGAAATTCATCTGCTTCAGCTTCGTGATCGAAGATGGCAAACGTGTCGTCAACATATCTGAAGTATGTTGAAGGCTTTTGCGTTTGAGAAAATAACTTTTCTTCATAATATCCAACGAAGATGTTGGCCAAAGCCGGACCAAGTGGTGATCCCATAGCTACTCCGTCTGTTTGCTTGTACATGGTGTTATTGAAGCTGAACTCAACTGAGGATGTAGCGCTCTTCATCAATTCAACAAACACGTCCTTTGGAATGACTGGTCGGGAATTAGACTGGTCGTAGAGGGCTTCCGAACAGATTTTGATGGTTTCCTCAAGGGTAACGTTGGTGAACAAGCTGGATACATCAAAAGAACACATGAAGACATTAGGGTCGATTTCAAGATTTTGCATGGTCTTAGCAAACGTAAACGAATCTGATATGCAGTGTGACGAAAACCGCTCCAACACAGGTTGTAATAGGCTAGCCAACCACTTGCCAAGTTCATGATGGGACGAACCTGTCATAGACAGTATTGGGCGAAGTGGAGTGCCTTCTTTGTGTGTTTTCGGCAAACCATACATTCGAGGTCTTTGCGATCCAGTTGGTCGTATTGCGTCATATATCCACTTCGGCATGTGACGCAATATGACGCAATACGACGCAATACGACCAATACGACGCAATACGACCAATATATGACGCAATACGACCAACTGGATCGCAAAGACCTCGAATGTATGGTTTGCCGAAAACACACAAAGAAGGCACTCCACTTCGCCCAATACTGTCTATGACAGGTTCGTCCCATCATGAACTTGGCAAGTGGTTGGCTAGCCTATTACAACCTGTGTTGGAGCGGTTTTCGTCACACTGCATATCAGATTCGTTTACGTTTGCTAAGACCATGCAAAATCTTGAAATCGACCCTAATGTCTTCATGTGTTCTTTTGATGTATCCAGCTTGTTCACCAACGTTACCCTTGAGGAAACCATCAAAATCTGTTCGGAAGCCCTCTACGACCAGTCTAATTCCCGACCAGTCATTCCAAAGGACGTGTTTGTTGAATTGATGAAGAGCGCTACATCCTCAGTTGAGTTCAGCTTCAATAACACCATGTACAAGCAAACAGACGGAGTAGCTATGGGATCACCACTTGGTCCGGCTTTGGCCAACATCTTCGTTGGATATTATGAAGAAAAGTTATTTTCTCAAACGCAAAAGCCTTCAACATACTTCAGATATGTTGACGACACGTTTGCCATCTTCGATCACGAAGCTGAAGCAGATGAATTTCTGACCAAACTTAACTGCCTTCATCCATCCCTCAAGTTCACCTTTGAAAAAGAGAAAGGGAAATGTCTACCGTTTCTTGACGTCTACGTCGAAAGAACAGATGTTGGCTTGGAGACCAGTGTTTACCGTAAACCCACTTTCACTGGCCAGTATTTGCGTTGGGAGTCCTTTAGTCCTCTCAAACGCAAAATAAGTCTAATATCTACATTGGTGCATCGAGCTCTAATGATTTGCACCAAGCGTAGACTCAATGAAGAAATAGAACGGATTAAGAAGATATTACTGGACAATGGCTATCCTAAAAACATCATCAACACTCAAATCACCAAGAAAATTGCTCAGTTCTCCACCCTTAAGCGATTTGGCCCTGAAAAGTGTCCTGTGTACTTGAGGGTCCCTTGGATAGGTAAGCCATCTACAAACTTAGAAAAAGAAGTCAAAACCGCCGTGGAAAGCTGCTATGGTTCCGTCAGCACCCGCCTGGTCTTTACGTCTAAGCGCATGCTGCCTGTGGCCCGCAAGGATGTTCTACCTGCCATTCAGAAAAGCTTTGTCATATATGAATACAAGTGCCACTGTGATAGTCGGTACGTAGGGCGAACATCTCAACGACTACAGGATCGCATCAAGCAACATGTTCCGCAATGGTTAAGACAGCAATTGACTCGTCCACGCCGATCTCAACCACACAGATCGTGCAAACGAACCGACACCAAACCGGATTGTGACTCCGCCATTGGTCAGCATCTTTTAGATAATGATCGATGCGCATTAAACTATGATGATAAGCGGTTTTCAATCCTTGCCGCAGCGCGCAGCTCTTTCCATCTCAATCTTTTAGAGGCTACTTATATCAAGACCCGACGCCCGGTGTTATGCAGACAGAAAGAGTTTGTTTACACTCTCAAACTCTTTCGATAATCGTAGCATTTGGCCTCCTGCCGCGCCTTCTTTAACTTTCGCACTTGCGAAATCTTTCTTTCGCGCGCTTTGCAATACAAACGCAATCATTGACCTGTCTTGATTACGTAACATCCAAATTATTCACATAAAAGACTCATTCACTCTAGATCTTCCCTTTTGACGCGATACCGCCACTGATGAGAGCGTCACGAAAAGCTTATGGCTAAAACAGCTTTTTTCAAAGCTATATTAAAATTTTGTACCACCAACAAGATTTTTGTCAATTAAGTTCCTTCGATATTTTAGCAAAGTCAATTCTCCACAAATGTAGCAAAATGTATCAGGATCATTTTTACAAGATCGTCTCTTTTTTGGCATTTTAGCTTTCTTATGGGCAAAATCAATGTCGAACTGTATAATACGTGCAATACTATGAGTATACTTGTCTTATAGCTTGCTTACAACATACCTAAATGCAAAAATTATGATTAAAAGAATGTCTGCTGTAGCTAAATCACAAGGACTGTTGATTTCTAGCTACCTGTAAGCAGCAACATTGACAGTCTGTTTCTGTTTAACTGGCTGAATCATGGGTGACCAGAATCGCTATTTTTTTGTATAGATTTAACAACTGCCAGCAGTAATGCCAATAATGGTTCATAAATCAAGCAGAGAAAATTCAGGCCTGTGTTTTCAAATTAAAATGTAAAATGCTGAAAAAACCTTACGTGATAGAAAAAAATAAATTTCATATTTGTGTTCAGCACCCCCAAATTTACCAAAATCAACTCGTTTTGTCTTTGAGTTTTTTTTGGGGGTTGCACAGTGCTATTAAAGAAAAATAAAGATAGACTGGTCTATGTGTCTGTTTTGGCGTTTGTTTGGTAAGATGTTTGTATTTCGTGTTTTTTTTGTACGGGAAGAGTTGTCAAGTACGTATGTATTCGTGATATGTTTGCACAATATCGTCTAAATTAATTGACTAAAATAGAAAAATAAGCTAATTTTTTGTATGTATCTTTATTGCAATAATAAAGTTAAAACAGCATTTAGTCATTGATATGGCCTTCCCTGTTTTTCATAACTGCACCAACTTTTTTAGGCATGGAATACACTAGTTTTTCATATATTTTGATGACTTTTTATCCTTGTACCACATGAAAATAACCACTTCAACCTACTTGCTTGTGATGGTACAGTCTAGTTCTTGCAGATGCTCTCTGGGTTTAGCCTACAAATTCTCGATTGGATTAAGGTCCGATGAGTAACTAGGCTATTCTCAAACTTTTAGTCAAAACAGTGTATTTTGATTGTATTGTGACGGCACAATTCGCAAGGTTTTACTTCTAAACCTTTAGAGTGGCTCCATGTTATGAAAAAACGGTTAGTATTAAATCTTGACGTTTGTAATGAAATTTGGAGGAGGCGCAAGTTTTTGTATTTGTCCGAAAATGAGGGGCCTTGCCAAACAGACAAGCAATTGAAAATAACTACTGTTCCCGCTTCTGTAATCGTTAGCATTGGAAACATTAAATTTAGCTGCGTTAGCATATCGGGCAACCAGGAATAATTATCAAAACAAATGCGTGATAGCAAATGTTTCACTCCTTTCGCACTCAGAATCAGCACACGGTAAGGAATGGAATCACAAAAAGTTGTCGCTTGTTGTAACGTTTGCTGACTTTTGACAGATGGCTAGGAATATAAGAACCAAAACAAACAACGTAGCTACAATTGACCAAAGTCATCTTTCTAGGAAGAGAAATCTATTGTATTTTTCGGGTTCAAGTTAGCGTAGTAGGTCTGGTCTTAAATACAAATCTGTATTATTTTTTAGAAGCGGTGAGGAATTGAGCAAACCTGTGTTATGTACTGAGAACATTTGAAATGACAAGTTCACAATGATATGACTTTCTAATAATGTCAGCAGAAAGTATTGAAGGCGAAAAACTTGCCACTGGTAGACTAGCACCAAGTCTCTTTGGGCATCATCACCAAGTTTGCAAGGAAAAGTGTTGAAAAGCGTCAATCTATGCATATAAGCAAATACAAAGCTTCTAGTCACGGGCTAGAATTTTGATTAAACATAGCCAGCTGGAGAAGCTTTTTTGAACAGAAAAGACTTAAAAAAAAGCAAAAATCGACAGACGACCAAGTAGCTGTCTAAT
This sequence comes from Trididemnum clinides, assembly GCA_963675345.1. NCBI lineage: Eukaryota > Metazoa > Chordata > Ascidiacea > Aplousobranchia > Didemnidae > Trididemnum > Trididemnum clinides. The sequence goes on along the minus strand of OY776290.1, from coordinate 33,609,441 downwards.
TAAGACAGTTTTTTAAATAAGATTAAGCAAATTTTTAATATAGCTCTTGCAAATGCCATGGACCTCATAAAAATGATAAAGACAAGCTCTTTCTCAAGATTCAAAGAAAATGGGGACTACCGGGCTGCATGGTGGAGCTTGACAAAGTCATTTTATAACCGGAGATAAAGTAGGCGAGTAACAAACAACGGTTGGAAAGAAGAGGACAAAGTTCACTGCAAAAAAATCGTCTCCATTTGAAAGCAAAGTAATGAAAAGCATTACTGATAGTGCTGACTCTGACCAAAGTGAAAAAACAACCAGGGTCGAGTAGAAGTATTCCCTTTTCTTCAAAGAGGGAACGTCCAACCGTTATGTCGTGTCAATTTGCTGGCGCACCGAATCGCATTCAAATAAGTGAGCGAGCTACTGCGATGATTTTTTTGAAGCATCCACAACCCTTGGAAATAACCCACGAGAACTTGGGCGAAATGGATCCACGGTTTAACGTCAACGCAAAAACTTAGGAAAACTAACAGCAACTTCAATAAAAGAAACCTTCACTTTTCATCATGATTTAACCGTGAACTGGTATGGGAAAATCATGCCTATATCACAGGAAAGGAAAAGGTGAATAGTCTTCTCGACTTGTTTGCGGAATGGTAGTGACTACTAGGAGTTGCCTGACATAATCCTCATATTTCTTGAAAGCAAACCATTGGGTGGTAAGAGATTTAAAGCACCTTGTCCCATACACGCTGGATGGCAAAACTTAATTTGATATAACTTCAAATTACAGTATCCAGTTAAATAGAATGGATAATGAAAAATTATTTTTATTAATAAAAGGCATTATGACGTTATAGAAAGAATTATTCTTTATCAATCAAATATAAGTTAAGACGCCATAGAAAGAATTATTCTTTACTAAATGTAAGTAATGACATCATTTAGTATTGCTGTAGCATTCCGTAATATTGTAGCTCAGTTTAAGACTCATACTTTGTCGTCAAACACAGATATTGTCAAATAATCCAACCTCGTCAAAAATTTAGGCGCTACTGTGCGGTATATCCATAAGTTTATAGTCTATCTCGGATTTAGTCATCCACATTTGGCACAAACTAAAAAGAGTTTTTGATTAAGGTTACAGAAAAATTTCATTTTATGATCATAGGAAAATAATATTGCTCTTACTCGTGTTTAGAATAGATGTAGCCTTTTCAGCTTTATATCGTTAGATATGTAGCCTCGTGTCCTTTCATAAGAGCAAGTCATAAAACAGCTATACCACAAAAAAGCTAGCTTCAATGGAGTTTGGGCCACGAGGTTAGGGTTATGGATTCATGGTATGGGTATTTATTTTGTAACACTACCTCTTTTGTGAAATTAAATTTTTTGGTGGCTAGTTATTCTGGGGTATTTTTGCACTGGCTTTTTTGTAGTATATCCATGTAGCCTATGTATTCATATTGACTTTCACGAGATGTTCAATTGTGTACTACTCGTATTTCATTTCGTTTCTACTACTACTCGTATTTCTTGTGTCCAAGTGCGTTGCTTTGATACGAGGCAATGCTCGCTGAAATCACATAGAACATTCAAATCAGAGAAATTTAAGCGTCGTGACAATTTAAAGTAGGTCTACTACCGTGATTAGTGCTGGGAATTTTTTTTTATTATTTTAAGTTATGAACTACAATGCGAAGTGATAGTGACTATGCATATTTTTCATGACTTTTATTTGCGATTTCAATGTTATGAATGAATAAACACTTGGTCAAAATAAATTTTTGTCACAGTTGAATTGTTGATCCGAACAAACCAATAGTTTACAGTTGGCTCATAGTCGTTTGGCTTGCTAACTAGAGCACTTCCGCCAATTACTCAAGCAAGCAAAAAGAAAGCTATTGCCTTGCGACGTACACATGCGCAAGTTTTCAATACATCAATAAATTGAACGCATAAGCGATACATAAACTTTGCCTTTTTCCACCGACATGATGTTTGAGCGGAATAGGAAGCACGCTTTGTTCGTTTTATTAGAATAATAGGTGCGCTCAACGCTTCAGCCTGCCAGCACGCGTTTGCTTCCGACAAGATATAGCGAAGAATGCTTCCAAATAAGTTCTAACTCTTGCTGATAGAAACACAACTTTCCGAAAACAATACGCTCATGAACGATATTGCAGATTAAAAAAATAAATAGAAAACTAGACACTTTAGCTCAGAGGTGTTAAACCCCCAAATGCTGTGGGCCATATCTTACGTACTTAAATTTTACGCTGGCCGAACAATTTTTCAAACAAATAACGATCAATATTTTATTCTTTATTCACAGCACTACGACTCGAAGGAACTTGACATCGTTTGGCATTGGTAAGCAAGTTTATATCTGGCACCAATGTTTGTGCAGTCGCCATTATCAACGTTGCATTGAGATGTGAATCCGTCAGTTGCGATCAAAATCGAGATTTGTTTAAGTTCATAAAAGAGAACAGTTGCTCGCAGGCATAAGTACTGCCAAACATGGACATGATTTTTGATGCCAATTCTTTTAATTGGGGATAGGTTGATCCAACGTACTGATAAAACGTTTTGATATCAACATTTGCAAATTTATCTTTGAGGACGCTGTTGCACTTTAATTCAATTAGCTCCATTTGATACTTTGGGGCATCTTTTCGGCGTTGACAGAGAGAGGGTCACTGAAAATAGCAAAATCACTTTCCAGAGCTTGGAAGTCAGCAAATCTTTCGTCGAATGCGTTGGCTATTGCTTTGATTTTGTGGCAGTATTTTTCTGTTTCAATGCAGTCGTCTTTGTCTTGCAAGGTTTTTAGAGCAGAAAAATGAAATGTGTTTCCAGCTGCAAGCTGGTTTTCGAATAATTGCAATTTCAGCTTAAATGCACGAATAGCGTCATATAATTCACTAGCTATTTTGTTGCGACCTTGAAGCTGTTTATTTAGAAATTCCAAATGGTCGGAAATATCCATCATGAAGGCTAGATCTTTAACCCATTCGCTGTTCTTCAGCTCCTTGACATCCCTTCCCTTTCCAAGCACAAAATCCTGCATTGTGCTTCTTAATTCATAAAAGCGTTTCAAAGCTAATCCGTGACTTAGCCAACGAACCTCAGTGTGATATAGTAGACCAGGTGCGTCAGTTTCATCCAACAGCTTGCTAAATTGTCTATAATTCAGGCCTCTTGCACGTACGAAATTAACTGTTCCAACGACAACATCCATGACATAATTCATTTTTAGTACTTTGGAACAAAGTACTTCCTGGTGAATTATGCAATGAATGCAGCCAATTTGTTGATTAATTGATAAGACTTTATTTTCAACAAACTTGCCTCACCTGCTCTTCTTCCGACAATTTGAGGGGCTCTATCTGTGGCCAGGCTCACAAGCTTAGTCCAGTCAACGCCTAGCTTATCAAGCGCATCGACTAGTTTCGTGAAAATATCATTTGCTTTAGTAGTCCCCCTCATTGGTACTATTTCCATTAATTCTTCAATTATTTTTACATCACTGTCAACACCGCGAATAAAGATAGCAAGCTGGGCGGTGTCCCTCACGTCCGTGCTATTGCAACTAAATATGCTACAAAATGTGCAGCTTTTTCGCTGAGCTGTTGCTGAACATTTTCTGATAAGTCACAAATCCTGTCCATCACAGTATTTTTTGGAAGACTTATATTTGCAAAATTTTGACGTTTTTCAGCACAAATTTCTTCTGCAGCTGTGAGCATGCAAGTTTTCACAAAGCTCCCTTCCGAAAAGGTCTTTGATGACATTGCTGTGCAATTCTATAACTTGCCTTTATTACAGCATTGCCAGTTTGATGGAAATGCGTGAATACCGACAGCTGATTCTGAAGGGACTTCTGTAATTCTTTCAATTTTTCTTCACGCAACTTTCCACTGAATTTATCATATTTTGAAGCATGCTTACTGTTATAGTGCCGTCTTATGTTATACTCCTTGACCACAGCAATGTTCTGCATACATATTAAGCAAGTGGGTTTTCCTTTCAGTTCATCAAAAAAGTGTAATATCTTCCAGCTTTCCTGCAAAACACGATGCTTTTCATCTACTTTTCTTTCCTTTGATAACATCCTGCCCCTTGGACTGTAAAGTTAGAAGTAAAAATTGCTCAATTTACAATCAACTAACTTAATTTTTAGTTTCAAAAATCTAAGGGCTAAACAACCTCGTGGTTGGTGCGAGTCTGGCCTGAGCATCAAATCATTGATTTACCCTAATTGTTACCGTATATACTCATGTATAAGTCGAATTTCTGGGAGACGATTTTAAGGCAAAATTTTTGGGGTCGACCTATACATGAGTAATGTTTATGGACATGTTGCTGCCGCGTCAAATAGAATGTGAATATGAAAAGAAAACTCCGTTATTATACATGCAATATACACACTGCGTAATGAAGCCTTGACAAACGCTCATAATAATTGTGCTTTACCATATAAATGTAGAAGTTACTTCACAGAATTACCGGTATCAAGTAGAAGTAAAAATACGGTATATATTATCAGTAAACAACCTTACGACGGCACGCTCAATCATAACATGGCAGCTGCCATTGTTCCAGAATATTCTAGAATAGCGGAGTCGACTTATACATGAGTAATACCTATAATCACTAGCGTATCGAGGGGGGCCTCTGTCCCATGGGCCCCCTCAGACCATAAAAATGTAAAGCAAAACCAAGCAGTTTTAACAAAAGCAAAGCTGGTTTTTCATGAGTATTCGGGACTCGCCCTGGATTTCGATTGTTCTGTGAAAAACCACTCGTCGCTCAGACACTTGCTGCTCAAGAATCTGTTGCGAGTGTTCTTCTTCTTCGAGTCCGTTTGAGCTAGATTAAGTTGCACCAAGCCGTTGCGAGTTTTTTGGCATTGCTGTTACATTGTAACAGGTCATCCATGGTACAGGTTGTTCCAGTTTTTTCGCAAGTTAACAAATGGTTCATGGTTTGATTTTCTTTTCCACATTGGCAGGTGGTATCAGTGCCGGGGGGTAAGTAGCCCCACTTCAGTAGAAGAGATTTAGTCTTGCCTACACCTGATCTTAAACGGTTGAGACTTGCCTACACCTGATCTTAAACACAGTTTGTTGCGAGTGTTGCACGGGGCCGTAGGCTAAGCCCTCCAAACTGTTTTGTTGGTCCCTATATAATTATTTTGTTTTTGTAAACTTAACACTATTTGCAGTTTGTTGAAGTAAAAAGACTTAAAATATGATTACACAAAAAATTATTTTAGCCCCCTAAATCGATCATTATTTTGGTTTGTCTTCCTTCACAAATGACCTAGTTGCAAAGTTATTATCTCGCCGAGTCGTCGCTCGTCCTCATCAAGCCTTTTTATTCCGCAAGTTTTTGAAGCACGCAGCATGCCTACTTTGATGATCTTCACAAAGTATTTTTTCTCAGAGTGATTTTCAACATTGCTTTGATGTGTTCGTTTCTAGTTATCAAACTGACCGGTATAAATGTTTTTGTAAGGTGATTCTACCAATGCAGAGCAGAGCTGTAGTCTTACTGGTAGTGTTGCAATTGCAGGTTTGCAGTTAGTCGAATAGTTGTAGTTTTATAAATTAATTAGCGATCAAGGATAGACATTTATTTGATGGTTAATTAACAAAGTTATCATTTTCGTTTAATTGTCCGGTTTGTAATTGAAAATTTATATATTAATAACGTTCATATTTTTCTTAAACCTATGTAAGCTCATTGAATTAACACAGAATGAAAAGAACTAAAACTGACTTTTTTGGTCAACAATCTAAAAGAAAACCAACTGCTCATCCTGAAACGGATGACACCCCAACGGAAATAAATGTAGCGGCAGAGCAACAGGCAACGGCACCCACTGCTTTACAACCAACGCGTAATGACAGTGAGAGCTCAAGCTACGACGTTGGTACTATGGAGTGGTCCAAGTTGTCGGACATGAAAAAGTTGCGCTTCCTTACAGAGCCATGGTGTCCGCCAAAAGGACTCAAATGGCCGTACACAGTGCGCAAAGACCGGGGCAACATTCGTCGAAAATATCTTGGTCCCCAACATTTTACAGGAAAATTCGATGTATTTTCCTACTCTTTGTCCAAGGGTGGAATTTATTGCCGTCCATGCGCTATTTTTGCACCAGATGAAGTCCGCGTGGTGAAGCTTGGCAGAATTGTAAAGACCCCTTTGCAAAAGTATACGCATTTAACTGCGAAGAACGGGTGTTTGACCGAACATCTGTCAAAGCAATTTCACGAAGACAGCTTATCAAGGTCAAATGTATTCGTAGCCCCAGTTAAAAGCAATGCAGGAGACGTTGAGCAGCAAGCGAACGTCGGAGCTGCAAAGCAACGCAAGAAAAACAGAATGGCTTTAAAAAGGATTATTTTTTCCATCGAGTTTTTGGAGCGATCGGGCCTTCCTTTGCGCGGACACCGTGATTCCGGTACTTTGCCTACGCCTCAACCGGGCTTGCCATGAATTGCAACATTGCTCGAAAATTTCCCTGCGTGTAGTCAATGTCCGGGCTCGTCGGACTTTGACTACACGCAAAGAAATTTTCGAGCAATGTTGCAATTCATGGCAGGGTGTAACGACCAAACTATTTACGAGCACATTAACAATGTTGGAAGAAATTCCACCTATATCTCGCCAAGAATTCAAAAGATCTCTTGGATGCCATGGGTGCGAGTTTAGAAAAAAGTATCGTCGCAGAAGTAAAAGAAGCACATTTTTTTTTACTATTGGCCGATGAAACAACGGATGCCTCCACAAAAGAACAATTAACTATATGTCTAAGATACGTAAAGGATAGAAGCATATGTGAACTCTTTTTTGGTTTTCGACAAGCTTCCAATTCGACCGGTGCTGGGCTTGCAAGTAAACTTCTAGCTACGCTGACGACTGCCGGTATTCCTGTTAGTTACATGGTGAGTCAGGGTTATGACGGAGCTGCTGCCATGTCTGGCGGCAAAAATGGGGTGCAAAAGCACATTTGTGATAAGTATCCCACAGCAATGTACGTGCACTGCATTTCAATTGTTTAAATCTATGCTTAATGAAATCAGGTCAGGTAACCGGGATCAAAAAAGCAGTCACATTAATGAACAAAATTGCCATTTTCCATCACGATTCAAGCAAGAGAACAAGAAATCTCCAAGAAGTCGTCCAACAGAAATGCAAGGAGTCCCTCAGAATCAGTCTGAAACAGCACTGCGCTACACGATGGATTGAAGAGCAGGAAGCAGTGCGCGTCTTCAAACAACTTCTTCCAGCTGTATGTGCTTCATTAGATGACATTGCGTTGTGGCCTGGTGATGCCAATGGAAAAGCGTTGCTATTTTTTGCTTCTCTTAACGATGCGTTTGTTGTGGTTCTTGAAGCTCGGTGTCGGTTTTGGAAGTCACAAAACCCATATCTTTGCGATTGCAAGGAGCAACTCAGGACATTCACTACGCGTGTGAGAGCGTTCGTGACTGTATTACTACACTGCAGGGAACGCGTACTGATAAATATTTCAAGAAAATCTTCAAAAATGCTGAGCAACAGCGTGGTGCAACCGTCGAGATGCCAAGAATCAATGCTCGCCAACAAAACCGTGAAAACCATCCAGCTAATAGCGCTGAAGAGTATTACCGACGGTCGATGTACTTTCCATACTTGGACGCTTGTTTAGAGCAACTACGCGGTTCACTGCGCACCCTGCGACTGTTTATGACCTAAGCAGTTTGCTACTTGCTTACGTCATCGACGCTGATATAAGTAACTTGAGAGCCGCAGCTGAGGCAAACGAATGCTTTCTCCCGGAAGACGCGGAGTGCTTCGAAGCCGAGCTGATGTGATGGAAAGCTTACTGGGCTCGACAGCCGTCAGATGGCCGTCCATGGAATGTCCTTTAACGCTCTTAAAGCTGCGAGACGATTTGGGACATATTCGATCACAGAAACATTGCTGCAAATTTTCGCAACTTTGCCAGTTACAAGGGCAACGGGCGAACGGTCATTTAGCGCCCTAAAGCTGATCAAAACGTATTTACGTACGAGCAATCAAGAAAATCGGCTGAATGTATTGGCTATTTTGTATGTAAACAACTACATTAAACTTGATTATAGTCAAGTGATTGACCAATTTGGGAAAGGAAACCGTCGCCTCAATTTAAAATAAACTGACTTTGTTTTATACTTGATTTTCATTTTACGATTTCATTCTTTTAATAAATCTTATAAATTTTGAAGTCACACGATTGTGACGAAACTTTGACCCCCCCCCCCTCGCAAACTTTCTGCGTACGCCATTGCCTATGATAATGCAATTTTTTTCTTAAAATACCGATCAGCTTATACATGAGATTGACGTATACATGAGTATATACGGTAAGTCATAATATAGCATTGTGGCATTAACAAACTTAACTTATTCACGCCTAATATAGAAATAAAATTTAAATGACGCGGGCCAAATAATAGAGAATGGCGGGCCGAATTTGGCCCGCGGGCCGCCAGTTTGACATCCCTGCTTTAGCCTGAGAAGCATAAGTCTGGGTTTAAACCAACTTGATTGAATCAAGAATAGATGTACAGTAGAGTGTAGTAAAATCATTGTCCATATGTCTTCTGCGTTTTTTGCGCAGAAGTTTTTTAGCATGATCAATTTTTTATATTTAAGCAAAAGCTGTTTTTAAGGAACTCATTGAGTAATCGAAGTTATGTTTTATAGATTGAAAATTGTAGAACCGTTTGTCTATAGTTATGTAACAATTTCGAGTTGCATAATAGTTCTTCATCGTAGCAACGTAGTTCTTTGGTAATCGCTTATGCGGAAACACTGCTGGACAAAAACATTTTGCGCGGTAGTGTTCGGGCTTTAACTAGATATGGAAGCGAGTGTTTGTTTGGTTCGTCAAATGTTTAAGAGAATGAAGTGTTGAAAAGCTGATGGTAAAGATTTAATTGCTTTCTTAAAGCTGCTGTTCGCTGAAAAGCGTTTGTCTAATGTGCTGGGCTCGAGCAACTGCGCATGGTTATTGCCTATTCCCAATAGAGTCACTGTAAGCATCGCAGCATTTAGTTACCAATACAATAGAAATGGTATCTTTTGCTATGACAAGTGTTATGATGAGTTTTGTAGTATGTGAGTAGAACCACTGTTTAAAGCAAAGTTAAGCTGTATGTGTTTTCGTTTCCATTTTTCACTTTAAGCAGTTTTGATGTATAGCTGTTGCTATGATTTTGACTTACCGCCGTGAGCTGTATCACAATCGCTGTAAGCTAAAGCTATGCTGTGATTAGCTATGGAAACGCATTAAATGAAACAAGAAAATTTAGAAATGGCAAGCCAAAACATCTAGGGTTTATTGATGCTGTGGTGTAGCGGTTATTGCTTGGTGTGGGCACTGGAACGATTGCTTCGCAGTCGGTAGACTGGGATTGGATTCACTTTGTCAAGTCAGCTTCCTGGTTGGCGCTCAGCACCAAGGAGTTAGTGTGGAGGGAAAGCCGGCAAGTTCGCTTGTTGTGTCCATGGCTGGGACGCTTTAGCCGGGTTTACACGAAAATTGCTAAGTTGAGTTGAGTTAAAGCGGCGCGAATGGAACGTCGCTGTTTACGCGCGTTTTGTGACAAAGCGACGTCGAGCGTCAGTTAGCCCTAGCTCAGGGGTGGGCAAACTTTTTAGTCGGAGGGCCGCATTGACCACTTAAGAGTGGTCGAGGGCCAGTGCTTGTAATCTCGTACAGCTGCATGCACTGAAAGAGATAACGTTAGCTTAAAATTCTGCGATATGCCCTAACAATATCGTATTACAGGGCGCAAAAGCGATGGTGTCTCTAAAAAAAAAGGGTCATTGCCTGTTCCTTAGACGGAAAATGCGTCGGCGGGAGTTAACAAAGCTTTTGGCTCGTAAATACGGCAAGTGTTCCTTCCCTTGTCATTTTAATTTATACATGACGAAGTTTCAACAAGTGCTCGCGGGCCGCACAAAATGCTCTGGAGGGCCGTAGTTTGCCCACCCCTGGCTAGCTTATTGTGTGAGGGACTAAGTAAAAGAATCAGCAAACAGTGGAGTGTAATCAAGAAATTTAAGAAGAAGAAGAAATTGGAAAGTGGGGCAATATCGCTGGTTTTTATAGTTATACCGACAATAAACCTGATAAAACCTAAATTGAATATAATACACAAAATTGTTGGCAGAGTGAGGTGATAGTATTGAAAAATTGTGAGCTAAGTGTTCAGATCAAATCTTCAATACACTACGGTTGAACAAAACCAGTTTGAAAATTAGTGTAATGTTTGGGTTCAAACTGGCTTGCACCAACTGCAGCAGCATGTATGGAAGCGACCACTCATTGCCAATTGCAAGGTCCAATTTTGCTAATCTCGAAACTCTGCTCCTCGTGCATTCAATGAACTGATTAAGTTTTATTCATTTTATTTAAAAATGTAAAATTGAATTATTTGCAGAATACCGACGCGATGGCGTAGTGGTTTGAGCGTCCGCTTTGCAGTCGGTAGACCTGGGGTTCAATCCCCTTGTCAAGTCATACCGAAAGACTTTAAAAAATGGTATCTATAGCTTCCCTGCTTGGCCCTCGGCATTTATGGGAGGTTGTGGAGAACAAGCCGGCAAGTTCGCTTGTTGTGTCCTTGGGCAAGGCACTTAACGGGACGCCCCACCTTTATGTGGAAGACAGGCGACCCGGAAATGGCAACTTCCAAGCGAGTGCGGACTTACCGTCCAAAACATAGCGATACATCGCTTTCTCGTGAATGGAGGATAATTATGGCAAATAAAAAAAAATACGTGTAGTTGTTTAAATAATCGTTGCATAGGATAATGTGTCATGAAACGGTTTTCAACTGCGCAACTAGTTCTTGTCAAGACATTTTACGAGAATGGTTAATGTGCGACGCAAACAGTGCGAAAACTCCGAACCATTTTGGAAAAAATGAAGCCTCGTGCGAGCTACAGTACGCAGACTAATGACAAAGTTTGAACAACTGATTCGGTTCCAGCGGTGAAATCGCCTGGACGGAAACTTTCTTGTCGAATTGAAGAGCAGCTTGTTCTTGTGCTAGACTGTGTCTCTTTGAGTCCACGAAAATCAATTCGCCGACGTTCGCAGCAGTTGAATATCCGAACCACTTCATTGCGTCGAATTTTGCGTAAAGATTTCCATATGCACGCGTAAAAACTCGTTGCGCAGTTAAAAACCGCTCCATGAGACAATATCCTGAGCAACGATCACTATACAAGTAACGGTATTCTATGAATAAATCAGGAGGCTAGCGATGCACTTAGCAAACTGCAGACAGTGACACTGTTTCAATTTTACATAAAGTATTCTGCAAAATAAAACAAAAGCAATTAATCGGTGTGAAGATACATTGCGAAACTGATAAAAGCGTGCCCTTAAACTTTAACTTACAAAACGTTTGCCCAATTGAAATGCGGTGCACTTCATGGATCACCCTATAATTATGAACCAATTTACAATATTAATAATATAAAAACCATTTCCGAACGAACAGCTTGTAGTGTTATCCATTGTAATTGCCGACACCAAATGTTTCCAGCTGGACTACCTTTGAACACCTTAGCCTGGGCGCTCACTGAACTTCTGATGCTTTCGACGCTCAATTTTTTCGGTACGAGAGTGTTGGCGAGTGAAAAGAGTTGAATTATGCCGCGCGATTTTGGTGTCTTGAGCAACGATGACGAGATCGGTTCAGTGAGCGATAACGAACTACGGTAAAACATTAAAAATGACGCTCCCCCCAACTCAAAATTTGTGTTCATGTTTACCCGCCTTTAATAAAATTTCTTGGTCTTGTGGCAGACTGGTGGTGCCTCATCGCTGCTTGGACAACCGCAACCGAAGCAGGTGGTAAACGACTAAAATCTCCACCTGTTTCCGGTGCTGGTACGTCTTTCTCTATAGTAAGACTGATTGATATCTCACGATGCCCGACACTGAGACTGCAAAACCAGTTCACCATCATTTAATATGTTATAAGAAATTATTGGTAAACAGACACAGCAACCCATCTCAGGATTCTGGTAAGCAAAGGATTTGCTCCACCCAGTGTTAGCCTTACAGATGTCTTTCGTGATGGCAAAACTTGTAGATTAGAAAATAAATTCATCTTAAAAAAGCAAAAGGAAAGTTAAATTGCAATTTTTCTTTTGCCCTAAATTTGGTACTTAAAAAAGCAAGAACAACAATTATAAAACGGTAGTAGGATACCATCGTATTTCAAAGAACGTAGTTTAACAGGCTACTGTAAGTTACGGCGTATCGGATAAGTGGGAGCTATTCTAGTTTTGACCGGCATTTTTTCTGCGGAAACTTGAAACCTTACACAAAAGTCAGTTGACCAAAACACCAACTCTGTTAGCAGGGATTAAGGTTCTAGGTGATGGCAAGTACAAGATTAGCGATACCACCCTAACTACTTCCAGTTACGTGACAAGGCAGATGACTTTCCGTCGTAATTACTGTTGTTTACGTATGTATAGGCCTAAACCCTTAAAGTTGCCCTAGAAATAATGGCGGTCGAGACTAGAGGGTACAGGCTAAGTATGCATGAATAAGGGTATTGTAATTTGCAACCTGGCCTAAATAAGCCTATTTGCATTTACCCTTCAATTCAGTCAAGCTTCAACTTTTCTCAAACCAAAATTGCTTCTCCACCGCTGATTAGACCGTACTCTGGAACAGAATTTAGGGTATGGAGCAAGGCAGTTTCTTCCACAGATGAACAGCTAAAATACGGTTTTCACTTTTCCAGACAACATTTACTGAAAAGATTATCTGTAAATCACCCGTTTTGAAGGTAAATTCTAAAAAGATAATCAGAAACTATGCATTAATATGATTGCCATAATTTTAATTAAGTAAACTTGACTGCGTTCGTCCGCTCCTAGCAACGTATGTGGCCTCAGTTATTGCAAATATTAGCCCACTATTATTTTTTCAGTTGGTTGTTGTAGATAGTATTTTTTTCATTCGCATTTACAAGATGGCTGATCAAAACTCTAGCGATAACTTCGTCAATGGAAGAAAAAGACTTCTTGTCACTGTTGTGCTGTCACAGGTGGGCTGATTTTCTGCTGCAGATCTAAATATCAGGAAAGGGTCAGTGTATCCAGTAATGCTTTTACCTGTAACTATGGTGTAATTATAGTTAACTAGCTTTGGTAGAAGGTGAGCCGCTCCGGCGCACGGAAAATTGCTAGGTCTTTCTTCTCATAAAAAGACAACTTAATAGTCCTCCTGAGTAATCGTAGTTGCTGCCCCAAACTTCGGCCCGTGAGTGTTAATGAAGGGTTTTACTGATCATCAGCGCCGTGATCTACAACTCTGACATTGCATATGATTTAAAACTAGTGAGTATATTAAGAGAAGAGAGGAAAGTAAAACTGAACTTTCCCTACGTATTCTTAAACCCTGCTCTTCATTAATTTAATCTCTTCTTCCATCCCGCTTTGGTTGTTGAAATTATTCGAAATAAGATCGTTGTATTAACTTTGCGAAATATATCAGCCTTTGAAATTTTGCTCCTGCCTATTGAACTAGAAATCTTTGCCTTGGTATCTTTTGCTTCGTTGTTTAGTTTGCTAGGTTGACTGGTTTTGTTTCGGTAGGATATCGTTTGCTGGTGAAGGTCAAATTGCTAATTCAATGCTCAGAAAAATGAATCGCTATGTTCTGCTCTACGACGCTATTGGGGTTGAACTCCTGTTTAAGAAAAACGTTTCTCAGCAAAAAAACCACAGCCAGTATTCTGCTACACATATTTTAATTAGGACGTGTCGATAAACGCTGCTAGCATTGTCAGCCAAAATAGTGCAAAAAACATTTCTATTTGAGAAATCGTGTGATAAGTTTTTAGAAACACTCACTAAATTTTACGAAAATATCTCTATATTGGTGTCAGGACTTTATTCCTGAAACCTTTCAAAAAAAATACTCCAAATTTTTGTGAAGGCATTTTCAGAGATCACAATGTTTCTGGAGTCTGCCTTATTATTTAAAAATTTTGGGTGTGCGACGAGTTGTGCCAATTGCAAAGACATTTTACAGCCATTCTTTTGAGCTCGAATAGTTGCGGTTAACGGAAGCTTACTTTTGTATTCGAAAACCCTAAGTTCGTGTTTCAATGGGAAGGGGCCACCGATAATGTACTCGTCGGAGAAAGATGGGGGTTGACGTTTCCACTACGCCACAGGATATACATAAGCTTTGTGCTAGCTGTGCCATACAGTCAAACAATTTCTGAACACAACTTGTTACATGTGTAACAAGAAAAGTTTTGCGGCAGTTGCAAGAAAAGATATTTTCAATAATTACCTTAAAGTACTATACGCCATAACCTCACCCAGCATTGCTTTCTGCGTGCTGGGTATTCCAAGATCTAGAACTGAAATCGGTTTTTAATTTTCTTGACGTAATAAAACATCAGCTAAAAAGTTGCTTAATGTATGGTAGGTGATTGGAATAATCACACTAATCTTAATGGGCGTATGGCTCGGCTCCTACTTTGGAGGCTTTGCATGGGATGGATCCGCTCAGGAGTTCAACGCACATCCTCTTTGTATGACTCTGTCCATGATCTATTTGCTTGGAACATGTGAGTTATTCGGTTGAGTTTAATATTTCAAGAGTAAAGTAGTTTATTCATATAGGTTGAAGCAACTTTTTTAGTTTTAACAAAAGACAGCACTCACTCTGTCACTGGTGCACATATAAAAAGTATTTTCATACACACTTGTGGGAGTTGAATCGCCTAACTGTTTATTTAATTTGTTTAAATTCCATCTTAAGAGTTTTGTTCAGGGCAAAAACGTGCTGTAGCTTACGCTGCAAGCAGTTACCATATCATTCCACGTGCCTAGTGCTAAAAATCGATCACAATTTACTGCATCAATAGAACGTATCATTGAATCTTTCCAAAGATCTTATAAAACTTAGAACCTGTTGAGAACAAAGACGGAAGTTACAAAATCTTATCATTGGATGTCTTCTTTTCACATCACTTTAACGTGCTTTATATATTTGGTATAAGATTTCTTTTTCAGCTGCAATCCTGTATAGAACATTCCCGAATACCGAGAAGTTGAAAGTGAAAGTCTGTCACGCGCTTCTACATGGCGTCGCACTAATTGGAATTATTGTTGGTATGTGTGACGTCACAATTGTTTAAAATATTACAGACTACATAACTATGTTTATTTTGTTGAAAAACATTTTTCTGGAACTTGAAAAGCCAGCGGCATAATGGGGTGAAAGTGGTTTGTGCTTCAATCTTCAGTCGTGATTTCAATTTTGGCTTCGTTTTTTTCTTCCTACGTCAATAAAACAAGATTCTTCAGTTGCTAACTGCTTAGAGTTTCTACCGACTAATCAAGCAAATTTTTGATTGGTTTTCCGTGGTTAAAAAGATCCACAAGATTAAATATTCAACTCTGCAAAATCCGCGCAATGACGTAATGATTAGAATGTTTGCTTTGAAGTGGTAGACCGAGTTCAATTACTTTATTTAGTCATACCAAAGTTGCTCTTCACAGATCTCCTACTTGGCGCTACGCAATGGATGTAGGTAAGAATGAGGTGTGAAACCAAGCAAACTAAACGAATTATGCCGTTAGAAGACGTTAAAAGCTCCATAATATTCCAGTCACTTCAAAATGTTTTAGGAACATGATTTGTTTAAAACACTGTTTTTTCATAATCACTGCTGGTTTATCCTTAGAACAATTTATTACCTGCCACATTACCAGAAGTGTACTAGTAGCCCAAGGGTTCCCAACTTGTATGAACTCTTGACACACTAATCCTGTATAAAATAAAATAACGTACTGCATACGTTGATCTAAAAAATGGCTCTCAACATAGGCATAACACTTTTTTTATAGGGGGAGGACGTAGAAAGCATGTTTGTTTCTAAAGAATCGTGAAGACCTTTTTTCAGAGATGAATATTTTTTAGCCGTCCTCAACTCTAAAACCAAATTAAGTTTTTGGAGATGAAGTTTTTCGGAGTGGTATTTTTGAGTTTTTTGTTCCCAAACTAAGCAAGACCTTTTTTTCTCAAGTTTTGCGACGCCCTTTTGTTCTGAAACAAGGCATTAGTGCGTTTCGATATTGAGGAATCTCTGTGGTAACCCATCAAAAAAGTATGGTTTGCAGCTCTTCAAATGACTATTGACCACATCTAGAGACAACTCATTTTTTCAGGTTTGGTAGCAGTGTTTGACTTTCACAGAACGAAAAACATCACTGACCTCTACTCACTCCACAGCTGGAGCGGTATCATCACAGTTGGATTGTTCTTTATGCAGGTACAATTCTGCGCGTCTCAGGATGCAAGGCATAGTTTTGAAATAGGTTTTTAGGAGGAGAATATGATAAAAAGTTATTAAATTTTAATATCTTGAAAGGTTCTTTTCTTCCTTTAGCTTATTGTTGAGGGTTGCGACTTTTGCCCTATCCTGAAGAATTTTTCCGAACTACATCAAAAATGGCTCTCATCAAGAGGACAGTTCGCGTTCATCTTGTATTTAGTTTATCCTCAAAAATCTAATGATGCAGCTTGTTGTAAAGCATGCTGACCGCTGCTACAACTTCAGCCTGTGGAGTGAAATGCTTTGTTATAAGAAATGATTACAATTTAATATAGCTTTGAAAAAAGCTGTTTGAGTCATAAGCTTTTCATGACGCTCTTTTCAGCGACAACATCGCGTCAAAAGGGAAGATCTACAGTGAATAAGTGTTTTGTATGATTAATTTGGACGTTAGGCAATCAAGACAAGCCAATGATAGCGCTGGTATTGTAAAGCGAGCCAAAGAAAGATTTCGCAATAGCGAAAGTTAGAGAAAGCGCAGCAGAAGGCCAAATGCCGCGATTATCGAAAGAGTTTGAGAGCGTAAACAAACTCTTTCCGTCTGCATAAAGCCGGGCGCTGAGTCTTGATATAAGCAGTCTCTAAGAGATTAAGATGGCACTTTTCTGGGCCGAATCACCGGGTAGAATACTGAGTGATTTTCTTGGCCATCTGAGTGTTGATGACGATTTTAAGATAGCCATTGTTCAGTAATATTTTCTTGATCCGTTCTATTTCTCCATTGAGTCTACGCTTGGTGCAAATCATTATGTCGATGTCAAGATTTTGCATGGTCTTAGCGAACGTAAACGGATCTGAAACGCAATGTGACGAAAACCGCTCCATCAAAGGTTGTAATAGGCCAGCCAACCACTTGCCAAATTCATGATGGGACAAACCTGTCATAGACAGTATAGGGCGAAGTGGAGTGCCTTTGTGTGTTTTTGGCAAATCATACATTCGAGGTCTTTGCGATCCAGTTGGTCATATTGCGTCATATATCAACTTCGGCATAAGATCGGCTCTGACTAAGTCAAGCAACAGCTTCTGAAGGCGCGATTCAATGCTGGCTCTGTTTAGACTTACCATAATTTTGCAATGAAAAACCGGGACGCTTCAGAACAACAGGCCATTTCAATTTGTTTTTGAACAAAACCGGGACGCTGAGATGTAGGTCCAGACTTGTTTGTTGAGGCAGAAGTTAAGTTATTGCAAAATTGTGAAAAAAACGGGTGATCTCCAAGAAAAAAAAAAAAAAAAAAAAAAAAAGGTCATCACTTGCTTGACTACAGAATTTATCCAGTTTTTGGCTTGAAAAGGACGCAAATCGTGCAGCCGACCACCTCATTACCTTTTTTTTTTTTTTTGGAGTTCACCCGTATTTTTCACTATTTTTCAATAGCTGAACTTCTGCCTCAACAAACTAGCATTGCTACCTGACTCCATGAAAAACCGGGACTTTCGCTCAGCTGACCGGGACAAGACCCTAAATTCCGGGACTGTCCCGGCCAAACCGGGACGTATGGTAGGTCTAGCTCTGTTATCACTGCTGGAGACCGGACCAAGTCTTTTGAATTTCGATCGATCATCAAGAATCTCGTTCATTTTATCGACTTAGTCGCTTTTGTTTAAAAGGACAACGCCGGAGCCTTTGTCGGGTTTAGTGGTAATGATTCATAACATGTTGATTGCACGAAAGCACTCTTTGTGCATTGTGAAGGCACGTGAATCAATCGTGCTGTTACAACACAAATCTGCAAGGTCGGCGAATCGAATTTTTAAAGCAGTGCGTTTTTCAACAGAATTGGCACTGTGAAGTAAAAGCTGTGACCACAATGACTCAAAATCGGCGAAGATTTCTTCTTGCACAAACACCTGGTTGGCAACCCAAAGTTGAGACCATGCGACAGCTCGAAACCTTCAGTGTCAGATAAGTCATAATCTGCGAGATTCAGAATATGCCTTGTAGTATCACCGAGAGCTGCCGCAACGGTCACGTCTGAGCAAAAAACAGTGGCTCATTTTTTATCTTAGATTTTGATTCCGTTCTTCCATCAAGTAATGCCAGATATCTGCAGAATCTGATTTTGTCGAAGAATGTTAGAAATTCGCGGGCCGCCCGCCAATGTGATTGGTAAACTGTTCGTAGTTTTCTTGATTGCTCTGTTAGCTTTTCAACATCATCTTTAAAAAAGCGCGTTCCGTCTCTGGGATGTGCCTTGTGATCGTTCAATACGAGCCACGATGTACTTAGGGTCAACTCTTTTAGATATGCCAGCCGTGAAAAAGGCTGAAGAGAACTTAAGATTTCTGATTTTTCCTCTAGTTCTCACCACATTGTTTGAAACAGCTATTTGCTGTTTAGTGTACCGAAGGCCAAAGTACGCAAAAATCTTGTGGGTAGTACGGAATTGTAATATAGCTTTGAAAAAAGCTGTTTGAGCCATAAGCTTTTCGTGACGCTCTCATCAGTGGCAATATCGCCTCAAAGGGGAAGATCTAGAGTGAGTAAGAGGTTTATGTGGCTAATTTGGACGTTAGGCAATCAAGACCAGTCAATGATAGCGCTGGTATTGTAAAGCATGCCAAAGAAAGATTTTGCAATTCGCTATAGACGGAGTAGCTATGAGATCACCAATTGGTCCAGCTTTGGCTAACATCTTGTTTGGATATTATGAAGAAAAGTTATCTTCTCAAACGCAGAAGCCTCGAATATACTTCAGATGTGTTGACGACACGTTTGCCATCTTCGATCACAAAGCTGAAGCAGAACCGACGCGGTGGCGTAGTGGTTAGAGCGTCCGCCTCGTAGTCGGTAGACCTGGGCTTCATTCCCAAATCGAGTCAATCAAAAGACTTCAAAAATGGTATTCACAGTTTCCCTGCTTGGCGCTCAGCATAAAAAAGGGATAGTGTGGAAAACAAGGCGGCAAGCTTGCTTGTTGTGTCCTTGGGCAAGGCACTTAACGGGACGCTTCCATCTTTATGTGGCAGACAGGTGGCCTAGCCATACTTCACCGGATTATAATTGTGAAGTTGCTAATCCAGCATGTCGTAAAAGGCGACTCTTGGGTACCCGCCAGTGGCAGTCCGCCTTGTTGGTGGTGGGGCTACCAGTCACTCATGACTGGTTCAAAATGGGCAGCTATCCTTACCCTAGCGTAATTTCAAGTAAGTTGACGGCATAAACCTAAATTGCCGTTCGTGCCGTACCTCCATCCGAGGAAGAGGAGGAGTAATCACAACAACAACAATAACAAGCTGAAGCAGATGAATTCCTGACCAAACCCAACTGCCTTCATATATCCCTCAAATTCACCTTTGAAAAAGATAAAGGAAAATGTCTACCGTTTCTTGATGTTTACGTCGAAAGAACAGATATTGGCTTTGAAATCAGTGTATACCGGAAACCCACTTTCACTGGCCAGTATTTACGTTGGGAGTCATTTTGTCCTCTCAAACGTAAAATAAGTCTAATATCTACATTAGTGCAATGAGCCCTAATAATTTGCACCAAGCGTAGACTCAATGGAGAAATAGAACGGATCAAGAAAATATTTACTGGACAATGGCTATCCTAAAACCGTCATCAACACTCAGATCACCAAGAAAATCACTCAGTTTTCTACCCTTAAGCGATTCGGCCAAGAAAAGTGCCCGGTGTACTTGAGGGTCGCTTGGATTGGTAAGCCCAGCACAAACTTGGAAAAAGAAGTCAAAACCGCCGTGGAAAAATGCTATGGTTCCGTCAGCACCGCTTGGTCTTTACGTCAAAGCGCATGCTGTCTGAGGCCCGCAAGGATGTTCTACCTACCACTCAGAAATGTTCAGTCGTATATGAATATAAGTGCCACTGTGATAGTCCGTACGTAGGGTGAACATCTCAACGGCTACAGAATCGCATCAAACAACATGTTCCGCAATGGTTAAGACAACAATTGACTCGTCCACGCCGATCGCAACCACACAGATTGTGCAAACGAAACGACACCAAAGTGATTGTGACTGTGCCATTTGTCAAGATCTTTTAGAAAATGATCAATGTGCATTGAACTATGATAAGCGGTTTTCAATCCTCGTCACAGCACGCAGCTCTTTCCTCCTTAATCTCTTAGAGGCTGCTTATATCAAGACCCAGCACCCGACTTTATGCAGACGGAAAGAGTTTGTTTACGCTCTCAAACTCTTTCGATAATCGCGGCATTTGGCCTTCTGCTGCGCTTTCTCTAACTTTCGCTATTGCGAAATCTTTCTTTGGCGCACTTTACATTACTAGTGCTATCATTGGCTTGTCTTGATTGCCTAACGTCCAAATTAATCGCACAAAACACTTATTCACTGTAGATCTTCCCTTTTGACGCGATACCGCCACTGATGAGAGCGTCATGAAAGGTTTATGACTCAAACAGCTTTTTCAAAGCTATATTAAAATTCTGTACCACAACAAGATTTTTGATTATATTTTACGACATGAAAGAATAAATAATTTCATCTACTTCTGTATTTTATAGCTCTTATTCTCATTAAAAACAAGGCAAGGGGAGTTATAAAATGGGATTTAAACCAATATCTACACCAACCAGTGGAAGATTATTATTCAATGTGTGCGGCCCGTGGGACAAATGCGCCCTGTGAGGTAAAATTTTGCGACTCACGGAAGAAGGTGACTTGTGGTCCTCGCTTGCAGGTTCTATTTGTAGGTCCGCTTCTTAGAAATTCTGGCCAGTGGAGATGGGCGTCAGGAGTTGATTTATAATGTTTCACTCCTACTTAAAAAGCCCCTGATTTTTATCGGTAAATTTTCCAAAAATATTTTGTCATATGTTATTTCAGCATGCAAACTCTTGCCTCGTTTTAACATTTTGTAAACAAATTTAATTTTTCTACAAACTACGGGTGTTTAATGCGTTTTATTTCGGGGTACCTCTTCCGTATGGGGGAGCAAGCACTCAAATTGGGGTTGTATGCTTTGAGTTGACTTGACATGGTGTTTTGAGACTGATATCTATAAAATTATGTCATGTTCTATCATGCCAGAAAAGGAAAATAATACATAATACATCTTTGCATATGACATAGCAATCATGTAGACTAATGCAAAAAAGAGCACCTGAAAATCTTAAAGTAATTCACTTTTCCCTAGCTCTTAGGTCTTGAGGCTCCTGCAGATGCAATACACAGCCTTACTCCAATATTCATTTTAACAACTCTAACTGACCTGTGGAATCTTCCACTACTGTATAATTGCCCCGTCTGCAAAAAAGTTGCACAACCCCGACTTGTTCTACATGTCAAGAGCACAACCCTTTTTTGAAGATATCGCTGCAGCCGCTTCTATCGCTCTATTTATCTATCTATCGCTTCAGCATGATGCTTGGTATTGCTGCAGGCTGTTAAAGTATGGCTGAGTAGTGAGCGTCTCGTTGTTGAAGCACTGTATGCAAGTGTTGAACGTTCGCTCCGTCAAATTATCCGCGTTATTCGCAGTAATTTTTTTTCGAAATTAACGGAAGTGGTAGCGGTGAGACTTTATTTTGCCGAATTCTGAACGTTAGCGCAAAGCGATAATTTGTCAAAAAATATTGTATTGACTTTCTTTTTCATTTTAGATTTGTTGTGTTATTATCACGGTTTTGTGATTCTCGTCACGTTTGCGGGCTAACTGCCTGTTACGTAACAATTGTTGCACGCCAGCAAAACAAAGCAGGCTCACAAGTAAACACTTTGAAATGTTTATGTTTTTTTGCAAGGAAATAGCTTGTAATGACTCAATCAAAATAAAGCTGAAAGCCGTTGTAACCTAGGAGTAAATTCGCATTATTTTGCGTTCACGTTAGTGGTGCCGCTTCTTTTGTGTAGCTGGCATCACCGATGACAGTATCAACTTTTTAAGCAGCTCGCGCTACTTCTGACGGCGTCAATTTATTGACGCAAGCAGCGTCTTATAACCAGAGTTTCTTCGTGTTATTCCTACATTTTGTGCTTGGCTTGCCTTATGCTGCTTTCGCACATAGCGGTTTTCGTTGCCAGGAATAAAGCTTCTTATCGATATTTAGAGCAGAATTTGAGGCGAGATTTCGCTGCTTGATACTGGGTAGGAAGAGAGACTGTCTTCGCACTCAGCATGACTGTGTGCGAAGGCAGCCTAAGAAATCAACGCAAAATTGGATTTTATTGAGTTAACCCCTCCTTTCAAAAAAAGATCGGCCTTCAACTTAAAAAAAGGCCCAAAGCATCGTTAGTTTAAGATTGTTGAGTTGATCTTTAAAAAAGTTATTTTGTCTTGAGAAAGCGCCAAAGTATAGGGAAGTTAGTTGCCGTTACACAAGAGGGTAGTTATTTTCTGGACTGAGCAATCAGTAACCCTGGCTGTTAGCCAACGATCGTTGTTCGACTGGTTGTTGTCGACCGGGGCTTGAATCCCACCATCGACATTGCTTACTTGTATGGGCATTGCGAACTTTAGCCGTAAAGTAATATCTTCAGTACAGTTGCAATCACCCTTAACTTCATACTCCAAATCTGCACCAACAAGCTCTTGTCTGGACATTTTCTCCAAACGCAGTGATTAGTTTTTCTACTTTTCAGTATCTCGTGGGATTTATCTGCTTTTTGTTTCCTAAACTCCGTGAGAATCTGCGATCTGCAATTGTTCCTTTTCATCGTTTTTTTGGATCAATTCTCTTGGTCTTTGCCGGAATCACTGCCACTTCTGGAATTGTTGAAAAACTCATTTTTAGGTATAGTGACTTTTTAATACCTCTAAATCAGTGTTTCTTAACCTTTTTCTTCCTCAGCTCCCCTTTTGGTCAAGCCTAAGCAGTCCAGCACCCCCTACCATTGACTAACACCTGGTTACTTATAAGGATAAAGTAAAGACAAGTGCAGTACATCTTGATTATTTGTTTGGTTTATTCTTCAAAACAACTTTGCAACGTTTATCATATTTCTACTCATATCAGTAAAAATACATTTGTCCAAACGTATCCCTTTTACCTTTGACCGCCTCATATGTCACCTTTCCCAGCACCCCCTGAAATTAATTTCAGCACCCCAGGTTAAGAAACATTGCTCTAAATGTTGCCCTTGGTCTACAATCTACATTTTCAAAAGACTTATTCCCATTGGGATTGTCATCTTTGTAGAAACTAGTAGACCTATTATCTGTTTTACTCAAGTATATAGCCAAATTCCCATTGGGATTGTCATCTTCTAGAACCAATAGACCTATTATCTGTTTTGCTCAAGTATATAGCCAAAAGACTTATTCCCATTGGAATTGTCATCTTTATAGAATTAATAACCTATTATTTGTTTTGCTCAAGTATATAAGCTCATGTCCTATTTGCTAGTGTTAGGTTAGATGACTGGCAGACTGCTCGATGCAGGCCCCACCTGTCTGCTACATAAAGATAAAGTATACCGCAAAGTGCTTTACCCAAGGACTCAAGAATTTAATCAAACTTTCTGCGTTTTTTTCACCCGATCTTTATCGGTCTAAGCGCCAAGCGGGAAAACCGTAAATAGTGTTTTTTTAATGCCTTCTTTCATATGACTTGACAAAGAAATTGAATTAAGTTTGAACAAATCCATAAAGGCCTGAACTTTTTGAGATGCTTTCCAGTTGCAACTCGTAATTCGATTTTCTAAGTTTGTCTGCGATACCTAGGGTTATAGTGATAAAACATAAAATGTGGTAACACAACTGGCCATAAATTTTTTATTGGGTTTTGGGTATCATCCTTCAATCCACTGCACTGTTATTCTACAGATGTCTTGGCGTTGGCATTCTGTGTGCATTTCACCTGCTTCCATTAGGGCTATTAAAATGGTACCACATTATGTTATTTTAGAAGTTTCAGAAGAAGAAACGAAGACTTAAAATGTTTATTTTTAGTTAACTATACATAGATATTATTTTATCTGTTAACCACGTACGGCTTTGTGTCTACTGCCTTATGGATATTTTGTGGCTTGATTACAAAACATTTTTGCAAAAACTGATCAAAATAAAGTTAAAACCGCCTTTCCAGGCCAAAAAAGTTCGGAAACTGGACGTTCCCACCCCACTACACCCCAGGCGATATCAAAGATCACTGCATAAAAACCTTTATTTTTTAGTCAAGGAAAAGAATATCAACAGCTGCCAGCGGTTGCTTTGATTGGAAATTTCTGTGGACTTTTGATTGTCGCTTTTGTTGCTGTTGTACTCTACATTCTTCACAAAATCGAGTGGACGCGGCCGGTTTCCGAAGAGAACGACAGACTGGTGGAATCGCAAATTTAAAAAGGATCACTGTTAGGTCTAGCCATTTACACGTCTAATTTAGAACTTGGCTTCAGGCTTGGAATTTTGCGGAGGCGTCAAATTGCAGACGTACCTTATATATGGGCATCGAATCCACGGGAAAAAGAACTTATTCTTTTCATCAAGCACAAAAAGAAATGTTGAGCTTCGAAAACTGTGAAATGACCTAAGTGTTTTGATTTAGTGGCCAAGCGTCATTGTGGTTGGCGCAAGTTATATTTTGAACCTGAAGCGTGAGAAAAGCAAAGGTATCAGCATTGCTGCATACAACGTGTCGCTCTGAACGCTGCACTTGCATGTCTTCTACTGAAAGTTAGCAATCCTTTTATCGCGCCATTCGTCAATGAAGATTCAGCTCCGCTAACATTCAAGCCTGAAGTGTCGTACAAAGTGGACATGTATGGGGCTAGGCTTAGCTTTATTGGTGTAAAACACATCTTGGTGTGGATATTTTCGTTAAATTTTAAAACTGTCTATATTGTTTTGCATAAAATGCTCCATACTCTTCTACATTGCTGTTGCTGATACTTTTTTAAAATCAGTTATCGCTCTTCATTTGCTAAAAACTGAAAAAGTGTTTTTGTCCAGAATATAGTGTTGGTGTCTAAATTAGCGAAAGGTGGAGGTAGCGTCGAATTTTCAGTTATGCTGACCTCTTTTTAAAAAATCAACAAGGCGTAGGTGCTTTTACGCCCCATTTTTTAAGTTGATAGCCTGTTTTTAAATCAACTCGTGCAAAGAACTTTTTCGTTTATTTTGTAAAGTTTACGACGGTGTGTAATTTGGATGGGGCTATAATCTTACCCTTTGGAAATACATTCCTGTTTTCTATTAAAAAAAAGCAGAGTTTGGAGCCAAAGTCTCTATTTTTTCCTCAAAAGCCTTTTAGCCTGGGTAAAGAACGTAGACTCAATCACGGGAGCGAAAGCTCTGCTCTCCCAAAATTCTGTGAACCCGATTCAGATAGCTTCGGGTTTTCATGTATAAAGGGAAAAAGTATGATGCATGCAGCTGGTATAAAAAATTCTTGGGTAAGTCAAAACTATTTTTAAAATTTCAAGATTTTTACTTTGGATTTTTTCATAGATTGACACGTCGCAAATATCTCAAAAAATTTGAAAAAAGGTGAAAAACTAGCTATTCTATGACTGTTTGATTAACAGACTTACAGTATCGGTCCTAATGGACCTTATGAAAAAGCAGGGCTGCGAACTTGGTCGATTTTTATATCGAGTTTAAGTTCGAGTTCGAGCTCAGCTTGTTTTACGAGTTCAACGTTTTCATTTTTGCCAGTTCGAGTTCGAGTCCTTCGAAAATTCATCAAGTTTTGTCGAGTTCAGAAAATAAAGTGATTGACTTAGCCTAAGCACGTTTGCAGTGAAATTGCGCGTTCAATCTTATGTTCAAACATCTGTTACAATAAGCAAATGTCGTTGCCATAAGCCAGGCAATATGTGTATTGTGAATTTGCATTGAAAGCCAAAATTGAAAAATAACTTACAATTGAATCATTGTAGGTTCCGTGATTATGCACTTTCGATCAAAACAAGGGCTATGTCTGCGATTCATTGTTTATGAAGAAAAAGTTAACTGTGGATTAGTTCACCCATTCTCTACTGTGACTACATTGCAAAACTGTAAAATCTAATTAGAACGTTTGTTACAGACAAGATCTTCTCATGAAAATTTTAATTGAAAACTGATTCTCAACGTAGTCAAACTGCAAGGCCTCTTTCTACATAAACTACATATAGCTGCTGAAGACCTGCATTTACAATTCGTGTCTTTGTGTTGTTAGCAACTCTAAGAAATAATATCTGGGACAGCCAATTCTATGAAGTTTTCATTGTCTACCTCCTCGTGCTTGCGTTGAGAATCTCGTAGATTTGCAGCTCTATAAAACTGCGGCACCTCAGTCATTTGAGATCTTTCTTAAAGTCAAAATATGGCCGAAGTGTAAATCTCTGCTTTCAAGTTCGAGTCGTTTCGGGAAGTCGCATACAGTCAGTAAGTTTATTTATCATAAGCTACTGAATTTATTGTCAGCAACGAGTGCTTATTGTTACCTTATCATGTAATTCTTGTTAATTAATTTGTGATGAAATCAAGACTATAGTCGTATCTGTAATAATACCGCACGTCTGTTGTGGTAAATCTCAGTAAAAAGCCGTAAGCTTAACTGTGTATAAAGTAAAGTGCTTCTCTATAATTCTCTCGCATGATTATTATTATTTATCGTCGCACTGTTTAATGCCATCTCTGTTTGCTACTTTAATCATTCTACTCTACTCATATTTGCATTCAAATTAAGCGTGAGGTTTGGCTATTTGTTTGTAATTGTTTAATTATTGTAGAAAACCTGTCGCAGTATCGACGCCATTCCTACATGATCGATCGGATTTTTTCGTTTCTAAATTACATTTGATTACATCATCAAGAGTGTCTTTTAATACCGCAATTGAGTTTGCGCTAAGACCTTCCTCCAAACTGTGTGACTTGGATAGCAGCAGTCACAGCGTTCTTCGCAGTGTCCTTAAGGTTTTCATAAAACATTTAGGGCTTTAAGCAGAAAGCAGACATAGTTTTGGTCGAGCTTAAGCCTAAGCCGAGCTTGCGCAAGTCGGGCTTGCAAAGAAAAGGCTTGGTGGTATGCAGAAACTAAACTCAAACGAGACTTTTGAAAGTCCGGTGTTATCGCACTTACGCCCATTTTGACAAGAATTGTTTGACTAAGTTCGCCGGAAGTAGAATTGCCGCCCTGCGAACAGCAGCCTTATTGTACATTTTGTATGGTCGCGCTTTACTTTGTTATCAATTGGACGATTGGACAATTGGACAATTGTCTATTTCTACACTCTGACCAAAGCACACAAAACGCGTGGCTTCAGGCTCTTACTAATTATCTATGTAAAGAAAAAGAAGTGACTTTGAATTCTATTTTTAATATGATGTGCTGGTGCGATTGCTTTCAGTTGAGGATAAAAGTTTAGTCA
Organism: Trididemnum clinides; assembly: GCA_963675345.1. Classification (NCBI taxonomy): domain Eukaryota; kingdom Metazoa; phylum Chordata; class Ascidiacea; order Aplousobranchia; family Didemnidae; genus Trididemnum; species Trididemnum clinides. The sequence continues at coordinate 33,581,749 of OY776290.1, read as the reverse complement.
ATTCTCTCGGGCTGCTGGTCTGTTCAAAGTTTTTATCGTTCTTGCTATCATAATACCTATTTTTGGATTTATTTGTTTTTTGATTTTAATCGGTTGGATAGACACGGGGAAGGTCCTGGCCGTCCGCCTGTGACACATATATATTAGAAGATATTTATGGCCGTCGTGAGGTGAATCCTTACCACCCGGCTTAATGTATTATGACGTTACCGCTATTGAAAACCCAGCTTATGAAAAGATTGCGACGTTACCGCTAAATATATTGTATTTTGTGGCGTCATCTTGGCAGGTAACAAGCTGTGCGTTATAACGATGCGATACAAATGGGAGTTGTTTGCAAAAAGATTTGGTTAAAGCGGTTGCAGTAAGTGATACGGCATGCTACATAACCGTCTTACTGATTTAAGCTACCTAGGGCCTATTGCCCAAAATTTAGCAACAGCAATACATACAATAACAAGGGTTTTGCCTCATTGCGTACATAAGTCACGATTTAAGCCATCTACAACGGTGACTCATAAAAGGCTGACTTAAACAATTAGCTAGGCCATGTTTAACACCAAAACTTCTTTCTGCATACGAAATCGATGACTTAACTTGGGCTAACACAATTTTAGAAAAAGCCTGGCTTAAGCCTACTCTCTGCTTAAGATTCTTAATTTCCAATAAAAAGATTTCATTCTTTTTAAAGTCAGTTGTAGTGATATTGTACAAATAAAAATTAACTCAAACTTGCTTTAAATATTTTCAAGTTCGAGTCTCACAAAATTTTGAGTTTCGAATTCGGCAAAAAGATCGAGTTCTTTGGAGTTCGAGTTCGCAGCCCCGTCATAAAGTGCCCTAATTGTAATTAACCCAATTCTCTAAATTTCTGAAGTTGTAAAGCACGAGATATTTTCTTACAAAAAGGTTTTTGTTTCCGTGTCAAGGGCCTCGATTTTTATTGGCACTGGTCCTGGTAGGTTGCTAGCGCATAACATAGATCTGCGTTTGCTAGCACTAATTCTGCTAACCGTAGCTGCTTAATCTATAGATCAACAGCTTATCACGCCATTATGGTGGCTTTCGAGTTTTTCTTTTAGAAAACATTATTCTTGGTAGGGGTTTCGGTGTCTAAAGTTAGGAGTAGGTTTAATTAATGTCAGCCCGGAGGCATAGTCATGCAGTAAGAAAATTTCTGAAAAAAGTTCAGCACAGTCAGAGGTGGCTAAATCTACTTTAGAAAAAGTATTGTTAGTTACTCAAAAAAATATTTGAGTTAAAAGTAGACAGCAATGACAGGTATTTTACTTCTGCAAAAGCAAAAAATAGTCGAGAATTAAACGTTTTAAGTTCCACGTAGTTGACAGTTTTCTATATATCTGAACCAGTGGTTTTTGATTGGGGGGTGCTCGCTCTACTTGAGGTGCGGAAAGCTATTTTAAAACTGCAAACTTCTCTGTCAATTTGTAGCTTAATTTACAGTCTACATTGTTGATCAAATTAAAGATTTGCGTATATGATGCAGCCAATGGCGTCGCTATGAAAATGGGATGATCCCTGGAGAATTATGTTCGGGGTGATATTATTTTCAGAAAACTCTCAAAAGGAGTTAGCGTACTTTTATTCAAATTGACGAGTTTCTTCTGAAGAACACTTCGTAAACTTAGGTTGTTGATTTTTTACGCCGGAAACTTTTATTTTAAAATCCGTTTATTGTACCACCAACTACAACAGGACGGAGTTTGAAGATTGACATTTTCTTAGGGAGTAATAGATAACAAATAAATTGAGATCTACTGATGTAATATAAACAGTGCAACATACTGCGAGCACCTTGGCCCAATTATTTTAGTACTTATAACTTTTTCTTGAGAGTCTATTTTATTATATTTTTTGATTGCTGTCTTTTGCATTTGATAGAACCTTTAAAACATGGAGCCACTTTTTCTAACTAATGTTCTCTTCGAAACAAGAAAAAAACCTAGATTTTGATAATATCTTAAACTTTGCCTACAAAAACTACAGCCAAATGAGGTAAACAAAAAGTTTCATAGTAAGGAGGCGCAAAACTTTTGTATCTTGGATAACATTTTTTGGTGATGGCCCTTTCTTCAATATTTTTTTTAACTCCACAGAATTTTGGTAGCAACGAGTGGTATTAAGCAAATTGAAAATATATTTGCTGAGGTTAAGCTAACACGGTAATCTTTTTAGAGGGCACTAAAGAATTCAGACACAAAAAATTTATGAATTTTGCAGAAGGGTAATTGTCGCATTGACTTCTCCTTCCGGCTATCTCCTTTACAAAAGTAGTAGAATTTATTTGTGGACAAACTAATGCATGCCTGGAAAATAAAGCAAAATGCAAAATATTAAGCGCTGGAAAGCAGGAAAGAATAGAATTTATTTCTGGTGCTAAAAGGCTTGACCACACAGCCTGCTCATAATGGCTGGACGAACTTTGCCTCTTAGCATCTAAAAGTGGTAGGCCTACATTTGGTTTTCAAAATTCAAACTTAAACCAAAGTTCAATAAAACTTTTGCAGAAATTAAAGATTTGAATTAAAAGCTGTATTTCCAGCTGGCATATCACATGTCTATTCAACAGCAGAGTTATAACTAGTCGAGCAATTAAAGGACTCGAGTCGAGTTTGAGTCCTTTTCTAGCGTGCTGCAGTCGAGCTCGAGACCATAAAAGCTTGAATTTTCTAAATCTACTTTGATTCTGCATTACAGGTATGTCTAGTAAGTTATAGCATGCAAAAATAGTGTGCACGTACCGTATCGGTATATTGATAGAAATTGTAAACCGCTCTGTGCAATTTCACAAATTATAAACTTTTTCAAAATAGCGGTAATGACAAGCTATTCAGAAAACACAGAGTGTCCATAAATAATCGCTACAATTCCAAAAATTCAACAAAATTATATTTCTTGAGATTTTGCCATTCGATTTGCTTTCTAGTGACGGGAAATTCTTCCAAGTTTTTTAGATGTAGCCCAATAGGTACACCTCCGTGCGCTTTCCATCAGTTGCACGAAGGATATCCAGCAGGCGTTCAACTTTTTGCCATGTTCTTGCCAGCACATCTACAGTTACTGTAGGCCTAGTAGTTGCTTGAGTTATTCGGTGCGATCTAATTGGTTGATATCTCGGACTTTTGTTCAGTAGACCAAAGTCTCAGTCCGTCCAGCAGTTCAAGGATTCGAGTCAAGTTGATCTTTATGACTCGAGTCGATTCCGAGTCCTTTATTTTTACAAGTGGACTCGAGTCCTTTGAATTCATGACTGGAGTCATTTAAATTTTTTACATCTTCTTCCGTTAAAGTCAGGCTATTACAACTAAAGTAGCGTTGCTCTGTGTTTGATCTACTCAAAAAAACAGCAAAGCAGTAAAAAATATAACTATATACTTAAATAAGTAGGCTAGCTCGTGACTGAAACACCTACTTTTGCTTACTAAAGTAAAACTACTTTATTGCTGACCAGCTTTGGGCACAGTGCACTTCTACCTCAAGCCAACAAAGAAAAAAGCAGAGAAAATTCTCCGTAATCTGCCGTATTCAAAGACACAATGACGTAGTCATTGTGCGGTTCGAATTTGCAATTATTGTCTCTATGAATGTCGCTCCAACCACTTGACCGCGTTGCCGTCAGTTATATATATATATATATATATATATATATAATAATTTTAGAGGTACTGGTAGCTTGGTTGTTGAAGAATCTTACGTAATGAGAAGAAAATATTTACAGGCTTTTATTTGCTTTTTGGTTAATTTTGGAAAGAGGGGAAGGAGGGGGGCTATTTCTCCTCATTCTCCTAATTCTGCCTATGTAAGTAAGTAGATATATCTTTTTCACCTTCAGACTCAAATGAACACATAAACGCACCACATTGAAATTTCGAAAGATGATAAAATTAGGCATTTAATTATCAACGATCTAATGGAAACGACCCTCTACAGAAAAATTCTTTTTTAAAACGAGTCACTAGAAGTAATTCGGGGCTAACCCCCTCCCAATCACGCTACTGGTTCTTGGTTGTGGGATAAATTAATCATCCGCAAAAACTTTTAGAACCTAACAATAATTGCATCGGTAATCTTTAAAAATCGCCAATAATCGCAGTTTCTAATTTTTTTAACCTAACAGATCCTTGCTGCTGTGAGAAGTTTTCAATTTTCCATCCGTAATTATTTTCAGACTTAAGCTACGCTTCAAACGTTACAAAGCAGTGTTGCCAGATTGAACTAAAAGTTGCCAATCGAGCTACTTTTGGAAGTTCTAGGGTACTGAATTATTGCACAGACTACTTGCAACTTTTCAGACTATTTCGGTGACGATTTGGGGTAATTTGGGCTACTTTTAAATTGTCGTTTCTATCTAAGTCAAACTATTCTGAAAGTAAGTATCCTAATGTTCTAAAGTACTGATGGAATGTTTAAACCAGTTATTGCTTCTCCACTCCGCTTATTCAGCATGAGTCAGAGATAATCGCGGATTTGGATTTAAATTGTCGGATTTAAGCATTTTTGTAGAAATTGGATCAAATTTGGATTTTTTTTCCAACAGCGGGTTGAGATTTGGACATGACTTTTAAGGTTTTCTTTTTTAGATATTGAAATAAAATCCATCTATCACTCACAGTCAATTAACTACATCAATAGCCTGTTGATATCAATAGTAGAATTTATAAATCTGTTGGAATTTCTAATTACTTAACATGTGATTTCTGTAATAGCTAATCCCAAAAAAACATGGGAAACGAGTCAGTGCTCTTGGGACAAAATTCGGCCTACCTCTAGAAAAAATGTTTGATGATCTGATTTAAGTAATACCAGAGCTGTAGTCTCGACCAAAATCTTCGAAACAGAGACTTTTAGCCAAAAGCCGAGACGAGACCGAGACTTGAACGTGCCGAAACCAAAACAAGACACAACGTTTACAAAATGAAACCAAACGTTTACAAAATGCCGCAAATATTTTTAACACTAAATTTTGGACATTCCCATGAATTTTCGAGCACGTTGCAATATACCAGTATATGAGCTATTTAATAAGGAACAAGCGCAAGCTTACTTCCTCCTCCACGGTCAGTTTATGTTCATAGATTTAAAAATCCCCATTTGATTTATTTGTTTTGTGATGAAGATGATTGTTGGTAGCAACCAGCAAAATTCAAACGGCAAGCCGCTTTTTCTGACAGCCTGTTGTTTTGTGTGTAGAATGCGAATGCACACAGCGCAGCCTATTTCAGCCTTGTTTCTTTTTTTCGAAATTCATGTAAAAAGATAAATTACACATTCTGCCAGATGCAGAAAAAGGCAGAGTAAAAACGGCCATAAGCAGCAGCCGTTTTTTAGAAACGTTGAAAAAATGCAAATGTACCACTAGCACGAGAGATACCCATTTTCCGAGACTTCCAGGTGCCAAGATCAGACCGAGACTTTGAAACATAGTGTCTCGAGACCGAGACATGTCTCAAGACACTACAGCTCTGGTAATCATTCATGTGTGTTTAAATAGCCATATTTGCTGTAATGCTGGCAGTGATGCTGTGGTTTAATAAATAGAGTAGCTGCCTTATGGTTACAGGTTCATACCTTCTCTGGCAGGAAACTTAAACAAGGCATTGTACACAGGAAGGGGGAGGCCTGGTATGCAAATGTATGGGTGTGTGTAGACTAGGGGTGCAAATATTTTTAATTTATCTTTGAAGCTGACCAATCGCAAACGACCAAAAGTTAAATGTTGAAGACGTAATAGCAACCTCAGCAACTTCAACTACAAACCACAAACAGAAAGTCGCCAATAACACTTGGCTTTATATATGGATTGCCACCTACGTTCAACAGCTATCGTGATAGAAGTGACTAGTCGCCACTTGGAGTGCACTCCTTTCGACTTGGACTACAGTCAGATGCCTGCAGTTGCGCTACCAAGTCATTAAAGTTGACAAATCACAAGTATCCAGCGGCAAATTAGCCTCCAAGGTCAAAATGCCATTGACAGCAAAATTGCTACTGCCTTATTATCATTAGTGATGGAAAAAACTGCTAATTGACATGGCATCCTAGTAATGTACTTGCTGCTGCTGGCTGATTTGTTAAAACGCACTCGTGAAGTGTGGTAGTTTTCTATTAATGAAACATAAAGTTAAATTAATATGAAATAAAACAATAAGCACAGAAGGTTAACGTAACATTAAGTAAATAAAACAATAGTAAACAAGCGGTGGTCACGGACGCAAGTTCCTTTTGCACTGCCCAAATCAACATTAAAGTTAATTACAATAAATCAGGAAAAAATGCAAGTTGAAATTAAACATTATATTACGAGGTACTTACCAACTGTTGCGGAAAACGCAGCCAACAACAGTCTCCATATATCTAACAGTATACTATCATGCATATTGTAGCGGTTTACTATCTTAAGACTCCGAGTAGATAGAAAAACCACAAAATTAGTTTTAAAACAATTTTTATTAAACTCTTTGTTAACTACAAACTTTAAAAAAACTTGAATGTCCAAAATTGTTTCCAAGCTCAAACGACGCAAATCTCCAATTGATTAAAAAGATGCAAAACTAAACTACATCACCTACTAATTTGCCGACGGTGCACAAAAACTGCGAAGTGATTAAAAAGGCAAAATAATCAGAAAGGTAAATTAAAATGAGGTGATGTAACGCAACCTAAAGGTAAAATACAAAATTAACGCATGAATGAATTTAAACAAAACATCTGATAAATTATTAATGAGCAAACAATCCAAGTAAGTGGTTCCGACAACATAATTAACACGCTAACCAAAATATTCAATTAGTTCTTAAATCATCTACAGTGTAGATTCTACACGTTTCCAAACCCAGCGCTTTACAGTAATCGTCAAATTAAACTCAAAAATCTCGTTCACATGCAAAATAAATGCTTGCATTCTAAGGCCGAATGCAAGCGTGCAATAAACAAAAGGCGTCCTCAAACGAAAAAGTTGCCTGCGTCTATAAACCAAATCAATACAAAATTCGCGCTATAAGCGGCAGTAACAGTACTATTTTGAAGTTGAACTGTTTTGTTGTCATAGAATTGTGTGAAATATTGTATATGGTGATGTGCAAATTTTTTGGAAACCTTAAAAATTCGGGCTCCTATTTTTTTAAATTTTGCTACTTTTTTAGCCGATCTTCTGCAGGCTGCTGTTTCGAATTGAAATCTGGCAACACTGTTACAAAAAGTATTTGGTGGGGTAAGATTTGTTTGTTATCAAACCAGCATAATATGTGAGGATGCCGCAAAAAGACCAAAGGGCCTCCAAGTCAGCTGCCACGTCATTGAGTACAGTAAATTGTATTGTCTCAGTTACTAGGTTACCATTGTAGCCGACAGAACAGCAAAAACAAAAAAATTTATGTTGCTGGATTAGCAGTTCTGTAGCTTGATCTAGCAAAGTTTTCAAACACTTTGGTGATGAATTTGATCGTCAGGAAAAGTTAGTAATTTAGCAAGATTTTTTTCGTAATGGCTATTTTCCCCCAACTGTGAATAGGGTTGCCAACCGTCCTTTATTTCAAAGGACAGTCCTTTAATTGAACTCTTCTGTCCTTGTCCTTTATGAAATTAGAATTGTTCTTTATTTCTAGCATCGCTTTTATTACAAGAGCTGAAAAAGATTTGAAAAGTAAATAAGATATCAATTTTAGCAAAGTTGTCCTGTTTGTTTGCACTGGCCTTTTGGATTCTGTCGAACACACCGCAAGTAGCACAATTAACTGGAGCAAAACAGGTGATGACGTTTTTTTTTTAGAGACATGATAATTCATTTGAAACTTAGGGATACGTGTCGCAGTGTCCTTTATTAAAATTTGTCAAAGTTGGTAACCCTAACTGTGAAGTACACCCACAGGCTGTTTTGCCATACACGATTAAATAAGCACTTTTGATAATCTGCAATCAGTGTAGCAGAGGATTAATGGGAGCATTGCTGCATTTGAATACCATGGTTACGAGTTTAACTCCTTGTGAAAATTTTTTCCTCTAATTGAGGTTGAATTTTTAGGCGAATGTATTGCAGTAATTTTATTTTTGTATTACATAACAGCAGAAGTCTGGGTATTTAAACTTGAGGAGGTGTACACCGAAGATTAAATTTTTAAGGTAGTGGCTATTTTGCCGTCGACGGCATTTTACCCTTGGAGACTATTTTGCCATAATCATTCACATGTGCTTATATTGCCATATTTGCTACATTTCAGCCAGTGACACTGTGGTGTAGTGGTTAGTGTGCTGGTCTTGAGATACCGTACCATGGATGCGGGTTCAAATCTCAGCTGGTAGAGCATTGAAAGAAAGGGCAGTGTACACCGTAGGGCCAGGTCCAGTATGTAAATGTGCGGGACAGTGTACACTGGGGGTGCAAGATTTTTTTAATTTGTTTTTGAAATTGACCAGAGACGACCAAAAGTCACATGTTTAGTACGTCATTAAGATTGACCAATCACAAATAACACACAGCAAAATAGTCTCTGAGGGTAAAATGCCGTTGACGGCAAAATAGCCACTGCCAATTTTTAAATACAAAAGAATTTTTCAATAGTCAAGTATATTGATATTATAAACAGTTAAAGTTGTTTTTTTCACAATTTATTGTTAAAACTTGGCATTTCCTTTTCCTTAGTAATCAGGTAGCTTCCTCAAAAAACGATAGATGTTGTTTCCAGTGCAACGTATAAACTGTGTTTATATAAACTGCAACAGTTTATATGTTACACTGGTAACAGTATCTACCATTTGCTGAGAAAGCTCCCCAGTTAATTAGGGGAGCAAACGTTAAGTTTTGGCAGTGGCTATTTTGCCGTGAGTTATTTGTGATTTGTCAATCTTAATGACGTATTAAACATGTGACTTTTGGTCGTCTCTGATTGGTCAATTTTAAAAACAAATTAAAAAATCTTGCACCCCCAGTGTATACCCCCCAAACCCTGTACACTGCCCCGTACATTTACATACCGGGCCTGGCCCTATGGTGTACACTGCCTTTCTTTTAATGCCCTGCCAGTTGAGATTTGAACCCACATCCATGGAATCTCAAGACCAGCACACTAACCATTACACCACAGTGTCACTGGCTGAAACGTAGCAAATATGGCAATATAAACACACGTGAATGATTACAGCAAAATAATCTCCAATGGTAAAATGCCATCGATGGCAAAATAGTCACTACCTTAAGTTTTAGCTATAACATGTCAAAAGAATGACTCTGCATGTTTAAAAGATTAAATTTTTGTCTAGTCACATTTTTTATCTGTCATAAAAATTGACCTATCACAAACACTAGCTGCAAAATATTCTTAATTGCTTCTTGTTGTCAATGGAAAAATAGCCCCTGTCTTTTTGGCTGTGGCTAGAGTGCTGGCACTGGCTTTTTAGTTTAGCCCCAAAATTCCAGTCATAGATTCTTACAGGTTACAATTAACACACGATGTAAACATCAGAGCATTACTAGCTTGATTGCACTTCACCACGTTGCATCTATGCCAGCTGTGCGTTACTGCATATGCAGTCAAGCAAAACTGTCAGAAGTGTTTGGTTGGTAGGAACAATCAAATGAGGAAGAATGCATGATTAGGATAAAGCTGTCACTCAGTTGGAATAAAGTAGAGTTAAGTGAAAAACAAAAAAAGTTGATTTTTGGAAAGAGACACAAATTAAGGTAAAATTTAAATATCGGCAACATTATGAATGCAATCTCCCAGTTTCATGATTTACATCTGTATGAAAATTGCATCCCATATTAGTAGTGCTTGATTACATTGTTTTCTGGTACAAATAAGTCAAAATTCTTCCAAAGACTTTAAATTCTAAAATCTTTTTTCAAATGTGCTTCCATTATTTTCAGCTCTTTACCTCACCATGAAATGGCCCAACTCTACTTTGCCTATACTAAATGACATTGCTTTGTCCTGATCGTCTTTTCTTCCTCTTGGCTGTCGAATTATTCCTACCAATCAAATAATTAATAATTTAGAATCTTGGCCCTCAAAGCTTTAGAAATGTAGCAATGTGTCTCTTTATTGGAAAACCTTTGGAGATCCCTGCACTACACCATGACACCCATGACCCAGTGTTGGTTTTTGTTATCATGCTGTACATGGTATATAATATTACTCACCATCAACCAACTTAAAATGTGTACTGGTATTTGTTTTTGTTGAACTAAAGAAAAGCAAATTTTTTAACATTTTGAATTTTAGCAGAATATGCTAAAACTTCAGGGTAATATGTGACAAATTTATTTGTTTACATCCTAACATCCCTGCTGCAAAGCCAAATCGTTTTGGAAGTAATTTCATTGGAGAAATTTTGTGTAGACATGATTTGAAAGTTTAGATTATTTTGGCCTGGGTCCCTTTGTTCTTTTTGCTTTAAATTATGGTAGCTACAGTATTTTATAACAAAAATATCAACTTGATCAAAATGTATGCCAGATGCCAGTACCCTGCGACAATTAATCTCTCAATTGTTTTCTTGCAACTTGACAGACTATTTAAACAATTGATTTCTAGATTGATTTGATTTTTTCACTACACAACTATTTTTTCTACATTTGTCTTCTTATTTATTGTTTGCTATCTGGCAACCTTGCAGCCCAAATAATCACTGGTCTGTAAAAGGTGGGTTTGGAACTTAACCTGTTAATGTCAGCTATTTATTACTTGTAGGGTCATACACGTTGTTGATTAATTGTTTAACACTTTTCAGCTTATTAGGTTGTAATAAAAGCTATTTTCTTATTTTCATATAACTATGAGTTTGGATGATGTAGAAATCTTGTCAACTTCTGATTTATCTCAATCAAAATACATTCAGCCAATGAGGTTAAAGTATAGGCAAGTAAGTGTCTCAAAGTTCATTTACTAGCTTTTCTTCAAGGACCCATTAACAGGCTACGCCTGTATGAAGAAGCTGCATAGGATTGACTTTATTGGTTTACTTAAGATTGGTTCATGCTAGAGTTGGCCTGTACTGGGATATCTGGATACCAGTGTCTGTATATATTTTTGTCCTCTGATTACAGAAAACTTAAAATTGATTGGTATATCATTGGGTTCAGGCCAGCTTTGGAGTTAACCACTGCTGCTGCTGCTGCTGCTGCTGCTGACCCAATGCATTGTTACATTGCAACTGGCTTCAAAATCATTCTTGCGTTAAATTGTCAGCTTGACCACCACCAATCAGTGTCTGCCACTTGAGCTGCAGTGCTAGCTTGATTTGTCATAAACGTGGTGTAACGCATTGAGCTTCAGGCTTGTTGTCAAAAGATTGCTGGTTCATCTTTCCGAGAGCTATGTGGCATGGTTGAGTGGATACTTTGTTTGCAGTAAACCTTTCAGGTTTAATCAATTACTTCACGTACTGCAAGGGCATGAATCGATAGCTGCTGTCCTGATGACTGTAAGATCATGTCCAGTCTCACAAACTTTCTGTTCATCCTTTTTTTGTTGAGTTGAATAAATTCTCGTTGTGTGATAGCATCTTGTTTGATTTTTAATTTGTTATTGCAGGCGGGAATTGAAAAAATTTGGGATTACCTCAGAATACATAACAGGTTGTTACAAATGGGAGTGATGGATTGTTTTACTTTAAAAATGTTTTTTGTGGTTGAAGTCGCTTCAACTTTATTGTTTTTTCAGTGTAGCTGTGCTGATATTTAATGTGACATCGCAATCCATTGTTTTGGTGCGGCAGTTCAGGCCAGGTATATGGTTAGTTATTGCACTTAACTGTTAGCCTTTCATTGATTGATTCTAAGCATAGTGGCTTGACTATTGGAGATTTAGCTCATATTTCTTTGGTGCTGTGTTCGTTCTTATTTAGAGAAGAATTCAACTCTGTTTTTTTAGAAATATTCACAATATTGCATTTTGACAGTTGTGTCTCCAACTCCAAGGAAGCACGTAACTTTTCTGAATTACGATTGCTCCATTGATTTGCACTGCTTAAGGTTTCCTGTAGTTGTATATAGCTGCCATGGTTCAACTTGTTTTGAAAGAGTTTTTAAAAAAGGCTTTTTACGCATGGTGTTTTACGTTTAAATGTAAAAGTTGTGTGCGTGAAAATTGTTTACATAAAGCACTAACCGGAATTGTTCACAAGACCCTCATTAATGAGTTTTCATTCAGCCGAGCATGCTCGTATTATTCAAAAAAATATTGTGAAGACAGTAATGACATGTTTTTTTTTGTAGCACCGATAATTCTGTTTTATATTAAGTATACTTTGAGGGTCGTCTAGCAGTGTTCTGGTGGTGGTTACCCCTCCTCTTCCTTGGATTGGAGGCACGGCATGAAACGATTTTTCTGATTCATGCCGATTAAATCAGGCTAGGGGAAAAGTGGTAGCCTATGTCGAATCAGTCATGAACGCAAATTACTGACTGGTAGCCCCCCCCCCGCCAACAAGGCCAGTTCCCATTGATAGGTACTAAAAAATTGCCGCTTATGACATGCTGGGTCAGCTTACGACATACTATTTTAATCCGGTAAAGCACGGGTAGCAGTGTCCTCGTTTATGCCACTTAAAAAATGTGTCAAATCGTATTCCACTTTCGCCCAAAAAGCAACAGCAAGATCATTCGCTTTTTTGGTAGCCTGTGACGTTGTACAATGTCACCAGCTCTTGGCTGATGATGACTGCATGGCGACTACATTTAAACAATGTTTTATTTTGCAGCTGTGTACATGGGAGAACTAGCCACCGCTCATGCAAACGGCCTTCCAGCCAGTGATAAAAGTAAGCGACCGTGTGCTTTGACCTTTCATTCCATAACTCATTGGCTACGTCACAGTTCCGGGATCATGCGGTGTGACGTATGAATTGTGTGCGGGATTAATTGATCGTATTGATGAGGAGAAGAATATCGCGTGCAGTGAAGTGCTAGAAGAAACGGGATATCAAGTAACACCAGAAAAGCTGCAACTGATTAGCAAATTCCGGTCAGTGCATTGGTTTAGTTGAACGATTTCTTCCTTAAATCGTGTGGAAATCTTTGCTGCTGTTTACAGGACAACTAGTTGCGCTTGTTAGGCGCCAAGAAATTTCCGAAACTGCCAGCCCATTAGATTATAATAGCGCGTAAACCCAACGAGACAAGGAACATGCTGATCGGTTCAAAGGAAATTAGGTGTTCATCTCTATCCAGCCATCAATAATAAGACTGTTAGTGTCATTACCAACTAGATAGATTGGCAGTAGTGGCTATCCCCAATTCTCCTAGGAAATGCTGTGAGTCTCTGTGCTATAGATCCGGTGAAGTATGGAAGTGGTTATATCCACGCTGAATTTAATGTAAGGAATATGTAGCCAGCCTAGTTGGGGAAATGGCCGACAATGATAATAATTTTTTGTTGGTCCAATTTAAGAACTGATGAAAGTAAGCATTTCCCGAGATTCACTCGAACAGAATAGCCATCCTGCTCAGTGCTCACCCTGCATGTTATAAGAAGCGACTTTTGGGTCAACCCTTGTTTTAAACTGAGGTCGGGGATTCCTAATGTCCGAAAACAAAGATTGGAGGTAATGTAGGCTATGCTTTTTGTAAAACCACTACTTCAAAAATACTTTCTGAGAAAATATCTCCAACATTGACACCGAGTCAGCGAAAGAGACTCTACCATGATCAAGTTATTTTTTACCGCTTTTTTTGATATGTAAGCTGTCAGTCAGGCCATTCGAATGTGTGCTACGTAATCCAGTCATTTATGTTGTTAATATTACATATCAGGGTAGTCCAAGGTTGCCAGTGTCGCGGGCCACACACAGCAACATCAGTGCTAGGAAATCATAAACAGATTATCTAATCTATTGTGACAGTTTAACACGAAAGTTTTAAACAATAGCCAAACAATTTAAAGTCATTTGATGTTTATTGATCACGCATTCTTGATTAATTCTTCTATATCAACATCAACTTCAGTTTCTTGTTTACAGAAAAAGTACTTTCGCAGATGTAGGTGGTCCCAAAGATCGATAACATTTTCAAAGCAAAACCCCTCAAAAACTGGGAAGTGTTCGTTGCTCACAAGCTTCTAAAAAGTTTATTTCTCTCATTTTTTTGTGGATTGGAGAAAAGGATCCGATTGCAAATCGCATAATTATAATGGAAATTCAGACGCCTGTGTTTCAATTTCTATTTGCATAGGGTTACTGAAGAGTTCAATGTGCTTTTTCATTGAATTAAATTCGGCGAATCTGTAATAAAATTCCTTATTCACGTTGTTCAAGCTTCTCTGCAAAGGCAGAAAACTCTATCGATTTTCCCTCTTCGAGTAATGTTTGACGTAATTGAAAATAAGTGACAACATTTTTATATAAGTCAGCCGTAAGAAGCTTCAACTTCCTGCAAAAAGCTTCAATATGTCCAAATAGTTGGCATATATCTTTATCTTTTTGTTGCAGTTTTTTGTTAAAAATGTTGAGTTAAACTATCTGTGATAAACGCAAGTGATGCGATAAAATTTTCATGACTCAAAAGAATTTCATACTTTTCCGAGCCTTTAACTTCATGCCGCAGAACCAATAAGATTTTTTTTCGCAAGGAAAAAAATGCTACGAAGTGTTTCCTGCACTCAACCATCGAATTTTTGAGCAGAGTGGCATATCTTCATATGCCGCGTCCAAATCTTTCAGAAAGTGGACAAACTTCCCATGCCTTTGGGCTTTATTTCCAGCTCTGATGAAGTTTACTATGGCAGATACATGACTCATGATGTCACTTATTTGCAAGGATTTAGAGCACAACGCTTCCTGGTGAATAATACAGTGGATTGTCACACAATTCACATCATTATTTTTTAGTAGACCAACCAGTCCGTTATTGCGTCCAGCCATTGCCGAAGCCCAATCTGTCACAATACTGGAACACTTTTTAAATCCACCATATGCACTGGCAACAGATGTAAATGTCTAAACTCTTTGCTGCCCCCTGAAGTGGAACTGCCTGAAGTAATTCTTTATGAATAGTAAAATTTTTATCGATAGGGCCGATAAAAATTAGAAGCTGATTAACATCACATACATCAACGCTTTCGTCCAAAGCCAGGAAAAATATTTACACTGCTGAACGATAAATAACTTTTGAAGTTACATGATAATTTAATGCCAGTACTCTCCTTGCGACAGTTCGGTGAGAAAGAGGTACAGTTTCAAATATTTTGCCATTTTAGTATCACCAAATGCAAGGGGCATCTTTATTGCGCACTTTACTATATCCCCGTCTCTGAAAGCTTTTCCATTTTTAGCCAGTATTAAAAAAACTTCGTAAGATGCCTTTTTGTCAGAAAGATTAGTTTTTGTGAAGTTAGTCATGCAATCTACTTGCTTGTGGTATTTGCTTTTCAAGTCTTGTAAAACTGCTACTCTAGCATTCCTCTCGTATTGTTCATATTGACTGTTATGGCGAGTTTCGTAATGCCGTTTTAAATTGTATTCTTTTGGCACCGACACAATTTGCGGACAAAGGAGGCATGGTGGTTTACTCTTGGTCTCAATAAACAAGTACTTTTCCTCGTATATTGAGTTAAAAAACCTGTTTGCATTATTTAACTTTCTTTTCACACTCTAATGTTAACAAGAATACTTATAAACTGTAAAGTTATAAATCGCTGCAGAAACAAATTTAGCCTATAAATGCTTGACCGATATAGGCAAGTTCACGCTCAATGAAATGTTACAGTTGTTCGTTTCAATGACAATGAAACTTTATGAATTAGAATATAAATGCTTAATGACAATTGAAATAAGTACATTCAGTAGGCTAATATAAAAACTCTATTTTTCAAAAATGCTGAATCTTCCGCGGGCCACAAAAAATGCTGCCGCGAGCCTGCGTTTGGACCAGCCTGTTCAGATTATATCAGATCAGTCAACACTGTATTAACGAGCAGCGCTAGCTACAAAAACAAGAATCATTAAAAAATGCACTTGATAGATGGCTAAACTTTTTGTTCAATGTCAAATTATGTAATAATGACATTAATATCGGCAATTTTTAGGAGTGGTGTTGGAGTGACAGGAAGCCTTCAGCACATGTATTATGTTGAGGTCACTGATGAAATGAAGGTAAGTGATACTTTCAGGTGTGAGAATAATCTTGAACTCTGTTGCTGAACCACCAATTTCTGCATAAGTTGCTGTAAAGTGTACCATTTGCTGTGCGAATTGCTTAACCTGCTGGAGGGTTGTTGTGTTCGTGATTGTGAATCTCTGGTCATTGATAAATATTTACGACTGGCGTGTCCAGCCTTTTTGGCCGAAAGGCCTCATGCGGTCTTTGGGATGATTTCGCGGGCTATTTGAAAGAGATTATGTTTCAACTTAGCGGTTCTCAAATTTTTTTAGCTATGTACCCTGTTATTGCACCTAGACGGGTTGCATGTTCCTGAAAACGAAAGTCTCAGCCCTTGTAAATCTTTAAAATGTATCAGCGAGAAAATTGCTTGCCTACCCCTTAATGTTTATTCGCATACACCTGTTCAAGAACCCCTGCAGTAGGCAATTAAGTACGTTACGTCACGTTGAAACATACTGCGCGGGCTGCTCAAAACGTTTTCGCGGACTACGTGTTGGACGTCCCAGGTTAACAGTTGCATAGAACCATTTAAACCCGTGTGCCGTGTTAGAGCTGTCAGTATAGCCAGCACTGCGCATTTCAACAACTGGCTCTGCAATCGCTTGAAGGAAATGATTGCAAAAACCACTTTTTTGAAGAACATCGTGATGAAAAATCCACACTGTAGTCGAATGGGTTGAGGCGCCTTTTTGTGGCAACAGTAATCGAATAGTGATGCGTTCATTTCTCATATAAATGCGTTGTTGTGCTCTTGGGAAAGGCACTCACAACGATAATCTCTGCTTGGCAGGTTCTAGCATGCAGTGAATTTGTAACGCGAAGATGTTTCAAGCGGATGTCAAAATTTAAAAACCTTAAAGCGAGCTAAAACAATAAATATGCTTTACCGTCGCTGTCGTGCTAGTTTGGAGTATAAAGGTGCAGCAGATGAAATTACTTTCAGTAAGTAAGGTTGGCGTAGATAGAACAAGGAACCGTGCAAATTGCCGCCAAAGTAATCGATTTTTATTTAGGTAGGACCTGGCGGTGGTAAAAGAGATGAAGGAGAAATGATAGAGCTGTATAACCTGAAACTAGCTGATGTTAAATCGTTTCTATATGACACCAGCATTTCAAATCGACCTGCTGGACTTCTTCTGGCTTTGAGTTGGTTTCTAGCTAATAAAGCAAATTCAAGCTCGTGATTTCAACTGGATACATCA
Source organism: Trididemnum clinides (assembly GCA_963675345.1). Lineage (NCBI taxonomy): Eukaryota > Metazoa > Chordata > Ascidiacea > Aplousobranchia > Didemnidae > Trididemnum > Trididemnum clinides. The sequence goes on along the minus strand of OY776290.1, from coordinate 33,564,433 downwards.
ATTGCATTATCAATGTTATAACAATTTTCAGTGTCCCAATTTTTTTTCGTCGCAGTAATGACCGTATCCAGGTTTCATTTATTCATTTCCTTTCGCCGTTTAAGTTCCGGTCGTTATCTCGAAGCAAGAGTCTATCAGTTGCCTGCAGCCAGGCCTCCGCTCATCTCCATCCTTAGCATCTTCAAGCTAGAAATTTTTTTCGTGTCATCCTTCACCGTCTGTTTCCAAATTTTTTTGGTCTTTATTTCCCGCTGTGTTGCACAGTTGTCGTCAAACTTGACATTCATTCGTTCGAGATGCCCAGTCACCTCCAAGGTAGAACATGCAACCGCACAAACTGCATTTCATTTATTATAATTCACCACCTAATCCAGTTATTCGCTTCACGTTTTCGTAATTTTTATATAGCTGTGTAGACAATTAATTATTAAACCTTCATTGTGCCGTTGTATTGCTTCTGCCGAGACTTTCATTTTTGTATCCTATGTATAATGCGTGGTTTATCGCAGCAGAAAGATTCTCGTGACATAACTGATTTTACACTGTTGCAATGAAAGCGTATATTTGGTGTACCCTGCCTTGTTTGTGCCAAGCTTCAAGTAACTACATAATTTACACACAAAAATATTCCGCTAGGTGTGATTAGAGAGCCCTAAAAAACTAAAAAGTAGGCACAGCTAGTGTGTCGATCGCTCGCAATCGGGGGTGCCCGAAAAGAGGAGGGCAAAGTGCTTCTTTGGCGTAATGTTACCTCCGAAACAAAATTTATCTGCAATTAACACCCCAATTTAAAGTAAAAAGAAGTCGGCCTGGCCGTTTAAAAAATGGTGATTTTCAGAAAAAAGGGGTTCGATTAGTAATGGAAGTACCCACAGTGAAATCGTACTCCACCCTGCCCCGTAGCGTTCCGGTACCCTTGCTCGCAGCTACTTACAAGATGCATTAAACATAAAAATAAAAGAATACAAAAATCTTGTTGTGGTACACAACTTTAATACAGTCAACTTCGGATATAAGAGATTCAGATATAAGGGATTTTCGCTTATAAGTAGACCTACCATACGTCCCGGAATTTAGGGTCTTGTCCCGGTCAGCTGAGCGAAAGTCCCGGTTTTTCATGGAGTCAGGTAGTAATGCTAGTTTGTTGAGGCAGAAGTTCAGTTGTTGAAAAATAGTGAAAATAACGGGTGAACTCCAAAAAAAAAAAAAGGTCATGAGCTGGTTGGCTGCACGATTTGCGTCCTTTTCAAGCCAAAAACTGGATAAATTCCGTAGCCAAGCAAGTGATGACCTTTTTTTTTATTTTGGAGATCACCCGTTTTTTTCACTATTTTGCCATAACTCAACAAACAAGTCTAGACCTGCATCTCAACGTCCCGGTTTTGTTCAAAAACAAATTGAAATGGCCTGTTGTTCTGAAGCGTCCCGGTTTTTCATTGCAAAATTATGGTAAGTCTACTTATAAGGGACTACGCAAAAGGTCCCAAATGATTTTCAATATAAACTAATAAGTCGGTTATAAGAGACTGATTAAGCTGGTCCCGGCGGATCTCTTTTATCCGAAGTTGACTGTATAGCTTTGAAAAAAGCTTTTTGTGACGTTCTCAATATTGCGTCAAAAGAAAGTCTAGAGTGAATAAGTGTTTAATGTGGTTGATTTGAAAGTAGGCAATCAAGACAAGCCAATGATAGCTCTAGTGTAGTAAAGCGTGCCAAAGATTTTGTAATAGCAAAAGTTAGAGAAAGCGTAGTAGGAGGCCAAATAAGATCACCGCAATTATCGAAGGGGTTTGAGAGCGTAGAACTCTCTGTCTGCACAACATCGGGCGCTGAGTCTTGATATAAGCAGCCTCTAAGAGATTTAGGTGGAAAGAGCTGCGTCGAGGATTGAAAACCGCTTGTCATGGTTTAATGCACATTGTTCATTTCCTAGTCACAACCCGGTTTGGTGTCCGTTCGTTTGCACGATCTGTGTGGTTGAGATCGGCGTGGACGGGTCAATTGTTGTCCTAACCATTGCGGAACATGTTGCTTGATGCGATCTTGTACCACTCAGAAAAGCTTGTCATATATAAGTACAAGTGCCACTGTAATAGTCGGTACGTTGGGCGAACATCTCAACGACTATAGGATCGCATCAAGCAACTGTTCCGCAATGGTTAAGGCAGCAATTGACCCGTCCACGCCGATCTCAACTACACAGTTCGTGCAAACGAACGGACACCAAACCGGGTTGTGACTGTGCCTTTGGTCAGCATCTTTTAGAAAATAAACAATGTGCATTAAATCAGTGCTTCTCAACCTTTTGGATGTCATGGACCACTTTTCGCAGAGACTTTGTTTTGGGGCCCACTTTATGAAAAATTTGTTTTAGAACAATCATTTATTCCAGGAAGGAAGTTACTACAAAACCAAAGAATGTCAAGTCTATTGTACATTTTTAGCTTTCGCAATTCATAATTTTTTCCAAAAAATCTTTAATTTATGGCAGAACATTTCGCGGCTCACGTGAAGGACCTTTGCGGCCCATGAGTTGAGAAGCACTGCATTAAACTATGACAACAAGCGGTTTTCAATCCTCGCCACAGCACGCAGCTCTTTCCACCTTAATCTCTTAGAGACTGCTTATATCAAGACCCGGCACCCGGTTTTTTTGCAGACAGAAAGAGTTTGTTTACACTCTCAAATCTTTTCTTTAATCGTGACGTTTCTATTTGGCCCCTTGCTGCGCTTTCTCTTGCATTTCGCTATTGCAAAATCTTTCTTGGCGTGTTTTTTCAATTTTTCGGGCTATCATTGACTTGTCTTGATCGCCTAAAGTCCATCAATCACATGAAGTAGTTACTCACTCTAGATCTTCCCTATAGATGCGATACCGCCACTGATGAGATAGTCACGAAAAGCTTATGGGTAAAACAGCTGTTTTCAAAGCTATGTTGAAAGAGTTTACGACCATATTGACCTGAGGTGGTAGAACAACACGTAAAATAGCGTTGCCTGCCGGTGATACTGAAGAGTTGGTACGCTACTATCCACCTCTGAAAAATTATATCTTACGATCTGCATCTATTGTGTATCCGCTAACTCAACGACTTGTTGGATATCAAGCTACGTTGACGTAGGCTACTTCCCTACCTACTTCAAAGTTTGTTCTCAAACCTTCAGGTCTATACGGTTAAGTTTTATTAAATCGACTCGATATTCACTTCGCTGTAACAAAAACTCTAATTGCACCGTAGGATTATACACTTGGTTCTTGTACATTGCCAATAGGGCAATTTTCGCTGAAGTGTCAAACGCTCCTGGAGAGCGTGTTTTCAGCTACGCGACCGACTCCAAACGTGTTCGCTTAAAATTTAAAAAGTGATGGTTTTGTTAATCAATCAGACGATATCTTTCATCAGAGATGAGTGGGTTTTAGTGCCGCCAGAAAGCGGATTTCTTCATCAGTAACCTCTGACATTACATGATCTGTTTGGAGGTCGCAAAGTCCGCAAGTAAATGGAAAGAAGCCGTAAGACAAAAAAGATTGAAGTCAACTTAGGAATATCTTATGCAATCAAAATAATTTTGGTCCCCAAATGCTGCTTCCTTGTGTAAACCACAAAATATTTAGGAGGGCGAGATATTCTTTTTGCTTGTCATGATGACGTCATCGTTGCAAATCCATAACATGATATATTGGAAGAATGGCCCCACTGCTCTCAGGCCTACGTCACTGCTTTGGAACACCCAGTGAATAGATATCGCCTGTGGTTTGTAGAAACTGGTATGAATGTACTGGTGGACTTCCTTCAAGTTAAACTTTCGAAAAAGTATGTCAGCTTACAGACCATGTGCCAGTTCTGACTAGTATCATTGATAAAGCAGCTTGATGTATTCACATCACAAACAAAGCGCAATTCAATATTGAGACTTTGAGAGAATGACAAAACACCAAAAAGGGCATCGTTATCCTTTCAGTAAAACAAACAGATTTAAACAAGTACAGACGATGAGTCATACCCGCGCCTCCTAAAGCTTTTGTTTTCATTCATCATAGGTATTTTACAGCTATAACAATATTTGTTTTTTTAACTATAGACCTACTTGTACAACATCTATGGTGCTGTAGGACTTTGCCCTTTGTATAATTTTTTTTCTGACTTCACCATCGGTTCGTTTATTCATGCATACAAGCTCATGTTTTCTTTGTACGGGGACCCAGTGAGGAGAATGTGGATGATTCATCCTTGCATTAGCCTTTTTAAATCATGTTTTTGTATACTTAAAACAAGTTCGGAGGGTTTTGATCATGGACAGGGGCGCGGGAACAACTTTTGGTCAGGGGGGCTAAAAATGTTAGAGCATTATAACTTTCGGGGTGCGTAGAAACTCCACAACGACCTTTTGATTCCCTTGTTATTTCTCTATTTTTGTCAAAATCCCAATTACGCTGACTGAGCTGGCTGCTTAAAATTTTCAACAATCTCCTTTGCATTTCAACAAACGCACGATAGCACAAAGCTGTATAACCTCACAAAAGCAGGACAAAAGTCAACCTTAGAAGTGAAGACCTTGTCGAGCAATAATTGAGAGCTGGTAGCAAAAAGCTGTGGATTTATAATGAAACAGTCCATTTAGAAATCACGAAGTAAAACAAGCAGAGCTGGCCACCGCAAATTTAAACTCAATTCCGCAACCGCAAATTCCGCAAAACTGCAAGAGGTGTTCCGCAACCGCAAATCCGCAAGTTTGTGATAGGTTTGCGGTGACTTTTTGCACTTCCGCAACCGCAAATGCACATAGCACTTCCGCAAACTTAGACCGCAATATTTACTGTTATTTTGTCTTCGTGATGATCTTTTTTATTTCTGAAGGTCAAATTTTGCCATCGACCAGACGTTGACCTCAAAAAAAAAAAAGAAAAAAAGGTCATCAACTCCCGGTCGTTAACCTCCAACCCAGAAGATAGAGCGTCCACTTTTTCCGAGCGGTTTTACCTCGGATCAGGCAACACTGCCTATTGGTTTGCGGTAGGAAATTAGGTTCGCAAATCCGCAAATAGAAACTTGAGTCCGCAATTTGCGGAAGTGCCCACCTCTGAAAACAAGTAATTAAAAGTGTTAGCCACAGAACATGACTAGGCAGTGTTACGATTCACTAGTCTGCTAAGATTGGTATGCTCAACTTAAAATTTCCTGATCACTTAGTTTAATAGTACTTAACAAAAACAATATCAAAATGATATGTAAGGGAACACTAAAACAATGTTTTTAGCGATCTTGATGGATTACCGAAAATATGACAGGTAAGTTTTTGAAATTATCGTGAGGGCTAAGCCCCCTCTATCACAAGTTCAGAAGGACTTCAGCCCCTTTAGCTCCCCACTTCCCGCGCTACTAATTATAGGCCTTACTTCTAACATTAGTCTAAGGAAGATCTAGCTTAAATAGGAAGTGCAGCCCCTAATTAACTATTCATATATACGTTTTGATTGCTTTACTTTAAAACTATTTCCCAAGTTAGAATGCAAACATTATCCAAACCACATAATCGGCAATTCGAATTAGTGATATGTTTTAATTAATGTAATTAGTCCGCAATTGTAAAGCTTACATGTTTGCATACGCTCCCTCTTCCAGCCCGGCAACAGATTGCAATTTTTTTGCGAGTTCGCCTAATGAGAGATCGCGAGTTCGCATGCATCCACCTTCCCATGAAGCCAAACATATATTGGGCAATGCGTTTAACGAATCACATTTTGACGTTATTGGGTTCATCTACCTCCTCTCCCCGACGCTATCCTCAGCTTTCTCTGCAGCGTTATTGACGCTGTGCTCATCTTTTCTACCACGTTTTGACTTCATTGTCGAAACCAAAATAAATGCCTTTGAGCTTCGAATCGCTACAAATGTAATACGCCATTTTTAATGCATGTAGAGACGGTTTCATGGCAGGTCAATGGAAAACAAAAGAGCCAGTTACGGAGATTGCTAGTTTGGCTGGTTCGCTCTTATGAAAACGCTTATCGCATTTATCCAGGTCAAATAAATTAACTGTGCGTTTTGTAATTTTGCAATTGCTGGCTTTCTGAAAGCAGCCGTTGTAGTAATTGTACGAGTAATGAAGCTGCTTTGACTTCGTTTAATGCGACAAGAAGCGAAAATTCAAGATAGAGAGGTATGGGTTAATTCTACAGGGTTTCAGTTAGCTTGATTTTCAATAGTTATAGAAACAAAACCTGTTTGGTGAGTTTTGGCTTGCAACCACGATGTTTATATGATGTTGGGGGGGGGGGGGGGGGGCGTTGAGTAGTTGGAATCGATGCAAGTTTCACTGCGAAATAAAAGTGGTGACCAAACAAATAATTTTTGCTAAAGGACCTCGGAATTGTAAAATGTATAGAGGCTAACTGTTGTAGGCTTTTTGGAATTTGTGAAGTTTTTTGCGTTGTTACCAAAAATCACTGTATTGTAATTCTTCATTTCGCTTTGCAGACCTGAGACCGTATTAGCTTATATTAACCTACTCAGTTGAAAACAGCTCAGTAAAATGTAAGTTTTGATTTTCTAAACTTTGGTATTTATGCGAGTCAAAATAATGAAGCATTTGATTAATTTTTCTGTGGCTTCCATGCATCGGTTCTGCTAAATATTAGAGAGGCTTATACTACATAATAACAGCTTTTATATAAGTTTACGATAATATGCAAAATAATTTTTTTCCCACCAAAAATTCTGGATGTGCCACTGATGGGGGGCCACCACCCCGGGGTAGACTGCTCGTCCCAACCACTTGTCCCTACACATAGATAAAGGATTTGGATTGAGTGCCTTTCCTGGTAGTACAACAAGCGAACCCGCCTGCTTTTTCTCCACACTGCACCATGCGTGCAGAACGTCAACCAGGAAAGCTGTGAATATCTTTTTCAGTCTTTTAGCATGATTCAACAAGGGAATTAGACGCAGGTCTACCGACTGTGCAGCGGACACTCCAACCTCCTCACCTACGGTACGGTTACTAAGTTAATGATATCGCTTTGTACATAAAGGATAATTCATCTAAGTAAGCATGCTCGGGTATTACGTCATAGCTATTCTTTTGCGTACTAAATTCTACTTTATTCCTTTTGTGACGTCATGTAGTGTGCGACATGTTTACGATAATCCGATTTAAGTTACACATTTTTCAATCACGTCATCGTATCGCCGAAAGCACGATCCAACAATCATTAAAATCATGCTTCAATCACGCAGTGTGACGTCATCATAAATCAAGTTGCCAGAGAAAAAATCGCTTGAGATTTTGATTCGAGCTAGCGTCGAGACTAGAGAAGTTGCTTTTGTGAGAAGGTGCAACCATTAATGATTGTTAGAACGTTAGCCTCGTAAAGTCAAAACACCCCTCAAGCTTCGTTAGCGTATTTGCTACAGTGACGTCAGAAGGAGTACAGGAAGCTAGGTTCTCCTCGGATATTGTCGATTTAGAAGATGACACTCTACTATGCGTCTTGGTAAAAAATTTGGTGCTTGATAATAGTTATCTTTTTACATTTTTGGATTTGGGGCGGCATCTTTTGAGTTCATTCCTGGTATCGATCAAGCGCTGCAGTGACTTGGCTGATTTACTAAACTTAGGATGTGGGGTATGAAACGAAATAAACAAAGCTGACAGAGCAGTTATATTACCTTGGCCATACTCTTTAACAATATGCTTACCAAAACAATGGAAAATATTTTTACTTCAAAATATTACCATGAAACTTTGAAGGTTTATCAAAGATACCAACTACAAAGATAGGCCTTGGTTAGATAACAAAAAGTGTTATTGTAATTTAAAAACATCGCAGCTTTTTGTTTGAAGATTGTTTTCTAAACTGCTGAGCTTGAACAATTTGCGTTGTTTGTACCATCAACGCGTCAAATATTGCGTCACAAATACGATACGAAGTACAGCCGCCCACGCGGTTGCCATGCCGTGAGTTCATTTATGACGCGCTATGACGTCAAGCATGATGTGGGTGTAGCCAAATAAAAAAAGGCAGCTTGTAGAAGCACAAAGAAGCTTTTTGTGGCGTCATAATCCCCCATCTCGTCTTTAGTTACCAACGGCAATATCGATTTGAAACGTCATGAACATGATGCGTAGTACATGCAAATACCCGCCGATCTTGCTATTGTGACGTCAGGTTTCTTGGCTTGCCAGTTTAGTCGGTGTGCGCAGTGTTCAGCCTATGATAAGAAATCGCGACGCTTTTTTTATCGTAGCAGCGAAACGGAAAGCACCGGCTACATTTTTGGGAGTTTTTGCAACGTCATTCGCGTCAGAGACACAGGCAGACAGACAGATTTTTTATTTTGTCCGCGAAATGCAAAAAACATGCACAAAAAATAACACAACGCCACATTTGTTGCGATGTGAACCAAGAAGCAGCGAAGGTACCAAACAGTGGTTTTTGAGGCAAGCAGCTTCCTGCATCTAGCCCAAGAGTAGAAATGACTCAGAATTAAAACGAAAAAGAACCATAGCAAGTATTTATTGAATGATTATTGAGGGGTAAATCAATTGATGTAAACAAATATAAAATAGAACGTTACAATTGATGTTAACACACTTCCACCAATTTCTTCAAATTCTACTGCTTTACAGTACATTTTTGTCAAGTTTAAACCAACATTTTTTGCCCCGTCATGCCAATTGATTTTTAGCGAATGATTTAAAAATAAACGGTAGAAAAAAATCGATTCTTTGGTAGGTCTCGTGGTGTATCAATGCACATCTTAAAGACAGTAACATTTCTAGTTAGATTCGATAGAAATTCGATGTTGGCTACTTTGTGCATTAGCTTGCCGAGTTCAAGTTCGTAAATATTTTGAAGCTTGAACAGATCAAGACATTTGTGCAGTCTCTTAACATAACAAGATTTTTTACTTTAAGTGATCGTTCGTATTATAATGTTTTGCCTAACTTTTATCCTTCGTACAAAGGAGTTTGCTGCTGCACCCGAACCGTGATAATTAGGGCAAGTTTTTGTTGCACTAAAAACTTGAAAAAATTGTATTTATTGTTGACGAAAGTTGCAAAAAGTTGCATTTATGCACAAGCATTTTAAACGACTCTGTATATATTATCAATAGCTCGCAGAGCAACTTTACTTAAAGGTACCGGTAGCCTAAGGCCGATTTTACTGACTGCCCTATTTTGTAGACTGCCATCTTAATCATATTAAGGTTATCGTTTCTTACTTGCAAAATAACTAATGCACTTTTATAAGCACATAGTTTAACTAACGAAGCTATCTCAACAAAACTTGACCTCCAAATACTAGACACAACCTATTTTCGTTTGTGCAGGCTTGGCTAAAAGCAAGTCATACTTCGACTTTTAATTGAGTTTGGGCACTGTCGACTTAGCTAGGGTTGTAGAACTTTTAACTTGTAAGACGACTGTTGCATCATAGATAACATTGAGACACAGGTAATCCGTCACATAGCTCTTTGTTATCCAAATCAAAGATAATAGAACTTTTCTGAAATAGTTTTACAGCATATTTTTTAAATCACACTTACATTTTGCGCCATACTTGATAAAAGTTGCAGTAAAAAGTTGCATGCAAAAAAGAAAAAAGTTGCAAAAAGTTGCAATCTAAAATTCCTAAAAACAGCTTAAAACATTGTACTACATAAATTCTTAGTATTTAGGAAGCTGTCGCAGGCTGTAAAAAAAAGTTGCAAAAACCTGCCCTAGTGGCAACACATTGAATGTGAGGGAAGCCAAGGCTGTAATGTAGCACAAGCAGCGTTTCCCGGTTAATTTACATATTATTTCATTGCATTTGGACAATATTAAAGCAACTTTGTTTGTATGACTGGACCACGAGAGCTCATCGTCAGTATAAACAACCAAATATTCAACAGAACTGGCTCTTGAAATAGAATTTTAACTAATGTAATCTTCAAACTAAATATTGTTGATTTTAAGCATACTATTTTTATGTAGTAGTGCAGAGCTCTTTAGGGAAGCTTTCGTAAAACATTTAGAGGAATTACGTGATAAATGGCGGTCCACAAGGGCTCCTCCTTTTTTGATTTTATTTGGCATGCTTCATCGGGGATAGAATAGTAAGGCTGTTCACCCAGCATGTTTATTTTTCAAGAATATTTTGGCAAAACTTAACATCCCTGGTGCAAACACGTGACAAATCTTTTTAATTGCGCATTTTGTTTGATTTTTAGCGCAACAATTTCATTTCGATTATTACAGCGCCACAATAGGCTACACAGCAAAGCAAAATGTAGATTTTCTTGAAAAATTGAAAATAGCTGCGATTGAGCGACCGAAGAATACGATGCTACTAGTTGTTCATTTGCGCAACAATCATGAAGCATGTATTACGATTTAAAATTGTGTAAAACAAAGGCAGGGTCGTTTTTTAAACTTTTTCGAGCTACAAATCCTTTACTAAAATCGAGATGTGAGGCGCATCCTCAAAAAAGAATACAACATGAGCGGGATTCGATTTCATGCAGTTATTATCAAAAAATGGTCTTGAAGTAGAAAATTGTTCAAGTATTTTAGCATCAAAAACTACTGTTTTTCGGTGACAAAATGAGCAAATATTCGCTAGCGTAACGTTGATCACCAAGAAAAAAGCTTTAACTGGAGAATGAGTGAAAGCAACAAATTTTGCATTGGCTATAGTCAAAAATCTTTCATGTACCTGTGCGAGAAACTTGCTCAATTACCCCCTAAGCTTCTCTTGCGTACCCCAGTTTGAGATCCCCCAAATTACGGTTGTCATTGCAGGAACATCAGAGCCGCAATTCTTATGAATTTTCTTTGTAATTGGAGTTTCACGACGTTTCTAAAAGTGCAGCAGGGGTTTCACGAGGCTAAAAAGGTTGAAGAGCACTGTGTTGATAGATAGTTTTAGAGCAGTGGTTCTCAACCGGTCGGCAACAGCATGTAAGTTGGAGGGCCACAGCTTGGTATTATAATGCATAAATGAGCCATAGCTCGTAAGTCAGGTGGGCCACGGACGTCTGTTTACTTTGAAAATGGTTTTGCATGTCGAATAAGGTTGAGAAATGCTGGCCTATAAGAACAGCCATACTGACCAGCACCTGTGAACTGGAGACGCAATGACTTTTTTTTTCTTTTAGAGATCAACTTCGCTTCCGTGTTGTGGACTGGCCATCCTCGGCACGAAAGAGGCTATGACCTTTTTTTATTTTTGGAGATTAACTCCACTGCCACGACATCTTACGCTTATCCCAGTGACATTTTAATCCGCCCACCAAAGTTCTTATGAAAGTGAACCACAAAAATTTGTGGCTCCTTGAAGTGGGCCACCCGGCCACGGCACGAAATAGGTTGAGAACCACTGCTTTAGGGTAATTTAAAAACAATTTATTAGCTTGCATTCACTAAGTCGTTTCAACAAGTTCAGCTTTTACCCTTTTTCACTTTTATTTAATTCAAAAAATGAGTGTTAGTGTCATTACTTCTATTTGCTTGTTTATAGTTATAATTACAACATTAGTTTGCTGAGAGAAGTGAGAGCAATGCTGGCCCTAGTCGTCGTATTCATGGTGATAGGTCTATCGTACACCAGCGCTTCCGATAACTACGAGGCGAACTTGCTGTCATGACAACACAAGAGGACAAGTATATGATTGGTAGTGCATGCAACGTAACGAGGCGCGACGTAACTATAAGAAAAACCTGCCAACGAGATTAAATTTTTGCTCGTCACCATGATGCCATCCTTTTTTTGCACTGTTAAAAAAACACCATTTGAGAGAAAAAAAGTCTCTCGTCTTTGATTAGGTCACTGAGTAAGAAAAAAAATTTATTGCCTTTGGTGCAGGGCAGTGGAAACCTTCCCTTGTACCCTTTGGTTATGCCTAGGGGTCCCGCCTGATGGGATATTATTTAAAGATGGGATTTCAAAAGAGTAGATGCAAAACAGTTTTCACCGAAAATTTGAATCGAAAGCACATAATTTAGACTTTGAAGACGATCTCAAAAATAAAAAAAATACCTTCGTTTTCAATATGGATTGAAAAAACATTTTACTTTCCTTTCCACCAAAAAAAAGAAACATGCCTCGTCTATATTTTGGTTGAGGCTTCACTTTGGGTTGCCATGGCACTGCTTATGTGTGACAAGAAAATTGAACTTTAGAAGGAATTGAATCTGGCCAAGTAGACGCAAGGTAAACACTGAGCAAGTTTTTGTTTGCTAATTTAAGTTTTATTTAAGTTCGGTGGTTCTCAGCTTGCAAGTACTGGTTGTAACATCGAGTCTTTGCGAATATTCAGCTTTGAACATGGAACGTAAAAAAGAATAAAAAGAGGCATAACTGTGTCGGATGCCCGGTTGCTTCCAATGTGTGACGCTGATATTTATATCCACAATTACTTAGCAACTTTTTATTCGTGGTTTGTAGCCGATGGTACAAACACCACCCTGTAACTAAGCTCTAAGACTTCCAGGTGGTTGAAGATAGTTGTTGCAGCGCATTCGTGGAGAGTTCGATCTGCTGCACCAACGAATTCCAAACGTTAGTTGACCAATGTTGGATATTGCTAAATGAATGCGTTCGTGGTTAGCGATTGACGTCATTGTATTTTGCTTTTTTCTCGGCTGCTTGATCTTCTCGCCTAATTTACAATGAATACTTTTTCTCGATTAGTTTGCTGAGTCAGTGCAAGCAAACAGTGCCAAGCAAACAGTGCCGAGCAAACAGTGTGAGAGTTGCTACCACATATTTAAATTGGTTTGAGGTAGAGCAGTTCAACAAAAGTCAGCAGATATAGGCCCATTGACAGTCTCTCGAAAAATATTTTCAACTTTTATTTCAAAAGGTAGATATAATAAAATTTTTACATTTAATACAAAGTTGTGGTAATATTCTTCAACTAAGTATTCATATGCAGTTCAGTTCTCATCAATTGTTGCGAGAAGAGCCTTCTGTGAAGTTCTCAGTCAATTTCTCACAGAATTTGAGTTATCGTCCCAGTTAAAGGTTTGCGTGCAAGATCCTGGCAGTGATGTCCTTAAAAGGAGGCGGTTTGCGTGAATGACAATATTTTAGAAAGCGACACTGTTGTGAGTTAAAAAGGGTGGATTTGGTTTGAAGACTTTTTTCATTGAAAACACTTCCAAAATTGAGATAAATATAGATTGAAAATGTTGATCTAGTTAAAAACAAATAAAAGAAAGTGATCAGGAAAGCAGAAAGAGTGATTTTTCTGTAAGTGAGGCCTACCATTATCATTCTAGAAGTGTAATACATAAATGTATTATCTTTATTAATAACCAATATTTGATAGAAAACATTTAGCACCACCTACATTTTAAAGTTGTCTCCACCTTCTATCTGGTAATTATGAGTATGAAAGCTTTTTTGCAACAAACGTGTTCTTTTGTTAAAACGTTCGCCTGCCTGGTTGTGCCATGTATGTCTTACTTGTAGAGCAGAAAACAAGAAAAAGTTATAGGAAAATTATTTACGTAAACAGCCACAAAAATGCTTACCAAAATCGTTGATTAAGCCTTATGTTTCCACAGCCAAATCCATACAAAGTGATCATATGTATTTAACATATTGATGATAACGCAAATGCAGGAGAGGTTTTTTGTTTTTGAAAGCTATTAATTAAGCAAACAAAATGAATAGGCCGCCAATAAAAGGAAGTCACAAGATGTGAAGTTGAACGTAAAGCTGACGTACTTAGTTATAACTTTGGTCATGAGTCAGTGACAACTAAAACTGAATAATGTTGAAGTGAAAATTACTTGTATTTGTAAAGTTTTTCCGCGAGGAAATAGATTCATCTTTATCTATGGTGAAGCTGACGGTAAAGCCACTGGTGGAGTCGAAATGAATTATAATGAAAAAGCGATTTGAAGTTGAAAATAGTGGATAGTTTGATTTTGGTCATTGCAGGTTTTATCGCTTAGACTATTGTAGTGGTAGATTTTTTACAAAGTACGAAAATCTGAAAGCGGTATTAACAAAGGAATGCAGTCAACAACATTTCGCTTCGTTATTGTTGCCGAAGTCATCTTGCTCCTGGTATGTATACTTGTATAAGTAGTTCTTCAAATGCTCTTTCTTAGAAATGGATTTTGAACTTGGTGATAAAAAAGCAGGCTCTCACGGAAAATATCATTGTCATGAAATGTTCTCAGATGTTTGTGGGACGTTTCTGTGAATATGTCTACGTTGGGTGATCATAAGCCTGTGTTGCTTTACTTAACTCGTTTGAATTCCAATTGCAGAGTCCGGAGTATCTTGAGTAGATGATCTAAAACCATGCTGCAGTATGCTTCCTGACTTTTGAGTATTTTTGTTCACTTTTATTTTGTGGTGCTGTAATACATACAAGCAAGCTAAATTCTCTTTTCTCAACACCTCAATCCAATCTTGACCCCTTTTTTTAATTTAGGAAAGTCCCGAGTTTCTATTCGACATGCGTCCCTTTAACCGCATGTGGCCCAAAGAACAAAATTTTTAATTAAATTTTTTGACTTTATGACTCATTTACGGAAAATACAGTGAAGATTAATCTCTTAACATCATGTTACAGTTTCGCAATTTGTTTTCAAACTTTTATTGTTTGTTTAAACTTTGTTATGTAACTTTCTGCAATGATCCTAAGTAAATTTCTGCAATTATTTGCGCAATTCAACAGAAAAAGCTTGTGTTAAAATCTTAATTTGGGTCAATACAAATGCAAACCGAATAAAAACAAGCAAATTAACAAATCTACAGATCATATCATGAATAATCTCTAATTGTTTTCACCCAATAGCACCCGGCGACAAAAGCTACAGCAACAATTGAGAAGGTATAACTCTTAACAATATCGTTCCTAGATTAGATTGAAAAGTGGCACAAATGTTCGAATCACATAATCTATTTTTATTTAAAAGGTTTGTGAGTCGTTTGATCACAACGCTGCTGAGTCAAAAAATTACATTTTCAGTAAACGACAATTTTAACAGTTTTTTCTGTACGGTACATTCTAATTTTTTTTCCAAAGCAACGGTCCCACAAGTGTGACAGTCTAAGCAATGCTTTATTCAAAGCCTCCAGCTTCTTGTCGGTCACCAGCTGTACTGAAGAGACTTGATTGATGAAAACTGGGTCACTGTCTGCAATGTTAAAAAAGTTATGCAAATTGTTGAAAACTTCTGTTAGCATAGATATTTCAAATTAACAAGCTAATGAAAACAAACTCAAAAACATTGATTTTTTGGTTTTTACTTAGGGCAACAAGGCAAAATGAGGTAGCTTTGCGTCTTCCACTTCAGGATATTTGTATGAGACAACTGTTTTCAAAGTAATTTTGTGGCCGCGACATTTGCTCTTTCATGAAAATAAATATCAATTCTTTGGTGTCCACAATCATTTCTTTCAAAGCTATTTGCTTACATTACAAGTTTGACATTGCGCGCATACTCGTTATTGTGATTGTAATTATACAATCATGGAAGGCATTTCGCGATTGTGTGACACACAATACAAGTAATTTTTACACTTTTATCTGAAAAAGCTTTTGTCGAAATCTAAATTAAACTTCAAAGTATGTCAAATAGTCGACTAACGTCAATGACAAAACTTTTTTCAACACGAAAAAGAGCGTATAATGGCAATATGTGGTTATAGCATGCAACTTTAATATATCAAAAGTGATTTTAATAAACAAAACATTTAAATTTCAATTGTTTTTGACTTTCATTAACTCTTCAAGAGTTAAGATCTGTAAATGTGACGTAATAAGTTAAGACAAACAACGATAATTACAAACAATACAACTTAGGAAGATGTAATATTTTCAAAGACAATAAAAACGTACCACAACAAACTAAATAAAACCCAAAATAAATAGTTAGAAGAGATAAGACGTAAAAAATTGTAAAGCTCATTAATATTAAAACTGAGCTGCGGAGTACCTTAAAATTACGTTCAAAGTCCAGTGTGTGACGTGGTGATACAATGAAGTTACAGGAAAGTGAGTTAAGTTGCAGGAAAATTTGATCTATGTTTTGTAATAACAAAGCACCACGTGCACAGCAGTGCTTGTTAAGATAGGACAACATTTGCACTATAATATAGTAGGACACTGTTTTCAACTAAACCACCAAAACCTTTGGCTCTAGTCTAAAACGTCGTTTACAAATTTGCTTTCACGTGTGATGCGAACTCGACATTTATCGGTACGCCTTCTCTGTATTGACTCGAGTAGAGAAGCATCTGAATTGAGCACACTCCAGAAAAAAAACCAATCGTGGATCACATTTTGTCATGCCACACCTGCCCTAATATACAATGCAACATCTATCAATTCTTTTACGATATTAAGAAAACGTAATTTAGATTATGAAGAAAAAATTCGTTAAGCTTTGCCTGCAAAGAGTCGTATACCTAGCCCTAATTTATGAGCAATGCTATGCCCGTCGAGCTTCATTTTTACAAAACATATATCAAATTTTACTGCAACTTAATTCACTTTTTTATATATTTCAACGTCATTGTATCACCACGTTACGTATCGGAATTTTAACGTAATTTTGAGGTGCTCGTCAGCTCAATTTTAATTTTAATGAGCTTTACAATTTTTGCATCCTATCTCTCGTAACTATTTTGAGTTTTATTTAGTTCGCTACGTGTTTGCAGTTTTTAGAAATATTACATCTTTTTAAGGTGCATTGTTTATAATTATCGTTGCTTGTCTTCATTTATTACGTCACATTTACAGATTGTAATTTTTGAAGAGTTAATTATAGTCGACAACATTTGAAATTATAATGCTTTGTTAATTAAAATGACTTTTAATATATTAAAGTTGCTTTATATAGCTACCACTTGGACTTTAAAATGCTTCATTAAATTATGAAGAAGAACTTATTGCAAAAACAACACCACAGAAATTGATGTCCGAAAACTGTTGTTGTTTTTATTTTGTTGATTATTTTTGTGTTGGAAAAAAATTTTCGATGGCAACTGCGTAGATATTTAGCAGAAGTACTCCCTTCTCCTAAAGCGTCAGCTACCCCATCCCTGACTTTGCCAATGATCAATAAATTTTTTAGTTTGTGAAAACATTGCTTGCGTAACGCTATAACTAGTTTGTAATTGTTTTGTTGTTTAGGTTTCTGCTTCTCCCACAAAAAATGCAATGATCCCCAGTATTCAACAGCTATCCGGATACATACTTCCCGAAAATCAGAAATCTCATTTAGAAAAAAATTTGGATTTCTTTGACGAGCATGAAGCTCACCCCGCTCGGCAACAAACAGCTGATCTGAATAAAGTAGATGCCTGCCCCCACATTCCAAGTGTAAAGGGGGAGCGAAAACTTCGGCTTCTAAATTTCTCCGATGTTGATTGGGGATGTTGTCCTTGCTTAAAGGGAAAAAAGCTTGCTGGCCCATGCAGGTAAAAACAACCTACAAAAGATCTTTTTCAGCCAATTAAGGTAAAGCAATTTAAAGCTTTGTAACAGCAAAATGAATCAAAGAAAAGTTATGTTGGCCTTTTATAGGCAAGGCCATGTTGAAATCAAATAGAAGTGAATCGAATTCTAATCCAAAGTCAAAAAACATTTACGTGTAGAAACTTTTTAGATATGCAGAAGCTTAATGAGCAGCTTTTACTAAAGTAAAACGAACCCTGCATGAAATTACTGTTTCGGTTATTTTTTTGGTAGCCAATCATGAAAATAATTTTAGAAAGGGAGAACCCAACACAACTGAATGTGTTTCGTGTGAACCCGGAAGTTACATCGATAGGGATGCGCACGAAGAAAAAGAATGCTTCACTACAGACGTGACATGTGACAGTGATACGGAAGTCTACATTCCACTTCAATTGACATCAGCACCGGAGTAAGTTGCCATACAAAGCTGAAAGCGATTAGACATTGATCTAACAATTGAGGAATTTCAAGTTCAGTGAGTGGGTTTGTTGTGTTAACCGTGTCTCTTGGATATGTAGCTTAAAGCAGGTTTTGCTGGTTGCGGCTTTAAATCCTACAACACACTTTGCGGACAGTACAGCCAATTTTAAATCAAATGAACACAAGTTATGCAGTTGTGTTCGTATTTCTTTTATGACCGACAAATAATGACACATCTAATCGTTATATATGGTCACAATCAGCAGTGATCATTTGGATGCCCAGCGATTTACCAGAATCTAATTGTGGAGCTGTTTACTTACTATGACTCACTATAAAACTATTGTTTGCCAATCGTCAGTGTCAGTTGACATACAGTAGCTTTCGTTAGGCTATCTATCTGCAATGCCACTTTTAAATCTGGTCATTGGCAAGCCTACTTTTGTTTTGTTGGATTTGCGATGCTGGTCAAAGTGCTTTGCACTGTATCCTCATAAAAGGAACAAGAAAACCATCATCCTAATAGAAAATGGTTTTTAACTAAACAGAAATTTGTCAACGCAATGTCGTGTAAAAAGACTCGTTGTTTCAGGTGCCATTGTCGACAAGATAAATTATTGTATCGTGCCTCCAATGGAAGTTGCGTACCTCATTCTGCATGCCCCCCTGGTGAGGGAGTAAAGGCGATTGGAACCCCTTTTGGTGATACGATTTGTGAGATTTGCGCACCGTCTTATGAATCTCCAAACTGGTCAAGAACAGAAATTTGCAAACTGAAGCCGAGGTACCTGATAATGTTGAACAATAGATAGAATATAACCTGTTTCCCTCCTTATAAACCTCACGCTTACCCCTATAAATTTGTATTTACCTTTAAGTGGATCTATACAAAGTTCTGAGTAGAATTGTTATAGCTTTGCACCCAGCGTTTTGTAGGGTAACGCTGATTACAATATTTATGAAATATTCTAAAGACTTTGTGGACACCCTGTATTTTTGGTTTGGCGCAGTTATTCTCTATTGCTATCTTTTTGAGCAAAATAAGGTTGACTTTAATTGTTTAGGAAGCAAAAGTCACGCCAGCATTTTTTTCAATCACACAGGTTTTTGATAACCTACATCTTGCCACCTCGCTTTTCTTTTTGGCATGATGGCAGAAGCAATACCTGTAGCTAAACCTCATAAACTCTGGTTACATATACGAATTTAATGGATTCAATCGAAAGTTTTAACCTAGCCGAATTGCTTTGTAACTTATCCAACTATTGTAGTTTCTAGAGCCAAATGATCTTTTTTCCGATTGGTGTAATAAAAGATTTGACGAAAGAGTCTTTTGCGGCCAATTTATTACATGTACAAACCAATCAGCATACTATACTTTTCAATTCAGTTCTCACAATTCAGTTCACACAGCAAAAAGGAGAGAAGGGTTATTAAGTGCAATTTGTCGAAGTTAAACAGTCGCACTAAACTACCATTCGGTTTTGGTTTGACGCGTTGTATCCGGCAGAACATATCGAAACACCGGTATAACCCGTTGAATTGATGGTCAATAGCAACTGTCAATCAATATCATACTTTTCGCAGCGTAAAGAATCATCATAAGAACAATCATTTACCATCACGTCTTGACATGTCAGTTAAATCCGTGGTTGCTAACACCACTCCGAAAGCTGAGACAACTCAACATCCAATCTCAATATTGTCGGGCAGCAAGCCAGAGGACAAAGGAACATGGAAAATTATTGTAGGTGAGAAAGGAAGACATCTATTATGTTGTTATAAACGAGAAATATTGCAGCGAAATTCGGAGTGTGTATGGTCAAGTATTTACATTTGCTTTTTTGTACCCTTTGGGCTCTTTTTATGGCAATTTTTATAATGGTAAGAATTTATTCACCACACCAAACACAAGAGAAACAGAGTGTTTGGGAAACTGCCGAGAGATCACATGGCCTTACAGTCAACTTTTACTCATAGATGTCATTGCAATAAATGCAGAACTTTGTATTGCTGTTGTTGTTATGTCTTCATTACATTGAACAAAGCACAATGATATTTATAGGCGTTGCCTCTTTCGTGGCTCTTCTAATCGTTTGTTTGGTGATCTGTTTGACAATGTGCCGAGACAAAATATTCTGCAACGCTGAAGTAAGCAGACAGGTTGTTAAGCAGTTTTTATGGCGTAATTATTTGTCATTGTTATTATGATATGTTTGGTTGGAGCAACGTTTTAGTGGCTATGATTAGGCGGGAGTGTTCAACTGTTCATATCCTATGATGCTTTTTTATTGGAAAGATTTTTGAGCGATTTTTCCAGCTTGGTTGCGCTGTATGTGATAAAAATTCACTTGGCCCGCGCTACTGGTTAAACTTCATGAAGTTTGTTAAATGTAACAACAGTAACCTGAACACTGTTGAACTAGTTTAGCATTACTTTTTATTAGTTTAAACAAACTTAAAATTACACATAGTCTAAATCAAATAAAGAATCACTAACAACTATAACTATAACTAATAAAGTACGTCAACCAAACAATCCAAACACAGCCCGCCCTGCAACAACTAAAACGCGAACAAACAAGGCGCAGGCAATCAACGCGGCTACGCCCTAAGGCAAGCTACTTCAAGTGTTGTCAGATTTTTTCAAGTTTTCAGCGGAAATGGTACCCAAAACTACCCCCAAATAGCCCAACGCTTGCCTGTGGAAAAATAGTCGCAAATTTGCAAAGCTAGTCCATACAGGGCCGTTGGGAAAAGAGTCCAGGCCCGGCATCAGCACAGTAGTTGGTCTCCCATCGATGGGCCATTGAAAAGTCAGCCTGTGCTTCAGCATGATTTCCGAAAAAATAGGCCAACACTGCTGTTGCCGTGATAGTTTTGGTAATTTTTCCTTCCGCGAGGCGGTGATCTCCAAAAAAAAGGTTATCATATACCAGACGGTATCAAATCATCCTAGTTTTTGGAAAATAATGCGATGCAGTGCCATTTGAGCCTATTTTCGACCCGTTTTTTTGACGAAAATATGCCGGCGACGGTAGCAACTTCCATATCACACACAGTTGTCTTCAATTTTTACACTTGTTGTTACTCCAAAAACTAGCTCAAAATGGCGGAACGGGATGGCAAAAAATAGCCCAAAAAACCGCAACCCGCGACTGCCAAATTTTTCCCGCAACGCTTCATCAAAACTAGCCCAATTCCGCGCGTAAACCGCGGAGCTGGCAACACTGAACCTGAAAGTGGAGAGAAATACGCTCACCTGCTAAGCAGGTGTTAAAACCCACGTAGTAATATTGCATCATAGCCAAAGGCAAGTAATCGCTTGAAATCACACCATCTGCCTTAACCAATAAGCGGAAAAAAGCATATCAGATGTTTGATTTCTGCAACAGTTATGATTTTGTTTGCTTTAGGTCAAGCCGTCTGATGGCGTGAGTTTTTCGTACATTTGTTAATGTTGACTTCGTTACTTGAAGTGCCTTTAACCCCTTAAACGGCGGAGACGTGTATACACGTTTTTGCCAAATGTGCTTTTTTTAGACTTGGACGTGTAAACACGTCCAGAAATCAAGCATTGAAAACCAACCATAAACGACATTACACGTCTTTCATTGATGTTTTTAGGCAAATCTTCGCTTAAGACGTCTATACACGTCTCCGCCGAAAAGGCCTTTTTTATACTACAATTGCAATAATAACAACTAAAAATAAATGGATATCATGTTATGCATATAAATCAGCATAAAAAAAACTATAATCAAAGAAAATATAAAAAATTGGTTAAAAATGAAACATAAGATACACAAAAATGGTTGGTTAAGGGGTTAAACTGTACTGTGCGCTTAGAGCGGTAAATGTTTTCCTTAGGCGCTGTGGGATCGGATGCTTTATCAAAAGAAGTGCATTCTCTTTGGCAAAATTTCTAGCAGTTTTCTGTTTTGATGAAATAAAGGTTTAGGTTAATTTCATAAAACTTTTTATTCTTTGACAATTTATAATAAACCTAAATTTGGCGACATTTCTAATGTATTTATATTTGTCAACCAAATTGCTTCAACGTTTGCAGATTCCAGCACTAGTACATGACATCGAAGACACGTGAGTTTCTCGCAATGTTTAATCATATACTGCAGACTTGATGTTATTTCACTGCGACGTTTTTAGTTCCATCAACACCTAATTTAACATCATTGATAGCTGAGATCCTCATAAGAACTTTGTAAATACTTATAGGTGGCTGCTGATCCCAACGATCTAGGCCGCAAAATCAGTCGCAATCTCCAAACTGCTCTGTTTTGCTTCTTTTTCTCGTTTAACTTCACTCTTGGAAAACCGTTGATATAATTCGGTAAAAAAATACATTTGGAAGCGGATACTCTCTCCATAATTCGCGAACGTCTCTACTCTCTGTGGCACCCATGGCTATCTCGACAAGTCTTATCACCAAATTTTAAAACAATAGCTTTGAACAATTCCTAAGGGATAACACCTTCGTTAAAATACGAGTTGATACACATTTTTGCTTCGTTGTATAGAGTTGGCGATTTCACAGTCACTTTACGTCACATTAATGTAAAGTTACGCGTGGCTACTAATTAAGGTCTATTCCTTGTACAGTAATCGTTTTTCTTGGGTCATTAACCAAAGGTAAACCTCTAGCTAGCTGTAAAAAAGTTACTCGAGGTCACATTAAAAAATGTTGAAGGCGTGTCACGGGAAGTGTTTTTCTCTACAGCTTCAAAGGATTGGTCTTTGGTTACGACGTTTCGCTTCGCCTGCCATGCATTTTTCTTTCGGTTACTTGAGGTCGCAGCACTCTCGCATTGGTACTCATGCTGTTGCTGCAGTAGTAGACCGTTTGCTTCAAAGCTGATCTATACTGTATATCGGTTCAATTTTCTTATCAAGGCATATTAAGAACTTAAAAGAGGGAATTCACAAATTGCTCTTTGATGCCCTGTATAGTAGTAATCACCATTTGGCCTGGCTTGTGTTTTAATACGTTTCGAATTAACCGTTGATGCCAGCACATTTCAACTGAAAGCTACGAGGGGCATACCAAAAATTCTGCACAAACTGTTATATTTTTAAAACAAAGAATCATGAAATAATGAAACAAAGTATTTTTCAACATAATCTCCCTGCAAGTCAATGCACTTTCTCCAATGCTCTGCAGCCTTCTTTATTTTTTGTTCAAACCAGTCTTTTGACATGGTCTTAACCACCTCATTCACAGCTTACTTCAGCTCACTTTCACCCCCAAATCTTCTGTCACGAAGAGGGTCTTTGAGTGGTCCAAATAGGTGGAAGTCGCTAGAAACAAGATCTGGGCTATAAAGCTGGATGAAGAAGTAATTGCCACTTCAGCTCATGTAATTTAGCCATGGAAACTTTTGCTGTGTGGACACGTGCATTGTCCTGCAAAAAAAACGGGAGTGCTTATGACTCTTTCCAGGCCTGACTCTTGGCCGTTTGCAGTTGACTGTGTGAAGGAGACTAGAATAGTAGGCAGCATTGATTGTCTGCTTTGGAGGGAACATTTGCTATGCCCCTTGTACAGAACTTTTGGTATGCTTTGGAAGGAGCTTTTGGTATGTTCCTAATACAGAACTATTGTGCAGAACTTTTGGTATGCCCCTCGTACATCCAAGCAAGAGGTCTTGCAGTAATGTAATTTTCCAGAGGTGACAGCGCAAAATTCACAACGTTACTAAGCCCTGTTGATAACTTTCGCCACAGGGGCAACTGGAAATTACCTATTTGCAGGATAGTCGCAGAATTTCTGACACAGTAAAAATTTTTCAAATCATAAAGTGCATTTAGAGGGGTGCTTTCTGTAAACCTGTAAACTCCCAACATACTTTAGAAAGGTAAATTAACAGAATGTCAATTTTTTTTAAAATATCAACTCGATATATTTTACAAATTGGTATAGGTTACTCATATTTTCCACGAAGCAGTGTAAAAAACATAACTACGAGTAATTCCATTAGAATCCAATCGCATTGTGTTAGAATCGTTTTCGTCTTTCACATTGCTCCTTGTAGAGTAAACCTAGATGTAATTCATCCTTAACTGTGAGTAAATTTGTTACCTTTAGTTGTATATTTTGGCTTCATATTTTTCAAGGTATGACGCAACTTTATCAGCTGCCAATAAAGTAAGAGAAAAGAGAAACGACGAAGTAATTGAAAGGGACGTTACTGAGGAATCAAAGTTAGTACATGACGAAGAAAAGAAACGAGTAAGCTTTCGTTATTACCTTTAAAAAAAGCATTTTAATTAAAGGTCATGATTTTTTTCTACCTCTAAGAAAAACTGTTACACGAAGGTTAACTAAAAGATCGTCCATGACATTTGTTCTGGCCCCATTGGTGCTGAAATGAGGCAGGAGGGGCGTTTTCCGTCCGCTTCTTTGCTACTGGGGCGAAGTACCTCTTCGGTTTATTGGTGACCTTTCCAAAAGAAGGTTTATACTCTAATTTAGAGTAAAAGTCATGATTACATTAACCCTCTCAAACGGTGTTTTCAAAAAAAGCCGTTTAAAATACTTCACTGAAAATTTGGGATAAAAATAGATTCATTAAGCCTTTGAATATTGTAATCTGCTTAACAGAAAAGTGTTCTTTTCAAAGGGCCTTTTCCAAAATCTTGCTCCTTTGCCCACGTAAAGTTCCGGCATCCCGGTTTGGGCCAACACTGGATTCATGTTTAGGCCATTGTTTGAGGTCCATAACACTCTTATCGCTTATACCCGAGAAAACTCAGTTTCATATTTCACTCTTCACATTACTGAAATGGATGGGCGCCAAGCAGAAGATCTGTAATACCTTTTTAAAATCTTTGGTATGACACGACAAGGGAATTGACCCAAGTCCGCCGACGGCGAAACCGACTTCCACGCTGTTTTTTCATCAAATTGGCATTGCGGAAAAGAGTAATCAAAGTGATATCGTGTTTTTAAAGATTGTTAGTTGGCTCTGAGAATGAAAAACATGTGCTAGCGCTTTTTTCACCTTTTTTTAACAGCGCTACTTTAAAATTTCAACCAAACAAAGTTCACGCAAACACATCGATTATTTTTTAATTTGTAGAAAACGAAAGAAGCAAATGGCAGAATGAATGTGAGGAAGAAAATTGAAAAATTGAAGCGTCAGCCTTTAAACCTAAAAAATCGCAACCGTGATAAGCCTCGAACGCCTGCCCTGTTAGTTCATGAATCGCCGAATCGCGTGTCATTATCCGACGAGGATGCATATTTTAATTCACCAGAAACTTCAGGTCAACCGTCATACTCCAAAGCAGCCCCAACAAAGGTTTCCGCTAAAAGCAGACACCAAAGCATAAGTAAGCGCACAAAGTAGTGTGAGTATCGTACGCATAGATTTTAAAACTAGTGACCAATTAAAGGTCGTTAAGATTTTGACTCTGCAAAATTTTAGAATAAACTGATTTACATATTTTTGAGTTTTCCTATTTTTGTCTGTCACTTCAAGGTAAAGTTTAAGCCCAATATCTTAAAATATTTAAAAAGAGCAAATCTTTAATGATTAAGATGACGTTTCTGCTCATTTCAAGAAGAAGATGGAATCGTCTTTCTCTATAATGTATTCGTGTAGTTTGTCTTTTGCGTTGCGTTGCGTTAAATTATTTTTTGGGAATTTCTGAAACTTTTATTATTGAAATATGTGTTTCAACACCAACGTTATAGCGACCATGGCAAGGAGTTGCTATTTTTTTGAAGTATTTGAATTTTTTTGCTTTAGTGAACAATGTTATGCTTGAATTGTCTTCAAGAGTATCTCCAGAAGAATCGGAATTCCTATTCTGGAACTTTTCCACCTTTGATTCATTACAGAAAAAACAGTTTCTAGACGACTTAGTTCGATCAAGTAAGATGTGCTGCTTTCTCACTGTAGCAACGGCTTGCTTTTATACCTAGATTTCGCAATTTGGTGATGACATCAAAGTCTTTTTATCACACAACTTGTATCATGAGTAAAAGTTTCATTTTTCCACTTTCAGTATAGCTTTGGAAAAATTTCAATGCAAACACTTGCCAAAACAAGTAATGAGTGAAAAAATTAGTCTTCATGTCAAAATTTCAACCTTGGGTCTTTGGAGATCTAGGAGTTCCGCCAAAAATCATTTTGTAAAACACATTGGATATTTTCATCCCTAAAATTGGAAAATCGGCTTCAGCATCAGTTTGATGCCGGTTCTTTTTGTTTTCCAAGCATTTTTTTCAATACAAAAATTGGTTTTATTTCTAATTTATTGCTAAAAGAATTGGCTAAATGTTCAGCAAACATTTTAACGTAAATATGAGACTTCATGGTTAGAAACGTCATCATTTTCATTGAATCTTGTTAACTACGTAGATAAGAACATATTGTTAAATAGTCATATGTACATTATTTTTATTTTGTTAGAAATTTCTTTTATTTGTTTCATGATACAGCTTTTATTTTTATGTTCTATATCCGGGCTCTGCAATCTTTCACCGGCCGCGGCCCAAAATTCAATCCGCAAGATCTCGGCGAGCCGGATTACGGCCACAATGCAATGTACAGGGTGGCCGAAAAGTCCCAGGACACTATACATGTATTTTGGGTGGCCGACATGACATGGGCTTATAAGCTTTGACATCCAAGTCCTTTTTCATATGATCCATCATGGTAGCCCTTGGTATTCCAAGTTCAGCAGAACGTTTTCTGGTGGATTTTTCTGGTGCATTAAAATATTAAAAATAGAGTGTCCTGGGACTTTTCGGCCACCCTGTACAAACGCATGCATTGCCGTTTCCTTACCTATTGATAGTTTACATTTCCAAAAAAGCCAGGCGACGACCTTTTCTATGGAGATTTAACTTGTCGCACTACAAATTCATGTTGCAGCCACAAAAAGAGGCTTTTTTCAATTTTGACGACACCACTCATCGGGACGCACCTCCCTAATAAATAAGCTCATTATTCAAATTAATCATAATTCAATAGCAGATCAACAAAGACTAAGGAGCGGACCATGCAAGTCGATTTGCGGGCCGGATCCGGTCTGTTGGACGTAGGTTTTTGACCCCTGTTTGGAATTCGTTTCGCAAATGTTTTTAAATGAGAGTCTAGGGATTTCAAACAATTTATCGACAAAAATAGTTTGAAAAACAACTTTGATGGTTACCTATTTTTAGGACAAAAGCCCGCGCAGATTTTCATTGCTGTGTTTACGAAGTTGGAGGAACAATTATTGGGTGGCTTCAATCCTCATACAATTTTCAATTTCTTTTACTCCAACAACAGAAATCGAGAACTATCTCAGTATTTACAGATCACTTTTCCTGAAGCATTTTCAAAGACGGATCTTCGGAATGATCAAAGCGAATTAAAGTTTTGCAACGATAAGCTATTGGGAGTTAGTGCTCCTATTGAAAGTGGAATAACGACCATGTTTGGGACCAAACAAAGCATGAATAAAACGTGAATGGACTATACACTTTTTCGCCTTGTTTTAACTTATTTATTAATATACTTTATTTCATAACAAGTGAGTGGTTTCTGGAGTAAGGCACCAACAGCTGCGGTTGCAGTTACTTAGGCAACGTTTATATTACAGTGAAAGCAAATTTGACGGAACTCCAAAAATTAAATTCGATAAAGAGTACAAACAATGGAAGTGGAAGTGCTCTCATTAGCGTGCCGCAATAAATTTGAATTCGGAGCAACTTTCACTTGAAACAGATGTTGAAGTTCATTTTGATTGTGTGAAGGCATGCAACTGGAAATGATCCAAAACAGCTAAGAGTTGACACAAGTAAGCAGATATCCGAGAAATGTGGGAATAGAATGTACCAGGATGTGGAATGAGCCGGGCAACATATTGCAGAAGTGCGATGTCTGTGTCGTTTGCTAGGCTATTCTCTGATTTTCCTTTCCAGTGCACTGAAACATTACTATCACAAAAATGTGTATGGTTTGTAGCAGTTAGTTTCCAGTTTATTTTCAAATAACTGGGAAGTACTGCATAATGAAATGCTACAAAATTGAAGCACAGAAAAGAAAACTAGCGGCAGCTGCTCAGGAACCACCAAAAAGAGTTTTGAGCATTCGAAACCAACGTTGCTTTAAGTTGGATGATGTAACATAGCCCTGAAAAATTTTTGACTTTATTGGGTCCTAGTTGTTGTAATATCAATCATACATGCTTAATAAAGAGCTTTGTTTCACAAGAATAGCGCATACTGAAAACTACCTTTACACACTATTACAACCGCGAGCAGAGACGTAGCAGCCGCCCCCCAACCCCCCCAATTGGGGGGGGCCCAGGCCAACTTTGGGGGCCCAAGTTAGTCTGAAATTGCTTTTTGGCTACGTGACTATTTTCAGTTCAGCAGACTTGTTTACAACCGATTTAAACTGTAAGAAGAAATTGGCTTGTGACATCATAAGTGAATGCAACGTCATTTTATCTCGCAGAATCTAGAATATTTCGATTGATTTTCTGGTAGAATCTTGAATATTCGATTGACGTAACAATGCCGTTGTTACGCAACAATCATAGAATGGTCTGGAATTCTGTTTGGCTAGAAATACCGGGACAATATATATACACTGCAGAGTGCAGATAAAGTATTTTATTGACATTGTATAGAATGAAACGTTCAAAAATTGGTGCTCAAAAGAGAAAAGAAGCAGCCACTGCTCGAGATGCTGTAGCGAAATTGCCCAAGATGACAGATTTTTTCAAGATTACTGAGCAGAGTAGACCTGGCACTAGTACCGAGAGGGATGAAGAAAACTATAGTTTACAAGAAAAAGAAGACTATGACAATCAGCATCAAAGTGATTGTGAATTTCCAGAAAATGTAAGTTGTGATTTACCTGCCAATACGCAACCTTCAATATCAAAAATAACTGAATCTCAATTTACCCCTATCCCTGATGACCCATGTAAATGGCCTGAAAGTATTTCTGATGCTCAACGATGTGATATAGTAAAGCGTGGACCACATCAACTAATAATGAATTTTCCATATAATAACACAACTCCAAGGCGACGTTTTTCCTCCAACCATTATAAACGTGTGTTACCTAATGGTGAAAGTGTTTCACGGTCGTGGCTAGTTTATTGTGGGGAATCAGATCAAGTTTTTTGCTTTTGTTGTAAGCTATTTGGAAAAACACTAAGCCCCTTTTGTAGTGGTATAAATACATGGGAGGGTTTTTCGAAAAAACTGAAAGACCATGAAAACGGCATTTCCCACCAAGAATGCTGCAGTCAATGGATGTTGCTAGCTGAAGGGATAAGAAATTCATCCACTATCGACAAACGCGAGATGAATATTTTTTTCAATGAAAGACGTTTTTGGAGAAATGTTTTAGAGAGACAGACTTATCGACATTGCCTTGTTTCTATCGGAAAGGAATCTTGCTTTTAGAGGATCTGAAGAAGTCTTAGGATCTCCTCACAATGGAAATTTTCTGGGTATATTTGAGCTTTTGGCAAGAAGAGATCCGATCCTAAAAGAGCTTCAAGACAGAATCAAGAATAAAAACAATAAAGATCACTATTTGAGTCCTACCATACAAAATGAACTAATTGAATTGCTAGCGACAGAAGTTGAAAAAGAAAATTTACAGCAATTGAAATTGGCAAAATATTTTTCTATAATTTTCGACTGCACTCCAGATATGTCACATCATGAACAAATGTCTGTCATTCTCCGTTATGTACTATGTAATGAAGAAGCTGCTGTTGTTAAAGAAACATTTTTTGGCTACTTGAGAATAAGTGACAGTACTGGGAAAGGCTTGTTGGACGCTTTCTTAGAAAAAGCGACCGAACTGCAACTCGAATTGTCTGATTGTCGAGGTCAGTCATATGATAATGGTGCTAACATGAAAGGAAAACATTCTGGGGTCCAAGCAAGAATGCTAGACATCAATCCCAAAGCTGTTTACGTGCCCTGTGCAAACCATACCCTTAACTTAGTTGTTGTTGACAGTGCTAATTCATCGACGGAAGCATTGACATTTTTTGGAGTACTTACAAGGTTGTATGTGCTGTTTTCTTCCTCTGCTCAGCGTTGGGAAATTTTGAAGAAACATGTGGAGCTGTCCATAAAGTCACAATCGGATACTCGTTGGGAAAGCAGAATTAAATGCATCAAACCTCTTCGATACAATTTAAAAGAGGTGTTGCTGGCACTGAAAGACTTGGAAGCCATTTCCATAGAAAGAAAAGAGCTGCCTCAGAAACCAAATCGTTGATAGCTCATTTATCAAAATGGAGTTTTCTTTTGTCGGTGTTTATTTGGTATGATATCCTATTCCAAGTCAATAAAGCAAGCAAGATTCTTCAATCGTATGGAGTCTCCCTTCATACAATGGAAACGGAAATCCAGGCAACTGAAAAGTTTTTGCAAAACTATCGCACAATGGGTTATGACAGTGCCGCAACATCTGCTGTTGAAATAGCACAGGAATTGGATATTGATCCTTCTTTTCCTCCGTCAAGAAGTGGAAAGAAAAGAAGATTGTTTGATTACCAAGGTGAAGAGGAACAACGAGCTACTCCTGAACTGAAATTTAAAAGCAACTTTTTCTATCCATTAGTAGACCAGGCTATTATGTCAATAAAGGAGCGCTTTAATTTGTTACGTGAGGTTTCTTCCGCCTTTTCGTTTTTGTACACACGAGACAAACTTTTGCTTGTGCAACAAGAAAATGCTCTTCTTACTTGCTGTAAAGAGTTCCAAAAAAAGTTCGGTGACATTGATTCTGATGAAATGAGCGCTGAGCTACAGCGGTTTGTTTTAATTTTACAAAAAAAACGCAATCTCAAAACGGCTCAAGACTTTCTGAACTATCTTCTAAAGACTCATTTATTTGAATTGTATCCGAATGTGTACATCGCACTTCGAATCTTACTAACTTGCCCCGTGACTGTTGCCAGCGCTGAAAGAAGCTTCAGCAAATTGAAACTGATCAAAACTTTTAATAGAACGTCTATGACAGACAGTAGACTATCTTCATTAGCCATGTTGTCAATCGAAAATGACTGCGCCCGATCTCTTGATTATGACAATGTCATAACAGCATTTGCGAACAAAAAGGTTCGCTCCAGACTATTTAAATGATACTGTGTTTTTATAACTTTTTCATGTTTTTCAGTGTCATTGCTTTCGTTTCGCAGTGTCTGCATAAATGTCCTACTGAACTCTGGCATCGGTGCCGAATTTTTTATGACTTGCACCTTCGGTATCGGCATGCTTTATTCTGACATTAGCCTGTTTACTTATGTACAAATTGTGGTGTATTTTCTTAATGCAGCTTTTCAATTTTACACATCTAAAGTGATATGACCTGTGCGCAGGGGCTCTTGCGCTCACTTTGGGGGGGGGCCCGAAGTTGGAGTGCTACGGGACTGACCGCGAGTTTCAACTGATAAAAGAAAACCCTCTACAGTAGGAAGATATCGCGAGTAAACAGACAATGACTACTAAAGTAAGATTTATTAACGAGAAATGGCCTCTACTGAAATGACTTAGAGCAGTTTGATAATTGTGTTACATTCTCCGTCCTAAGAAAACTGGTGTATCGGTAACAAATAAACTTACAGCACGCTCTTAAATCAACAACAAACAAGAATAGGATTAATACAAGAGCACTTCAAATTACCGCCAAAGCACTTTAAGCATTAATAATATGGCACAGTATCATATCTATCTATAAGCTTTATTACTCGAGATGATCGGCGAAGTTCTGAATATGGTGAAGCATTAACCGAAAATCTGCAAGATGAATTAGAGTCCGACGGAACCTCGGCTTGCTCGTAATCGACTGCCGCCTCTGTATTAATGTTTTTAGGAGTATCGCATTGAAAACCTTCTTCCGAATTGTAAAATGAAATCTGTGGAACATCTGATGGGGTCGGCGCAATATTTCTCAACGAGACGGCAGCCTTTCTTTCACCAAAAAAAAACGTACCACAATATAAGTAGGGATGGCTTGAGCCAAATCCACTTTATTGACTAACGGATCAACTTTACTGCTTCGAACGAGGCGCTTTAAGAAAACTGGAACGGGTGAACTTAACCATGCTAATAAAGGTATTCCAAGAATCGATCTTTGCTTATGACCAAATAACCGTTCGTGTGGTGTTTCTTTCGTTGCACTGCGCAAAAAAGATCTTATAGAATGGAGAGAATCGGACAAAACCGATTCCCACCGTCAAAAATCAAGGTTATGAGACCTCAAGCGGAGTTTATTAGCCGACCATATTGCCGCATTGCATCGTTCCGTCCGCATTGTTTTTTTCCTCGAGCATTCTACACAGATATCTTGCTAAAGGTAACACCACAACTATGAAGAAATGTGATTAATTCTTGAGATATGAAGTCTGGTCCCCAATCAGAATCAAAACAACTTTGCATACCGAATACTCAAAACAATTGTCTAGGCTAGGGACACGAAATTACAGTTTTAGCATCAATAGCAGCACACGAAAACATAAAAGGGAAACGCGAATATTCATTAATAAAGGTTAACATGTAATGATTTTTCGTAAACGATGGCAATGGACCTTTAAAGATTGAACTCAGTCGCTAAAACGGTTGAGTAGCTTTTCTTGAGTGTTCTTCACTCTTGCTTAACATTCTCAAAAAAAGATACTGGTCAGATTTTTTGGTTCAGGGTTGCTGATATTGCATTGTCCAAAGTATCGGTCTCTATTACATAAGGAATTTTCTTATTGATTGCTTGCAACATAGCTCTAGCAAACTCTGCTTTCAATCTATTAAATGCTTCCACAGCATAGCTTTTTACTGAAAAACGGCCAGCCAGTATTAAAGGTTTGATTTTCTCCGAAAAATTCGTTATTCACCCAGCGTAGTAGGAGAATAGCCCAATAGTAATACGCTGTAGCTCTTGGGCGTTTTTAGGCGCGGGCAATTCCAAAACTGGCTTCACACGGTCAGGGTCTGGCTTTAAAATTCCTTTCTCGATTGAACAACCGAACAGATTAATAGAATTTTGTGCATACTAGCATTTCTTATCATTGAACGTACGACCACACTTATCTACCGCTTCCAGAAGCTTCTTCAAATTTTTGTCTTGTTCTTCGCGCGTTTCCTCGCGGACGATTATATCATTCGAATAAGCAAATGCACCTTTGCAATCGTCTGCTGTTGTGATTGAATCAATTACTTTATGAAAACAATAAACCGCTTTCTTCGGTCCAAACGGAATTCGCGTAAATTGATTTAATTGACCATTAGCACCGAAAGCAGTAAAAATATTTTCTCTGGATAGAATTGGCACTTAATGATACGCGCTTCGCAAGTCTATTTTCGAGAAACCATTCATATTGATCCACGTTATTTATTTCTTTTCGCATTGTAGGTAAAGGATAGGCGTCTAAAACTGGAACTTTGTTTATAGTTTGGTTGTAATGTATGCACAACCTCTTTTTATAGTGGTCACTCTGTCGATGACAACTTGAGCGCGCCAAGGCGTCGAACTGGGTTCGATAATGCCGTTTTTCAGCAATTGGGAAATCGGTAATTCAATAAACTCTTGATCAGCCTTGGCGTTTCTTCTTCCGAGAGTAGCAATAGGCTGGCTATCTGGGGTCATGTGCTCAGATAAACGCACCTTGGAACATTTTTGATAGGTTGTAATGCACTGACATGCAGAGGCGATTCGGGGCCCCCAAAGTTAAATTGAAGAAGTCTATGCTAACTTAAAAATCATGTTTTAATATTACATCTAACACGAACTCCTTCATGAGAGAATTATACATTGGAATAACGTCTATCAAACAGCTGTACGGATGCAAAGCATAAGTTACAAGTTCTAACAGATGAATCTTTCACAACTTTGTACTTTGTATTTTGTATCAATCCACTTTACATGACATCAAAGTGCAAGCAACATTTAGTTTACAACGACGACAAAATTGATATTAATATGACTTTTTTGCATCTGCAACAATTAGTCCATTTGCAAAACACCTATCAATTAATACGAATACATTTTTCTTGACCCCGACTCATTTCTTGATGAAAAAGTAGACAATGTAGACTCATCATTCTTCTGTTGCACAGCTGTAGTCCTTTCTGCTTTTGGTATTGTAAATGATCTGCACACTTTAGAAAAATGTCCTTTTTTTCCACACTTAGCGAATCCGACATTCAGTGGGGCAAGCCAAATGCGTCTTGGGTTTTTCCGCCACACGTTGGTTACAGCGATCGCGTTGCCAAACATTTTTCTTTACTTGTTTTATTCGAATTATTGTCGCACTCCACGACCGGATAAAGGTTAGAAAACTTTCTAAGGACGTTGAAGAGACGAAGCTTTCCGCGTTTCTCTGAGAATCATCTAGCGATTGCGCCTTATCATAAGCCGCCTGTAGTTCCAAAATATTACCTTCTAAAGAACGCTGTTGTACATAATTTGAGGAAATTCCAGCTATAAAGGAATCTCGAATTGCTGCTTCTCGATTTTCGACGGCATGCACAGCCGGATAATTGCAATCAACGCTTAAGCCTGTAAATAATTCTTCAAACGATTCTTCCGCTTTTTGCTGGAAGTATTTAATCGATGCCTCGCAAATACTTTATTAACACGTACGCGCTGTCCAATAATAATGTAATGGCTTCATCAAACGTCTGCGTTCACTGACATAGACATAAACTGATGACTATGTTCAGCACGGCTTTACCTGTACTACGAAAATGGTTCACAGCGTCCACAATGTGTCCTGTACAGCACCATGTTCTTAAATGCGAATTTGAAACCATCAAAACTCGACGAGCATTTCAAGAATAGTCATGGTGGAGGGATGTAGGGAATGGCATTGAGACATCATGAGTAAAAAGAGCTAAATTTGATCGTTCCGGCACATTGCTTATGTACGGATTTGCACCTCTACAAAAACCACTACTGCAAGCTTCTTATCAAGTTGCATACCAGATTGCTAAGTCAAAGAAGCCCTATACAATTAGCAAGAAATTAATCAAACCAAGTGTCCTTAAAAAGGCAGATATTGTTCTCGGCAAGGAAGCTGCTAAAAAGCTGCAGCAAGTGTCTTTATGCAATGATATTATTCACAACCGAATTGTCGACATGAGTGAAGATATTCTGGAGCAAGTTGTTGCTGAGATCAAAGCCAGTTCAGTAAAAATTTCTCTGCAAGTGAATGAGTCAACTGACGTGTTGAACTGTTGTCAACTAATAATAGTAGTCCGTTACGTGAAAAGCAAGGAAGTTGAAGAAAGTTTTTTGTTGTCGATCACTGAAAACTGCATCGCAAGCCAAAGACGTATTTCATGCGATAAAAAATTTTATCAGTATACACCAACTTCACCTCGTCAGAATTGGTTCAATATACACTGACAAAGCACCAGCCATGCTAGGTAATCGTTCAAGGCTTGCTGCATTGCTGAGAAAAAAATTCCTAACCTGAAGTTTAATCACTGCTTTCTTCATCGGCACACTTTTGCAGCAAAAACATTGCCCCCATACCAGAGGAAAACTTTGGAAATTAGGGTGAAAGTTGTAAACATGATTCGTGGCCATGCTCTGAATCACCGACTGTTTAAATCGTTTTGTAAGGAAGTGGGTAAGGAACACACCGTGCTTTTTTATCAAACCTGGATATTTTGATGAACCTGAACATATTCAAGCCCGTGCCTATCTGACTAATGTGTTTACAGCACTCAATGAGGTCAACCTCTTTCTGAAGGGAAGAAGAATTAGCATTTTGTATGCATGTGAGAAGCTCTCTGCATTTGAAGAAAAATTCTTGCTTTGGATTAGGGTTATAAAGAAAGGAAACATGGTAAATTTTCCTTCTCTTGAAGAGACACTCACGGAAGATGCTTTCCTGCATCCACACTTTGCTTCAAAAATTGTTGAATATTTCCAATTACTGGGTGCTTTATTTGATGGTTACTTTTCGTGTGGAGAGCTGCAAACATGCGACCACTGGATCCGGCATCCTTTCAGGATGAATTTGGAAGATATTGATAATGACAGCGACATTATGAAAGATCTTATCGATATAAAAAACAATCGGGGAATCCAAGTGAAATTTTCCGATGGTAGCTTGGAGCACTTTTGGACTTTTCAATTGGAAACGTATCCTGTATTGGTACAAAAGACTCTCGCTGTATTGATGCCTATCGCCACAACTTACCTGGGAATAGGATTTTCTTGTCTGCTTTACATCAAATAAGAAACCAGAAATCGATTGGATCCTGAGCACGACATACGCGTATAACTCAGCACCAAGACACCAAGGTTTGATGCCATTATAAACAGGAAACAAAAAAGTCACTGAAGTTGTTGCTTAACCATGATTTCTTCACGACACACCATGCACTGTAAATGCATATATTACTGAGGTTTACTTTCTTTGCTAATGTGAAGGTAATTTGCGTTTTAGTATTGTGTTACTTGGTTTTCGGTTATTAAAGAAAAGCAAAGATTTTGTTATTTATACATGAGAACAATATCACTTTTTCGCAATTATAGAAGAGGGTGCAAGAAAAGATAAGTGATTTTAAAGGGGTGCCAACAAAAAAAAAGGTTAAGAACCACTGCAATAAAGTGATCAAAATATCGAGCTTGTCTTCAGCTCTCGCTCCCTCTATTCTGCGCTCGTAGCTTTGAAATGTTCATTTCCGATGTCGCCATTTATTGGCACTATCGAGCGAATTCGCATCAGCTCCGAAAATTAGGGCTTCAAATTCTTGTGAAAACACTTATACATGTTTACTAAAGGGTTTTGTTTCACAAGAATTAGCCTTTGCTGAAAACTACAAGTAAACACTATTAGAACCGCGAATTTTAACTGATAAAAGAAAACGCTTTCCAGTAAGAAGATACCGCAAGTTAATAGACAGTGACTGCTATTAACAAGAAAAAGCCATTGCTGAAATGACTTAGTGCAGTTGCAATTTGATAATTTCATCACGCTAGTTATAGCCGTTGAGTGATAACTACTGTTTAAGCTAATGGTTGCTAACCTTGTATCCCAAGAGAACTTGCTACTCTTACTTTAAAAATTTTTCTATTCTTTACAGAAAACGCAGCACGCGATGTCTTTCTCAAATACCCAACTCTATTATACCATGACTTTCTGTGGAAGTTCTTCAGCTTTCAATTCGAAAACATGAAAAAATGTCTAAGGAACATCTCAGCTTAGAAATCCAAATTTTTGTTTGTATTAGCTGCTAGACTTTTCATCTTCAAAGTGTTTTGGACAAGTTGTTTACGACAGCAGCATCTTAAATTTGTTTGTAAACTAAATACAAAAGTAGGCCAGCATAAGTTTGTCTGGCAATAATCTTGCAATTTAGGTAGAAGTGAGGTGAAATATCTGGTGGGATAATGTACCGGAAGCAGCGAAATAAAAATTGAATTACGAGCAGCAATAAACACCTCATCAAAGTTTTACTGAGAAAATCACATTAAAATTTTTGAGGCGTGTTGTGACATCATTAAGCTTATCGACATGATAACGCCATCGTTTGCTAAGAGGGAAAAGCTATCTGATTTATATTTATTATGTAAATTATTTATTTATTGTGAAAATTCTTTAGGAAAACGCTGTTTTGAGTGAAAAATGTATCAAATTTTGCTGGATGCGATGTAATTGTTTTTTCAGTCTGGCTTCAGCAAATTGGAGCAACAGTAAAGTGAAAAAATTTGTTTGTCATCTAGTAAGAAGAAATATTAAGAACATGGATAGTATTGTAAGCACTTTTTATAAGCACACTCTAAAAACGCAGTGACAACGCAACTACGCTGTGGTCAGTTTTGATTGTTGGCAATTAAATACCTGTAAACGTCGGCAAACAAGGTACTTGCAATATTAAAACTACAGCAGGAAGGTTTGAACGTTTAAACTTTACCAGAATGTGGGAAAAATATTTTTAACCATCGGCGGAGTTAAATGAAGCAAGAGGTGCAATGAAGAGTGGCCGTTGGTCGACAGCTTTTCTCTCCATACAGTTGACACAATGAACCAAACTCATTAAACTTAATTAGTACTTTCAACAAAAAAAATGAACAATGACAGTTTATGGCCAACGAAATGGGGCTCTAAAATCTCCTGTGTGACAATAACCTTTCCTCATTTTAGGCACATTCTAAACGAATCTTTTTACATATTGATCAGACAAAACAAGCGTTTTGTTTGTATGCTAAAATCACTATCAGTAGTATGTAAATCAAAAATACCGCTAAACTTTACTTGAAAATCATTGCATAAACCGCCGGAAATGCTATTGCTAACCAAATTTTTGAAGCAAATTATATACACCAAGACCGCATTGTTCATCATGTCATAATCATGCTTCAAAGTACGCGCGGGCAGCCCACTGCCACGTGGTGGAATCAAAATTGACGCTATAATGACGTCACTTGTTTGAGGAGGTGGTGTTTTTATGTATCGCGATCAGCCACCAAGCTAAAAGGAATTTCTAAGAAACTGAAGCTAAACGTTTGACGTCATAATATTGTAACTAAATGCAATTATGACATAGATAGTTTGCACAGGAACCCATCGACCGTGAAGTGAGTATGCCAGTGGTTCCCAAACTTTTTTCCTTGCGACGCATTTAAAAAAGCTTGCGAGACTTTGCGACGCGCCAGACAGCACCCTAAGATTTAGTTTGCCGTACTGCGAGGTAAATGTGACCCATAATCTACACAAATAACTGTATTAATGCTCCCGAGTTTTAGATTGGTCTGTCATCATTAATCGCAAAATTGCGCTCTTCTAAGTTTGTAACTCATCTTTTCTGTTTTCGTCCAACATGCAACTGAATGCTTTTTTCGTTATACATTTTTTCGCCAATTTAGTTAAACTTCTGCAATTTGATTCTTGAACAACAAGTCAACAATTACAACAGTGTATTAAAAACACTATTGTGAAAAGGCAATTGATTCAGAAAAAAATAAAAAAGTGATCTACGATCAAAGTTCTTTTGACGCAATAAAACCTGGACTTATTGGAACAACACCAAGTTTTTCTGCGACGTCATTGGAAAACTGAAACGACGCACAGTTTGAGAACCACTGGAGTATGCTATAGCGACGGCACCGTTACAACGACGTCAGCTAATTAGATCTTTCCAAGGCTATAAACACCATTCCTCAAGTGATGCTTTTCAGTAAACTGTCAGCTCTTGGAATAAAAGGAAATTTGCTTGGATGGTTTCGTTCTGATATTACTGGTAGAGGTAAAACTGTTGTGATAATTCAACACGTTCCACTAACGTTGTGACATCAGGAGTCCCTCTGGGTAGTTGCATTGTCTCCTTGATGTTCACAGCCTATATAAACGACATTGACTTCCATCTGAAATATAGTAGTATTAGTAAATATGCTGATAATATCAAATTATACAAAGTTATTCGTAAACATAATTCACAGAATTAAATCCAGTATGCTTCAAGCAGATTTGAATGCACTTTACCAATGGCTAGTTGACTGGAAACTCTGTTTTAATGTTCACGAATATTCAATTTTACACTTTGTTCATCTTAGTCCGAGTCAACTGTATACACTTGACCGAGATTATATTCCAGCAAAAAACATTAAAAAAGGTTTGGGCGTTGCTCTATCAACTAATCTCGAGTTTACCGCCCGTGTAGCTTCTGCTATTAAGAAAAAGCTGAATTTATTTTGACTGGGCTAAAGCGGTCAGTTATCAGTAGAAACAAAAATGTTTATTTAAAGTTATACCGGACACTAGAAAGCCCCATTTAAAATATGCAACCACAGTTTGGAATCCATATTTATAGAGATACCCAGTTGATCAAAAACGTTCAAAAAAAAGCCTCCTAATGCATTTATGGTTTGCAGCATTTATCATAGATCAAAGGTTGGCTCAGTTAACTCTCGATTCTCTAGAAAGCGCAGACACATTGCAGATTTAACAGAATATTTCAAAATTATTAATAACTTATCGATTTCAAAGAATCGGTTCAACCGGCTTCCCAATTTCACTCCGTTAATAGTTGTGAGAACAGCAGGTCAAATAAAAAGGAAATGTGTTGTTGACAGAGCCAAATCTCTTTCCTAAATTAACACTCCCGTTTTCTCAAAGAAAATCGATTTATATTTTTAAACTTACAGATCAAAACAAGCCTGTCGGCATCTATCGTTATCTAGAGAGAGTTTTCAGCGTGCAGGAAAAAGAAGCCTGCTTAGAAGGCTTTAACTGCCAAAATAAAAAAGTGTGCGTTGCATCGCTAAATGAGCTTAAATTGTTGTAGAGTTGCTTTTATCAAAAGCACCTTGATAATATCTCCAGAAAACGCTTTTAATTGCGTTCCTGCAATGAACAGTTTTTGAGAAAACACAGAGAACAAATTGTGCAAGCAAGTTTTGCTTGTGACGTCATTTTAAATCCCATAAAGATAAAGTTTTTTGTAAGGTGATAAGCTGGGAGCTGGGTTTCGCTTGAGCAAAAAACGGTTGTCCTCTGTCGACAAACGGAAATTAAAGAACTATAATTCATTATGACGCCACGACAACGTAACAAACCCCCTTATGACACTCACATATGATCAGTCGCGCCAAGTTTGATGTCAATACGTCCAGTAGTTTCGGAGGAGATAAAGCGTACGTGCGCACGTTAGGACAGAACTGTGCTTTGTACTGTATATTAAGTTTCAAAAAGGGAGAAAAGAAAGATTTCAAAAACTTGTAACTGAGGAATGTAATAAAAAAGGTTGGGAACCACTGTGTCGGCAACTTTGTGATTATTACAATTACCAGCCGAACTTCAGAGCGTCTAAGAATTACTCAACCATAAAGTATGATTGATGCATTGCGCAACCAAGTCACATGGCAAAGTGTTATGTGAGAAAATCACTTAACCATGAACCAATCAAATTTACTTTAAACAGCTACTCCCATCACAAAGCGGCCACACTTACGTAACGAGTTGCTAGTAAGAGCAGGTTTATTCTTGATCTCTCCGTGGGCTCACGCCGACAGGAGCAGTTTCTTCTATTCTCTTAAAAACACTGTTATTGAGGCTTGTATGAAGTGATCACTAAACCTTTCAGCCATTTCTATAAATGGGCCGGTGAAAACTGGTTTTAACCAGTAACCATTAACCAATACATTCTTGGTGTGATCGAGTTCTTTTTTGTTCATGATACCAGTACTACTACATTCTGTGGGTGGCACAAGCGAAACGCAGTTTCTCTCTATATTTACACTCTTGTAATATCGCTTTGGCCAGAACCTCACCTTCATTTTATTGATCCAACCAATCATGCGACAGTTATCTTGTTATTTATAGACCTATGTGCGACTCTGCCGGCCTGATGCATATCTTGATATAGCAGTCAAGCGGTTTTTCGTCAAAGATTGCGAGCGTACAACCGCCACTGAACCAGACAATAAAAAGATGAAAATCGTTAGCCTGCTTGAAGCATGTCCATCTCTCATAGAGACTCATTTCGATGCCAGGCAACTGACACTGCAAAAACCGTTAATTATCATCATAATAGTATTACCACCCAAGATTATAAATCGTTTGAATCAAACCTGTATTGTTTTTTAAAGCTAATTAAACTTGCCAGAAAGAAGCCAAATTTCCTTTTGCTACGGTGTGATAAGTTTTGGTGGCTATTCCAGCTGCCTCAGTGGGGTAGCGGTTAGGGTGTCCGTCGTAAATGCATTTGAACACCGGTTTATGCATTGCTTTATAAATCTATACTATTGGCATGCACAATTTTTTCTACTTGCCGTTGAATAGCAAAGCGTTGGCAAATATTGGTAGGTTTAGTTATTGTGCCGGTGGAAGAGCATTTAACAGAAATAGTCCTCCTTGACCCAGCAGGCTGATGTGGGGGACGAAGCAGGCTATTAATCGTGCAAAGCCAATCTTACAACCTGGATTCTAAGCTGGCACAGCATTGGTAAATATACACGAACATGGCCTGAAGAAATATCAGAAACAAAGGAATTCGTGGAATCTCGAAGATTGCGCAACTTGTCTCGTGACGCCGAATATATTTCTTTTTTCTTTTTCGCGTTTCGAAAGTTCGAGAACGTCTCCTTTCTCCTTACCGACCAAAAAAAGTTTGCTCGATCGCGATCAGTTGTGTCAGTGATTGTGAAAGAGATAGCAGTGTAAGCATAATAGGAATAAAAAATCCAGGTTACTGTGACAGTTAGGAATTGCAGCAAGTATATTGATACTGCAATGAGACTTCGTTCAGTTTAGTACTTCAGCTAGTAAAAAATAAGTTATTTGAAAAAAAAGCTTTGTTTTGTTCATAGGTGAGAAATTTTTGTGATGCACAGTTATATTACAACAAAGTTCAGTTTGAAGTTTTATGATAAACATTGTTTTATGCGGCCCGTCAAGGCTTTATTAAATAAAATGTGGCCTACACCGAGAAGATATTGTGCATCCCTGGGCTAGGGTATTAGTAGCCTATTCAATTAGAAGCGAGTTTGAGATGAACATCTTTAAGGGTTGTGGTGTTATGAGTCATAACTTATGACCATGGAGTCATTCTGGGAGTTATGCTCTTTGGTGGCCGAATTTCATACTAAAATTTAGTTTTTGACGAAATAATGTTTCGTAGAATGCTACAAAATTTTAAATGCTTTGGCTAAGGCTAGGATTACTTGCAATGGTTCGAATTACGAATACAAATCTAACTATATCTTTTGACTTTGGCTGGCGTTCTTCAAAACATTAAATTTTGAAAGTCATGTACCAGTTAATCCGCAAGATACCAAGAAATTCGTTTGCGATGTAATATTATCCTATAAACTTTGCTAATATGAGCCGGTGAAGTTAAAAGTATGTTTTTATTTGACGCAAACTGGTTTGGGGTCAGGAAGACGGCCTATTATAGCGTTTAAACCTACCGTGTAATTACCAAATTTTGGTACTACAGTAGACGCCGCTTAATATGACCACCTTGGGACCAGACCATTTTGGTCATAATATCCGAATGGTTATAAAAACCGAAGCCGCCATAACAGCTCCTGAATCGACGCCATAAGCCACAAGAAGTCCAAATACCATCAAATTCATTGTTTACCCAAAGTAACAGTGTGACGTTGGCAGTAAAACAAAGTGCAGTACTTTAACACTACAAGTGACGGTAAAATTTAGTACAGTGTGTAACAATATGTTGAAAAGGCGAAGTTGTGTGGCGGGAAAAAATACCGTACTTCAACAAGAAAGATGGAGAAAATGTTGGTCATATTATCCGAAATTTGGTCATATCAAACGGAGAATTTTAAATGGAGAAATTCCGGACCGTATCAAATTGGTCATAATAAGCGGCTGGTCATACTATCCGTGGTCATAATAAGCGGCGCCTACTGTCCTGTATTGTGAATTGTGAGTAGCTAGCACAAAAGGCCAGCGATTCACAGTAACGTTGCAGCAGTGGCGTTCACCAACTACACTCGTAGAATTTGATCGGTCGTTATGGTCTGGGGTGAATTTAAGGTGAGGCAGCTGCTTCAGGCTCCCCTTTTTTAGGGCTCCCTACCAGATAAGACCTGTAAACTACTTTTTGGCCCTTTATGATAGTGGTAATCTTTAAAAAAGTTTTCACTGATAAGTTATGGGCCGAAACCCCAAATAAAAACAACATTGTGCGTCTCTGCCATTCAAATCAGTAATGATCTACAAAAAAAATGATTCTCATCTATAAGTTCGGGGAGGAAACAGTAATTTACAGTAAGTTTTACCTGTTCCTGCCCTTCAAAATATAAATGATCCCAAAATTAAAAATCAAAAAGATCTCCATAGAGAACTTGTCCAACAGAGGACCCCTCATAAAGTGTTGCCTCAGCCTTCTAAAATCTTCAATCCACAAATAGATACAGTGTTAATTGTCTGCACGTACACTTAAAGTAGAGGCGTTTAACGTTTTTGGGTTAAGGGCGGTATTTCGCGAATGATTTCCAAGCCGCTTGACATGGATTATGCTCTAATTTTGATTACACTGATTACAAGTGGGAGCAAAAACAGAAAAAATCTTCGTAGGTATTGGTCAAAAATGGTATACGGAATGAAAAGTGCTGCATTGCTCCAACAAAGGTCTAATTTGTAAGTGAGTGTGCAGTGAAAGAGCTCGTCCAAGCTTGCGAAAACGTGGAAAAGAAAGATATATTGACAAAACTTTTGCCGACAAAATTTATAATGCGATTGCCTGGAATCGATGAAGCGTAACTATCAGGACTGTGACATCACAAAGAAACAACTTTCACTAGCAGCTGTTTGTAAAATAAACACTGTATTGCGGCCGAAAATAGCGGACTAGGGTTTGATTATCCGGATAACGGTTAACCGGTTAACCGATTAACCGGGAGTTTTTTTGCTATCCGATATCTGGATATAATTCTGTCGGTTAACCGGATAAAAGAATATCGTTGCTAATGCTTTAACACTTTTTAGTAAGTTTCAACATTCTTTGTTATGAGGAGGCTGACTCCCGCTGAGCGCAATTAAACTTTTGTTTACACTTTTAATATTGTCTTATATTTAATGCATGAATGAACTTTACTCACACGTCCCAAAGAAAGCCAAGGAAATGATTATTTTAATAGAAGACTGCATTTGCTTTGTGAGGAAGTTTGTGAAGTGTGCAGGGTTTGATTGTAAGAAGATTTCAGTTGAACTTGAAAAGCTTTAAATACAACCTAGTTTAAACTGACTAAATTTAAGAGATGGAATTAGAACGTTTTAAAAGTGAAAATCCCGTGTAG
This sequence comes from Trididemnum clinides, assembly GCA_963675345.1. Taxonomy (NCBI): domain Eukaryota; kingdom Metazoa; phylum Chordata; class Ascidiacea; order Aplousobranchia; family Didemnidae; genus Trididemnum; species Trididemnum clinides. The sequence continues at coordinate 33,519,774 of OY776290.1, read as the reverse complement.
GGCTGCTTTCTACGATCAAGAAATGGTGATCGGGAAAAATGTGAAACCTGCGAAAACACAATTTCTTGTAAAGGCGGATCTACACGAGCAATGAGAAACCAACTTTGTCTAAAACATAAAATTCTTCTCGACACAAAGAAGGCAAAACAGCAAGTTTCTTTGGAAAACGCAAACAAAAGTTCCACGGGCACCAGCATGATTGAAAACTATTTTCAACCAACCACAGAGTCGCTGGAAAGGGTGGTTGCAGAGCTAACAGCTGTGGACAGAATTTCTTTTAACACCGTATCTACTGGTAAGCAACTAAGACAAGCATTTTTAGCAAGAGGATACGAGCTACCACAAACGGTGCAAAATGTCAGAAGTATTATCATATCTTTTTCCCAAACACTGAAAAGCGATGTAAAGAAAATGACTGAAACAAAAAAGGGGCTGGAAAATTTTGTTCTGTCACTCTTGATGAATACGCAAGTACCAGAAGCAGAAGATACATGAACCTGCACTATGATTCAGACCCTGTTAATTTAGGAATGGTAAGAATCAAAGGTTCTATGCCAGCTGAAAGAGTAGAGAATTTGGTGAAAGAAAGATTGCACGAGTTTGGCCTCAAGATGGAAGACATTGTTGCAGCTACGACAGATCGATCTAGTGTGATGAAGAGTTTTGGAAGAATGATTTGTTGCGTCCACCAGCTCTGTTTTGCGTATGGTTATCATTTAGCAGTAACTGATTTCTTGTATGCAAGGCAAAATCTCTTTGAAGGACTAGAAAAGGAAAGGGAAAATAATATTACTGGGTCGGATTCCGAATTTTCTTCAGAAGAGGAGATGGAAGAAGTTGATGAAGCTGCTGTAGATCTTGTCGTGACTAAAGCAATTGGCGTAGAACTTTAGCAGTTTGTTGCGGAAGTGATAGGGAAGGTTAGAAGAGTGGTAAAGATGTTTCGCAAAAGTCCTCTTAAGGACGAAATTCTGCAAAAGCATACCCAAGCACAATTGAACACAGAGCTGAAGTTGATTCTAGATTCCAAGACTAGATGGAACAGTCTTTTAGAGACGATTAAAATATTTGTAAAAGCAGAAAAATGTATCAAAATAGCTCTTGTCGAAATTGGAACTTCTACCACCATTACGAACGCAGAAATTAAAATTCTCCCTGATCTGATTGATGTCCTTGAACCTGTTAAACACGCTGTAGATGTACTTTGCAGGAGGAAGGCTACACTTCTTACAGCTGAGCGGATTTATGATTTTGTGTTTAAAACTCTCTAATTTTAATTCTGCGTACTCGGCATCTCTTAAGTCTCATCTTGAGGTAAGAATCAAAGACCGGAGAAATGCATGTCTTGTTCATCTACTTGAATATTTGCATGATCCCGATTTTCTAATGAAGAACAATTTTGATATTTTTGGCGAATACGGAAACAAAAACAAGATGTACAGTTGTACATTCTTGCTGCAACCCTAATGCAAAAGCTGTTTGGAGTACTAGAGTCTGGTTCTGGAGAAGAAAGCCAGTTTGCGTCACTCGCTTCTACTTCAGTATGTAGAAACTCATCACGTGCATCTCTCAAGAAAGAACTTGTGCGAGCTATCACGTCAACATCAATTCCAGCTACTCGTCCATCCATTACTCCAAACCTTAACAGAAGAATGGTCCAAAAGGAATGTGAAGTGTTTGAAGCTTCTGGGATACGACTTGCCAACCTTCAGACTCTCTATGAAGCTTTGCTTACTATTCAGCCCACTTCTGTGGAAGCAGAACGATCATTCAGTGCATGTGGACTCTTTGTTACAAAACTCCGGTCTCGTCTACACGATTCCACAATCGATGCATTGCGCTTTATAAGGAATGCGTTGCAGAAGCTGAACATTAAATCTGCGTGATTTTTTCGTATTCGATTGTACTGCACGTGTGCTTATGTCTATAATAAAACTGTACAATACTTTTCATATTTAGCAGTTATTATCCGGTTAACCGGTTTGCTAAATTCCAAGTACACGGATATATCCGTTATCCGGATAATAAAAATTATTGATATCCGAATTAACCCTATAGCGGACAGATTGTAAATTTCTGCATCATTACAATGTTTAAAGGCAAACAATAAATGTGATCTTCATGTTTGCCTAAATTCTTTACATGCAATCAGATAAGTGAAAACAGTAAAACGATAAAATAAGGGTTTTTTATGTGTTCGTCTTTTGCTCCCAGAATCGCATGGCAATCTTATAATTTAGTTAAAAGTATGTATGGGGACCAATTACTAATATTTCATGATGCAAGTTCACGACAAAATACATTGTCGCAATTAAATATACTTTACGTTATTTCCAAAAATACCATGCAAGTCACTCGGAATCTTTTTTCGGGTCACGGGCATCATCATTCTTTTCCAAAGCTATCCTAATTTTTAGTTTGATGTCAGCCTCGATTGAATTCCGAAATTCCAGCCGTTCTAGTTATTTTTCACCTCGCACTCCTTCAACAATAAAAGCCATTTTCAACCTGTTTTTCTTGATTGTTCGTGACAACTACAGCGAATTCAAAAAAGCTGCCATCCTTAGATCGAAAAAATGTCTAGATTTGAACGTGCCATCGAAAGAATTTGTCTTCAATCTAAATTAACTCCCTATAAGAATGTTCTCAAAACATTGTCCCCCTAAAGTAATTTCATCCTGGACTGATTGCCCCCGCTTTTCCATAACACCACTACCTGTGCATAAAACATTCAGCTTTGCAGTTAATTGGTGGATGCAAATCAACTGCATATTGGCGAAGAAGCTCGCAATCCAGAAAGTTCTTATTTTTTCTTTCATGGTATGCAAACTTCCCTAATTGAGTATCACTGCTCTAGACAAATTTAATTTTTAAATCGTTATGTTTGAGCTTAAATTAGTAATAAAATGATCGCGGTCAAGTTAAAACGCTCATAATCGATTTTTGTAAGTTTTCCTTTAAAACTAATGCCAAAATTAAACTGATTGATTGGGCTGCAATCTCAGAAATAAAGAACGTTGAGTGCACTTATGATTGTCATCACTATTGGGTGTTGCAGATTAATATTTTTTTAGATTTGACCTGTTATTCTGCTAGGTGTAATTTGAATTTGACTCACTACGCTGAACTAGTGGAAAAATGTGGACGCGATTTCCAGGTGTCGTTTTAATTACTGGAATACTTTTGTGTTTATCGGTGAGCAAACTAGCTTATAATTAACTAATTATATTCTTTCGGTTATTTCTCCCAATTGCTAATTTAATTTTAAGGGAAGAAAGAATGTAAAAAAAGAAACGTTCGTTCTTTCTACCATTTGAAAATTATCAAAGTTCGGATTCCACATTCCACCCTTTTTGTGAAATTTAAGCGCTAATAAAGCTAAAATAGATCCACAAGATAGTTTTGCATGGGCCATTTAAACTTAAGTTTCCCTAACCAATCAATAATGATTCACTTGTTTGTTTAAATCAGTAGCTTAATTGTTGACCTAAGATACCCTTGTGTTGTTTCGCAAGTACAATGGTCTCCGCAGTCAATATCACTTGCTAACAAGCAAACAAAGTAATGACTGATAATGCCAGCGACAGCATTGCACGTACTGAGAAGTCCAATTTGGTAGCATTAAGGTGTAAACCAGACTTTAAATATCCTTTAAATATTCTATTTTTAGAAGAACCTCTTTTCGGACATCTAACAATCCATTCGTTTAGAAAATAATTTAAAAATTTCCAAAACAAACTACACCGCCATTAATAATACGCTGTCACAAGGCAGTAAGAATAAGGATCTCAAGGCCACATCTTGAACCGCGTTCATGATCACAAGCCTTTAAAACTTGTTGATGAATGTCACAGTGTAGTGAAGAGTTCCAATCTTTTTGTAATCGTAATAAAGAAATGAAAACCCGCTGCTATTTGTTCCTTGTGTCCTCAATTTGAAGTTAGAACATAGGCCAGCATGAAACGAGACATCCAGATTTATTAGAAAGCATATGCCTTGTGGCATGAATTACGTCAACGATACCGCTTGTTGAATCAAAATTAAATTTTTTTCACTTTTTATGTTTTAGTCTTTTGCTTTCCCACAAAGTAATGACATAAATGAATCTCAAGCTCTCTATCGACGAATAAAGGAATCCGGTGTTGGGAAAAAACCTGTTTATGTTGACTTCAGCTCAGATGAAAAACAAGTGCATCCCGCTAGGCAGCAAACGAAAGACCTGAATGACGAAGACGCGTGCTCTCACATCCCAAATGTCAAAGGAAAGTGGAAACTCCGGATTTTGAAGTTCCCCAATGTTACTTGGGCCTGTTGTCCCTGTGGAAAAGGGGAGAAGCTAGTTGGTCCATGCAGGTGATTTACTGATTGATTTGTGCTTGCGACCCATTAGGATTCACTGACGCAAAATCGAATGAAGTGCGCGATAATGTGCAGCAGAATACAAGCTAGGAAGCAACAAAGAACCCGGAGGTTTTCTAATCAGTTTGCTTTCTAATGATAGGCCTACAGCGCTTCAACACACGTGCAACTTTAATAAGCATATGAGCCGCTTCATTAATTCAAGAATTAAGTACATTTATGAGTATGCGCTATAATAGGTCAAGTTTAAATCACAAAATAAGTGCGAGTATTAGTATTGTTTTTATTTACATTTTTCACAACATTCTTTTTAAGAAAAGCCAGGGCATGCTCTTACTTCTTCTTATGTTTCTTCCCATAGCATACTACCGCAGATGTTTTTAAAAATTCATGGATACGTGTTTCATGTTTTCTCTATTTTTGACTTGGCTGATGGCAGTGTTCTGTTTGTTTTTTATAAACAGATCTTTTTTGTTCAAATTGAAGCGAGCACTTTGGTCAATACTCTTGATTTGCTCATCATATGCCAAGTACAGTAACAGCAAAAGCATTGATCCGAACTGTTTGTTTTTATCAATCTGATTTTTATGTTTTGCTACATTTACCAAGATACAGATCGGAGAGCATTCAGTTACTTTCTGGTTGTAAACCGTGGTAATATTTTTAGAAATGAGAAACCCAGCACAACTCAATGTGCTCCATGTAACCCTTTAAGTTACATGGACAAAGATGCACACGAAGAAAGAGAATGCATTGTTCCTTCACTAAGTTGTGACAGTGAGACGGAATCTTACATTCCTCATACACCCACTTCGCCTCCCAAGTAAGTCACCATAAGTGAAAGAAGCATAATATCGATGCTGCGATCGAGAAGCAGCGAGTTCAATTACCGGATTTGTGTGTAGTTGCACCTTTATAAAATGTAACTTTAATTACCTGGCTTGGTTATGATGCTTGTAGTGAAAATGCTGTGTGCCAGCAACAGGTTACTAGCAACTGCGAAACAGGTCCAGTGGCTCATTGTGGGAACGCCGACATTGCTTCGCACTATCCCGATTTGAAGATCTATATTTTTTCTCTGAATTCCTACATGCAGCTCCTGATGTAGCATAAATGAATAAACTGGATATTATTGCTTAGTAGCCCAACACGATTGTGTAATTATTGTTGTGACGTCATAATTTGAAGTAGTGTTGACAACATTTGGCTATTTTTTAGAAAGCTCCATATTTGGCTATCATTTAAAAAACTGTGCGTTCCCACACTTTTTTATATTATTACACCCCTGATCAGGCCTACAAAGAAATTTGTTGCTTTACCTAAAAATTTTCTAATCAAGAAAGAACAAGGATATCAATAATGTTTTGTTGTATGTTTACCACTCCTCCTTTTGGGGATAGAAGCGCGATATGAAATAATTTATCCAGGTGTTCACCACAACCCCAGTCAAGGTTAAAAGAGATTTAGTAAATTGAAATGACTAGTTGCTAATAATTACAGTACTGGTCATCCAACTAACGCAATAGGCTTTTAATCTGTTCTTTTTAAGATGCCATTGCCGCACTGACTTGCCTCTTTATCGGGCCTCAAATGGAAGTTGTTTACTTCATTCTGAATGTCCTCCTGGTGAGGGGGTAAAGACACTTGGTAGCCGTGTTACTGATACAAAGTGCGAGCCATGCGAAGAGTTTTACGAATCTCTAATTTGGTCCAGAACAGAAATCTGCCAATTGCAAGAGAGGTAAAAATGTTGTTTCGCGTATTGCCTTAATCTGCCTTGCAGCCTCTGCCATCCTTAAAAAATTTGTTCACACGGGTCCTAGCTTCAATTCAAATGAGCAGTTTGCAAAGCTAACGGTTTTGCTGAATAAAAACTGGCTTATATGCGACCAATATAACTTCAGAACAATACTTATAAACAGCCAAAAGTGAAGCCGATCGACGAAAATAGATTTCTCAGTAGTTTATTTTTCACATTTGCCCTGGCGATCATCAAAAGCGAATAGCTTGCCTTCACAAAATGAAGGCGTTAGTCGCAAAACAAGGATAGGTTGCCTTTTACAAAGATTGCCTCTTAGCACACACGTAAGGCAATCGTTGTTTGCCAATTGCGAAACTTCGGTAAATTAAGGCGGTTGCTATGGAAATTTGTAGTTATTTTCTCTCCCGGAGGGTCAAACTTCATGTGACGTTTATGTCTTGTTGCGGTTGGTCAGTCAAGCAAATGTAGTTTTTAGGAAGTCATGAAAAAAATTTTGACGTAGAAGGAATTGAACGGCTTTCCGGAGGGAATTTTATTGGAAAATTTCTTAACGAAAGAGCCAAACATTGTGCAGTGTGTAGTGATAGAAAAAGAAGCGCATTCAAACCGTCTACCACTGTGAAACATATGCAAGGCATCGTGAATTACTTGCAGTGAAAGGTTTCAAAAAGTTTCATAGAAAAACAATTCAAATGACTATTTTTGGAATCAGTTAAATGAGTTTCATGTTGATATATGTGCATGATGTTGCTTGTTTCCTTAAAATTACTGCTATTTGTGATGTCTGTGCTGTGATACTTGAAATAATGATATGCCGGGCAGGGAGTTATTGCATTCAGTTACTTCCCTCTCACCACTTGCCAAATATATAAAAATTGCGTGATTTTAAAAATGACTAACGCGAGTGATTTGGAGAATTTTCGTACCACCGCAAAGGATTAGTGCTTAAAATTTTTATTTTTACAGGGTGAAAAACCACCCACAGAATATTCACTTACACTCTGCGATTGAAACCACCACCACCAAGACAACCCAAGATCATCAACAAGAAGCGACTCCAACTCAACACGGAACCACCCAACTGATAACAATACCTGCAGCATCTAGAGAATGGCATACGGAAAAAATAGCTTTCGGTGGTGAGACCCTTAATTATATTTTTTTAGTTTAAATGTTATTGAGTTGTTACACTGCATTTGTATCCTCCAACGTTTAGAGTAACGGCACTGGTGCAAAACGAAGGACAATTTGTTCAGGTTTTCATGTTTAACATCGTTTAATTGCTTGGCATTACTTACCATTTTTGTATGTTCGATTTGATTAAGCAGAAAAGATCATAATACCGTAAAATGCCGATCACAAAAATACAATTACGTGGTTATTGTGCAGTTTAAACCCACGAGGCCACGACCAGTCATCATGGATGGTATAAAACGACGCTTAGACAAATGTTTGGGCAGTTTGTTGCAAGTTTAGTTATCAGCTGAGCTTTAATCTCAGTATTTTTGGACTTTTGGTCCTTAGTTACAACATTGGCAACTTCAAAACCGGTCTAAACACACAAATGTTTTGTGTGGCTGCACATCAATTGTTCAAGTGTTTTTAATGCTGATGTGCTAGCTTAAGCAGCCACACGGGAATTGACACAGATCAGGTTTAGAATTTCCCAACCGTCATCAATTTTGTGACAAGTTGTCAAAAACGAAAACCTGGTCATATACTTTACTTTTAGTTTTCGTACATAACAAAACGTTCTTTCGAGGTAGAGGAATAACTACACTTGCAAGTGCAATTTTTGATCGATACGCTCGCACTACCGAGTTGTATATCGGGTCGGGTTTGGATTCTGGCGGGGCTCAGACTAAAGTTTAAAACAACAAAAATCGGGCAAGATTCGGTCCCGAATTCAAACTCTGCCACATTTGCCACACAATTTCAAGTTCTCTATACACGAATGCGCATGCGCACAAGGTGCTAAAAGCCTCCTGCAGAGAGCGAAGCATCACTGAGAATTAATTGAATATTGGACGAAAGGACTTCAGTTACGTCAGTCTCTTTGCAGAGAGAGAAGCAATAAAAGTGACCAATTTATCAATAAGGAAGTGATTAGTTTTAAGGTATTTGATTTGTTGCGCACGTCTTTTATTTGTTGCACACGTCTTTTATTTGTTGCGCACGTCTTTCATTTGTCGCGCACGTCTTCATTTGTTGCGCACGTCTTCATTTGTTGCGCACGGCCCCACGTTCCATAGAATAGAATATCGTATAGGCCTACCGGGAAAATTGGTTCATTTGGTAAATACAACTTTTCGGACCTAATTAGGACCTTTTAATAAATTTTTGGGCTCGGGCTGGGTTCTGTCCTAACATGTAGGATTAGATTACAACTCTGTCGCGTCAAATACTGATTTGGGATAGAGTTTCGCTGTATTTCCAATCAACTAAAAGCAAATTTTCCGAATATCCGGAAAAAGCCTATTTAAGGGAGTCAATGTACCATGCCCAAGTAACAGTTTGATTTGCTTTTTTTCAAAAAAATTCAATTTTATTTGCTTGCATGTCTCCTTTCCCTTTTCAAAAGTCGTTGTTATGCTAGTGCTTTCCAAACTCCCTGTTTCAACATCTGTTTACGTACTAAAACTACCGTTTTGAAGTAAGTATAATTTTTACTTTTGCGAGTCAAATTTACAATAACAACGAATTTCATGATTCTACACCACGCCAAATAAGAACGAGAAATTGTAATTACCAAGCTTTAACTTCTTGATTTAAGGGTGGGTTTATGATCAACGCTGGTTGTGACAGTTTGTCTAATGCAGAGGTGAGCAACCTGCTGATCGCGAACCGAACTTTGCGTTGAACCGCAACAACTTGGCGAATTTTTGTTGTAATTTAAAAAATTAACATCAAGAAACTAGTTAATGAAGAGATACAGTCATAGTGAAGTAAAATGTTATCGCAAAGCAGTAACATCATCACACACGTATGTCTTAGTGAGTCTTATAGGGCTAAGTAAAGTGGCGTTTGTGCCGCAGTCAAGTGCTTCTTGCTCTTCTTCGTTTAGGCAAAATCTTTCTTTAGAAGAAGCTTTTTCTAAAGAAAAGTTTAACGTTGTAAGCCAAGCAGCGTCAAACATCAACATCAAGCAACTTTTAAAACTAAAAACCGTTTTTGTTGGTTAGTTTGATGTACAATGAAATGGGTTCGTTTTTTATGGCAATCGTTAATAGGTATTTGATAAAAAATGCAAGTTCGACACACAATCGCAGCAAAGTTGGAGGGGGGGAGATGAAACAGATCTCACCCTTCTTACGAATTTCATGGATTCGATTTCAATGCAAAATTATTTACAACAAAGCAAAACTTATTCGCTCGATGAACGCGATTGTCCAAAAGGGTATTATTTTTATCTTTGTTTTTCTTTTAAGTTTATCTACAGGATTTCATTGACATTTCTTTAAAAATTATAAAAGCATGGATTACGTATTTATAATTTTGATCAAACGTTTACTTTTATAATAGCCTATAAAAAAATTCTAAAAGAAATTTAGTTCCCTGCATTAAATAGGCATTTTTTCTAAAGCCTTTGGACTTCGTCCCGTAGTCTTATGCGTTTAAGGTGTCGTCGGCCACGCGGTGCTAATGGTTGCACACCCTTGTTGTGAAACAAGGTCTATTCAGAGCGTGGGAAAGACACATTCACTTATCCATGCGCAAAGCTTACTCTTCGTGCACTTCAGCAAATTTTTAGCGCCAGAAAATCTTTTTCTTCTAACTCTTTGCTTAGCATTGCATTTCTAAATGACATGACTTTAGTTTATGAATTTTATCGTAGGCAGATTGCATTTATGGAAAATTCTTGCAATACTTACGTTCTCTCGGTTTTACAAACACTGGCGTCCGCTGATACTTTTCCAGGAAGGGTCAAGAGGGACTTATAAACTCTCAGGCACTGTGTAGTTGAATATTCCACAAAATTTGAAGGCGTAATTGTTTTAGAAATCAATTCTTTCAAAATAATTTTTCATCCAAATTTTTTCGTCTTGATCTTTTTGGTGGGAATCACTTTTTTGAAACTTAAACCAAAAATCCTGAGTTAGGGCAGGTTTCATTAGTAAGTTCTATTTTAACCCGATTTTGAAAATTTTTCTGAAACTTTAGTTTGTGTTATAACTAAAAAGCAGAGGTCAAGTGCCCCATTTGCCCTCCCAACGAACGCCCATGTTCACAAGTCTTTGATGTTTGGCTTTTTAATTTTGTTTTTTACCCTGTTTTGGTGAAAAACACAGAATTTTGCTTTCGTATGACAAGCATCGGAAGCCTTTACTTCATTATAAAATTCATTACACGGCTGGTTATCATTAATTACATGCAGACCCGGGTTTATATGAAATATTGATTCTAGCGGTGACATCCATTGGTTAATCAGAAATCGTACTCAACGATGCCGAACTATATAATCAACGCAAGCTAAAACAAGATATTGTTGTTAGATAATAACCGGGTATCCTATCGGACAGCACCTACTGTTCGGCCGGATACCGTATACTTAACAAAGAGCCGTATAGCGACGGATGCCGGAAAGTTATTGGTTTTGCGGCTTAGCCCGTAAAGCAGATTGTCATTGGCGGCTAATCAGGGCATCCGTTAACAAGCTACGTCAGAGATGGGCAAACGTTTTAGTAAGAGGACTACATTGACCATCCAAGAGTTGGCCGAGGGTCAGTGCTTAAAATCCTGCAATAGCTGTACACAATGCTGGTGGTGCAAATGCCTAATTTTGGACTTTCAAAATTATAGTCTCCAAAAAAAGGTCATCACCCTTTATTTGGACGGAAAATGCGTCAATTCAAACTAAGAGTTTTGGGGGCCCTTTTAATGATAGCTTCTATCGTTTTGTCTCTTAGTACGGCAAGTGCAGCCTCCCCTGTCATGTTACATTAGATATATGGACGTTTCTACAAGTGTTGGTGGACCGTAGTTATCCCGCTGCTGGTCTACGTCATGCTTCTGTCGTTAGCATTCTATTGCAGTATTTACTTCTGTTAATGATTGATAAGCTACTTTTTAATTTAGTCATTGGCATCATTGTTTTCGTCATCGCTGTATGTTCCTGTCTTCATTGCAAAGCCAGTCCACTGTCAGTGCAGTACAGCGCAGTGTGGTTACGCATCCGGGAGTCCTTTCCTAGTTGTTTTTTACCTTCCGACGAATGCGTTACAGAGTTGCAGGTAAGTCATGAAATTTATTAGTTTTTTCAATTTCACCGATGCTTAATTTTGTGCAGTCATTTGATTGTGAACCAGAGTGTTTACAACGATGATCATACCTGCCCTTTAGATATGGAGAAACAAAGTAACAAAATAATGATTATTGAACATCCAAATTAGCCACTACTAACTCAAAAATCAGGTTAGGGAGGGTTGGATTAAGCTACTGTGATAAAGATCAATTTACATTTTAAAAATCAAGCTTAGCTGATCTGGGCATTCAAGTTCATTTGCTCTGGGCATCAGCTCAAAGCATAATTCATAGCAATCAAATAAGCTAAATTTCTCAGCGCAAATCATTTTTTGAGGATTTGGACACACGCCGCGATGATCAATTTGTATTCATAGCGATCTTGTTGACGCAGGAACGGATTTAGGATTTTTGTTCAGAAAGGGGAAATTCAGTTTGCATGAATTACTATGAGCGTTGATGTAATTTAATTACTCCCTGATTGCGCGTTCTACTAGTAAAAGCATTTGCCATCAATCAACCTAGCAGTTTAGCTGCAGCAATTGTTTGTTGATTGTTTACTCTGAAGAAGCTGGTCGTGATGATAATGGAAACGTCAGCTAATAACAGATCATTTGTAGTAGTCTAGTTATTTATAAAAATTGGGTTTCATCTTCCAATTCCCCTCCTAATCCAGCACCGATTACATGTGGCAGTGTTTCCGTAAATATAACTGTTGTGTCTCTGGGAAAAGTCTATTACGGCAATTTCTGCTCGGCGTATTTGAACGAACAGCAAATAATAGCAAAGAATTCAAGCGAATATTGGAACTTGAAAACTCTTCAGCAAATTGCTCTGTGCTTGGCACCAGTGTTGCTCTCCTGCGAAAATCTGGCTCGATAGGTGGATGCACATAGTATACATTGTTGTACGGATTTTTCTGCTGTTCATATTTGTACGGAAGATTTCAACCGCTTGGTTATTTATATGGAGTTACGCAGCATACTCAGCATGGCTGCGAACTCGAACTCGAAAGAACTCGATCTTTTTGCCGAACTCCAACTTGAACTCGAAACTCAAAATTTTGTAGGACTCGATCTTGCACTCGAACTCGAAAATATTCAAAGCAAGTTCAAGTTAATTTTCATTTGTACAATATCATTAAAACTAAATTAAAAAAAAATAAAATCTTTTCATTTGAAATTAAGGATCTTATGCAGAAAGTAGGCTTAAGCCAGGCTTTTTCTAAAATTGCCTAATCCCAACTTAAGTCATCGATTTCATATGCAGAAAGAAGTTTTAGCGTTAAGCATGGCTTAACTAATTGTTTAAGTCAGCCTTTTATAAGTCACTATTGTAGATGGCTTAAATCGCGACTTATGTACGCAAGGACGCAAAACCCTAGTTATTGTATTGCTGTTGCTAAATTTGGGCAATGCGCCCCAGGTAGCTTAAATTAGTAACACGGTTAAGTAGCATGCCGTATTACTTACTGTAACCGCTTTATAATCAATTCTTTTAGCAAACAACTTCCATTTGTATCGCACCATAACAACGTACAGCGTGTTACCTGCCAAGATGACGTCACAAAAAATATTATATTTAACGATAACCTCATAATTCCCTCATAAGCTGGGTTTTCAATAACGGTAACGTCATAATGCATCAAGCCGGGCTTTCAAAAGTCTCGTTTGAGTTTAGTTTCTGCACACCACCTAGCCTCCCTTTGTAAGCCCGACTTGCGCAAGCTCGGCTTAGGCTTAAGCTCGACCTAAATTAAGTCTGTTTTATGCATCAAGCCCTAAATGTTTTATGAAAACATTAAGGACATTGAGAAGAACGCTCTAATTTGATTTTACAGTTTTGCAATGTAAACAGTCACAGTAGAGAATGGGTGACCTAATTGACAGTTAACTTTTTCTTCATAAACAACAAATCGCAGATGTAGTCCTTGTTTTGATCGAAAGCGCGTAATCAGGGTACCTACAATGATTCAATTGTAAGTTATTTTTCAATTTTTGATTTCACTACAAATTCACAACACATATATTGCCTGGTTTATGGCAATGACATTTGCTTATTATAACAGATGTTTGAACATAAGTTTGAACGCGCAATTTTACTGCAAACGTGCTCAGGCTAAGTCAATCACTTTATTTTTTGGATCTCGAAAAAACTTGATAAATTTTCGCAGAACTCAAACTCGAAAAAATAAAAATGCTGAACTTGAACTCGAACTCGTAGATTAGAACAAGCTGAACTCGAACTCGAACTTAAATTCGATATAAAAATGGATCGAGTTCGCAGCCCTGAACTCAGTGATCAAAACAGCCGGTTTTGTCTGCTGAATACAAACCAAACGCGTTGTTTTACGCTTTTATCGGCAGAACGCAGAAACATTAACCCTTTTGATATGTACTTTGTGGACAAAACCGGATGTTCGAACAAGTACATATATTGTAAAGCACCTCATAAATACCCAAGCAGATGAAAATTTTTGCACAAAAATGCATAGCAGAGAAAACCGAAAGAAACCGTATGAAAACGTGTATTGTGTACATCTACCTGAACAAGGAAAACTGGCATTGCTGTAGAAGTGTATCAACCATACATCCAGGGCTTTCACTTTGGAGCAAATTTCCTTCTTTACAGAAATTAGACTCTAAAATTTATGAAAAAGGAAATTTTGAGGAAATGATCAAAATGAAATCAGGAAGAAATGAAAAAAAATCAAAAAAATAGTCACAATGTAAAAAATTCCAGATAGTAAAATGTAGAAATGATATAAAAAAAGCTTATTTTCCACTAACTTCAGAATTTTACCAAAAAAATAGTGTCACTGCCTTGGCTTGCCAGTAGTTTAGAACTATTTTTTTCATGCCTACCTAACTAGTTATCTTAGGTCAAGAAAGTTGTTTTTCATAGCTTGGAATTGCTGGTATGTTAAGTAGAGTCAAGGGGAAGTCAACCAAAATGTGCGTAGGCTATAGATATTGGCACCTCATCTTAATCACGGATCTATCTGTCCATTGAGAGCAGAATCCTTTACTTACCCATACCATCTTTTTTATAAAGGGCTTGTCATTTTTGTCTTCATTATTCACAGCCTATAGCTGTGCTGAGTTATCTTACCGTTTGTTTTTCATGGCAATGTTTTCATAAGTGTTGAGTTGTTGAAGCTATGTCATTTAATTAAACTTTGAAGACTATTTTTGGGCCATGCAAGGTTTTAGAAAAGTGTGAAAAATAATCCATTTCTATACGATTATTTAGAGAAAAGTGTGTAAAGAAATTGGGAAAGAAATTTGGATTTGAAATGAGGAAGTCGTGTAAGGAAGTAATTTAAATCCAAAAAAGCTTATCAAAGGTTTTAATAACTTGGAGGAAATAGAAAAATTATTTGCGCAATCACTGCATACATCGCAGTTGTTACACTGCTAGCGACTACCTCAAGTGCATCCTCAAAATCTCGCTACATGTACTTTTTTTCCATCGATTACAAAGCCAGTAGATAGACTGCCAATTGGCCGAAAACGTTATTCAGCAAGACGTCTCTCAACGCACAGCAAATATTCGTTCTGACTTTCGTTGAGCGCAAGAATTTTTACGGTACTTATGGGTTATCTGTCACCACTTTTTAAGAAAGGCAGTGTACACTGGAGGGGCAGGCCCGGTATGTAAATGTAGGGGGCAGTGTACACTGGAAGGGAGTGTACAGGGTGGGGGATAGACATCTAGGATGATGTCTCATTTTAGGCTTAAACATTATATATACAAGGCTTAAACATACCTGGTGAAAAAAAGTGGTGACAGATAACCCACAAGTACCATTTTTACTACTTCAAAGCAAATTTTCAATCAGCACTTCGGGCACGGGGTTGCGTCTACCTGTACTTTCTTGTTTTTAGGTAAACGTTTTGCTTGAAATCACGTAAATGCTTAGAAGTAAACAAAAGAATCAAAGCCAGGCCTTTTTGATTGCATCTTTTCTGGAAGTCTTCACTAAAAACAAGTTTTTACAAATCTTAATAAAGGTTAAAATGAGGAAGAATAATTCAAGGGTGATGATTGTTTAAACAAGTTGTCACGGTTACGCCAGTCGCGCGGCGACTATTGATTAAAGTGTTAAAGCTTCTTTTTTCTATATAAACATTATTTACTAATTAGTTTTGAAAACCTGTTTAGATGCATGATCTGTCGCCTGACGAGGAAGCCGGGTGAGTTTATAAAATTGTGCGGATTTTTGATTTTAACTACAGCTGCTTACAAACGCCAGGTGATAGTTGTTCAATCATGAGTAAGTAGCTTTTCACGTTTCTGTATTTTATTCTCCAAATTTGCTATTGATGAGTGCGAGGCAGAAAATCTTAAGTATTACTCGACTTAGAAATTGAACTAAAGTCTGCTGATAGTGAAGCAAATGTTCGCTTTAGACGTTTCTTTCCCCCGTATGGAGGTCGTACAGTTTTCTCAATTCTGTTAGCTCACACAAAAACCTTTCTCTGGCTTATTTTAATATTTTTGTTACGTTCACATTCATTTTATAATAACAGAAAAGGGGTCGAAGAATGCATTACCATAATATTAAAAAGGGTGTCACGCAATTGAATAGCAGCTGTTTCTTTTTACTATGTCGCTGTTTCCCGATCTTTATTTTTGTCGTAACGCTTCACTTGAGGCTACATCTACAATGCAAGGTTACTTCGGGTCACGCAGACATCATCCTATCACAGAGTTACTCGAGATCAGATGTCTCTACCGTCATAGTGATAAAAAGAAGTGTTTTAATTGCTGCTTTTAGTCTAGACACGGCTAGTTACCTCAGGTCATTGACGTAAGGATATACATTCCGTCAGTATTGTAAAGTGGTTGCAGTAAGATTTGATCCATGGAGATCGATCCGCGACCGGTCTCCTTTTAGAACCTTAGATTATTTCAGGTCATTGACTGAAAATAAAAAAGTTACCAGTAGTCGGACAGTGGTGGCGTGGCTAAGGGGCTAAAATCAATCTTCTACCTGGCCTTTCTCTTTCCTTCATAAAGTCGTTAAATCACCTTGACAGCGTAGCTGTCTTTTTTTCTTGGCATTGCTCGACTACTCCGCAGTTGCTAATTGGCTACTGCTGGCGTAGTGCGTTTCTACTGCGATAACTGCAACCAAAATGGAGGAAATGTTATGTCGCACATTTATGGGCACATTACGAAATAATCCATGCGGGGATTGATCAAACCCCTTAGTCGTCTCGGGCTATTATTATATTTCATATTTAAACATTGATATCCTATTTTCAGGGTGAATCCAGCTCTGGCAGACAGCGTTGTTCTAAACGTAGGTAACAGCTCAGCCAGGTAAATTAAAGTAAAAATAAAATGTTCCACAATGCTAATGCACAGTTATGATATCCGCAGATTTGACGCCGATGCTGATGCAGCAGAAGAAAACAGAAGTTTCGAAGAAGCTAACGAGACCGAAGAAACAAGTTTACTTGAGGCCAATTCGACGAACACCCTACCACCAATTAGTACCGGAGTAGGTTTTTATTGTTGCGTACAATCAGGGCTTCGTGACATTATCATTGAATAACGTTTTCCAAGCGTATTAAAAAGCTGGTTTACAATCGTCATGTCGTACGTTCAATGCTTTCATTTTTCTTTGTTCGAGCTAGGTCTTTCTTTTGTGGTCACTTCTCAGATTATGAACTTCTCATTTGCCGTTTTTTGCTAGTCTATAGTTAGACATGGGCCACTGCGATTGGTAGCCTGCTTGGGCTCGTCACCTGTCTGCCACATAAAGGTGGAGGCATCCCTTTAAGTGCCTTGTCAAGGACATAGCAAGCAAACTTGCCGGCTTGTTCTGCACACTTACTTACGCCTTCTGTGCTGTCCGCCAAGCTGGAAAGCTGTGAATGCCATTTTTGAAGTCCGTAGGTATGACTCGACTAAGGAAATGACCCAAGGTCCACCGACGGCAAAGCGGATGCTCTAACCACTACGCCATCGCGCTGGTAATGCTTCCTATTTCGAATGGCCACGAGCAACAAGGCAATTCGTTTCTGTGAGGTTTAACACTCTTCATATTGTGATTTATCTCGGCACCAATCAAAGAAATAGGTCCTCAACATTATGGAGAAGCAATGTGCACCATTGCGCTAATACCTATACGAAAAACGAAGAGGAGGACCATTTCTTTTGTTTAGTTGCACTGGGCCAGAAATATTGACTTTCCAAAGCACGTCTATCCAAATTTTTTTGAAATAATAGTGAGGCCTTTTTGACCATTTGGATGCGGAAAATGTGCAAATTATTTCTTTTCCGCTGTGGTAGCACGTACGTAGCCAGGGACTACTGAAATTAAAGCCCGAGTGGCTTGAATGCGGGGTAGCATAATCATTGCTTTCTTTTCAAAAAAATTTTGTCTTTCAAAAAAAGATGGTCCAAAGGCTGCAAAAACTATTGATCAGCACAAATGTGAAAAACCTGCATCGGAGATTTTCATTTTTTATGACGTTTTTAAAATTGGACAAGTTACCTCGAGAAGTCTCAGCTACTTCATGAAATTTGCAGAAAACCGAAGAGACTTACTGCAAAAGGAAAGCCAGGAAACAGAAGGAAAAAGCAACGTCATCTTCCTCAAATCGAGACGACGAAAGCGTTTGTGAGCCTTCAACGTCTACCTCGTTTTCAGCAATTCCTCATGAATCACCGCATCACGGTCCAACAGATAAGTGTTCATCATTCCAGAAAGTCCTTAACCAACCTCCATACTTAGAAGCAGCCCCAGCTAAGCTGTCTGTTGAACATGAGCGTCGAGAAATGAGTAAGCAATTGTGTGCTAGTAATGCAGTACTATACCTGGATTTTGTAGATGTTTTGTTGTTGATTACAACCGATCAAAGTTGGTACAAATTTTTTATTGTGCCTCCTAGAAATGGATGGTACATTAATCAATATGTGCGAGAAAACTAAGATTACAATTTGTGAATGTCCCATATTTTCACTGCATACAACTTTGAAATCAGCAGTAGAGGAAACGCTAAAAACTTTTTAAAAATTTCGTAAATAACATGCATTTCACCTTTTTCAGCATTCTGCACGATTAGCTTTACTATTTTAACTCTGGAAAGCTGTTTTACTCAATCAAAATTTTCCAATTTCCTCTTTCCCTTTAGAGGTGTCAAATAGATATGGCAGTGGCTATTTTGCCATCGACGGCATTTTACCCTTGGAGACTATTTTACCGTAATCATTTACGTGTCTTTATATTGCCATATTTGCTGTATTTCAGCCAGTTACATTGTGGTGTGGTAGATAATGCGCTGGTCTTGAGATACCATGGTTGTAGGTTCAATTCTCAGCAGGCAGGGCATTAAAAGAAAGACAATGTACACCGAAGGGGCAGGCTGAGTATGTAAATGTATGGGGCAGTGTACACTGGAAGGGAGTGTACAGGGGTGGGGGGTAGACACTCGGGGTGCAAAAATTTTTTAATTGGTTATTAAAATTGACCAATCAGAAACGACCAAAAGTCACATGTTTAGTACGTCATTAAGATTGATCAATCACAAATAACTCACGGCAAAATAGTCTCTGAGGGCAAAATGCTGTTGACGGCAAAATAGCCACTGCCAATAGATATCGAGTGGTGGTAACCTGTTGACTATTTTTCATAGAGACCAATATCATGTTCTAGGGCTAGATTTTGATTTTAGATGAATGGCTCTCCATCCCCGTATATATTTTCCCAAATACAAACGATGATATACTTTCAATTTTCACATCATTGAAGATATAAAACCAAAACTAAGCGCTATATGTTTAAATTTGCTCCTTTACTGCTCGGTTACCTTAGGCTATGTTTTTTCGATTTCGGTCAGATGTAAATGCAATTGAGTTGTGCATGCTTTCTCTAACGGTGTTTTGAGTTAAAGCTACAAAAATATCAGCAGTTTTGTGGAGATTTGCAAATGTGCGGTTGCGTTTGCTTTGTAACTAGCCTGTGATGTATGTAAATAAATATTTTTGAGAAGGTTATTTGAAAATACAGGGTGTCCATAAAGTTCGTGTGCACTTTAAAAAATTTATAACTTTATTTGTATCTGCGATAAAAATAATCTGTAGAAAGAATTACAAAAAAGAAAATTTAGATTTTTTAAGGTTTTAATGAAATTTTATTTAAGTTTCCACATTTCCTTCATCATTAGCAATGCAAAGGGTAATACAATTTTATAGTTCACAGAAAACATTTGCCTACTGATTTACAGTAATTTCCGAAATCACATTAATTATTTTCACTTTCAAATCTTGTTGTTTGTATGTTTGTTTGTGGTTGCCGCTCCTCTTCCTCGAGATGGAGGTACGGCATGCCGTTAACTTAATGGAAATTACGCTAGGGGAAAGATGGTAGCCCCACCACCAACAAGGCGGATTGCCACTGGTAGGTACCCAAGAGTCGTCTTTTTACGACATGCTGGGTTAGCAACTTCACAATTGTAATCCGTGGAAGTACGGGTAGGCCACCTGTCTGCCACATAATGGTGGGGGCGTCCCGTTTACTACCTTGCCCAAGGACACAACAAGCAAGTTTGTCGGCTTGTTCTTCACACTATCCCTTTTTATGCTGAGCGCCAAGCAGGGAAGCTGTGAATACCAGTTTTTAAAGTCTTTTGGTATCACTCGACTTAAGGAATGAACCCCATGCCTACCGACTGCGATGCGGATGCTCTCACGACTACACCATCGCGCCGGTTTTCAAATCTTGTAATGAACTAGGTTTGGTTGCACACACAATTGCTTTTACATGTCTCCATAAAAAGTCCAATGAAGTGAAATCTGGCAAATGCGGAGGGCAAGAAAATGGTCCGCCCCTTTGATCCATCATTTAAGAAATTCTAGATTTAGAAACTGCCTAATATACAGGGCAAAGTGGCAAGGAGCTCCGTTTTGTAGAAACACTGTATCAGCTAAAACACTGTTTCTAATTTTGTAATGAAGAATCATTTAATCACTGCACTTAAACCTAGGTAGGTGAAACTTTTTAACACTTTTTACAGATTATTTCTATCACAAATACAAATAAAGTTATAAATCTTTTAAAGTGCACACGGACTTTATGGACACCCTGTATTTTTAGTGAAAAGCATCAAAATGGAATTATCTTCAAGAGTTGGTTCTGATGTATCTCACCGTCTTTTTCGGAAGAAAACAACTTTTGATGATCACCAGATCAACACGTTTCTCGACGACATGTCAGGTGTGATGTAAAGGTTCTTCTTTTGACTTCTACAGTATTTTTAATTAGAAATTAACGTACTCATTACCAACAGATAAATCTCAGTTTCATTGAAGATGAAGGTGTGTTAAAGAAAGCAAGAATTATGCAAAACATATTTACCGACTCCTTCATATCAACAAGAAAGCTATGTGAGCAGCCACAGCACATTTTGCTCACTTGCTTATCCGTGCAACTCGATAATATCAAGTTGATATTTATCGGCTGCAGACGTCTGTCAAGCATAATGCAAGGACGTCGGCAGAAAGCTTTTAAGGGGGGACGGGCATAGCAAAATAAGCAAGATAAAAATTTGATGGCCCAGCAAGACTTAATATGCCAAACTCTTGGTACACAAAAGTGAGCTTGTAAGCGCTGGATGGTTGCATTTTTAATCCGAAAAGAAGATCAAAATCTTTTTTAGGGAACCCGCACTTTCGAAGCGAGATTTTAAGTACTTTTTACCAATTTTCTTATTAAGATCTTTTCATTTTTTTTCGGAGATAGATTTTTCGATGATTACCTTGGCCCATTTTGCATTCAGTATACGTTGCTAACCGCAGGTTGCACACCTTTGTTTATATCTTTGTTGGTGGTCACGACCTTCCTTGCCTACGCTCTTGGCCTAAGGTGGAGCTAACAAGAGAAAATTTATAAAAAATAGATTTGTTACCCCCTGTGTAAAGCGAACAGTTTCGAGAAAGGATTTGGGTTTTAAAGTAACAAAAGCTTTGTATGAAAAGACCAAAAGCTTTGACATGAATTACTTTTGCCTTTTGATATTAAAATGTTTGATATAACTCGGTTTTTAAAATTGTTAAGCTGATTAAGTTTTAAAATTAAAGATTTTTCCTTAGGATACCCAAAGTCTTTGAAGGGATTATTTTCTAAACAAAGCAAAAAAGCATTTCATTACAGAACTTATTTAGGTAAAATAGAAAATTTGCTTAAAAATGATCACCAACATCATACGGTACCATAGAGCAATTCATTACATCATGTCAATAACCCGCGGCCGGTTCGGCCTTATTGGGTCTCATCAGACGGATGTAAAAAACAATAGTAAACGTGCTGAAAAAAGCAAATTTGCCATTGGGTGCAAAAAAAAAAGGTGCAAGACAAAACAATATGATACAGCAATACCTGATGTAATAGATTTGCTGTGACATGATGTAATAGATTGCTGTATGCTACCGTATGATGTTGGTGATCATTTTTGAGCAAATTTTTCTATTTTACCTTGGTGTGATGCTGGAGGCAGATCTCTCTTGATAGAAGATCGCCTTGAAAACTGCTAATTAGAGCAACTAGCAACTTTTATATTTTGTAAAATGAAAAAGTCTTAACAATGATCTTACAACCCTAATAAGGCTTACCGATGTGACTTGTTGTCCATGTCATGTGTGTGTGTTCTGAAATGAGATCCCACGACATAGGTATTGCTGAATCATATTGTTTTGTATTGCATCTTTATTTTTGCACCCAATGGCAAATATGCTTTTTCAGCATGTTTATTATTGTTTTTTACACCCGCCTGATGAGACTTAATCAGGTCGAAACCGGTCGAAGGTTGTTGACATGATGTAATAGATTGCTGCATGGTACCATATATGATGTTGGTGATCATTTTTGAGCAAATTTTTTTATTTTACCTTAGTGTGATGCTGGAGGCAGATTGCCTTGAAAATTGCTAATTAGAGCAACTAGCAACTTCTATATTTTGTAGAGTTTATTCAGCAAACAAATTTTCTGTTTAGGAAAATCATCGGAATACCAATTTAATGCAGTCTTCAAGAAGCTTGAAAAACAACTGCCTTGGGAGGATTTCAACCCTCAAACATTATACGATTTCTTTATGGACCCTAATCCTTTGTTCATAGACCGTACACTAGCTGAGTTTTTAAAAATCAATTTTCCAGAAGCATGTCGAAATTAACTCCAAGCACTGAATAACAATAAAATTCTGCCATTCAACTCAACAATGATGCTACCAAAATGGATCCGAAATTGGTTAAAAAAGGAATTTTGCTACTGCTTGTATTTTGCTATATCTCAATATGGATGTTTATATGCTACATTGTGCTTTAAATTTGTTTAGCATGGATTAGGGGGGTAGAAAAATAAATCAAACTATCATAAAAAAGCTAGGATAAAAAAGGTTAAATTAAAAGCATAATATGGTTCTTTTATGCGCGTAAGTGATCTTTTCCAATAAGGATGCAATTTGCATCAAGTTTAAGACATTGGAAAAAGGGATTACTGAGTACCACAAGATCTAAGATTGCTGCGATTCCAAAGATCTATACGATCATCCAGATCTTCAATCACTAAGATCAGCAAGATTGTTAAGATAGCAATAGTGCTATTTTGATTAATAATAGATCATTTAAATTATTCTAAAATTCTTAAGTGAAAACGAACTTTTATTTAAAGTTTTCGGAAGAGCGAATCAGGTGCGTCATTATAAATCAGCCTGCCGAAGGTCTTCAAAAATGTCAGAACGTCAAATTGATTGTTAATGTTTAAAAATCAGGTCTTCACCCGACAATGGTTTTTGCGAAAAAGAAAAAGGTGGTCTCAATATTTTCGCCCAGAAAGGGCCTCCCCTAACAGGGAACCCACTGCAGAGAATACATAAAAGTATCAATTCATGCCTATTGTACTGCTTGGTCAAACCAGCGGCCAAAATCGATTTCAACTCGATTTCTTTTACTTAAGCCGGCTTTTAGAATGATAAGTCACATCAGAAACGAAAATAGAGCGCAACGTAGATAACAAAAGACTTTCATGGACCAAAGAACTGGAATTAGAATCATACACCCTTTAATTATGATGCAGCTCATACAGAGATTGCCCTTAGTGAATGGTTCATGCAATACAGTGTGCAATTGTTGTCTCGCTGGAATTATGTTTATTTCTTTTGCTGTTTTTTTTGATCTACATCAGTTTCTTCTGGAATTATCATCTTTTCCACCTGTAAAAGTTGGAGTGAAAGTGTGTTTCTTAAACTTTGATATTTTTGCCAAATCAAAATTTGTTATCATTTTTTTATTCAATATCCGAAGACTTTTCTATGCTTTTTATGCTATATTTATTAGTATTTATTTAGAAAAGAGTTGAGGCTATTTATTGATTGGCAATAATAAATGAAAATCAAAGCGATTTGCTTAGTTTTACTGCATTGGTAAGTCAAAAATAAGAGTCGTGATTGCAAGCGAACATTTGTCAGTGGAACAGGTGGAGTATGACACTGCACACGCGTTATAGAAATTAAGCTTTGATACATTCTTTAATTGGTTGTAGTTAATATTTTGGCGTGAGTAAAAGACTATACCTTTTTAGGTCATTTTGTTTTTACAAGATGTTGCAGGGAAGGATCTTTGGCAATAAATTATAGAGGAACAGGGAGCATAGATACCGGTCGAACAGTGTAAGGAGGCCTTCCCGAGGATCCCAGTCACCCCGTGCAATTTCGCACGAACCATTTTTTTCGCCATGCTGCCCCCTGAACGACCGTAAAAGGGCAGCACGCAGCTTCTATAGTTTCGGTCGCCTGTCTTCTCTCTTCTCTTGCCCGTGTGGCCCCATCTTTCCCTGTTCATTGTGCGTTGGAAATGTGACCTGGCGGGGTAGGTTAGTTCAATCCTGCACCTGCTCCAAATTGATCTATTTCAAGTGCTCACTACTCTCATTCTCTGAATTCAAAACTCTTGGAAGCTCTCCCTCCTGGAGCTTTCCCCTACTGCATCCCTCCTTCTCCTGGAAATCCCACACTTACCAGCACTGTGATTTCCTCCTTGGACTCTCAGCTTGCGTATCTCAACTGTTCAATCTGCCCTCCCCCCTGCTAATGCAGAACTCCCGCCCCATCCTCGCCTTCAAATCTCTTATACTCCTTCCGCCCACCTCGTATCTTCTCCTTCTTGCACCCTCACCTACGCCCCATGTTCCTGGCTGTCTCTCTACATTTCCTGCTTCCTCTTCCCCCTTGACTCTCTCAAAGTTTTTCAATAGAATGCTGGGGGTCTTTGAGCCAGGAGCACTAAACTTCTACACGTTGACCTTATTTGTATCCAGGAATCTAACCTTAATTCATCTTCCTCTTTCCGGATCCCTGGATTTTCTGCCTTGTGATCAGATCGCACCAACTCCCGGTCAGGCATTCCTTCTCCTGATGCCATGCACGCTAGCGACGGCGTCATCACTTTCGTCAGGAAGGGCTTATCCTTTTCTGGATTTCCTACTTGCTCTCTCTCTTCACTGAATCCCTACTCTGATTAAGGTAGTGGCCAACATCTCTCATTAAACAACTTCTCCTTGCTCTCATTCCTTGATTTTTATGCTCCTCCCATTTAGCACAGCCGACTCCTTTTCTCACTCCATCTTTTCCTCTTACAGAAATCTCTTCATTCTAGGGTTTTCAATTGCCATCACCCCTCTGGAACTCCAAAGGTATTTCTGACCCCCGTGGAGGGGGATTATTCAATTGGGTCATCTCTTATGATCTCTCCCTCAAAGACCCTGACATACCTATTCTTCTTCATCGCTCCTCCCCAGACATCTTCTTTGCTCCCTTCTTGCTCCTGGGAGGTGCTTCAGGATCTGGATTTTGATCACCTACCAATTCTATTAACCACCTCTTTTTCTCCGGTCTTTCGCCCCAACAAACGTCCCACTTCCTTCAATTTCTGAAAGTTCGCTTGGGATAACATTTTGAGACCGTCACTGCATACATTATGCATTTTAACCCCCTTTTTTAGGAAGATTGCAGGGACAGCAGCATAAATGTTGTGGACATAAAACCTTTACTCATGCAGAATAGAATGTTGCGCAAGATAAAAAAAAAGTCCACGTTTTGGTCCTTAAAGGAGTTCGTTTACAAAGTAAGCTTCTAAAAATTCTCACTTGTTTCCAATCTTGAAATCCCACCAATGAGCTCATTGATGAGAAACCTGGAATGTCATTGACTTTTTCGCAATTAAATCTTGGCTCAAATGATGAAGTTTGATAAGAGGCTAAAATACAATTTTGATTTGTGGCAGAATGTGGTATTTCCAACGCCCCTAAAGACCACCATTGCCACCATACTCTTGAAGCGATAAAGTAAGGCAGGCTTTTGAATGATTGTGGTACTGAAAATTTGTGAATAGCGTTGTTCCATAATGGGACATATACGGAGAATAATGCTTTCTTAATCATCAAGATAGGGAAATACCGCATTCTACTGCTGGTCAAAATTGTGACGTAGACTCTACAATCAAATTTTCATAATTTATCAACGCTAAAGCAGTCAAAAAGATTTTTTCTGTTTTGAGTTTTATTTTATTTTTAACTAAAAGAATTGAATGATCGTGGTCACTTTACAGTCTGAGAGTAGAGGAATAAGAAAGAGTAGATATTTGCTGCCGTACACGCAAGAAAGTGTGGCACGAAGAGAAGATTGAAAAAATGAAAACGCATCGAGAACAACACGTAAAATCTGATAGGAGAAAAGAGGTGATAGACTTAGCGGTGCAGTCGAAAGCACTGAAGATTTTGCGTCATGGCGCAGGTTTCAGCAGAAAAACTGTAGCAAACTAGGCCAGCCGAAAAGAAAATGGTGTCTTTGATGTCGCAGAGTGAGCAATTGGCTGCGGTGCTGGAGCATTCGGTGCCGAAAATTAAAAGAACAAAAGCCATTAATCCAAAGCACAAGATCGTGATTTGGTGAAGAATTTAGATGAACAAGATAACAGAACTTCAACTTGATCCAAATCAAAGCGAGGGTGTGAAAAAAATAAGCTCCAACATGAAGAAAAAGATATTTGAAAGAGGGCACAGCATCCCTCTAAGAGAACATGATCCCCAGGGCCGTTGAGAGAACAGTCCGGGCCCGGTACCAACATTAATACCGGGCCCCCCTTTAACAAGTGTCTGGTAAACTGTAGTGGCCGGGTTTTATCCAATTACAAATGGATGAGTGTTTGGTATAATTGCTAAGAAATTGCCTTTCTTTCCGCGTTTTTTTCTTTTTTTAGCTCCACTGTGATACAAATAAGACATTGCTGTCGGACTACTTTACTATTTAAATAATTTAATCTCATTATGTCGGGTAATAAATCAAGCCCAGTTATAATATTATGTCTATGGAATAATTTAAGGCTAAAAGTAAGTCAAAAAACAAAATGTGAATATCATGCAATGTATCATTATCAGTCACCAGTAATCGGTAAGTAAAATGCAATCTTCCTGTTTAACGGACACAACAAAACACAACAGAATTGATGTGAAATGATTTTGCAAGATTTGATTTTAAACAAATTGATTGATCCATATGGAATATATGAATTTAAAATTTAGGGGTTTGGTTTGGGGCTTAAAATAATGATACGTTTAGGAAGTGATCTACTTTAAGAGTTACAGGAACCCATGTGATATGTTTCTGGCCACAGGGCGAGGAAGTATTTTGGAGGCCTGAATTTTTTTTAAAAAGAGTATTTAACCAAATTTTCTGTGGCCAAGATGAAGAAAACATTAGTCATCATGTCACAAAAAATATTATATTGATTATGCATTTGTTAACAGGAAAAATAGGAAACTTAGGCCTAATATACTGTTAGCATTGCGCGCGACGTTTTCAACTATCGGGGTCCGAAACCAAAGGTACCCTGGACCCCCTCATCGAAGCTCCTGAAAATTCCATTAGGAAAAGAAGCACAAAAAGTCGTAAAAGTCTTGTGTGCAGAAAACACATAAACTTTTGGTCACTCTTCATACAAGAGCCTGATAGGTGAAGCCGGCTTGACCGGCTGAACCGACGTTCTCTATCCCGATGGGGGCCCTGCGGGTGACGCCGTCGTATATATTAAAAAGCAAGGATTTTTTCTTTTGCTGATATGCTGCCTTTAAAGGTATTTATGACTATACTCTACAGCATTGTAATAAAATCCCAAGTTTAAGAAAAAATCAACATAAAACCATAACCACAACAATTTGTAAAACTGAAGTTACAGAGAACATTTCTTTGAAAATAACTCGGCCTGATGTGCACCTACTGAAATATGGTGAATGATTTTGGGGAAGCCATAACCGCTTTTGTCGCTCTGCCGGAAACAAGACAAATAGCGCAGCCAAAGAACTAAATATCAGAAATATAAATTGGAAAGGGGCAGCACCACATCTCAAAATGAGCTTACCACTAAATAGTTTATTTCTGTAATTGTAAAAGTAACCACCATTTGGTCGCTACCATCAATTTTGATTGTGTTTCAATCCTTTCTCCTCGACAAGCATAACGACAATTTGTGGCAAGATTCTTTGTGAGCATTACCAATCATGATTAAGAGAATATGATAATCACAATTTTGTGTGCATGAATTGTGAAAGTGCATAAAATTCATTAAGTTTTGGCTACTGTTCACACCAGAGCCCGATGCGTGAAGCCGGCACAGGCTGTTGAAACGAAATACTAAACCCCGACGTCACTGATGGAGGGCCCCTGCCGGGCGACGTCGGCAAAGCCGGCTTGTCACCCAGTAGCCCATGCAGTTAGCGTAATATATTGAGAGCAGTTTGTTGCTAGAGAAGATCAAACTCTCGTACAAAAAATTAAAGTTATTAAAATTTTACTGCACATACGATATCAAAAGACTGAAATTTTTCTTAAATTCACAGAAGCAATGCCGAAACCAAGTGGCGTTGCTGAAACCTTTTTTAAAAGAGGGACATGCAAACTGAGTCTAGTCACACTTTAGGGAAGCCTTTTGCCTTCCACAGTCTTTTAATGGAAAGCGCATCGTATTTATTAAGTTGTTGCGCCATTGTTTTTTTCAAATCGATATCATTTTCAAATATTTCAGGAACAGATTAATTTCACAACCACGTAGCCCACTATTTGTATGCACGATTGCTGGGCTATAGTTATTTTTAATAAATAAATATATCAACAAAAAAACAAGCTACAATAATTTGTCAAGACACTTTAAAGTTTTGCGACAAATGCGGTGGAATAGTGAATGGCGATCTCTGCGATTAAATCATGGGATCCGCCATCATAGCCCAGTATCAGATGTTTCTCAGGCTATTGGTCTACATTATGTTCTGTTTCGATGAAACGATCAATGCCATTCTTACACAATCGCTTTAAACGGCGCGGCGGTGTAGGGGTTTAAGCGGCCGCTTCGCAGTCCACAGACCTTAATATCATTTCTTTATCCTATTTTCCACATACCAAGTTTCGAAGCACTGCTGTGATTCCTTGATCTTATTTTTTGTTTATCCTACCCTACTACTACCAAATCAAACGGCTACACTCGGATATTGTACTTCTTTCATTTATTGTTTTGTGACAGTGATTCTGAAAATGTTTTCAAGTTTGACATCTGGTTAGACATTAAAACTTGGATTTCCTGTATAAATGCTTTCTTCACAACATTTCTGCGAAATTTATTCATGACAGTGCACATGGAAATTCCTTACCAGCTTCAAAGCAACAATAAAAAATATATGCATTGTTGCCCATTACAATTTTGAACTTTGATTTTCACGGGCCCCCCAGACTCTTACGGGCCCTGGTGCGGCGCACCGGCTGCACCCCCCTCTCGTGGGGCCTGCATGATCGGGTATGTCGACGCAAAGTTTGTTCCGAATGATTACATCGCTAAACGATTTTACTTCGTTTTTTCCATTCGTCAATTCGAGGAAAGAGGAAAATAGACGGAGACGACAATGTGACGCAACAGAAGTTGTAGAAATATTTAAAAAGCAAGAAAGAATGTAAAAAAGGAGGACAAGAGACAGCCGGTGATTGCAAATAATCAGTTACGTGCTTGTTAATTTTTGTTATAATTAACAGTCATCTAAGACTGATGCATCAATAAAAGCAATTGTTGGGATGAGTTAAGCCTGTGGCTCAATTCGCCCCGATCCGTTATTTTCTATAAAAAAGTTTGATTTTTTTATTGGTTAGTTACTCTTATCACCTGCGTTCCTTTTCACGTTTGGTTGAGTGCCAACGCTCTTCACTTACATCTTGCCTCAATTTATTAACCACTAAATGAACTGTTAATTTGCAGCTTTAGTTACGCTACCTTCTGACTTTACAGAAGCGAAAGAAAAGCATAAGTTTTGCAATTTTGTAACATTTCTTACTGTCTAACTGGAAAAACTGCAAAGACTTTCTTTGCAAAACATTTTAGATAGCAACTTCATGCTTCTTATGTCACTGTCGCTCAAAACATGCTGCCGGGCTCAACTTGGATGCTGGTTCAAATTTCCTGCGTCTCCTCTAGTGAGAAAAAATCTACAAGTTCGCTTTTACGATATGGGAAAAAACTTTTCGTGATTTAACAAGATTCTTTGGCAGACAGGTGATACGAACGTGTAGATTTAACCGTATGAATGAACAGAAGACTTATTGCATGCAAAGGTAGTAGATAAGGTTTGCTTAAAGGGTTAGTAACCTTTTTTGCATTGTTGTATTGCATTTTAGCCGACATTAGCTTGGCCTTTGATTTTTGGTGGTTAACCAAGCACGAAAATTGTAGCCTAATGAATGCAACAGATTGCTGTATCAATCTTTTAACGGGTCATACCTAGAATTTCTTCAAAACGTAGTTCACAGTTTCGCAACTTCACGGGCAGATGTGAAAGTGTGAAAAAAACTTGGTTATGACTACACGCGTGTTTTTGGTTATGACACTTTTCATTGACTTTACACGAAAGACAGAACTGAGTTGTCAGACATCGTGGCTCGCTCTGGCTAAAGAAAAGCAAACTGGGCACGAGCTTAGCAAAATGTAAAAGAAAAAAATATCTATGTCGATTTACGTCATAAAATGCTGTTGTGTATTTTAATGCATGGGATAATAAGAAAAGCAAAACGAGCAGATTACAATTGTTGTTCTGCTGATTTTAGGAAAATGATTGAAACGGTTTTGAGGAGGAGGCCAACAACCATGATTATGAAGTAATCACTTTAAGTATGAAATAAAACGTCATCCCCTACAGCACTCTTATCAAGAATCGTTGCAATTGAGAGATCATGATTGAGTTATCATCATAACCGGGGTGAATGAGTAACATTTGAAAGAAGTCGCAGAGAAATTTTGCTTCGCTACGGCATAAAATTGATTACATTAGTTATGGATGACTGGACAGTGATCTACTGAGAACAGATTTGTAATCCTTAATTGTGATGTTAGTCTCTACGTAAATCAGTCAATATGTCACATTCGCGTTTTAATAGAAATTTTTTGATTCTATTTCAACTTTAATTTACTTCTTAAAATTGAGGCGACGTATAGTATCGCTCGAATAATTAAGTCTGGTTGCAACTTAATAACTAGGAAAAGATTGGCTTCCACTAAGATACTTTAACACACGCACTTCTCGATCACGAACAGAACAAATATATTCACAAACCACTACAAAACTTCGAACTCCTTCGCTTGTCAAATACAGAAACTAAAGCATTTTACTATATAAATATCAGACTAACCAAAACGAAAACCACCAAAATAATTGCTTGATCCCTGTCACAAAAATCACCACATAACAACGCTTTTTTACTACCCTCGACTATCTCTACTGAACTACGGACACTCTGAATAAAAAAATCTTGCCGCGTTATATATACGACTGGAAAGTAATTTAGAAATTGCTAGAACATCACGTGACACAGGAAAAACACGGTTAATAAATTACGTAATTGGTGATAATAAAATAGGAAAAGTCTTCGAGAAGAAACAAGAATCACAAGAATACACTGGAGCTTAGTGACGTGGTCAACCATTGTGACGTCAGAAAGGCGTATGAGTTACAAATCTATTAAGAAATACGAAAAAAAAAGATTTTTATTCGAAAACAGTTCAGCAAGTTTTGGGCTTCAGACAATTCAGATTTACAAATAAAGTGATCACTGCAAAATGAAACAACAAATTACAACAACTACACATATATAAAAACTATTCTTTTAACGCAAATTTACTTATTCGTGACAGCCACTACCACAATCGGCATTAGCGAAAACGGACTTCAGGTGGGATCCAAATATTTTGCCAGATCATCCAGCAAGACGAAGCCAGTGAGACCATCGACTCACAAGGTAAAGCTGGAGTCTCGGTATACAGTTGCGAAGATTACATTTATTGGAGTTGATGGCAAAGTGATTCATCGAAATTCGAGATCTAACCCTGGGTTATGATGTTAGCCTCGATGAAAAAAATCAATATTTCGAATTGAATTCAGGTGGGATATGAACCTACGGACTTGCAGGTGAGACAACTTTACAGATCAATAAGTACAAGGTTTGATCCTTCATCTACTGAAATTTGCATAGCTGGTGATTACAAGGCCGAGTGGTTAAGCGGGTAGGAACGTCTCGTTTCCAAAAGTGAGGGTTTGCATTGCAGGGTACCTGGAGAGAATCGTGGGTTCGAATCCCACCTGAAATCAACTGTTGCTGATGCTGTCTTATGATCGTGAATTATTGACCGACTTTCATTAAGACTAACTGTAACGGGTATGTGTAGCAGAGACCCTTGGGGTAGTCTACGAACCCGACACAGATTGCAGTGAAGCTGAAGTTGTAAATAGATGAAACGCGCTTTTCCTCTCGTCACGCTGTTATTGTCTGACTTTCTTGAATAAATTCTTTGATAAATTTTTATTGGTAATACGCAAAAATGAAAATGGAAATAATGAAAATGATAAGCAGATATGAAAAAACAGATGGAATGGCTTCGGCAACGTTGGCGTTGTTAGTTGTGTAGCAGTTTAGCGTAGTTAGCGTTGTAGCGGCGTAGCGGTTTCAAACTATTTTGACTCCCAAGTACCTTCTTCTTTACTACAGCTCCAACACAACAACAATCGACAGAGAAACAGCTCAACCAACTTTTCTCTACGTTGGCATCTACGAGCTTTCTTTGATAGTCCTTTGACTTCTACTCAAACGTGCAGGTTTTACAAACAACGTAATCCTTCTTGCAACGTGTCTACTTGAGAATAATGTAAAGGTGTGTTTAACAAGACAGTTACTACTGCGTCGCTCGAGGGTCAACCTCGCCAATCCAACAACTAATCAATAAAAGACGATACCTCGAGAGAAACAAACATAACAACCACACAACGCGGGTTCGAATCACAGATTGGCTACGCAAAAACTAGATTTAAAGCATTAAATGTTGCCAAATATTGTAACAATACTTACACTAACATTGTGATCGATGGTGCGGCCTTGGTTTACGATGGATTACTCTCCGATTATCCCCAAATAATGCAGTCAGGTACGGATGGCATGGTTCTGCGACAAATCAACGACGCAAATTCAAAAAATCGGAAATTTAATGTCGACAATTCAAAAAAAATTAATATAACGTTTATGTTACCACGGACTTCACTACATTTGACTTTAAATTGTCGACTTTGAATTGTCGAGACACCGGATAGTATGATCGCTATGGCACGAAATTTGTTTTTCGTTTCAATTGAAAATAGCCTAGTATTGGGTTCCAATTAAACATTTAGGGCAGAGCTTCTTAACTAATTTTAACGAAGGTCCAGTGCACAAGTTCAGCATTTCCAAGGGTCCAGTAAAATTTTTGACTTAAAATGATAATTATGAAACTATCATTATCAGCAAATACAGAAAAATACTTGGATTTTCTCTTAGTCTACACTCTACACCATTGGTTCTCACTCGACCTTTTTCGTGCCGTGGCCTATTTTGAGGAGCCACAAGTCCTTGTGGCTCAGTTTCTGGCCGTGGCCAACTTTTCCTTTGTGCCACGGCCCACTTTGGGCGCCACAGATTTTCGTGGTCCACTTTGATTACGTCTGTGATGTGATGATGACAAAGTTGCTGAGATCAGCGTCAGAACTCTTGGCAGCGGAGTTGATCTCCAAAAAAAAGTCATTGCCTCCCCAGTGTTGAAAATAACCGGTCCACGGGTTAAATCGGAGTTGATTTACAAAGGGAAATAAGGTTATTGCGCCTCCAATTAATGGGTGCTGGTCCGTGTAGCTGTTCATATGCGCCAGTATTTCTCAACCTCATTCGACTTGCAAACCCACTACCAAAGTACGCAAACGTCTGTGGCCCACCGGTTGAGAACCAGTGCTCTACACTAATCATCGAAATCAAAAATAAAATGAATTTATTGAAATTCATTCTGCTAATTTTGTGAAAAAAGTGCATTTCCTATTTTTAGTCAGTTCGTAAAACTTAGTCTATAAAAGTAACAGCAAATCAACGGCGGTGGTGGGGCGTTTGGCCCTGGTAGGAAAGATGTGGGACCTATGAACCGAAGTTCACTTCTTTGTCAGTGGAACTACCATTTTAAGTCATAATTCCTCCTATTTCGCACAGATTGCAGTTCATTAACTTAGTTTCATATCCTCTTGTTTTGAATTACGTAACGCTTAAAACATGCGAATTACAGAGTTTTGAAGAAATTTTTTTCAAGTGGTTTATTGGTCCCACACTTGGGGGACCAATGAACCCCTGGGTGAGACCTATGAACCGGTCCATCCATAACATTTATAAAAACTTCAAATATAGGTCTGAAAGTATAATTGTTTACACAAAACAAAAGTCTGACACAAAATTATACAAAAAAGTAACCATGCAGTATTTTCGACAAACTGTCGAGTATTTTTACACCCGAAGTACAAATTGTATTAAAAGTTTTATGTTCCGCAAAATTTTGTTATATTTCAAACAATATTGAATTGATGTCACCTGAAAATCTCAAAAAATACTTTTTTTAAAGATAGGCTTCTTTCAATGAAATGAAAAAAACAATAGGATGGGACCATTGAACTAGTGCTCCATATGCTACTGATTCAAAGGTCCCCTAAGCAATATTTTTTACTCTTTACCTCCTCAAATCTTCAAGGCAACTACGTTTCAAAATTTTGATGCTTAACCTGAAGAAATATTTAAGTGCAAAGATCGTGTATACATGCTAAATTTAAACAATATCACAACTTTTAACTAACCTATAAACACAAGTCAAAATGTTTAGCTTTCTGCCCAAAAACACAATAACCCGAATTTCTTCAAAACCACGCCAGACAAATCAACCAAACTTCATCAACCGCTATTTTCTAAACATTTCAGTCGAACAAAGGTATTATTTTTTAATGTTTGCAAAGGAGCTGAAATATAAGAGTGGTTCATATCAATTGTTCACGAATAAAGAAAATAAATTGAAGGTAAAAAATGCGAATAAAACAATGTATTACCAGCACGTCAGGTCACAGCTTGGTTGAGTATAAAAAGTGGTTTTTCGAACAGAGGTTCGACACACAAAATCGTCAATTAGTGTAGCAATCGATACGGCTTTGGTTTCTTTCATGTGAACATTCATAATTGCCTCAGAATTAAGTCGCTGCTGCTTCATTCCCGATCGCAAATAAGTTTTTAAACGTCTTAAGCCAAAGAATGACCTTTGAGCAGTACATGTAGATGCAGGCAGCGTAAGCATAATTTTAACAAGATTGGTCAACACCGGTATCAGCTCACGAAGAACTTCTTTACTTTTTAGGAGTTCAACTACATCATTAAAGCTCTCCAACGGTTGTCCTGTTGACATTTCTCGTTCAATAAGTAGATATCTATCCAAAGTCAATCGCGGCCAATTAACATCGTCTTTGTAAGTGCGAGCAATCTGGTCAGAACTTCACGTTGGCCAATAAGAAAGTTTTCTATATTGGTTAAATGAACAGCTGTAGCATCTGGTTCAAAACGATCACTTAACCCAGAAATTACGGAATCCAGAACTTCGTAATATAACTGTCTGTAATTATCTTTGGCCTCTGCATGAAAGAATGCATTTGAAGATTCATCAAGCC
This sequence comes from Trididemnum clinides, assembly GCA_963675345.1. Classification (NCBI taxonomy): domain Eukaryota; kingdom Metazoa; phylum Chordata; class Ascidiacea; order Aplousobranchia; family Didemnidae; genus Trididemnum; species Trididemnum clinides. Next base: position 33,484,333 of record OY776290.1, on the reverse strand, counting down.
GTCGGAGAACTTTTCGAGGTCTTGATGTTACGTTTCTTTCCTTTAGTCTCAATTCGTTCCTGGCACAACCTTTAACCAGACTAAAACAGATAAAAATGTATATTATTTTAAAAGTTAGTGACAGGACGCCGGCGTCTACTTTTCACACACGTACCAACTTAACTGTCTTCTACCGTCTTTCTTGTCCGCGTGCAACACGCCTTCTCGGCATAATCAGCACACAGCACAGAGAACCTGCCCGAAGGCGGACCGCGCTATCAAGGCAACCCGTGTTCAAAACCAACGTGTAACATTGACAATTCTGGATCATTAATAACATCGTTCGCTTCTGTAGCACTCATATTTCCACTTTATACACTGTCAAATCTGGCATCATTTCTTGCGCTAGTGATAGAAGCTTTTGTGCAAGGAATGATATCTTGGGCTTTGCCAAAATTAAGCTGAGCATTCTGCAACTGTGCACTAGCGCTTTCAACAATGCTAAAAACCATCCGCAACACTTCAACGTAAAAATAAGTGTTGAGCTTTTGCGTCATTAGCAAAAACCACCAGCTTTTACTCCAGAATCTGTTCGTATTTGCTCGTCAACTTCTTGCAGCCACAGGATAATCGACGTATAGTTACGACTAATGGCTTCCAATTAAATTAGTCGCATAATCCAGCGAGTGGGGCAAAATGGCCTCAACGATGCAAGTTGATGGTTACCTTCGACTGCTTGAAACCGGTGAAATCACGACAATCTTTTCGGAGAGCCACGAATAAAAGCAATAAGGGTTTGTGATAGTCACATTACATATCTCACATCAGTGCTATTTTTTAAAGGATCGTGAATTGAGTTTGTGCGCTTTACAGTAAAGGTGAATAGCTCGATTTTCTTCACGAATCAACTTACGCAATCCGTTAACATGTCCGGAAACGTTGGCAGTACCATCATAGCACTGGCCTCTACATTTATCAATTGGTAGCTGAAGCCTGGAAAGAACGTCTTCTACGACTTTAAATAGCTCTTCTTTTGTGGTTTACGTAATTTCATAAAAGCCAAAGAATACCTCTTGCACATCTAAACCGTCCATAGTGATACAGAAACAAATGCTTATTTGCTTTTTACCTGACACGTCTGAAGTTTCGTCCAAAATAATGGCGTAATATTTTGCTTTTTGAATGTGTTTTTGCAGCTTAGTTAAAACACCACGGCTAAAATCATTTAAAATTTAATGAGCTATCGCAGGAGATTTATCTTTTCTTTTTGTTTAAGCCAATGTTTCTTAACCTGGGGTGCTGAAATTAATTTCAGGGGGTGATGGAAAAGGTGACATATGCGGCGGTCAAAGGTAAAAAAGATACATTCGGACAAATGTATTTTTACTGATATGAGTAGAAATATGATAAACGTTTCAAAGTTGTTTTGAAGAATAAGCCAAACAAATAATCAAGATGAATAAGCCAAACAAATACAGTAGAACGCCGATTTGCTGAACGCCTATTATCCGAACACGACTCTAACAAAAAGCTGAACACGACTTTAACAAAAAGGCATTAGAGCCGCACATCGACCGCGTGGCGGAGGTGGTCCCCAAAAAAAAAAGTTAACACCCTCTTGTCGGACGGAAAATGCGTTTGCGGAAGCTATCAGAGGTCTTTTTCAACACGGGGTGTACAGCCAATCCTCGCTTTCTCTTTGATTCAGATTATTCCATCCCTTGATTTGTTCCAAAACCGCTTTGTTCGGACTCCGACACGTTCGAAAACCGAGATTTGACTGTACTCTTCTGATGTATGGCCGAACGAATTGTGTTCGAGACCCGAGGTTTGACTGTATTCCATGTTGTTCGATTATCCCAACAAATCACTTATCCGAACCACCCCTGGTTTTAATTAGTTCGGATAATTGGCGTTCTACTGTAATCAAACAAATAACCAATAATCAAACAATAAACGTTGCAAAGTTGTTTTGAAGAATGAACCAACTTTATTTTATCCTCATAAGTAACCAGGTGTTAGCCAATGGTACGGGGTGCTGAACTGTTTAGGCTTGACCAAAAGGGGTGCTGAGGAAGAAAAAGGTTAAGAAACACTGGTTTAAGCCATTGCTTTAACTCCGCCACATCTTCCATTCGCTCTTGCAACAACAACGCAAGATAAGATGTAGCTTATTCTTTTCCTCTTATGGTTAAACCTTGGCATCAGAGAAATCTCAAAGTGGTGAAAAATTTTTTTCAAAGCTGCTCTGTTTTTTTTCATTACTTCCATTATCCGTTTGTGTGACCTTTGTGTGACCGCTAGAAGATTGATACAGCAATCTGTTGCATCATGGGGTTTAGCTGAATTGCAAACCGATGTAATTCTGATTTTTCGTGGCGATCAAACGCAGACAACGCCTTTTTCTAATTATTGAATCCCTCATAAACAAATGCTTTTAAAATGCCACGTTGTCTGTGATGTGGTAACACCTTTGTTTGTGTTTTTTCTTTTCTTGTAGCTTTGCAAACTGAACAAAATGCTTTGTCTTGTTCTGAATTGTAGCAAACCCACGCGTAAGTTTCCTTCCATTTGGCTTGAAGTGTTCTTTTAAAATGACCTTTCCTACAACCACCTTTTTTTGCATCTAATACGATTTTGCTTTTGCCTAGGACAGTGTTTCTCAACTGGTGGGCCATGGCCCATTCGCGGGCCACAGCACGTAAGTCGGGTGGGCCACGGCTTCTTATTTTAATTTCAACTAATAAGGAGAACATCACTGAAATTGAAAAAATAAAACGCAACTGAGCTACAGACCTCTGAGTATTTTGAAAATGGATCACATGCCTAAAAAGGTGGAGAAATACTGGTGTATATAAACAGTTAGTAATGGAATCTTGTGATAGCAAATAGCAGATTGTGACGCAATCCTGTTTACTGGAGTGGTAAAGACCTTTTTCCTTTTGGAGATCAACTTCACTGCTATGCTATAATCAACGGAGGAATACAAAGTTTTCCTTGCCTTATAAATTCTTTTATTTATTTTATGTATTTCTTAGGCTTATGCAAATAACATTTTAAATATTACATTATAGTCTTTTTTTAGTGGGCCGCAAAAATTTGTGGCTTTCTGAAGTAAGCCGCCGCATGGAAAAGGTTGAGAAACACTGGCCTAGGAGGAGAAAGTTTATGTTCATTACGGGAAGAACGTGGCACTTGTTGCTCTGTTCTAGGACAAGGCTTTTCGTAAGCATTTTGGGCAATATAGCTCGCATTTAAAGGCTGTGAATCACGTGTCCCGTTACCCTGAAATCTGACACCAAATTTATCCATATCATTAAATGAATTATCTCAATAACGACACTTAGTCAAAATATAGCGCAGTGGTAATACTAACAACACCTCTAGTTCCTACTTCTGTCTCAATAAACATTGTTTTAGTTTATCGCATAGCTCGTTTTTTGGTAGCCTATCGTAAGATTTTCACAGTTAACTCAGTAAAAACCCTATATATTTCGTTAGTCTACCGTTAATGAATACGCTTAAGCCTAATTGCTAGCCAAGTTGCCAACTGCCTGGATTTAAAGAAACGAGTTTTATCCAAATTGGTTTTCACCCTTGGCTTTATGCTGGTGGCACGACAAGCGAAATTAACTCGAATAATCTTGTAAGTGTATCGAGTATCAGCAGCAGTTCCGACGGTCGTTATAGGCTGCGATTATAAAAATGCTCTGCGACGTACCAGTGACTTCTTTTGAAAAAGGTTTTTACTGGTTCAAATTTGCAGGCGCTTTGACCAATTGCCGGTAATCTCAAAGCTAGAACTTTTCAATTTTTCCTAATGATTGCCGAAATGTATGGGGGCCTGAAAATATTCTGGGGGGATGAAGCCCCCGCGTCCTTCCTACTTATACGCCTATGGTGGGGATTCTTTGGTAGGTCACACAGGCTATGTAGAATTTTGGAAGCTATGTAAGATATTTGGGGCCGCAGTACTTCAGAATATATCTGGCGGGATATTGTTTGAGCTTTGAGCTTCATCACACTTGATCAGTTTAATTGCGGAGGCATATTTAGTGGACGAGAGAGACATGGATAGCAGACCTTCAGCACTAGGAAATAGTTTTTTCTGTTTTTGATGCTGATCGCGTTGTTTGTAAGTCCTTTTAAAGGTGGCGTTAGTCAATGCTAAGTATGTGCAGTGGTGCCGAAGGCGCGAAAAACTTTCCCTATTTCGTTTGAAAATAACTTAGTTCTGAGAATAAGTCAACAAAGTTTGGTAAATGGGGCATGGGATTTTTCCCAACCCGTGACTGCACCGACTGTTGCTCATCCTGGAGCTTGAAGTCCAGTTTCAATACTTGAAAGGCCCGGAATCGGACCGGGGTCCGCAAGTTGAATAGCCCTGATTAAGGGGTTGCACTAGGCCTCTGTACCCCTCCAACTGAGTAAACCCCTTTCATATGCCAAATCTTTCCGCAGTAGCGTGAGCACAGGCTGTAGAGAGTAGATCATGCTTTGAAAATGTTGATATATTTACTGCTTTAAAGTTCACAGATTTTAACAATAAAAGTGAAAAAATATAAAGACTTGAAATACGCTCGTACATGTTATAACTGGACCTAAATCGGATTTTAAACGTAGGCCTAAAATAGAGTTTGATCGCTTGTTAAGCCCCTGTAGGCTAAAAATTTTTCTAAAATTTTGTTGCGTAAAAAATTCAAATTTTTTTTATCAGGCCTCTGCCCCTTAATGCGTTAGCATCTACTCTTTGAAATTTTTTCTGCGAGACAAAATGTACTGTTGGCTACTTTTTATATCGCAGGCCGCGAAACTATGAAGACCCAAAACTTCTCTTTTGCCTTCTTTCGCGTCTTTCTGTTATCACGTGCTGAATAGTCATCATCACGATTTAGAATCTATCTAATCATGGACATCTAATTTAAAAGTCCATGAGCTAAGCATATCGTAGTCATATGATAAATTCTGACAGGCAAGTTGATCCAAGCAAAAAATGCTTTCTTCAAAAAGCGAAGATAATAAAGCAAGCTACGATATGGGCATAGTTGCTAATCTTGAAAATTTATCCCAAAATCGTCAGAATTTTCAATGCCTCTCGGCATGTTCTTAAAATCTCTTTTTGCAAAATGTGTTGGGAAAAACTTTGGGATTTCTTGAAGTGATCTTGGGAGTTTCGGTAGAATCTTGGGATTGTTTTGATCGAGATACTTAGCAAAACTACTTGGTTTGGGGGTGAAAACCAAAAATTTCAAGATTTTTGAAATAATTTGGGTTAGGATCTTTGTTTTTTGTTTAGGAATCCAACCACAAAAGATAAGATTTTGCGTTAGATTATTAGTAAAGACTTTTTGGAGATCAACAGAAAATATGTAGTATTTTTAAAGTAAATTGTTAGTGTACCAGAATGCGATCGTATGACGTGCTAAACTATTTCAGAATCTTGGGATTTTCTGGACTCGTTTTTGGGATTTTGCACATATTGAGTTGGCAACTATGGACTTGGGTTAGTCAGGTCTCGGGCATAAAAAGCAGGAGCAACGCTATTGAGTTAAGATGGCTGTGCACAGTACACATTTTTTCGCGGTTTTGTGCGGTTTTTGCTATCAAGCATTTTTGTATAGAAATTTTTGTCCCCCTGGATATTTGTCTGGTCTTGCTGAGTATATCTTGTTCAGTGAAAATGGGGTTTTGTCAACAAAAACAATATAGCTTTAAATTATATTATTTTTTTTTGTTATTTAATTTTTACATTATTAGTTAGATTATGATTTAAATTATATATTTCGCGGCCAACTTTAAATTATATGTATTATTTCGTATTTAGCTGAATTAAAATACCTCTCATCTTTTATTTGAAAAGTTTTGTGCAAACTTTCCACAGCGAAGTGTTTTGAACGGGGAAGCTTTTTATTATTTTTTTTGTAGTTTTTACAAAGAGTCACAATCCAAACAACGTTAGTATGGCAAAGTAGGCGGGACTATCCCTCAAGAACGAGAAATGAAGACGCATTACCATCACTAGACCTCGTACCAAGTATAAGATACTTTACGTGGCTTTTGGCTAGCAAATACTCTGCATAAGACTGCATACCAAACAAAATCAAACAGTCCAACACCAAGCACAAGACTTACATACCATTTACTTTTGAACCAGAATCCCCTTTGACGTTACTGCTAACCGTTACTGCCCCCCCATTCCTCCTTTTTAACGGTTATGCGGGTATAACTGGCCATAACACAACTTTGCCACGTCATAAGTTTTTAGTCTAGGGTGTTGTCACCTGCCTAGTTTGGACACGTTTCTTGTTGAGCAAAGCAAAAATCACCATCTGTTTTTAACAAACTCAAACAAAACGTTTTGCGGCACGTGTGGTAAACATTGAGAGCTTGCTGTTTTGTTGTCACCTATGAGCAAATCTATACTGCTCAGACCCATCCAGAGGGTGTGAAATGTGGGCAAACATCTTTTTTAAGCAAACAGATTTTTCATCCATTTTTTTTGTAACTTTATTGTACCGAACGACGAGAATCGCACCATCGGTCGGTTGCTTCTCTTGCATAATAGTTCATGCTATATTTCCAAGTCTGTTGTTATACTGGGCCATTGCGACGAGTAGACTGCGCGACCCCTCCACCTATCTGCCATATAATTATAGACTGGTATGCCCCCGTTTTGTGCAAGAAAAACGACACAGCAAGAAAACTTTCTGACTTTTCTTTAACATAGTTCCTTTGATGCTTAACATTAAGCAAGGAAGCTGTGGATCCCGTTTTTAAGTGTTCGGCATGTCTCGACAAGGGAATTGTACTGGGATCTCCCGGCTGCAAAGCGGACGGTCCAATCAACGCGGCGATCAGTTGCTGATGAACTTCACAGTGATTGCGTTCAGGCGTGGTCGACCACGCGAAAAGCTGTGATGACGTAAAAGGGCGTTAAGTGGGATTACAACCGTGCTATTGTACAGCAATTAGAGAAAGAATTTTAACGCTCGGTATTTTTAGAAATATTTCAAAACCAATTTTTAAATCGGACTTTTTAACCCTAATGTCACGCCATTTGTTACTCAGTAGAATAAAAAAAATAGACGTTCGAATCGAGTTTAACAGAATACTCACGGTTAATACATTCTAGTTTCACTTTTTACAAATTATTGTTGCAATAATTTTTCAAAGTTTGTTTTCTACCTACATCTTTTACTGACAGTTGTTTACCGTGATTTGAAAAAAGCTTAGCATGCGGCTTGTTCAAAATTCTGACAAAATTAATATTTTGTGTTTTATGTTATTATTGCAATGGGTATAGTACTAGGTTTTGATATCTTTATATCTAAATGACAACTCAAGTTTCGACTGTCAATCATTCTCAAAACATAGAGCTTAGTCTACAAACAGCAATAACTCGTTTTTTTAAAAATGTTGTTCACTAAGTTCTTGCAAATGGCGTAAATGCTGCTTTTTCGAAAGCCTTACAAAAAATCATTATCAGTTGTCGTCGTCGTCATTTGGTCAGACACCCAAACTCAATAAGGGCCACCACATATCAAGACCAGGGCCGAGGGCCTAACCTTTTACAACAATGCGCAAACCATCATTGAGAATGCTGTCAATGAGGCGAGTATGCGTATTGAGACACCAGATTGGTGCGCAGTACTCAGCTGTGGAGTAGGCCAAGGAAAGAGCAGAGATGCGCAATGTCTTGGGACCTGCACCCCATCAGGATCCCGCAAGTCGCCTCAACAGCGCGACTCGGGTGGAGAGTTTTTTGTGCAAAGCCTTGAGCTGGAGACGGAAAGTGAGCTACCTATCCAGCTTTACCCCAAGATACGTTGGGACTGGACAAGGTGGCAGTTTTACCCCAAGATACGTTGGGACTGGACAGGGTGGCAATAGGTTGCCATTGTTGTAAACATTAAGCTCACGTTTGGCCTCTCCGTTGTTAAGATGGAAGGCCTCCGTCACCGTTTTCGTATTGCTGAGCTGCAGCCTCCAAGTTTGGAGATAAGCTGAAAGTGTAATTATGTCTTGGCTAAGAGTGTCATCCACAGCCTTCCAATCTCAAGAAGCATACAGCAATGCTAAGTCATCAGCATATGCATACTTTTGGGAAGTAATGGAAGGCAGATCGAATGTGTAGATGCTAAAAACGAGGGGGCCAAGACCGATCCCTGTTGGAGGCGGTTTCGCAAACGCCTTTACCTGCTTTGCTTGCTGTCATCAAAAATGAGCGTGAAGCTTCTATTTCGGGCAAGTTCCACAATCATCCGGACCATGAGCTTATCCGGTAGAAACCTAAGTAACTTGCAGATGAGACCACGGTGCCAGACAGTGTCATAGGCAGCTGTCAGTTTGACAAAAACGGCATCAGCCTTCTTCTTGGCCTCAAACAAATTCTCAATATTTTGAGTAATCACAATAGCCTGATCCACGGTTGACCTTCCCCATCGGAGCCCAGCCTGCTCCCTAGGGAGAAGTGGGTCGACAATCGGCTCAACACGAGCGTGTATGAGTCTCTCGAGGATCTTGTAGGACACAAAGCAAGCAGCTGGGACGATAGCTTTTCGCGTCCTCTACATGCTTTCTTGGGTTTAGGGATCGCTACTACCAGTGCTCTTCTCCAGACTTTTGGAATTTTGAGGTGGTGCAAGCAGGAGAAAGGAAGCCACACAACCAGAGCAGCTCCAGCTTGGATTATTAGCTAAGGGCAAATAGAATCTGTGCTTGGAGCTTTTCCTGGTTTTTAGGTGTTTGAGGGCAGCAGCGAACTCCTGGGAGGTAAAACTTTCAGAAATGTTTACTGGACTTGTTAAAGTGGCCCTCTAAAGATCTGACACTTCTTGCGAGATGAGTCGAAATGACTCACGGTCAATACCCTCGTATCTGCCGTTTCTAATCAGCTGGGACGAAATAGCGTTAGCTGAGACAGCGCAGTGACGAAAGAAGCGCCGTAATCTACCAGCTAGGTTGTTCAACATACTCCATGCTTTTCGGCTAGAGTGCGAAAAGTCAACAGTCTAAACTGCCTCGGACCATCGATCTCTGCGTTTCTTATCGAGCCTGAGGAGCAAGGCTGTGGCAGCCCCGTTGGAGTCACTTCCTTCAGACGACTGCAGAAATGTCCGGAAGAGGTTCTCGCTCTCAGCATCTCAAAACGATATGTGGTTATTTCGACGACCGCGTGGGATAGAATTTTTGGCTGCTGTTCTGATGACATTGGAGAAGTCTTGGTAGGCCAGGTCCACATCCGGTGAATCTGGTGGCAACAAACTCTTGGCAAGTTTGTTGGTCAATGTATTGTAGTGGTTCCAGTTGGCCTTGCGGAAGTTCCATCGCTTAACAGGCTTGCTCGGAACAGGTTGAGCAAGTCTTGATGGAACAATAAGCGAGGGTCAATGTTGTGAGCTAGGAAACACCTTCAAGATTCGTCTTTCAGGTACACGGCTGTCTAGATCAACACTGACAAATGTCAGATCAGAGTTAGTGCCAGTGTTCCAGCGGCCAGAATGAAAGGTGGCCACATCCTTTGGGTCGTGGAGAGGGACAAGGCCGTTGAGGCTTGTCCTAGCAACAAGGCACTCTCCATCGGCACAGCCGGTTTTATAACCCCAGTTGACATGCGGGCAATTAAAATCGCCAGCATAGAGAGTCAGAGAAAACTGGGAGATTAGACACTTGAAGTCGCGTAGATGAAGGTTTGTAGACATTGACGATTCTATAATTATCAACGTCCACGCACAACCACTCAGTCTCCGATGTTGTTGAAGTTGATCAACAAAGGTCCATTTTAGCCGGTCATCGACAAACAAGGCAAGGCCATGCTTCCTGTTTAAAGAAGACCCAGCTAGTGCAAAGCCTGGTATTGTTAGCTTATCTGCACAAGTGCAGTGAGTCTCCTGAAGGAGAATGACGAGCGCCTCATACTGCGCTGCGAGATAATGAAGTACATTCATCTTGGTTGCAGTGAAGCTTTCGATGTTCAGTTGCACGAATGCTGGCCTTCAGAACTTGTTGACGGTGTGCCCTGACTGGGGCAAATCGCCCCGCCCTGAAAAGGGCGTTTGCCCAGTAATAGGCCCTGGCTAAACATCGGGGGGAGGGGTTACCCTTCCAGGTTTGCAGGTTCGGTTTCTGTCTGACATTTCTGAAAGACGTGCTTACGGTCCAGACTGCGAGAAAGCACTTGCCATCTGGGCCAATCATTATCAGTGAGGCAAAACACACTTTTTTTTATTCTAACCTCTAATTATGGAAGCCAACTTAGGCAGTGCACAACGTAGAACTACTGGCTTTCGTACTTGCCAAGAAACAATATATACTATGAAATAAAATGTACTTTTAGCACTTTTAAAGGCTTCGATTTTCCTGATGATGTTTAAATACAATCGGTTTTAATTTTCACAACACATCCGCGACTGAGCACAAAACCGATCTGTGAAAACTATTTCTAAAGTTTTAATTTGATTTGACAAAAGAGCAACACAAACTTCAATCTACAACCTTCAACCATGAAGTTAAGGCGTGCATGTTGCTTAACTCGAATCATATGACTATTCGAAGCGGAACGAAAATCATTCAACCATAAAATCTTCAACATTGAGAATGATGTTCTGCACTCAACCCAGTGCTTACACCTAAGTGAAAAAGTGGCGGTAAATGCTGTTTTATACAGTATGCACCGTTTCGTAGCTTTCCAGTCAACATTCTGCAAGCATTTACTGGAGTAGCCTATTTTTGCTGTCTTACTTCCATAGCTTCAATAAAATAAGCACAAAAACTGGTGTTCCCCATTAATAAGATAGAAAAATCTAGTATTATCCATTTCAATTATTTTTCTGGTTGCATACATTCAATATTTCTTTACTTTAAATTCTGCAGTGAAAGACGATTTTGCAAGCATCTTATTTATGATTTTAGACACGTATAAGTTGACCCTGGCCAGAACTGAGCTTGCAATTTGTCGATTTAACCTACCGTGCAATAGAACAGACAGTAGCATTGTCATGGTTTGATTTTCGTTCAATCCCTAGCCTAGCTGTTCCACATAACCATTCATTAATATTTTCCAAATTCTTTTACAGAGAAAAGCACACACCAGCTCATTTAACATTTTCACATTTGTAAATTAATATATCTCGCAATACCAGTAAATACCTTATTGAAAATAAATGTTTTTTCTCAAATGTTAATGAAAGTTATCTCAAACCAATCGTTCCAAGAACCGCATAAAGAAGACATCAATAGCTTCCCGGCCTCGCTTTGTGGTGCTAATCATCAAAGCGATATTTTGAAGAAAAAACCAGTGAGTCCGCCAGTTGTAACCTTGGGAAAGGAACTGGACTTTGGAACTGAAATCCACTGCCTTTGTGCGACGGAAAGGCAGTTGGACCCCAGCAGTTAACCCGCTTCAGTACCTGAGTCTCACCAGGGTTTGATCAAAGAAACAACCCATTCATGAATGAATTTAAATTTTACGCGACAGAGATACAGACACTTTGTTTACTTACCTTTTCTGTTTCTTTTATTCTCTTATTTCTTTTGTTGTAGTCGAATGTTCGAGAACGCATCTTTACCAAAAGGGAAAACTTGGCAGGGAAAGTTTTGACCAGATTAGCAATCGGCTGGCCAAGTTACTGTGAGAAAAGCACTGAGACAGGTAACAGGTTAACAGTAGGCTAATGAAACAGATTTGAGTTTGCGTTTAACAATTTAAAGGACAGTGAATTTAAGACCATGGGTTTATTACGCATCGTGTAGAGTATATTTTTGCAGGCCAAATCAACTAGTAGCACCTTCCAGGCCTTGATATTCTATACAACGTTAATTAACATTAACGTTAGCTCATTAACACAAGCGACAAAAAATTTAACAAATCGCTTCAAGGCATTTCGAACTTTTTGGCTGAAATACGATTTAACTTGCAGGCAATAATTAAGCTAACAGGAATCTTAACCAGTATAATTCGGAAGATATTCTTGTACACCAGGCATTGTAGAAACTGTAAGGAATGTTGTTCTTCGGATGTACAATAGTATACAGAACAAGCAGCAAAAAGCAGACATGTGCCTGATTTTTGCTGCTCATGTTCAGGGTTGGAATACTACTCTGAGAACTGTTTTTTTCTGATGAAGCTTGGCGTATCTGCGGAGCGAATTGTTAATAAAAGAGCATTTTTATAACGCTTGTCCTACATGTTATTTTACACCGGAAGAACAACAACATTCCATACAATCTTACTTTTGACTTTGGTACCGAAATACTTTATTTTGAGAGTTTGTTTAACATTTTTCAGAAAAAAGTATTAAAACACAAAGAATTTTTTGGCGTTGTTGTATGTTAATGCAAAAAAGACAAGTTGTGAGGATAGAGCTGAAAGCATCTAAACAAATGGAAATTGGCTTTGGGTTAAAAAAAGCATAGGTCTATAGCCCATCATTCCGTCGAACAAATGCAATAATCTTTAATTTGATGTTAATATATTTACATCTAGATAAAGATTGCAGAGGAATGAAATGAATTAACATAGATTTGGTTATTATAAAGACAAAACATTTTTCTTTCAACCGCTGTGAGATTTAATTCGAAATAAACTCCGAAGCAAAACGATTGTGGCTGGTTTTTGAATTGTTTATAATTACATTCACGGTGGACGCAGCCGGCCAGTGATTGAAATTTCTGTAATAAAACATTTGTGTTGTTTGCTAAAGACTATAGCTACCGGTTAACCTTCCCCATGTGTGTTGCAGATCTCACTATTTAAATTCAACGTGTTTGTAATACAAATCGATTTCCGCACTTGGCGTTAAACTACTCAATAAAATGTGGACTTCACTGCTACGTTTCGCCCTCTTTACTAGAATGTGTACAGGGGTGAGGATTATATTCTTTATTTTTTTGTTGCACATTAATTCTCATTGGACGGCGTTAAGCAAAAGACAAGAGTCCAGACCTGCTTTCAAGCTTCAAAGTTTCAGCCCTACGCGTGATTTGTTTGGCATTACTTTCAATGAATTTATTTTTTGTTGTGGTTTGTCGAGCGGCAGGATTCATCATGCAGTGCATTTCTCATGGCATAGCATCTTGGTCATCGTGAGGTTTGAACGCATGAACTCAGTATACTGTATTTTGATTGTTGGTAATACTAGCTAGAGCAGTGACTCTTAACCTTTCCAACCCCTGGAACCCCTATTCCTAAAGATATTGGCTTGGGGACCCCTTGTCTGCATAACCTGCAAAGGAGATGTATGTTGAATGAACAAACACTATTGTGATAAGGCGGATAAGTTGTTTACTACTGGATCTCTAATTAATTAAAAAAATTCTCTCTTCATGAAAGCATAACACAAGTGTTTAGTGGAATGTCACAATTTACTAGGCAAAACACAGCGCAAATAATCAGTCAGTGTGACTTCTGTTCTTGTCTCTTCGAAGCTAGCTCATCATTACGAGGGTTAATATTGCTGAGAGCAATTCTCATGTCATTTGCAACTCTAAGGCGATTACGGTACGTAGTTTTGATATTAACTAGAGCAGACATGGCAGCTTCACAGAGGTATGTCGTTGGAAATGGAATTAATGCTTCCAGAACTCTTTTTGCCAATTCAGGATATTCCTGCAACATACTGCACCAAAATTCTATCAGTGAGGAGGAGCTGGACTTGATCTTTGCAGCTTGAGAACTCTGCAATTCCAGATGTTGCTCATGAAGGTTGAGCTGCTCATTGTCGTTTATCTCAGCATTAAAAACTGCGGAATCCATGCTGAAGAAGGTTCAGATATTGGAAAGTAATCTTCCACTTTCTTCTCGAGGTTGCTTATGTGATCATCAATTAAAGCAGTCAGCCATTCGTTAGTTTCCTGATCATAGATTTTATTGTCCAACAGCAAAAACATAGCAAAATTCTGGTATCTTGCTCCCTTTTTCCATAGGGATAACTTCTTTTTGAAGGCCGAGACCTTCTCTGCAGCCTATATCAGAGATCTGTTTTTCCCCTTCAGAGAAAAACTGAGCTCATTCAAAAGAGTCAACTTATCTGCCAAATGAAATACCTTCAATCGGAATCTATTGTCATCAAATAATGTAGCAAGTTCCACTGATCCATGTTCACGAAGGAACACGGCAACTTCAGTGATAAGTTCTGAAACACGGGAGAGCACATTTCCCCGCGATAACCATTGCACTTCGACGCGGAAAAGAAGGTACTGATGCTCTTTTGCAAGATCGTCGCAAAATGCTTTAAATAATCGGGAATTCACGACCCTGCTACGAATGAAATTCACAGCCTTTACTACAGGATCAAGAACACTTTTCAATTCAAGAAGGAGTGTCTTGCAAGCTAAGGCGTATTTATGAATAGCACAGTCATTTGATACTACTTACGAAGCAACTTGTTTCATTAAGACTACAAAACCGGATCGATGCCCTATCATAGTTGGCGCACCATCTGTGTATATCAAACCCACTTTATTCCGAGCTATTCTAATTTGGAATATTAATGGATATTTTTGGCCTTCGATAATAAATCCATTGTGCCCATAAAGCTAAAAATAAATTCTAAAACCTGTTTATGTATCATCCGCAGTTTAAACTACTGTAGCACAAGCAGTTCAAAGAAGTTTCAACACACAATAATTGATTCGCTTGTCTGTTTTCATCAACAGTGCTTACCCAATCAGTTTTTCACGGAAAATAAACTTATGTTGCATCATAGCGAATACTACAGCGCTCTGTGCAAACAATGCTACCTGAAAATGAGTCAACAAATTATTGATCGATGATGCCGGCGACAAAATTGAATGTACTGACTACTGAGAATGTCTCCCTCAAGAGCGGTTGAAATATTTGCCTCATTTTTTTGAAAAATCCTCTACGAAAAAACACGTTTTTAAAAGTCAAAAATCTTTTGTTAAAATAAAGTTTAAACATGTAATAAAATTTGCAAATTGTATTGCTGTCATATTGGAAGAATGCAAAACTCGTTGTTTCTTGTCCTTTTTGACGGAAACTGAAACCCAGCATAAAACGTGACGTCCGAATGTGTATTGGATCATATGTGGTGCTCCAATACTTTTCGTTAACGACACTTAAATATGTCCCATCGTTCTGTCCGGTTAATAAATGTGAGATTGTTAAAATAGGACGTTGGCTTGTTTGAGTGAATATAGTTGTATTTGGTACGGATTTTAGGAAGTAATGCAAATTAAAAAATTTACCACTGGCGATTTGAAGGCCATGGAAAGTAAATGCAAAACGTAGTCAATTCGTAAAACCTCCCAGGGCTACTAAAGGCATAAATCAACTTTTTTGTCACTTTTTGATTCAGGTTTTCGCATTACCACAAATTGATCACCAGATCCGACATCCAGATATAAGCAAACCTCAAGCTCTCCATAGACGAATACAACAATCTGGTGTTAGGAGAAAAGCTGTTAATACTGGTTCCAGCTCTGATAAAGACAAAACGCACTCCGCTTGGGAGCAAACAGCTGACCAAAACAAGATAGACGCTTGTCCTCACATCCAAAGTAATAATGGAGAGTTGAAACTTCGAATGCTTGACTTTCCCGATGTTACTTGGGCGTGTTGCCCATGCGGAAGAGGAGAAAAGCTGGTTGGCCCATGCAGGTAAACGTTATTTAAAAGTTTGAGTAACCGTGAGAAACAATTAAATGTTTTGTAAAAGATAGCAATGAATCAAACAGGCAGGGTAGTGTGGTGATCCGCTGTGCAATCTGTAGTCCCAAATATTTGTCGTTGAATTCCGTTGTTAAATCATGCCATAGACTAGTAATTCTCTACGAGTGGATTGCAACCCAAACTTGGATAGCCTTGAAACTCTTTTGGTTGATTATTTTTTGAAAAGTAGGATGAAGTTGTGAATTTTTTATTGAATGTATTGTTTTTATTGTTCCTTTTGTATGATACGGTATTTAACTGTTGCGCAGGGGCAATTGCCCAGGGGAGTGATGAATGGAAAGAGCCCATTGCCCCATCTAAATTTTTTGGAGCAAATCCCAGTAATAAAGTTCATTTATTCATGAGCATTGAGCAGGAGGTTGTACTTGAGGTTTCTAGTCTTTTGTCAGACCGGCCTATCTCACGATGGATAGACTGCTTAATCTTACCCCCTGTTTGCCACATAAAGATGGTGTCCATTGGTGAGCTTCAGCCCTTTTTTCTCAATTAATTGTAAACTGTTCTTGAGATTTGATAAGCTTTGCAAACGGTTGTTGAGAGTGGGGTAATGCAAGCCATAATACATCATAGTTTGATATCTGGTTGCTACTGGTACTGGTACTATTAAAAAAATCTGTAGTTGAAATTTTTGGAACTCACTGCTGGAGGTATCCTGCTACGAGCTTTTTTCTTATATAACCCCTTTTGTGTTGAGTGCCAAGCCGTAAGCTATAAGTGCCGTTTAAAGTTTTAGGTATGACTTAAGAAGGAAATAGGATCCACCTTTGCCAACAACAAAGCTGACGCTGCAGCCAATGCATCACTGCGCCTGTCTAGTGTTAAAGTGAAAAACAAAAAGTTTTCAGCAAAGGATTTATGAATTTTTAGTTTCTTTTTAAGCTTTGGATTTTGTTGGCAGGGGAGCTCATGGCGATCTAGCGCTGACTTCCAATTGTGGGCTCGCGAGTTTAACGCTCGCATTTCTTTTGCGTTATGCGTTCGGAGTAGGCGCTTTAGTGGAATATGAGCTGTTTAGTTGTAGGATTGTGATGAGCCTGACATTGCCAACAGCAAGCCACTGGAAACTTCCAAGCGGCCTAAATACAATCACGTTCTGCGCGTAACCGCTAAAGTTTCCCGTCAACGGAAAATATTAACAAAAAAAATTCCTAAACAGCGTAAAAACTTTGGAGTAGTTATTTTTTGTTGTCATAAAAAGCTCTTTCCATATGCTTTAAGCATATTCGTCGGTCGCAATATTTTACAAAAAAATTGATTTTTGGGAATTTCTATTTGCCTCAAAAAGACTGGGAACCATCGGCATAGAGTCGAGATAATAAAAACGGTATTTACAGCCCTTCTGCTTAGCACTTGGCACATATTTCGGCAAAAAATACTCTAGAGAAACAACCCAGCAAGTTTGCTGGATGTTGGCTTGGGTCAAGCACACAACTGGATGTTCTCATCTTTATGTGGCAGACAAGTGACGGGGCTCAGCTTTTTGCATGTCGCGGTGGTGCAGTTTTGTGAAAGACTAGAAAACATAATAAGTGCTTATGCGCAAATGAACAAAAAAGAATTAGCTCATACAAAGGCAATAAAAACCCATTGACACTTGGCAATACATCCGTTACATTCTTTTCTTTTTGCTTCGTTGATGATGGTGATTTTAGTAAGTTTTTACAGTAGCAACGCCAACTCATATTTCGTCGTATTCGGTAATTTGCTGGAAGTCTAGCGTTTAATGATGAGAATAATTTCAGACGGGGAGAACCAAACTCGACTCAGTGTGTTCCATGCAAATCCAACAGTTACATGAACAAAGATGCACACGAAGAAAGAGAATGCTTTCTGCCTGATGTACACTGTGACAATAAAGCGGAAGTTTACATTCCTCACACACCGACATCGGCTCCCGAGTGAGTCACCATAGCTTAGCAAAAAAAGGCACAGGTGTTGCGATTAAGAGGTTGCAAGTTCAATTTCTGGATTTGCATATGGCTGTTTCAGTAGGAAAAGTAATTTTCATCCATTTCTCAGCTTGGTTGTAATGCCTTTTGCAGAAATATATTGTACCGGCGGTAGGCTACCGGCAACTACAAAACAAGGTTAGAAGAGAGTTGTCTTTATGAAAGAAGAGCAAAGATATCATTGATGAAGTGTCTGGCTTTGTGCATGCTTATCTCTCCTCCTTTTTTGGGATAGATTCGGTGGGAAACGGTTATCCGCTTTCACACAGCAAATCTTATCAAGATCAGTTTAGGTAAAATTAATAAAATCGCTAATAATTTTTTGACTACAATACTGGTCATATGGATGAGTCTGGATGCGCTTGTAATGCTATTCTCTTCCAGATGCCATTGCCGTGCTGACAAGTCTCTTTATCGTGCGTCAAATGGAAGTTGTTTAATTCATTCTGAATGTCCTCCTGGTGAGGGAGTGAAAGCTCTTGGTAGCCGCGACGCTGATACAAAATGCGAGCCGTGTAAAGGTTCGTACGAATCTCAGATTTGGTCGAGAACCGAACGTTGCAAGTTGAAAAACAGGTAAAAATGTGCTTGGTTTGTTGCCCATCACTGCCTCAAAGCCCTTCAGCCAACCCTTATCATTTACTCA
This sequence comes from Trididemnum clinides, assembly GCA_963675345.1. NCBI lineage: Eukaryota > Metazoa > Chordata > Ascidiacea > Aplousobranchia > Didemnidae > Trididemnum > Trididemnum clinides. The sequence goes on along the minus strand of OY776290.1, from coordinate 33,466,068 downwards.
CATGACTCTCAGCTTGAATTTAACCAAAAAGTTGTTGTGATTATAGCCTGATCCCTTCCGCAGGATGGGGGCATGGCGCAAGAGCATGGATCACAGAAGCCGAGGAACTCTCCAAGGTCTGAACCACAGGTCGTCGACAAAGAAGGGGTTGCCTAAGAGCAAGTGGCGGAAAGAGTGCATAGCAACACAATGCAGAATGAGATGAGTATCCTAAGTTGAAATACCGCAGGCGCTGCTCAATGGATTCTCAATTTTGCCAATTCTAGAGAGATGAGAGTTTAACAGAAGACTGTGTCCATTGCCGCGAAGCGGGATAGGACATAACGCGCGTGACAAGGTAGCACCAGTTTCTCAGTGGGTATTGAGAAAGCCTGTGTGACGCAGAATTTTGATGTGACAGTACGCCTCTAGTAAGATAACGGAGAAGAGTGGATGCGAGAGGTAAAGGGAGAGACTACACGGGTCAGTAAATGGCTGGAGCAGCACACCCCTCTTGATCAAGTTATCGTCCGCGTCATTTCCCGAAAAAATGAGTGACTAAGAGCCATTGTGTCCTAATGGTAGATGAAAAGGAAAGAGAGGATAGTTCCTGCCAGATATGCCAGAGAGTTTAGATAAAAGAAAGAATGGTGGAGAGAGAAGTGTCGCAAGGACAGAGCGAGAGTCTCAGTGGAGGAAAAGGGAAGGAAAGCGGAAGACTTCCTGATGCTGCCGAGATTATCAGAGAGCTTGCAGAATGGTGGAGGCTTTAGCAGAAAAGCTCAATGTACTGGGCCTGTCAAATATTAAAGGCTGGCTTCAGTGCCACAAAGCGAGCAGTTGACCAGGACGCCGGAACCTCATTTGCCGAAAGGAAAAGGGACAGAGTCATCTATTTAAATTATGAAATCGTGAAATGGAAGAGAGTCTAGTTGTGTAAGAGCCGCACTTTGGAGAGAAAGAGGAGGATTAGAGGAATAGCACGGAGTAGAAAAAGTGAGATCTAAGCCGTAGGAAGGGGGTTCCATCGAGAGAAAGAGGGCAAGCAGAGAGAGTTTGCCTGGGGGAAAAAGGAGAAAGCATGAACTGGTAAGTGGGCACAAAGACTCCAAATTTAGATTATTTTCATATATTGGGAATAAACATCCTTCCCAAACTGGTTTATTTTGTTATTTTAAATTTGAGGTCCACACGCAGAAGTACTGATAACCTGTTCTTTCACAATAAAGTAAACCAAGCTTGCTGCTGAATGCATTCAAACATCGAGCAGGCTGAAAAAAACAGGTTTTCTTATGAATAACTTAACTTCAGAATAGTTGTCGTAAACAACCAAAAGTGAACCCAGGCGACAAAAATACTTTTCACATTAATTAATTTTCACGACTGTTTTTTAAACTTTCAAAGCGTGTGGAACCACCCAAACAACAATCACTTGCTACCACAGCAAAAGACTGGAACCACCACTACGGCTCAGGAGACCATCGCCAAGACAACACAAGATCAACAACAGAAAACGATTCCAATGCAACAGAACACCACACAACCAACAACATTATCTGCACTCAATACAAAAGTGTATACGTTAATCAAAGCTCCGAGCGGTAAGGCAATTGCTTATATTTTTCAGAACCTTCGTTGTTGTATCCTTAGAAAAGGAACTACGCAGCAGCATTGGCAACTCTAATGCAAGACAGAACACAAATATTCTATGTACAACTGCAGCCTACACTTCGTCTGTGCTGATGTGTTTATGATGCCAGCTCAAGGTGCCGTCCAGAGTGGAAATCAAGCTTACTTGCATGCAAAACCTGCGCAGAGGCTTGTTTTTGTTTGGTGAACCGGAGAGTGCGCGATCTTGCCCGGCACGCTTCACTTCCAGGCAGTTATTCTTGCGGCTGGCTGTAGTGCAGGAGGTCTATGACCGTTAGGAGCTGCACCAATTTTGATCAGAGCTTTAATTTAGTGAAAAGCAGAGGAAACTAACTTATTCAGAATTACCCACTTTCTCCCAATTTTGTTACGCTCTTATTGCTTTGATGTGTCCGACGGAGATATGGTGAAATATTGCTGTATCTATCTTTGTGCTCGGAGTTTACAAAATTTGTATTTGTGACAGAGCGATAATGAAGCTAGTGAATACAATTCTAAGTTGGTACGTTCACGCTAAACACTGATTGAGTTATGGTTTTTTCAATTGACTGGTTGCTAGAAAGATTATTATTAGCAGCTAATGAGGGTCCATGAGCAGACCGTTGTTAAGGTGGCTGCAACTGGTTAGGTAGACTACAATGCATGTATATACTACAGGACGTACTCTTAGGTAACGCGTTCTTTTTAAAATACAGCTATGTTCATCAGCGCTTTCATCGTCTTTGTCATTGCTGTGATTTGCTATTTTGGAAGCCGAAGAAGCCCAGCAACAACGCGGTGCAGCGCAATGTTGCAATGTATCCGAAAGTTTTGTCGTAGGTGTGTTCCACCATTCCACAACTTCGAAACAGCAGTAACAGTAAGTCAAAAAATGCCATTTTCGTTTTTCAATTTCACTTATGTTTAAATTGTGTTTGTATTAAAGTAATCACTTTGTAACCAACCGACTGCGGAAAAAAGTAGTTTAACAATAATTATTCTTTCTGGGATGGAGAGACAAGGCAGCCGAAACAAACACATTTCACTCCACAAAGCAGCCGGTATCAACATGAAGATCAGGTTGCGCAGAAAGCTTTTATAATAAAGACCAGTTTACATTTAAAAAAACGTAGCTGGGCTGATCAGCACATTGAAGTATGTTTAAGAAAGTCGGCAGAAGGCATATTACATAAGGTAGCAATGAAGCAAACTATATGCTTAGCGCAACTCGGTTTTTGAGGAATCGAACGCCTAGTCAAGCGGTTGAAGTAACGTTTTATAGTGATTATGGTCAAGTGGTGATATGTGCAAATTTTTCAATGAAAATAACTGTTGGGTTACAGTGAAAGCCACATTACGATGATCTCAAGCTTGATGCATGTGCCAAGCAGTAAATTCATTAAAAGTAATACTTAACAATTCAAATGGATATGGAACCTTAGACACTAAGTACAAAGCATGAAAAATTGTTCTATGCTTGGCACCACTGTCGCTGGCTTGGGAAAATAAAGCTCTAACAAGAAGAACTGGCATTGCCTCACGAGTTATACACTGCAATTGTATCATGCTGACTGCACGTTGTGGTTGCTATGTTATTAGCCGCTATCGAAATCTATCGTCACCATCAGGCGACTTTATTCGACCAATCAAAAGTTAGTCGATTGTCGAAAAACGTTGCGTCACTACAAGCAAAGCATAGTCAAATTCGTTTGTGTTTGTTTTGACTTTCTGAGCACAGGAATCTCCGCTACTTCTTCAAGCAAATTTGCTAATTGACACAATGACCACGGGTTTGAATCCAACACCATTTGTCATGTTTTTGATAAACGTCTTGCGTACCTCACTAAGAAGTCTACTGTCGAAATTGCTTGAGTACTTAAAAGTTAACCAAGGAATATCAGACTTGCTAAATGGTACTCTTTTCCGGGTATTCACTAATGACAACAACGTTCTTAAAATTCAAAATGAAGAAAGAGCGAAGAAGAATTAAAGGCGATCAATTTTTTTGAAACAAGTTGGTTGCCAGGGTTACGCCAGTCAAGTTGCCAACTTGATTAAAATGGTTGTAGCTTTTTTCCAATATAAATTTGTTTTCTGACAAAGTCATAAAAACATTTTCAGACGGCAGAACTCTCGTCCGAAAACGAAGCTGGGTGAGTTTTTACAGTTGTTCAGGCTTTTTGATTTTAACTGCAGCCCCTTGTGCACGCCCGGTCATATTTAAATTTTGGTCAAAAAATTTTTTACGGAGTTATATTTTGTTCTCTAATTTACTCGATTGCTGGGCGTCAAGCACACGATGTTTGGTATCATACGACAATAAAATCAAACTCTGATGCACTGATTGCGAAGTGAAACGTTTTATTTACATTATCAGTCGTTCCATTCCAAAGGTTGTAACTTCAAACAAGAAGGTCGTGTAGTGTTTTTAATTCCGAAATCGCACAAAAAATCTTTCCTTGGTTTCCATTTTAATGTTTTCGTGATATTTACGTTTATTTAAAAAGAATAGAAAGAGGGTCGTAAGAAGTGATAACATCATACAATTGAAGCAGCAGCCACTGTTTAAAATCGCACTTGTTAATGATTTCAGTTTTCGCGGTTACGCTGCTTTTTCATCTACATGGCAAGGTTACTATAGGGCGTTAAGAAAACATCATCCAATCTCCAAGTTTCTGCAGATCACGTGATTACAAACAGATTGATAAATAGAAAGAGAATTTTGATTTCTGCCTTCATTCTAGGACGTACAAGGTTACTTAAGGTTATTTACGTAACATTATACGTTCCATCAACATTTTTAAATGGTCGCAGTGGGATTTAATCTATGATCATTGATCTATGACCATTGATCCATGACCGGTCTCATGATTGCATAACATCACATTATTCAGGTCATTGCCTAAATATAAGAAAGATAGCTGTGTTCAGGCTGTGGCATCACTAAGAGGATTAGGCACACTAGGATATCAGTAATAAGGTGTAAGTGCTTAATGCAATGCTCACGAGAAAGAGAGGGGTTGAGTTCAAGTACTCCTTCGAATTCAATGCAACATGTTTGGCTTTTTATAATTCATTAAACTTAGCTGTTGCGCATGACATTACTCGCTTACGGACGTGCTTCGGAGTAACTCGCTTTCGGACGTGCTTCGGAGTCGTCGTTAGGCTACTGCCGGCACCGCACATTTCTACCACAAACACAGCAACCAAGCTGGAGAAGCTGCGAAGCAGTTACGAATTCTTTTAGGACACCATAGCAAACAACCCATTAGGCAATTGATCACACTCTCCTCCTCAATCACCTTCTGCTCATATTGTTTATTGATATATTGAGATATTGATCGTGGTTTTAGGGTGAATGAAGCTCTGGTAGACAGCATTCTTTTGAAGACAATCAACGGAGCAGCCAGGTAAGTAAAACTAGTCATCAAATGCAACAAAATGCAAATGCAGAGTTATGATCCCTGCAGGTTTGAATCAGCTCCAGATGTGGAAAGAGGAAACAGAAATACCGAGGAACCTGATGTCACTGAAGAATTGACGTTACTTGGGGTCAATGAGACAAAATCCCAACCACAAACCAGCTCTCGGGTGAGTTTTCATTATTGCAAATCAAAAAATTGCACTTTGACGTTAGAACAGAATAACATAGCAATACAGGCCCGCAATTATGAAGTCAATACCTTTGCACTTGAAAAAAGCTCTTTGTAACGCTTTATGTAAACTTTAAGACCCGGAGTGAGCAAGCTGCATGCCAATCGCGGTCTGCGAAAGAACGTGACTGGTGATCTGTTTGCACAAGTTGATCTCCCAAAGGAAAAACAGGCCCTCTATTTGAAAAGTTTTATTATTTCAGGTGTGACGCCAAATGATAAAGGTCTTTCACTTGAAAATCTGCCTTTTTGAGATTGATCTGAAAAATGATCTTATGTCGTAAAACTAAGCCCCTTTGAAATGTATGTTCAAAAAATAATTTTCCATTCTCAAACTTGGTTTTCAAAATCTTTGGTTGAAAAACTGCAATGCTTTAGTTGAATAACGATAGAACAAAAATCTTGGTCTGCAGTATCACCTAGTTGAGTGAAATAGGTCTTTTCACAAAATAGCTTACACATTCCTATGTAAGGCAACTAGGCAATTTGTCTATTTTTGATCTAGTTAAGGCCTGTTTTGGGCAGAACAGCTTGGCTCACTGCAATGTGAGAGTGGCGCAGTGCGCAGTTCTTTCTGAGGGCCACCTTAAAGAACATGGCACCTAAACGTCATTGACGAGGAAGCCGTTTTCTGGGACCAATAAAAGCAACAAAAACTCATCAGGCTAAAGCTACTCACAAAAAAGGAGGACATTTGCTGTTGCTTCCTTTCATTGCGCCAGCAAACTCGAAAACGCGTTTGTATACATTTTTAGTCAAATTACAGTAGGGCTTTCCTGAGCATCGGTGTCTAGAGCAACAGAGAAAAATAGTGCATCTTACGCTGTGGGAACACGGATCTTGCCTAGATTTACTACCAAATATGCCTAAGCGGGAAGCATAGTTATTGCTCACTCTCTGACAAAACTTTGTCTTGCCTTTTTAAAATAAACAAAAGCCATAGTAAAATTTTGAGAAAAAATTGTGAGAGCTACTGATTAGTAGAAAGAATAAAAAACACGCATCGGTGATTTCACTTTCAACGTTGTTTTTTGAATGGAAATGAGGTCGCAATAGAAGTGTTAAAACATTTTGAAAATCTACAGACGAGCGCGACCTACTGCAAAAGAATGGCCAAGAAAGAGAAGAAAAAACCAATGCCGTCTTCCTCAAGCCGAGACGACGAAAGCGTTTGTGAGCCTTCAACGTCTACTTCGTTTCCTGCATCTCCTTATCAACCATCACTTCATGGGCGATCAGATCAACATTCATCATTTCATCAAGGCTCAAGTCTACCTTGTTCTCTTGAAGGAGCCCTAGCGAAATTGCCAGATCAGCACTTGTTATTTGAGACAATTTTGATTCATCCTCAATACCACCAACCAGCACCAATAAAGCCGTGCATCAGAAATAAACGTCGAGAGATAAGTAAGCGTTTTCACATTTGTAGCACAGTGTAGAAGTTGGATTTCTAAATAATGTATATTTATCGTTTTTGAGTTAACATCTGATCAAGATTGATAAGATATGTTTGTCGTGCTTGGCAGCAATGGTTAGGTACCTACATAAAAATACCTTAAAAAACTTAAACTTTTACATGTATGAATGTTCCCTTCCTTCCATTTTAAACAAATTTTCAAATTTCTCTAAATAAAACAATCTTTTAACTCTAACAGCAGGGCTGTGCAGCCTTTTCTGCTGGCAGGCCAATATCAGCCTTGAATATTTCGCGGTCCAGTCAAACGTTTGTAACTTATGTCGTTTCTACGCGAAAACAAACTTCCAAGCAGTAGCTGGCGGCAATGTTTCTTCCAAATTGCGGGCAATACTGCTTTTTTTTTGGAGATCAACACATTTATAGCGATATTTTTGCCAATTTTTCCCTGTTTTTACGTGTGAGAACAATTTTTTCTTTGAAAATTGTTGTTTTCGAGATGTAAGTATTAGATTTGCCATCCAAAATCACCAAAACTATTGGTGGTTACATTTGCAATGGAAGGCACAAGTAGTGCACTTCACCCAGCCAACTCATCGACCGCATTGTTTCCCGGGAAAAATGAGTGTCCGGGGATCCATTGTAGCCTAATAGTACAGGAAGAGAGAGAAGACTGTTCCTGCCAGAGCGCTTGAGGTAAAAGGAAAGACGTAGGAGAGGACAGAGTGACGAGGAAAAAGTGAGAGTTGAAGAGAAGAAGAGAAGCGGCAGACTTGTTGGTATCGTAGAGAACAGCGGAGAGCTTGCGGAATGGCACTGGTCTCAGTGGAAAAATTGGAACATACTGGGCCTACCGAAAAGGAACTGTAGCCTCAGTGCCACAAAGTAAGCAATTGGCAGAGACACCAAAACCGCCTTTGCCAAAAGGAAAAGTAACAAAGCCATCTGTCCAAATCATCAGATGGTGATGTGGGAGAGAGTCAAGGTGAGCAAGAGCAGCACCTTGGCGAGAAAGAGTGGAATTTGAGCGGGAGCATGGGGATAAAAGAGTAAGACCCCACAGTGAAGAATGGCAAGTTTCAAGGAGAGGGAGGGCAAGCAAAGACCCTAGAAGTAGGAGAAAGCATGAGCGGGTGAGTGGACACAAAAGCTCTCCAGGAGAATCTGCATAGCCTTGGTTTCCTTTCAAGTCTGGTCAAACCCGAAAAGGAGGTTGGGAGACAAAGTGCCTGCTCATAATATGACAGAGCGAAATGAGTCCGGGAGACCAATAGGGGAAGTAGAGATGCCTTAGAGAGGAGAAGAGGGATAGGGGAGGACGAGAAGCAGGCGATGATGGCGCGACCGGCCACTCGGTAAAGGCGTTTAAACTTTCATAATATTGGTAACGCTGAGAAAAGGAAAACATCCGGGTGAAGCATAAGTGAAAAGCAGCCGAAAAAAAGCTAAATTCACAAAAAGAGTGGGTCTGTTTAGAGGAGCCCCATGAGAAAGCAGAGATACAGCGTAGGGCTTTGAGACGATGAAAGAACTTAAGCTTCACCGAAGATACAAATTTAGAGAAGTAAAGAGTACGGTTATTGGTGACCCCAAGAAAAATTGGAGTGGGATTGAAGTGCAAGGGACTTTGAATAAGAAGAGATGGCGCTGGAGGTTAGCTTGGTGGGGATCCACTGAGAAGAAGGATGCTTCACAAATTTTTGGATTGACAGGAAAACACCAGTGCTCAGACCAGCACTCCCGTCGAATCAGAGCTCCTCGTGTAGCTTCCAATGCAGCAGGACCGAGGGGAGGAGGACCAGTTGACCAGGTTGTCAGCATAAATCGTACAGCTGATGGAAGAAGGCAGAGAAGCTGGTAGATCATTGATGAAAAGAGAGAAAAGTACAAGGCCAAGAACAGATCCTTGCGGAACACTTCGACGGACTCCAAAGGAGCGAGTTTTGTGATTTTAAAAAACCACGCAAGCGCGCCTATCAAAAAGGAAAGACTGAGTCCAACGGCAAAGCAAGGAGAGAGGCCAGCTAAAATAAGTTTGTGGAAAAAGGCGGAATGACAGACAAAGTCGAACGCTTTGAAAAAGTTGATCGTAGCTAGAATTGTCCGAGAGCCAGGCTTGGGTTTGTTAAACCCATCAGAAGTGCATTAAGAAAGAAACAGAATTTGATCTAGCGTAGACCGTTCAGGGCGGAAACCGGCCTGGCGAAGAGAGAGAATGGAATTAGACTCCTGAAAGAAGAGTAGACGCGATAGAATGATGCGTTCAAAAAGCTTTGAGATGCAGGAGGTGAAAAAGATAGGCTGGAAGGAAATAGAAGAGTCGAGAGTCTTTCCAATCTTATGGATGAAAGCAATAGAAGTGTCTTCCAAATGGAAGGAAAGGAATGCAAAAACCAGGAAAGATTGAAAATGTGTAGGAGAAAATCAATGCCATAGCGAAGAAGATACTTTAGCATGGGATAGGCAACTTTGTCACGGTTAGTGGTAGTAAACGAGAGGAGGTTTGTGGTAGCCGCCCGAAGTTCATCCGGGAAGAAGGAGGAGCAGAAAGACGAATGAAATTCCACAGGGCAGGTGACTCGGCGGAGCTTGGAGAGGTAGTCTCTGGCACTGCTACGAAAGGTCTTTTGCTGGGAGACAGAAATGTCAGATCACAGGTAGCCGACGAATAGCGAAGCCGACTATTTTGGAAAGAAACAGTGGGGGAAGTTAGAAGAGGAAGAAGAACCAGCGACAGAAGGAATGAGAGAATATTAATTTATGTACGGATGTAGGAGAGAGATATGAGTATTTCATCTACCATGCATCAGCCTTGGCTTTGGTGGTGGGAGCCGAGACGTGTCGGGAAGCATAGATGTAAGCCTGACGATCTTCATCACTTCTATAAGCGGCAGCAAAAGTCTTACGCCTTTCGCTTAACACTTTTTCCATTTTAGAAGACCATCAGCCTTGAGGTTGGCGTTTGACATAGCCAAAAAGAATGGAAAACTTGGCCGCGTTTAGTGTCAGAGAAGTGAAAAGAGCAACAGCAGAGAGAAAAGTATTCCTCTGCAGGAGGACAGTGAGACTCTAAGTAAAAGGTAAAGTCATCCCAACGCGAGCTTTCTGAAAATTGAAGGAAGGTATCGTATGTTGGGGCGAAAGAGGTACAGTTAGTAGAAATGATAGGCAATCAGATCCAAGTCCTAAACCTCCTCCCAGGAGCAAGGAAGGGTAAAAGAGGAGAGAGCAAAGGAGAAGAAGAGAAGCGACTGCCAGAGGAGCGATGGCGAAGAGTAGGTATGTCGGAGTCATTGAAAGGAAGGAGATTAGAGGAACTGACCTAATCGAATACTTCTTCTCTTCGGGGGTCAAAAGTACGTTTTGAGCCCCAAGAAAGGCGATGGCAATTGAAGTCCCCCAGAATGAAAAGATTTCTGAAGAAGGAAAGAATGGAGGGAGAAAAGGAGTCGGTTCTGCTATCCGTCAAAGAAAAGCGAATAGGGATTGCATAAATATTAAGGAAAGAGAAGGAGGAAGAGTTGTTTTGTGAGATGCTGATTCCAGCTAGGCCAGAGTAGGGGTCAAGCGAAGAGAGAGAGAGAGAGAGAGAGAGAAGGTAGAAAGTTTAGAGAAGGATAGACTTTGTCGGACGAAAATGATGACGCCACCGCTGGCGTACGGGTCATCTGGAGAAAGAATGTCAGACTGGGAGTGAGTGCAATCAGATCGCAGAGCAGAGTACCCAGGAATCCGGATAGAGGAAGACGAGTAAAAATTGTATTTCTGGCTACAGATAAGAATCACAGGATGAAACAAGATATGGTGGAGTAGTTCAGTGCTTCTGGCTGGAAGACACCTGGCATTTCATTGAAGAACCTTAAGTGAGTCAGAGGAGGAAAGCAGAAGGTATAGGACAAGATCCAGAAACAAAAAAGGGTGGGGAGAGTGGAGAGGGAGGAGATAAGGGGACGAGGGTAGAACGTTTGTAGAGGAGGGTGGGGTGGGAGCGCTGCATTGGCAGAGGGGGCCAGATGGACCAGATTGAACAGTAGAGGTATACAAGCTGGAGGGCCTGAAGAGGAAGTCACAGTGTTGGTAGGTGTGGAAGCTTCAGAAGTGAGAGCTGCCGAAAGCATTGAACCTGGAGTTGTAGAGTAGTGAGTACCTTAAATGGACCCATTTGGAGCAGGTGCAGCATTGCACCAACTTAATCCTCCAGGTCACATTACCGGTGCACACTGAACAGGGAAAAACCGGGCCAGGATTAGGATAAACGTTGCTGCTTATTAGGAGTAGAAGGAGAATGAGAATACGGCCAAAAGAAAGGAAGGAGAAGAGGAGAAAAAACAGTCAACCGATTTTAGAGAGATAGAGTGTTGACTTCTTCGGTCGTTTAAAGGGTAGCATGACGACAAAATGGTTTGGATGAAGGAAGTGCCTGGGGTTACTGGGACCCTCGCAAAGGCCAACAACCATTTCGATTCAACTCAAACGGGGTAGGGGACAACACCAACCAGTTGAGGCGGCTGTTGATTGGTGCAAAAACCAAACACTTTACAAAGGAACTTGCTCCTCTTCGGTTAGCCTGCTACAGATCATCGTTTAACCATTTGAAAAGATAACAACGCAAATGGGTAGTGGTTGCTTTTTCAAATGTATTTTTGAGCAAAAGCTGCGCAGTGATTATTAGTTTGTGATCATTGGCCCGAGTGCTTGTCATTATGGTCGTTGTTATATAGAGATTTATGCAACCAAATATTTGTGAGATTTTAATTCAAATACTCTTAGTGAACAACGTCAAAGTGGAATTATCTTCAAGAGTTCGTAGTCATGTATCTCATCGTCTTTTCCGGAAGAAAACAACTTTTGATGATCACCAGATTGAAACATTTCTGGACGACATATCAGGTGCGGCGTAAAGATTTTTTTCTTTTAATAAAAACAGTATTCTTAACCAGGCGATATTCTTTTTCCCTGTAGGTAAATTTCAGTTTCATTCAGAATGAAGGTAAATTGAGATTAGCTACGATTCTACATTTTTTGCGATCATTAAATACAAAAATAGACAACTGTTTTACATCAATAAAAGAGCTTTATAAGCTGTCATTGCTACTCATGCTTATCAGCTCAGTAATTTTAGCGCGCTACATTAATAAGCTTAAGAACATCAAATTGATACTTATAGGCAACAGAATTCTGTCAAGCGTGAGCCAAAGCTTTATTTTGAATCTTGCCAAAAGACGTATTATAGAAAAAATATTTAATACTCCTTGTGTAAAGTAGCAAAAAAAGAGCGTTACAAGAAAAACATTCTAATTAGCCTGGAAGTAACCAATCATGAAAAAACGAAAAGCTGCGGCATGAGGCTACTTTTTGTCTATTGGTATCATGATGTTTGATACAGGTGACCCGAAATGAGTGGTACCCACAGAGCAGTGAATAAAAATCTTTTATACTAATACTACCAATTTTATATTTCAAATTCAACTTCAGTGAGAGTTAACAGTAAAATTTAACTAAAGAAGTTTATGAAAAATGTCCTGGGAGACTGAGCAAAAGACGTTTTGTGTTAAGACTTACATTGAGGCAAGGTCTATAAAAACTGTGCGAGCAAAAATTTCGTGGGCAATTTTATTTCAACCATTTTCCAAACAAATCGATTATTTACAGATGGGTAAAGAAGTTTAAGAGCAAAAAACTGTGCTGAAACTGAGTGTAAGAAGTAAAAAGATTACAGTTGGGTGGCACTTGAGTGTCAGGCTACCGGGAATTATAAATACTGTCCGTACCTTGGTCGGTTGCAGCCCCAGGCCCCAGGAAGTATATCTGAAGATTCAGTCAGGAACGTATGGTGGCCATCTTAAACATATTTTTCAACGAGCGTAAATAACAGAACTGTTGATGTTATGTACTCAAACTTACAGAACTGAATTATTATAGCCTAAAGTAAATTTAAGTATAATCTAGCAATCATTTTGGAAATTATCAGCACTTGTATGGATATCGCTCATTTTGGATCCTCCTGCATAGTGCGTATATTGAAACTGTTTGGCTGAGAGAGTCTTGGAAAGAGAAGTATTTTCTTTGTGAAATTCGAAGTCTTTTTATTGAAGAATTTGTTTTCTTAACAAAACAAAAAAGCATTTCGATACAGAATTTATGTAGCTAACAAATTTTCCGTTTAGGAAAATCATCGGAACACCAATTTAATGCAGTTTTTAAAAAGCTTGGAGAACAACTACCTTGGAAGGATTTCAACCCTCAAACATTACACGATTTCTTTATGGACCCTGATCCTTTGTGCACAGACCATATACTGGCTGATTTCTTAAAAGATAAGTTTCCAGAAGCATTTCTTAATTAACTCATATTTCTGAGTAAAATAAAACTCTGCCATTTATTTGAGCAGTGACATTACAAAAATGAAATCGAAGTAGGTTTAAAAATGAATTATGTTGATGCTTTTATTTTGTTCTTCATCATTTTTGGACGTTATTCACTACCGTACATTGTGTTTAAATTTGTTAAGCGAGCTGGAAAATGATGCAAAATGTCAAAAGAAAAACTAAAATGCTAGAAAGTCAAACTGAAACAGTAAAACAAGAATGTTTTTAAGCGCATATGTGACACTTTTAAATAGGAAATTTAAGGGACTAGGGAAGGGCATTGCTCAATACAACAAAATCACTAAGATCAATGAGATCATAAGATCGCTAAAATCACTAAGATTAGTGAGATCCCAAAGATCGTTACGACCACTAAGATTTCCTAGAGTGGAAAGGCTACGATCACCAAGATCGCTACGATCACCAATATTGCTGTGATCACCAAGATCGCTACGATCACCAAGATCGCTGCGATCACCAAGATCGCTACGATGATCAAGATCGCTACGATCACCAATATCGCTACGATCACCAAGATCGCTACGATCACCAAGATCGCTACGATCACCAAGATCGCTACGATCACCAAGATCGTTATGATCACCAAGATCGCTACGATCACCAAGATCGTTATGATCACCAAGATCGCTACGATCACCAATATCGCTGCGATCACCAAGATCGCTACGATCACCAAGATCGCTACTATTACCAATATCGCTACGATCACCAAGATCGCTACAATCACCAAGATCGCTACGATCACCAAGATCGTTATGATCACCAAGATCGCTACGATCACCAAGATCGTTATGATCACCAAGATCGCTACGATCACCAATATCGCTGCGATCACCAAGATCGCTACGATCACCAAGATCGCTACTATCACCAATATCGCTGCGATCACCAAGATCGCTACGATCACCAAGATCGATGTAATCTCTAAACTTATTGAGATGGCTGAGATCGCTAAAATTACTAAGAATGCTACTACGATCACTAAGATCGCTATGATCATGAAGATCGCTATGAGCTCTACGACCACTAAGATGGTTATAGTCCGTAGATTGCTACAATCACTAAGATCGTTACGATTCTTGCGATCACTAAGATCGTTACGATTCCTGCGATCGCTAAGATTGTTGCGATTCCTGCGACCATTAAGATCGTTACAATCACTAAGATCGTTACGATTCCTGCGATCAGTAAGATCGCTACAATCACTAAGATTGTTACGACTCCCACGATTACTAAGATTGTTATGATTATTAAGATTGCTATGATTCCTGTGATATTCAAGATCATTATAATCACCAAGATTGTAATGATTGATGAGATCGTTATGATCCCGAAAATCATTAAGGTCACCAAGATCTCTGCAACTGCTGTCATCATTACGATCGGTATGATTACAAGCATTGCTTTGATCACTATATTTGTTACAATTCCTGAGATCATTTCAATCACTAAGATCGCTATGATCACTAAGATTGTTATGATCATCAAGGTTGCTACGATTACTAAGATTTCTAAAAACGATATGATCGTTATAATCGTTGAAATCGCTATGATTACCATGATTGCTAAGATCTTTGAAATCGCTACAATCACCAAGATTGCTACGATTCTTGAGATCTCATGGTCCCTAAGATCGTTACAATTACTAAGCAAGTTATGATCACTACGATCACTAGAATTCTCAAGATTGTTAAGATCCTAGAGATCGCTATGGTTACTAAGATCATAAATATTGCTGAGATCGCTATAAATCACCAAGATTTTTGCGATTATTAAGGCCGTTATAATCACTAAGATCGTTAAAATCCCTAAGATCGCTACGATCACTAAGATCATCAAAATCTCTAAGATCGCTGAGATCCCAAAGATTGCTACAATATTTAAGGTTTACAAAATCCCTAAGATTGCTATTTAGATTATCTTCAATTATTGGTCCAAGGTATAACGTGAACGCAGGTTTATATTTATTTATGGTTTCCACCAGAAGGAGTCAGGGGCGTCACAAAAAGTAGTGACAACCGGCAAGGTTTGAGAATATTACAAACTTCAAACCATCATATCGTCTAAATTGATTTTTATAACTTAAAAATGAGGTGTTTGCCTGAAAATGGTCTTTAAGAAAAAGAAAAAAATGTTTATTCTAAATAGTACTTCCCAGGGGGGCCGGCCTTTCTCACTAAGTGACCGTCATTTCAAGATGACTTAAAAGTCACAGTCTGTGCTGTAATGGTTAATCAAACCAACTTAAAATTATTTCTCAACGAAAACCAATTGCGATTTTTTTCACCTAAGCTGGCTCCAAAAATGATGAAGACACATCCAATGAAAATTTAGTTTTGATGTCGAATAAAACTTTATTTGTTTTGCTTTTTCAAAAATGCATTCCAAATTTGTATGCTTTTTCCACATTGGCATTCTTATATACTATTTCGAAAGATATCTGTTTATTGACTATTGGAGTAAACACATTGAAGAGAAGACGAAGTGTTTGTGTTAAGTTTAACATTTCATAGTGTACATTTGCTTCCAAAGATGTGTTAAAACAGTTTGTTTTTTTGTAACTAGTAAAGTAAGAAATAAAAGGAGAAGCGGTAATGTTCCCACTGCCGCATAATTCGATTAATTAAATGCAAAACACACCAGATTTTTTTGAGAAAGAAGGTCGTATCATTAGCCAATTCAAGAATACTCATCCTCTACTTTATCGTATTTTATATCTGCCCTATCTTGAGGTCAGTATCTTATCATTTCCTGATTTGAAAAAACATTGCTGCCATTAAATTGTTTGAGGAATCAATTTTATCGACAAGAAATTTTTCGAAAATCACAAGTTTCACTGTATCGCGGCAAAATAGTTCTTGTGACGTACATTGTTGATATAGTCGTGAAATTACAATGTTTTCATTTTAATATAGCCTTGAAAAATCTGTTTGAGCCATAAGCTTTACGTGACGCTCTCATCAGTGGCGGTATCGCATCAAAAGGGAAGATCTAGAGTAGAAGTTCTCAACCGGGGGTAAATTTAACCTGTTTTGTAGGTAAAGTTTGTTAGCAAAAAGTTCATACTTTTACCTACTACAATAAGCATTTGTAGAAGTAAATATATATAAAAAATTTGGGGGGTAAATTTTACTTTTAAGATTTTCCAAGGGATAAGTGAAAGAATATAGGTCGAGAACCCCTAATCTATAGTGAGTAAGTATTTTATGTCATTAATTTAGACGTTAGGCAATCAAGACAAGCCAATGATAACGTTGGTATTGTAAAGCGCGCCAAAGAAAAATTTCTCAATAGCGAAATGTTAGGGAAAGCGTAACAAGAAGCCAAATGCCACGATTATCGAAAGAGTTTGAGAGTGTAAACAAACTCTCTCTGTCTGCACAACACCAGGCGCCGTGTCTTGATATAAGCAGCCTTTAAGAGATGAAGATGGAAAGAGCTGCGTGCTGTGGCGAGGATTGAAAACCGCTTGTTTTCATAGTTTAATGGACATTGATCATTTTTTGAAAGATGTTGTCCAATATCAGAGTCACAGGTTGGTTTGGCCTCGTTTCGTTTGCACGATCTGTGTGGTTAAGATCGACGTGGACGAGTCAATTGTTGTCTTAACCATTGCGAAACATGTTGCTTGAAGCGATCCTGTAGTCGTTGAGGTTAAGGTGGAAAGAGCTGCGTGCTGTGGCGTGGATTGAAAACCGCTTGTTATCACAGTTTAATGCACGTTGATCATTTTTTGATAGATGTTGACCAATGGCAGAGTCACAATCCGGTTTGGTGTTGTTTCGTTTGCATGATCTGTGTGGTTGAGATCGGCGTGGACGAGTCAATTGTTATCTTAACCATTGCGGAACATGTTGCTTGATGCGATCTTGTATTCGTTAAGATATTCATTCTACCTACCGACTCTCACAGTGACACTTATATTAACATTTGACAAAACTTTTCTGTTTGGTTGGTAGAACATCTTTGCGGGCCACAGGCAGCATGTGCTTTGACGTAAGGACCAAGCGGGTGATGACGGAACCATAGCAGCTTTCCACGGCGGTTTTGACTTCTTTTTCTAAGTTTGTGGGGGGCTTACCTATTCAAAGGGCCCTCAAGTACACAGGGCACTTTTCTGAGCCGAATCGCTTAAGGATAGAAAACTGATCGATTTTCTTGGCAACCTGAGCGTCGATGAATTGTTTTTTTTATAATGTTTACATTAAATCCAAAGATGAATTAAAAAACACGCTGCAGTAGCTTGTGGATATGCTTACTACAGTCAGTGATTATTTTAAGCAGCATTAATTTATTGTTTCATCTTGTACAGCTCCCATAACAGTGATGTCGTGGCGAAGGTACAAACATATTTTTTGTTTACAAACTGCGCCGCACAAAGTTTTCGTCCGCACGCTTCATTGCAACCGCATTATTTCAGCAATTTTACTCTAACGACGCACCGAACGCCACCAAAGTTTTGTCTTTCTGTTTAAAGTACCGGTGTTCCTACGCTGTCGTCTTCAATGCAAAGCTGCGGTATATATTAGTTTATTCCAGCAGATCAAATCAAACAGCAATTTCAATATCAGATCCAGAATGTTATAGATTTACAGATTAATACAGACACAAAATTAGGAATATGTAGTGTCAATAATATCCGGGGTTAGAAATAGACGGAATTAGGAATGTATAGAATTAGGAATAGGCAGAATTCGGAATATGCCGATTTGTAAGTATGGCCAAATCACCCTACATCAATCAATAGCTAAACAGCCTTACTCAATCTTATTCAAGTAGAATAAAAGAAAAATCATCGAAACAAAAACAGCCAAAGCATAGTGCAGGGGTAGCCACACTTACGTAATAAAGAGCCAAAAACGATGCGGGCCATCATTGAAAGAACCGCTACGCGATCCTAAGTTTGTTTGAATTGACACATTTTGCGTTCAGATAAGAGTATGATGGAAACCATTATTTTCAAAGCGCGAAATTAGGCATTTGCACCCTTCCACTGGCCCCAAAACTTAACGTGGTGCACAACAGATTGCATACCCTTATACGACATCAATGTACACAAATGCAATAAGAGTCAAAAGAGCCACAATCAAGGACCTACAGAGCCGCAGTTTGGCCACCCCTGACATATTACTACTCAAAGTCATTTAGCACAATGCTTAAAGCCAATAACTATTAATAACACAGCCTGTGCACAAGGGCGTAGCCAGAAAAAAATTGAGAGGGGGGGCCAAATTTTGCAACTTTTAATGTGACGTCATTTACTTATAACGGCATTTGGCCTTTCGTGAACTACGCTCGTTGCTATTAAAAAAAATTGCTGTAGAAAACTGAGAAAGTGCGAATGCGATTTCACTGATATAATGTAGTTTTATCAGGAACGGCTTTAGTAGTTCTACTTCAATTGTGACGTATAACGCATTATTTAAGGAATTTTAAGGAAACCACTCCCACTGGTAGGTTGAACCAACGTCACTTATTTAGTGACGTTGGGTTGAACGTTCTGATAAAAGAAGCGACGTCTTTGTAGTAGTCCCCATCGCAATAAAACAAGAAAGCGCTCAGCGAGACGCTTATTTCTTGCCACTACCACAACTTGGATTATCAATTCATCACTCGATTGCGACATAGAAGAAAAACTTCGGCGATGTTTCGTGTGTAAAACGTACGCATCTTGTTTGATAACATTTGAAAGTTTAAAAACTTCTAAAGCCACGCCCGACCCACCCCCTTGCTGAAAGTCAACAATAAACTCTGATGTACCTGCAGAGACGCAAAAAAATTTATGTTTTTATTTTTTTGATACTGTTTTGTAATTTGACTTAAAATTTAGGGGGGGCCATGGCCCCTTTGGCCCCTTTGGACCCCCCAGGCTACGCCTATGCCTGTGCAAAAAGTAGAGACTTTTCACGATCTAAACTTGCCGAGTTGCGCAAATTACGCGAGGCAAAACGTCCAACTATAAGCGCAATTGTTCAAAGTAAAACCAATAGCGTCAACTACAGGTAACTAAAAGACAATAGATGGTTCACTTTAACAGCTTGTTTCAAATGCAAGTTTGAAAATTAATATTAATTGCTTCCGTTTAGGTAGTAGCTTAGTTGTGGCTTACCTGGTCATGAAGTACCAAGCACATTAAATTTTTGTTAATTTGAGGACAGAGGATAGATAGAGGAGAATAATAGTGACAATTTTGACTTAAGCAATGATGCTACTATTGATTTTAATGGTGCAAAAACTAGGTAGGGTTGATGATAATGACCAACGAAATCAAAATGCCAATGCTACATTCAGTGTGATCAATTTATCCAATTGGAGTGACAATATGTTAGGACATGCGGATCAACCTTCAAAAACGCCCGAGCTCATTTGTAAACATTGCAGTGGTTTGTTTAACAACAGAAAATTCAATCCATAGTAATTTTTTTATTCACGTTTCCGAGGAGGCACCATACGTGACCATGCTAAATCAATGTCGGCAATGAAAGGGCTAGGAAACGCATCAGAATATGCAGCCTAAAGGAAAAAGTGGCAACATGAGCTGGAGACGACGCGCAATGAACATCACTATCGCAAATTATACTCAAAAAATATCAAAAAGATACAATAAGAAACACAACACACTCTTTAAGACAAAGCTGCATATTGCCAAAGTTATTCACTCTCAAAATGAAACGGGAGATGGGAGAAGAAAATCTTCAAAACTAGGGCTTATGGCAATGTATGAAAGAATCAGGACTTTAATTTAGATATGCGGATGGCCCGGTCTGCCGGTCACAGCTGCTAATAGCTTTTAAAAGCCTTTAAAAATCCTTAAAGATCTCGATGATGCTGGAGGCAACAGATGTTAATTCATTTGATGCCAGGGAAGTTGTGGAGAAGGCAGTAAAAAGAGTAGATGTAAACACAATCGTCGAAAACGAACAGCCAAACAAGGGGAGCACATTTAGCTTCTATTAAAGCATTGAATAAAGAGTGCACAAAAAACAAAAATTTACGGAAATTAACAAAAAAATGAGGAATCAGGCTACTGAATTACGGAAGTTCATTTAAAAAGAGGAATTACTGACTTATGGAAATATAAAAAACTACAGTTGCTAACTAAATAAATAAGGAAATCGCAGAAATGCGGAAATTCGCGTAAGTTGATTAAAACTAAAACTAAAACTAAACTAAACTAAACTAAAACTATAAACACCCAATTGGATAAAATTAAATAATTAAGTTGAGTTAAACTAATCATTTTTGCAAATTTGCGTATTTGTGCGATTTCCGTAATTTAATCGGTGTTTTTCCATATTGCAAAAAAAATTTACATAACTCCGCAAATTTCCGTATTTTAGTGCTGCCCCAAAAGGCATTTGGGTAAGATGAAGCAAACATGAAACAACATATATATGGATCGGTTCTAGGTCACTTACCCTCTGGACACTTAACCCGGTTGCATACATCCGGTTAGGGATAGGATTGGGCACCCTAACCTTAACCCTAACCCAAGAGACCGGGGGATAAGTGACAGAGGGGGGTAAGTGTCTGGGAGTAACTGATCTGATACCGTGTGAATCTGCTTCTGATACACGTTCTTTTATTTTTGTTTGGTCACTAACTGTACCATCAATCTTTTAAAATTTGTACTTGGTCTACTTACAAGCTGTTGTTTTATTACAAGAGGAAGGTCTTGATTTCTTAGTGTAAAGGAAAAAAATGCTGAAAAGGCGTCCACAAAGTTTTGAACAAACTTTGAAATTGTCTTGCGTTAAAATTTTATTGATTAGTAGCAGCCATTAGTTTTTCGCGAAGTCAACTTTGCTTATTTATTTTATTTTGCTTATTTACGCAGTTACTTTTAAATGTTTCATAAACATCTACAATGCAATTTTTTTCCAAGCTAATCATTGATTTCAGAATGAATTTTATTTGATGTTTTCAGTAGGAAAGATGCCTGAGAGATCTTCCTCAGCGAGAGTTGGACAGCGCCTTTTATTTATATCATGAAACGTCAATATGCAAAATGATTGCTGTTGTTGAATGCCAGTCATAAGCTAGTCAGAACAATAAATTAAGCGTTTGATCAAAAATCTTTACAGAAGAGTTAGCAATGAAATATTCAAAAATTCAGAAAAAGTAAAAATATAAACAAGTTTAAAGAGGTCTTCCATCTTTAGTTTGACAGGTAAATTCATGATATAATTTGAGTAATGGAGGCTCTTTCGTGTAACACTTTTTCATCACTTTGTGTCTGAAATTGTCATAGACTTGAGCAAAGAATCATCAAAAAGAGGAAATGTGGCCGAAAAAACAAGGTTTGTGCCAATATCGATGGGAATATTTGAGCCACGTGACTCAACTTTTGCTGAGTGGTTTCATTCACATCAAAAGTTTTGTTGTTAAAGTCTAGTTCCAATTACATGTCATTTTGTTGACAATTCGAACCATCAAGTTTACACCTACACATGCTGAATAATCCCATATCGTTTCGCTTTTCATGAAAACCAGGAAGAGGAGCTTCTTCAAGTTCTTTCGAATCGAACAAGACTTGCTGTTTAAATTGCTTGTAGTGTTAGCTCCACAGCTAACAAGTCCTTAATTAACCGAATGAGTTAGAAGCGATATATCACAAAAAATAGTCAGCCTCCAAGTACAGGATTTGTCAATTGCAAGACAAGCGCTATGACTTTAACCTCGATTTTGAAGTAGATTTAGCTGCGCACATCAAAGATTTAGCATATTGTTGTCATGGTTTTTCTGAAGACAAATGTAGAAAATTGGCCTACGATTTTGCGGTAAAAATGATGTACGAGTTCTTCAAAAACAGTTTATTGAAGAAAAAGCCGGTTAAGATATTTAGTTGGATGTTAAAAACAGTAGTGATTTGACAATTCATGCTTCTGTAGCTACTTTGCTAGCCTTAGCATTTACATTTATTCTTCATTCTGTTGGAAAATTTTTAACGATCATGGTGATGCTTTATACCGAAACCATTTTGAAGTAAGGGTTATTCTTAATGCTGACAAAACTAACAGAAACACCGTACAAATACCATAAAATGTTGTTACAGAAAAGATGTTAAATAACTTAGCACAGTTTCATAGGCCGAGCGTGACCACTTGATGACAGTGATTAACACCATTGGTCCTAACGGGGCAGTTTTACCGCCATTTTTTGTTTTTCCCTCGTTCACTGAAAGGAGTGTTTTCTTCCAGAAACACCTAATGGATCATTTGGAGCAGCCACAAGAATAGGATAAATAAATTTTTCTATGAGATCTCTGTCATTTTATTTAATAGACAAGATGCTCCACTATAAATCCTGTGCTACTTGTCACGGAAAATGATGAATCCCTCATATCTATAGATCACCCGAATTTAGTCAATATTTTACCATTTATTACGTGGTACAAAAATTTATGGACCACCAGAACTTTGCCTATATTTCATTATTTATCACATGGTATAAAAGCGGATTCTTCTTACGTCGAACTAAAATGTAATGTTTGCTTTCGCGGGCCTTAACTGTAACCATGCTGGGAAGTCCACTATAACTTTCGGGGCTAGAATTTTAAAACTTTAAGGTTTTGGTTACACCCTTTCACGCACTTCTAAAATGTTTGGATTTTTTGTTTGTATAATTTTTAAATTGTTTTGTTTTCGTTAAATGGTGTTGGTATTTCTTTGCCAAACCAAAAAAAAAAATTGTTATTGTTTTACTAGAATCTTTGCTTAAATGCAACAAATTAGCTCTCCCTTAGTTATGGTAAAGCTATGCCATTTAACACTTTATTTTCTATCAAGAGGTATTCATTCAGGCAAGTGATTTCACATTTGATGTGTGCTTTAGCAAGTAGAGCAACACTTCTACTATGCTGAATACAAAAATTGTTGAAAAATTCAATAATTTCGCAAAAGTACGGAATTTTGAAAAAAGTGGCACAATTCTACCGCATCTCCACCACATCTAAGCACACGGTGGGCGGGACCTACCAAAACCCCCCGGCTGGGGTCCCTCTCTGAGCATCAAAACGATAATTTTTTTAGAAATACCGATACACTCACCGACTTAAACAGTCAAAACTTTAGGTAAGCTACTGACATAGCAGTTTTCCTAAGGGGGAAGGGGAGGATGGTGTGGTCAAAATGACAATTGATCTAATCGTCATATAAACGACCATGTTGGGGACACAAACAAAGCGTTGAAACGTGAATATAACTATACACTTATTCGGCTTGTTTTAACTTATTTTATTAATACATTTTATTTCGTAATAAGTGAGTGGGTTCTGGAGTACGGGAACAACAGCTGCAGTTGCAGTTACTTAGGCTACGTTTACATTACAGTAGAAGCGAATTCAACCGAAGTCAAAAAAATGAAGTCGGTGAAGAGTATAAACAATGGAAGTGGAAGTGCTCACATTAGCGTGCCGCAATGAAATTGAATTCCATATGATTTTTGCTCGAAATAGATGCGAAAGTTCATTTCGTTTGTGTGAAGGCAGGCTAATTGAAATCAACCCGAAAAGAAATTAAGTTAACTTCAGAAAAGATAACAGTTGATAAAAATAAGCAGATAGCCTATAAAAGTGCAAATAGAATGTACCGGTATGTAGGATAAGCTAGGCAACAAGTTGCAAAAGTGCCTTGGCTGAGTCGTTTGCTAGGCTATTTTCTGATTTTTCTTTCCAGTGTACTGAGACATTGCAATCACTGAAAATGTGCATGGTTTGTAGAAGTTAGTTCTAAGGTTACCTTCAGGTAACTGGGAAGTACTGTATAATAAAATGCTACAAAAGTGGAGCACAGAAAAGAAAACGAGCGGCAGCTGCTCAGGAAGTTGCAAAAAACTAGCCAAACTAACACGATTTTTTTCGTTGCCGCAGCAGATGCTGAAAATAATGTTACACAGTAATTATCGGATCCAAATAGCTTTAATTCGAATTTACTTTGTGCAGCAGAGTATACTTTAGAATCAGAAAACATCTTGTTTGAATTAGTTGATCAAAATTAACCGTCTACGACTACTGGTGCGACAAAACCAAAAAATACTATCGTTAAATCATCATCATTTCCGCATCCTTAGTATGATCCTCTCCCTCGTGACCCCTGATAAATGGCCCGATATTGTATCTGACACACGACGAGTTGACATTGTCAAAAGAGGACCCTATCAAATTATACCAAGTTTTCCTAAAATGCTCCAAAAAGACAATTTTCATGTACTCATTAAAAACATGTTTTCGTTAACGGAGAAAGTGTTACTCAGTCATGGCTAATGTAATCTCAAGACTGCAATAAAACATTTTGCATTTGCTGTAAACGTTTTGGCAACTCAGCCAGTCAATTTAGTAGCGGCATAAACACATGGAAAGGTTTTTCGAATAAATGAAAGGAACATGAAAATGGCATCTCTCACAAAAAGTGTTTTAGTTGATGGCTTTTGCTTTGAAAAGGTATAAGCACTCGGCCTACATCAAACAGGCAAGCAATGCAAATTTTTCTTGCGGAAAGAACATTTTGGAGAAATGTTTTGGAGCGGCTAATTGACATCACAACATTTTTCGCAAAAATAAATTTGGCTTTTAGAGGGTCGAACAAAACTCTTGGTTTATCACACAATGGTAATTTTTTGGGATTATTTGGACTATTAGCGAAAAAGATCCCTTCTTGAATGAATTACAAAATGCGATAATTGGGCAACAAATCTAAACAGCTCTATTACAGCAAAGATATTTAGAATGCATTGACAAACTTGATTGTAAAGAAAGCTGAAAAAGTACTTCTTATACTACTTTAACAGACCAAATATTTTGCCTTGATTCTCCGTTGTACCTCGAACATTTCAAACTTAGAGCAATTAACTGTAATTTTGCGTTTCGTTCAATGTGATGACGAAAGTAGTGCAAATGTAAAGGAGGTTTTTTTGGATTATTTAGGAGTCAATGACAGCACTGAAAAAAGCTTGTTGAATGTCTTCTTTACTGAATTTAGTTGTGATACATAGTACTAATTCTTCCTTTGAAGCATTGCTATTTTTTGGTGTGTTGACGCAATTGTATGCACTCTTTTCATCTTTCACACAACGCTGGACCACGCTAAAAAAGAATGTGCGCTATCACTCAAATCGCTATTTGTTACTTGCAGGTAGTCGGAATCACTGCATCTCAGCTTTGCAATGCCATTTGGCTGATGTGCTCAAAGTTTGAAAGAATTGGAAAGTTAACCGGTGCGATGGCGTTGTGGTTAGAGCGTCCGCTTCGCAATCGGTAGACTTGGGGTTTAATTCCCAAAGTCGAGTTGTACCGAAAGACTTTAAAAAATGGTATTCACAGCTTCCCTGCTTGGCACTCAGCACAAAAGGGACAGTGTTGTGTCTTTGAACAAGGCACTTTACGGGATGCCTCCATCTTTATGTGGCAGACAGATTGTGGGGCCAAACAGTCTGCCCATCGTGATGGCCCAGTCTAACGAAAGACACGCAAATGGAGCATGGGCTCATACGCATAAATAAATTGGAAAGTTATTGTTTAGAAAAAAAGGATGGTGAAACAGTTAATTATTTTGATGCTTTGATTCTTGGAACTGAATCATGTAACTTGATTTTGTCTATTGTAATTTGACATGACCCTCTTTTTTAAATCAACAAAAACAGCAAAACTATGCAGATCTCTGGTGTTCGTTAGAAGTAGTTGAAACAAAAATTAAAATAACAGAGGAAATTTTTAAAAAATATCACAATAATGGTCACAATAGTGCGGTGACTTGTGCGTGTGAAGTGGCTTTCCAGATTGATAGTGGGTTTGCGGAAAGCAGATCCAGAAAAAAATGGAGAAAGATTGAATATGAAGCAGAAAACAAAAGTTGTGAAATGTCGCAAGAAAATCAATTTAAAGTAAACTTCTTTTTGTCATTGACAGATTATGCAATGTATTGTTTAAAAGATCGCTGTGAGCAAATGCATACGGTGGGTGCAATTTTTAATTTTCTTTACAATCAAGAAAATCTTTAGTGAAAGTACGAGCGTAGTCGTATTCGCGGTGAATGTCAAAATTTGTACAAATCTATGGGAGATATTGACCTTCTGGAAGTATATAATGAGTTGGAACGATTTGTGGTCATCATAAGAAAAAAGAAAAATTTTTCTGATCTATTAGCGAAAATAACTTGCGTGCACCTCTTCCAGTTTTGCTGACATGCTCAGTCTCGGTGGCAGGTGGTGAAAGAAGTTTCAGAAAATTGAAACTAATCAAAATCTTTCACAGATTTGCTATGATGGATGAAAGCCTTACGTCATAGCAATGATCTCGATCGAAAGTGCGTGTGTGCGAGATTTAGATCTTTGCCACATAGTAAATGAGTTTGGCGCCGAGAAAGCTGGTCGTAAAATGTTTTGAAAACTGAGCAGGGATATTTTTTCAAGTTTTTGGAGAAATATTTTCTTTGTTTTATGGTTTCTCGTGGTGCAACTGCTTTAATAAGTACCAAAAATATTATTGAATTGTTTTGAATGAAACACGGCTTACAGTTTTGACATTATATTTGGAATGCAAGTTACTTTTTAAATCGCCTTTTTTAAGATTCATTTTTACAGAAGCTCTATAAAAAGTGGCCAGCGCTAATTTATGCATTGACCAATGATTATCTTACGTTATCCATAATACCTTGACCGAAAAAGTGAGAAAGGGGCCCAGCGCTGAGTTTCTGGGGGGAGCCTCGATTGGGCTAGCACCAGCACCATGTAAGCAATATTCTTGTCATGCCAAGTGATCTCCAGCATTTTGTTGATCGTTTCAAGAATACATCGCTGATTATGGACTCAAAATACTTAGCCCCCGACTCAAGTGAGCCATATAAGCGTTGGAACTTCCGCAAGGCCAATTGAGAACTGCAGAGCATTATCACAAACAAGCTTTCTCAGGAATTGCCACCTTCTGACTTTAGTTATGTTGACCAGGCATACCAGGACTTCTGCAATAATATCTTTGCAGCAGCAAAAATATCAATACCACGCGGTCGTAGGAATAACTACAGATCGTGCTGGGATGAGATCTGTGAGCACTTATACCAGAGTTTTCTTCAGGTAGACAGAGTGAAGCAACTACCATAGGTGCATCTGCTTTGCTTTCTAAAATTGACGAAAAACAAGAAAATCGCTAATTTGAAGCTTTCAATTCCATCGACTTCACGCACTCCAGTCGGCTGGCATAGAATGCAATCAACAACTTGACTGGTAAGACGAGACATCAGCATCCTTCCTGCCCCATTTCCGTCAATTCAATTGCTTCGCAGTTGGAGTAAAATGGGGTTTATAAGGCAAAGAATCGCCAGTCAGCCACACTCATGATGCAAGAGGTGTCGAAACTATGGAAGATCCCAACACCTCCTGACAAATGTACCTCTGGAGATTTCTCTCCAGAGAATTTGCCAGTGCCTTTTCGATGCTAAAGTCTGGAAAAGCTCCGGACCTTGATTCTATATGCCCAGAGCTGATTCTCCATGCCGATGCTGTCTTGAAGTCCTGGTAAAACAAGTTTCTATCTTTTTGCATGCGCCAACCCGAACTTCCTAAAATCTGGAGAAGAGCATTAGTGGTTGTTATCTCGAAGCCGAATAAGCCAACAGCGGACCCAAAAGGCTATAGACCAAACTCTTTGTGGTGTATCCCGTATAAGATCTTAGAGAGACTTATCTGTACCAACGTCGAACCAATTATAAAGCAGTGGCTACCCCGAGTACAAGCTGGGTTTTGACTCGAAAAGTTAACTGTAGACCAACTCACCTTCCTAACTCAATAAATTGAGGATAGCTTTTCGGCTGAAAAGGCCGGTGCTGTGTTTATCGATCTCACAGCAGCCTACAATACTGTATGGCATCGTGGCTTAACCTGCGAGTTTCTGCATCTTTTTCCGAACAGGCGCATGATTTCAATGATCATGGAGCTTGTCCGCAACTACAGTTTTACCCTTATTACCGGTTCTGGAAAACTAACTAGGTTGCGAAATCTTAAGAATGGCGTCCCACAGAGATCAGTTCTAGCTTCCCTCTTGTTTAATATCTATACATACGACCTGCCAGTACCAACTACTAAAAAGTTTGTAGATGGTTACGATCTAGCAATTTTACTCTCTGCAAGTAGATGGTAGGCGTTAGAGGAGACTCTTATTCAGGACATGGCAACCCTATGTACTTACTATATCTCCAAAAATGGAAGTTCAAGCTTATTAAAACCAAAGCAATGTCAACCACCTTCTAACTTTGTAACAAGGAGACACGACATGAACTTAAAATCCCAGTCAAAGAGCAGACCCTACCTTTTTGTGCCGAATCAAGCTACCTCGGCCTAAAGCTGTATAGGGCACTCACGTTTCGTCGATATTTGGAGTCACTGAGCAAGAAGCTAACAATTCAATTTGTTTTTTTTGAGGTAACTGGCGGGATCAAGTTGGAGTACGAGTCCACAATATTGCGCACAGATACCCTTGCTTTTGTCCACTCTACTGCTGAGTACTACGCACCTGTTTGGTGTCGCAGTGCTCACAATCGCCTCATGGACAAACCGATTAATGACACCTTGCGCAAAGTGACCGCATGCCTGCGTTCCATTCCAACGGATAATCTCTTTGTTCTAGCGGGGATTCAATCAACTGAGCTTCGCCGCCAAAAAACCATACTGTCTCTAGCTCGCTGCGCCCAGGAACCAAAGCTACTGCACCACGAAAGGCCGGTGTCCCCATCTTTCGGGCATCTGCGGCAATTCAAATCGAGACACATATTTATGTCGGCAGCACTGGAACTGCTGAGCAATCTCGCTCAGTCAGGCACCAGTTTAGCACAATGGGGGATTACAAATGGAACATGGGGCGGTAAGAAAACACTTTCCAACTCCATTTATTCATTGCAGATGCCAGTACAGCACCATCGGGAACGTTCTTTCCCAGACCTGCATGGGTCAGACTTAATTGTCTTCGAACTGGCGTTGGGCTATCCCGCTCAACAATGTGCAAATGTGGTGTGGCTCCCACTGTGGCTTGTGAGTGTGGTGCAAAGGAGCAACAGATGAACACGTGATGATATCTTTTCCCATCTATCACCATCCAAATGGTGCTCGTGTTCTTTCAGGTGTTGTTAAGAGCTTGGTGCATTAGCTGATAGACACATGTCCGGCCATGTAGAGGACTGCTCTCTAAACATCTTCCTCAAACGAAGATATCACTTGCTAGTTTGATACGACCGCTATCTCGGTGTCTTCTAAAAGGAACGCCTAACTGCCCCATAAGCTTTAGGGTGTCAGTCAAATACCCTACAGTACCGCGGTTACGAGCTTTCGTCTTTGCAAAAAAAGCTTTCAGTAAAGCGTCGACTTGCAAGTTAGGATCTTCAGCGCGACTTTCAAAATCAAACGCCTGCAAAAATATCAGTTCTAGGAAATACCTAGCAACAAGCATGGCTTTATCTCAAATCAAGACCAACTTTCAAATTAGCGTATTTATAATTACAAACAGCGTTGTACAAATTCGTGTGCATTTATGCTCAAAAATATTTGGTAATATATTTTAATCGCGCTAAAATTAAGTGCTATCGTGCATACAATCTTCCTAACTATGAAAATAGTCAAAAATTTGGCTAAAAAAACTCAACCTCTTATTTCAATAGTCACTGATTTGTATCCAATCTATTGTGTTCATGCAGGCAGCTGTCCGAACAGGTCAGCTTATCAAAAACAAAGGAAGGTTCAATGACTAGCCCTCCAAGTTTTCGGCGATTTTTCCAACCGCACAATTCACTAAAGACGCAGAAAATCTAGCACAGTATTTGTGGTAAAATGCCTTTGCGACTTTCTAAAAACATCACCCATGAATATGTTATGAAATGATTTTCGTTTAGGTAATGAAATCATTGTCCTTTAGCAGTGCAGCAATTTTTAAAATCGAATGCCATTGCTGCCTGCCCGACTGCACAAAAAGCATTTTTCAAATATGAAGTTTATCGGTATTGGTTGAACTGTTGGAGGGAAAATTATGGCGACATCATCTGACGCTATACTAGGTTTATCTACATTTGTACTTTCTCTATAGAGTGTCACTGAGTCGACTGAGAAGCAGAAGTGCTATAAATTGATTTCGAAATATCTGTTTTTTGTTCATTTATATCTGTTGATTTCTTCCATCTTTGCTTTGCAAAATAGTTAAGCATTGAGGCATTTTTTCGTTTTGCATTAATTTTTGCTCATTTCAAATTCTGACTGATTTTTTTTCTGCTGATCCTGCAGACTGATTTTGCTCATCTGACAATCTCGCAGGTTGACTGACTGATCTTGCAGATGTAAAAACTGAAATGCTTGTAGCACATGGCGAACTCAAACTTTTGATATAGGTAATTGTGACGAAAAAGTGAAGAAACGATGCAATCCGTCTACTGTAGTTTGCAATCGTAGCGTTATATAATTTGAAAACAAGAATTGATAACATTCGAAAATTCATCACAAGTGGCGCGTTGACAACAGCAATTTATTAACAGGTAGGGCCGGGATGAAAATAAACGAGCATAACTGCGTAATAAACAGCAATTGCACTGCATACGCCGCAGATCTCGATCAAATTTCAAGTCACAGTTTGAAAATTTAAGGATAGCCATGCCCCTGGTTGGCCCCCTGGCTACGCACTGTTTAGTTTAATACTCTTGCTCTTTCGACGAGTATTTGTGTGTTTGTTTTTTGTGTGGTGTTTTTCTTTTAAATTTGGTGAACTAATGGCTTTCTTTACCTCTCTTCAGCTCTTCCCATCAACAGCACATCGCCATTTATGGGAAAGCCCCACAAAAAGCTTCTGGCAAAACAGTTTTTCAAGCTAAGCCTTCAAATTTCTGAGGAATCAGCAACAAATGTATGTGCTTTACTGATGCGCTACTTTATATTTTAGCTTGCAAAGGTGGCGATTTGGCAATATCAAAACACTAAAAGAAATTTACAACTTCTTTCACAATCAATTCAAAACAATTTCGTGCTAATTCAAAATGGGAAAATTGATTTTGGCAAACTCAATCGTTTAACATCGGCATTTAGTTTGGATAAAAGTCCAAAATAAAGCATTGCAATCAAACTGCATGTGTCCATAATTAATTGGCTATTAATCTTTCGTTTTTGATGTCAGACGTCATGAGTAAGATCACAGTGTTGAAAAAACCCATGTCACAAAGCTAGACAGGAAAACAAGACGCAACAAGATTTGGAACATTACAATCCCAGCTGGACTTTTTATTATAGTTAGAGATAATAGCGAAGCCAGAAGCAATTTTTTTAAAAGGGGAGTGAGACAATAATTCGAAATTGGTTGAACCTACTTTTTGTAAAGATTGGTGTATTCTGAGCCCCAAATTGTTCTGTTTGATGAATTGTTTTTCAGTTCAATATGTTTTGACCCTTAATTTTTACCTCAAATATCTTTGATGACTTTTTTTGGAGATTGACGTTTTAAAGCCGTAATAGTTAAAAACGCATTCGTTTTTTGATCGGACAAAAAAATTAAGAGGGGTCATGGTTCCTGTGCCTCCCCCCTCTAGCTACTCCTATGGCTGGAAATGATGAGAACTTATTCAACTCACAACAAAAAAGATAAAATAAAAATTCAAAAGACAGTAAAGTTACTTACAGTTTTTCAAGAATTAAGTCATAATCCGCTGGATCAGCCTGTAAGGCGATCAAGTTAGGGCAGATGATCACGGTGTGCTATCTTCAAAATTAAATGGATTAGGGTTGATGGTGTAGTGATCCATTCATACCGGGATCAAACTTTCGATTACGATGTTAGCCTCAATGAAATTAGTCTATTTGTCACTACCATACGACAGCATCAGTAAAAACTGATATCGGGTGGGATTCGAACCCGCGATACGCACCAGCTATCTTGGGGTGTGAACCCAGGCGCTTGGTAACGGAACGTTCTAACCGGAAACACCGTCTTAACCACTTGGCCGCCGAAGTACACCAATAAGCTCTGTTAAATTATGTAGATGAACGTTGAAATCTTATTCTTAACGATCTACAGAGGTGGGATCAATTGTGCCCACAAGTAGTGTGCAAGAATTAAGTATTAATTTGCCAGATCAGCCAGCAAGAGCGTCAAGCAGGAGCAGATCATCATCCTTAAAGGTACCAATGACATTTAGACTGATTTCATTGAGTCTAACATCGTAACTGGAGGTTTGATCTCAGTTCTTTATGAATCACTTTACTATCAACCCTAATCAATTAAGGTTTTCCAGTCAGCTCTCATGCTGCAAATCAGTGTAATGCGATGGGCAATCAACTCATGTTCGTTTGAGGACCATTTGACGCTCAGTTCAGTCTGCGGCTGCTTTGTATGGTATTTGCTGCAATGCATTCACTTTAAAATGAATCAAGTCATCAGAGTTGCAATGAGTCCAGCAATTGAAAGACTCGAGTTAGTCTGAATCTCTTGAAACCATGACTTGAGTCGAATTTGAGTCCATTTTACGATGCTCGAGTCGAATTAGAGTCCACGACACCTCAAGTCCTTTCCAGTCCCAAGTTCACGAGGGTTCGAAGCTACAAAAACTTTCTCTTCATCTACTTCGTTTCTGCATTTCAAACAGGCCTACTAAGTTGTAGCATGCAAAAGCATTCTATAATGGCTGTAATTGTAAACCGCTTTGCACATGCCTGCAAGTAGGTAATTCTTTCAAAATAATGGTAAGCTATTCAGAAAATATAACAAACAGATGGCTGAGTCCTAAATAACCCAGATGCGCGTCTCATCAATAGCTCGCCATCACGAACAATTGCCATTTGCGACCAAAAGTTAAACGCAATTTAACGCAAAACACATTTTGGGTAAAGAACAAAGTGGCCAATTTACATTACAAAAACCTAATACCAAATTAAATAAAGCTCGCCCATCCGTTGTACAGTAGATAGTGGTTCTATATGTAAGTTGATGTTATTCGGGATTTAAATCTAGTGTAGCTCAATTTGTTCTTTTTATAAACACCATGGTAGAATCTTTTATAAAATGTAAGTGCGTGACGGGGTTTTATTTTCGTGAATAGGCTCAGCAAAATAATTTCTAATTTCTTGATTCGAGTGACATCTAACTTCACTTAAGTCAAATTCCTATCTGAGGTTGGTTTGAGGAGTCGAGCCGAGTCCGAGTCATTTGTAGTAAAGATTCGAGTCGTTTCCGCGTCCTTCTTAGATATTAACACAGGCAGAGCGCAATATTTTTTATGTAGCGACAACGGTAGCGCCGCTACTTTTAGATTTTAGTAGCGAGTAGCGGTAGTACGGCTACTTTTTTCACGAGTAGTGGTAGCGTCGCTGCTTTTGCAGAATCGGCAATGTGACTACCGTTAGTGTAAAGAATATTTCATTCACTCGGAATATTTCAATCGATTTTTTGTTTTAGCCTGCTATAGAGCTTAGTTTGCGATAACTTGGTTACCGAGCAGTGAAAATACCAAAGTATTTTGGGAAAATAGTTGTACGCAAAAGTAAATTAAATAATTAATCGGTAATTTACTTTATCGTTTATATAACACACACTATTGGTATCTGGCAAATGTAAGCAAATACAAAAAAAATGAAAGGTAAATCATTTATTGTGTATGTAACACACACTATTGGTATCTGATACGTGTAAAGTTATGGATGTGTTTGAGGTGAGTATAATGGAATTTTTGTCGAGGGTTTCATACAAAAATCATATGATTTAGTTTTTAAAATCCTTGGTAGATATCACAGTGATCTGGTCGTTAAAATGGGGTACATAATTTATATTGCTACCTCCAAGTGGTTACGATCGATAAAGAGCGTCTTTCAAGCGAGAAACAAAGCAACAAAGCGAGCGCTAAAGGCGCGAGGCTTCCGAAGGAAGCAATGCTATTGAGAGATATTTTCAAATTTGCCAAGTAATCCCTGGACGCGTTTCGTCCTTTTGGACTCATCAGCAGGGCTTGCCAAGGGCCAAGAGATTCCCCCAATAGCATTAACGTTAACTTTTATAAAACGAATTAACACAAAGCGCAAGACTAACGTGCCGTTTACTTTTAAACGAGGTTCGTTTTGACGTTCTGCTAGTCGATCAACGATGGACTAAAACTGATATTCTTATGTAAAGCTGATCACACAAGCAGTGATTAGGCATAAAAAGGTATGTTGGTATGGGCGACGTTACTGGTAGAGGCTCTGATGGCGACGCCGGCAAAGAATTCTCCGGGTAAGCGGAGTTTGTGTCAAAAACTTATCTTATTTGATGTAGCATTCAATTCTTCACTTGTTTTAGTTTGCAAGGCAACGATTCTTCATGACAAGTACTTATACTAATTGGTATCCTTGAGCATATCTTTTAAGGATTTTTTAATTGTTTGAATTGTTTGCTTAGCTATGCCAATACTTTGAGAGTGATATGCCGTGGTATGTATGTGTAGGATGCCTAAGAACGTTATAAGATCTTTCCTTTTCTGAAAAAGAAAATGTGAGCATTGGTAACTAGTTGTTGGTTCTGGAAGTCGATATAGTGAAAATCAGTTGTGCACGAGTGCATTAATGATAGTTTGTGAGCGTGAATCTTGTATTGTAGCTACCGCAGGCCATCGTGAAAACCTATCTACTGTAGGACTAAAATGTGGGTGTAACCAATGGTGTTCGGAAACGGACCAGCTGTATCAACATCGAGTTGTCGAAACTTCTACGATGGTTGGCAATATTTTTGCAGTGGAGCAGAGTTGTGTCGATTGCCTTTTGCTCGCTGGCACTGGACGCAGTTCTGACACCAAAACAGAACATCTCGTTTCATGTTAGGCCATACTTAGCAATTAGAAATAACTCTTAAAGTTGCTTTTGTGCCAGGGTGAGATAGGTTATGAATGTTTTCAAAGATCGTTTGGCAAAAATCTGTTGGTACAAATGGTCGCAAGGTTCCTGGTTGAGAGTTATCGCAAATAAGTTTTACGTTGGTGTCGGCTCCTGACCAGGGTTGCCAGAGTTGTCACTTTTGGTGACAAATTGTTACCTTTTGCCAGCAAGATTGAATTTTGTTACTTTTGTCACGACGCTACCAAAAGTTTTTACTATTTCACTTGATTATTAACATATAGCTCTTAACAAAAATCACACTAGTTTTCTTCCTCGTCACTACTTTTTTTGCTAAAATAGCCAGAAAATACGTTGATCTCCGAATACAAATGGTCGCAAATCTGTTGCCACAAATTGTCGCAAGGTTCCTGGTGGAGAGTCATCGCAAATAAGTTTTACGTTAGTGTCGGCTTCTGACACTACTGATCTTAAAGTCAGTGGTTACCTTCGATAAACGAAAGAAATTCCAATAAAAATGAGCAAGTTGAGCTTTTGCCAAAGTAGTCCACCCAGCATAAATACTTGGCTGAAAAATTGAATTGATTCCGCTTCTAGAATGTTAGACCTACCAGACAAATGTTTGATGCCAGTTTTGTATTTACTGATGTAAGCGAGTTGACGTGCCAAGCGTGCATTATTGCGGTCAGCCTCAGAAAGTAAAGCATCAATTACAGGCTTGCAATCAGTGCAATTTTTAAATACTCGATCTTCCAAAAATGCCTAAAGTGTTTCAAAGCCTTGACAATGGTGGTTAATTCTTTGTCAAATGCGGAATATTTTTGCTCAATGCGTGAGAATGCTTCGCAAAAACTTCAAAGGTCGAATGATATTGTCTGTTTCCTGTTGAACCTGCTACGTCATCACTGGCGTCTGTTACTAGTGATATTTTTGAATTTGGTGCTGGAAACGCCAAGGCGGTGAAATTTGCTAAGCTGTCTTTTGAAGCTTCAAAAGCTTTTTTTAATTCAGAAGTTCATTTTAGCATTGACCCTGAACTGCTCTAATCTTTTATCATATCGTGTAACGCAATTTGTGAGACAAGCGTGGAATAGAGAGATTCCAAAATTGTGCAGCATTTTAAAAAATCGAATGCCATTGCTGCCTGCCCAACTGCACGAAAAGCATTTTTCAAATATGAAGTTTATCGACATTGGCTGATCTGAGGTAGGGAAAACCATGGCGACATCATCTGACGCTATACTAGGTTTATCTACATTTGCATCTTCTTCTGTAGAGTCTCACTGTGTCGACTGAGAAGCAGAAGTGCGATAGATTGATCTCGAAATATCTGTTTTTTGTTCATTTATGCCAGTTGATTTCTTCCATCTTTGCTTTGCAAAATGGCTAAGTATTGAGGGATTTATTCGTTTCCATTCATTGTAGTTTGCAATCGTAGCGTTATATAATTTGAAAACAAGAATTGATAACATTCGAAAATTCATCACAAGTGGCGCGTTGACAACAGCAATTTATTAACAGGTAGGGCCGGGATGAAAATAAACGAGCATAACTGCGTAATAAACAGCAATTGCACTGCATACGCCGCAGATCTTCATCAAATTTCAAGTCACAGTTTTGAAAATTTAAGGATAGCCATGCCCCTGGTTGGCCCCCTGGCTACGCACTGTTTAGTTTAATACTCTTGCTCTTTCGACGAGTATTTGTGTGTTTGTTTTTTGTGTGGTGTTTTTCTTTTAAATTTGGTGAACTAATGGCTTTCTTTACCTCTCTTCAGCTCTTCCCATCAACAGCACATCGCCATTTATGGGAAAGCCCCACAAAAAGCTTCTGGCAAAATAGTTTTTTCAAAGCTAAGCCTTCAAATTTCTGAGGAATCAGCAACAAATGTATGTGCTTTACTGATGCGCTACTTTATATTTTAGCTTGCAAAGGTGGCGATTTGGCAATATCAAAACACTAAAAGAAATTTACAACTTCTTTCACAATCAATTCAAAACAATTTCGTGCTAATTCAAAATGGGAAAATTGATTTTGGCAAACTCAATCGTTTAACATTGGCATTTAGTTTGGATAAAAGTCCAAAATAAAGCATTGCAATCAAATTGCATGTGTCCATAATTAATTGGCTATTAATCTTTCGTTTTTGATGTTAGACGTTTTGATGTTAGTCCACGAAAGCTCGAAGCTACAAAAACTTTGTCTACATGTACATCATTTCTGCATTGCATATACTGTAGGCCTAATAAACTATAGCAAGCAAACACCTAATATATAAAGCACAATTTTGTTTATTTGTGCGTCTGGGTGTTTTAACTCCATTGAAACTGCTGGGCGTACAAGCATCAAACTCCACACAATTGATCACCACCCCGTGGTGAGTGTCGCGAAGGGGTTCGCGAGGTCGTGATGAAGTCATAATCAAAAATACTTTTTTTAAAGTTGCATTACTTGACAGAGGACAATCGCTTTTTGCTCAAACGAAAGTCCTCTTCTGACTTACCACATTACAAAAACTTTCATCTTCTTGGGATATAAAATGACGTCGCAATAAACGCTTCATTGCACAATTTGTTTTTGTGCTTTCTCAAAGTACTAATCGCAGAAACTCGATTAACCGCTATTTTAGGAGATACTAGTATTAATAAGGTGCTTTCAATAACAACTTCAAAACAATGAAAGCTTATTTGACAACGCAACGAGCTATTAGGACTTTAAACCTTTTTAGCATGCTTCTCTTTTTCGCTTGCACGCTTGATACTGGCTCTATAATGCAATGATATGTATCGTACGATTGACACAAGTCTTTTGCTACCGCAGATCATAAAATGAAGATGTTTTCAAAAATCGCACCCGTTTTGCAAAATCAGTTTAACAAAAAACTGATTTGTAACCTCATTTCTCTACCGATTTTCAAATTTTATTCCACAAATTAAAGAGTATTTCAAGGTGATTCCGATGTCGTATAATATGTACTGTACTATAAACATTTGTTTTTTATACTAAAAAAAAACTAAACTTTAAAACCTTTGTAATAACTTTTTACCCCTCCCAAAATGTGGTGAGCTCAGTAAAAACAGATAGGTTTAATACAAAAATGTTATAATAAGGTTCTAACAATTACTGTCCTTTGAAAGCTTTGGAATTTGTTTTCCAGCAATATGTGACTCCAATTACTTAAAACTGAAGATCAGTTTATAATGACTGATCAAAAATAAGTTTCCGTACATCATCTTTCATTTTTAGTTGAACAATAATCTCACTTGACACAATAAAATTTGTAGAGACTTCATTGTTAAACAAAGTTGGCCCTTTGGTACATTTTGACTACTTTTTCTCACAAGCATGGTTCTTTTGCATTATTGGTCTAAATTTTCAAAAAGGTTAATCAAAAAAGGAAATCTCAAATGTTCATGAAATGCAGTCTACCGGTTAAAAACACACGGAATTTTGGTGCCTGCACTTCACAATATTACAATTTCTAGAAAAACTAAGTCCTTTTCGTACAATTTGTCTATCTTTGGCATTATCCATCAAATTATTCAAAAAGATTCATCGAAAAATAAAGTCTTCACAAATTTTGATACGTAGCCAAATCCAAGCAAAACACTTGGTAATCACCCAAGAAAAAGACGATAAGGTAAAGATGATCCTTTCTTATCTTTTGCAACAAAATATTAGAGTCGAGCTACATATGATCTAAATGTTGAGCCAATCTACTTTGCAATTGGGTAAGGCTGTTGCAGCCGCTAGCTGATTTGATATTCTTAACCTCGACATTGTTAATGGGGACTCTTGCTATTGCTATAACTTAACTGTGAGTGCTTTATTTCGGGTTAGTTAGCTCTTTACATGACGGCATTAATGCCAGGGCCAAGCAACATGCCCGCAGTCAGAGGTGTTAGTTCATATTAATTTGCCTGCAGTAACAAAAAAGTCGAAATTCCAACGCTCCTAATAATTAACGACCTAAAACGCATTGTTAGGTCATAATGTCAAATGACATCTCAATGCTTCCCACTATGAGAACAGCAGCATAATTATCCACTATCATTTTGATAGCAAACATAAATGGTCAAGCCCATTATTGATATTTGTAATTGCCAGGATATCGGTACAAAACACTAATCTTCATTTAACAGTAGGAAGGTCAACTTCATTTAACATTAAGAGCAAAATTAAATGTAATAAAATCCAAAATTTGAGAAAAGATCAAAATTAAACAATAATAGTATCAATTTGTAACACCGAATTAAGTAGAAATGTTTTTGATTGAAAAGAGCTTAATAGGTGCCTATTGGATTATGTTGTATGACTTAAGGGAAAGGCATGACCCCTTTTCATGCTATGGACGAATTAAAGGAAAACAGCGCAGGTAAAAAACGTAATGTCACAAATATACATACAAAACCGGGGCCATTAAATCGTCAAATATGCCTACCACTAAATAGGTCATTTCTTTAATTGTCAAAAAGACCACGATTTCGACGACGCCATCAATTTTGACAATGTTTTACCCCTCTTCCCCTTACACTTTTAAAAAGTACGAATGGTAGTTTGTGACATCATTTTTTTTAATACCTCTGGTCTTTACCAATAGACCAAGATGATAGCCATTATTTGTGTAAAAACTATAGTTTGTATTTACTAAAACATTTCGTTGTTGCTCTAGCAAATGTTTGTACGGTGAAGCTGGTGCAGCTGCATTAATTGATACGTTTTAAATCGGCACGGGTGGTGGTAAGGCCTGCCGGGATAAAATCGAACCATACTTAGGAGAAACATTTTTTTTATTTTACTTGATAAAAACTTTATAGAACTACCGGGATCAAACTTGAAAATTTTGGGAAAAGCAAAAACTTTTTTGACTTTTCTGAGCATACGTAACCAAGGAAAAACGAATATGAATCATAATGCGTTGCCAGTAGGGTCCTGAGAAAGTTTTAGTAGAAATCAAAAAACACGTCGCTGTGTCAGATCGCACCACATGGAATATACTATTGGTATTATGCTTTATAATAGCTCTATGGAGCTACCGGGATGAAACCTAAACATCTGGGAAAAGCAAGGACTCTTTTGACTTCCCAGGGGACGTCAAGCAGGAAAAAAGAACATGCTACATAATGCGTAACTAGCAAGGACTTGAGAAAGTTTAAGGGAAAATGAAAAGAAAACAACCTCAATGTATAAAATCGCAACACACAAAAGGCATTTTTGCTATTTTGCTTTAAAATAGCACAAATGTGTTCCCTGCTTCCAAACTACGGAAAACACAAGGCCCCTTGTGTTCACGAAAGCAATGAACAGAGCACTCAGACCTAAGGCATAGCCAGAACCTAAAAATGAAAAATTCTATTAGAAAAAGGAGCACAAAAAGTCATGAAAATTTTATGTGCAAAAAACACACAAACTTTTGCTAACTGCTCCCACAAAACCCCGACAAGTGAAGCCGGCTTGGCCGGCTGAACCGACATTCTCAATCCCGACGTTTCTGATGGGGGCTCTTCGGGCGACGCCGTCGTATATAGGCCTACTATAAAGCAAGAATTTTTTATGCTGATATGCTGCCTGCTAAGATACTTATATCTATACTCCACAGCATTGAAATAAAATCTCAAGTTTAAGAAAAAGCCAACATAACATCATAACCCCAACAATTTGTAAAACTGAATTTTCAGACAGCATTTGTTTGAAAATGATTCGGCCTGATTAGCGCTACTAAAACATGGTGAATGATTTTGGGGAAGGCATAGGCGCTTTTGTCGCTCTGCCGGAAACAAGACCAATAGCACAGCCAAAAAACTTAATACCACAAATACAAATAGGAAAGGGGGACCACCACATTGTTAAATAGGTTTCCGTTAAATAGTTGATTTCTGTAATTGTGAAAGTAACCACCATTTCGTCGCCACCATCAGTTTTGACTGTGTTTCAATCCCTCCTCCCTCACAAGTACTAACGATAATTTGTGGCAAGATTCTTTCTTTGTGAGCATTACAGGTCTTGAAAATGCAGCCGCAAAGCGGTTGTTGATTAATTTTGTCTATTGTTTATTTTGAATATTGTTGATTAATTTTGTCAAATT
The DNA here is from genome assembly GCA_963675345.1 of Trididemnum clinides. Classification (NCBI taxonomy): domain Eukaryota; kingdom Metazoa; phylum Chordata; class Ascidiacea; order Aplousobranchia; family Didemnidae; genus Trididemnum; species Trididemnum clinides. Next base: position 33,425,106 of record OY776290.1, on the reverse strand, counting down.
CCAATGCACTCGCGGACCTCCAGCAAGCTTTTCACGGACCCCTGGTTGGGAAACACTCATTTAGTGACTTCTATTATGTTTCGCCTGCATAAACAAAACAGTTTGTTTTTATCCAACTTGGTTAAGATGATTGCAGAGCGGCTTGGTAGAAATGCGTTGTGCCAATTATACTGGCTACTCTGTAGAAGATCTGAACAAAAAGTTAAGCTTCGTATAACTTTGAAAGTGTTCCTGTAATTAGGAATGAAAAAGTACAATCTAACAAACTATTAATTTTTAGAGGCAAGTTAATTCTCTAGCAATCACAAAAAATGAATACTTATATCACGCTGTTGTTTCTCAATTGTGCATTGTTTACTGTTGCACATCAAAGTGGCACGTGTGACAAAATCACTCGTTTTATCAACGACCTTTGCATGGAAAAAAACCAGAGCCTTCCTGAAACGAATGGACCACCCGGTTCAATGAGGGAGATTACAAACGTCGAAAATTGCTCCTGTCGAAGAACTATTAAATCACTTGAAAACAAGTTCCAAAGTTTGGCAGGTTCGTAGTGGTTCAAAATTTTAATCGTTCTTTTACTTTGAAACCTTGATAAGACCAAGAGCTAATGGTCAAGAATTTTAGGATCCAGTGCGGTGGCGTGGTGGTTAAAGCGTCCTCTTTGTAGTCGGTACATATGGGTTAGATTCTGGCGTCGAATCATACCAAAAGATTTTGAAAATAATATTCACAACGTCAGTGCTTGACCCTCACCCCAAACAAAATAGTGAGGTGAAAAAGCCATTAAGTTCCCAAGTATATTCTTAGGTGAGGCACTTTAAGGGAACCTCCTTCTTTATGTAGCAGGCAGTTGATTAGGTCGAGTAGTCTACTAGTCACAGTGACCCATTCTAAAAAATGACTGGCATATAGAGCATAAGCCTAAACGCAGAGAAGGAGGAAGAATTTAAAAGAGCTGTATACAAGGATCATAGTATAGAGAAACAAAAGCTTTGCTGCCCTCAAGCTAAAACGTTAAAATTCCTAGTTTGCGTAAATTACAGCAGCTTATTTTATAGACACTTGGTTCATTTAAATTGTATTTAAAACTGATTGTAGGAGGGATGCGGTATTAAATGTTCTCTACAGAAGCGTGTAGTTCTTGACATTTTGGTTTAAGTTTAAATCTTGTAACCTGAGATTTTTACACATCTTTTGTAAGTAAAAAAACGAGTGTATCGTTTGTTTATGTAAATTTGACTCTATACCCAGACCATAAAAAATCTCATTTTTTAAAGAGAACTCGTGAGATCCCAATCTTTTTAGACGCTACACCTTTATAGTATTATACTAATAGCCTATTAAAATTCAAGCCACATATCGATGACTTCTAAAACACAGCAGGATCTTATATTTATGAGTTTGAGAAGTCATTGATATACTTTTAGTGCTCAACAGTACAGCCGAAAGTCTAGCGTTGACAGCTAAGACGATTTATGATTTTGATGTAACTTAGAGGTCACGAGGGACTACTCCAAAAAATATCTTCTCAAATTTCATACCATTGATAAATTTTACATTTCTTCCCAAATTTCGCATGTTACTCTATTAAAATTATTGTAGAAGAACTAGTTACTACAAAGGAAACGCTCAAGCGCTTGCAAATGATCAACGACAACCCTTATGTCAAAGGTGAGAATTATATTTTTGGAAGCATTTTTATTTTATTGTAAAACCGCTCTTGCTTTGGAAAAAACGTGCTACATGAATTGCGTCTCTTGTAAGATATACAAAGCAATCCCTTTTGATAAATTAGGGGTTACAACCGAAGGTGAATATGTTAGGTATAGTGGTGACCTTTAATTACCATGTATTAAAGTTAATAAAGAAGGAATTTGACGAAGATGTATTGAGATTACGAAACCAAACAAGACTCAAAATTGTTATCTATTTTTGAGATTGCTGCATACATTTTACGGTTTTTGAGTTGAGTTATGAGAGTTAAATTAAAAATCAGATAATAGCTCTCAAATAATAATTATGCTCAATATTTTTATCTAAAGACTATTTTACAGCCAAACATAATTTATATTTTTAAACATTACAGAGAGTCACTTTTCTATATCTAATAAACACAAAAATAAAACTTCAAAATTTGTTGTTCCCAAACCGCATTATACACTATTAAGTTTTGTTGAATAATATTCGCTGATGAAGCTCCCGAGAGAAGGGAAAATTTTTCTCTGCTTTAATTTTGTGTTTATTGTTATGTTTAATAAATTAATTTATCTTTTGAATTCTTAGCTAATCAAAAGTATTGTTATTTTGTAAAAAGCTTTCTTTTGTAAAATAGTGTTATCGGAAAACAAACGTTTGCGAGTAGAAACATTTATGAAATAAAATATTTTATACATTTTGGTAATCTGTGGAATTTTGCATGACACATTAACGATTATTTTTTGTGGTATCGCAGTGTATCTCTGTGGAGTAGGCTTAAAGGATAGAAGAATACCAGATTCGTCCTTTACTGCTTCATCAAGTGATCCGCGTCTCAGGCCAGAATTTTCCAGATACGGGTTCCAAACTCTCACTGGCGACGAACGCACTGGATACTGGGGTTGCAGACACCGTGGGTTTATTGTTATTTGATCGACAAACAAACAATAAAGTTGCTTGCATGGTGATTGAGTGGAGATAGAGCCCCGTACAATATCAGTAATCACAAACAGTGGTGAATTTTGGAGCCTGAGGCAAGATTTCATCATGAGCTCCCAAAGTGCCCAAGGTTTACCTATCAGCTACTCCAGTTGGACTGTAGTGCGTGAGGAAAACCCCTACCGGGTTTTTAAGGAATGCAAAATATAAATTTCAAGCACACCCTGACATTACCTACTTGTACACCTTTTAAACAAATGAGGTTCGAAAAGCTTGGGTCAATATCATCAACTTAAGTTATATTTTAATAAAAGTGAGTTCAAGACAATTAATAAAATAACTCACATCAGATTCAAACGAATGACTTAATTAAAGTCATGGCATCTTTGATTAAGCACTAGTGCTGCATAATTTATGTCACATTAAATTTTACGACAATTTGTAGAATCATAAAGAGGGGCCTTCATAAAGGGGAGCTAAAGCAAGTGCCCCACTTGCCTCATCCTAAATCCACCACTCATGACAACATAGTGTAGTGTTAATAATCGAAAACGCTAGTATTGTGTTGTACTATCATACGGAAAAACAATTTATGTCAATTACCACTTCTTGATTGCACTGCTTCTGTAGAAATAAGCTCAGTGAGGAGGTATTAAAGCTCCAAATCTGGTCTAAACATTAGCATTACCGATCAAAACATTTACCAGCGTTTGAAGATAAACATTTCAAAGTAAACTTTCAAAAATAAACCTACTTTTTAGCGCCTCGTGCGGGACAATGGTTGCAAGTGGACCTAACGTGGCCCACAAGGATCACTGGTGTTGTGACTCAAGGTCGTCCTCGAGGGGACGAATGGATCGAAGCCTTCACAATTTCATATGGCAACACCAGCTCACAGTTGCAGAGGATTCGCGCAAGCGGAGAGCCATTACGCCCACTGGTGAGCATTTAACTCGTTGGTTGTCTGGCAAAAAACGTCTCAAATTGTCAACGCTAGTACAGAAAATTATCTCTATTTTGAAGAACTACAGTAAGTTCAATAATTTTGTTTAGAAATCATTTTGGTACTGCCAAAAAAATCACAACCACTACTCGCTCATTTTGTTAGGTTTTGACTTCGTCAATGTACCTATAAGTAGAAGGTAAATTTCTCTTTTTTCTGCACTGGAGCTGTTAGATTTAATTCAATTTACTATTTTGTGCTTGGCCCAGCGAAATGTTGCTACATAGTTTGTAATGTAAAAGATTTGAATTGGTAGCTTTCAAGAATTTTACGTGGCTTGTGGTAAAACTTTTGTTGCAATGCAATGTTTGTGATGGAAACGGACAGAAAAGACAACATCCTGCTGTCAACTCCAAAGCGGGATTGAACGCGAGTTGTTCGATGGAAGTTTGTCTGAAACCAAATCATAGCCAAAACAATTCTCTCCATACAAGTTAAAAATTTAAAAGAGGGCTTCGTACATTTGTGGAGCTTTGTTTTTTCTTTTACAATTATCAAGCTCACAGATCAAACCAAAATTAATTGATTCTAGTCATCAAAACTTTTTTCAGATTTTTCGTGCTGGCCCTGAAACAGTGAACATGTTTCCCGAGCCTGTAGTAGGCAGATATTTCCGTCTCACCGCGCTTGAGTTCCGAACCTGGGTCGTGCTGCGTTTAGAATATCTGACATGCTAATGTAATAAATCGGATTTAATGGTGGGGATTAATGTTCAAAATTGAGGCTATACTTGAAACGAGGGATAAGGGGAAAACAAAAATTTAACTCCTCCAACTCTTGAAAATTTTACTGTATTGGGCAAATGTGTTTTGATATTTAGAGATGTTTTGAGGAGTTTGGCTTTCTTTATAGACCTCAACTTAATCCCTGTCTCTGCACAGACATTTTCTTTCTTTAATCATTATGTCTTAAATAATCATTATATGTATTGTACTGATTTATTTGAAGTCTGCCATACTAAATGCAGAATGCAAAACTTAACCAGTTATTTGATAGTTATGCTTTATTGCAAGTCGATATCTTTATTTTGAATTTGCTTAACACAATATTTATCAACAAGTTATGTTGTTCTCGTTACCTACTTCACTGTTGTAAACTGAAATAATATTTTTTTGTCAAACATAACTGGTAACCAAGGTCATTTGTTTGACTAATTTATAGTCAAACGTTACCAGGCTTACCCACAGGTTCCAGAAAAGCATTTTCACATCAAATTATCATCTAACTCAATGATGTATTGGCACCCGTTTTATGATTATTTCGTCATCATGCATTGTTTTGTCACCGGCTTTGCGCGATTGCAAAACTAACATATCTAACTTTACATTTAATGTGTATTCCTTACCATCACCTTTTTTGTTTATATATTGTGTACTAATGCAGAGGTAGTTGTGACAAGTTCACGTCAAACAGCGATATAACAAGAAGGTAACTATTCGCAAGAATTGAGGGATCACGTAAAGAATTATCACCCCTGAATTTCCCCACCTGAAGAATCGTCACCCCAAACTTTTCTACCTGAAAAATCATCAGCCCAGAATTGTAAGAAAATTAAACAAATTAATACCCACCTGAAGAATCGTTACCCCAGACTGGCTGGGGGTGATAATTCTTTAGATGATCCAAATTAAGAACGAGATTAGATTGCGATCTGAGTAAAGCCAGAAGAAAAACAATGTCACCCAACGCAAAATTTTGAACTTTCAAAGAAAGTGCCGTTTTACCATTGAAACCAAGCTGATAGTAGCGTCGAAAATCGATTGCCATAAACCTTTCTTCACGTAAAACTCGGTTATTCGCGTGAAGCGAAATCGTTTTGGTTCGTTTTTCACCAAGTAGTTAAGTCTTACATCGTTACATTTTTTATTAAATTGGTTCTGTGCACTAAAATAAATAGATTAAACTTGAAGTGTAATTAGTTTTGAGATCGATTTTGTTATTTTGGGTTAAAAATAATTTTGCCCAGTTAAAAGCACCCGTTGACGTTCGAAAAGCTTCGGCGCCATAGTTGAGTTTTTATGTTAATAAACATTTGTCTCATATTGCTGTTTGGTTTATCAAAAGTTGTCTTATGTGTGATGCTGAATTTTACGAAAAAAAAACAAAGTAGCACGACCTAAAGCAGGACTGGGGAACCTGTTTAGTACTACAGGCCACGTGAATTGCACAACATTACGAGGGGCCGCTAAACTTTTGATTTTCAAATTCCGCTTAAAAATACCCAAAGTACAAAACACGAGGAAAGAACGTTCAAAAAAGTCAGTTGATGTTAAACGAGCAGAAAAACTTATAGTGTAATGGCTAAAAGTTCTTTTTTCTGGTGAGACGTGCGATGTCTACTGAAGTCGAAGATGTTGCTACTCGCAATTCCATTTCAAAGTTTTGATCAGTTAGACTGGAACGAAGCAGACTTTTTGTGAGATTCAGTGCAGAGAAAAATTGCTCACAGCAGTAGGTGCTTCCAAAGAGCAACACATATTTGAGGCCATGTTTCCGCTGGATGAGAAAATCATTGGCATTTACATAGCGTTGACAAAATTCAACCAGCGGTGTACTGAGATACATACCTTTCAATGTATGATCAGTATGAAGCTCAATTATTTCATGTTGAAAGTTACTATGAACAGCAGCTGCAGTCACATTGAAACGAGTAGCAAAAATATCCAACTCCGTTTGCTTACATTTGATGTCCTGAAATCTCTCCATAAATGCCTCAGAAATCTTTGGACATTCACGAGCATAGTCAGCTGTTGTAGAAGGCTTTTGCTCTTGTAAGGTGAGAAATGAATGGTGTCGTTATTTTGAAGTTGTACTTTCCACAGTTGTAATTTTGTTTCAAATGATTTCACTTTTGCAAACACGACGTTTAAAAGCTGGTTAGGTCTATGCAGCTTTTCATTGAGTTCAGAAAGATGCTTACTGATGTCAGCCACAAATGCAAGATCACACACTATCGACTATCACTGAGTTTAGCGACAGGAATTGCCTGCATATTTATGAATCGACAGACTTCGTTTCGTAGCAAATAAAAACGCGTTAGCATGTCACTGCGACTGATCCAGCGAACCTCGAAATAGGAAATAAGGTTATGATAATCCCCATTCAAATCCTTCAATAATTTTTAAATAGGCGGTTATTAAAGCCTCTGCTTTTGATTAACCTGATGCATTTATGATGCAATGGCATGCAACTAAGTCATCTGCAGTAAGACCGCGACGAGTCATTTCGTTTTTAACAAGTGCTGCTAATCCCTTTTGTGAACCAACCATGGCTGGAGCATCATCAGTAGTAAGGCCGCTTAATTTTTCAAATCGAAGATTAAATATGCGCATTGTCAAGAGAAGTTTTTCAAGCCAATGATCACCACATGTAGTTTCATGCATGGGTTCCAGTAACAACAAATCTTCTTGCACTTTAAAATTGGATTTAACTCTCGAATAATGATCGCTAGCTGGGCTGTGTTTGCTACAACGGTGGTCTCATCAAGGGCCAGCGCAAAAAAATAAAAAATTGAGCTTTGCCCTTCAGAGTTATTTTATAGCCCTTTTAAGTTATCATGACAGGAGTCATTATTGCGCTCCAAATTTGATTCTTTCTTCGCTGCTACGAGTTTGCTACAGACAAGACATACAGGTTTGTCACTTATTTCAACAAAGAAATAAGAGTTTGTCAATTCTTTCTGGAACGCTCGACCTTCATCACTAATCTTTCTTTTTTTCCAGAAGCTATTTTGCAAGATTAAATTTTAATCAACGATACTGATGTGTAAGCATCTAACAAGTAAATCTAAATTCTAAAAGAATGTAATTTGCACTGCAAAGCAAAACAGAAAAAATGTCTGAGCTTGTAACACAGTTGTACTGTGGACAATCTTCAACACCTCAAGTCCACAATCCCATGACAAATGATTTTTTTACGGCAAAAGCAGAGACTATCAAGTAAGTTGTTATGTCAAAAATATCATGGCAAATAATTTTCACTGCAAAATCAGAGCCTATCGAACGGTTGTAATGCCATAAATATAAGAAAAGGTTTGACATTTTTGATGATATGTTGTATGCTTAGCAAACGTCTGTCGCATGGGCCACATTAAATAGTCAAGCGGGCCGCAGGTTTCCTACCCCCAATCTAAAGCTACCGTCAGCATGTTTGACGTATCGTTGCTGTCCGCCTTCACTTGGTCTTTATGGTTGTTTATATTAATATCTGTCAGAACATTCATTTTTTTTGGCAGAAATAGCAATTTTCAGAAACGAAGTTTTATCATTGAAAATATTATTTACCGAAAATTTTTTCTTAACCCAGGGGTTCCAACCGTTTATAAAGCGATCCAAACTTTCGAAATGATCAATTTTGTCAAAACCTATTGACCCAAGAAAACGTTTAAATGACCTAACAGAAATCTATTCTTCCCTCCTCCAGAAATAAATATGACAACTCTTAATGACAACAAAAACTGGATCTGTCAAGGAATTATTTTGTGATGCTTCCCACTGATACAATTATTATTATTCTTCAACAGCAAGGATGTAGTCAAAACATAATTTGGGTCCTGTCCAGAAATTATTGACGTTTCTAAGGCGCAGGTGCTTAAACTGCAACCTGCAAGATGAAATTTTTCGGCCCACAGAAGAAAGTGGCTGATGGCATATGTTCTTATTTGGTCGATTAGCTAAAACAAAAAATAGATCCCCAGTTTAAAAGCTCCGCCTGTTTGAGTCTTGTCCTAAAATGACTTTGGTCTGAAAACTTAGCTATCTTGAGATTGATCGCCAAAAAGGCCATTGGATTAAAGACTCAGCTTTTTTTGAGGTTGGAGCCCTAACAAAAATCTTTAGTTTGAGGACTTTGCTGTCTCAACGTTGATTTCCTAGAAAAAAATTTCCTCTCCAATTGCGACGTTTTGACGTTGATCTACAAATGCAAACGCCTTGGCGTATCATCCGCTAGAGTAAAATTAGCTCTTGCTCAAACCTGCTTTAAGGAATATTTTGATCAAAATCATGATGTTTGCATCCACGTGTGCTGAGGTTTTTTAGAAAAATTCTGTATTTTAAGTTGCATCAAATGGCTTTGATTTTAACTCATATATACCACAATTGATTTTTTCACAAACAAGCATATTATTTTGTCAAAATCACCACTCCATTTACCATTGCTTCAATGCATGTAATATAGTAAGGCATGCTTCAATGCAATTTATTTACTCACCGTTACACCAATGAAAATTGCTTGTTATACTAATGAGTCAATAAAAAGCATTGTAACATTGATAAATTGAGTGGTAACTTTAGCAATTGAATGCTTGTTGTAACAGAGAGACATGGAGAGAGAATCCAATTAACGACTGTCAAGTGTAATTATTACCGGGCTGCCAAAAAGGACAGAGGGAGAGAGAGAAAAAGATCCAATTTTTAAATCGGTTTTATCTTCGTTTACGGATTTGGGCCGATTCACCTCACGTTCCTAGAAAGTCCACGAACAGTCGACCCACATGTTTAAAAGCCGAGGACTTTTGGCCCACATTTTTCGCTGAGTCACTAAAAGTATGGGCCAAAATCTCGAGATATTGCGATTCTTTTCGGCCCAGTCAACTAGGGGATCCGGGAGCCTGGGTTTTGTAAACATATAAGCCTCTTCTAGGTTGTAATAGCAGAAATTTTTGATTTTCAATGTTTTAAAGTCATGTTTTTACAGATAGGGCTTAATTGGAGGTCTCTGACTAAGTTAAGGCAATAAAATGATGCAATTAGTCAAAACGAATTTTTGATTCTAGAAAGTAAGCATAGCAAATGTGGGTTAATTGCAACTGAACATTGGCGAGTAGCTTTAGTGTGGTCGGCTTATTTGGCTTTAAGGTAGCTAATTGGTGACTCTAAAAGCAATTTTAAAAATGAGTTATTATGAATATATTTTTTAGTATGTCTAGTCTATGTGCTGTTTTGATGACACTGATACACTGACAAATCAGCATAGCCTAACAACAACTAGGTCAAGATACTAGTATTTTTCAACAAACTGGTCTAGCCGTTAAGCGAGCCGAACATGTTGTTTTTCGATAATTGGACTTCACGATCGAAACAAGCCAAAGCTCGATCGTTCTTTGATGTATTCGTATATCGCAGTAATTGCCCATTCTAATGCCGCGAATTAATTTAAGTTCGCAAAAGTGTTTGAGTGACTCCACAAGCATAGTTTCGCTGCTTTGTAGAAGGGTATCGTTTTTTTGAGCTAGCTCTTTCTTTTTTGTCTCAAAATAAGAGTTCGTGTACTGTTCGCTAATCTTTATTCAGACTGGGACACCGCGACGAGTAGAGCGCTCGACTTCGCGTCATCTCTGCAACATACTGATGAAGACACTCCGTTAAGTGTCTTACACAAGGACACAACAAGCAGCTTGTCGGATTTCTCTCATCTACTTTTTTGGTACTGAATACCAAGCATGGAAATTGTAAACAAAATTTATAACGTCATTGCTACGACTCGACAAGAAAATCAAATTCGGATTGAAAAGCTGCGAAGTAGACAGTTTAACCTCTATAAATCACTGCGTTGCCACTAACTGTATGTAACTACTAGACAGTCATGATTTCTCATCATGTAACTTACACTGGTATATTAGCTAACAATGTGCATTGACATACAATGTGCATTGACAACCATTCCTCCGAATTTTGGCATTCTGTATTACAAGTTTTGGATCAAGGTTTTCAACAACAATGTAGCCAAAAATATTTTGTCATTGAAAATTGTTTGTTCTATGTCATGAACTACTTGCATGCTCAAAGATTGTTAACGAGAAAATAGTTTTCAGCGTGATAAAGTTGAGAAAGACTTGTACAGCGCAAAATAGGTCGTCTTGTGGTTTATTTTATATGTTGAGCAGCTTATCATTTGACCATTAATCAACGAGATTTGCTAGAGTGGGGAAAAATAGTCGATTTGCCTCAATTGGTTTGTAAGAAATGGCTGTGCTTAAAATTCATTTTCAGGAAAATCGTCCCAACGCTGCTGCTGGGGCTGAAATAGCTAGATCTAATTAACGACAACAAGTTAGTTCAACGTGTCACGAGTGAGAAATTAAACCTTGTTCCGTTTATCAGAAGTGGCTCATCACAGATATCACCAGAGTTGTTCCATATTCAGTTTACTACGAAATAGACTGGCAATGCACCAACGTGGAAAGCAACAACGTTATTAACATCTGTAAATCTTTTGCCTTGCAAATGCCACTACCTTCGCCAAGCCTAATAAAATTTTGGTAAATAGGTAGCAAAAATTTGCAGATGATATAGACTTATGTTAAACATCCAATATATAAAGCGCAATTCTGTCTGTACGTACGTACGTCTTAACTCCTCCGAAACTGCTGGACGTACAAACATTAAACTTAGCACGATTAATCACCACCTCGAGGTAAGTGTCATAAAGATGTTGGTGACGTCATCACGATGTCAGTAAAAGATGATTTTTAAAAATTTACATTTCTTGATAGAGCATTACCGTTTTTTGCTCAAACGAATGCTAGCATCTAACGCATAAATTTACAGAAAATTTCATATCTTTGGGATCAAAGATGACGTCACAATCAACGCTTAATTGCACAATTTGTTAACTGCATTTTCTCAAATAGTACTGGTCGTAGAAACGCGATTTAACGCATTTTTAGCAGATTATAACAAGGTGATTTCAATAAAAACAACTATACAACAATTTACACTCATTTGACAATGCAACGAACATTTCTTTGTTTAAACACTTTAAGCCTTCTACGCATGCTTCTGTTTTTCTCTCGAAGTTATACAACTCGCTGTGTGATGTCATAATTCCGTCTGGTGCGATCAATACAGTGTTACGCTGCCACAGGCAAAAATATGATGATTTTTTTCAAAAATAGTAACAATTTTACAAAATCAGTATATTATAAAACTGATTTGTGATCTCATTTCTCAACTGATTTTCAAACTTTCTTCAACAAATCAAAGAGTATTTCAAGGCAATTCCGATAGTATATAATATTTATCTTTAGCGTTTGTTTTTATACTAAAAAGTTGAATTTTATTACCGATTGTATAACTTTTTATTCCAAGATGTGGTAAGCTCAGTAAAAACAGATGACTTTAATACAAAAACGTTATAATAAGGTACGAACAATTACTGTACTTTGAAAGCTTTGGTAATTTGCTATCCAGCAATATGTGGCACTAATTAATTAGAGCTGAGGATTAGTTTATAATGGCTGATCAAAACTTGGTTGCCATACATCATGTTCTATTTTAGTTGAACAATTATCCTACCTGACCTAACAAACTTGCAATTGCTAAACAAAGTTAGTTCTTTGGTACATTTTGACTACTTTTCCTCACAAGCATGGTTCTTTCGCATTATCTGTCGACGTTTTGAAAAAGATCCATCAAAAACTGAAGTCTCCAATCGTTTATGAAATGTAGCCTTCCGGTTAAAAGCGCTCAAAATTATAGTGCCTGCACTTTACAAACTCGCAATTTCTAGAAAAACCAACTCCTTTGGTACATTTTGGCTATTCATTCTCGGTTGCATAGATCTTTGGCATTATCCATCAAAATATTCAGAAACATTCAAGTAAAAGTGAAGTATCAAAAAATTTAAAATGTAGTTAATTTCAAGCAAAACACTTGATAATCACCCAAGAAAAAGAGGACGGTAAATAAAGGTGATTGTGTTTAAACTTTGCAAACAAAATATTAATGTCCACCTACATTTCATCGAAATGTTGAAGCAATTTTCTTTGCAATTGGGCGAGGCTGGCCCAGCCAGCTGATTTGATATTCTTAATTTCGACATTATTAATGGAAACCCTGCTACTACAAAAACTTAACTACCAGTGCTTCATTTCGGGTTAGTTAGCTTTTTGCATGGCGACGTTTATGCCAGGATCAAACAACATACGCGCAATCAAAGGCGTTAGCTCATTCACATTCGCCTACACTTACGATAAAGTGGTTACTAGCGGTCCTAATGTTTAATGGCTTAATCTTGAAAATGCATACGAATTAGCGCTAACCCACTCCCACAACTTTGATATGCTTTCAAGCACTCGCTGAATTTATCGGATACAAGTCTGTTTAGTTTAAGAACGCTATGGCAAAAACAGGGCAAAAAAAGAGGTTGCTCGCGCGCGATAAACTTGGGAGACAGGTATTGGCTTTGCACGCCCGCTCATACTGTTTTTTAATCGATTGCGTTAATTTTTGCTTAAAGTAATGCTACAACATCTTATGCTGTATCGACTATCGAAAACTTTCTAGAATGAAAAGTCTATTCTAGGTCAGTCTCGAACACAAATATGTGATCTACAATCACAACGTCATAAAGAGGGCGTGTTACCATACAAAGCTTAATTCAAAAGAAAAATATTTTTGCAAAAATAATCGCGATATAAAACCAAGGTTAGATTCGAGACAATTCTAGATTCACGAATAAAATAATTACAGCAGAACAAAAACAATTAAGTACTGAGACTATACATACAATAATTATTCTAACAATGCAAATCTACTTATTCGTGACAAATTCTGAGTTTAAGCAAGAATCAAAATTAAACAATAATAGCATCAATTTAATTTGCATTTCTTGACAGAGGACAACCGCTTTTTGCTTAAACAAAAACCAGCTTCCCACGTACCACAATACAAAAACTTTCATTTGTTTGGGGTCGAAAATGACGTCACAATCAACGCTTTATTGCACAATCTGTTTTTTGTTCTTTCCCAAAAAGTACTCATAGCAGAAACGCAATTAAACGCTCTTTCAGGAGATATTAATAACGTGCTTTCGATAAAAACAATTTTACAATAATTATTGCTTATTTGACAATGCTACGAACAATTCTTTGTTTAAGTACTTTAAGCCCTATAAGCATTTTTCTAATCTCTTTTTCTTACACGCTTAAAAATGGCTCTATGATGTCATCATATGTCTCGTACGATCAACACAACTCTCGCTACCGCAGATCATAATACGAGTATGAACATGTTTTCAAAAATTGCACCCTTTTTGCAAAATCAGTTTATTATAAAACTGATTTGTGACCTCATTTCTCACCTGATTTTCAAACTTTCTTCAACAAATTAAAGAGTGCTTCAAGGCGACTCCGTCAGTGTATAATATGAACAATTAATATCAGTTTTTATACTAAAACAACTGATTAGTACAATAGATATTAGTTTATATGGCTGATCAAAACGTCGTTGCCATACATTATGTTCCATTTTTAGTTCAACAATTACACTGGTCTGCATCAATTTTGCTAAATTCCAACCAAAAGTTGATTTTGAATAATTTAAGGTGCTGATTCCAAAAATGCAATTCGTTTTTGCCTATCACGTCACGTTTTGCCGCAAAACGAAAAACAAAATATTGCAAATAATGCCTTTTAAAGGCATTTTATGCGTTGTGGTCACAAACAATTTCATTGCTTTTTGTATCTAAGAATCAAAGTTTTATTATCATACACTTATAATTTTCAACCTAAAATTAAAGGCAAGCTACACTTCTTTTCAAAGTTTTAGAATTTGATTTTCAAAGTTTTAGAATTGTTTCACCACATTCACCACTTGGGTATCGAATGCAGAGTGTAGTCAGTTAATGTAAATGTGCAAGTTAATTTTAAACTGAACAGTCCAAATCTTCCAAGCTGTTACATTAGGCCTACATTAGTTTATAACTTGTTCAGCATTAAATCTTTTATCACGAATAACTAGAATATCATATAAAGATTATTTTTGAGATGTATTTTGAAGAAATTTTGTCGTAATAATTTGGCCTTTCATAAAAGTACTGCTCTGCTGCTTAAATTGCAAACTGTTTTTCTGATATCAATGGCTACCATTTCGTCTTCAAGTAGAAAATGCAAGCTTAATCCAAATGTTTTTTGCTATATCTGCGATTCTTTTACTGTTTCTAAACAAAAGCAAGGCATTACTGAGTTTGTGAAAAAAGCATATTTGGCATACTTTAGAGTTAAATTAAGAGATCAGGACAAGAGTTGGGCTCCTCACCAGGTTTGCAGGACATGTGCTGAAAATCTACGGTACTTGACAAAACAAAAAAGAAAAAGTATAGGGTTTTCAGTTCTTATGGTTTGGAGGGAAAAAGCCAATCACGTTAATGATTATTATTTTTGTATGACCCATGTTACCAGTTTCAGCTCCAAAAGCAAAAGCAACATCAAGTACCCAGACCTTCCATCAACAATCCTGTCTATACTTCACTCTGCTGATCTTCCTCCACCTTTGTTTACTTCCTTGCCTGAACTAGTCGATGCACCAGTGAGTAGTACATCAGAGGGGAGTTCTCTAGAAGACGATTGCTGTAATCCGTTGGCTGACGAATCCCCAATATTGATTACTCAAGCCTTTATGAATGACTAATTTCGTAACCTGAACCTGCAAAAAGAATCTGCAGAACTTCTTGTGTCCAGGTTACAACACAACAACCTTCTTGCTCCAAACACAACATATTCCTGGTAGAGGCGAAGAGAACAAGATTTGGTACAATATTTTTCTATGGAGGAAACATTTGTGTGTAGTCACAATGTTGCCGGTCTTCTTCAACAATGGTCTGTATGTATGACCCAACAGAATGGCGATTATTTATTGGCAGTTCAAAAGCCAGCTTACAGTGTGCATTGCTGCATAATGGCAATAGATATGCTTCAATACCAATAGGCCACTCCGTTCCTCTTAAAGAAACTTATGAAAATATGAATATGTTACTAATGAAAATAAGATAATGAACATAAATGGATGGTATGTGGAGACTTGAAAGTTTTAAGCATGTTGTTGGGTCAACAAGGAGAGTATACCAAATACCCATGCTTTTTGTGTTTATGGGACAGCAGAGCTAAAAATAAACACTGGATTCGTGAGCAATGACCAAAAAGAAATGAGTTTACAGTTGAAGAATAGAATATTCCTAATCAAAGTCTAGTGTCTCCTGACAAAGTATTATTACCACCGCTTCACATCAAGCTAGGCTTAATGAAACCATATGTAAAAAGCTTAGACCAAAGTGGGGAATGTTTCAAGTACATTTGCCAGAAGTTTTCGTTCAGAAGCCATGAAAAAATAAAAGCCGGTGTGTTTGATCGACCAAACATACGACACCTGTTGAAAGACAAAGGGTTTATTGAAACAATGAGCTCAGTGGAGAAAAATGGTTGGATCGCTTTCAGCCAGGTTGTAAATAACTTTCTGGGCAATACTAAATCTCCAGAATACTAAGAAATTGTTAAAACTTTGCTTGATACCTTTCACAAACTTGGTTGTAACATGAGTGTCAAAGTACATTTTTTGCACAACCAATTAGAATATTTTCCTAAAAATATAGAAGCTCTTAGTGAGGAGCAAGGTGAGAGATTTCACCAAGACATTAAAATCATGGAGAAGAGATACCAAGGTAGATGGAACGTTAACATGATAGCAGATTACTATTGGTGTCTCATGAGGGATGAGGAAAACTTTAACCCTCTCGAAAATCTATAAAACGAAAGCTTGTTCCTTAACAGTAAAACTAACTTTGCATGCTCTGTCAAAAATCCTGATACATTAACGATGTGTTGCTAACAGTATGTACTGTATATACTGTGCATATTGGGTAATCAAATTAAAACAAATTTTAAATACTTTTCAGGTGTATATCTAATCACTTAACAAAACAGGGTGTAACGCGTTGTGTAATTTTAACTTTCTTTTAAAGATTTTACTGTAACTTCTTTTATGTAAACCGACAGTAAATATATGATTTTACTCTAAATTTGCAAAAAATTGAAAGGCGTTTTGCAAAAAACTTGACGTAATGGGTAAAAACAAATGTGATTTCTGAACTCAGTGCCCTAAAATTTGGTGTAATACATGCTATTTGTTTAATTAGCAGAATCTTTTTTTTTAATGCAGACCAGTGTTATCCTACTTGACCTAACAAACTTGCAATTGCTAAACAAAGTTAGCTCTTCGGTACATTTTGACTACTTTTCCTCACAAGCATGGTTCTTTCGCATTATATCTCGACGTTTCCAAAAAGATCCATCAAAAACTGAAGTCTCCAATCGTTTATGAAATGTAGCCTTCCGGTTAAAAGCGCTCAAAATTATAGTGCCTGCATTTCACAATACTGCAATTTCTAGACAAAATCTTTTGATACATTTTGACTATTCTTTCTGGATAGCATGGATCTTTAATTAGCATTATCCATCAAATTATTCAAAAAGATTCATCGAAAAATGAAGTCTCTACAAATTTTAATATATAGCCATCTTCAAGCAAAACACTTGATGATCACCCAAGGAAAAAACGATAGAGTAAAAATGGTTCTTTCTTATCGTTTGCAACAAAATGTAAGTGTCGAGCTACATATGATCTAAATCTTGAAGCAATTTCCTTTGCAATTGGGTGAGGCTGGCGCAGCTAGCTGATTTGATATCTTATTTTGACATTATTAACGGGGGCCCCGCTATTGCTATAAGCCTATAACTTAACTGTGAGTGCTTTATTTCGGGTTGGTTAGCTCTTTGCATGGCGGTGTTTATGCCAGGGTCAAGGAACATGCATGTATTCTGAGACGTTAGTCCATGTTAATTCGCCTACAGTAACGAAAAAGTGGTAAGTAGCGGTTCATATCTTTAATGGCCTAAAACGCATTGTGAGATCATAATCTTAAATCACATCACTATGTAGTGAGAACAGCAGTAGGCAGCAAAATTATCCGCTATCATTTTGATAGTGAACATAAATAGTCAAGCCCATTGCTGATATTTGTAATTGCAAGGATATTTGTATCGGTACAAAACACTAATCTTCATTTAACAGTAGGCAGGTCTAGATTAGGGGAAAGGTTAAATGTAATAAAATCCCAAGTTTAGGAAAAAAAAAAAAATTAAACAATAATGGCATCAATTTGTAACAGTGGATTAGAGGAAATGTTTTTGTTTGAAAAGAGCTTACGAGGCGCCTATTCCAATAGGTTATATGACTTAGGGCAAAGGCATGGTCCTTTATGCTATGGCCGAATTAAAGCAAACAGCGTAGGCAAAAATCTTGATGTCACAACTATTGATACGAAAGCGGGGCCACCAAATCGTCAAATATGCCTACCACTAAATACAGTGACGAACAAGAGTTTAAGACTACCCTGTGATTTTAGCAAAAAAATGAATAATTTTTTTAAACATTTTAATCACAAACAATCAACATTAATTTTGCAATTTTGCATTATTACATTACAAACAGTTCTAAAAAAACAAAATATGCAGAAATTTTCTGAACTATTAGTATTTGGTGTGTCCTCCTTTGTTCTCAAACACAGTCTGTAAACGTCGTGGCATGCTGTGTATCAGGGTTTTGCAATACTCAGCCGTTATTTCAATGACCCAAACTTTTTTATCATGTCCACAAGTTGTTTGGGAAGTGACGGTTGCTTTTCTGCGACTGCATATTTAAGATTTTTTCACAGATTTTCTGTAAGGTTTAAGTCGGGGCTGTTTTCAGGCCATTGCAAAATCTCCACTTTCTGTTTTTTCAAAAAATCAGATCCAATTCTTGACCTGTGGCAGAGGCACCATCATGCATAAAGATTCTACACTGATGAATGTCCATATGGATTTTCAGCTCATCTTTAAGTAGTTCCAGGTACTTTTTGACGTTTATGATCGTACCAGCGGCAAAAAGTGCAAACCAGCTGACTCATTGCATGGCATGACCCCCCAGATCATTTGAGTTGGGGATGTTTCCTAGTTGAAATTGTGTAACTCTTTTTATATCTCTTTTCTTTTGATCTACAAAGTTTGCTTCCTTGCCGCAAACTGCTAAATGGTTGATTCATCACTGAACAACACTTTACTCCAAAGTTCAGTGGTCCAATGTTGATGTGTTTTAGCAAATACTAAACGCTCGGCTTTCATAGATTTAGTCAGTAATGGTTTTTTAGCGGGTTTTCGCGATTTTAATTCAAAATTGTATGTCAATGGACGAGAAACAATCATGTCACCTACTTTGACGCCCTTTGCCAATAATGCAGACAGCACTGTCTTTATCAAACTAGTTTGGGGTAGAATAACTATCCATTTTATTAATTGATCATCTCTCTCAGTGGTTTTCTTTGTTTTACCACTTCTTTTTAAGTCACTGGAACTCCTCCTTAATATCCAATTGACTATTGCTGGGTGAGCTGCTGTTTTGCTTACATTACATTTCGCACTGATTTTGCGTTCTGAGTAGCCTCCTCTGTATAATGGGACAATTTGAGCATGTTAAAAGTCAAGGGAATGATGCAATTTGTCTATTGTAGTTTGCAATCGCAGCGTTACAATTTGAAAACAAAGGTTGATAAGATTTGAAAATTCATCGCAAGTGACGCGTTGAAAACAGCAATTTATTAACAGGTAGGGGGCGGGGCGCAAATAAACGAGCATAACTGGTTTATGAACAGTAACTGCACTCCATACACCGCAGATCTTGATCAAATTTTAATTTTTTTAAGCCTCAGTTTTGAAAATTTATGGGGGGAGGCCATGGCCCTGGTTGCGCCCCTTACTATACCACTGTTTAGTTTAATACTCTAGCTCTTTCAACGTGCATTTGTGTGTTTGTTTTTTGTGTGGTGTTTTTCTTTCAAATTTGGTAAACTAATGACTTTCTTGATCGCTCTTCAGCTCTTCCAATGAACGCGCACATCGTCACTAATGAAAAAGCACCACAAAAACTTCTGGCAAAACAGTTTTTTCAAAGCTAGGTCTTTGCGCTTTTGTGGCCCCAGCAATAAATTTGTGTGCCGTACCAATACGCTGCTTATATATTTTAGCTCGCAAACGTGGCGATTTGGAAATACAGTACCATAACACTAAAAAAAATTTAGAACTTTTTTACAATCAATTCAACACAATATTGTGCTAATTCAAAATCGGAAAATTGATTCTGGCAGCCTCAATCGTTTAACGTTTGCATTTAGTTTGAATAACAGCCCAAAATAGAGCAATTGCAGTCGAATTTGAAGTGTTCATAATCAATTGGCTATTAGTCTATCGCTTTTGACGTCAGACGTCATGAGCAACATCACAGTGTTGATAAAATCCATGTCATAAAACAAGACGCTATAAGATTTGGAACATTATAATTGTTGCTAAAGTTTTTGTTACAGTTGGAGACAATAGCGTAGCCAGAACCAATTTTTTTGAAAGGGGAGTGGGACAACGTTCGAAATTTGTTGAACCTACTTTTTGTAGAGATCGGTGTATTCTGGGCCCTAATTTGTATTGTTGGATGAATTGCGATAAATATTTTCTTACCCGTGTAAATCTGAACTGCACTGACCGCGAGCCAATTAATCAGTGCTGCGTTTTTCTTTGCAGAGCTGTTGATTTGCCGAAGTCGATTTGGGATACGACCATTTAATTTTAGATCTTGTACAGGCAGTAATCTTTTGTTTTGAGAATTTAATTTGGATACTAATTACATCATGTTTGTTTTGATTCTTTTGAAATAGGTAATAAGTTGCTCTGCAGATAAGGGAATTGTGCTGTAGTTTGCGTATGAGATAAGTTGCATGTTTGTCCACCTACTCATTTGAAATACTGAAGATTCCGATGGGAAAATAGTTTTGGTATGTGCGTTATTGTTTACTCGCCGGCTTTGCCGGCGTCGTCTGGGAGGGGCCTTCCATCAGTAATGTCCGGGTTTAGTACTTCAGTTCAACCGGCCAAACCGCCTTCACCCATTGGGTCTTGTGTGAGCAATAGCCAAACGTTATTGACTTTGATGCACTTTCACAATTTTTGTACACAAAATTGTGATCATAATATTCGCTTATTCATGACTGGCAATGCTTACAAAGAATTCTTGCCATAAATTATTGTCAATACTTGTGAGGGAGCAGTGATGGAAACGTGATTAAAACTATTGTAGCGGCGAAGTGGTGGTTGCTTTTATATTTATGGAAATAAACTATCTAATGGTAAGCTTATTTTACGATATGGTGTTGCCCCTTTCCTATTTATATTAGTGCCATTAAGTTCCTAATTTGGCTGCACTACTGGTCTTGTTTCCGGCATAGCGACAAAAGCTGCTATTGTTCTCTCTATATTCAGTTCTACAAATTGTGGTGGTTATGGTTTTATGTTGATTTTTCTTTAAACTTGGGATTTTATTACAATGCCGTAGAGCGTAGACATAAATAACTTAGCACGCAGCATATGAGCATGAGAAAAAAATCCTTGCTTTACAGTATATATGACGGCGTCACCCAAAAGAGCCACTGACAGTAACGTTGAAATTGAGAGTGTCGGTTCAGCCAGCCAAGCGGGCTTCACCTATCAGGGGCTTGTATGAACAGTTACCAAACGTTTATATCTTCTTCGTTTGGAAGGGATCCACATCCACGTCGAAAACAGCAGCAAGACAGCAATGCTGTTGAATCATCCACTGTTTCGAAATCAGATGCTGGCAGTAATGGTACTCAGCCAGCATCGTGTGTCGACATCCAAAACCGTCAGTCCACGTATTCCTGTAGGTGCCCGATGTGCGGGGCATGTCAGAATAATGTGTTCTGCGGTTTGTTCTGCAGCGCCACACTCGCAATTCGATGTAGGAGCAAGGCCCCATTTGTGCATGAACGACTGAAAGCACCCAACACCAGCCCGCAAGCGGTTGAGCCTGACCCATGATGATCTGGGCAGGCCCATCCCCATTGGCCTAGTGCTTGTCCTAGGAATGAAAGCACGGAGATCAGATGAGCACTCCGAGTATTCCGTGCTCCATTTAAAGTCTGTCCATTGAGCTGCACGAATATCCAATTCAGTTAGATCTTGCAGTAACTTCCGTGCAGCGGGCACAAAGGGGCGTCTAGATTTTAGTCTCTCTCTGTGGCCGTCTGGAGACCCAGCCAATAGTTCATAGAGAACATGGCCAGGGTCCAAACTGCCACGATATGCCAGGGAGAGCGTTGCTCCTAATCGGCGAAGCTCAGCGGGCTGGATATCTGCGAGGACGGGTAGATAGTCTGTTTGAGTTGGACGCAGGCATCCAGTGACAATGCGCAATGCGTCGTTGAGAACACTATCGATGGGGCGAGTGTGTGCACTGCGACACCAAACTGGTGCACAGTACTCTGCAGTAGAGTAGACCGGAGATAGGGCGGCTGTACGCAGTGTTTTAGCTCCAGCGCCCCAACCTGAGCCTGCAAGTCGTCTCATCAGTGCAACGCGTTGTTAGTTTTTTGCACAATGCCTCAAGATGGTGACGAAACTTGAGTGATCTGTCCAGTTTAACCCCAAGATAGGTAGGGACTGGACAGAATGGCAGGCGTTTGCCATTGTTGTAGACATTAAGCTACCGTTTGGCCTCTCTGTTATTCAGGTGAAAGGCCGTCGTCACCGTTTTAGTGTGGCTGAGCTGTAGCCTCCAAGTCTGGGGATATGTTGAGATTGTAGTCATGTTAAGATTGTAGCCCTTCTTTTCAATATCTAAACGTTTATGTGTTTTTTGCACAAAAGATGTTCACGAATTTTTGTGCTCCTTTTCCAAATAGAATATCTCATTTCAAGATTCTAGCTATGTCTTATGTCTATGTGCTCTGTTCATTGCTGACACGAACCCAAGGGAGCATTGCGTTTCCCATAGTTTGGAAATAGAAAACACATTTCTGACATTAAGCTATTCTGAAGTAAAATAGCAAAAATGTCTTTTGTGTGGTGCGATTTCACACAGAGACGTTATTTTTCTTTGATTTCCCTTTACACATTCTCAAGTCCTTGCCGGCTACGCATTAGGTAGCAAGTTGTATTCTCCCTGCTTGACTTGCCCTGGGGAGACAAATGAGTCCTTGGCTTTCCCCAAATGTTTGGTTTGATTCCGGTAGCTCTATAAAGCTATTATAAAGCAAACTACCAATAATATGTTTCATGTGATGCAATTTGACACAGTTACGTTGTTGATTTTGATTTTCCCTTCAACTTTTTCAAGTCCTTGTTGGCTACGCATTATGATTTATATTTGTTTTTCCTTCCTTAGGAATGCTTGTAGAACTTAAATAAGTCATTGCTTTTCCGAAATTTTCAGGTTTGATCCCGGTAGCTCTATAAAAGCTATGATTAAGCAAGATAGAAAACATGTTTCTCCCAAGCATGGCGCGATTTTACCCCGACAGGCATACTATCACCTGGACCAATTCCAAACGTCACAATTAATGTAGCGGCACCAGCTTCACGGTACAAACATTCGTTAGAGCCACAACGAAATGTTTTAGTAAATACAGTGGAATTCGGTTAATAAATCCACCTCGGGACAGCCGGTTTTGGATTTAATACGCGGCGGCTTTAATAAACGGCGTTTTCTAAAATGCACAAAATGTAGTATTTTTTCAGTATTTATTCGACAAAAAATGTAGCGATTGAGCAACTCTAGCTTTTCTGCTGCTGTTTTATCATGTCTTCTTGATCTATTCATTCTGCAATGGATCCAGAAAACTTTTCTTTAAGTTAAATCTCATAAAACCGCTTCAGTTGCAACAATAACTGCACAACTCCTACGACTGGTGTTCAATTAGTCTGCTTGATTAGGCCTACCAGTACACAAGGACATGTACGTACTTGTCCATACGAAACTGATAATCCAATATTGTTTCATCACTTTGCAATATTGTACTTATTAGTACATAATGAAGAAAAATTTGACTGCATAAAGCACGTAAACTGGATGTATTAAGCGGCGCTCGGATTTATTAACCGAAGTTTTTATAACGGGAAAGGATTGGGACGATTCCGTTCCAAGCAAATTGGATGTAATAAGCGGCTGGATTTATTAACCGTGGATTTATTAACCGAATTCCACTGTATAAGCCAATTTCCTCCACATGTAATGGTGGTCATGTTGCTCTATTAATAAAGACTGGAAGTATTCAAAAAGAAAGAATCATGACACAAACTACCATTCGTAATTTTTAAAAGTGTAAGGGGAGTGAAACATGGTCAAAATTGATGGCGTCGCCCAAATGGTGGTCGTTTTGACTCATAAAGAAATGAGCTATTTAGTGGTAGGCATATTTCACGATTTGGTAGACCCGCTTTCGTATCAATAGTTGTGACATTAAGATTTTTGCTTGCGCTGTTTGTTTTAATTCGGACATAGCTTGTAAAGGGGCCATACCTTTCTCTGAAGTTATATAACCTATTGGAATAGGCGCCTCGTAAGCTCTTTTCAATCAAAAACATTTCCTCTAATCCACTGTTACAAATTGATACCATTATTGTTTAATTTTGATCTTTTCCTAAACTTGGGGGTTTTATTACGTTTAACTTTGCCTTAATCTAGACCTCCCTACTGTTAAATGAAGATTAGTGTTTTGTACCGATACAAATATCCTTGCAATTACAAATATCAGTAATGGGCTTTGCCATTTATGTTCACTATCAAAATGATAGCGGATAATTTTGCTGCCTGGTGCTGTTCTCACTATATAGTAGCAAGCATTGAGACGCGATTTAAGATTATGATCTCACAGTGTGTTTAAGCCATTAAAGATATGGATTGCTACTTACTATTAATACTTTTCGTTACTGTAGGTGATTTAGGTGAATCAACGTCTCAGACTACATGCATGTGGCTTGGCCCTGGCATAAACACCGCCATGCAAAGAGCTAACCAACCCGAAATAAAGCACTCACAGTTAAGTTATAGGCTTATAGCAATAGCGGGGCCCCCGTTAATGATGTCAAAATAAGATATCAAATCAGCTAGCTGCGCCAGCCTCACCCAATTACAAAGGAAATTGCTTCAAGATTTAGATCATATGTAGCTTGACACTAATATTTAATTGCAAACAATAAGAAAGAACCATTTTTACTCTATCGTTTTTTCCTTGGGTGATCATCAAGTGTTTTGCTTGAAGATGGCTACATATTAAAATTTGTAGAGACTTCATTTTTCGATGAATCTTTTTGAATGATTTGATGGTTATTGTCAAAGATCTATGCAACCGAGAATGAATAGCCAAAATGTACCAAAGGAGTTGGTTTTTCTAGAAATCACGAGTTTGTGAAGTGCAGGCACTATAATTTTGAGCGCTTTTAACCGGAAGGCTACATTTCATAAACGATTGGAGACTTCAGTTTTTGATGGATCTTTTTCAAAACGTCGACAGATAATGCGAAAGAACCATGCTTGTGAGGAAAAGTAGCCAAAATGTACCAAAGAGCTAACTTTGTTTAGCTATTGCAAGTTTGTTAGGTCAAGTAGGATGATTGTTCAACTAAAAATAGAACATGATGTATGGCAACGAAGTTTTGATCAGCCATTATAAACTAATCCTTGGCCTTAAGTAATTGGAGTTACATATTGCTGGATAGCAAATTACCAAAGCTTTCAAAGCACAGTAATTGTTCGTACCTTATTATAACGCTTTTGTATTAAAGTTACCTGTTTTTATTGAGTTTACCACATTTTTGAGTTGGGTAGAAAGTTATACCACTGGTCTTAAAGTTCAGTTGTTTCAGTGTAAAATCAAAGATTGACCGCGCATATTATACACTGTCGGTGTCGCCTTGAAGCACTCTTTGATTTGTTGAAGAAAGTTTGAAAATCAGGTGAGAAATGAGGTCACAAATCAGTTTTATCGTAAACTGATTTTGCAAAATGGGTGCAATTTTTGAAATCATGTTCATAATGTGATCTGCGGTAGATAGTGAGACTTATGTTGATCGTACGAGACATATTATGACATCATAGAGCCAGTGTTAAGCGTGCAAGCGAAATAAATAAGACAAATGTTTATAGGGCTTAAAGTGCTTAAACAAAGAATTGTTTGTAGCATCGTTAAATAAGCAATAATTATTGTAAAATTGTTTTTATCGAAAGCACGTTATTAATATCTCCTGAAAGAGCGTTTGGTTGCGTTTCTGCGATGAGTACTTTTTGGGAAAGAACAAAAAACAGATTGTGCAATAAAGCGTTGATTGTGACGTCATTTTCGACCCCAAACAAATGAAAGTTTTTGTAATGTGGTAAGTGGGAAGCTGGTTTTTGTTTAAGCAAAAAGCGGTTGTCCTCTGTCAAGAAATGCAAATTCTAAAAATATATTTTTGATTGTGACGTTATCATGTCGTCACGAACATCTTAATGACACTCACGACGGGGTAGTGATCAATCGTGGCAAGTTTGATGTTTGTACCCCAAGCAGATTCAGAGGAATTAAAACAGACAGATAGACAGACACACAGACAGACGGGCACACAGACAGACGGACACACAGACAGACAGAATTACGCTTTATATATTAGATTTCTAATTGGTCCCCGTCTATATAGTGTGATGATTCGATGTTTATTTTTAGCAAAAACCGGAAAAATCAATTAGCCGGAAACTTAAAGAACTATCAAATTGAATCGAATATTGACCAACTGTACTTGGTACTCATCTTCGTATTTTAAGTATTTTTGGAACAAATTCTATTGCATTTACAAAATAAAATCGTCTAAAATTCCGCGTTAAAGACCATTACAAGAAAAAGAGAAATCTATCATTCAAGTAAACCTCTTACCGTCCCTAAGCGTCCCCAGTCATTTATAAGAAAAGCGTCAAAAAATTGCTTTTCAGTTTCATATGTTTTGACCCTTAGTTTTTACCTCAAATATCTTGGATGACTTTTTTGGAGATCGACGTTTTACAGCCGTAATATTTAAAAACGCATTCGTTTTTTGATCGGAAAAAAGAATTAGTAAGCATGGTTCCTGTGCTTCCTTCTCTAGCTACTCCTATGGTTGGAGATGATGAGAACTTATTCCACCCACAGCAAAAAAGATAAAATAAAAATTTATGAGGCAGCAAAACTTCTTACGGTCTTTTAAGAACTAAATAATAATCCGCCGGATCAGCATGCAAGACCATCAAGCTAGGGCAGATGATTACGGTGTGCTATCTTTAAAGACTAAATTGATTAGGGTTGATGGTGGAGTGATCCATTCAGACCGGAATCAAACTTTCGATTACGATGTTAGCCTCAATGAACTTAATCTATATGTCACTACTATGCGACAGCATCAGCAAAAACTGACTTCAAATGAGATTCGAACCCACAAACACCAGCTATCCTGGGGTGTGAACCCAGGCGCTTGGTAACGGAATGTTCTAATCGGGAACACCGCCTTAACCACTTGGCCGCCGAAGTACGCCAATAGGCTTTGCTAAAATTGGTAGGTGAACGTTGAGGTCTTGTGCTTAACGATCTATAGAGGTGGGATCAATTGTGCCCACAAGTAGTGTGCAAAGATTAAGTGATAGTTTGCCAGATCAGCGAGCAAGAGCGTCAAGCAGGAGCATGGAATCATCGTTAAAAATAGCAGTGAAATATAAACTGATTTCATTGAGGCTAACATCGTAACTGAAGGTTTGATCTCGCTTCTTGATGGATCACTTTATTATCAGCCCTAATCAATACGGTTTTTCAGTCAGCTCTCATGCTGCAAATCAGCGTAATGCTGTGAGCGATCAACTCATGTTCGTTTGAAGACAATTTGACTCTCAGTCCACTGGTTCGGGCTGCGGCTGCTTTGTATCGTATTTGCTGCAATGCATTTATTTTAAAATGAATCAAGTTATCAGAGTTGTAACGAGTGCAGCAATTAAAAGACTCGAGTCAGTTTGAATCTCTTGGAACCATGATTTGAGTTGAGTTTGAGTTGATTTTTAAGATGCTCGAGTCGAATCAGAGTCCACGACATCTCAAGTCCTTTCTAGTCCCAAGTTCACGAGGGCTCGAAGCTACAAAAACTTTCTCTACATCTACTTCGTTTCTGCATTGCAAACAGGCCTACTAATTTGTAGCATGCAAAAGCATTCTATAATGGCGGTAAATGCAAACCGCTTTGCACATGCCCGCGAGTAGTTAATTCTTTCAAAATAATGGTAAGCTATTCAGAAAATATAACAAACAGATGGCTGAGTCCTAAATACCCCAGATGCCCGTCTCATCAATCGCTCGTCATCACAAACAATTGCCATTTGCGACCAAAAGTTAAACGCAATTTAACGCAAAACACATTGTGGATAAAAAAAAAAAGTGGCCAATTTACATTACAAAAACCTAATACCAAATTAGATAAAGCTTGCCCATCCGGTGTACAGTAAGTAGTGGTTCTATATGTAAGTTGATGCTATTTTGCATGGTATTTAAATCTAATGTAACTCAATTTATTCTTTTATAATCACCATGGTAGAATCTCATATAAAACGTGTGTATGTGTGTAAATGGGGTATAACAAAAAGATTTTTAATTTCTTGATTCGAGTGACTTTTTAACTGAACTCAAGTCAAATTCGTGTCTCTGGTTGGTTTGAGGAGTCGAGCGGAGTCCGAGTCATTTGTAGTGAAGACTCTAGTCGTTTCCGAGTCCTTCTTAGATATTAGCACAGGCAGAGCGCAATATTTTTTAAATAGCGGCAACGGTAGCGCCGCTACTTTTAGATTTTAGTAGCGAGTAGCGGCAGTACTGCTACTTGTTTCACCAGTAGCGGTAGCGTCGCTACTTTTGCGGAATCGGCAATGTGACTACCGTTAGTGTAAAGAATATTTCATTCACTCGGAATATTTCAATCGATTTTTTATTTTAGCCTGCTATAGAGCTTAGTTTGCGAGAACTTGATGCCGAGCAGTGAAAATGCCAAAGCAATCTTGGGAAAATAGCTGAAAAAACTCGAGTCAAAATAGCTGTACACAAAAGTGAAATTTCGCGACCCTAATATCCACTCTTTTCTATAAAACGTAATTAAAAATTGCCTGATGGTGACTGCAAGAATGTTATAAAAGGATTTTGGCACCTCTTTAAATTAAAGCAAAGCTTCTGATATCACGAGGCGTTGTGAAATAGTTTAAAACTTTTAACCTTCCGAGAATGAAGCATACGACTATTATTTCTTCAGGTCCTGCAGAGCTGTTAGCTTGATTGAAGTGTACTTTTTAAGCAAAAAGGATGAGTATTTGTAAATAATATTAGAGAAATAAGAAATTAGGCAATACATGTGTCACTGGGCCTATTTCAATCAGGAATTATTTTAGCATAAGGTCAATTTGTGTCTTGACAGCGAGTACTTTTAGAGGAGACAGACAATATCCTACGTTCTACAACCCTAATGTATGTCAGTAGCTTAGTCCTGTATACATGGTCCTTTATCATAGCCTAATGTCTGCTGTTGAAATTTGCTGATAATGTAACTTAAACAGCTGATCATTTAAAACTACTTATCATTTTTGTGTGGTGACTAAGAAATAAAATTAATATATTTTGAAATAGGGGTATGATGAGTATTAAACGATATACTTGTGCTTCACGTAGCATGACGTCATATGTTATTGTTAATATTGAGGGTTGTTCAGAAATTATATGACCATCTTGTATTCAATTTTTATCAACCTTTTTCTCCTGTGACGCTATATGGCGTTTGTGCTTCCCCTTTCCCACATGTGAGGCATCATATAAAAAAGTATTCCAGCAAAATGATTATTCGGACTTGCCACAAAAGCCTGTTTAATCAAACGATTGAAAACTTTAATCTTTTTTATTAAGAATATCGGATGTGTCATATAACGATATCCATTATTCTCCCCATTCCCCATCTAACACCAATGTGATGCTTTTGCTTCCCCTTCCGCCTTAGAAGCGTCATATGATATTTAAATAGCCCCTTGCTCCTTTTCATGACGTGGAAAGTAAAAAACGTGATTTTTTGTTACTGCATCTTTAAAGAAGCTCGCCTTTAAGGGTTCGGGATACAGACCGTAAATATAAAACCATTGTCCATTATATCTATATTACCGTTTTGAATTGTAGGAAATATAACTCCATTGATTATTGACAAATTTGTAGGTTAAGGGTATTTATCATGAAGCGCATATTTCGAGTAAAGTGACCATTGTAATATCAAATATCTTTAATGTTGCAAAATTTGGGCTTTAAGTAGCGAGTAGCGTCTGCTACTTTTTCCGCAGTATAGCGGTAGCACTCTACAAGTATAGTCAACTGGCGAGTAGCGATTGCGTTGCAACTATTTTGAGCACGTAGCGGTACTATTGAAGTAGCGAATGCCCATCTCTGGATGCTAAAGGAATAGAACTCGAGTCCTTTAATAAGTGGTCTGAAGTCATTACAACTCTTCAAGTTATAAGCTGCAAATGTTTTACTGCAAACCTAAGTCAGAATCTAAACTTGAATCGACTCCTGTGTCATAGTACGTGTACAACTAGTGTGCTAAGGACAGTTTGTGGATAAAAATATGATTTTTATTCAAAAACAATTAATGCATTAGGGAGCTGATCTTTTAATGAAAAGATTGCGAGTTTAATGATTGTACTGTGTGGCTTCCGTTATGTTTTACCTGCATGAGCAAAACAGTTTATTGTACTTACCCAACTTGGTTAAGATGGTTGCAAAGCGGTTCGGTAGACTGATTATACTAGCTACTCGATAGGAGATCTAAACACAAAGTTATGCTTAAAAATCTTGTTGGTGGTACAGAACTTTGATATAGCTTTTTTCAAAGCTATATTAAAGTTATGATTCGTTATAACTTCAACGGTTCTATGATTAACAATGGAACTGTATATTCTAACAAACTATAAATTTTTAGATCCAAGTTAATTCGATAAGAAGCACAAAAAATGAATATTTTTGTCACGCTGTTTTTTCTCAACTGTGCCTTGATTGCTATGGCACATCCAAGTGACACATGTGACAGAGTCACTCGTTTTGTCAACGATCTTGGCATGGAACTAAACCAGGGCCCTCCTGGGAAGAAAGGACCACCAGGTCCAAAGGGGGAGGTTGGAAATACCGGAAATTGCTCCTGTCAAAAAACCATCGAATCACTCGAAAACAGGCTTCAAAGTTTAGCAGGTTCGTAGTGCTTCAAAAAATTTTAACCTGTTATTGTTTACTTTAAAACCTCGATAAGCCGAACAGCGTATGGTCAAGAATTTGAAGATCCGGAGCGGTGGTGTGGTGGTTATAGCGCTGACTTGGCAGTCGGTAAACACGGGTTCGATTCTGGTGTCGAATCATAAGAAAAAGATTTAAAAAATGATGTTCACATTTTATGTACTTAACGCTTGTTACAAATAAATAGTGTGATGAAAAAGCTGGCAAGTTCCTTATTGCATTCTCGGGTGAGGCACTTTATGGGAACTTCCTTCTTTATGTGGTCGGCCCCTAATTAGGTGTAGCAGTCTACCAGTCGCAGTGAATCGTTTTAAAAAATGACTAGCAAATAGAGCGTGAACCTAAACACAGAGGAGGAGGAGGATGAGGAAGAAGAATTTAAAAAAGCTGTATACAAGGATTATAGTAGAGAGAAACAAAAGTTTTGGTGTCCTCAAGTCAACATGTCATAATTCATAATTCGAATAAACTATAGAAGGTTATTTCACTGACACTTGATGGATTTAAATCAGCTGATTGTAGGAGGGGTGATGGCAATGAATGTTCTCTAAAAAATGTTTTTGTGTCAAAAACGTATAGTTCTTGATATTATCGTTTAAGTTTATATTTGAAGACGTGAGATTTTTGCACATATTGTGTGAACATAAAAAAAAGGGTTTATCACATTTTTATGCAAATATGACTTTGCACTAGGACCATGGGAAACCTCCTCATTTGCCAATAAAAACACATGAGATCCTAATCTGTCTAGATCAGAGGTAGACAAACTACGACCAGACGGGCCGCATGCGGCCCGTCAAAGTTTGTAGAAACTTCCATATACTTAATGCAATATGACGAAATATTTTTGAAATTTTGTTGCG
The DNA here is from genome assembly GCA_963675345.1 of Trididemnum clinides. NCBI lineage: Eukaryota > Metazoa > Chordata > Ascidiacea > Aplousobranchia > Didemnidae > Trididemnum > Trididemnum clinides. The sequence goes on along the minus strand of OY776290.1, from coordinate 33,393,651 downwards.
ATTATTTTAGTAATCGAAATTGCTAACAATAAAAATAGTGCTTTAGCTTTACCGGATGTGACACATTTCTTTGTCTAGAAGAAAGCATACCTTTCGAAGTATCAAGTTGCTCAGTAATAAAACATTTTTTATAGAAAACTTCTATAGCAAGCCAGGTATTACGTCAGACTTTACATATAGAGCTAATGTAAGATTTTTAGCACTGGCCATTGGGTTAACTCTGGAATGGTCAATGCGGCCCTGCGGCTAAAACGTTTGCCCACCCCTGATCTAGAATTATGCTAATAGCCTATTAAAAATCTAAGCCACATATCGATGGAGTCCTAAACACAGTACGATTCCATAATTATGAGTTTAAAAAGATTATTGATTCACTTCATGTGCTCAACAATACTGTCAAAAAGTTTACGGTTAACTGCTAAGCCGATTTATGATTTTGATATATCTTAAAGGCCAACGTGTCACGAAAGATTATTTCAAGAAAATATCTTCCCAAGTTTCATACTATTTGTAAATTTTACATTTCTTCCTAAATTTCACAATTTATTACTCTCTCAAGTTACACTATTTATTTGCAGAAAATCTAGTTGCTACAAACAAAAAGCTTGAGCGCTTGCAAATGATCAACGATAACCTTCATGTCAAAGGTGAGAACCATATTTTTGCGAGAATAATATTTTTAGTATTTTTGCTTTGAAACCGCTTTTACTTTGGGGATAATGTACAAAATGAACAGCGCTTGTTTTGAGATATACATAGCAATCCCTTCTGTTAAATAAGAGGTTACAATCGAAGGTCAATATGTTACGTAGGGGTGAGATTTATCTACCGTGTGATAAAGTCAATAAAGTTGGAACTTGACAAACCTTTTTTAAGATCACTACAAGACTCAAACTTATTTTATATTTTTAAGGTTGTTTTATGATTTTTTAACAGAAACACAATCACTTTTTTGCATTCTTTCATAATATTGTCATTTTTTTCACTGTTCAACATTTCTTTACAGCACTTATGTGTGAAAAACAACGCCAAATGTTGTTTTCGAAAGTTTCCAAACAAAAATGATAGAAACGTTCTACAACACCGATTCACAATAAGTTGAACAATGGGAGTTGAATGAAAAATTAATTAATAGTTCTCAAATAATATGTATGTTCAATATTTTTATTTAAGCAATATTTTACAGCCCAAAAGAATCTATATTTCTAAACATTACTTTTCCATATCTAATAAACACTAAAATGAAACTCCCAAACTTATTGTCCCCAAACGGCATGGTACACAATTAAATTTAATTTTTGGTAATTTTTGTAGAAAAAATCTTTGCTGATAAATTCCTTGAAACGAGAGAAAATCTTTGCAGTTTTATGTTGGTGTTTAATCTCATGAATGCTTAGCTACGCAAAAGTATTTCTATTTTGTCAAAAAAGCTTTTTTTTGCAAAATAGCGTTACCGAAAAATAAACGTTTGAGAGCAGAAACGTTTATGAAATGTTTCATATATTTTGGTAATCTCTCTAAAATTTTACATGACACTTTTACAATTTTTTGTGATATTGCAGTGTATCTTTGTGGCGTTGGCTTGAAGGATAGAAGAATTCCAGATTCGTCCTTTACTGCTTCATCAAGTCAACCAGATGTCAGGCCAGAATTTGCCAGACACGGGTCTCCAAATTTGTTAGGCGGAGGTGCTGGGTTCTGGGCTTGTAGATCTCGTGAGTGTTCTGTTAATTCATGTAATAAACAATAAAACTGCTTGCATCGTAATTGAAGATAAATTGAGTACCGTTCAATATCGATAATGACAACCAGAGGTAGATTAAGGTATTTAGGAATCTTGAGGACAGATTTTATAAAGGACCCAAAGCATACAAGATTTACCAGTCAGCTACTTCAGTTGGACAGTAGTGCGCCAGGCAAAACCTCCAAACAGGTTTTTGGGAATCAAAAATCTTGTCTCTCTACTCTTGATCTTCAACATTAAATCAAGCGTAAGAAAATATGCTTTTTCAAATACACAAATGAAGGAATAAGTTTGTGTACCAGTGAATTTCAAACCCACACTGACGTTTCCCACTTGTACAACGTTTTTACAAATGAAGTCTAAAAAGCCTGGGTCAATATATCAACTCAGGTGATATTCTGATAAAAGTAAACTCGAGACAATCAATAAGATGAATAGCATGAGACGTAAAGTAAAAACCACACTAAAGTCATTGGATCTTTGACTAAGCACTAGTGTTGCATAGTTTATTTCATAATAAAGTTTGTAAAACCATGAAGAACGGCCTTCATAAAGAATGCCTTAAAGCAAGTGCCTCACTTGTCTCACCCTATGTCCACCACTGATAAATACATAAGTTAGTGTCTAAAACTGGAAAATCTTTTTATTGTGTTCTATTATCATAGGAAAAAGCAATTTATGTCAATTTCTACTTCTTGAAGCACTTCTTGCGTAAAAATTTGCTTAGTCAGCTGCAATTAAAACTCCAAAACGGGACGAAACATAAGCATTTCCGACAAAAACTCGCCAATATTTGAGGATAAAATTATATAATCGCACTTGGCCTGTTTTTTAAGAACAAACTCATTTTTTAGCGCCTCGTACGGGGCAATGGTTGCAAGTGGATCTAACGAGGCCCACAAGGATCACTGGTGTTGTGACCCAAGGTCGTCCTCGAGGGGACGAATGGATCAAAGCTTTCACAATTTCATATGGTAATAGCAGCTCACGATTGCAAACAATCGGCGCAAGCGGAGAGCCATCACGCCCACCGGTGAGCATTTAATTCGTTGGTTGTCTGGCAAAAAACGTCACGAATTGTCAACGCCAGTACAGAAAATTATCTTTGGTTTGAAAAACTACAGAAAGTTTAATGATTTTGTTTAGAAATCATTTTGGTACGTGCTACCAAAAAAATGGCAATCACTACTCGCCCATTTTGTTAGGTTTTGACTTCGTTAGTTTATCTATAAACAGAAGGTAAATTTCTCTTTTTTCTGCACTGGAGCTGTTAGATTTGATACAATTTACTATTTTGTGCTTGGCCCAGCAAAATGTTGCTTTATAGTTTGTAATGTAAAAGATTTGAATTGATAGCTTTCAAGAATTTTGCGTGGCTTGTGGTAAAACTTTTGTTGCAATGTAATTTTTGTGATGGAAACCGACAGAAAAGACAGGTGAGCATTCTAATTGGTTGGCTGTCTGGCCAAAAATGCCATCAACGCTATTGGTACACAAAATTATCTTTAATTATAAGGAACTAGCCGGTTCTGCCGGCTTCGCCCGGCAGGGTTCCCCATAAGTAATATCGAAGTTAATAATATCGCTTCAGGCGGCTGCGCCAACTTCAAGCATTAGGCGCTTCTGTGAGCAATACCAAAAAGTTGATATTTTGTATTTCCGTACTTCCTGTAATCGTGATCATCTTATTCTCTTAGTCAAGAAAAGCTCACAAAGAAAGAATGTTGTCACTAGCTATCATTAATACTTTTAAAATATGTGAGGGAAATTGAGGCACAGACAAAAATGATGAGGGCTGCCAAATGTTCGTTGTTTTTACAAAAATGAACTATTTAAGGGTAAGCCTGTTTTGCGATTTGGTGGGGCTCCTTCCATATTTATATTTATGGTATTTAGTTCTTTGACTGCGCTATTTGCCTTCTTTCGGGCATAGCGACAAAAGCGGCCATGCTTTCCCCAACGTCATTCACTATATTCTAGTTGGCGCACATCAGGCAAAGCTATTTTGAAACAAACTATTTTCTCTAAATTCAGTTGTATAAATTGTTCGGTTTATGGCTTTATTCAGATTTTTCTTGAACTTGGGATTTTACTACGTTACATTATAATTTAGACATAGAAAACATAGCAGGTGGCACATCAGCAAAAGAAGAAATCTTTGCTTTATGGTATATGTCGGCGTCACCGGGCAGGGCCCCCATCAGAAACGTGCTGTTGCTGTTGTTGTTGTTGTTACCCGACCCCTTCCAAGAGGTGGAAATATGGCGGAACACCATGGAGCACTAGAAGCCGGGCAACTCCCCATGGCCTGGACCAGAGGTCGTAGAGAGACAGACAGTTGCCAAAGAGCAAGATGCGCAAAGAGTCCGTAGCTGGACAGTGCAGAATGAGATAAGAGGTGTTCGGGGGTGAGTGTCCGCAGGCGCTGCATGAATAATGCCCGATTCTTCCAATCCTGAAGAGATAAAAGCTTAACAGAAAACTTGTGTCCGTTGCAGCGTAGACGAGAGAGAACACAGCGAGCGTGACGAGGGAGCACAAGTTCCTCGGTGGAAATCGAGGGAACCTGTGTGTCTAAGAATTTCAATGAGACAGTACGCTTCCAGTCCGAGAAAAGACAAGAGTGGATACGAGAGATAAGAGAAGAGGGACTACAAGTGATTGCAGAGGGCGCAAGTAGCGTTTCCCATCTGGCTAGCTCATCAGCCGCCTCGTTTCCCGGGAGAAATAAGTGTCTGGGTGTCTGGAGACCCATTGTAGCCTGATGAAACAGGAGGAAAGAGAAGACAGTTCCTGCCAGATCTGCCAGAGAGTCTGAGGTAAAAGGAAAGATGAAGGAGAGGACAGGGTGGCGAGAACAGAACGAGAGTCAGATAGGAGGAGAAGAGATAAGAACTGGCAGACTTGTTGATGCTGCCGAGACCAGCAAAGAGCATGCAGAATGGCGCAGGCTTCAGCAGAAAAACTTTAGAATACTGGGCCTGCTGAGAAGGAAAGAGTGGCCTCAGTACCACAGAGAGAGCAGTTGGCAAGTACGCCAAAGCAGTCCTTGCAATTAAGAAAAGAACAGAGCCGTCAGTTCAGAGTACCAAACCGTGAGGGGGAGAGAGTCAAGGTGAGCGAGAACCGCACCCTGACGAGAAAGAAAGAAATGAAAGAGAGAGATCATGGAGAGGAGAGAGTGGACTCCACGGTGAATGAAGGCAGATTTCAAGGAGGAAAGGGAGGGCAAGCAAAAAGAGCCTTCCTCTAGGAAGTAGAAGGAAGCATGAGCGGGTGAGTGAACGCAAAGCTCTCCAGGACAATCTGCAGAGTCTTGGTTTTACTCCACGTCTGTGCAAACCTAAAATGGGAAAGGAGGTTGGGAGACGAAGAGCCCGCTCATAAGATGAAAGAGTGAAATGAGTCAGGGTGACTCAAAGGGGAGGCAGAGAAGCGTCGGAGAGAAGAAGTGGGATAGAGGAGCACGAGAGGCAGCCGGTGATGACGCGGCTAGCCGCTCGGTAAAGGCGTTCCAATTTGGTGATATTGGTAACGCTTAGGAAAGGAAACCATCCGGGTGAAGCGTAGGTGAGATGGGGCCGAAGAAAAGATTTGTACAGAAGAGAGAGGGAATCCTTAGAAGGGCCCCATGAGGAAGCAGAGATACAGCGTAAGGCCTTGAGATGTGGGAAAAACTTGGCCTTCAGCGAAGATACATGTTTAGAAAAAGAAAGAGTGCGGTCGAAGGCGACCTAAAGAAAAGTTGGTGTGGGATTGAAACGGAGGCGGGAGCCGAGTAGGAGGAGGTTGGGCTGGAGGTGGCCTTGGTGGAGATCCACTGAAATACAGGGCCAAGAATGGATCCTTGCAGAACACCTCCACGGACTCAAAAGGATCAAATTTTGTGATGTTGGTAAACCACGCAAGCGCGCCTATCAGAAAGAAAAGATTGAGACCAACAAGCAAAGCAAGGAGCAAAACCAGCCGAAATGAGTTTATGGAAAAAAGCAGGATGCCAGGCAAAGTGGAAAGCTTTGGAAAAATTAATAGTTGAGAGGATCGTCCAAGAGCCCGGCATGGGTTTGCAAACCTATCCGAAATGAACCGAGAAAGATAAAGATAAAGAAATTGATTGAGAGTAGACCGTCCAGGGCGAAAACCGGCCTGGTGGGGAGAGAGAATGGAATTAGACACCAGAAAGAAGTGTAGACGAGGTAGAATGATGCGTTCAAAAAGTTTTGATACGCAGGAAATGAGAGAGATAGGCCGGAAGGAAGCAGGAGAGTCGAGAGGCTTTCCCATCTTATGAATGGAATTAATAGAAGACGTCTTCGAGATGGAAGGAAAGGAATGCAAAGCCCAGGAGAGATTGAAAATGTGAAGAAAATCCATGCCAGAGCGAGGAAGGTGCTTTAGCATGGGATAGGAAACTTTGCCTGGGCCAGTGGCAGTAGATAGGAAAGGTCGGAGGCAACCGCCAGAAATTCAGCGGGGGAGAAGGGAGAGCAAAAAGAAAAATGATACTTTTCAGGGAATATGGCTCAGCGGAGCTCGGAGAGGTATCCTTTGGCTCTGCTACGCAAAGCCTTTGGCTGAGCGACGGAAAAGTGGAATCTCAGGTAAGCGGCATAGACCGAAGCCGATTCCCTTGGAGAGAAACAGTTGGAGAAGTTAGGTGAGGATGAAGACGAGGAAGAAGAGCCAACGACAGAACGAAAAAGAGAGTGGACAGATTTTGGGTTAGATTTGGGCAAGAGGGAAGACAAGTTGTCTTCCATGCCTCAGCCTTGGCTTTGGAGAAGACAGACGAAGCACGTCGAGAAGCGGCGATGTAAGCCTGGCGATCTTCATCACTTCTTTGAGCGGCAGCGAATGCCTTGCTTCTTTCACCAACCGCTACTTCCACTTCACCAGACCACCAAGCTTTAGGATGGCGTTTGATGCAGCCGAAAGAAATGGAAGATTTGGCCGCATTCAGTGCCAGAGAGAAAAAGAGAGCAGCAGCAGAGGAAAGGAAAAGAGACGATTATTCCTTTGCAGAACGACAATGAGAGTCAAAGCAAAAGGTAAAGTCATCCCAGCGAGCTTTCTGAAAATTGAAGGAATTGAAGGACGCTCGTTGGGGCGAAAGACCGGAGAGAGAGGGACAGATAGAAGAATTGGTAGGTGATCAAAACCCAGGTCCTGAAGCACCTCCCAAGAGCAAGAAAGGGCAAGAGAGGATGGAGCAAAGGAAATGTCAGAGAAGAAGCGACTGCCAGAGGAGCGATGGAGAAGATTAAATGTGTCAGGGTCATTGAGGGGAGGAGGTCAGAAGAGATGACTCAGTGGAATACGTTCTCCCCACGGGGGTCGGAAGTACCTCTTGAGTCCCAGAGGGGATGATGGCAATTGAAGTCCCCCAGAAAGAAGAGATTTCTGGAAGAGAAAAGAAGACGGCTCTGCGATCTGTTGGAAAAGAGCGAATAGGAGAGGCGTAAAAACTAAGAAAAAACAGCGAGGAAGAGTTGTTAAGAGAGATGATGACCCCTGCATAATTAGAGTAAGGATCAAGCGAAGAAAGAGAGAAGGTGAAACGTTCAGAGAAGGATAAGCCCTGCCTGACGGGAATGATGACGCCGCCGCTAGCGTGCCTGACATCAGAAGAAAAAATGCCAGATCGGGAGTGGGTGCGATCAGAACGCAGAACAGAGAATCCAGGAATCCGGAAAAAGGAAGATAAGTTGAGTTTAGATTGCTGGATACAGATAAATTCAACGGAATGGGACGAAAGAAAGTGTAGCAGTTCAGTGCTCCTGGCTCGAAGACCGCCAGCATTCCATTGAAGAACCCTTAGGGAGTCAGGGGGAAGAGGCAGGAGGCGTAGAAGAACAACCAGGAGCAAGAGGCGATGGAGAGGAAACAAAATGGGCAGATGGGGGACAAGAGGTTTGAAGGCGAAGGTGGGGGGGGGAGGGTAGCACAGTGGAGGTATACAGGTCGGAGGAGTCCGAAGAGAAAGTTACAGTGTTACAAGTAGAGACACAGCAGGGGGGCAGCTCCAGGAGTGAGAGCTGCCGAGAGTTCTGAAGTTGGAGAGGGAGAGTAGTAAGCACCTTAAATAGACCCATTTGGAGCAGGTGCTGCATTGCACTGCCCCACCCCGCCAGGTCACATTTCCAGCGCACATTGAGCAGGGATAGATGGGTCCAGGGTTGGGATGAACGTTACTGCTCATCAAAAGAAGGAGAAGAATGAGGAGACGAAAGCGGGCAAGAGTAAGGCAGGAGAAGAGGGAACACAGGCGAACGATTTTAAAGAAGCTGTGTGCTGCCCTGCTGCGGTCGTTCAGGGAGCAGCACAGCAAAAAAATGGAGGGAAGTGCGCGGGGTAATTGGGACCCTCGGGAAGTGTAACAGCCATATCGACCCAACCCTAATGGGGTCGGGGACCGCACCACCACTTTGAGGCGGTTGTTGATTGGTGCAGCATTAGTAACGTTGGGATTGAGAATGTCGGTTCAGCTGGCCAAGCCGACTTCACCAATCAGGCACTTGAGCAAACAGTAACAAATAGTTTACACTTTTTTGTACCCAAAACTTTCACGAATAGTTTCCCTTTTTTCAAAATAGAATATTTGATTTCAAGGTCCCGGCCACGTCTTAGGTCTATGTGCTCTGTTCGTTGCTTACGTGAAGCCAAGGGAGCCTTGTGTATCCCCTTGTTTGGAAGTAGGGAATACATTTGTGATACTAAGCTATTTTGAATCAAAATAGCATAAATGTCTTTTATGTGGTGCGATTTCACACAAAGACGTTGATTTCTTTTGATTGTTCTTTTAACTTTCTCAAATCCCTGCTGGCTACGCATTATGCTGCATGTTCGTTTTTCCTTGTTTAGGCGTGCACAGAGAAGTTAAAAGAAGGGGCTCAGGAGAAGTGAACCATTGTCAAAAATGTTGGAGGTGCCCTAATGGTGGTCGTTTTGACAATCACAGAAATGAGCTATTTTTGGGTATGCCTATTTGACGAATTGGCGGGCACCCTTTCGCTTTTATATTTGTGACATTCTGTTCTATGGGTGCGCTATTTGCTTTAATTCAGCCATGGCATGAAAAAGTGTTATGCCTTTCCCTAAAGTCATATAACCTATACCAATAAGCGCCAATTAGAATATTTTCAAACAAACACGTTCTTTTTTTATCCAGTTTTACAAATTGATGCTATTATTATTTTATTTTGATCTTTTCTTAAACTTGGGATTTTATTACGTTTGACTTTGCCCCTAATCCAGACCTGCCTACTTTCATAAGAAGATCAGTGTTTCTTACCGATACAAAGAGCCTAACACTTACAAATATCAGAAATGAGCTTTACTAATTACGTTTGCTATTAAAATGATAGTGGATAATTTTGCTGCCTGCTACTGTTCTGCTTATACATGTACGATACAGCTGCAAGCATTGTGATGTCATTTAGGACTATGATGTAATAATGCTTTGTAAAAGCATTCAAGACAGAAAAAAACAGCATGCACTCAAATAAATACTGAAAGCATTTGAATGAATAACACCATGTAACAAAATTTTGCGAAGGTTTTAGTTGCACGAAAATTTTTTTGTATTGTGTTTTGCTACTCTAAACTAATTACCAAAATACTAAAATTTCCTCTGAAGTGTCCTTACTTTTGATGAAATGTCGCTTTTTCTAATTTCTCGTTTTACTCAAAAATTTGCTTTATTAATAAGCATAATTTGTATTAGATATATAAACACGCCAACGCAAAGAATTATTATGCACATATATTGCCTACAAAATGCATTATGCAAAGATACCAACATTCCAAAACAGCTCAGAAGTGGTTATGTTTGCGTGACTTGCGTCTATGAACTGAGAAATCTTCTCGTATTATGGACCACAAATAATTCCCCATCATGTTGCAATTCCATCGTCCTTGGTATCTTCTTTCCATACCAGAAATATTCTGGTGAAACCTTTCTCCGTGTTCTTCGCTTACGTCACCCATATTTGGACTAAAAAAATCAAGGTGAGAGTGCAGGAAATGCATTTTTAAGGACATGCGACACCCCATTGTTTAGTATTCCTCCATCAGATTGTTCACCAAAAGTTCATAGGTATTGCTTCGTTTATTACCAAGAAAATTTTGAATTACTTCTCGAAATGCCTTAAATGCTCCTGCTTTTCTTGCAGTCATTTTATCTTCAAGTTCTTTACTCTGGAGCATAAGTCGAACTTGTGGCCCAGTAAAAATTCCAGCCCTTTTCTTAGCTTCTGACAAAAAAGGAAACAGGGCAGAAATATGCTGAAAACCATTTCCATCTTTATTCATGGTCTTGACAAATTGTTTGACAAGGCCAAGCTTTATGGGGGAGGAGGCATTAGAATTTTTTCTGAATCTACCAAAGGATCGTGCTTTACATTCTGAGTGCCGGGAATGAAAAACCTTCCCTCTGGCCAATCTTTTCGAGAGTAGTGTTCAGTCACAGCTCGGGAGTCCCATAAACAAAGAAAACAAGAGTGTTTTGTATAACCTCCCTGTAATCCTTTCAAAAACCCAATCATTTTGAAATCTCCACAGAGCTGCCAGTTGTATCTGGCATAGCTAATACTTTCAAGAAGAAACTTTACGTTTTTGTAATCTTCTTTCATTTGGACAGAATGGCCAATGGGTATACAGTAGATTCCGCTTAATTGGGTCACATCGGGATAAGCGCCTTTTGGCCCAATTAAGCGGCTGGCCCGATTATCCGAAGTTAACATAACGTCATTGTATTAACGGCAATAAACAAACAAACAAGCAAACAAGCAATAACGGCAATAAACAAACAAGCAAACGCATATACAAGCAATGTGCACAGGTTCTTATTTATTGTATTAATGAAAATATTTATCAAGTGTGCTCTGTCGAGATTTTTTAACTGCTTGCATCTCAACGAAATCTGAGCATGCAGTGAGAGCAGTAATAGGACTGCCTTCATTGCTTTCTTGCATAAAATAAATTCTCAATTCATCAATGTACTTCTTTGCTTCTCGATTAGTCACATGCCTAATTTCAGGCATATCATCCTCATCTTCTGCAGTGTGCATAGTGTTTTGCCTTTCTTCTGCAATCTGCTCCAAAATGTCGTCTTCACAATGATCATTTTCGTTGTAACATGAAACAGTGTCATCAATTGAGTCAAATTGCTCATAGTTTTCAACACACTGAACTTCTGAAACACCTTGGTCTTCATTATCATGAGCATCAAGCTCCAATTTAGGCTGCTCAAAACCACAGTGACGGAAGCTATTCTGAATGGTCTTAGGGCTCACTGCTCTCTAGCTGTCTGCAATAATTTGCACTGCTTCGAGAAGGTCAACTGCAGAACTTATTTCTTGTGCTGTTGCGGATGATGTCAGCATGTTGTCTTCAATTTCTGCGAGAATGTGACGAACCAGTTTCTCTCGATACATTGATTTTAAATTCTTTATAATTCCCATATTCATAGGCTGGGCTAAAGCCGTAGTGTTAGGTGGCAGGAACTGCAACTGAATGTTTGTTAGACAATCTAAATTAGGGTGCGCAGCACAGTTGTCAAGAATGAGGAAGATGTTTCTTGACTTCAGTTTCAATTCTCTGTCCCAGTCCGTCAGCCATTTCTGTGTAGTGGTTATGTAGTGGTGTAGTGGTTAGAGCGTCCGCTTCGCGCAGTCGATAGACCTGGGGTTCATTTCCCTTGTCGAGTCATACCAAAAGACTTTAAAAAATGGTATTCACAGCTTTCCTGCTTGGCGCTCAGCACATAAGGAATAATGTAGAGAACAAGCCGGCAAGCTTGCTTGTTGTGTCCTTGGGCAAGGCACTTAACGGGATGCCTCCGTCTTTATGTGGCAGACAGATGGTGGGGCCAAGCGGTCTACCCGTCGTGGTGGCCCAGTCTGACGAAAGACATGCAAACCGAGCATGAGCTCATACGCGTGAATGAATGAAGTCATTTCTCAAAAAGTACAGATGTCATCCAAGCATTTTTATTAGCATGGTACTGCACCGGTAAACTATCTATCTTAGCCCTTTGAAGCACCGTGGTTTTACACTTTTCCCGATGACTAAAAGCTGACGCTTATCAGTTCCCAACATGTTCGAACAGCACAACACAGTCACACGATCCATTGCTTTCTTGGAACCAGAAAGTGCTTCGTATTTGTAAACCAGAGACCCATTAGGTGTGGCACGGTAAAATAGGCCTGTTTCATCCGCATTATAAATATCTTCTGGTCTGAATTTTTGAAGCAAAGATGGCAACCTTAATTTCCATTGCTCTGCACTAGCAAAATCAGCACTTGCTTTTTCGCCGTGAGCTTTCTTGAACTTTATGCTAGATCTAGTTTTCCACCGAGATAGCCATCCATCCGTGGCTTTAAAGTCAATATGACCTAACTTCTTTGCAAATTCTTCGGACTTGCTTTTTAACATCGGGCCACTGACGCTCACACCACGTCTAGTTACAACAGAGAACCACTTTCCAAGAGCTTCTTCAATGTCTGGATCTTTGCCTTTTCTCTTTCTTTTACTATGCGAATTCCCTTGTTCTGCTTCTTTGTGTGAGCTCCACTCAACTTCAAGTTTGTCTCTGTCTTGCAGTATCCGTGCCAGGGTTGTTCTTGGTACGCCAGTTATCTCAGCTAGCTGGCGATGACTAGTGTTTAGAGGTTGTTCTTCAATTCTTCTTAGAAGAACAATCTTTTCAGCAATTGTTAAATCTTTTCGTGGCATTTCTTGCTTAAGTCTTCACAAAATTTGCAATAAAACACAACAATTACGATGTCCAAGGGCATGAAATGACATGATAAGTTGCGCCTGTATTGTCTATCATGTGGTCAATTGTTACATAATAAAGTTGGCTTTGTGATATTTAGTTCCATTACATTACAAATGCGACTTTGCAATTACAAAACACAGGTGTATGTCTGGCTACAGTTGTGGCCCGATTATGCGGATATAAAGTAGTGCATTTTCTTTGATTGGATTTCGTTCTTCACAATTTGGCCCAATTAAACGGCTGACCCGATTAACCGGCGGCCCAATTAACCGGCGGAATCTACTGTAGATGGATACTGGTTTCCGTTATGAAGGAGGACACATTTCAAGTTTCGGGAAGAACTTTCTATAAATAGACGCCACTCCCTTGGGTCATGAGCTATTCCAAATTCTTCGAAAAGGTTATCAACATCGTTGCAGAAGCATAGGGAGCCTGCCATAGAAAAATACCTTAAAAATCTTTCATGCCTTTTTCTCGACGAAGAACTTCGACATGATAAATCTAACAAGTTTCACTCTTTCAACCTCGAAATCAGAAGTTCTGCATTCGACTTTGTAAGCCCCATGTCTCTAATTAAATCATCTAGTTCTTGTTGGCTTGGAAAGTGTGGTTCTGAATTTCTTTCTGTATGAGATATGTTGAATTCTTCATCAGAATCTTCTTCCACATCTTGAGACACTGCTGAATCTTCTGGAGCTTTATTGCTCGGTGGTTTGGGCAGTGGCAACTCACTGCTATGTGGAATAGGTGCAATAGAAGATGGTATGGAAGGATATGCAATGTCATGTGGTTTTTAGTTTTTCTAAATCGTGAGATGTCAACCATACAGAAATAACAGTCATCTATATGATTTTGGGGTTCTCTCCAGATTCTTGGAATAGCAAATAGCATCGAATGACGGTCTCCCCTAAGCCACCCATCCAAATTTGATTGGCATGTTCCGCAAATCACATAAGGTGCCCAGCTTTTATCTTGGTCACCAATTTTCATGCAAAATAAATTTCATAAGCATAAGAAAACTTTGCTTCTGCCTTTATTTTATATTTCACCTGTCTTAAACTGATGTATAGACCACAGACACAGCAAAAACGATTAGCAGAAAGCTTACATTTACGTGATGATGACATTCTTCAATTTATCTGCAATTAGGCTACAGCTTTTTATAGAACAAAGCACAAAAAATTGATTGATTTCTTTCAATATTTTGCAAATATTAGGTCATAATAGTATACTTGAAGTGTTTCGTTAGCCCTCCAAGTCTCGTTTGAATTGAAGTGTGTGATTCACGTACTCTGACGATGCTATAAGAAAGTAGCGAAATGTCAGTAAAATGTTCCAGTATAGCGGTATCTTTGCTGTTTCGCTTTACTAAAAAAATTGTCATTTTCTTGTAGGCTGAGATTATCACAAAAAAAATTGTTGCTCTACAAGCTACAATTATGAAGTTAAAATAATAAGCCACTGTGACGTCACATTTTATCAATAGTAAATTGAATTTAGAATAAGAGGTTGAAAAACAGGGTGCTGAAAGTTTAAAAAACTCAAAATAACATTTTTTAAACGACACTTGTGACAAAAAATTGCCAGAAATGTGTTTTAATATGCAAAATGTTTTAGAAAATTTAAAAAAATCGGCACAACTAAATTTTTGTTACATGGTGTAAATCGATTGTTGCACCTTGATACAGCATAAGATGTTATAGAATTTTTGGCGGGTGTTCATAGCCACTAGATGTCTTCCAAGTTTGTCGAGTCCCTAGTAAGATATTATTTGCCCTGTTTTTACCATAGGCGTTCTAAACAAAGCAAAATTTTATCCGTTAAATTCAGCAAGTGCTTGAAAGCAAATCAAAATTGTGGGTGGGCGCCAATATAGTCGATATGTGTTTTCAGGAATCAGCTATTAAATATTGGGACCCCTATTTACGAGTTTTTTGTAAGTGTAGGCGAATTTGTACGAGTTAACGCTTCTGACTGCGCACGTTGCTTGGTCCTGATCTAAACGCAGCCAGGCAAAGAGCAAACTAACCTCAAATGAAGCACTTACAGTTAAGTTATTACAATAGCCAGGGCCTCCATTGATAATGACGAGGTTAACATCAAATTAGACGGCTGCATCGGCTTCACCCAAAAGCAAAGGAAATGACTTCAACATTTAAATGAGATGTAGCTCGATAGTAGTATTGTGTTGCAAAAGATAGAGCAGGACCACCTTTACTTCCCTATTTTTGTAGGGGAATCACCAATTTGTTTGCTTGAGGTGCGGTATTTTTTCAATTAATCTTTAAAGATTTTATTTTTAGATAAATCTTTTAGAAAATTTTGATAGATAATGCCAAAAAACGATGCTATTGAGAAAGAATAGTAAAAATGTACCAAACAACTCATTTTTTATAGAAATAGCAATTTTTTGATGTGCAGGCACCAAAAATTTGAGCGCTTTTAACCGGTAAGCTACATTTCACAAGTTTCAAAATCTTCATTTTTTGATGAATCTTTTTGCAACTTTATATGGAAAATGCAAAAGAACCATGCTTGCTATGGAAAGTAGTCATAATGTACTAAAGAACTAACCTTTTTTGAAAAAATCCAAGTTTCTTTGGTCCATAAGGATAATTGCTTTACTGAATATGCAAAATGACGTATGGCAAGCAATTTCTAATCTGCCATAATAAACTAATCGGTTGCTTTAACTAATTGGAGTAACATATTGATGGAAAGCAAATTTCTGCAGTTTTCAAATGACTCTGATTGCTAGTAAGTTATTGTAACCTTTATACTTTAAACTAACCTGTTTTTACCCAACTTACCACTTTTTGAGAGAATATAAAAGTTACACCACAGGCCTTAAAGTTCAGCTTTTTTAGTACAAAACCTCATTGTAAATGTACATGTTTTATACTATTGGAAGTGGCTTGAAATGCCCTTTAATTTTTTTAAAAAGTTTGAAAATCGATTGAGAAATGAGGACACAAATCAGATTTTAACTGAACTAATTTTTCAAAAGTGTTGCAATTTTTGAAATAATCATGAAATGATGATCTCTGGTAGCGAAAGACTATGTTATTAATAATTGTGCCAGGCAACGTTACGACTTCATTGAGCGAGTTGAAGGGTGCAGAAAAAAGTAAGAAGCACGCTTAGGAAGCTTAAAATGCTTAAACAAAGAATCTGTTGTTGTATTAGCAATTCATCATCAATTGTTGTAGGGTTTGTTTTGTCGAAAGCACCTAGCTGAGATCTCCTACAAAAGCTCTTAATCGCGTTTCTACGATGAGTATTTTTCAATTATACAGTAGACGCCGCTTGTTTAAGCCCACCCGCATATATAACCCAAATTCGTCCGGCCCGGAATTCTTCCCTTTGACTGTGTATTAACAAAATTCGCTTTATACGCCCAAATTTTCTACTCAATTCTTTTAAATTTGTTTGAAAAGCTTCATAACTAACAAATTTTATTACGTACTGTAATTCTTGATTTTTTTCTCTATATGGATAAACATCAAGCATTTTGGTTACTGTCTAAAATTCTTCTGTTTTGTCACAAACAAAAAGATAAAAACTTTGCTATTGTAGTTGTGCTTTTGAAGTGGGTCAAGTTTAAAGATACCGTTAGTAACAGCGCAGGTAGTACAGTAGTTGTAGTGCGTTAATTGCGTGCGAGAGTACATACACGGTCTCTTTGATTCAAAATATCAAAATTTTTATAATCGGAATGTGTATTTTCTTTACAAATTTCTGTTTACAATGTAATTAGCTTTAAACATTTTATCTTTATTACAGTTAGCCACAAATATTTGAGCTCAAAATATTTAGAAAAAGTCCTCCGTCGGTTAACAAGCCCACCCGCTTAACAAGCCAAAAATCGCCGGGTCACAAGGCGGGCTTAATAAGCGGCGTCTACTGTATTAAGAAAACAAATTTTACAATTAATTGTTTATTATGACGTCACGTAACACTGTAAAGAAGTAAAATTTGTTGAAGTTGGTAAATCGGGTACTGGGTTTTGTTTAAGCCAAAAACCGCGTTGCTCGGTCGAAAAATGCAATTAAAAAAATATCTTTAATTATGACGTCATCGTGATATCTCGAACTCCCTTATAGCACTTACCCTGAGGAGGAGATCAGTGATGCCAAGTTTGATGGTAGTACGCCAGGCAGTTCTAGAGGATTTAAGACAGGCACACACTTAGAATTGATTTTATATATTAGATGACTTGAATATTTTGTTTACGAGTCATCTTGGTACTGCCAGAAAAAACTCATAATCACTACACGGCCATTTTGCTAAGTTTTGATTTTGTCAACATTTCTTTTGGTAGAAGATGAATTTCTATTTTTTCTGCACTGGAGTTGTTAAATTTAATACGTTTTGTTATTTTTTGCTTGACTCAAGGCTATGTTACCACATATTGGCATAATGTAAAAGATTTGAATTGGTAGCTTTCAAGAATTTTAGGTCGCTTGCGACGTGGTAAAAACGTTTGTTGCAATCCAATGTTAGTGATGGAAATCGACAGAAAAGACAGTATCCTGTTGATAACTCCAAAACGGGATTGAACATGAGTTGTTCGATGAAAGTTTTGTTGAAAACGAATGACAAAATCAAATCGAATTAGTTTTTTGCCTAAAACAAATAAAACTTGGAAAGAGGGCTTTGCACATTTGTGGAGTTACGATCAAGCTCACCGATCAAACCAAAAGTAAATGATTCTAGTCATCAAAACTTTTTTCAGATTTTTCGTGCTGGTCCCGAAGCAGTGAACATGTTTCCTGAGGCGGTGGTAGGCAGATATTTCCGTCTCACTGTGGTTCAGTTCCAAAAATGGGTCTCGCTGCGCTTAGAATATCTGACATGCTGATGGAATATTCAAATTGGACGGTGGAAATTTGTATTCAAATTTGAGGCTATATTTGAAAAGATGGGTGAGGGAAAAAAGTTATCCCCTTAAAACTGTGAAAATCTTATTGTTTTGAAAAAATGTTTTTTCATTGTCATGTTTTAAAGAATTTTTGCCTCATTATATAGACCTCAAATTAACCCCATTCCTCCAATGATATTTTGTTTCTTTAATCATAATGCCTTCTTTTAATCATTATGTACATTTTTTGTCTTCTTTAAGGAGAAACTGTAACTTGACTGAGGGGTTGTAGCTTACACGTTTCTCGATGACGTACTTTATGTACCCTGAAAAGGTCTCATAGATCGAAAAAGGCCTGTCAGTATTTGTCAGTACTTATATTGTATTGATTGATTTGAATTCTGCCCTGTTGAATGCTGAATGCAAAGCTTAACCGGGTTTTTGATAGTTATGCTTTATTGCAAGTGAATATATTTATTTTTAATTGAGAATTATGTTTCCCTTTCCTCTAACTTGGCCGTTAAATCCTATAGCGATCAGAGTAAAAGCTGGTAAAAAAGCATGCCATTAGCGCAAAATTTTGAACTTCTAGCAATAGTGCCAATTTCACCCACAAATAAAGCTAATGGCAGCGTTGCTTGTCAAACGTATTAAGCCTTGTATAAACATAAAACTCGGTTGTTCTCATTGGAGAAAAGTTGCTATTGCTCGTTTTCCATTTTGTGGTTACATGTAACAACGTAACATTTTGTATGAAATTAGTCCTGTGCACTACAATGCTAGTCTTCTTCTTCTTCTTTTGGAAGGGATCAACATTTTTAGATGCTGGCAGTGATGGTACTCAGCCAGCATCGTGTGTCGACATCCAAACCCGTCAGTCCACGTATTCCTGTAGGTGCCCGATGTACGGGGCATGTCAGAATGATGTGTTCTGCGGTTTGTTCTGCAGCGCCACACTCGCAATTCGATGTAAGAGCAAGGCCCCATTTGTGCATGAACGACTGAAAGCACCCAACACCAGCCCGCAAGCGGTTGAGCCTGACCCATGATGATCTGGGCAGGCCCATCCCCATTGGCCTAGTGCTTGTCCTAGGAATGAAAGCACGGAGATCAGATGAGCACTCCGAGTATTCCGTGCTCCATTTAAAGTCTGTCCATTGAGCTGCACGAATATCCAATTCAGTTAGATCTTGCAGTAACTTCCGTGCAGCGGGCACAAAGGGGCGTCTAGATTTTAGTCTCTCTCTGTAGCCGTGTGTGGACCCAGCCAATAATTGATAGAGAATATGGCCAGGGTCCAGACTGCCACGATATGCCAGGGAGAGCGTTGCTCCTAATCGGCGAAGCTCAGCCGGCTGGATACCTGCGAGGACGGGTAAAAGTCTGTTGGAGTTGGACGCAGGCATCCAGTGACAATGCGCAATGCGTTGTTGAGAACACTATCGATGGGGCGAGTGTGTGCACTGCGACACCAAACTGGTGCACAGTACTCTGCAGTAGAGTAGATCGGAGATAGGGCGGCTGTACGCAGTGTTTTAGCTCCAGCGCCCCAACCTGAGCCTGCAAGTCGTCTCATCAGTGCAACGCGTTGTTAGTTTTTTGCGCAATGCCTCAAAATGGTAACGAATACAATGCTAGTAAGTCAATCGAACCTGGAGTGTAATTAGTTTTCAGATTGAATTTGTTACTTTAAAACAAAAATAATTTTTTCCTGATAAAGTACACATTAACGAAAAGCTGCGACATCTTGATTGAGCTCTGTTTTGTTAATAAATGTTTGTTCATTAATTACTGTCTGGTTCATCAAAAGTTGAGTGAATGCATGGTACTGGACTACAGTGAGGAATACCAAGTAGCACGGTGTGAAGCTGCAGTCACCACGTTTGACGTATTGTTGCTGCCCACCTTCATATGCAACTACTCGGCTCTGCCGGTGTCGCGCAGAAGGCCTCCATTAGTAATGTCGAGGTTGGCAATATTGGTTCGACCGGCCAAGCCGGCTTCACCCAATGGATAGTTGTGAAAACAGTTGTTGAGAGTCGATACTTTTTAACGTAGCCAGATCTCTTTCCCAAACAAAAATATAGATTTTTGAATGGAAATTGAGTAAAAACATAATGAAGGGTTGCGCATAGCCACTACAGATCTCCCAAATTTATCGAGTCCCTCGCAATCGCTTGTTTTTCATCTTTCCACCATAGTCGTTCTTAAACTTAACAAATTTTATCCCTTAAATTCAGCATGTGCTTACAGATATATCAAGTTGTGGAAAGGCGCCAAGGTCATTAATAAGTATTTTCCAGAATAAGCTATTAAATATTAGGCAACCTAGCAAAACTGCAACCTATTTATCACCTTTACGTAACTGTAGGCGTATTTGTGTGAGTTAACGCCTCTGGTGCGAGCAATTTGCTTGATCCTGGCATAAACCAGCCAGGCAAAGAGCAAACTAACTCGAAACAACGCATTCACATGTGAGTTATAACAGCAGCAGGGTCCCGATCATTAATGTCGAGGTTAAGAATATCAATGAAGCGGCTGCGCAGAAATCATGTACCCAATTGATATTTTTGAAAACAGTAATAAAAAGTTTAATGTGTTGTTGACATATCCAAACCTTGTTCAAAAATCAAATCGTTTGTACAAACATTACGGGGGTTGCACATAGTCGTGATATATTTCTTGAAGAATTTAGAGTTCCTGGCAACGTTTCGCTTACCCTGTTTCTAGCTTAGGCGTACTTGGGAGCTGGACTTACTCGCAATTGAAACAGCTGACGATTTCACAAACGTTTACGCGTTTATTTTATAAAGTGCACAGAAGCACAATTTTAAAATTGTGGGAGAGCGATTGATGTGAATCTTCAGGAATAACCTATAAAATATCAGGACCACTACTTACGACTTTTTCGTATTTGTATGCTTTTTGGTACGACCTAATGCTTCTAGCTACGCGAATGCTTGCAGGTCCTGGTATAAACCAAGCCAGAGAAAAAGTAAACTAACACGAAGTGATGCACTTACCGTAAGGTTATTATCATTGCAGGGTTCTCATTAGTAATGCCGAGGTTAGAAATATTGATAGTTGTGAGTACAGTAATGAAAATCAGTGTTACTTTGAAATAGCCAATTCTGATTCCAAAATCAAAATACTGTCTTTTTAATAGGAATCGAGTGGAAAACATTTGAGATTTGGTCATAGCAGGTACAGTATATTTCTCCCAGAGTATTTAGAGTCCCTAGAGACGTCTTTCTTGCTCTACTTCCAGGATGTACTTAAAAACTAGACTTGCTCACAACTGAAACAGCCAATAATTTTACAATCTTTTACTCGTTTATTTCACTACTTTCATGGAAGTATAAATGTAAAGTCGTGGGATAGGGGACACCAACGTGACTGTAGTGTAATTTCAGAAACAAGCTACTACGTATTTAGCATACTATTAGCATAAAACTTTTCAAAATTGTATGTCTATTTGTTTGACAGAATGTCTCGGGCTGCGCGATTGTCGCCAGGCCCTGGCGTAATCGCAGCAAGGAAAAGTGCAAACTAACCCAAAGTCAAGCGCTTACAGTTAAGTTACTTATAAGAGGTTAGGTTATGGTATAGGCTAAGAATATAATCATGAACCAGGCTATATTGTGGTAAAGATGTGAATAATTGTTATGATTCCTGTAAGACTTAACTTGAAAATGGTCAGTTTGTTTAACTTTTCTGCATTTGATTTATATGTGTTGGAAATTAAGATCAGCCAGGCTTGCGACACGATTGTACAAAAGTATTATAACTTGCCATTGCGTTACTAAAAACAGATTTTGAAGTAGTGCTATGCTGTTACTGTAATCTATCATTCTTTTCTCACAGGCACATATCATTTATTTGCTTTCGCAGTAACAGGGAACAACAAGTTTAAGCATAGCTGACTGCTGCTTTTTTACATTTTTTTCACTTGAACCATAACAGACAACATTGTGACGTCATAGAGAGAATTTGAAGCGTCCAAAAAAAGCAAAGAAGCATGCTTAGAATGCTTAAAAAAAGAATCTGTTGTTGCATGGTCAATTCAGCTTTAATTATTGTAGAGTTTGTTTTATTGACGAAAACATGTTGTTAATATCTCCCAAAAAAGCATTTTATCGCGTTTCAACAATTAGTAGTTTTTGAGAAAATAAAGAGAATAAATTGAACAATCAAGGATTAGCTGTAAAGTCATTTCAGAACCCAAAGAAGTAAATTTTTTGCAAGATGGGGACTGACTTTATATGATTGTATATGACGTCCTCATGACGTCATATACCCCTGAAAAAGTTATCAATGGTGCCGAGGTTGATGTTTTTACGCTCAGAAGTTTCAAAAGACTTTGCGCTCGTATGCTTGATTGCGTTCCCCCTCCCTAACTCTTATCTAGAAGTGAGAAAGACAGGCACTTGAAATTTGTTAAAACTTCAGTAATGTCCATAAACAAATAAGATTCGGAAATATATACTCAAAACAGTTAAAAAATCATTGTTTATTTGTGATGTTGGTGGTTTTTTTATAATATTTTGCTTGTTTTTTTGTTTTGTTCAGTGGACCTGAAGCATGTAATTATAGACACAATAAGCCTAATAAAGAGAATTCTTTTACTCAAGAAAAAGTAGATATCGTACCTGTATTTGTAAATGCAAATAAATATCCAATAGGCCCATCAAAAAAGAAAGCATATTTGAGACATGATAGAAGATAGAGTTTTTGATATTTTTTCTTATAAACCTTTTGTGAAATTGCACAGCCATGATGTTTGTTACATTGCTATTCATTATGTCTTTTTGAACTATAAACGAATTCCCAAAAACATAAACCAGATCAGGTGAAGAAGTATCTTTTTATGTTTAACATGTCTGGAATATACAAACAATTCACTTACAAACTTACGCTTGCTAGTTTCTCTTTCCCAAATGAGCTCTTCTATCGCAAAATGTTTGCACTACCTCATTTTTTACATTGACTGAAAGGAATATTCTCTTTCAATATTCTCTGAAAGGATTAAAGCTAACTTTGTTAGGTATTCTTGTAAAATAAAAGATCTTAAGCACGTTTTTATCAATTTTAACTTCGAAAATGATCTCTCACAATTCGCAATTGAAAATCCGATGGTGAGCAGTAAACAATACACTATACATAATGTTGGGAAAATATCTCTTCCAAACTGTACTAAACACTCAAGTGCATGCTTAGGATTTGAGGGAGCTGCACTCCTTTAGCTTGAAGAAGAATACGAAAGTCAATAATGTCGTTATACAGGGTGTCCACAAAGTTTTTAGGCAATTGTATAAATTCATTGAACAATTTTTAAAAATGCTATCAAAATAATTCCTTTCGCATATTAATCAGTTGTTATTAAAGTTTTTTGTGATATCACTTTTTTTATTTCAAATATGCATTAGCTAAATAAAATAATTGATTTCCAAACACGTTAAAAATGACTACTCCACAAGAAAAAGCACAATGTGTTTCTGTGTTTATCAAAACGAAATTTGATATTCAAGCACAAAGAAATTTCATAGCTAGATATGTGAAACGGGCCCCAGCACGTCAGTCGATTCGCAATTGGCATAAGCAGTTTGTGGAACGGGAACGTTGCTACTAAAACCGAGGAGTGGATGATCAAAAACTCCTGAAAAAGGCATCGAGCGTATTCGTCAGTCATTTAGTCGTAGCCCAACAAAGTCCATCCGCACTGCTTTCGTTCGGGCTACGTGAAAGATGTGGTGTACCGCACCAAAGTAAAAGAGATAAGTGACCTTAAGGAAAGAATAACTGCCGCTGTGGAGACAACTGATGAAGAAATGTTCAGAATTTGGGCTGAAATTTAATATTGTTTAGATGTCCTCCGAGCTACAAACGGGGCTCACATAAAAATTTAGTAATGCTTTGAATAAAAACTTGACTCTTTACTTGATATTATTTAATCAT
This sequence comes from Trididemnum clinides, assembly GCA_963675345.1. Classification (NCBI taxonomy): domain Eukaryota; kingdom Metazoa; phylum Chordata; class Ascidiacea; order Aplousobranchia; family Didemnidae; genus Trididemnum; species Trididemnum clinides. The sequence goes on along the minus strand of OY776290.1, from coordinate 33,370,311 downwards.
TTCAGAGATAGGGCTCATTAATGTTTTAAATAAAAATTTGACCATTTAATTGATATTATTTAAACATTTCAGACATTTCCAACGTGAGTTGTAATATCAATAAATTTTTTAAATTGTCTAAACACTTTGTGGACACCCTGTATAACTCAACAGCTGCAACATCATTGCCATAATAATTTGCAAAGTCTAAACAGTTTTTTCTTAAATTTTGTCTCTCTTGTTTATGCTCAAGGGAAACTGAATTCAAATTTTGGAGAAATGAAAATCGATTTCTGAGGTTTTGACGTCGAACACTGCGACCTTCAATTTCAACTTTTAATCGGTTCACAATTTCTACTATAACTGCATTTATTTCTTGTTGTGCTGTAAGTCCACTATCTGTAGCTGATTGTCCTGACATCATTCTGTTCTTCTTATTCGTAAAATTGGTATCTCCCATTTTCACAATGTTCATTTGCTGAATGCATAGCATTGTGCGTAATTTCTCCGCTTTTCAACCTTAAGATTTGCAAAAGGCCTTTTAAGTCACAAGAAGCCTCGTGGAACCCCGTTTTCGGATCCTGCAAACGCTTAGAAACTTTCTTTACTGATTTTGAAATTGGATACCAGAAATTTAACAAAGATATAAAAGGAAGCTGTTGGATCGTGTTAAGAAGTACTCCTACATCAGATTTGGTATCCTCAGAAAAATATTTTTTCAAGGGATGTTCAATGCTTGCAATAACTTAGTCAAGTTCTTCGGAGATTATTTCCATGGCATTAATATTTGGAACGCCATCTTGTGTGAAATTATCTTTTCACAGTCCGGGAAATGAATGATTTTAACACTTCCCAATGAGATGCAGAAGAAGATAAAAAGTCAACAGTTTCTCGAAAACTCAAAAAAATTTCACAACAACAAAACATAAATTACTTGCATGTACGCAAGCTAAATAGAGGCTATAATTTTTCAATTTACAAATGCAGTTTTTGAGTTTACTTACAGAATTTTTTGTTGAAGACTTTTCCCTACTCTTGTCATAACTGCCACATTATCATATGTTTTTGACCAAGGAAATCAGTGATGGAAATTTTATATTCGTGCAATTTCTGTAGAATTTTTTACCAAGCTTTCTGCATCTTTTTTGTAGATTTGAAAAATCCCCAAAATATCTCTTTCTTTTTAACGTATCTGTTTTTATTAATATGTACATAACGCTAAATTTCGTAACTTAATCTCCGTGAGCGATATTTGAAGTTGCAACCAACATCAATGTAGAATATTTTGCATTCTTAATTTCAGAAATTACTTTTTTCTTGATAGGTTCATCAAGGAAACCGATTGTTTCATTTTGACTTCTGTTGGAAAAGTAGGTGACACATTTTGGTTTCTTTTTGGCCCTTTCCCAATATTCAGCTAACACCACGTCGTACTATGCAAATGTTCGGCTAACACCACATCGTACTTCGCCAACAGTCTGATTGTTACTAAAAAATTTTCCACATTGGATTTTATCTCCTCAGGCTCTGATAAACCAGCTATTTCTTTCCTTTATGTCCACGTCAGGCTAGATTCTGCTTTGCCAGATACCAAATAACATCAACAATCCGATCAGTTACAGCTTTTCATTTCTTATTTTCAGCAAAAATTTGTTGTTAAAGTTGAGCATCTATCGTAGTCGAACGCTGGAGTTGAACTACTTGGTTCAAATATTCTCTCATGCACTCCTTATAAAAAGGACTCGTGTCGTGATTTGTTTTTTGTGGATTCAACTTTTTCCAAGAAAAGAAACCTTTTTGTTTGCTAAAGTTTGAAGACAACTGCTGGTCTTTTGAAAAAAAAAACGCACGAAACAGCAACATGCTTCCCGATATAGAAAGTACAACAACCATTTCCTTGCCACAATTTCTTCGTTGATAGAAATTTTGTGAAACTACTGCTGGGACAAGGATCTCCCATCCTTCTTGGCAAATGTACCACTTTTATTCTGATATTTTTCTGGCCCATGTGGTACTATCATCTCTCTATCGGGTCACTTAACATTCTTGTGCATGCCCCCTTTAAGTAAGTTCTCATCAAATCTATACTGAATGTGCTAGTAGCCTTGTAGTACGCAGAAGCAAGCAGCAGTTACAAAATTTTAATAAAACAAATTTCTTAAATTTCACTCTTTAGGCTAGATGCCCCCTTGTTTTGGATGTCCGGGACTGACATCCCGGTTGCGACCTATAGGCAAACTATGTTCAATTTATTAAAAAAACGGTTCTATGAATAACTGGGGTAAATATTTTGTTTTCTGATGTATGTATCTAATGCGTTTTCCAATTATAATTAACCGCTTTTGACTGTGACCACAAGCCACTTGGTTTAAAAAAAGCTCATCACCGGTGATCTTTGAGGAGGGAATAGGCTACGTTACGTTGTTTAAGTAAGTTGATAAGTAGCTGATAAGTAAAACATTTTTTTTCCTAATCATAATAGGAATGCCTCTATCGATCTTCTTAGTCCGCGCTTTCATGCGTTCTAATGCGATGACAGTAGGGGTGATTCAGAAGCATTTCACAGGAAAACAAAAATATTTTGTTATTGGCAATTGCTTATCTATCCTGAGTAGACGTATTGCTTGTCTCTGGCAGGTAATCGAGAAGGAATTTTTTTGCTAGCTCTTAAGAGGTAGATACTTTTAGGTGGCAATAATGACAAAATTTTGCTGTTAATTAATCTGTTACTTGAGGAAACAACAAGGTTTTTGGACGTCTGAAAAATTGTCAAAGGTCTGCTTGCCTTAACTGTCATTTAGCTTAATACTCTATAGCTCTTTTGACGAGTATTCATGTGTTTGCTTTTTGTTTGGGTACTGTTTTTTCATGAAATTTCGCAATCAAATCCTTTTCTTCATCTCTCTTTAGCTCTTCCCATTAATGGAACACTGTATGTTTTTGCGTGTTCAAAGACTAATAAGAAATCACAATATTTTTTAAAGCTATTTCATTTGCGATTAATAAGCTGTTATAAAATATAATGAATCATTACCTAAATTAAAGGTTTATTCAACTTAAACTCACAATACATAAACGCAAAAAACGTAACTGCAATCGCATAGAAATAAGTCACTCATCTAGCATAACAAATCTGAGTATTTAATGCATTACTTTAAAAATTTCAGCACCGAAATTTCATCACATGGCAAACCATAAAATCCACTCAGCGCGGCAGAAACTACAATCTTTTAGGCAAAGCAACACATAACTTACAATCACGCAATAAGTCATGTAGCGTTTGTTCGCCAAGCAAAGATTCAAAACTTACCAAATCATTTACCCTATCACAAAATGCATCAACTCTGATGGTATGTGAAACTGTCAGGTGGTCATAGCGTACGTGTTGAGCGACGCAACAACATCGGCTTGCTTGTCACATCGCCAGCATCATTTTCAGAGCACATGTCATCAATATTTCATGTCATCGGTTTCTTCAGATTGATTGGTTTCATTACTTTCTTCATTCGGGAAAATATCTGACTCGTCGATATTGAACGAAATAATGCTTCTCAAATCAGTAGGATTGCCACTCGACTTTAAAATCTCGTTTGGAGAAATGGCACTCTGGTCGAGAGACCGTGCTTTTTAATTGGTGACCATTGCGAAAACGTACGCGAGTACACTGCGAATACGTACACTAGTTTTTTCCCTCAGTGGTTCGTACTTTCTTTGCACATAAATAGATCTAAAGTGCTTAACCACGATGGCATTGAAATAAGGACAGTCGAACCACAAAAAAATTAAAAAATGGTTCTTGTGGCGTCGAATTTTTATATAGAAAAGATCATATCGAACGAAGAACTTGAGATAAAACTTTTTCCAATTGTTGATCGGAAGATCTTGCATTTTTAATGCCAGTAGCACACCTGACCATATAACATCATTATATTCTTCTCACTGCCTATGTGATGTAGGATTCTATGCTGAGGTTCTACGTGGAGGAAAGCGTAAACTATGGATAAGCAATACAAATTCATTGGAAAGAAAAAATTTTCCTTGATCGGAATGAATGTAGCCAGAGCAAAATAAAACTTTGCATTAAACAAGAAATGCAAGTTCTAGATTTCATATTACTATATGAAAGCGCAAAGGAAGTTTCCAGTATTTGTTCACAACAGTGAGTAGATGCCTGTTTTTACTTATTGTGCAAAGAGCCTTTAAAATCTATGCTCAAGCGCTCCATTAGTTGAGTGGTTTTAATCAAATGCATGGTTTAAAAAAATGGGATTGGATTTTAGCACAAATATGAAAATTCGTAGCCTCCAAGCAAAACACTTGGTGATCACCCAAGGAAAAGACGATGGGGTAAAATGGTCCTTTCTCATCGTTTGCAACAAAATGTAAGTGTCGAGCTACATATGATCTAAATGTTGAAGCAATTTCTTTTGCAATTGGGTGAGGCTGTCGCATCAGCCAGCTGATTTGATGTTCTTAACCTCAACATTATTGATGGGGGCTCTCGTTACTGCTTCAACTGAACTGTGAATGCTTCATTTCGAGTTAGTTTGTTTGCTCTTTGCATGGCGGCGTTGATGCCAGGGCCGAGGAACATGCACGCAGTGAGAGACGTTGGTTCATATTAATTCGCGTACAATGACAAAGAATTGGTAAGTAGCAATCCTAATAATAATGGCTCAAAACGCATTGTGAGGTCATAATGTTAAATGACATCGCAATGCTAGCCACTATTTAGTGAAAACAACAGCAGGTAGCAAAATTATCCACTATCATTTTGATAACGAACATAAATGGTAAAGCCCATTACTGATATTTGTAATTGCAAGGAAAGGTAGATCGATACAAAACACTAATCTTCATTTAAAAGTTGGGAGATCTTGATTAGGGGCAAAAGTTAAATACAATAATCAATCTGTAACAGTGGATTTAAAGGAAATGATTTTGTTTGAAAAGAGCTTAATAGGCGCCTTTTGCAATAGGTTGTATGACTTAAAGAAAAGGCAGGACCCCTTTTTATGCAAGACCGAATGGAAGCAAACAGCGCTGGCAAAAATCTTAATGTCATCAGTATTAATACAAAAGCGGGGCCACCAAATCGTCAAACATGCCTACCACTAAACATCTCATTTCTTTGTGAGTCAAAACGACCACCGTTCGGGCGACGCCATGAATTTTGACTATGTTTCACCTCCCCCTCCCCTTACTCTTTTAATAATAGGAATGGTAGTTTGTGTCATCGTTCTTTCGTTTTGAATACTTCCGGTCTTCATTAATAAACCAACGTGATCACCGTTACATGTACAGGAACTATGGCTTATATTTACTAAAACATTTCATTGTGGCTCTAACGAATGTTTGTACGGTTAAGCTGACGCAGCTACATTAATTGATACGTTTTAAATTGGCGCGGTTGATAATATGGCTTGCCGGCTTAAAATCGCACCCTACATAGGAGAAACATTTCTTTCTATTTTTCTTGATAATGACTTTATAGAGCTACCGCAATCAAACCTAAAAATTTGGGAAAAGCAAGAACTTATTTTTTAACTTCTATGAGCATACCCAAGCAAGGAAAAATAAATATGAATCATAATGCGTAGCCAGCAGGGACTTAAGAAAGTTTGAGAGGCGAAATCAAAATTAACGTCACTGTGTTAAATCGCACCACATGGAACTTATTGTAGGTAGTTTGCTTTATAATGGCTTTCTAAAGCTACCGGGATCAAACCAAACATTTGAGGAAAAGCAAAAATACTTTTCACTTACCAGGGTACGTCAAGCTGGGAGAAAAAATACGCTACATAATACGTAGCCAGCGAGAACTTGAGAATGTGTAAAAAGAAATCAAAAGAAAATAACGTCACTGTGTGAAATCGCACCATTTTTGTTATTTTTGCTTTAGAATACCTTAATATCAGAAATGTAATTCCAACTACGGGAAACGCAAGGCTCCCTTGGATTCGTGTCAGCAATAAACAGAGCACATAGATATAAGGCATAGCCAGGATCTTGAAATGAGATATTCCATTACGAAAAGGAGCACAAAAAGTCATGAACATCTTATATGCATAAAGCACATAAACGTTTGGTAACTGTTCATACAAGAACCTAATAGGTGAAGCCGGCTTGGCGGGCTGAACCGACACTCTCAATCCCGACGTCACTGACAGGTCTGTGCGAGTGACGCCGTCATATATACTATAAAGCAAGGATTTTTTTGTATGCTGATATGCTGCCTGTTATGGTATTTATGTCATTTATGTCTGTACTCTACATCAGGGCTGGGCATTTGTTTGGCTTGCGAGTCGCATCGCGGTCACGGAAGCTAGCTAAGAGCCGCACTTGTTAACGAACGCATTGGTATAGTATTCTAATTGATTTGCATTTTTGATTTAGTATAACATTAAACACCAACAATCATTAGACAAATGAATCAAAGTAGTTTTATTATATTGAAAATGCAAGCCAATTTAATTTTCAAAGTCTATCAATGAGTAAAATACACCCAATCACGTTCTTCTACATTAAATAATTTTTTTAATTATTTGCTTGGGGCTTTCGTGGGGCGCAGTTTGCCCACCTCTGCTCTACATCACTGTAACAAAATCCCAAGTTTAAGAAAAAATCAACGGAAAAAGTTAACCATAACAATTTGTAAAACTGGATATAGAAAGAACAATAGCCGATTTTGTCGCTATGCGGGAAACAAGACCAATAACGCAGCCAAATTAGAAACGTAATACCACAAATATAAATAGGAAAACGGCAGCACCAATTGGCAAAATAAGCTTACCATTAAATAGTTTTTTTCTTTAATTGTGAAAGCAATCACTATTTTGCCGCTACAATCAGTTTTGATTATGTACAATTCCTGTTCCCTCACAAGTATTAACAACAACTTGTGGCAAGATCCTTTGTTAGCATTACCAGTCATGATTGAGAGAATATGGTGGTCGCAATTTCGTGTAGCAGAATTGTGAAAATGCATAAAATTCATGAACTTTTCGCCACTGCTCACACAAAAGCCGGATAGGTGAAGCCGGCTTGGCCGGTTGAACCGGAATATTAAACCCGGACATTATTAATAGAAGGCCTCTGTCGAGCGACGCCGGCTAAGCCGGCTAGTATCATATAAAGAAAAATAAATTAGTAATGCAAGAGGCCAGCGATGCACTTAGCAAAACTGCAGACAGTGACACTGTTTCGACCTATCAGGTCTCTTCATTGCAGTTGGTGACCGACAAGAAGCTAGAGGCTTTTAATAAGGCATAGCTTAGACCGCCACACTTGCGGGACCTATACTAGATCCACTTGGTGGAAGGTCTGTCAGTACTCTGCGAAGCCGTATCACTCGTGAATGAGTGGCGGTTGTCGCAGGTGCACTAAGTCTAGCAACTGCTAGAACAATAGTGCTGTCACAGCCTAGTGGTCACAAGGTCTTACATGTATAGTAATGCAAGAGGCCAGCGATGCACTTAGCAAAACTGCAGACAGTGACACTGTTTCGACCTATCAGGTCTCTTCAGTGCAGTTGGTGACCGACAAGAAGCTAGAGGCTTTAAATAAGGCATAGCTTAGACCGCCACACTTGCGGGATCTATACTAGATCCTCTTGGAGTGTGGCGGTCTAAGCTATGCCTTATTAAAAGCCTCTAGCTTCTTGTCGGTCACCAACTGCACTGAAGAGACCTGATAGGTCGAAACAGTGTCACTGTCTGCAGTTTTGCTAAGAATAAATTACTTTAACTAGCACAACACACCCGCGATTGTGTGTCAGCAACAGCACTGAATAAAATATGAAAATAAGCCAGCCAGCACCGTATAAAATTTCATATTGACATTGTGGTAGTTCAATATGCCATCGCAGAATTTTGGCCTTTTTATATTTAATCATGATTTTAGTTATCCAAAATAAAGTAGGCTGATCCTTGTTCCGTAACCAATATAAAAAGTCTACCGGTGAGTACCATTTCCTGACAGCCTCAATTACGGCCATTGATTCATTTTTGACAGGGAACAAGAAACGAAAGCTGCGGGTTTACTGTTCTGGCTTAAAGTGGCTGATATGGCAACGTCAGACGCCGCAGTTTCAATACCAACCTGCTATTTTATCAATTTCACCAAGTGATACGTAAGTCAAATCGGATTTTAGGGTCTGAAGAGCCGATAAAGCATTATCTTTCAAGTGAAAATATATTATTTGTAACTAAGGCTTTGAGTTTATCTAAATAATGTTAAATCTATGGTGCATAGTAAGCAAAGAGTCAAAACACGCGTGGTTGCTCTTTAGAGGTTTTGAGAGCAAGAAGCTTTTGCAGAGTCTTTACTCTTTCGGGATTAAGCTTAAGTGTATCATTACTGATTTGATGTTTAGGTAAATTCATGGTGTAAGTCAAATGGACACATTTGGATTCACTAGACGTCAAAATATGCTCTTTAGCTAAAGCAAGAAAGTTTTTGAGATTTAAGTCTTGTTCATCTTGAGTTATACCTCCTGTAGTGGTGTTGTCTAAATACGCAAAAGTTCTTTTGCAATTAATAGCCCAAATTATATCATCAATTATGCGCTAAAAAAGAGGTGCAGTATTTGTTTAATCGAATGGAATTCTTTTTCATTGCCATTATCAATTGTTAACTTCAAACGGGGTATAAAACCTGTCAGAGAACGGCAACTCGATCTGATGACAGGCATTATTACGTTCCAATGTCGAGTATACTTTATACTGAGCCACTTTTTCGACAAGATCCCGCATTCGATGGAGTGTATAGGCATCTACAAAAGTAAATTTATTCACCGTTTGGGTATAGTTAATCACCATACGTTTTTTGTGATTCTTTTGAGTGGCAACTAATGCTTGTGCACGCCAAGGTGAGTTGCTAAGCTCAAGTAAACCTTTTTAAGAAGTCTTCTGGCTTCAAGAGAATTGAAATCAGCATCCGATCGAGAATATTTTCATGACTCAGTAGCTATAGGGTGACAATCAACACTCATATGTTCAAAAAGGTAAACGGTTAATAAATTTTCAATAGCTTCTAGTGCCACTAGCTTTAAAGTCGGCATTAGTCCTTCATAGTAAATGTTGACATTTTTGTCTTTGTTGAGAAAATCTTGACTCAATATTACACCAGTGAGTAAATTTACGAAAGGCACTTGTTCGTAGGTTGCCTGTTTACTTTGATGTCAACGTAGTCTTGACCAACATTTTCTGATGCCATTTACATTAACAAAAATATTAACTTTTGCATGAGTTTTCTCAATGCTTTTGGAAATATTCCCATCATGACAGAAGAAGCGTTTTGCGTTTCACTTTGGCGATTTGAACAAAACATTTATAGCAAGTTGATTTTTGGCAGGGCAAAGTTTATGAAAATGTCTTGTCGAAAGTGTTTTGAGAAGTCAGTTTTTCATTTTTTAGCAAACGCTGCCTAATATGTTTGTTTGTGGTTACCCCTCCTCTTCCTCGGGATGGAGGTACGGCATGAACGGCAATGCTCATGCCGTCAACCTAATTAAAGTTAGGCTAGGGGAAAGATGGCAGCCCATTTCGAACCAGTCATGAGTGACTGGTAGCCCACCACCAACAAGGTGGATTGCCATTGGTGGGTACGCAAGAGTCGTCTTTTACAACATGCTGGGTGAGCAACTTCACAATTGTAATCCGGTGAAGTACGGGAGGACCACCTGTCTGCCACATAAAGGTGGAGGCGTCCCGTTAAGTGCCTTGGCCAAGGACACAACAAGCAAGCTTATCGGCTTTTTCTCGACGATATCCCATTTTTATGCTGAGCGCCAAGCAGGGAAGCTGTGAATACCAGTTTTTAAAGTCTTTTGGTATGACTCGATTTAGGGAATGAACCCCAGGTATACCGACAGCGATGCGGACTGCCTAATATCGTTTGACGCTACTCCTGCAATAAATGCATCGCGAATGGCTTCTTCTTAATGAAGCACTGCAGATACTGCACGAAAATCACAGTCGATACTCAGCCGCTTCAGCTGTTAAAAATAACTGTCGACAGACTCCCTAATTTGCTGCTAGCATAATTTTAAAGTACACCGAGTAACCAACTAGATCATAAGCTTATGCTTATTTTTATTCAAATACATAATACATAAGCATAAAAAAAACAAAAAAAATCAGTCAGTAAGTTCATAATTTTATTAGCCACTTCCATAGATTTTATTAGCCACATCTGCAATGGCTTCGTACAGATTCAAAGAGTGAATATTCAGCGTTGTTTGGTGAAACATCAACTATTATCGCAACTGTTACTTCCGTTGGCGGCATACCTAGCTAGAGCGGATGAGATTACCTCTGAATACTGGACTTGCAATCGACAGGAAAGACAATTCTTTAATGTTTTACGCTGATAACTCAATTGACTGGCACCAGGTGATCACACACCAACATGCTTTCTAAAATTGACAATTGAAACCTTTATCCAATATAATGGCGATACACGCAGTCCAGAACACTAGCCACCAGAGCAAATACTTAAAGACAAAGTAATTGTACCTAATCACTTACCAAAAATGAACAAATTGCGAGATCCCAGCGATTCGAGAAAGTTTAGCCTCTTGCCTCTACACAGCCAAAGCGCAAAAAAGACTAAAACAAACTCGATACAAAAAATCTCCCGCAAAGTTGACGGCGAGATCTAGTGGATTTACATACATTTAAATCATACGAATTTAAAAAGGTTCTACACTGAGCGTTGCTGTTTCTTGCAGTAACCTAGCATTGGAAATGCCAGTCATCAAAAAACAAATTTAGATTAAGTTACGTTGAATGTCAAATGAACATCTGTTTGAATCCAAATAAATATTGAGAGTGAAACGCTAGAATTTTCTTCCCCCTCCTTCTTATAAAAGGGAAAGACACATTTCTCAATATATCTCAAATGCGAAAGTACTACTAACAAACCATGGTTACAAATATTGGTGAAAGAAAAAAAGCTTGGAAATTAATTAAAATAAACTGACGTCAGAACATACCAAGCGTGACTTGTAAATAGTTTGAAAAAGTGGGTGAAATATTGTGCCATGTTAGTGACAATGTAAGATAGATCACGGTAATGCGAATTAGGATTAAATAGAGTACTATAAATAACTAATCAGCAGGGATAACAAACGAGTGGAATTAACTTAGAGGACAAAATAACATATTGATCTTGAAAAGTATTATATTATGGATGACTTAAGATTTTCCTCTTCGTCTGCAATGATGTGATGATGCAAGAGGTTTGTTGCTGAGTCATAAACCCTGGTATCTATGTGGATGCGACTCTAGTGTGCTGTTTGTTTGCACCGCAAGTGGTCAATTGTCGATACCATGTCTGGTATGCTTGATCGCCCCTTCATGAGAAATGCATTACCTTTCACTGTCATCTGTTGCTGTTGTGAAATGATTGGTGCAAGGTGGGCGTAGTAATCTGAAAAACAACAATATGGAGCAGTAACTGTGGAAAACAATAGCACATAAGAGACAAGTGTTTTAGGTCAGGCTTTCTGTTAAATATTTTGTTGTAATCTTCTGTTGAGTTTGTAGAATTTGTTACGCCTAATGGTTGATTTTTCTGACGCAGTAGTCAACGCGTAGTATCGGTAAAATCCTCGCTTTTTTGTTCAGTCAAATGCAACGCGCCTGCATGCGAAGTAATAGAAAACGACGCTAGAGTTTGTTTAGTTAAGTATCAAATTGTTATTATTGAGTTTTGTGTCACATAAGTAATTAGTCAACATATTAATCAACAAAAAGTTTCAGAACTATTTTCCAGACAAGAATCGAACAAATGACCACTTGAATTTCTGAGTAAGACAACACTTTTCAATTGTATATACTTATCTCAATTACTTATCAGTTGTCTTACTCTACAAAAGACCAATATTAATCTTTATATTTATATTACTTATGTGACACAAAAGTTGTGGCGATACTAGGTCCTATACTACAGGGGACCTATACTAGGTCCACTGTAGCACACTGCAAAGTTACGCGCTACTCCGATTCAAGGCTCAACAAGTAGTCCAGACGTTAAACATAGTGCTACCGTAACGATTAAGTTGTTATTGTTTGAAACTGTACTTGTAAGCTGCTGACAATTGTCAACCAGTCAGTAAGTAGTCAGAAGGCAATTATTCATTTAACTGCGCAGCAAAGGACCCAACCACAAGCACCTAGGAACCAACAAAGCAATTCAACAAAAAGCAGCAAGGAACAAGCTAACAAGCCAACAAGCCATACAAGTTGACAAGTCAAGTTAATTTTTTACGTTGTTATGCCTCAGCAGCAAAGCCGTATTCAATTAGGACCGTTGAGAGAACAGACCGTGTTCGGTAGCAACATTAATTTCGGGGCCCTTTAACAAGGATCTGGTAAATTGGAGTTGCCGGGTTTTATCCAATTGCAAATGGATGAGTGTTTGGCATAATTGCTTTTCTTTCTGCGCTTTTTTAGCTCCCCTCTGATATACATGTAAATAAAATTTGAGCTTCTGCCGTTCTGCAGTAAAGACGTGATTTTTCTGTCTCTGAGTTTAATTCGCTGTAATTTGCAAATTGCTTTAAAATTACCCAGGAGTAAGGCTAGAAACAATGGCTCTAGTGACAACTCTGGCTTTCATAAAGATGATAAGTTAATTTGCGAAGCAAATTCTACAGTTAAATCTTTAGTGAATAAAATTTACATTTTAACAGAAAAACTACGTGTCAACAAAGAAAAGTTTAATCAAGTCGATAATGACAACAATCAACTTAAATAATTGGTTGATCTAAACCAGGGGTGCACAACCTGCGGTCTTACAGCTGAATGCTGCCTTGGGTGATCAGTTGTGCAGCCGTGCACATATACATGTAATTAGCGTCAATCCCTTTCAATAAAGAGCTTTACTCTTACATGAAGAGTAAAAAATTTAATTTGAACAAAAACTTTAATTCAGATCAGAGATTGTATATTCAAAATTTTGATCTACAGGAAGGAGCATGGTTGCCACTCTTGCCGTTTTCTAGCTAGATTTAGATAGTTTCTGTTTGAGCTAGATAGCTAACCTTGTATTCTAGATAATGGCTATAAAACTAGATAGCTTTTTGATATCCTAAAAAGTTTCTAGGTAATATTGTCATTCCTGAGTTGAAAGGCAAAACCTTTAAATTTGGTAACACTGCCGACCGTTCATACTATGCTTGAAACGTGTTCAAGCTTTGTATGCGAGGTTTATTAGCCACTTGCATCCACTCACACTGATGGCCAGTAGCATAATTGGTGACAGAAGGTCAGGTGATTTGACCTTTTTTTCTGTTGGAGATCACCTCCAATTCGTGCAACGCAACAAGAGCTCAGACGTCATTGACCGTTTCTTCATAGCTACATTTCCTTACTTTTGGCTCACGGGGCTTTGAAAATGTCGGCAATGTGGCCCTCCGTGGAATAAGTTTAGATACCCCTGTTCTAGATTGTTTTTTCAATCAATTTATTCTTTTTTTATAGTAATGATTGTATCTTTTATAAAACGTATGTGTGTGACTGGGCTTTATTTTAGTGAATGGGCTCAGCAAAAAGGATTAAGTTTATGGACTTGAGTAGCTTTTTATCTGCACTCGAATAAAGTTCGAGTCATAGGTTGGTTTGAGGACCCAAACCGAGTCCGCGTCAACTGTAGTGAAGATTCGAGTGATGCCAAAGTCCTTCTTAGATGTGATGAGTGGAATCGAATTCTTTGAAAACTGAACTCAAGTCATTACAACTCTGCATGTTATAAGCTGCAGACATTTTACCTAAAACCTAAGTCACAATCTAAACTCGAATCGACTCCTGTGTCATAGTACATGTATAACTGGTGTGTTAGGGACATTGTTTGGATAGGAAATGAGTTTTATTCAGAAACAATTAATGCATTAAGGAGCTGATCTTTTAATGAAAAGATTGCGAGTTCAATGATTGTACTGTGTGGCTTCCGTTATGTTTCGTCTGCATAAGCAAAACAGTTTATTGTACTTACCAACACGGCAAAGATGGTTGCAGAGCGGTTTGGTAGAAATGAGCTGTGCCAGTTATACTGGCGACTCTGTAGGAGATCTACACACAAAGTTATGCTTTGTATAACTTGAAAAGTATTCCTGCAAGTAAGAATGGAACTGCATAATCTAACAAACTATTAATTTTGTAGCAATCACAAAAAATGAATATTTATATCACGCTGTTGTTTCTCAGCTATGCCTTGTTTACTGTTGCACAACAAAGTGACACGTGTGACAGAGTCACTCGTTTTGTCAACGACCTCGGCATGGAACTAAACCTGGGCCCTCCTGGGAAGAAAGGACCACCAGGTCCGAAGGGAGCGATTGGAAATCCTGGAAATTGCTCCTGTCCAAGAACCATTGAATCACTGAAAAACAGGCTTCAAAGTCTGGAAAGTTCGTAGTGCTTCAAATTTATTCGGTTTTACGTTTACTTTGAAACTTTGATAAGACCAACAGTTTATGGTCAAGAATTTTAGAATCCAGTGTGGTGGTGTGGTGGTTAGAACACTGGCTTTGCAGTGGGTAAACATGGGTTCAATGCTGGTGTTGAGTTATAGCAAAAGATTTTGGAAATAATATTTACAACGTCAGTATTTGACGCTCACCACGAATAAAATAGTGAGGTGAAAAAGCCACCAAATTCTCTGTTGTATTCTTGGGTAAGGCACTTTACGGGAACCGTTTTTGTTATGTGGCAGGCAAATAATTGGGTCGAGCAATCTATCAGTCGCAATGACTCGTTCTAAAAAATGACTAGCAAATAGAGCATGAGCCTAAACGAATAGGAGGAGGAGGAAGAATTTAAAAGAAAGCTTTATGCAAGAATCATAGTCAGTCCCGTAGCACTCCAACTTCGGGCCCCCCCCCAAAGTAAGCGCAAGAGCCCCTGCGCACAGGTCATATCACTTTAGAGGTGTAAAATTGAAAAGCTGCATTAAGAAAATACACCACAATTTGTACATAAGTAAACAGGTTAATGTCAGAATAAAGCATGCCGATACCGAAGGTGCAAGTCATAAAAAATTCGGCACCGATGCCAGAGTTCAGTAGGACATTTATGCAGACACTGCGAAACGAAAGCAATGACACTGAAAAACATGAAAAAGTTATAAAAACACAGTATCATTTAAATAGTCTGGAGCGAACCTTTTTGTTCGCAAATGCTGTTATGACATTGTCATAATCAAGAGATCGGGCGCAGTCATTTTCGATTGACAACATGGCTAATGAAGATAGTCTACTGTCTGTCATAGACGTTCTATTAAAAGTTTTGATCAGTTTCAATTTGCTGAAGCTTCTTTCAGCGCTGGCAACAGTCACGAGGCAAGTTAGTAAGATTCGAAGTGCGATGTACACATTCGGATACAATTCAAATAAATGAGTCTTTAGAAGATAGTTCAGAAAGTCTTGAGCCGTATTGAGATTGCGTTTTTTTTTGTAAAATTAAAACAAACCGCTGTAGCTCAGCGCTCATTTTATCAGAATCAATGTCACCGAACTTTTTTTGGAACTCTTTACAGCAAGTAAGAAGAGCATTTTCTTGTTGCACAAGCAAAAGTTTGTCTCGTGTGTACAAAAACGAAAAGCCGGAAGAAACCTCACGTAACAAATTAAAGCGCTCCTTTATTGACATAATAGCCTGGTCTACTAATGGATAGAAAAAGTTGCTTTTAAATTTCAGTTCAGGAGTAGCTCGTTGTTCCTCTTCACCTTGGTAATCAATCAATCTTCTTTTCTTTCCACTTCTTGACGGAGGAAAAGAAGGATCAATATCCAATTCCTGTGCTATTTCAACAGCAGATGTTGCGGCACTGTCATAACCCGTTGTGCGATAGTTTTGCAAAAACTTTTCAGTTGCCTGGATTTCCGCTTCCATTGTATGAAGGGAGACTCCATACGATTGAAGAATCTTGCTTGCTTTATTGACTTGGAATAGGATATCATACCAAATAAACACCGACAAAAGAAAACTCCATTTTGATAAATGAGCTATCAACGATTTTGTTTCTGAGGCAGCTCTTCCATCTTTTCTTTCTATGGAAATGGCTTCCAAGTCTTTCAGTGCCAGCAACACCTCTTTTAAATTGTATCGAAGAGGTTTGATGCATTTAATTCTGCTTTCCCAACGAGTATCAGATTGTGACTTTATGGACAGCTCCACATGTTTCTTCAAAATTTCCCAACGCTGAGCAGAGGAAGAAAACAGCACATACAACCTTGTAAGTACTCCAAAAAATGTCAATGCTTCCGTCGATGAATTAGCACTGTCAACAACAACTAAGTTAAGGGTATGGTTTGCACAGGGCACGTAAACAGCTTTGGGATTGATGTCTAGCATTCTTGCTTGGACCCCAGAATGTTTTCCTTTCATGTTAGCACCATTATCATATGACTGACCTCGACAATCAGACAATTCGAGTTGCAGTTCGGTCGCTTTTTCTAAGAAAGCGTCCAACAAGCCTTTCCCAGTACTGTCACTTATTCTCAAGTAGCCAAAAAATGTTTCTTTAACAACAGCAGCTTCTTCATTACATAGTACATAACGGAGAATGACAGACATTTGTTCATGATGTCACATATCTGGAGTGCAGTCCAAAATTATAGAAAAATATTTTGCCAATTTCAATTGCTGTAAATTTTCTTTTTCAACTTCTGTCGCTAGCAATTCAATTAGTTCATTTTGTATGGTAGGACTCAAATAGTGATCTTTAGTGTTTTTATTCTTGATTCTGTCTTGAAGCTCTTTTAGGATCGGATCTCTTCTTGCCAAAAGCTCAAATATACCCAGAAAATTTCCATTGTGAGGAGATCCTAAGACTTCTTCAGATCCTCTAAAAGCAAGATTCCTTTCCGATAGAAACAAGGCAATGTCGATAAGTCTCTCTAAAACATTTCTCCAAAAACGTCTTTTATTGAAAAAAATATTCATCTCGCGTTTGTCGATAGTGGATGAATTTCTTATCCCTTCAGCTAGCAACATCCATTGACTGCAGCATTCTTGGTGGGAAATGCCGTTTTCATGGTCTTTCAGTTTTTTCGAAAAACCCTCCCATGTATTTATACCACTACAAAAGGGGCTTAGTGTTTTTCCAAATAGCTTACAACAAAGCAAAAAACTTGATCTGATTCCCCAGAATAAACTAGCCACGACCGTGAAACAGTTTCACCATTAGGTAACACACGTTTATAATGGTTAGAGGAAAAACGTCGCCTTGGAGTTGTGTTATTATATGGAAAATTCATTATTAGTTGATGTGGTCCACGCTTTACTATATCACATCGTTGAGCATCAGAAATACTTTCAGGCCATTTACATGAGTCATCAGTGATAGGGGTAAATTGAGATTCAGTTATTTTTGATATTGAAGGTTGCGTATTGGCAGGTAAATCACAACTTACATTTTCTGGAAATTCACAATCACTTTGATGCTGATCGTCATAGTCTTCTTTTTCTTGTACACTATAGTTTTCTTCATCCCTCTCGGTACTAGTGCCAGGTCTACTCTGCTCAGTAATCTTGAAAAAATCTGTCATCTTGGGCAATTTCGCTACAGCATCTCGAGCAGTGGCTGCTTCTTTTCTCTTTTGAGCACCACTTTTTGAACGTTTCATTCTATACAATGTCAATAAAATACTTTATCTGCACTCTGCAGTGTATATATATTGTCCCGGTATTTATAGCCAAACAGAATTCCAGACCATTCTATGATTGTTGCGTAACAACGGCATTGTTACGTCAATCGAATATTCAAGATTCTACCAGAAAATCAATCGAAATATTCTAGATTCTGCGAGATAAAATGACGTTGCATTCACTTATGATGTCACAAGCCAATTTCTTCCTACAGTTTAAATCGGTTGTAAACAAGTCTGCTGAACTGAAAATAGTCACGTAGCCAAAAAGCAATTTCAGACTAACTTGGGCCCCCAAAGTTGGCCTGGGCCCCCCCCCCAATTGGGGGGTTTGGGGGTTTGGGGGGGCGGCTGCTACGTCTCTGATCATAGTAGAGAGAAACAAAAGCTTTGCTGTCTTCAAGCTAAAGCGTTAAAATTACAGCAGCTTATTTTACTAACACGTGATCAATTCAAATCGTATTTAAAGCTGATTGTAGGAGGGGTGATGGTATTAAATGTTCTCTACAGAAACATGTAATTTTTAACATTTTGGTTCAAGTTTAAATTTTGTAACGTAAGGTTTTTATACATCTTTTGTGAGTAGAAAACGGGTGTATCACTTGTCCATGTAAATATGATTTTATACTGGGACCATAAGAAACCTCCTCATTTTCTAAAGAGAACTTACAAAATCACAATCTGTTTAGATGTTATATTTTTTAAGAAATGTACTAATAGTTTAATAAAGACCCCAGCCACACATCGATTGAGTCTAAAACACAGCAGAATCTTATATTTATAGATTTAAGATGTCATTGATTTACTTCTTGTGCTCAACAATACAGCCGAAAGGTGTAGCGTTGAAAGCTAAGACGATTTATGATTTTGATATAACTTAGAGGTTACGAGGGATTATTCCAAAAAAATGTGTTCCCGAATTTCGTACTATTGATAAATTTTACATTTCTTCCCAAAATTCGTATGTTACTCTATCAAATTTATTGCAGAAGATTTAGTTACTACAAAGAAAACGCTAAAGCGGTTGCAAATGATCAACGATAACCCTTACGTCAAAGGTGAGCACTATATTTTTGAGAGCGTTTTTATTTTTGTTCTAAAACCGTTTTTACTTTGGGGAATCATGTGCTACATGAATTGCATCTCTTTTGAGATGTATAGAGCAATCCCTTCTATTAAATTAGGAATTACAACTGAGCGTGAATATATTACGTTTAGTGGTGAGATTTACTAACTACATGTATGTGAATAGGAATTTGACAAGCATTTTTTGAAATTACTAAAGCGAATAAGACTCAAAATTGTTATCTATTTTTAAGATTGCTACACACATTTTATGGTATTTTAAACCAACCATAATTACTTTTTTGCATTTTTTCTTTCGTAATTTGATATTTCATTACAGCGTTTGTGTATGAAAAAGAATGGGTAGGTCTACGTGTTATTCGAGAAAGTTTTCAAACAAAAATGATAGATACATTTTAAAATTCCGATTCAAAATGAGTTGATTTATGGGAGTTAAATTAAAAATCAGAGTAGTTTTCAAGTGATAAAAAAAGATTATTTTACAGCCAAACAAAATTTATATTTCTAAACATTACAATGAGTCACTTTTCTACTTCCAATAAACACAAAAGTAAAACTCCAAAACTTATTGTTTCCAAACTTATTATACACCATTAAATTTTGTTAAATAACATTCGCTGATGAAGCTACGGAGAGGAGAGAAAGTTTTTCTCTTTTTTAATTTTGTGTTTATTATTGCGTTCAATAAACTAATTTATTTTTTGAATGCTTAGCAAATCAAAAGTGGTGTTATTTTGTTAAAAAAAGTTTTTTATCGCAAAATAGCGTTATCGGAAAACAAACGTTTGAGAGCAGAAACGTTTATGAAATAAAATATTTCGCACAGTTTGGTAAGCTCTCTGAAATTTTATCTCACACTTTTACGATTTTCTTTGATATGGCAGTGTTTCTTTGTGGCGTTGGCTTAAAGGATAGAAGAATTCCAGATTCGTCCTTTACTGCTTCATCAACTAATCGGCACCACAGACCAGAATTCGCCAGATACGGATTTCAAACTCTCAATAGCGACGAACGCTCTGGATACTGGGCTTGCAGATACCGTGGGTTTTATGTTATTTCATCGACTAATGAACAATAAAACTGCTTGCGTGGTGTTTGAGTGGAGACGGAGCCCGGTACAATATCAATAATCACAAGCAGTGTTGAATTTAGGAGCCTGAGGCAAGATTTCATCAAGAGCTCCCATAATGCTCAAAATTTATCTACCAGCCACTCCTGTTGGACTGTAGTGGGTAAAGAAACCCCCAACAAGGTTTTTAAGGGATGCAAAATTGGAATTTCAAACACACCCTGACGTTACCTACTTGTGGAACTTTTAAACAAATGAGGTTCGAAAATCCAGGGTCAATACATCAACTAAAGTTATATTTTGATAAAAGTGAGGTTGAGAAAATTGGTAAAATAACTCACATCAAGTTCAAACGATTGTCCAAACTGAAGTTGTTGCATCTTTGATTGAGCACTAGTGCCTCATAATTTGTGTCACATCAAATTTTATGACAATTTGTAGAACTATGAAAGGGGCCCTCATAAATGGGGCTGAAGCAAGTGTCTCACTTGCTTCATCCTAAATCCACCACTCATGACAACATGGGGTAATGTTAAAAACTGGCAAACGTTAATATTGTGTTCTACTATGAAGGGCGTACGTAGAAAGTTTGCAAATTTCACGGAACAATCAGAGTGAAGACCTTTATTTTAAAGATCAACATCCTCAGAGCTATTTCAGAGTACTTGTATTCTTACCGTTACCAGCATTGATGCAAAAAATGACATTTTACGTTTTCCTGAAAAGGGCCTGGCGGGGGCAAAGAGGGGTGTACACGAGCCCCCCCCCCTTCCCCGGTCTCCGTACGCCACTGTCCCCTATCATACGAAGAAACTATTTATGTCAATTTTTATTTCTTGATTGCTCTGCTTCCGTAGAAATACTCTCTGTCAGCAATTATTGAATTTTCAAAACCGATCTAAACATTTGCCAGTGTTTGAGAATAAACATGTACAAGTACCCTGTATTTCAAAAGCAAACCTACTTTTTAGCGCCTCGTACGAAACAATGGTTGCAAGTGGATCTAACGAGGCCCACAAGGATCACTGGTGTTGTTACCCAAGGTCGTCCTCGAGGGGACGAATGGATCAAAGCCTTCACAATTTCATATGGTAATAGCAGCTCACGATTGCAAACAATCAGCGCAAGCGGAGAGCCATCACGCCCACTGGTGAGCATTTTAATTCGTTGGCTGTCTGGCAAAAAACGTCACGAATTGTCAACGCCAGTACAGAAAATTATCTTTGGTTTGAAAAACTACAGCAAGTTCAATAATTTTGTTTAGAAATCATTTTGGCGCGTGCTACCATAAAATGACAATTACTACTTGCCCATTTTGTTATGTTTTGACTTCGTTAATATACCAATAAGTAAAAGGTAAATTTCTTTTTTTCTGCGCTGGAATTGCTAGATTTGATACAATTTATTATTTCGTGCTTGGCCCAGCGCAATGATTCTTTATAGTTGTATAATGTAAAAGATTTGAATTGGTAGCTTTCAAAAATTTTCCGTTGCTTGTGACGTGGTAAAAACAATTGTTGCAATACAATGTTAGTGGTGAAAATCGACCAAAAAAACAACATCCTCTCACAACTCCAAAGCGAGATTGACCATGAATTGTTCAATGAAAGTTTGCCTGAAACCAAATCATAGTAAATCACAGCCAAAACAATTCTCTTCCTGAAAAATAAACTTTAAAAGAAGGCTTTGTACATTTGTGGAGTTTTATTTTTGTTTTACAACGATCAAGCTCAATGATCTAAACCAAAATTAATTGATTCTAGTAATCAAAATTTTTTTCAGATTTTTCGTGCTGGCCCCGAAACAGTGAACATGTTTTCTGAGCCCGTGGTGGGCAGATATTTCCGACTCACCGCGCTTGAGTTCCGAACCTGGGTCGTGCTGCGTTTGGAATATCTGACATGCTGATGTAATAAATCGGATTTAATGGTGGGGATTAATGTTCAAAATTGAAGCTTTACTTGAAACGATGGGTAATGGGAAAACAAAAGTTGAATTCTTTCTATTCTTGAAAATCTTACTGCATTGGACAAATGTTTATTTATGTTTAGAGATGTTTTAAAGAGTTTTGGATTTCTTTATAGACCTCAACTTAATCCCTGCCTCTTCAAAGACATGTTCTTTCTTTAATCATTATGCCTTAAACAATCATTATATGTATTACATTGATTTATTTGAAGTCTGCCATGCTAAATGTAAAATGCAATACTTAACCAGTTATTTGATAGTTATGCTTTATTGCAAGTCAATATCTTCATTTTGTGTTTGCTTGTTCTTGTCACCTACTTCATTGTTGTAAACTGAAATATCATTTCGTTGTCAAACGTAACGGGTAACTAAGGTCATTTGATTGATTATTTCATGGTCAAACGTTACCAGCTTTATTTACCGGTTCCAAAAAAGCATTTTCACATTTGATCATCATCTAATCCAATGATCTATTGGCACTCCTTTTATAAAGTAGATTCATTCGTGATCATGCATTGTTTTTGTCGCATTTCAATAGAGCTTTTGATTCTATTTCTATTTCAATTTACTTCTTGAAATTGACGCGACTGGCAATATCGATCGAATAATTAAGTTTGGTTGCAACTTAAATGCTAGGAAAAGATTGACTTCCACTGAGATACTTTAACCCACGCACTTTTCGATCAAGAACAGAACAATATATTCACAAATCTCTTTACAACTTCGAATTCCTTTGCTTGCCAAAACACAGAACTAAAGCACTTCAATAAATATCAGAGACTTATTAAATTAAAAACCACCAAAATAGCTGCTTAATTCCTGTCACAAAAATCACGACAGAACAACGTCTTTTTACTGCATTCTGCTATCTTTCTCTGAACTACACTCTCTGAATGAATAAAATCTCGTCGCCTTATGTATACGACGGAAAATAATCTAGAAATTGCTAGAACATCACATGACACAAAAAAACATTGTTAATAAATTACGTAATTGGTAATAATAAAAAAAAGAAGAAATCTTCGAGAAGAAACAAGAATCACAAGAATACGTTGGAAAACTAAATCACGTAGACTGCCATTGTGACGACAGAAAGACATGTGAGTTACCAATCTATTTATAAATCCGAAAGAAAAAAGGTCTTTTTGAAAACAGCTTAGCAAGTTAGAGCTACAAACAATTCAGATTTACAAGTAAAATAATCAGGGCAAAACAACCCGATTACGACTCTATACATATGTTAAACTATTTCTTAACGCAAATTTACGTATTCGTGATATACGCACCCCCCCCCCTAAGAATATAATATTAAATACTACGAATAACGAAATTTGCAAGTCTCATTCACTGCTGATCCTAAATAATGCATAAATAATTTCGATTATCAAATCTCACACATATACATAATGAAAGCATACCACAACAATACACATAAACACAGCACAATTAGTTCATCACATGACTAAGATAATCAGCCGCTACATTATCCTTTCCAGGAATACCCTGTACAGTATAGTTGTACCTTTGTAAAGCCAGGACCCCGCGTATTATGCGATTGTTCTGATACTTGGTCTTGTTTGTATATGCAAGGGGCTGGTGATTAGTTTGTAAAATTGCTATCATAATTAAGTTTGGTTTAACTTGCCAGCCAGGTGTGGCCGGAATTTTGTTATGCCCCACCCAATACTCAAACATTCCTTTTCTAAAGTTGAATGTTTGGTCTCAGCTGGCGCGAGTTTCTTGCAGGCATACACCACCGAATATAGTTTCTCGTCATGCAGTTGCATGAGGGCGACACCCAGCCCGCAGTTTGATGCATCAGTTCGTAGTATGAACGGCTTGCTATGGTCTGGCAACTTTAGAATTGGTCGCTTCCACAAAGAGTCCCGCAAGCTGCTGAAGGCCTTTTCTTGAGCTTGCCCCTATCGAATTTTGTTTGGTTGTCCCTTGCGCGTTAGATCAGTCAAGGTCGCTGCAACCGCTGCAAATGTGGGAATGTGGGCGCGGTAACAGTTCGCTAACCCCAAAATGATCTTACCTCTTTCTTCGTAGTCGGTTTTGGTAAGAAATTTATTATCTCTTTCTGATGTGTTTTAGTCAGTTCGACCCCAACTTGACGTCCTGTACTGTTTCCATCTGATGACAATTAGCCAATTCCATCATCAAGTCGTCGTTCACACTCAGCTCTTCATTTCCTCCTATAATCCCGGTACAAATATTACAAGACATTAATTCGTTATAATCTGAATTTTGTTGTGGTGCTCCGTCCTGGTCAGATCTTTCGATGTGCTTTTTCAGCATGTTTGCATGGAACGTTCTCACTTTCTTATTCACTTCTATCCGATGATCATTACCTTTTCCACATCTGCCTACTATTTCATAAGGCCCTTTCCATTGCATCAGAAGCTTGTTTGTGTTCCTCAGCAGTAGCAGTAATACCTTGTTGCCTTCTTGAAATTCTCTTCTTCTAGCTCTTCGGTCATACAGCGTTTTATTCTTCTTCCGGCTCTTTAGCAACTCTTCTTGGGCGATCTTGATGGTGTTGTCCAAACGTTCTCGCAATTCCAAAACATACTGATAGCTCGTCTTGATTTCTGTCCCATCTGTCTCCCCTGTCCACAGCTCCTTCAGGATTTGTACTGGTCCGCGTACTGTCCTCCCGTACAATAATTCATACGGTGAAAATCCGGTGGCCTCCTGTGGCGCTTCTCTGTATGCAAATAGTGAGGGATTAACAAAACAATGCCACTGGCGGGGCTGCTCGTTACACAAACGTCTTAGCATTTTCTTGAGTGTACCATAAAAACGTTCCACCAGTTCATTGCAAATATGATGGTACGGCGTATTTGTTAATCGCTTTATGGACAGCAATCTTGATACCTCTTCCATGCATTTTGATACAAATTGCGTGCCAAGATCTCTCAAAACATCTTCAGATATTCCTAGAAGGCTGTACATATCCAGCAATGCTTCCGCCACTGTCTCTGTTTCAATACTCTTGAGTGGAACGGCTTCAGGTTACCTGGTCGCATAATCTACCAAGGTCAGGATATATCGATGTCCTTTCTCGCTTGGAGGTGAAATTGGTCCTACCAAATCTACGGCGACTCTCCTAAACGGCGTATCAATCAAAGGCACATCTCCTAGTGGCACACGGGGAACGAATCCTTTAGCAGTCGTCTTCTGACATACATCACATGATCTGCAGAAACTAGTAGCATCACCTTGCATGCCCGGCCAGTAGAAATTTGTTTGAATGCGGTCTTTAGTCTTCTTGATCCCAAGATTTCCTCCGAAAATAGAGTCGTGGGCGACTTCCATAACCTTCTTTCTCAATGTTTTCAGTACCATAATCGGTTTTGAACACTCACCTAATCCATCCACTCGGCTTCGAATCCTGTATAGGATACCCCTGCGCTTTTCATACTTTATTTTGTAATCTCCCTTTCTAACAGCATTCTTCAGGTTCACATATTTTTCAAAAGTAGTATCTTCCTGTTTTAGTTTTTCCAATTCATTCTTCGTGACGGAAGTCTGAGCCGTCACGTCTTTTGCAGCTAAAGGTTTGATGGTGGCGTTCTTCCGAGCTTGAGCCCTTGTGACCGCAGCGGCACATGTCTCCACATCAGGAACAGGATCATTTGGATTCCGTGCCACAGGAATGTTCCCAATGACCAAAAAAAAGGTCAAACAAAGGGTCTCGCAAACATATGGCTTGGGTTACCCCCGTATAGTAAGGCGTGTCCACTTTAATCTCAGCAATGGGTGCCTCGTTCAATGTCCGATCGATAGCCACCACGTAACCCAAGCTACCAGTAAAACCATCTTCCTTTACTAGCTCTCTCTTGACAATAACGCCATTGCAGCCTGTATCACGAAGGATCTCAACTTCATTTTCACCAACCTTTCCGGTCGCAAGAGGCATACGCTTCTTGTTTTCATTGTTCAGGCAGGCACCATTGCGCACGACTTTAATTTTCTCTCCCGATTTGAGCTCCAAATATTCTTCATCCTTTGCTTTGGCATTATTCAATAATCTTGCAACTTGCGCAGCGCATCCAACTCGGTAGGGTTGCAATGTAGGTCTAGGGGTGCTGCTCCCACCCCGAGGAACAGCTTGATGGCGGGGGGTATTCCGACAGAACCTCTTCTCATGCCCAACTTCGCGACATTGGTAGCACGTAACTGCGTGTCTAGTTGGTCTGTTATACTCATTACGTCCTCATTCTGGCTTAACACGACAGTCAATCGCCCGGTGACCAATGCGATTACATAAGAAACACTTCGGGGTACTCGCAGGAGGGAATCCACTATGATTGTTCTTCACACCGGCTCTTGTGCTATCACGTTTGGTCACCTCCTTACTCGACAGCTTCTGATTGCGCACTGCCAAATACTGATCAGCCAACCGTGACAGTTCATCTAGAGATTTTGGGTTGCTCTGTTGCAGCCATATAGATAGATCTTTAGGGCAGGAGCTAGTGAACTGCTCGCGTACAATCAAGTCTACCATGCCCATAAACATTTGCTCCACTTCGGCCAACTTTATCCACTCGGTAAAGTAATTTTTTAACCTGAATATAAATTGACTTGGACTTTCGTGACCTTCCGATCTAGCTTCTCAAATTTTTCATGGTATCCGCGCTTAGTAAAATCTTACCTTTTCAGTAAAACAACTTTAAGACGCTCATAATCCATGGCTTCTTCTGGCGACAGTCCATTATACACTTCTACCGCCTTGCCTGTTAACAGAGAGCTTGACTGGGTTGCCCAAGTACTTCTATTCCATTTAGCCACATTAGCGTACCTTTCGAATCTCAAAAGATATTCGTCCAAATTATTCTTCCCGTCCACAAAAGATGGCAGCTGTAGCGTTCTCAAAATATTTTCAACCGATTCTTGATTCAATTGCTCACCATTGTGAGATTGGGAGAGCCTCCTCGCTTCCAATTCCAACCTCAGCTTTTTAACTTCGTTAAGACAGCAAAGTCGTAAAACTAAAAACTTTGTTGGAGCTTCAAACTCAAAAAAAGCTCAGTCTTCAATCCAAAAACCTTTTTGGCGACCATTCCAAAGACGGCCAAGTTTTCAGACCGAAGCCTTTTTTGGCTCAAACCTTAAACTGGCGGGGCTTTTAAACTGGGAACCTATTTTTTGGCATATCAACCTACTATGAACGCATGCCATTAACCACCTTCAACCGCGGGCCACAAAATTTTACCTTGCTGGCTGCAGTTGCGCATCTGCGCCTTAAAAATTGTCGATAATTTCTGGATAGCAGCCATATTTTGTTTTGACTACATCCTTGCTGTTAAATGATGATAACTGTATCAGTGGGAAGTATCACAAGATAATTCCTTGACAGCATCCAGTTTTTGTTGTCATTACGAGATGTCACCAGATTTTTTAAGTAAGCTCATAATATTTTCTTGGGTCACGAAATTTTTCTGAAATTGATGCTTTAGAAAATTTGGGTCGCTTTGAAAAAGGTGGGACACCTCTGGATTAGAACATTTTCGGCAAATAAATGACCTATATTTTCAATGACAAAAACTTTGTTTCTTCAGATTGTTATTGTCATTTCTGCCGAAGCAAAAATGGATGTTTTGACAGATATTAGTATAGCAATTATAAAAGCCACATGAAGGCGGGCAGCAACGATCTGTTGAACCTGCTGACGGTCCTCAGCCGCTGTTCTCCGCTCTTCAGCCAGGGCTGCTAACCTTTGTTCTTCAGCTTCAGCCGCTATTCTACGTTCTTCAGCCTGGGCTGCTAATCTTCGCTCTTCAGCCACTATTCTTTGTTCTTCAGCCTTGGTTCTTACCTTTGTTCTTCAGCTTCTCTCATTCAGCGCCATACTTCGGTTATAAGCTTGTTCTTCTGCTTCTGATCCAAGCCCAACAATTCTACTTGTCTCTTAAAGTCCTCCAACGTCTTCATATTAAGTTCTTCTGCAGCCATTTTAAATCACCAACCGACAAAAAGATTCCCGGACAAGCCCCCAGATGTCGCGTTTCAATAGAGCTTTTGATTCTATTTCTATTTCAATTTACTTCTTGAAATTGACGCGACTGGCAATATCGATCGAATAATTAAGTTTGGTTGCAACTTAAATGCTAGGAAAAGATTGACTTCCACTGAGATACTTTAACCCACGCACTTTTCGATCAAGAACAGAACAATATATTCACAAATCTCTTTACAACTTCGAATTCCTTTGCTTGCCAAAACACAGAACTAAAGCACTTCAATAAATATCAGAGACTTATTAAATTAAAAACCACCAAAATAGCTGCTTAATTCCTGTCACAAAAATCACGACAGAACAACGTCTTTTTACTGCATTCTGCTATCTTTCTCTGAACTACACTCTCTGAATGAATAAAATCTCGTCGCCTTATGTATACGACGGAAAATAATCTAGAAATTGCTAGAACATCACATGACACAAAAAAACATTGTTAATAAATTACGTAATCGGTAATAATAAAAAAAAGAAGAAATCTTCGAGAAGAAACAAGAATCACAAGAATACGTTGGAAAACTAAATCACGTAGACTGCCATTGTGACGACAGAAAGACATGTGAGTTACCAATCTATTTATAAATCCGAAAGAAAAAAGGTCTTTTTTGAAAACAGCTTAGCAAGTTAGAGCTACAAACAATTCAGATTTACAAGTAAAATAATCAGGGCAAAACAACCCGATTACGACTCTATACATATGTAAAACTACAGTCAAACCTCGGTTTTCGAACACAATTCGTTCTGAAAGGCTGTTCGAATACCGATTTGTTCAAAAGCCGAATCATATTTTCCTATTACAAATAATAAAAAAGAAATTTATTTGTTCTATACACCAAAAGAATAATTTATTTATCTGGTTACACTATAACAGGGCTGGGCAATTGTTTTGGCCTGCGGGCCGCATCGTGGTCATGGAAGCTAGCTGAGGCCCGCACTTATTAAGAAAGGTATTGCGAGGGCCGCACTGAGGATTGAAGAGTTGGTCGAGAGCCGCATTGACCAAGTATAAGTGGCCAAGGATCTTGCAATAGCCTGCGTCATCTTCATGTTATACGAGACCTCCTCACATTGATCTTATACCGCGCGTGAACATGGTGGTCTCCAAAAAAGGTCATCACCCTCTAATTGGACGGAAAATGCGTCTGTACAAACTATCAAAGGCTCTTTTCAACGTGGCATGTAATACCATTTTTTTGCTTCTCTCGCACGGCAATTGTTTTTCCACTTATCATTCGTAAATCAACTTTATTAAAGTTTAAAAAGTGTTCGCGGGCCGCACAAAATGCTCTCGGGGACCGCACTTGGTTCAGGTAAATCTTTCTCTTGAGTCGTTTAAGAACCGAATTTTTGTTCAAAGACCGAATGATTTTCATCTCAAATTTTCCGTTCGAAAACCGAATTGTTCAAACTGCGAGACGTTCGAAAACCGAGGTTTGACTGTATTCCTCAACGCAAATTTACGTATTCGTGACAGTTTTTGGCACCAGCTTCGCGCTATTGCAAAAATAGTATATCCAACTTTACACTTATTGTGTATTCTACTGTCTTATATTCTTTACCCTCACATTTTTGTTCAAATGTCGTGTATTAATGCAGAGGTAGTGGTGACAAGGACATGTCAAACAAGAATTGAAAATCAAAAGGGCCATTAAATTAAATTGCGATCAGAGCAAAGCCAGAAGAAAAACAATACCACCCAGTGCAAAATTTTAAACTTTTAAAAACAGTGCCATTTTAACATGAAATCAAGCTGATGGTAGCCTCTACAGTCGATCGCGGTGAATCTTTCTTGACGTAAAACTTGATTATTCACAAGGTGCGAAGTCATTTTTTATTAAATGGTTAAGTTTTCCATTGTCACATTTTTTATGAAATTGGTCCTGTGCACCAGCATAAATAAACTAAACCTGGAGTGTAATTAGTTTTCAGATTGTTTTTGTTATTTTGTGTTAAAAAATAATTTTGCTTGGTTAAAAGTACCCGTTAAAGTACAAAAAGCTTCTGTGCCATGACTAAGTTTTCATGTTAATAAACATTTCTATTATATCGCTGTTTGGTTCATCGAAAGTTATCTTTTGCATGATACTTGCCTTCACTAAAGAAAACAAAGTAGCACTATTTACAACTACCGTCAGCAGGTTCAACAGATCGTTGCTGCCCGCCTTCATGTGGCTTTTATAATTGCTATACTAATATCTGTCAAAACATCCATTTTTGCTTCGGCAGAAATGACAATAACAATCTGAAGAAACAAAGTTTTTGTCATTGAAAATATAGGTCATTTATTTGCCGAAAATGTTCTAATCCAGAGGTGTCCCACCTTTTTCAAAGCGACCCAAATTTTCTAAAGCATCAATTTCAGAAAAATTTCGTGACCCAAGAAAATATTATGAGCTTACTTAAAAAATCTGGTGACATCTCGTAATGACAACAAAAACTGGATGCTGTCAAGGAATTATCTTGTGATACTTCCCACTGATACAGTTATCATCATTTAACAGCAAGGATGTAGTCAAAACAAAATATGGCTGCTATCCAGAAATTATCGACAATTTTTAAGGCGCAGATGCGCAACTGCAGCCAGCAAGGTAAAATTTTGTGGCCCGCGGTTGAAGGTGGTTAATGGCATGCGTTCATAGTAGGTTGATATGCCAAAAAATAGGTTCCCAGTTTAAAAGCCCCGCCAGTTTAAGGTTTGAGCCAAAAAAGGCTTCGGTCTGAAAACTTGGCCGTCTTTGGAATGGTCGCCAAAAAGGTTTTTGGATTGAAGACTGAGCTTTTTTTGAGTTTGAAGCTCCAACAAAGTTTTTAGTTTTACGACTTTGCTGTTTCAACGTTCATTTCCTACAAAAAGATTTCCTCTCCAATTGCAATGTTTTGACGTTGATCTACAGCACAAAAAAACGACTCGGTCCAATCGTATCATCCGGTTGAGCAAAACTAGCTTACCAGCATAAATGTTGTTCACATCTGTTTTAAGGAATAGTGCAGGGGTGGTCAACCGATGCTGTACAAAGAGCCAACATCGTCACTGGAAGAGCCGTTATACGACTTCTACTTCGAACTTCCACACTATCCGTTTGAGAGCACGTTGTTGATCTTTTGCTTTTGGAGACCACTCATCATAATTCTGAAACATCGTCGTAATGGCAAAAGAATGACCACTTTTTTTCGTAGATCACTTTCAAAGACGATATCAATCTTGTATGACTCTCGACCGGCCACTAAATTTAACATGTTCCCCTCAGTTTATACATCACTACGCTCAATCACCGAAAACAAAACATGAGTCAAAACAGCCGCAGTCCAGGACTCAAGGAGGTATCAAGATTGCTTTCCATAAAGCGATTAACAAATACGCCGTACCATCATATTTGCAATGAATTGGTGGAACGTTTTTATGGTACACTCAAGAAAATGCTAAGACGTTTGTGTAACGAGCAGTCTCGCCAGTGGCATCGTTTTGTTAATCCCTCACTATTTGCATACAGAGAAGCGCCACAGGAGGCCACCGGATTTTCACCGTATGAATTATTGTACGGGAGGACAGTACGCGGACTAGTACAAATCCTGAAGGAGCTGTGGACAGGGGAGACAGATGGGACAGAAATCAAGACGAGCTATCAGTATGTTTTGGAATTGCGAGAACGTTTGGACAACACCATCAAGATCGCCCAAGAAGAGTTGCTAAAGAGCCGGAAGAAGAATAAAACGCTGTATGACCGAAGAGCTAGAAGAAGAGAATTTCAAGAAGGCAACAAGGTATTACTGCTACTGCTGAGGAACACAAACAAGCTTCTGATGCAATGGAAAGGGCCTTATGAAATAGTAGGCAGATGTGGAAAAGGTAATGATCATCGGATAGAAGTGAATAAGAAAGTGAGAACGTTCCATGCAAACATGCTGAAAAAGCACATCGAAAGATCTGACCAGGACGGAGCACCACAACAAAATTCAGATTATAACGAATTAATGTCTTGTAATATTTGTACCGGGATTATAGGAGGAAATGAAGAGCTGAGTGTGAACGACGACTTGATGATGGAATTGGCTAATTGTCATCAGATGGAAACAGTACAGGACGTCAAGTTGGGGTCGAACTGACTAAAACACATCAGAAAGAGATAATAAATTTCTTACCAAAACCGACTACGAAGAAAGAGGTAAGATCATTTTGGGGTTAGCGAACTGTTACCGCGCCCACATTCCCACATTTGCAGCGGTTGCAGCGACCTTGACTGATCTAACGCGCAAGGGACAACCAAACAAAATTCGATAGGGGCAAGCTCAAGAAAAGGCCTTCAGCAGCTTGCGGGACTCTTTGTGGAAGCGACCAATTCTAAAGTTGCCAGACCATAGCAAGCCGTTCATACTACGAACTGATGCATCAAACTGCGGGCTGGGTGTCGCCCTCATGCAACTGCATGACGAGAAACTATATTCGGTGGTGTATGCCTGCAAGAAACTCGCGCCAGCTGAGACCAAACATTCAACTTTAGAAAAGGAATGTTTGAGTATTGGGTGGGGCATAACAAAATTCCGGCCACACCTGGCTGGCAAGTTAAACCAAACTTAATTATGATAGCAATTTTACAAACTAATCACCAGCCCCTTGCATATACAAACAAGACCAAGTATCAGAACAATCGCATAATGCGCTGGGTCCTGGCTTTACAAAGGTACAACTATACTGTACAGGGTA
The DNA here is from genome assembly GCA_963675345.1 of Trididemnum clinides. Classification (NCBI taxonomy): domain Eukaryota; kingdom Metazoa; phylum Chordata; class Ascidiacea; order Aplousobranchia; family Didemnidae; genus Trididemnum; species Trididemnum clinides. The sequence continues at coordinate 33,337,829 of OY776290.1, read as the reverse complement.
TTCCTGGAAAGGATAATGTAGCGGCTGATTATCTTAGTCATGTGATGAACTAATTGTGCTGTGTTTATGTGTATTGTTGTGGTATGCTTTCATTATGTATATGTGTGAGATTTGATAATCGAAATTATTTATGCATTATTTAGGATCAGCAGTGAATGAGACTTGCAAATTTCGTTATTCGTAGTATTTAATATTATATTCTTAGGGGGGGGGGGTGCGTATATCACGAATACGTAAATTTGCGTTAAGAAATAGTTTAACATATGTATAGAGTCGTAATCGGGTTGTTTTGCCCTGATTATTTTACTTGTAAATCTGAATTGTTTGTAGCTCTAACTTGCTAAGCTGTTTTCAAAAAAGACCTTTTTTCTTTCGGATTTATAAATAGATTGGTAACTCACATGTCTTTCTGTCGTCACAATGGCAGTCTACGTGATTTAGTTTTCCAACGTATTCTTGTGATTCTTGTTTCTTCTCGAAGATTTCTTCTTTTTTTTATTATTACCGATTACGTAATTTATTAACAATGTTTTTTTGTGTCATGTGATGTTCTAGCAATTTCTAGATTATTTTCCGTCGTATACATAAGGCGACGAGATTTTATTCATTCAGAGAGTGTAGTTCAGAGAAAGATAGCAGAATGCAGTAAAAAGACGTTGTTCTGTCGTGATTTTTGTGACAGGAATTAAGCAGCTATTTTGGTGGTTTTTAATTTAATAAGTCTCTGATATTTATTGAAGTGCTTTAGTTCTGTGTTTTGGCAAGCAAAGGAATTCGAAGTTGTAAAGAGATTTGTGAATATATTGTTCTGTTCTTGATCGAAAAGTGCGTGGGTTAAAGTATCTCAGTGGAAGTCAATCTTTTCCTAGCATTTAAGTTGCAACCAAACTTAATTATTCGATCGATATTGCCAGTCGCGTCAATTTCAAGAAGTAAATTGAAATAGAAATAGAATCAAAAGCTCTATTGAAATGCGACAAGTGCAAAGTAGGTTGTCTTATTGTTTATTTTATATGTTGAGCAGCTTATCATTAAACTATTACTCGACGAGATTTGCTAGAGTGTGGAAAAGTAGTCGATTTGCCTCGATTGGTTTGTACGAAATGGCTGAGCTCAAAATTCATTTTCACGCAAATCCACCCAACGCTCTGCTGGGGCAGAAATAACTAGATCTAATTAACAAAAACAAGTTAGTTCAACGTGTTACGAGTGAAAAATTAAACCTTGTTCCGTTTATTAGAAGTGACTCATTCCAGATGTCACCCGAATTATCCCATATAGGCTTGCTACGAATAAACTGGCAATGCACCGACGTAAAGGGCAACGACGTCATCAACATCTGTAAGTCTGTTGTCTTGCAAATACCACAATCATCGCCATGCCAACTAAAATTTTGGTAAATAGGTAGCAAAAATCAGTAGATCATATAGACTTATGTTAGACATTTTATAATAAACCTGAATCTTTTGGAGGCATTACTGCAAATTTTCGAGCATCTACACTCCACTATAACAAAAACACCGATCACAAAACATCAGAAGGTATGCCGTCGTTCCCCAAAACAAAAAAACAGCAATATCTAGTCTTTCATTATCATTATAGAGTGTAATAAAGAATACAAAACTACAATTCATGAAGCTCTGGAAATCAGAAAGATTAATTCACTACTGAAAAAGCATTGTCCACGTGCCAATGTTTTTCCTATATAAATTCTAATCTATGTTCTAGTGTATAATTTTAGCCAACATACTTTCGCGAATTTCACATGTTATGTCCTGCGACCTCGCTCTTCAACCGGGTTCCGCGTAACACTTAGGTTGAGCGTTAAGGGTTTCCTGAGCTTTGGGGTTCCGAAAGGAATCCTCCTCCTTTGTTTATATTTGGCAAAACACAACGTTTTTTAATTTTTCGAAAACAATTTGCAAAAGTTTACCAACTCTTCTGCAAACAAATGATGTTAACAACTAACCACAATTGTTTGTTTTATTTGAATTTAAACGCAATATTTTTAGGTCAAATACTACAGCATTACAAATATAAAAAACAAAGAAAAACGTTGATTTTCTCGAAATGTTTAAAAAGCAGTGGTTGGATTTTTCCAAGTGGCGGTAGAATACGATACGCACGGCTTTCATCAACCTGGAACCAAAATTAAGGACTACTGGAAAAGAAAATTTTTTTCTATCACCTTTTTTGTGATCGATCATAATTTTTTGTCAAATAGGAATATATATATGAGTTGAACTTAAGCATATTGGGTTGAATACCCATTTTTAAAGATTTCAAAATAGTTTGCCTAAATCTCAGCGCAGGCAACCAAATTAGTTTAGTAAATTGTAATTGTAAATTTCAATTTAGCACGACCCGAAAAAGTTAATCATAAAAAAGATTGATATTGGTTTCTAATTGCTGAAAATAAAGCACAATAAAAACGTATTGTCAAAAGCAAGAAAATTTCTCGGAAATAAGGACAGCTTTATGTTTTAAGCCGTAATTCTTATAATAAGGATAGTATAGAAGCCTTGACGACCCAGCTAGTTGTTCATTTGCACAAACTGTGAATCAAGTATTCTAGCTAAAAATGGAATGAGTGATAAGCTAAGCCTTTAGCAAAGATACATGTGGAGGAAACAAGAGGATGCAATCAAAAGTGATTCCAAGAAAAGTTGGGTTAAGATTAAAGCAAAGAGACTAGTTGAATAGGAAGAGATGGGGCTGAAATCAAGAAGGCCTCATATTTTCTTGAATTGAGAGAAATACACCAGTGCTCGGATTAGCACTCCATTCAAATCAGAGGCCCTCGTGCAGCCACCACAGCAGCAAGGACCAAGGGGATAGAGGACCAGACGTACAGAATGTCAGCATAACAAGAGCAGCTGGATAAAGGCGAATCGAGACGTTGGGAGATCATTGATGAAAAGAGAGAAAAGAACAAGGCTAAGAACGGATCGTTGTGAAACACTCTATTGGACGTTAGAGGAGCGACTTTTGTGATTTTGATAAACCACTCATGCTTGTCAGAAAGAAAATGTTGAGCCCATGAAACAAAGCAAGAAGGGAAGCCAGCCAAGATAAGTTTATGAAAGAGAGCGGGATGTCAAATAGAGTAAAAAGCCTTAGAGAAGTGGATAGTAGCAAAGATCGTCTGGAAAGCCTGCTTGGGTTTTTAAACTCATCCGAAATGGCTGAGAAAGATAAGAAATTAGATTCAAAGTTGACCAACCGCGGTGAAAGCCAACCTGGCAGGGAGAGAGAATGGAGTTAGACTCCTGAAAAAAAATAAGAATAGATGGAATGATGCGCTTAAACAGCTTTGAGAAGCAAGAGAAAAAAGAAATAGGGCGAAAAGAAGCAGGTCAGTTGAGAGTTTTTCTCGTGTTGTGCATGAAAGTAATACATAAGATTTCCTGATGGAAGGAAAGGAATGCAAAGACCAGGAAAATTAGAAATATGAAGGAAAAGATCAATGCCAGGGAAAGGGAGGTGCTTCAGCATGGGTTAGGCAATTCATTTTGGGCAACAGGGTTGGAAGATGGGAGATTGGCAGCAGCCGCAAAAAAATTCAGTGGAGATAAGCGGAGAGCAGAAAGAGCAATGGGAATCTTTGGAACACGAGACCCGACGGAGCTCAGAAAAGTTTTCTCAGGCTCTGATACGCACAGCCTTTGGCTGAGAGACAGAAAAGTGAGATCTCAGATAGCTGACGTAAGCCAATGACATAACTCTATTAATGGACAAGCTGGAAAATTTAGAGGAAGAGATGGAAGAGCAAGTAGAGCCAGTAACAGAGCGAACGATAGAACAGACTGATTTAGTATCAGATTAAAAAGGGAGACAAGCAAGTCTTGTGGCAGGCTCCTTGGCGTTGACAATGACGGTAGAGGCATGCCGAGAGGCTGAGATGTAAACCTGTTGCTCCTTATTACTTCTGTGAGCGGAAGCAAAATTATGGCATTTTTCGATAACCACTGCTTCCACTTCGGAAGACCACTAGGCTTGAGGTTGGCATTGGACGCGGCCAAAATGAATAGAAGATTTTGCCGCATTTAATGCTAAAGAGGTAAAGAGTGCAGTTGCAGAAGAAAAAGAAAGAGAGCATTATTCCTCTGCAGAAGGGCAGTGTAAATCGAAGTAAAGAGCAAAGTCATCACAACCAGCTTTCTCAAAATTAAAAGAAGGAGAATGTTCGTTGAGGTGGGAGAGTGGAGAAAGAGGAATGGTAAGGACACTTCGAGGTAATCGGAACCTAAGTCCTAAAGTACCTTTCAGGAGGAGGAAAGAACAAAAGAAGAGGGATCAAAAGAGAAATCAGCAGAAAATTATTGGCCATAGCCACTCTAAAAAAGAGTTGGGGTGTCAAAGTCATTGAAGGAAAGGAGGAGGAAGTCGGAAAAGATCACCCAATTAAATACTTCTTCCCGCAAGGACCTGAAGTTCCTCTTGAATTTTAAAAAGAGTGATGGCAGTTTAAGTACTATAGAATAAAAAGATTTTTAAAGGATGGCCCTGTCTGACAAAAAGAATAAAAAGTTCAGAAAAATATATGGCCTCTGATGAAAATAAATACAGGGCCTTTGGCTTTCGAGTTATTAGATATAAGAGAGCCGGACCGGGAGTCAGTGCGATTCAATTACAAAGCCAAGTATTCAAAGATCCGTAAAGATAAAGAAAGTTAAGATTGGATTCCTGGAAACAGATAAGATCGACAAGAAGGAGCAAAGAAAGTAAAAAATTTAAATACTTCTAGCACTAAGATCTCCTCTGTTCCACTAGAGAAACCTGAACGAGTAAGGGGAGGAAGAGGAAGCAGAGGGCGTGGAAAAAGTGCAGAAAGTAAATAAAGAGACTGAGGCAGAAGTTACTGAAAGAGCAGAAAAAGGTAGGAGCTTTGTCAGCGGGGAAGAAAGGGAAGAACTGCATTGGCAGAGGGGTAATTGGATGAGTTGTCGGCTATAGAGTTGAGGTATACGGGCTGGATGGCGCCGGAGAAGACCTAGTGTTGGTGGAGTGGGGACCGCTTTAGAGGAGCCAAAATGCAGCAGGAACGACAACTCCAAGGCTGAGAGCTGCAAAAGGAGTAAAGCTCCGTTGAAGAGAATAAGATGCACCCTACATATGCCTATTTATAGCAGATAAAGCATTGAATTGGCTAGCCCTCCTCCCCCCAGGTCACTTTGGCGCACACGGAACAGTGGAAGATAGGACGAGGATTTGCATGAGCATTGCCGCTCATCAGAAGTAGAAGAAGAGTAAGAGGGCGAGAAAGAAAAACGCATGAGATCAAAAAAGAAAAGGTTGACGATCCATTTTAGAATGAGTGCGTGTTGTTCTTCTGTCCTTCAGAGGGCAACACTGCAAAAAAATGTTTGATTCGGGGAAAGCCTGGAGTACCTGGGAGTCTCGTGGAGGTTAACAGCCATTTTGACACCATCCCATGAGCTCGGGGACTTCGCCGCCTCGTTGCGGCAGCTGTTGATTGGTGTAGAAGATTTGAATTTGGCCCATTAACATAGTCCTCCTAGCAGAGCCAAAAAATAACATTATTTTTGGCTCTGCTAGAAGGACTATGCTGAAGAGTCAAAAACGTGCTGCTTTAAATGTAAAATGTTCAACCTAAATTGTTTGCTGATTTTTGCTACGTTATAGTATTATTCCATCTGTGCGTCATTTGATAAAGTTGTTTACCACGGTTCTAGGACACTTAACCCGGTCACATACATCCAGTTAGGTTTAAGGTTGGGTACTCTAACCCTAACCCAAACTCAAACTCTATCTCTAACCCTAACCCAAGATACCAGGTGGTAAATATCTGGGGGATAACTACCTTAATACTGTTTACCACACATAAAAATATAAATAAATCTTGCTTCATCTTGTTCTTTCTGGGAGTTGTTAACATGTATCAGTTATGGCAAGTCTTTTGTAGAACGAGAAGAAACAGAATACACGGTCAATTACTATACCAGTGTTCATCACCATCGCATTTACGTTTGTGGGACGTGAGTACTATTGTCTTGTTATGGCTTGTGGTCGAAAAGCAACAAGAATAATTGAGAATCTCATGAGTACATACATGTATGCTGGTTGTTCGCCCGCAAAACCTGACACCATAGCGTCAAGATCAATAAGAAAGTTGTTAGCTTAATGCTTCGTCAGTTTTGTGATAAACGCTTTTGTTACATTTTTGTGCGGGAAAGAAAAAAAATTATGCGGAAAAAAAAACGCCTTTATTACATGTAAGGTTTGAATGCAGATCAAGCCTGTGTACAATTTTTTCCTCGTCAAGTCATAGTCAGAAACAATTTTTGCGATATGTAAAAACTTGTGAAAACAAGATTGCTTATTTGACATAATCATTTGCCTTCTTTTTGGTTTTCCATCCTGTTTTCCATTAGGTTTTCCGACGATGGACTTCTTTGCTGATCCAATAGTCGCAAGTCATTTTCTTCGATCTCATTGCTCATGAGTTTCGATTCCTGGTTTTGTGGCTTTTAGAATAATTCACATCCTGTGTGAATTTTGTTTTGTTGTGTCTCTCGCTTTTCGGGTGTGTTAATTCGTAATTCATAACTGAGACTTGGTTCATGCGCCAAAGGCTGCGTTTTCACAAAGCGGTTTTCGCAACCAGGAATAAAACTTCTAACCCATATTTAAAGCAGTTTTTGAGAGGTTTCGCTGCTTCGTACTGAGTGCAAACAGAGCGACCAACTCTTATTTCTGGTCGCGAAAACCGCTCTATGCAAACGCAGCCTAAAACGTAACTTAAACGTTTTTATTTTACCGACAACCCAATTATCGTAATTCAACGCCTTTATTGCTGTTGTTAGCAATTTTGCTCTGTCACATGATGCAACTAATCTGCATTTGACTCATTTGCAACCTATCTCCAACCAAAGACTCGCAGTATTAAATTTGTGGTTGCTCGATATAGTCTAGTACTTATTGATAGGAATTTAATTTTATTGAAAGACATCGATTTTGATATTAGCTTGTATTTCAACGCAAAGCATGAGAAAAGTTTTACGTTTTGTTTTGTTTTGCTCCACAAACCACATATTGCTTTACTCTGCACAGTGCTAGGCCGAGTGAAAGTATGCCAGTTGTAAAAAAATTAATGTCACTTTCTCGTTGATATTTATTTGCCTGAGCTGCATGTATGTACAATATTGTATTTGCAATTTTGTAGTTTATTTATGAGCGTATTGCCGCTGTAATTAATTTAAGTCTATTTAATTCGTGGTTTTGACAACCGTTCAAATTGCCCATGCCTGCTTTACTGTGAGTTGTTCTCGTGGCTACATCTAAACTCTTGTGCCGAATAGCGTGCTAAACATTTTATAGTCATGTTTAACTTGTCTCTGAATTATTTAAATAAATATGTTAAAGGCAATGTAAAGTAATGTTTGCTTTGTACCCTTTGAGTCTGTGTTTGTAATTTTTTTGAAACCGTTTCATCGTCCCGAGTTTTGTGTTCGGCCTTCCTTACATTCGTTTTCCTATTTAATTGAAAACTTGCGTTACGCTGATCTGCTTTGATCGCTGTGAAATGTGAGATCGAGTCCGCATGAAGTAGGTTGGAGTTCACACGGAAGGGAGACCAAAATGCGTTTCAGCTAAAGCAAAGCTAAATCAAATAACTGACATTTAACCAACATGCTGTTGTAAGTTGTAATTTAGGTTGGCGAAGATTTGTATAGAAGATTAATTTGCAGCAGACCTATTCGGACGGAGGTTACGTCCCTTTCAACAAAAATCGTTATCAGCAAAATGCTGTGCAATAAAATTATTACGCGCAATCGATGAACGAAAATTAAAAGTGCTTCCGTTTTACAATAGGTTCAAAAAATAATTTGGCAGTTGGATGACGCAAAATTTGTGGTAGAAAAGACTTAATAGTTGTGGGAATTTTTCTATCGCTAACACATTTGCTTACCTTTTGTTTTTGAAAACGGAATACAAGGCTATTGCTTGCGCAAAGCTGTGGTTTAAATAGAGGTGGCCGATAACCAAGTAGCTCTACTTGAGTAAACTATTTGAGTAGGTTTTTCAGTAACAAGCAACATACTTGAGTAATTTTATTTTTTACTACTTCCTACTTTTACTTGAGTAGATTGAGTTGGAATTGACGCTACTCAGGAAGTAATGATTTTACTCAAGTAGACGCTAAAATTTGATGTCTGTTAGTTTGAAATGTGGTATGCTAACATAAAACAACAACTGTGAATTTACATTTATGTATTCTAAAAATTCTTCTTTGAAATTGGTCACCTTCAAAATTTTAAAACCAGCTGGTATGCCTTTTACTGTGTAATGCAAATTAAACAAAGTGCAATGAGTTATTTTCAGAGAGCGCTTTACCATATCTTTTAATTTTCAAAAGCTGTCAGCACCAAAAGTAAATCAAATATTTTTTATTGTTAAATTTTTGACAGTTTGTTTTATCTTCGGAAGTTTACATTAGTTTGTTCACAAACCACCCACTAGTCGTGTTAAGAGAGTAGCCTGGAGAGGCAATAGGAGCAATGACTCTCACAAATAATTTACAACAATTTTTACTTGGCTAAATTCTTCAGTGCTCCCTCTACAAAGAATTATCATGTGATTTAACTCAGCGAACATCTTTAAATTTTTCTTAATACCACTGATTTTAACCAAAATTCTGTGGGTTTGCTAAAAAAGATGAAAAAAAGGTTATCACCCAAAATGTAATCCAAAATATAAAAATTTTGCTCGTCTTATCCCAAAAATTGTTTACTGACCACGCCATTTAGCGTAGTTTTGTTGGTAACAATTCAAATATCAAAAAATTCAGGTTTTTTTGTATTTAGAAGGAAAAAACATCGATCTCATTAAATTGTTCAACTTTTTAACGATCTAAATATTAAGGAATGTTTTGTCAAAAACATAAAATAGCAATCAAAAATATAATTTAATCAAATAAACCTAGGCCTGCAAGAAGTAGTAGTCGCTAGAACAAATCAGCCAATGTGTCTGCACTCTGTCGTACGATTTTGGTCTAGATCAAGCAAATCTCAATTTGTTTGATATCTTGCTCTACCACAAAGAAATGAAAATCAAGTTTTACTTTTCTTTCCATTAAAATTGATGCCCCCCAAGACGGATTCCAAAAGTGCGTACCAAAATAATAAGAATTCTTGAAAAAAAGGTCTTCAACTCAATCTAAGTGGTGTTTTCTTTTAAAAAAAATTGTCATCCTAAATTAATGTGTTCCTTTAAGAAAGTCTTCTAAAACCAGTGTCACCTCCAAACGTCATGCCTCCTGATGCGAAACCTCTTTTATTGTAACGCCATTGCCCGCACCATACATGCAAACCTTTAACTTCATCAATAATGTGAGTTAAGTTACTCACTTACAAAAAAGTTTGCATCTTTAAAAATCTTCTTTTCGTGTCGTATGTGATGAGAGGACCCTCATTTGAAACCCCCTGTTTCAAAAAGATACAGAACAAAACTGCTTAAAAAATGAAACTACTTTGTACTTTCGTTACTTAATTTGCTTAATTCTTGCCTGCTTTTTTACTTTTACACAAGTAAATACCTATAGTAAAAAATTACTTTCTACTTTCAATTCAATATTTTTTTGAGCAAGTAACAATGCTTTTACTCAAGTAAATTTTTAAGCTATTTTAAGTACTTGCGTTAACCAAACAAAAGATTACTTTATTTTAAGCTAAACCGATTCGAAATACGGTATGGGCCTACGTTTGACCAACCGCATAAAGACAAATAATTTTTTTTATGACAATTGTTTTCATCTTTCGAACTATCTCAGCCAATGTTCGGTCATCTGTGAATCATCACTGGCTTGAAGTCAGATAAAAATCCAGTCATCGAGAGCTAGGGAGATTTTGAAAGCCAGAGCTAGAAAGACAAAGCTCATTATACTAAGCTGGATTGTTTTGTGTATGGAACCGGTTGTGATGATATGATTTGGTGTTCGTATCTCTCCGTACTTACAGAGTGCATCCACAATTCGCCACCATTATAACATGTCAAATGAAAGCGACCAACGCTTGTCAACAAGCGATTGAGCACAGTATAGTAACTCTAAATTAAATTCATCTGTTTTTTTTTTGTCAAGCTCTGGCAATGACAACGCAATTTTCCACCATGTCTTTAATCTTTGTAATATTGTCTTTATATTGAGAAACTAAAAGTAGTGAAAACTTTCAAAAATTGTGCCAACTAAATTTTTCCTGCGCCGATATTGTAGAATTAACTTTGACTAAAGCTTGTCAAACATGCAGTTTTCCTAAAATTGGCGCCGAATTAGATCTTCGGTGCAACTTGTAGCCTTATAACAGCGGGTTCAAGTTTTGTCCATTGACGTAGTTGCGTAGACAATAATATCATTTTTATAATGTCATACAATCAATCAGTGAAATATCAACACATCAGTTGGCAAATCAATCGTCTGTTTCATCAATGCTATTTGCTGACTCGTACAAAATATTTTCGACCATCATCTTTGAGGGTTCAGATTTGGCGCCACCTAACGACGTTTTTCTGCTGGAGGCTGCTACATCTGACCCCATCGTGTTTGACCTGGAACTGCTGAAATATCATATCAATAAGTAATTATTAGCGTCATTGCGTGCTCAAAAATATTGCAGAGAGTATGAATTATTTGCTCACAATTACCTTTCACTCGTCATAGCAAGTGTGTTCCGTTCTTCCACGTCACTTTCAATGTTATAATCGTCTTCCCACGGAACGGTCATCGCTATGTCATCGCTACCGGAAGTGGTGACGTCGTTACCAGCCTGGTATTTCCGGTAAAGAACCTTGAATAAAAATTTCTTTAGTAATTAATAGAACAAACCATGTTGTTGCCAAATGTCAAGAATGAAATGTGGTGGCATGTTAAGCGCCAAGTCAAGTGGGTAAAAAAACTTATTACCACCAAGACAACGTTTACGTTTATTTTAAAAAGATTGAGAAGTTTTTTCACCATTAGATTCAGCATTTGGTTGTAGAGGGAAGGTAAAAGGGTTTGAACATGCCGAAGAAAATAATTTGCCGAGAAGCCTGCTAACTTCTTTCTTCTAAAAAGGTTTTTAGTTTCCTAAATCATGGTACTCAAACTGGAGAAGGCGTATTACTGGGTTCCGTGAAATCTTTTCGAGGGGTTCAAAATGACTCTTGGCTTTTTAGTTATAGACCAATTTTAAGGGCCACTTTAATAAGTTAATCCAACAAAAAGTGATAATCATAACAAAGAGGCACTAAGTGACAGCGTTCCCTATTTTTTCAAACCAGAAAAAATAAACATGTCAAAAAGTTTGAAAACCACCGTCATAAAAAATTTAGGAGAACTGAAACTCAGGTACAGTTTCACAAGTCGATGAAGATGCCTGTTGATAAGCTTTCTATTAAACATAACAGAGACAAATGTTTTGATGTTTTTTTGTCAACTTACTTTCACATTGCTCGCCTCCCCTTGACTTGTTCCTGACTGCTTGGTTGAGCGATAATCATCAATTGAAAAATATATATGACTGTCCTGGTTGGACTCGTTGCGTAGAATATCCTGAAAATATTAGGATCAGTATTTCTATCAATTCAACGGCAATTTCTCGTTTAATTTGTTATCTAATTTACTGCTTATATGCAGAAATTTGTGAAAATAGTCTCTTGGCTTGTTTTCAGAGAAGTACTGAAACAGGAAGAGACTTGATACATAGGCAAAATCAATTCAGAAAAACGCAACTAAAAGATTTTATTCTGTACAAAAGTGTGCTCTCAAAATTGCTTAAATGTCCAACATTTTGCAAGAACTGAGGACTTTTTATTTTTGTTGTGTCTCACCTGATGGCTGGTAGTTTCGGAGACTAGTGATGATTCGGCTGCTTCTTGTTGTCGTGAGCGGATGCTTTGACTAGTTGAAGCTCCCGAGAAGTCATACGCGTGGTTCTGCAGAGGTCTGTAATTGTTATGCCAAGTAAATAAAACAGTTAAAGAAACAGGAAGGTAAACAAAACGAAAATTTGAAAACTACAACTGCAAGGTGACTCCCAAAAGGATACAGTTTGTTTATTCACTTAAGGTGGCAAATACTGTATTTACCTAGGAAATTTACATTTCTCCTTTGTTTAATTTCTTGCACTTTTTTGAAATAATAAGTTACATCAAAGATCAGGACTATAAAGAGATTACAAACTTTTATCTTTTGAAAATTCTATAATTTTGGGTTTTTGAAAATGGAACTTTATAGCAATTTACTAGTGAAATTGGTGAACTTGGGTACCGTAAATGTACTTTGCAAACAGTCCCGATAATTCAAAAAGGGGTTTATTTGGCCTTTAAGTTATTCTAATTGTAAAAAACGGAGCCAGTAAGAAAGTGATTCCTGTAAGAACAGCAACATATCGATATTAAGATAAAGTTTATTAAATGAATGAATTTCTTGTTTTGGAAGAGAGAATTATTTGTAAAGTATCAGTTTTAAGTTTTTACCCTGAGTTATCATTGCGTGTTGAGCTTCTTATGCTGACACTGGAGTTCGAAAATTGTTGCCTGCAACATAATATGACACCAAAAACGATCACGACAATTAGCAGTCCCGCTACCGATATAAGACCGATAACGATCCATTTGATGAGGTCCTGATAAAAAATTGATGATTAATACAATACTTTTACACGTCTTGTCGTGATCTCTTATTTAAATGATGACATGACGCTAAGCACAAAAACAAATTTGTACAATCTCTTTTGTGTCAAACTATGAGATTATAAATGTAGAGCAACTTTGAACAGGGTTCTGAAACTGTAAAACTCTAAGTTTGTGAAGAGATTGGGAGCATGGTTGCGCATAAAGTTAAGAGATTTTACTTTGCAGAGATCTGCTATTAGTTATGCTATCAATACTTAAGCGCAAGTTATTTCAGGGAGACAAACCGGTTACGGAATATATGGTTTGGCAGAAATTTGGAGTTTTTTCAGAGACAGTTTGAATCTTTTGAAGGGAAGGGAGAAAAACGTACGATGTTCCTTTCATTGCTTCTTGTTATAGCTTCGTTGATGATCCAAGATAAGAAAAATTTAATTTTTATTCAAATGATCAGAAATAATTTGATTACTATTTTCACTTTTTCTTATCGCTCCACCAGCAGTTGTAATTACTATACTATTTCTAGCCTTAGATTGGCTCTGTAGTATACTTGAGCTTCAATAGGCCTTTCAACATCTGTGACGAGTAAATGTTTCAAAGAGGAACAAAACCCAATAGGCCAGCAGTGCTTTTCTCTACTTTTTTTTATCTCTGGGATTAAGAGAATCAATAGTTTTGAACTACATTGCATAAAGCTGCTATTTGATTTCGGCCAATGGACCAATACAAGTGTACATCTGACCTCAATAATAACAAAATCCTCATACAAAAACGAACATCAGTTTTCTACTTGCGAAATCTCGGTTGGATCATGCGTCTATATTTATTGTTTACCTTTGTGACGTAAGGGTTTTTGTTGTCATTGGCTGTTCCCAATTGGTTGGTTTTTGTTTTCTTAGTAGTTGTGGATTTAATAAATACATTCTGAAATAGCAAAATAAGCAAAAAATCTGATTGATTCCAAATGTTTAGTAAAGTTGGATTTGAACAGTTGTTTGGTGATACCCAATTCAAAATAACTTTGAATAAAACCTTTAGAACAGGGGTGTCAAACTGGCGGCCCGAGGGCCTTATCCGGCCCGCCATACCTCGTTTTGTAGCCCGCTTCATGTTAATCCAAAACAAAAAAATTATCCTCAAAAAGCCAATCTTCAAAAATAAAACTAATTTTATGTTTAGAAGAAAAACACAAAAAATCTTGCTTTGAAAACATTAACCATCAAAAAAGAGTTTTTATCTTTTTTTTCATAAATAATCGTCCGTTTCTTGCTGTGGTAGTATCAATTGCATGATTATCTAATTTTGACAAAACAGTCTGACCTGCGCAAAATCTAGGTATGCAAAAGTGGCCCACAACGCTCAATAAGTTTGACACCCTTGCTTTAGAGGAAGGATTCACTGCCCTTTTTTAAAACTCATCGCTTTCAAAGAGTTGAATGATTCTGTCTTCTGAAGCTTTATTGAAAGCTCTTTTGAAGTTGGGTATTTAGTCAGGCTTTTTCAAGTTAACAGATGGTCTCATCTCTCCTTGGCATCGTAGCTCAACAAAACGAGGCCGAGGTTTGGTTTTGTGAGGTTGTTACTGTAGTTTAATGCCTTCAGGTTTTTTCCTGTGGGAAAGACATTCTACAGCAGTTTTTCTTGCCTAGTTGAGTGCTTGCGTGCTTTTCATCAACACATAAGATTTTGTCCGTTAGATTTCTCTTTGTTTCCTTTGCCTTCTCATATTGAAGACTTTAATAATGATATTCACAGACCTTTTGCTTAAATGGCACTCAAAGGTAGGTGTAATCTGGAAAATGAAATACAAATTGTGCAAAATTTACTCGGTATAGATTAAAATATGTGTTGGTGCAAAAAAACGCTGCAGTTGAAAAGTGCCAACAAACAGCAAAATATTAGAGCAAATATAACAGTCTCCTAACTGTGCACCGACCAACCTAAACTACAACGTTGCGGTTACAAGTGCACTTTACAAAATTCTTACATTCAAGCGTGTTGATATCTTTGAAGAAAAAGACGAATTGAAAACGCTGGAAGCCCATGTTGAATACCTCGGCGTTGTCATTAAATGAGAAAAATCTATAACACAAAGAGGGGTGGTGTGTTCTTAATCTTTTTTCAGAAGTTCTTAGAATCAATGGGCAACTGGTGTTCGATTTTGGTTCGACTCACATCAAGAACAAAAATTTGATGCCACACGTTGAAGAATTTGTTGTTAAAAAAAGTTATTGCTCAAAAGTTGCAAAAATTTTCAAATCTTTGCTTGTTTTCCAAAAAACGTCATCATCAAAAGCTTTGCCAAATGTGCTTTCTACACCTACTCGGCAATTTGTGACACAAAATAAGTTTTAAAAATAAATAAATACGAAATTAATAAATAAACACAAAATAAATACGAAATTCTTTTGTTTTTGAGTTGATCCAACATGACTTTGAAACTGTCTTGGAAATGTAGTGGTTAGAGAGAGCATCCGACTAGAATGCAATGCATAATTGGTGATTTAAATCTTCACCGAAACACACCAATAATTTCTTACAAATAGCATTCACAGCTTTCATGCTTGGCGCTCAGCGCAGAAGGAATATTGCAGTTGAAGAGAAATTGCTCGTTGTGGTCTTGAGAAAGTCACTTAACGAGTTTCCTCCACTTCTATGAAATCGCATTCGTCAAAATGCCGAGTATAGCGGCTTTACTAGCCCGGTGATGCTCACGTATAGCTTTATCGAGTTGAGCTATATGTTGCTGGCTGCGATGTAAAAGTCATTTCCTATCAACTTACTTGTTGCAGAAGTTGTGGGTAGGTAACGAGTCGCAACTTGGCGGGGAATTACAACATAAGTCGCCCGAAACCCTCTGAAAAGCAACAAAGCTATATTGGCGGTCAGGATTGTCACGGCTTTAAAACAACCTGTTTTGCCAAACGTGGTTCGTGACACTTTTACCACCAGTGGCATCGCTTCAAGTAGGAAAAGCTAATGTGAACAAACTTTTATACTTCAATAAATCAATTTTCATTTACTCGCTTAATAACTATAAGATTAATTGTATAAGCGTTATCGGCCAAACAGTTTTATGACGTCTGAATTTCTAAAATACAACAACGAGTCCATTAGATCGCTCTTTTCGTTTGATGAGATATAAATCATTGACAAGTATGTAACAAAGAGTTTTTTGCTTTTTTCAGAAAAAATTACACATAGAAATCAAAATTATACAGACAGAGTAAATCTAAATCGCTAAAAAATCCAAAATTAATTGGAAAAATTTACAAATATTCATTTAGAGATACATCTCTGCTTCAATCTCCACCAAAATAACAACATAAAATTCTTTTTTTTAGATTTACTTTCGTTGGAAATTACTGATTTAAAAATCTTTCAAAGTGAAGCAATTGCTAAGCTACTTTAGTGATATGATCTTGTTTGTTTATTTCGAGGCATTGTTCCCTTTAAAAAAAGTAGTGTTTTAGATCTTTGTCATTACCATGTATTACTTTGATTTGACAGTTCATAATGTTGGCCTACGCTTTCTACTATTACAAGCTGACGTGTTTTGCTCTTATCACCAAACAACGGGGCTGGTAGACCTAAAGCAACTGGTCTTCTTAAACGTTCACCAATTTAAGTTAAATAAAAGCCTGAGAAATTTATTTGATAGACCTGCCATCACGACGGCTATGTCAGCCATTATTTTCTTGAAGTCTCAAGTTTTAACAAAAATATAGAAACATTCTTTAAGTGAACACTGTAAATGAGTAGATTTTGCTTTTATCGCTAGTTGCCGCTCAACTTACCAAAATTTTTGTCGCGGCCTTGACTTAAACTGGTAAATTTTAGCATGCTTTTTCAAAGGGAAGAGATGAAAAGAATACATAAATATTGTCTAATCCTTTAAAATGGCTTTTAAAACCAACCTCCCAGAGTTATGTTGATCAGAAAGGAAGACAACTTTCATTGCACCACTGTGCGCCACTAACGGCTGAATGTTAAGTTTATAGCAGTATTTTCCCAATAGGTGACGCTTACTCCTTCCGTCGTAGATCGAAACCGAATCATATTTACAATTACTGTGCTCCTCCAAATCGAAATCCACAAATTTTATCTGAAATAGTTTGCAAAAATAAGTAGTCGGAAAAAGTTGGAACACAACTATTGATACCATATTTATCGTCTAATTTCAAGTAAGATAGTTGTTGTTCAGACCTGCTTTGAGATTTCAACGTTTGAACACATTTTGCCGTATGACTTCTGGTAGAAATGGTTTATTTTTAAAAGTACCAAAACTGTTGTCTAGTCGTAAGCTGCCAAGCTGAGAAAATCATTACAAGGCGCTATTTCAAAGGTTTCTCCTTGAAATTTTTGGTGTTACTTACGGTAAATTTACAAAAGCCATCACAAAATTTATGTTGTTAGAAGAAAAATATACTGCTTCATTTGGGAGGATCAAACCGGTAACTATTTAATGACGATCACCTTAACTTTGCACTCCAACCCACTCTGTCACATCGCCATAATCTACAGTGGATGCAATAATTTAGGTGTACAAATAACATTTTACTTTTATATCTTCATCGGAACCAGCAATAATGTTCCATTCACAATGAGTGTTAGGTGGATATGATTGAGGATAGTTAAGGGTCTTAATCGTGCCGTTTGGCTTGGTCAAATCTCTTTTCTTTCCGCACCGTGAAGCGAAGACGGATTTATACGTCGCATGAAACCCTTAAATCATCATAATTACGTAAGCATCATGGTAAAACATGATATCATTTCTTTAAACAAAATTTTGCTCCACCTGTTGCAAACTCAAATTGTGAGACATTATTAAAGGCGAGATCCGCTACAGACGACCTATAGACGCTGGGGAGTTGCTCGGTATCTGGGGTTTCGTGGCCTTCTGCCATGCCTTCCCCAAGGAAGGAGTCAGGCAGCAACCATAAATGAGTAAGATCGATATTCGAACTAATGACTTTGTTAGATGTCGAGTAATCTACAAACCTTTGTCAACTCTGTTTTCGTTGCTACTGAAAATGATTTTCAATCGATTTGTAGTTGAAAGAAGAGGACTCGGTGGGCTTATACCACACAATCGCGTCTCCCTCAGTCCTTCAGGTTTGCTCGAGCTTCCTCCCATGTCTATGATCTAACAATTAAAATTGTTTTTGCGTTATGAGGTCGTGATCACGTCACATGCCATTTCTTTGAGAGACTAGCTGGTTCTTCCGAAGTAGCCCACTGAGCTCTCATCAGTAACGTAGCGTTAATTCCTATGATACCCATCACTGAATTCCTTTAAATAAATAACCAACGGGTACAAAACTGGGGAATGCCAGTACCAAAGAATCGATTGCTTTTAAAAATAGAAAAACTGGGTATTGAGTAGTAGACGTATTTCACAATCTGGAGCGCCCCTTTTTGCAATTAGATTTGCGACTTAAAGATCCTGACTACGCCTTAGATCTGCGAGCTCTGTTCATTGCTTACGCGTAGCCAAAAGGTCCATGCGTTTCTCTTAGTTTGAAAGTATAGCAGAAATTTCTTTCATACGGTGCAATTTCATTCCGGGATGTTGCTTTCTTTTGATTTCTCCTTACACTCTCTCAAGTCACTGCTGGCTACACCTTGTGTTCTCTGCACTCTGTTTTCTCGTACCCATGGAAATTAAAAAGAAAAGAAGACCTTGCTATTTCTCTTAGTTTTTTCTTTGATCCCTTCAGCTCTACAAAGATAATATCAAGCAAAATAGCAAAACTGTTTTTTCCTGATATAATAAGATCTTAACTTGGCAGAGCTTACCATCAGTTATGCCAAGTTAAAAAGTATTGGCTGTAGTAGCTGCGTCGGCTTCCCCAACAAATACTTGTGAAAGCAGTAACAAAAGTTGTAGCTAATGAAGACAATAGTTCCTGTTTCTATAAACGTGATCACTAGGGCCATTTTTTTTGACCTAAAAAAATATATTTTTGACTTTATTTTAGCAAAATTTTGTCCTAACCGCTTTTGCCTATTATCTATGTCTTGTTGCACTTTTTTGGTTAAAAATGTTTTATAATCCGCAATTTACATAAGTTTTTAAAGAAGAAGGCAGCCTACTTTAAACATTTTCTCAATCACTCAGTCTTCAAGCTAATGCAACAAAGCGACGCATGACGTCTAAACCTAGGATAACGAGCCATTGTGGGTACCGGTATCAATTAGTGTGTAATACAAAAAATGCGTTGTTATCGCAACTGTACTGTACATTAACAGTCTATCTATGATGTTTTTAACGAAAGCCACACGGTATAATTACCAGGACTTTTTATTGTAATACAGCATCACATATTTTTTTACGTTCTTAACATCAAAATTTCTGTCTTTTCTCAGTAATTTACAGAGCATAGAAAACGACCTCTCAACAGCAGCAGAGGTTGGCTGGGCTTTTTGCAATAGTGCGTAGCTTGTTGGGTCAATTGTCAAGTTGGCACAGTTTATTATTGTTTCTAAATCAGAGTTGGATAGTCATTTTTTAATGTAATTTTTAATTGCTCACGGATCATCATCGAATTGCATATTCTTCAGCAGTCCGTATGCTTTGATTATCGTTTTTGTTTTTTTTTTTGTTTTATTTGCCATATTTATCCTCCATTCACGAGAAAGCGAATTGTATCGTTATACTTTGGACGGGAAGTCCGCACTCGCTTGGGAGTTGCCTTTTTCGAGGTTTATGGGCCACCTGTCTTCCACATAAAAGTGGGGCGTCCCGTTAAGTGCCTTGCCCAAGGACACAACAAGCGAACTTGCCGGCTTGTTCTCCACAACCCCTCCTAAATGCCGAACGCCAAGCAGGGAAGCTGCGGATGCCATTTTTTAAAGTCTTTTGGTATGACTCGACAAGGGGAATGAACCCCAGGTCTACCGACTGCGAAGCGGACGCTCTAACCACTACGCCATCGTGCAGGCACTTCCTTCTGAGAACTCTACGTTGGCTGCTAGAGTCCGGTATTGATTTATTTTAACCAAGTCCGGCACCAAATCTTCCACATTGATAGTGTCTTTTGCTCTGCTGACTAAGAGGCCTGCACTTGTCCGATTGTTGACAATGGTACGAACAGCTGGAAGATTCTCACTGTAATATAAGGCAGCTCTAAGCCAAGTTGCCCATCTTGTAATTACAAGGTCAGGAGGAGATGGCAGACCAGCATCATGAAAATCTTTCTTGCGATCTTTGTTTTTGATTGTTGCTGCCTTGATCGTTGCTATTATTTTATCAATATTTCTAAAATGAGCACGCACACGCATAGCGCAGTTATGTAGTAAGTGCGCAACGCAGGTGACATGCATCAAAGAAGGGTATAATTCTTTTATGTCTTTCCAGCCAAAGACATGTACCGAGCAGCATCAGACAAGAACAATGAAAAATTTTCGTGTTTTATTTCAAGTTGTCGCAATATGTCATCCACAGTGTGCAGAATAATACCGCTATTAACATTGCTACCGCTGTCAAGTGGATAGTAATCAACGAGGAATGTCTGATTTGGGGCATCTAAACTGCCCACAAGCACACAAATATACTTTTGTTTAGCAATCTCTGCTTCATCCACAATTAAAAAAAGTTTTTGTCACGAAGTAATTCTTGAATTTGTTCTTTTTTTGGGGATGCTAATTTAGCAACACATGTACGGGCTGCAGTCTCCGAAGGCAATACTTTTCCCATTGTAGCAAACAGAGACTTTAAAGAACGATGGTTCAGTTTATGAAGTGAGATATCTGCAGCTAAGAATGAAGAGACAACCTGTTCCTTGAAGTTTACTTGATCGAGTTGTAAAAAGGTTTGCTTACTTTGGGATTTGCTCTTCGTCTCCAATTTTCTTTGGTATTGCTTACTTTTTCGGTGGCTTTCCACAAAAAACTTTTTGTCGCATTTGACTAACACGTCGCAAAGGTTGCATCGCAAGTCGCGGGCAGGAGTTGCCGAAAACTCATCCGAATATTCTGGCAAATTTGGCTAACTTTCGCCCTAGAAGATTTGGTTTGTTTAAGAAATCTTTGCTTTGCAAGCTACGACTTAAAAAGACCACGTGTAAAGAGCGCAAAGGCTTTATAAGAATAGATTAATTGTCTAGCAATTATGTGTTTATGCATCAACAATGGCAATTTCATCCATAATAAGTGCTATTTCCTTCTCAATTACCGCACGCATTTTTACCATTGCAACTATTTGAGAAGTTTAAAATCAAATAAAACTGCGCATAAGATTTTAATAGCAGCTCAAAAATTCAAAAAAAATATAAAAAAATATAAATTTGTTCGTTTTTGTAAGGAAATTTTTGATGAAGAGAATTTTGACAAGTTTTGACTTTATGCAAAATTTTGACTTTATTTTGACTTATAAAATGTACCAAAACAGACTCCTGAACACCTGAAACGAACGTTAGTACACGTTTGATCATGTAACAAGGTCCTGAAAAACTTTTGACTTTATTAACTTTAGCGGGCCCTAGTGATCACCTACTCTCTTGATCAGAGACTGGTAATATTCATAAAGCATTATTTCACCCGTTTTTGCCCATTTCTTTTAAAATGTATGGGACTAAACAAAATCAAAAACGATGATCGCGCCAAAATGATGGTTGTTGTTGCTACCCTACCCCTTCCTAGAGATGGGGCATGGCGGAAGACCATAAAGGTCCAGAAGCTGGGCAATTCCCCAAGTTCTGGACCAGAGGTCGTACAGAGACAGAAAGTCGTCAAAGAAAAAGTGGCGCAAAGATTCCGTAGCTGGACAGTGCACAACGAGATGAGAGGAGTATTGGGAGGAATGGCTGCAGGCGCTGCATGAAAGACAAACGAGAGTACATGGGATTGCGTGGGGCCGGAGTTGCGAGCTCCGTCTGGCCAACTCATTCAGCCGCGTCGTTCTCCGCGAGAACAAGTGTCCGGGGACCTATTGTAGCCTGATAGTAAAGGAAGAGAGAGAAAAGGCAGTTCTTACCCTAAAATGGTGGTCGTTTCTACCACTACGAAAACGAGCTATTTAGTGGTGGGCTTATTTTGCAACTTGGTGTGCACCCTTCGGTACTAATATTTGTGATATTAAGTTCTTTGGCTGCGCAATTTTTTTGGAGTCAGCATAGCGAAAAAGGGGCCACACCTTCCTTCAAGGTCGTGCACTCTATCCCAGTAAGCCTATGAAGCTATTTTCGAGTAAAAATGCTCCCTCTTGGTCCAATTTAACAAATCAATAAGCCAATCGTTTTATTTTGATTTTTTTCTTGCATTGGAATTTTATTCCATTTAACTTTGTTCTTAATATCGAACTCCATACTTTTAAATAAAAGTTGGTTTTACGTACAAACAGCTCATGAACTTCATGTATACATCAGTTCCTTTTTCTAGTGGCGGAGATGGAGACTAATGTAAAAATGTGGGTGAACGCCAAAGTCGACCTCCCTACTCATAAATTTGAAGAAGACTTAATCACAAAAAGCTTGTCGTTTAATAGATAACAAATTTCAATGAAAAATGATTAAGGAACTGCAATTACGCTTAACAGAAATGCATTTTGCTTAATTACTAGCATCACAATAAACATTTAAAAGCTAGTATAACAGGATTTTGTTTAAATTGCTGCTGTATAACTGGAGTTAGATTAAACATTTAGTGGCATCTAAACACGTGATTTAATTTATACGTACTGTCCTAGAATAATTAAGAGCAAAAATATTGTGTGGGCATATTGATTCAAGTGCCTACAACACGATTCACAATTTTCACCGCAGGAACCCACATCACAAGTTTAACTACAGTAATTTTCGTACCTGCAATTTCAAGATTCGAAAAGTAGATATATACTAGTATGTGAGTACTAAAATATATCGTTCTACTTTATCAAGCAGCATGTTAGCAGTTAATGTTTGCTTTCATAATGAAAATAGATAAAAGGTATTACCAGCGATGTCAATATTTTTGCAAGTTGGTAAGTTGAGAGCTGGCTCTTGATTGAGCAAAACACTGCTATTCTCCGTCAATAAATGCAAAATAAAAAATGAATTTGGTTATGACGTCACCGTAACATCACAAACTCTTTTGTGACACTCACCCAGAGTTAGCATGGTACGTTTCATTTTCTTATTCCCATTAGTTTCGGAGGAGTTGAAGAGCACGTGCGTGCAGACTAAACTCTGCCTTGTATAGGTCTGCTAGCCGCCTCTGCTGGCGTCGCCCTCGGGGCCTTCATCAGTAACGTAGGGGTTTAGAACATCGGTTCTGCCGGCTGTACCGGCTTCACCCAATGAGTAGTTGTAAAAATAGAAATAAGAACTTGATGTTTTTTGACATAGCCAATTTTTATTTTCGAAATGAAAAGCAAAAATTTTTGACTAATAAACATTTTTCGGTTGGCATATAGCTATTATTTTTTCGTAAAATTTCTCAAGTCCCATGCAACGTCTTCAGGCTGGTTTCAATTAGGCGTAAATTGCAGGCGTAGCTTGAAAAATTGTTTATTTCTCTATTTAGAGGGATACGCGATGCACATCCCTCTAAATAGAGAAACAAAAAATATCGTGCATCTCTCTAAATAGAGAAATAAACAATTTTTTAAGCTGCCCCTGCAATTTAAGCCTAGTGGAAACCAGCCTTATTTCCGGCGCAGGCGTACTTAGGGACAGGACGGCTTGCAATTGAAACAGAAAATAATTTAACAAGCTGTTGTCTATTTATTTCATTGAGCACATGGAAGCATAATCCCAAAGTTGAAGGATGGGATTGAAGTCATTGATTTGTTTGTACAAATAGGAATTATTAATTATTATGCCCACTACTTAGGACTATTCGTACCTGCGAGTACATTTTTAAGACCTAAACTTCTGATTGCGCAAGCATTGCTTAGTCATGGCATTAGCCCAGACATAGGTACAAGTACCCTTCGGAAATCAAAAGTACAATTTTTTAAAAGGAAATTGAGTAAAACTGCATTGTGAAGCTTCGTCCATAACCACTTATTTTTTTCCGAGATTTTGAAGTCCGCGGCAACGTGTGATTTTCCCTATTTTCAGCACACGTTTTTGTAAATCCCCTCTACTGTCATATGACGAATCATATAAAAAAGTACTAAAGCAAAGTTTAGCTATCCGGATTTTCCACAAAACCTCTTTCATTAAGTGATTGAAAACTTAACTTTTTTAATATTACAGTACAGGGGTCGCCACACTTGGTGCACTAAAGAGCCAAAAATCATAAGGACCAACACAAAAAGAGCCACTACAAAGTTCTAAGTTTAAACTGGCAACGTTTTTCTCTCAAATAAGTTGGTGATCTTTTTTTGGAGATCATCACTTTCAAACTTTATAATTACGCACATGCATCTTTTCACCTGCCACATAACTTAACGTGTCGCACCGCAGGTTGCACAATTCTACGCCACATCACTGCACACAAAAACAACATGAGTCAGAAGAGCCGCTGTTTGGCCAAACCTGCAATAGCATGTTGGTCATATAACGATTTTTCTTATTCCACCCCATACGACTCCAACATGGCAATTTTGCTTCCTCCTTCCCCTCGCCCAGAAAGTGTCATACAATATTTAAACGGCTATTAACTTGATTCCTGCAATAATTCATGTGAGAAGTCGCTGATTTATTCGACTTTGCTACATTCTACTTTAACAGGCAGCTATCGAAAAACTTTTAATCGCGTTCCAACTATAAGTAGTTTTTGAGAAAATAAAGAATTGAACATATGCAATCCAAGGCGGATTTTGCCGTCATGTTACCCTTCAAAAGGATGCAGAAACGTCAGGGTGAAGAACACATCGATTCAGGCCGCTGCGCCGGCTTCATGCAACAATAGTTTCAGAAGCAGCAATAAAAACTTAATGTATTTTGGCAGTGGCTACAGTGTCGGCACTGATTTCTTACTGTCAACCCTAAAATGTCGGACAACGATTATTATTGGTTGGTGCAAACATTAATCTTAAGTTTACACTCCCTTGGCGCTTTTAATATCTAGCCCCCCTCTTCTCTACTGTTGCGTAATTCGAAAAAAAATTACCGCAATGCATTCCCCAAACTGTTTATTTCTCAACTTGACCAAAAAAGAAGCCCAGCCTAGAATAGAACCTATGACTATGTCGTTGAGAATTTTCTTACGTACTTTCTGAACTCTAAAGCACAGGTTTTGTAAAATGAAAGTGTTCAACATATAGACGTCAGCAAGCTTTCCTTGGTCGTCGAAGCAAGTTAGCATGGAAAATTTACCTGCAATTAGTTATCGTGGTGACTTCACAGAGCAAAAAGTTTCATGAACGCGATAAGAAAAAGGCTGCTAACTATTAAAACATTCTTAGGTAATAATGAGCTTGTAGACCAATTAAATATTAGGCCCACGACTTTTTCGTAACTGTTGGCCTTGCAGTATTTGTGTGACGTAAACCTGTGAAAACCGTCATAAAAAGTTAATGTTTTTTGTCGTAGCCACGTAGTCTTGCGAAATTGAAAGTATTGTTTTTGAAAGGTAATCCAGAAAAATGCATAATGGGGCATTGCCTATAGTTGCTATATTTTAACGAAAGACTTTGAAGTCCCTGGCAATTGAAACAGTCGATAATTTCACCAAGTTTTATCCATGCTTTAATAGGCAGCTCCCTAAGCAGTATTTAATGGTGTTGCTACGGTAAATTGTTTTTGAGAAAATAAAGAATAGAACATGTGAAATCCCAACGTAGATTGTGACGTCATCTTACACTCAAGTGATGCAGTAACGTCAGGATGAAGAATATGTCCGCTGACATGACTGTGCGGGTTTTATTCCATAAGTAGATCTAAGAATACCAATACAAAGCTGTTTTTTGTCATAGCCAATTGTATTTTTTAAAGTAAAAAATACAATTTTTGAGTAGTAAACATTTTTTCAAAAAATTCTTAGGAATTGGAACAGAAAATAATTTGACAGGCTGTTATCTGTTCATGTTATTGAGCGCATAAAAGCATAAAAACTGTATCCCTTAGTATGAAAGTGTGCAATACATCTGTACTATTAAGCTATTTTGATGCAAAAAGCAGAAATGTCTGTCACATCGTGCAATTTGACATACCTTTCTTTTCTTTTGATTTATTTTTTTAACGTTCTCAAGTCCATTGTGACTACGCCTTATGTGCCATGTTTTCGTTTCCCTGCATTGGCGTACCATGGCAGTAGAAAGGGAGGCCCCTTGCTATTCTCCAATAGAGGCCGCAATTCCTGAATACGTATCCTAATGGTAATTATCTTAGTTTAATGCCTACAAAGTATGATGTCACAAATTATCATTTGTACTTGCACAAAGTGTAAATTTGGGGATGAGAACGCAGACAAAAATGATGGTTGCGCCATAATAATGGTCGTTTGTAAAATTAAAGAAGTGAAATAGGTAGTGATATGCCTACTTCACGATTTGATGCACCCTCTTTGGCATTTGCATTTGTGATAGGAAGTTTTTTAGGCTTGAGAAGATTTAGACTTACATTTTAGTTGCATTTGACGGTTAAGTCGTGTAATTTGTGTTGAATGGTTACAAATGAACGTCTTTATTTGAGTTGGCACAGCGAATTGAAGAAAAACGGATTATTCGCCAGCTGAAAGTGCTATATGAAATCGATACCCGGTGGTTTGAACAAAAAAGAAAAAAAGGAGACCTTTTTTAAAAAAGACATGTTTACAATGCTTTAAATTATGGCCAGAAATAATTTTTTGGTGCATCGTGAATTCAGCTCAAATAATTATATGATTTGTTTTATGGGAAGCACCTGGTTACTATCTCCCGAATCGCGCTTCTACAATGAGCAGTTTTTGAGAAAATAAATAAATCAAATGTGCAGTCAAGCTTTGATTGTGGCGCTATCTTTATCCTTAAATAGATAAAATTTTTTCCATTTTCTAGGCTGGAAACAAACTTTCTTTTGAGCAAAAAAATGTTTCTCTCTCTCTCTCGAGAAATGCAAATTTTTAAATAGTTAATATTTGTTTGGACGTTATCATGACGTCATGAGCCCCTTATGACACTCACCCCAAGGCAATGATCGATCGTGCCAAGTTTCATGTTTGCACGCTTAGCAGTTTTGGAGGAGTAAAAGCGTGCGAACGAACGAATGCACAGACAGAACTCTGCTTTATAGTACAAAAGTAGCCGGCTTTGCCGGCGTCGGCCGCAGAGGCAGCCATTTGTAATGTAATGGTTAACCCCTTG
The DNA here is from genome assembly GCA_963675345.1 of Trididemnum clinides. Taxonomy (NCBI): domain Eukaryota; kingdom Metazoa; phylum Chordata; class Ascidiacea; order Aplousobranchia; family Didemnidae; genus Trididemnum; species Trididemnum clinides. The sequence goes on along the minus strand of OY776290.1, from coordinate 33,310,984 downwards.
AATAGTTGTGAGAACAGCAATAAAAAGATGATACTTTTTGACATAGCAAAGGTTTGTTTTAAAGTACCAAGTACTGTTTTTGAAAGCAGATTGAGTAGAAAATGATTATGAGAGTTGCGCAAAGCCGAAATATTTTTCCAAAGTTTTTAGAGGCCCTGGAAACATCTTGTTTGCCCTGTTTTTAGCATAAGCGTACTGAAGGAGTGGACATGCTCACAATTGAAACAGCCATCGATTTCGCAAATTTTTATTCGTTTATTTGATGAAGTGCGCGGAACCATAAATTAAAAGTTGAGGGAGGGCGCCAAAGTGATTGTTGTGTATTTTCAGGAATAAAATATTAGGACCATTGCTTACGCCTTTTTGCAACTGTAGAGGTATTTCACCAAAAGCTTGTGCGTACGCGCATGTAGTTTAGTCGAAGTATTATTGCAGCTGGGGGAAGTGCAAACTAACTCAAAGTCAAGCACTTAAAATTAAGTTAATTCAAGAGCTTAGATTATGGTTTAAAAGCATAATACATGGACCACGATATTATATACTAAAGAGTATCATTTTTGAGATTTCTACAAAATTTCAAGTAAAAAATTTTCACTTTGCGCAATTTTGCTACACTCAACTAACATTTCTTTAAGATTAATATTATTGGGACTTGAGACACGACTGTACAGAAGTACTGTAACTTGCCATTGCACTACAAATAAAATAGATTTTTTATTCCATCTGTATGTTAATGTAGTAATGTATCATTCTTCCTTAGCAGGCAGCGCATAAGTTTTTTGGTTTTGAAATGACACCATATAGCAGCATAAAGCGCAGCTGGTACCTGTTGCTATTCGTGCAATGATACCAGACAGCATTATGACATCACAGAGCTGTTTGAAGCGTTCAAGAAAAAAGAGAGAGAGAGAAAGCATGCTAAAAAACGTATCTCTTGTTGCATCGTCAACTCACCGTAAATAATTGTAAAATTTTTTCATCAAAAGCATCTTGTTTAATATCTCTTAAAAAAGGTTTTAACTGACTTTCTACAGACAGTACTTTTCGAGAATATAAAAACAACAAAATCTGCTCACAGGCGTTATTTCTGACGACATCTGGCAACCTAAAGAGGTAATTTTTCAACTTGTTAAGTAAGGGGCTGGCTTTTGTTTGTGCAAAACCTGTTTTTCTTTGCTAATAAATGTAAATTAAAAAAATTATCTTTAATTGTGACATCATCATGGCATCACGAACCCTTTATAATACTCGTCCTGGGGTGATGATCAATCGTTTCGAGTTTCATGATTGTATACTCAGTAGTTTTAAAGAAGTTAATGCGCACGTATGTACATACGTACGTTTGTATGCACGTACGCTCGTACTTACAAACAAAACTTTACTTCAAATATCAAACAGCAGGCCCTGCCGACATTACCCGCAGGGCCCCTCATCAGTAATGTCGAGGTTAAGTACACTGGTTCTGTTGGCTGGGCCGGCTTCACCCGATGGGTGGTTGTAAAAAAAGTTATAAAAACTAGATGGTGTTTTGACATAGCCGTTTCTCGTTCTGAAATAAAACTACTGTTTTTCGAATAGAAATCGATTTCAAAAAACAATTTGGGAAGTTGCGCATAGTCTCTATTTTTCTTCCAAGTTTCTGGATCAGTGGCAACGATTAATTTCCCTTTTTCAGAATAAGCGTTCTTTAAAGCATATCAAAGCTATGGAAAGACACAAAGGTGATTGATGCGTATTTTTAAAATGAAGCTATTGAATATTGAGCCCACTACGTACTACTTTTTTGTTACTGCAGGCTATTTAGTATGAGCTAAAGCCTCTGGCTGCGGTTATGCTGCTTCGTGTTGTCATGAACGCAGCTTGGGAAGAGGATACTAACCCAGAGTTATGAAATCCAAGTCAAGTTATTGCAATCGCAGGGCCCCCATCACTCATGTCGAGGTAAAAATATTGGATCAAACGACTGGCCCGGTTTCATCCGATGGATAGTTGTGAGAACACTAATAAAAAATAAATGTTTTTGACAAAACAAAGGCCCACAGAATGTGAAGACCCAGATTACGTCTTGCTCGTTATGTTTGCAGCATACTTAGAAACTGGACTTGCTTACAACTCAAATAGACGATTTCACAAACTGTTATTCGTTTATTTGATGAAGTGCATGAAAACGTAATTTAAAAATTAAGGAAGGGCGCCAAAGTAATTAATAAGTGTTTATAGGAATAAACTATTTACCCGCTACCTGCGAATTTGTTGTAGTTGTATGTATATACAGTATGTACTACCTAAAGCCTGGGGCTGCGCGCATGCTGTTAAGTCCCGTTATAAAAGCAGCCAGACAAAGAGCAAACAAACCTAAAATGATGCACTCACAGTCAAGTTGATGCAACTGAAGGGTCCCCATCAGTGACGTCGAAATTACAAATATCAGTTCAGCCAGCTGCCGCGGCTTCACCCAATGATTAGTTTTGAGAACGGCAACAATAAGTTAATGTTTTCTTGATAAAACCAATTGTTGTTCCAAAATCAAAAGTACCGTGTTTTTAATCGGAATCAAGTAAAAAAATATCAGGGCTGGTAGGGCATAGAGGTAATATTTTTTAAAGTCCATAGCAACGCCCTTATCTCCCATGTTTCCAGCATGTGCTTAGGAACTGGACCTGCTCACAATTGAAACAGGCAATCATTTCACAAACTTTCATCTGTTTATTTTACCACTTGCGTTGAAGTATAAATATAAAGTTGTGGGGGAGAGTAGCGCGAAAGTGATTGTTGTGCAATTTCAGAAATAAACTATCAAATATTTTGCATACTACTAACGATTTTGTAATTGTATGCCTATTTGTATGACGTAATATCTCTGGCATCGCGTGTATTGTCAGGTCCAGGCATATATGCAGCTAGGTGAAATGCAGTCTAACCGAAAGTAGAACACTTACAATGAAGTTGTTGCAATATTTAGGTTATGATTTAGCAGTGTAATCTATCGACTAGGTTTTTGTAGTAAAGATGCGTATAATTTTGTGATTTCTGTATAATTTTACATAAAAAATTGCCAATGGTTTAACTTTGCTACTTTTAATTAATATGTTCTAGAGATTAAAATCAGTCAGGCTGACAACACAACTGTACAAAAGTGTTGTCACCTGCCATTTTAACACCAAAGCACAGCTCTTTTGAACAACCGCTATATTAATACTATAACACAACATTGTTCTTTAATGGGCAGCATATTTGTAATTTGCTTTCAAAATGACAGCAAATAAAAACTTTACGCGTGGCTGCTTCCTTTTTTTTCTGTAGTGGTACCAGACAGCATTATTACACCAAAGGACCGGTTTAAATAGTCCAAGAAAAAAGAGAAGAAGCATGCTTTAGAATGCTTAAAACAAAAATCTGATTTTCTTGGAAAAAGTATTCAGCTTAAATTGTGGTGGAGTTCTTTTTATCGAAACCAATTTGTTGATATCCTCAGAAAAAGTTTTTATACGTGTTTTTTCGGCGAGTAGTTTTGGGGAAAATGCAGCGAACAAATTGCGCAAACAAGCGTTAACTGTGACGTCATGTTACGTCCCAAAAGGATAAAGTTTTTGCGAGTTGGTAAATTGGAGGGTGACTTTCGTTTGAGCAATAAATGATTTTCCTATGTAAAAAAATAAAAATTTTAAAAGAATTATCGCGTAAGTACTGACAGGACTCTGGTTTATATATTAGAAAACTTATAGCTGGCCGCTTATTCTCTTGTAAGATCATTATTTACCTGAATCATGTCGCCATTGCACGCGTGGGATTCCCCTTGCACTTTCATTTCGGAAAATTTAATTTCGATAAGCTGTAAAACAAAGTTGACGTTATTAAATATAAGTTATATCCAAACATTATCTTCTAATTTTTTTACTTTGTCCATTTCGGTTTGAATTTCCCACAAACAATTTGCGGAGTTGTCGTAATTTTCTGGATAATTTATAGATTGAAAATGTCCGCTCGCTTCTTTCAAAATCTACAATTTTGTTGATATAAGTTAAGTCAACTGTATCACCGTGTATTGTTTTGTCCTTGTGACGTCACCTGTGCTCCACCACAGCCAGAACCGTTTAAAAATTTATATCGAGCTTTGAATCCTAAGAAGTTTTCGTAATGATCCGTCATAAAGTGGACCTAAACGGAAGTCAATGAGCTGATTTTAAAATTATAACCAACAATGTTCTCACCTTCAATTGATTGTTAGTTGACACAAACTTTCCGGGGTTGACATTTCCACAAAACTTACCAAACGACTGCTCGGCGGTTCCAGCAATATCCAAAACCTTCGATTTGTAAAAATACTTGTGATATAAAAATGGGTTTTAAATACGGGGATGAGCAACAGACGTTCGGCAGAGACCTTGGTCCAAAACAAATCTTGACTTAGAGCCAAGAGTGATTTATACCGAGAACAAAGGTAACCAGACCCTCTAAACACCATTATTCATCAAGACAAAAGAGTTTAATTCTCCGGAAATGACTGAAAACAAAAGATTTTTCAGATATTTACACCCACAGTATTTACTACTTTAATGCATTTTTGAAGAAAATTACTTCTTCTATGTCAAATTTCTTAAAAATTAAATTCTGATTAATTCGATATTCAGAGCATTGCCCTCCTTCCTCTTGATAAAGTAATATCAAATTTCTTAAATAAGATTTTAAGGTAGTTTCTCTTAGGCTTCTGGAATCCGGGTTTAAATTCTCATTGTTCACACAATCTTACCTCTACATATTCGAGCTTGCAATTATTCGGTTCAATGTCAAAGGTTGTTCCGAATTCGAGACTGATTACCATTTCTGGCGGCGCGCTTATCACCCAAAGACAGTTTGCGTTGTTATCATATTTATTGGGGTAATTCATACTAAAGATGAACCCTTCAGGGTTTGTCATGACTTGAGGGCTATCACAACCTATAATAACGTAAAAATTGGGTTAAAATGATGGTGGCAATGACGGCTACGACTAATATTCGTCACGCAATTGCTAAGAGGCAAGTTTAATCTTTGTCTTCGTTCAATCTTGAACACAGACTCCTGCTTGCTTAGATTGATAAGATAGTTTGTCCACACCTTCCTTGCTTGGTCTTATCATTTCAAGAAGGTGCTACCCGCGAGCCAGCAATGCTGCATGGTAACTACCAAGGAGTTCTTGAATGCAAACAGTTATTGCCAAAAAGGAAAACTTTGGGAATGAGAATAAAGTCATTGTTTTTGGTAGCCTACCTGAGTCGCATTTGCATCTTACGGCTACTAACTGAAACACTTTCATCTTGTTCGCTTCTACCTCTGCAATTGACAAAATCTATCCAGTTATGAGAAAATTTAATTTTTCAAATGGCTCTTGCATTATCAAACGAAGCTAAAAAGATGGTCAATAGGGTCCCCCCGAAAACATAGAAACCGTCTTTTATTTTACTGATCTACATGTACTGTACTTTAATTCAAATCACCACAAAGATATGCAACATTTAATGTTATCACTTGGTGAGGCTGTTTACCAGATTCTACTTGGATGCTACAACCTAGAAGTTCAAGCCGCAATGCAAAATTATCCGCTCCTTCGTTCCATGATATAATGTTGATTCGAATAATCTGAAAAAAGAACAGCAGTAAGCATAGATGTGTTTAAATATTTTGAGTTTACTGAAAATATTTTGCGCAGATAGCAATATCAGTTTTTGAAAATGCAGCACATTCGTGCAAACCAAGGTGAAACCAGAGTTTTCTTACTTTTGCTTGTATGGGTCGTAGAAAAATATTTGTTTTGACAGATGTTGCTTCTGAGTTTGCGCTGAACACAGTGGGTATACCTCTGCAAATAAAAGATAAATAAAACCCAAAATAATGCAACTGGACAGCAATTTGAATCGTGCATTGTATTTTATCAATCTTATTAATGCGTCACTAGTTTTGAGTGAACAGCATGCCGTTAAATTTTTCTTGAAATTTGTTTGATTTTGCGGTATCAACTTGGACAGTAGCACCGCCATCCAACGTGCCTCCGCGACAAAGAACAAGGCAGGTAAGCAATAACACGATATAGAATATGTTTGATTGCATTGTGAACAAATGATTATTGGAAGAAGGAAAATGATCATTGTAGGAAACAGTCGAAAAAAACGGTACTCAAGGTTTTCCTCTAGACATCAATCTTTGAAAACTGATTTTAAAAATTTCCACTTTCTATGCAGCTAACGTAAGAGGCAGAAAAATATCTTCGCAAATTGCTGGGACAATTTCTTCCTTAATCTTTTATTAATTAGTCTTGATTACTCATAAGTGGAAAAAATCCTCTAAAGATAAATGACGCTTTTTGCTCCTTATTTAGCTTAATTAAACCAAAATCCGGTTGTCAGCCTCATTGGCAGTAAAACAAAAATTTGGATTAAAAATTTTACCAACCAAAATTGCAAACTCTTAATGTTTTTTACAATGTATATTTAAGTGTATATTTCCAGTTTTTGCTCTTTTCTCTCGTTCTCGCTTTGTATCATTTTGCTTGTTTATCTCTTTCTCCTTTTCCTTCCTCTTTTTCTCTCTCTCTCATGCGCCGAGTCCGCTATCTGCAATTTTGTTTACGGATTGTAGGAAGAGATGCTCAGCTCCATAAAACTACGACAAATTATTGATTTCAATCAAGAAAAAGGAAAACACGGTAAAGGCAACCGAGCACCTATATGCACAGTTTCAATATCGAAACGTCCTCACCTATCATCAGACACAGCAAACCAACTCGACTGTTGAGGATTCATCTTGTAAAGGACTTTATATGACGTCACGAAGTACGATTGATGTAAATGCAAAGTTTTTCCCTGAGTTTTCACGCCACTCACGTACTTGTATGCTCCAAAAACAATCTAAATAATAAACTTAGTTTGACTGAGTTATTTGCATAGTGCACTTTTATCTTGCACATAAACAACTTAAATGTGTTTAGATGTGTTTTGAGCTGCCTGTAGTGCTGGCAATTGCGTTTTTATTGAAAGTAAAAAGCTTTCCAAGTAAACAGCAAAAGGTAGAAATTTCAAAGATTGCAACACCAGTGCAAAAAAAGGACAAAACCTATATTATTTGAAAAGTATTTTTAAAAGATTTTTTTGTTATAAGAAAGTATGACAAGCGGGTTGTTTATTCGCATCAACACGTTTGTTATAATTTGCAGTTTTTCATATTTTACTTTTCAACTTCTTTCATTATCAAGCATCTTTCACCTGCACCCACTGTCCTGCTCTTGCTTGAGCCAGCCACGCGCTTTCGCCGTTTAATCGCGCGTTCTCTTTTCCAAACAGCGCACCGGATATGGTAGACGACACTGCGATATTATCATCTGGTATATCTCCGCTTTTCATTCCTAGCTCCTCATCACATCTCCGGTCTTGCAAACTAGAAGGAACTGAACTTGGATGACTTAAAGGAATTGCGTCATCACCCAACGTCACTTCCTGTCCGACTCCATCATATATAAAGACATATATTTGAAGCAAAACCATCCAGCAAACCATTGCAATCAAACGATACTAAAATGTTGTTGTTTAACCTATAAAAACGTTGCTGAAGAGATATTGGGGCACAATCAAATCACCTTTAGTGTTTTTGTCATATTTTGGGAGAGAAAGAGTAGAAGAATTGCCAACGCTTCTCAGCGCCCTTTGATTTTGTGCTGCACCCTTAAATAACATGTGTTCAACCGACCCCGATGTCAAATATTGCAAATATTCAACTGGCTATTTGCTTTTATGGTTGTTTTAACATCGACGGTTCTTTCCTGTGGCTTGAACTTTTTTGGGCTGACGGTGTGAGTTTTTTTTTTACGCGTGCCATCAATATCAAAAATGAAAGTAGAAAAGAAAATAACCACATTAGCTAGGAAAGCCGTTGATTTATCATTCAAACTTGTAGCTCTGAATTATCTTAATTTTCTTTTTCTCACTAACGGCATACAAAGCTCATCTAATGCAAGAATTGACAATTTTTTGTACTCATTTTCTTTCCAAAATATCATCTCGATCTGAACTTTCGTATGTTTGCCCCCTCCCACCCCGTTTTTTACTCTTTCTTATACCTGTGTCTTACCTCATAAAGTTTTAGAGATCTCTATTAACCTCCTCCCCAGTTCTTAGATTAATGAAGTGAGCTTGTAAAAACATAAACTGCTAATCCTTACTCAATGCTCGATAAAGCCTTCAAGTTGTCGCCAAACCACAACTGAACCGCGCTCTGTAGCGACTTCGATTTGATTCTATTTTCACTTCAAAGCGGAAACAATCAAAAATTGCGACTAATCAAGAGACCTTACTGTCTGAAACAAAACTATGTTCTTTTGCAACATAAACAACGCACCTCTGAAACAAGTTGTGGGTTTTACCTTTTTTATTAAGTGGGAGGCACCACTTAAATTTATTCAAAAAGCGAACTCTCTAAATAGCTATGAGTTTTTTTCAAAATGCTAAAGATTTGGGAAGAACACAACATAATAAGGGGGTACAAGGGATCACGTCTCACCGAATAAAATTTTCCGGAGTCGATTGTACGCTTAAAAATTTTTGATTGCCCACGAATAAATGAAATATTTTTTGCGATTCACCCATACACTTTAAACTTCTATGCTTTCGCTTATGTTTATTCATAAACCAATTGCAAGTTTCAGTGAAAGAAACTTTATGCAACTGGCGAGTATAATGAAAATTTTTGTATAAACTAAAGCACGTAAATTAGAATGATATGATCTTAGTCAAACTTTCATTCTCGGCACGTCAAAATTTTTGTAAAATTTTTTGCTCCCCGAAGGTATTTTGGCTACATCTTAAGTGAGATGACAGCGCCTGATTATTATGTTTCTTTTCCATAATGCATCAGTTACTAATGTTTCTTCGCTTGAGGATACAGTAAATCTATGACCACCTTTATTGTATCAGCAAAATTTACTTTGCCATAAACAAGCTCGAAAACATACGTTGCTGTTTGTCAACTTAGGTAAATATTATGTAAATAATGCCTACAGGCATGATAAAACTTTGATCTAATCCAAAAGTTTTGATATTCTATCAAAAGAACGCTATCTCAAGAAAATATCAAATGCTGTGTGTTTCAGAGAAAAAATCTTATTTTTTCAACAAATCCATAAAAACGAAAAGGAATAATTACTTTTTCTTCAGTTCATAGGTGGGCAAATGTGGCGGCGCAGTAAGCCTAATAATGTAGTAGTAAAATCCAGACTGTTTTGGCGCACTCTCACTTCTTGTCTGCGGGCAAATATTTTGCAGCTTATTTGTTGCTAAAACTTTAAGCAGGAATTTTTCGTAGATTCAAAGGAAATTAATGCATTGTTGTAATTTTGTGAATAGATAAGTTAGCGAAATAAGGGTTTTGATGCTTTTTTTGATCTTCTATTTTATAAAGTTGTTAGGCATAGAAAGCCAGAGTTTCTATAGTTCAAGTTAAATTTGAAGAACCTGACCTGAATGGCTGCATCAAAAAGAAAACTAGGCATTTATTGCGGCTTTTTGTTGAAATTAAATAATTTTTTGTGTTTAACGAAGTAGAAGTTTTATGATGAAGTTGTTACTTTTGCTGAACATATTTTCAATAATTGTGCTCGGTACGGTTGGTGCTGAGGAGAGAAACTTATTACGAAGCAGAAGAGCGGTGGGAAGAAAACGTAAGCGCTCTGACTAATAAGTGTAGGCAGTAGAAAGAATGCTTACCTCAAAAACGATATTCGCCATCATGATGGGTTTAGTACCAACTTAACTTCAGCTCTTCTCTTGCTCCCTTGGGGAAAATTTTTAAGGCAATGCGTAGTGTTTGAGGTAGAAATGCACTGTGCAGTAATACTGGAATTTTCAAAGAGAATCTGAACTGAAACTGTTCAATATATGACAAAAATTATTGTCTTATGTTCCAATGACAATCACAGTTTAAAAATATAAGTCAAGGTCAACATTGAGAATGACTTGATTCTGTGCACTAGCGTTAAAAGAGAGTTTCAATGATTATCTACAAACCCGGAACAGCAATCGTTTAAAGAGTCTGATGGTTTGACGTAGTGCACCTATCCCATTTTCCCTTAAAAGGGCACAAAACCTATTTTCAAAAAGTTGAAGTTGAAAAAAAATGTTTGTTGTGGGTCTTATAGACTTGATGTCAGCCTCTGAACCGCTTTAACAGCAAGAACTTCCTGTAAATGAATAAAATATGTGTATTTATTTAGCTCCAAACGTAGTTGGAAATTGTGGAGGAAACCTCGAGGGAAAGCGAGGATTTATTGCAAGCCCCAATTTTCCCCGCAACTCTTACCCACCCCTATCATCATGTAACTGGACTGTAGAAGTCGATTCCGAACTAGTGGTAAAGGTAGGTTAGGTAATCTAATTCTTCTTCGATAAAGAATTTTTCTATTTCTTTTGATCTCATTTAAGGCGGCATCTTGGTGTGATAAATATTCGTCAACTTGCCATCACACATCTGAGAATCAGTGCTGAAAGCTTTACGCTGCTTCTACGTTTTGCTGCTCACAGAACGTGATTCAAGTGTTTTTGAGCTTTGTATACCCCAACCGCACCCACATGCATAGGTTACTAATAACTCGAAGACTGTACTCGTATATCGGTTGTTTAACAATCTCCCAAACTACTCGTTTATTTTTTGCTTAATAAAATTGTTGAGTTTTCTTTCTCCTATATTTCATAATTTAGGTAGGCTTGTCTCCATTAACATAACATGTTCAAGTACTAGTAAAATCAGTTACTAAAAACAGTTGATAACTTTTAGTTAAGTTCTTGTTTCTCTTTTGTTGATATTTGGGACTTATTCTATACAGGCGTATGCAAGATTGTACAACACAAAAAACAGATCCTTTCTTCTTCCTTGCCAAACATTCTTTTTGAAACTTGATATTTTTATGTGGTTTTGGCCAAAGCCAGATGGTATACCGTTTAAGGTTTGATAACTTCCTAGTGTGAAGGCGCTTTGTTTTGTGCAATAGAAAAAAAGTTGTTCAAAATAACCTCATAGGCGATTCAAGATGTCTGCAATTGACTCCATTGCTCTTTCTTCACATTTAGTTCTACTTTGGGTTTACTGGTGACTTTTTATCCTTTTTTCGATTATTGGTTAGGTCTCTTTTGTTTTCATGGACTTGGAAGATGGACCGATACAAAAAGGTGGAAATTGTGGAGCAGATTACCTTGCGATTCGAGATGCGGGCTCCGATAAGCTCATAGGAAATCAAAAGTAGGTCTGATTGTTTGCAAAGTAAAAATTACGAAAAGATCCCTCAGGTCTTAAAATTGCCCTAAAATTGGCTTTTCGTTGTCCAGCCTCTTCAAAGATATCACATCTTAAAATAGAACCACGGTCCTTTCTTTTTTTATTCAGTCTATTTGAGTTGAAGTGATATTTGGACAGGTTCATAACAGACACGGCGGAGTGACAAGGAAACTTTGACTAGTTACACAACGTTCCCTCTATCCTTAAAAATGTCTGGTTTAGTATCAAATAATGGTTACCTGATATTATATTTATTGCTACGCAATAAATCCTCATCCTTGAAAACAGGTTTTGCTAGTTTCGCAAAATGCTGCAAAACTAAACATTTGGCCTTTTAAAAACTTAAACATCCTATCTTTTATAAGCTTCTGACTTTCAGATGACTGTTTTCTGTGTGGGTAATTACTTTCTAATTTTCTTTTACCATCAATTTATGGATTAGGTCTAAAATGCAAAATTAATTTCAAAAAATATGATTGTATTTGCTAAATGTCTTTAACCAGCAAAGAACGTAAATTGCTGAATGTCTGTGGTAAAATAAATAAATAAATAAATTTTTACAAGTTGGTGCCACATTTGAAATGCAAGCTATAAAGAAGAGATTTTTTTTCTTTTCCAAAATCTTTAAAATCTTACTGTTTTACAAGATTTCAATCAATTTAGCATCAGAAAAGTTTTTTGTTTAATCGCAAAACTTTGGGTTTCCCAACGCAGCATGTCGCTACACACTGGCCTGTCGTCAGCTGCTCATGGCGCCCTCAAAATTTCTGTTACTTCAAAAGATCATGTTCTTATACACTTCAATATAAATGTGTATTGGCTCGGTGTTGGTGATAAAATAACAAAAAGAACTCAACAATGGGTTGCTTATCTGTTTCATACCACAAAGACCCAGGACCGCAGAGAAGCTGATTGAGGCTGGTTTTAAAGTTGAAAGGCTTTCTTTGCTTCTTTTTTGGTTTGGAAATAAGTTTTTTTTATGAAATCAATCTCTACACTTCGAAGGGGGCACAACATCAAAGTCCCGAGCCTGCCGAAATAGTTGTTCACCCTCTAAAAATTCCGAAAACAATTTTTATTCATCTCATCAACCTTCTGTCAACGCTACTGCACTGGCCTTAAAGATGTGAACTGCCGTCATGGTTTACCCATCACTTCTAGAGATGACATCAAAATTGTCAAAAAGTTTACCGGGCCGTCATCAACAGTTGTCTTTGCAGAGAAAAATCTTAATTTTTAGGTAGTTGGTGTACAATTCAGAGTATCTTCATTTATTTTAATTCAAAAGAATTCAAAAGAAATCACCCGTCTCCATTCCACTTAATCAAATACAGCCTTCAACCTTTGAGTTACTCAAAAAACAAAATAATAAGTACAAAAAATTGTTGTAGTGGTGGTAGCGAGATTGCCTTACTGTATTTGATTCTGCTGCCACTTGTTACCTTATAGTGATTGCAGCATAGCACAACCGAACAACGAACGGCTAGCTTTGAATTTGAAGTAACAGCTTTCTTTCCATTTGCATATCAACCTAGCCAGCGAAATTGTCGAGTTGGTCAGACCTTCTTCTGCTGCAGCAATAGCTGTGTGTTTATACCTCACGACGCCAAGGCTAATTTCTGTGCCTTTGAGAAGACATTATACGACAGTTTACCAATTTAAGGTAAAAATGCCCTTTTCCTAGATGCCTTGATCACTCCACAGCAAGTCTGATCTGAATACAATGTTGTTTTACAAAACAGTGTAACCAACAAAAGATACCACTTTGACCATAGAGTAAAATTCAACTCACATTTATATTTTACACTTGCAGGAACATAGAAGTGGTAATGAGCGTAAAGAAATTGTCCAAATATGTTTTTAAAGTTTTTACGCATCAACGCTTCATTGAGTTTCTTGTTATTACTTTCTGAATTTACTGCTTGTTAGAAACCCCAAAGCAATGGCGATAAACAGTGGAATCTTTAAAGTGTGTTTTACAACGCTATCATTGTGACGATTGAACGCGACATACCGCCGCCATGGAAACAAGGGCTATTAACTCTTTTGCTCCCGCGTGAAAAGCGAAAAAAAATGTCCTTAAGATGGCAGCGCGAAAAACTGTCATAATCAATCATAATTAATCATAATTATGTACCTCAAGTTTGTTTGTAAATCATTACTCAGCTGTCTACTTCTACATTAAGTGTGATATATCGTTGAAATCTACATTTCTTGAGAATTTCAAATAGAAAAAAAACATTTTTTTGAATATGCAAATTTTATGCAAATGAACCCTTCCCCAACTGGGGGGTAGTTGTCTTCAAAATTAAAGAGGTACCCTCACCTCAAAGATCACTACAGTTGTAATTTTCTACCAATTTCTTTAGAAATGGTCGCAAAAGGATGCTAAGGAAATAAGCTTTCAAGGTACATCATTCAAAACTTATCTAAGAGCCTAGGTTTTCTGCAATTTGCAATTTTCTGAGGCACATGACCTTTTTTTTGACCGGTACCGACCGGTACCAAATTTTTGTAGTTAAATTCAGTACCTAAAATATGATAAGTTATTATCTGCTAGAAGTTAGCCTAAACCATGTAACATTATGTATTTTTGAACAGGGAATTTCTTCAAAATTCAGAAAATATTAAGTTTAAATAGAATATGCTGTCACTGATAATGAAACAGCCGCTTGTTTACACCCTTCCCATTTCTTGAGAAACAAGGGGGATACAGCAAACTTTGATTTAGAGCAGCCAAATTTCTGGCAGCTTTTAAACTTGTATTTCACTTTTTGTCTCCTTGGAAATTTGATAAAAAATGACAACTTTAGTAGTGAAACATTTGCAATTTATTTTATCATTTTATAGGGTGTAGTTTTTCTACAAATTATAATTTAGTGAAGGTAAGTCAAAAAATTTTGGGGGTTTTTGAACTGACATGATGTACAGTACTCATTTTTGATCAGTGAATATCATATACCACTTAGTCTAAAGTATTTAAAGTTATATATTGCTAGAAAGCAAATTTCCTAAGCTTTCAAATGAGACCGGTATTTAGCAACATATCATATACTTCACGCACTAAATGTACTTTTATCTACTCAGCGCTCAAATTTGTTTTGGGAAGTTTTGACACCCCTAAAAAATTTGAAAATTTAAAAAAGTAAAATTTATCATTATCGCTTGAAATTTTGTCAAATGATGCCCCAAAAGAGTAGTTTTCAGACTGTGTTAATGATAAAGGGTTTGGTTATATGGTAAAGATGTAATCTTAATTTGATTTTAGCGTAGTTGGCACGTGCTGAGAATTTGGCCGATTTTGTCGTCTGCAACTGGGTTGTTGGTCTTTTTAACCGTTTTTGGGTATAAAAGTCCAAGAATTAGGGCACAAATTATACATCATCCGATGCATGAGGAAATAAGCGTGATCTTTTGAAAATTTTATGAAAATCGGATGAAAAATAAAGTCACAAATCGGTTTTTTATTAAACTAATTTTGTAACTCAATTTAACAAAATTTGAGGGAAACACTGAAAACACGAGATCATCAATCGATGATTGCGGGAGCGAAAGAGTTAAAGTCAACCATGTTGCCAACTATTGTTACATTTAAGGTTCTGCGGGTATGACACAAGTTTCAAACCCGTGTTCTCTGAAACTAATCGAATAGTTGTGAATTTTTTGACGGACGAATCACAGGAACGCTCCGGCTTTGCGATCCGGTGGGAGGCTGTCGAACCACCAAGTAAGTTATTCACCTGCTAAGGGTGCACTTCAAAATATGCGAAGTTGGGGGCAAGTTCTCAAAGTACATATGGTAAGACCATATAAGCTTTTAAAAAGGCAACTTAGCGCATATTTTTGATGCAAGATTTCAACATTTTAAAGGTTATCTATCATTTATTATGAAACCATTTTTAAACATGTGTTTCAAGAGAACGCGGAAAGAAAATAGGAAAAAAAGAAATAAACTTATGCTAAGAGATGTCAATTGCTTCAGTGCTCTTATCTATCATTTTCCAAAAAGTAGGGAGAACAAAACGAAAAGATCTTATTTTAAGAAAGCCAGATTTAACCTGCTTGCCTCCCCAAAATATGAAAAACTTTTTCGAAGATTTTGTAATTTTTTGATTTTAACTTCCTTTCTGGGAAAGCATTTTTTACCATCTAATATTTATGACACTGAGAATGTTACAAATCCATGAAAGAAAATTTTACACATTTTGAAGAGGGAAGAAAAATAGAGTGTGGTTTCCTGCCTTCTCCTTCCAGTAAACAATGCTTTCTTCCTTCGCATTTTTTCAGCATTTAGAGATCAAAGCATTAAAGCACTTTTCACTGTCATCGGGACGTTACGAGTTCATATCCTTAATATCCGCGAATTCCATTTTTGTTCATTTCAGAGCCATCTGTGAACTGCAGTTTTGAAATGTCGAATACATTGTGCACGGGGTGGTCGCAATCAGTCGAGGATGATTTCGATTGGTCAATCCGCAGCGGCCAAACGCCATCGCGAGGAACCGGGCCGTTTTATGACTACACAATAAGACTAACCGGTATGTTGATGTAAAGTTTTTCGTAAAGTTTTCATCAATGACAGTATTGAGTTGCACGGTTAAAACAAAAGTGAACATAAGTTTTGTCTTCAGAAACCACGTGCGGTATGAGTTTACGTTTGCTCAACCTAGTTCTTTTCGGCTTTACTCAACGTAGTCACTAATGAAAGCATTGCAAAATGCGTGTAGCAAAACAGTTTTTCTACAGCTACCACACCTAACAAGAAACGTTTAGAATAAGGCCTCGGCGTGTGCCATGTACAGTTAAATAGATCATTACACAACATCATTTTTGCTATCGCAGTGAGTCAGATCAAAAATTAAGTTGACATCATATCTAAACGATTATTTCAATGTAGGAAATCCACTCATTAACGAAAATGCATGTACTTTGTTTGACTGAATCATTTCGATGGCAGATTGCTTATTTATCGGCGACTTGAAGTTCGTTAAAACGCATTAAATTTCTTTCCTTAGGGCACAACTAGCCAACTTACCTACTTTTTCTTTGCACTATGTTTATTTTTTGTGTTGATTGCCCGGCAGATAAACTATGAATGTTAGTATAGGCTACAAACCAGTCGAGAGTTGAACAAGCAACCTACTGTATTCAAAAAGAACTGCTACGCCATGGAGATAGTTTGGTCGAGTGAAAAAACATGAATTGGTTGCAATGCCAGAAAATAGATCGTGGCTTATTGACGACAAAATGTTGTTATTACAAAGGCGGCGACAACAGCGGTTGTTACGCGTACATTGAAGCAACAGGAAAGAGACAGGGTGAAGAAGCGGTGCTCGTCACGCCTCCCTATGATGTAAACACAGCAAAGACACACTGTCTGCGATTCTGGTAATACTTCTTTTATGGGGTTGGACATTTTTTTCTAAAAAAGGGAAGCTAAGGATAAAATTTCAGAAACGGAAAAAGACATTTTGGATTTATAGCAATTTTCAAATTCATCAGTACAAGCATGCATTCAACGACAGCTATGTAGTTGTTTTCTGAAGGAAAGCACCTTACGACTATTTTCCGTCCTTGGTTATTTGGTTGTACTATTTGTAGCAGACTAATACTGTCTTTACAGTGTGAGTCTGCTGCAAAATGGGCCATACCAAAGCGATTTTATTTCAAACTGAGAAGGTTGTCTGTGAGCAAATATTAAATCAATTAACTTCTGCTTGCCTTGTAGCTTTCGCGCACAGCTAAAACGTGTGATCAAATATTTCCGCAAGTGGAGATTTTTTCTATCAAAAAATAATTTGACGGGGTTCCGAAGGAGTACTTCAGGTTAGTTTTCAACTGAAGGAGTGGCTCTAATAACATTTTTCTCTGCAAGCGCTATAGAAATTTTAAAAAAGAGGCGATAGCTTCAAGATCATGTAGCAACATTAGAAAAGGTTGTTTTGATCCAGGTACAACATGAGGAGTACAACTGGGGGGATGGGGTCGTTACTGGTGATAAGAGTCAGCGCAGGACAGCCTCGCATTTCCGGACGGATAGTGTTTCAATCCCATGGTAATCAAGGGACTTTGTGGAAGGAGGCCAAAGTGGAAATTATTGGAGGAGGAGAAAGTGTGCAGGTGGGAGGTTTTTATTGTAACAGAAATCAAGCCTTAATTGGACGGCGTTGTTGTGCCTTTGCAGAAGGCATTTTCGAAGGTTTTCGAATTATGAATTGTAACAGTACAACCTACTGATGACGTCCATCTCAACAAGCAAATAGCTAAATTTTTCTCATGCATCGAGATTTTACACTACAAGTCTTTTCTCAGCAGAGATGTTTTTGGGGAGTTAAAGGCAACTTAAAACCTATCAACATTTATTTTTTGCACTCTTAATAAGCTTCGTCTATACTGTAGTAGAAGCTTTTTGAAACTTTGCTGAGTTCATCTTGCTTTTTTGGCTATCTATCGTGGTACATAACCGTTGTTTGTCTTTCATTACAATGACGTTATACTGTTGCTTTTCTAGTTTATGTTTGTTGGAATTCGCGGAAAAAGTTTCAAGAGTGACATCGCTATTGACGACATTACAATCGAACCAAACCGATGCAAATAGGAAAACGTGACAATACCACTTTTTCTCTGATTAAATGAACTGAAATCATGTGACTGGTTATATAAGCAATTTTGATAAACCAGCGTCGATTTTGAAGAAGGTCAAATTTATAATTCACTAGTCATGTAGCTTTGGCGCCTTCAAGTGTTTAAGACAAAGTATAGCAATGTATTGGAAATGATTCAAACGAGGTAGGCATGGGACTGGGAGAGATCTAGACAAGGATTCTCGATATTTTTGCTTTTACGGTTTATTGCTAATCAAATCATCATTTATGATTGTTGTGAGTGACATGGATCACATGAAAGGTAAAACAAAAAAGATCGTAGCAATAATTGAGACGGTTTATAGAGCTTCAACAAGAACAAATTAAGTTTGGGCAAGGAAAACTAAGCGAGAATTCGGGCTTTGCCCGGGACGCGTTTTTCGACTCTTATGCGGCTCCATTGCTGACATTAATCGACTTTTCCTTTTATTTAGATTTTGCAAAAATTTAAGCTAAAAAAAGGGTAAGATTTTTGGATGTCAAAAAAAGTTTATTTTTGGTAGCCAAAATAAAGTAAAATAAAACATCAGAACTTATTCAGTTCATCGAAAACAAGTACATGAAAAAAGTTTCAATTGGACTGCTAAATGATCTTGCGGTACCCAAGTCTTCAGCCACCGACAAACGTAGTTATGTTTAGATTTGCTCATTATTGTTTTACATTCAAATCGTAATCAGAAACTGTTTAACTCTTTCGCTGCCCACGAATGTAGATCTTCGTTGTAATAGTATTCCCCCACCAGGCCCAAGACGTAGATCTACGTTCTATTTTTCACTCAATGTTTCTTATAAGTAGCGTTGTGAAAGCACTACTAGAGGCTATTGCTTCACTATGTACACTAAACACAATGGTTGGATGAGTGAAATACAAATTAGGAAAAATGTTGGTCGATGCAACAAGTGATGAAACCCAACTACATTTGTGAATACAACACGTATATGAACGGGGTTGCTGGGATCGATTAAATGATTTATTACTATCCCGTTGAGAAAAAAACCAGCAAATGGACTAAAAACTATTTTGCTAGTTGCTTAAACTGACAATTCATAATGCTTATGTCATTCATAATAAAAAAAAATCAGGGTGTAACAATGTTCTGAAAGATTTTCAGTTGCAGACAATTCATTTGTTATGTGGTGACCATGGTCAATCTGAGGACCAGAGTGGCTCCGATACAGATTCGGGTAGTAATGACCCCCCCCCCCCCCAATACCAAAAAGGATATCAAAGAATGACCCTATAACAAGGCTGAAGGGTGGATTCAAAGAACACACCAAAAGCCCACTATTCTCCAACAGCAAAAAGAAAATAGCCACAAAGAAAATGTCGTGTCTGCAGCAAAAATGAAATTCGGCCGGACACCCCTACTTATTGCAAGAGTTGCCAGGTGGCTCTCTATGAAAAAGACCATTTCAATGTTTATCATTAAAAAATAGATTTTTAAAGAAGTACTGTAGAATAGCTTTTTATGTAAGATATATAATATAACCGGTTTAATCCATTTATTTTTTACCCGTTTTTTGTTTCTGAAAAATGGGGAAAAGTGGGCCTCCAGGAGAAAGAACACCAAAAACCCTTGGGCAGTGAAAGAGTTAACTGATCATTCTTGAGATAAAATTCTTAACAAGCTGCATTCTTCAATCCAATTTATACAGAAGACCAATGCTTCTTTATATTAATTACTTTGATGCATTCTTTTTTTTATGCGCTGCAACGTGCAAATCCTTCTTCAGAACGCCCTAGGTAGCAAATGGCTCTAGAATTGGCAATTGGGAAGCAGCACTTGTGGTCATCCGACACTTTTCATTTCATAGTGTACTATCCCGGTAAAATGTCAAAATGCTTTAAACTTCTGCCAGGATAGTGCTCAATGTCATGGAAATGACAGAGGTAAGTATTATACAAATAAGTAGACTTAATGTGCAACCTTTGGTTTCATGTATTAACCATGGTTTTATCTTGCATGGAAGTGCTTGGTTACAACTCAAGATAAACGTAGGAATAAGGTTTCAATCTTTTTGTCAGTAATCACCGGTCACCTGGTGTTACCTTAATCAAGGATTTGCAGAATCCTGACTTTCTCACAGTTCTCAGAAAAAACGTCCCGTGACCACCACGACTGTTACGCCTCAATTCTTGTGGAAAAGCTGTGCCAAGGCTTTTCCAATCTTTTCTTCTCACCACGTGCAACAGAAATTATTAGAAAAATTATACTGAGAAAGTAATTAAAAATCCACTCAAATACAGTTCATACAAAATGTTGGGGTTTGCGGCTGCCAAATCAGTCTCAAATATCGCCTATATATCTTATCACAGTGCCATCCAGGAAGGCAAGATTTAGATACGGCGAGAGCAGAGAAGATCGCAAAAATAAAATTTACTCAAGTTAAACGTATGGCAGTAACCCTCAAACATCTTCAGTTTTCAGCAGCTGGCTTTGACAACAAACGAATAACTTTTGCTAAGTGTGGCGCTCAGTCCACTGCGGCGCGCTGCCTACAAAGTGTGAGCTTAAAAGGAAATGTCGATTTTACTTGGCCACCCTACATTGATGCTACTTATATCAACTTTGTGAGCCCAAAATTGATAGGCTTATCACTAGATGGACTACTCTAAGATCAGCGCCACGCTGCTAAAAGTTTTGGTTTGTCTATCAAACTGAACTTATAGCTGACCGCAGTCCCGTAGCACTCCAACTTCGGGCCCCCCCCCCCAAAGTAAGCGCAAGAGCCCCTGCGCACAGGTCATATCACTTTAGAGGTGCAAAATTGAAAAGCTGCATTAAGAAAATACACCACAATTTGTACATAAGTAAACAGGCTAATGTCAGAATAAAGCATGCCGATACCGAAGGTGCAAGTCATAAAAAATTCGGCACCGATGCCAGAGTTCAGTAGGACATTTATGCAGACACTGCGAAACAAAAGCAATGACACTGAAAAACACGAAAAAGTTATAAAAACACAGTATCATTTAAATAGTCTGGAGCGAACCTTTTTGTTCGCAAATGCTGTTATGACATTGTCATAATCAAGAGATCGGACGCAGTCATTTTCGATTGACAACATGGCTAATGAAGATAGTCTACTGTCTGTCATAGACGTTCTATTAAAAGTTTTGATCAGTTTCAATTTGCTGAAGCTTCTTTCAGCGCTGGCAACAGTCACGGGGCAAGTTAGTAAGATTCGAAGTGCGATGTACACATTCGGATACAATTCAAATAAATGAGTCTTTAGAAGATAGTTCAGAAAGTCTTGAGCCGTTTTGAGATTGCGTTTTTTTTGTAAAATTAAAACAAACCGCTGTAGCTCAGCGCTCATTTCATCAGAATCAATGTCACCGAACTTTTTTTGGAACTCTTTACAGCTAGTAAGAAGAGCATTTTCTTGTTGCACAAGCAAAAGTTTGTCTCGTGTGTACAAAAACGAAAAGGCGGAAGAAACCTCACGTAACAAATTAAAGCGCTCCTTTATTGACATAATAGCCTGGTCTACTAATGGATAGAAAAAGTTGCTTTTAAATTTCAGTTCAGGAGTAGCTCGTTGTTCCTCTTCACCTTGGTAATCAAACAATCTTCTTTTCTTTCCACTTCTTGACGGAGGAAAAGAAGGATCAATATCCAATTCCTGTGCTATTTCAACAGCAGATGTTGCGGCACTGTCATAACCCGTTGTGCGATAGTTTTGCAAAAACTTTTCAGTTGCCTGGATTTTCGTTTCCATTGTATGAAGGGAGACTCCATACGATTGAAGAATCTTGCTTGCTTTATTGACTTGGAATAGGATATCATACCAAATAAACACCGACAAAAGAAAACTCCATTTTGATAAATGAGCTATCAACGATTTTGTTTCTGAGGCAGCTCTTCCATCTTTTCTTTCTATGGAAATGGCTTCCAAGTCTTTCAGTGCCAGCAACACCTCTTTTAAATTGTATCGAAGAGGTTTGATGCATTTAATTCTGCTTTCCCAACGAGTATCAGATTGTGACTTTATGGACAGCTCCACATGTTTCTTCAAAATTTCCCAACGCTGAGCAGAGGAAGAAAACAGCACATACAACTTTGTAAGTACTCCAAAAAATGTCAATGCTTCCGTCGATGAATTAGCACTGTCAACAACAACTAAGTTAAGGGTATGGTTTGCACAGGGCACGTAAACAGCTTTGGGATTGATGTCTAGCATTCTTGCTTGGACCCCAGAATGTTTTCCTTTCATGTTAGCACCATTATCATATGACTGACCTCGACAATCAGACAATTCGAGTTGCAGTTCGGTCGCTTTTTCTAAGAAAGCGTCCAACAAGCCTTTCCCAGTACTGTCACTTATTCTCAAGTAGCCAAAAAATCTTTCTTTAACAACAGCAGCTTCTTCATTACATAGTACATAACGGAGAATGACAGACATTTGTTCATGATGTGACATATCTGGAGTGCAGTCCAAAATTATAGAAAAATATTTTGTCAATTTCAATTGCTGTAAATTTTCTTTTTCAACTTCTGTCGCTAGCAATTCAATTAGTTCATTTTGTATGGTAGGACTCAAATAGTGTTTTTATTCTTGATTCTGTCTTGAAGCTCTTTTAGGATCGGATCTCTTCTTGCCAAAAGCTCAAATATACCCAGAAAATTTCCATTGTGAGGAGATCCTAAGACTTCTTCAGATCCTCTAAAAGCAAGATTCCTTTCCGATAGAAACAAGGCAATGTCGATAAGTCTCTCTAAAACATTTCTCCAAAAACGTCTTTCATTGAAAAAAATATTCATCTCGCGTTTGTCGATAGTGGATGAATTTCTTATCCCTTCAGCTAGCAACATCCATTGACTGCAGCATTCTTGGTGGGAAATACCGTTTTCATGGTCTTTCAGTTTTTTCGAAAAACCCTCCCATGTATTTATACCACTACAAAAGGGGCTTAGTGTTTTTCCAAATAGCTTACAACAAAAGCAAAAAACTTGATCTGATTCCCCAGAATAAACTAGCCACGACCGTGAAACACTTTCACCATTAGGTAACACACGTTTATAATGGTTGGAGGAAAAACGTCGCCTTGGAGTTGTGTTATTATATGGAAAATTCATTATTAGTTGATGTGGTCCACGCTTTACTATATCACATCGTTGAGCATCAGAAATACTTTCAGGCCATTTACATGGGTCATCAGGGATAGGGGTAAATTGAGATTCAGTTATTTTTGATATTGAAGGTTGCGTATTGGCAGGTAAATCACAACTTACATTTTCTGGAAATTCACAATCACTTTGATGCTGATCGTCATAGTCTTCTTTTTCTTGTACACTATAGTTTTCTTCATCCCTCTCGGTACTAGTGCCAGGTCTACTCTGCTCAGTAATCTTGAAAAAATCTGTCATCTTGGGCAATTTCGCTACAGCATCTCGAGCAGTGGCTGCTTCTTTTCTCTTTTGAGCACCACTTTTTGAACGTTTCATTCTATACAATGTCAATAAAATACTTCATCTGCACTCTGCAGTGTATATATATTGTCCCGGTATTTATAGCCAAACAGAATTCCAGACCATTCTATGATTGTTGCGTAACAACGGCATTGTTACGTCAATCGAATATTCAAGATTCTACCAGAAAATCAATCGAAATATTCTAGATTCTGCGAGATAAAATGACGTTGCATTCACTTATGATGTCACAAGCCAATTTCTTCCTACAGTTTAAATCGGTTGTAAACAAGTCTGCTGAACTGAAAATAGTCACGTAGCCAAAAAGCAATTTCAGACTAACTTGGGCCCCCAAAGTTGGCCTGGGCCCCCCCCAATTGGGGGGTTTGGGGGGCGGGTGCTACGTCTCTGGCTGACCGACTGCACTTAAACTAAAATTCTTTGGACTAATTATTTGTCTGATGTTGGGCAAGCAATACAATCACGACAATCTATTACTCTACTTTCTGTCAACAACGCGACACAAAAATACGGAATTTTTGTGGCAAAATTTTATTGAAAATCATTTCTTGAACAGCTTGAAGCAGAACCTTCTTTTGAAATTACTAAGGGTTGGAAGAGCAAGAATAACTAGTTCTCGATCAAGGGCGTTCCCCGGTAAAGAACAACGTAGGACATTGCCCTTTCTTTCTTTCAAAAGTTTTTTCAAAGCCTTGTTGATGATTAAATTTCAATCACCCCTAAAAAAGCGAGCAGTTAAGCTTAACTTTAGCAAACATTTCTATCCTTTACTTACAATCCTTAATTGTTAATGATATCCTGTCGGGCCACGAAGAAATTACCAAAATAAAATGAAACGAGATAAATACTATTTGGCTGCTTCACCAATGTATTTCAAAGGTGAGTTATGAATAAAAGAAAGTTGGCAATTCAAACAGTTGTAATGGAGAAAAACTCAATCTGTCATTTTTTTGTTTTTGAGCTTAATAATTTAAAGTCTTATGCGGAAGTAAGGAAAAAAATGTTAAGCTATCTCCCTCCAAGTACTGTTAAACAGCAGTAAACTGCTGAATATGTTGGAGAAACCTAAACTTTAGAATTTCAATGTATATTTAACCACAACTTTTGTTTTGAATTCAGTTGAAAGAAACATCTCGATGATGTGACTGGTGAGTAAAAGTAGAAAGTTTAGCAGTGAATTATTCTCAATGTTAGTCTGGCGTTGATTGATCACCAATGTCAACATTTGTTTGATTCGACGACGAAAATCTCAAATTTTCTGTACTAAATTGTTTGGTGAAAGATGTTCCCCTTATATTCTGAAAATTTTGAATACTCTTTGAAAATTTACTTGTTTAATAAACATGTTAAAAGTAGGTTGCAACACGCAGTCAACACTGGGTTTTTTATTTTTAGAGTTAAGCAGTTATCAACTCATCAAACACCAAGGGACAGAAATTTTTGGGGACTTCAAAAGATATTTACGATCTTTGAGTCCGCAGCTACGTAGACATCAGTTTCAGATTTCTTTTAATGCTTTTAAAATTACAAAAATTTTCAAATAATGCTTCAAAAAGCAATTATATATTTACCTACCACACAAGAGCGAAAATTTACCCTCAAGTGACTTCAATTTTTCGTATTAAAATTCCTCACGCATGCGCCACTTTTTGTCACTGGCCACCCAACTTTTGACAAAATAATTCAAAACACTCACTTTAAATTTCTGATTTTTTTCTGAAACTACGTATGTTCAAGGCAAACTAGGAAACAATAATTATTACAAAATGGTTAATTTGATCTCAGATAATTTCAAGTCATCTAAATCAACTTGAATTTCCTTTTGCAAAAATCTAACAACAAATCTTGGTCTTGCAAGGTAGGAAAATTAGTGATGATGATGATGTCACAACGTTTTTTATCGAGTATCCTAATGAAAAATTACAATTGATATAGGTTGCGGTTAAAGTGGCATCCTGGCATCATCAGTTTTCGCCTGGCCAGATACCTCTTCGCTCTTGTTTTCTCTTCAGTAAGCTTTGTTCAAATAGGAACTTTCTTCTCACAAATACTTGGTACTTTAAATCTGACGTAATTTTATTTGTATTTCATATTACGACATCAAAAAAAGCGATTACGTGTAGACTTTTTCGAAGTTTTTTACAAAACAAAGCGCTGTAAAAGTACAGCCAGTGAATAGGAGGAGTACAGTAGGAAAAGTCTTCATTAGTTTGCCTTTGTGTTGTCAGCAGTTCTAAATTGCTTAATTTTCCTTAACGAAATTATCAAATATGTGTACTCTGCAGGAAAGATGGCTCGAAAGCAATGAGCCGCTGTTTATCACAAGATTCAAGAAGCAATAAATAAACGTAGACAATAGAACTCAGGATGGCTAATGGCAGCAATTAACACTTAATACTATGTTGCACCGTGTATTTAGCTCTACATCCGCGCACCTGGTTGGGGTATAGTGAAATTAGTAGGGGTTTGTCTTGCTGTTTGCAGTTTACTCTTGCAAACCAAGTTAACGAAAACAAGACTGGCCTTTTAATGAATGAAGTTTTAGTACAGTGGAATTTGTCTATAACGGTTTCAGTCGTGACGTCAAGTCGCTTATAAAGTCATCTTTCGCTCGGCCCCGGCAGAATTTCTTTCTTTTTCCATACATTCAAGTTTGCTTCCAACGGCATCGCCCGTAACATTAGTTAGCGACTAACAGCACTCCATATTTGTCTCCAACATGTAGCCTGTTTTAATCTTTCACAACAAATTCTTAGCCTAAATTTTTCTCACCAACGATTATCACATGAAACAGCTTAGGATACAGAGGTTTTTAGAATTGTACCTGTAGCCGTCATATATTTTGCAGCATCAGATAGTAAAAGACAGAATGAGTTTCTGTTCATTCAGAGAGATAAAACAGTATCAGCAACTGCTTGAGCAATGCTGTTGCTATTGAGCGCGCATGATAAAGGTTGACAGTAGTACAAATAAGTAAGGTGAGATGTCCTAGGCTTTCAAATGGAATATTTAAACATCGTTAGTCAGGTAGAGTGCTCTCATCAACCAGAAAAATTTGTTTGTCATGTTCAGCATTGCTTATCTGCTGTCACTTATCTACGTTTGATTGCAGCACTGTTTTTTACCAATAGTTTCAGATGGAAAACTGTAAACAATGTCGTGAAGTAGGTTTTTGATATGCTGATTGTTTGTAGCTTGCACAAAGCAATATCAGCGAACCAAATGTCTTCGTTACCTTTTCCATAAAATCGATGTTACGATTTCTCAAAATGGTTTGCGAAATGTGTGGGGAAAAACCTAAATCATTAATAAATAAACACTTGTCGCTTTACTTAATCATAAACCTAAATCATAAACAAAAGCAAACTCTAAATAAATATGTCGCTTTACCATTTTGACAGATTGATTTGACAGAAAAGTAATATACCATCTGTTAGTGAGCTTTCACATTTTGCACCTACACAAGTAAACTATTTGCTCTTTCTTAATTCCCGTTAAAAAATGAAAAGACAGTCTAAACTAGCATTGTGTATGCCTCTTCGCTATAATGGAAACGTTTTTACCTTACAAACGTACGGTTTTGCGCCTCCTAATTGTCGCAACTATTTGATTGTAACACAATCGAACATAATTTGTCTGACTTTCACTATTGCGCCATAATCGTTTAATTGTGGCAAGAAATAGCAGTCTGTACTATTGTACAAAAAATTGGCAAACACTGCAACTTAAAACAAAGAAGTTAAGTGCGTTTCAACACAGTTACCAGTTTTTCTCACCAATACGAAAAAAACATTTTGATTAGTAGTGTTAATTACTAAAATTGATTTTATGGTCCTAAAAAAATTGACCTAACGATAAAAAATTGACTTTTTTATTGACCTATTAAATAAAGAATGTGAATCTTACTCTTTGTCTGCAGAACTCTTACAAAATTCTCACTGCTCTAGCCTGCTATTAAGAAATTGACTTTATTGAAAAACTGCCTTAATCATTATTTATTAAAAATCGTACAACAAACAACATCCCATTAACGGTTCTTTGCTAATAAAAGCAAAATAAAAACAAAAAAATCGAATCAAATCAATTAATTGGTAATTGCTTAACTACATTACCTACTAGCAATAATCAATAGATGTTACCAATAAAATTATATTTCGGCTTAACCCCATCGTCAGTTAGTGTTATTCAAATAGTATATTGTTGAAAGGGAAATCGAATCAAGAGAGATGAGTTTTACTTTACAAACAACATGTTTAGAGCATGGGTGTGCAATTTATTTTTGCAGGCGGATCAATTTCAAACTTATCGAAAATTACGCGGGCCAGTCAGAAATCGTAATGTGTATGGTCTCTACGCACAAATGAGCTTCGGAGCAGTTGGCTCTTGACAGTATTCATCCAAATACTTGGTGAAGACCCTTTTTTTGGAGATCAATTTTTTCAAAGCAACGTTTACGCTGAACTTTCCAAAATCTCCGTTTGAGAACCTCTCTTTTTTGAAGGTCGGGTTTTCGAAAATGCAATGTATAGGTTTACCATCCAAGACCACGAAACTTTACGTCACCAGCCACATTTCCGAGGGCCACAAAATTTTACGTCGCGGACCGCGAGTTGCACAGCCCTCGTTTAGAGCATAAGGTGGTAACTTACGGTGACTTCGAAAAATCTGGGCTTCACACCTGGTTCCGAATTAAAGAATATATTTTTGTGGCATAAGCTACATCAAGAGATTTGCGAGCAGCTGGGACAAACAGATTTTTTTTCAAATAGAAGAGACGCGTTAATACCAATAATCCAGCAAATATTACTTGAGATATTTATCTTCCAACTAAATAACGACAAATGCACTACAAATAAAAATTACAGGCACAAAGTGAATAACTAAAACATAATAATGAAAAAGAAAAATTATTCAACTTTTTGAACACAAAATACACTAAACTTTGGGAGAGTGCAAAGTGACACGGGCAGCTTATGAGGTAGCAGATACCACCTGATCAACGCGGTTGGAGCAAGCCACAGTTTGTGTGACACTAAAAGCAAATGCTGGTTCCGCATGGTCACGCCCTATGCAACGTTACGCTTGAGCGCTCGACTCTCAGAGTTTTGGCTGCAGGTTTGTCGATCATTACATCGCTTCTCACTGCGGACACAAAAGGAAGTAAAAAAAAGAATTAGGGGTGCAAGGGAATTACCGCTAGTTAGAGCCGCATAAGTGTAAAAGACAAAAGGGTTTAACCTCTTCAACCTATAATAAACTTATTTTACTTGCCCTTTTCATATGCTTTGAGCGCTAGCACAATTTCTGTGAAGAATATCAGCTTTTATATGTTAACCTTCCAATTGAAATCAGCTTCCAAATTCAACTCTGGTGGCCATTTTCTTAGTTGCACTTCAAGCGACATTTAAATTTTGTCCCACGATTTAACTTTTCAACAAGCTTTTAAAAATAAAGTAGTTTACGTAATGAAAGCAAAAGATAGACACAAATTTTGTAAAAATTCAACAAACTACTAACTACGAAAATAATTATTTTTTCAGGATTAATAAATCACTTAACACATTAACTTTTACCGCTATTAGTAGTATTCTGGCGAGTTTTTCTTGCACTTGCAACGTACAAGAAAGTATGATAAAAATATTACACCTGTAAAGGCTACTCCAGCATATCTATATCTATATATGGTCGATGTTAGTGATGTTTAGAGTGTTTTGTGGATTTGGTCAATTTTCATATTGATTTCAGTTTTAGAAGCGAGTAAAAAATTGCTGTTCTGAGGAAGATGGCTGACCCTGAAAAAATGAAAGTTTAGCTGTGCTAATGGCATGGTGGTGTGGATCCGTCATTTGCTGTCAACCAAACTACGTTTTAATGGCTGGCATGGCTTCGTTCACTCTTATTTTCTTTGCATTTTAATGCTAGGTTGGCGCAGTCGTTAGACCGTCAATCTCAAACGCAATAAGTGGCAGATTCAAACCTCAACCGGGTCAAAATAACAACTTTTTAGAAATAATATTCGCAACTTCCAAGCTAAACGCTCCTCACAAAAGTGATAGTGGGAAGTAAGAGCTGGAGAGTTTACTTGTTGGGTCCTTGGAAAGACACTTAGCAACATTTTTCAGTAGTAAAGTGGTTGGTAGGTTGTAGAAGATGGATTTTGATTTGCAAAAGAAAAGTTGCAGCGAAAAGAAGACCCCACTAAGTATGCTTAATCAAAGATTCCGACTTACAAAGTTACAAACCTGCTAAGAATATAGATTAAAGAGGCCTGATCGTTTAAAGTCAGTTGCTAAAGGCTGCGCAAAGGGAGAGGAGCGATTTTAGTTAATGTTGTTACCTATCCTTCAACTTGCAAATTTCTGTCCTTAACTGATTCGGAGATTCATAAAAACGGTTTGCATGACTCGCAAATTGTGTCATTAAAAGGAGATCCAAGTATTTTAACCCCCTCACCAGGGGGGCATTCAGAATGAGGTACGCAACTCCCATTGAAGTTTCTGTAAAGCGACTTGTCTTGACGACAGTGACACCTGAAATAAAAAGAAGGCTAAAGTTTTTTATCTTTTTATTAACGTTTTTTGTCAACGCAGTATCACTTTGTTCAAGGCAAATGAACAATATTTATTGGCGGGCAAGATCTAGGTATAATCCTAGGCATAGACGCAACACTTTGTTTTGTATGAGGATCTGACGGGGAAAGGATCTTTTTGGAAGACCAATTTTTTTCACAGTGTCTTTTATATTTTTGACTCCAATCAGATTCGAAGAACATTATATTAATTTTGAAATTGACAGTTTCCCATTTTCCTCCCAAAACAAGTAATTATGAGACAAAAATCTATCAAGAACAAGAATAGAGCTCGCACCCGCGATAATGATGTTACTCCTGATAAAGACCAGACAATACTTTACTACCACAAGGTAGTAAAAACTGACTACAGGTGGGATTTGACCTTACGACTCGCACCAACTTTACAGCACTGAATATCTGGTGCGGATCGTGGGTTCGAATCCCACGCGAAGTCAGTTTTTACTGATGCTACCATATGGCAGAACCGTACTCA
This sequence comes from Trididemnum clinides, assembly GCA_963675345.1. Classification (NCBI taxonomy): domain Eukaryota; kingdom Metazoa; phylum Chordata; class Ascidiacea; order Aplousobranchia; family Didemnidae; genus Trididemnum; species Trididemnum clinides. Next base: position 33,280,546 of record OY776290.1, on the reverse strand, counting down.
TTAATGATCACAATGACTAGCAACATAATTGAGGATTAGATCTCAATTTTCGATGGATTATTCTCCCATTATCTCTTAATTAACATTTATACTATAAAGTGCAATTTTTTCTGTGCACAGGCGTACGTGTGAGAGTTTGTGTGTGTGCACGATTTAACTCCCCCCGGAAATACCGGGAATACAAACATGAAACTTAACATGATTAAAGAAATACAAGAGACTAGCGATGCACTTTGGGCTAACTGCAAATTTCCACTCTGGGGTAAGTGTCATAAGGGGTTGATGACGTCATAATTGAAGATGAATTATTATTCAAAATTTCCATTTCTTGATGGAGAAGATGTTTTTTGGTTAAACAAAAGCCAGCACCCGAATTACCCACTTCAAGAAATTTTACCTTATTGTAAACTAAGATGACGTCATAATTAACGATTGATTGTAAAAATTTTTTGCTTTATATGTTTAAAAGATATTGACAGTAGATAGGTGGTTGAAAGCTTTTTCCGGAGATATCAGCAAGGTTCTTCCGATAAAAGCAATTCTCGAAAAATTGAAGCTATGTCGACGATGCAACAAGCGATTAAGCATTTAAGCATTTTCAAGCACGCTTTTTTCACTTTGAGCACTTCAAAATACCGTTTGGTCAGAATGTTAGGCGTTGCCATAATGCTGTCTGATTCCATTTCAGTAAAAACAGCAGCAATCCGCAGCTGTACTTATTATTTACTGCTATTTTGAAAGCAAACGTAGGTGGACTTCTAAAACCTATTTCTGATAAGCTGCCTGCTCTTTCAGTTTCCCTGCGATATATCGGGTGTACCAGAAAAAGTGAACCGCTTTTTGTTAAGGATTTTCTCGACGATGATAAAACCAATTATATTGAAATTTTACGCACAATAACCTAGGGATATTATCAACACTTTTAGTACAGTAGATTCCGCTTAATCGGGTCACATCGGGACTAGCATCACTTGGCCCGATTAAGCGGCTGACCCGATTATCCGAAGTTAACATGACGTCATTGTCTTGACGGCAATAAACAAACACATGCGCATATACAAGCATTGTGCACATTATTTGGAGGTTGTTCTCTAATTTTTCTGGGAACAACAATTTTTTCAGCAATTGTTAAATTTTTTCGTGGCATTTCTGCTTAGGTCTTCACAAAATTTGCAACAAAGCACATCAATTACTATGTCCAAAGGCATGAAATCACAAAATAATTTGCGCCTGTATTGTTCAATTGCCACATAATAAAGTTGGCTTTGTGATTGAGTACTATTACATCACAAAGGCGGTTTTGCAATTACACAAGTGTATGTCTGGCTACAGTTGTGGCCCGATTAAGCGGAATAGTGGCCCGATTATGCGGATATAGCGTAGTGTATTTTCTTTGATTGGATTTCGTTCTTTACAATTTGGCCCAATTAAACGGCTGACCTTATTAACCGGCGGCCCAATTAAGCGGAATCTACTGTATCCAAAAGATCAGTTGCAAATTATTTCAGCATTTTCAAATTTAAAACAACGTCTCAAAAAACGCACTATTAGTAAAATTATGCGAGTAATTCTTGAATAAGCGCTTTGTGACGTCACAATTGTGTTTGTTTTTTCTTTTTTTTCTGTATTCAAAAGCGGTACTGTCTGAAGTTTTAGTTGAAAGATCACCGATGGTATTGAGTGAAAGTAATAAGTCTACCATTGAAAAATGTTTCAAGGAGAAAGGATGGGTTGAAGAAGAATTGTAAAGGAATTTGCTGAAAGTGGAGTTATGTCACCGTGAATAGACTTACAGTTAAAATACGCACTACAAGGTCAACCGCACGTGAAATTGACAGTGATAGATCCAGGAGTGCAAGCACTGAGAGAAAAAAAGCCATGTGAGAAACTAATTTAATTCCAGCAGGATAGCCCAGCGATCCTCAAATCTCTTAGAGAAATTGCAAGCGATTTACAGCTGAGCAAGTGCTCTGTGCGAAGAATGGCAAACGACCTGATGCTGAAGCCATTCAAAAGAATACGGATGTCGAGGAGGGACTAAAATGTTAGAGCAAAAAGGAAAACTATAGTTTCATGCCGTCAACCTAATTGAATTTAGGCTAGGGGAAAAGATGGCAGCCTATTTCAAACCAGTCTTGAGGGGCTGGTAGCCCCTCCACCAACAAGGCGGACTGCCACTCGTGGGTACCCAAGAGTCGTCTCTTACGACATCCAGGAAAAACTCGTTGAGTGCTGGAAAACTCTTACGACATGCTGGAAAAAAAAGGAAAACTTGTTGTCGTTTCTTGAATGATCGCTTTTTGGCCTCTGATGTAAAAAGAATCATTTTCACAGACGAGAAAGACTTTACATTAGAGATAGCTAAAAATCACCAAAACAATCGCGTTTATGGGCAACAAAAATGTGATATTTATCCATCTCGCCTTTATTATGAAAGTTCTAGATTTTCAAGAAAGGTAATAAATTCAGCTGGAATATCTTGGGAAGGAAAAACAAACATTCATTTTATTGACCTTTGTAGAGCCAAGGTTGATGGTGAAAGTTGCATTCAGTAATCAAATGACAGTCTTTTCCCAAGTAGCAGAAGACTTTATCGTAGAAACAATTGCGTGTTTTAGCAAGTTGGGGGCTCCTTTCGACACAACTAGAGTAACCCAGGCTCATCTGGAGGAGCCTACACCAAAATTTATCAAAAAAGATGAATGGTCTCCGCAAAGTCCTGACTGCAACCCGATGAATTATGCCATATACCCAAGAATCCATTTGCAGACCAAAACTTGCCGCGACAAAACTTGCCGCGAGTTACTACTTTGATTCTCAAAGTGTGCTTTCTCTTTCAATTGCGATATATGCAGGGTAATTAAAAAATAACTCCCTATTTTAAAAGTTTTACCATTTACTGATGAATTATTATTTTTACAAAAAATGACTATAAGAAGAACACGTGTAACGCGAAGTTTTATCTAAAATTTGACAGGTGCACTAGCGTTTGCTTTTAGCTTCTGAAGCCCCTCGGAAATCATATCAACTAATCTTCCCAGAAACTCTTGCGGGATGGCAGAACTAGCTTATTATAGTTATCCTTCAAGTACTTCTAAAGTCATTGATTTTGTAAAGAACTTGTTCCTTCTACCCCAAGGAGAAAAGTTGCATGGTGTTAAATTCGGGCTTGTAGCTGGCTACTCATGCAGACCGCTAGATGAGCAAACTCCTTTAGAGTAAAACGTCTGGACATCTGTGCAGGGTTTCAACTTTAAAAACAATATAATTCAAAAAGAAAAAACAAAAATACAGATGTAATTGTCATGAGTATTAAAGGACTTTTCAATCACTGTGTATATATTGCCGTTATGAGAAATATACAATTTTAGTTTACTTAAAGAGTAATTTGTGACCATATTTCTTAACCGATTTTCAAAATTTTTTCACTAAAATAAAGTTTAAGACTTGCAGATTTATAAAATGTATGACTTGCAGTTTAAGTTTTGGTTTTCTTCAAAACAACGAGGTGATAAACCAGAAAACCACTTGCAAACAATAACAACTGCTGCTAGTTCAATAGACACGCGCAAAAGCCAAATTAGCATGGTTTACAATGCTACCAGCAATCACAGCCTTCACCCCTAAGGTATCTTAACACTGTTTATTCATATTTTTTTCTGATAAATTTGCAAGTTATACCATGTAAATTGAAGTTGGAAAATAGCAGTTGTTTTATAATGACTCTTCAAAACGTAGGCCTAAGTTATTTCAAAACCGGTCAAAAGCATGCAAACTTTGGGTGTTGTGCCTTTCAGAACAGCGCAATTTTGAGATAAACTACATCCTCGGATATTTTAGAACACTTTTCGATGATTGAACGGTTTATTAACTCGAAATGTATCAGGTTTCCAAGGAAATATATCTAAACCACAAGATTTCAAAAAATTATAACTGTAGACTACTCAAAATCAAAAATTTGTCCCCCAACCAAAAAGTGGGGGGTAAAGATACTACTGTTGAGTTGTTTAAAAAATTGAAAAAATACTACTGTTTAATTGTTAGCAACAAAATTTTCTTTTCAAAGTAAACATCATCAAAATTTTAAGGAAATTTGTTTTTCAGGGATGTATTGTGTTGGATGGTTTAATGTAATCTTTATTTCATTTTGATTGATCAAATATTTAGTTTAAATACACATTTTTTCAATACTGGTCCCAAATATTATCAGCAATTTTGGTGATGGGTCTCAGAAAATTGAAAAATGTTTAAAAACTGAATTTTTTGGTAATTTCTGGTTACTTTTTTTTAAAAACACGGTTCTTTGGCACCTACTTATGGCCACTTTCAAAAAATTGATTCTAAGATAAAATCCCAAAACATTTTTAAAAATTCTTTTATGTCGAAGACAACTGCGCACCAAAAATGGGAAGTAAATTTGCATATATGAAAAAATTCTTTTCAGAGGTTAGCACTTTCTAAATCCTGAAGAAATTTTCTTTCCAACAAGGTAAAATAATTATATGGTGGTATATTGATGGATGATTATCCGTAGTTGGTAAATGACTGTTGTTATAATCGATTATGAATTCTAATCGATCAATTGCTGGCAAAATTTTTTTTTAGGAACAGCACGCGGGAATAAATGAGTTAAAGTAGGATGATAGTTACACGGTGTCTCAAAAGTAAGTTAACCCTTTAAATTTGATTTTCTTTTCAGATCCTGATCATACGACACTCACTCATTTTTTTAGAGAACATAGTGCCGATAACTACTAAATTTTAGATGAAGTTTGCATTTTCCACCAACCCACATAATGACAGGAAGATTAACTCAAAAAATGAGATGCAAAATTGCTGTCTGGCAAGAAGCGTGTGGATCGGCAAGGTAAACTCAGCGAGCCTCTTTAACAAGGAATTTGGAATTAATTCAGCTTCTGCACAATGAACAATTTACGCAATTTGTCGTAAATTGATGGCAACTATCTCTGTAGCTGACAAACAACGATCAGAGAGACCAAGGAGCGGATGCTCAGAGGAAAGCATTCAAGAGTTAGCAGAGACATATGCATTGAGTCAAAGGAAGTCCATACGTCAAGTAGAGGTAGAGCTGGACGTCAGCCAATCATCCATTCAACGAATGTTATACAAAAATATTAAGGCTTTTCCTTAAAAGTTGCAAACTGTACATAAACTCGAACCGCAGGTAATGACCGCAGGGTAGAAATGTGTGACATGTTGCTCAACCATACGAAAACGACCCATCCATTCTTGTCGACATTTATTTCAGCTAGGAAGCTGTTTGTTATCTGTCTGGAAGAGCAAACCAGCACAATACTCGATTATGGGAAATAGAAAATCCTAAAGCTATTCCGGAGAAAGAGCGTGATTTACCTAAGCTTGTTGTGTGATGTGCGATTCCAGCCAAAGGCATCATAGGCGCATATTTTTTCCGTGATGATCAAAGAAGAACCACAGCTGTTACACAAAAAAACTATCTGGAAATGCTTGAAAATTTTTTCCTCCCAGAGCTGAGAAATATTGCAGTTGTTGAAAACTGTTATTTGTAGCAAGATGGAGCTCCTGCACATTGCGCCAGGCAAGTCAGAGATTACTTAAACCAGCTGTTTCCCGATAAGTGGATCGGGCACCGCGTTGCTCTGAAATTGGCCGCTTGTTCAACTGAATTAACACCATGTGACTTTTTTCTTTGGGGCTTCTTTTAATGCAAAGTTTACTCAACAAGACCGCAAAACCTCGAAAAAATGGAAAAACAGATTAAAACGTCATGTAGACTAATTACGCAAGATTCATTGGAAAGTGTCGGACAAGAATGCGTTAAAAAATGGCTAAAATGTCTCCAAATTGGTGGTTCCCACGTTGAGATCCAATATCCTGTGAATAGGAAAATTCGGCGAGATATTAGGATGTTAAAATTTTTCTAGTTGTTTATAGAATATTTTTGTAAACTTTTGGCAAACTTGCATGAGCCATTAAATTTTTAAAGTGTATACTTGCTTTTGAGAAACCCTGTACTGGCCTACTGGTTTAAATCTGTTCTTTAAATAATGCACTGTCAAGCACAAAAATCATAATAACTGCACTGCAGGTTGACTCCTCGTTAAAATACCTTTGCAATGCAGTTATGTCGCGAGCCTGGGTACTCTTAACTCCTAACGCATTTTTATCACGAGTAATAAAGTGAAACAAAACGCCGAGTCCCAAAGTAAAATCATGCAGAATTTAAAATATCATTCTCTTTTTCAGCACCAAAAATCAGTTCGATAGGTTCTCCACTTGAGCAAGTGCGCACAATTTTTTCACCATTGGAGGCCGCATAACAGACTTTATTTCAATTTGCGATTGCCAATTAATCAAATTGAATATTTTTTTGGTTGTGTGAAAGTGAAGATGTTTTCTCAACTTGAAAATCAAAATTTTGAAAGTAAAATTTTCTAATTTGAGCAAAGTTTTTGCTTAAATTGATTTTTCTTTCTGTACATGCAAAGGTAAAGATTTTTTGAGGAGGCAAATCAACTTTAAACATATGCGCACGGTCGCACAATTTGTCATCCAAGGCCGCTTACAGCCGTAAGGTAACAGCTTGTGCACCCCCTGACTTAAGTCATAACGTAACTTATTATAAGAACTAAACTCTAGAAGCTGGACTGTGGACTCTGGGCTCCAGGTTACCTTGCTTTCACCTGCCTGCGTTTATGACGGAAGCAAGAAACATGCGCGCAACCAGAGGCTTAAAGTTTTAAAGTTTTGTAAATTGTCTGTAAATAGTTGGCCAATAACTTAATAGCTTAATTTCTGTAAATACGTCAATAGAGTTTTTCAACAATTTTGAATTTACGTCCCAATGCATTTAGCCAATTAAATGCATGAAAGTTTGTGAAATTAATTGCTGTTTGCAAGCAAGCACAGTCTTAATTTATGACAAATATCATCACGAGAGACTGCACCAAATTGTGTAATAAACGTACAGCCAAACAACTTATTTCTGTAAATAATCTTGATGATTTTATGCCGAGATTCCTGCAATAGCTTGATGATATTGCTCATTGATTTAGCTAACTATTGCTTAATTTTACATTAAACAAACTAGAAGAATATGCATGTTTCATCACTTTTTTTAATTTATGGGAATTGTGACGGTATTCTTGTGAGCTGACCACCACCTGAACGATTCTGAATACTTGTCCTCACCTGCTTTATGCCTATGATTTCGGGGTCTTCAATATGTCGACAGAGTAAGTTTGAACTTCAACTTTTTTAGGAACCCAATGGGAAAACTATCTTTTTTGTCGGTTCTTCCTGGCGGCTAGTCCATGCAGTAAATGCGCGTTCAATCGCTTGAACTTTATAAAGAAGAGGTGCGTGAGTACTACACATTTTCTGCTACATCGTCAAGAACAGTCTAGAAAACATCGGAAGGTGGCCGAGCTCTAGGATTTACTTAGAACTGAATTTCTGTAGTTAGATTGTTAAAGTTGAATTTTGCCAATGTAATAAAACGGATTTCAAATCTTTATTTTAAACTATAAATATGTGGGATTGCAACACAGATGCCTTTCTTTGTTGAGCTATAGTGACCTACTCGGGAGCCGATGTCTGAGTATGTGGAATGTAAACTTCGGTCGCACTGTTACAGTTCAAATTAGAAATGAAGCATTCCCTTTCTCCGTGCGCATCTTTGTCCATGAAACTTCCGGGTTCACACGGAACACAACGAGTTGTGTTGGGTTCACCAGATCTAAAAATATTCCCTTGTTTACAGCAAGCTCGTCTACCTTTAAACTTGTGCTAGTGCATCTACAACTGAAAATATGATAATGTGCTAAAACTATATGCATATAAATAAGAAACTTTTTATGATCTAGTAAAAACCAAAGAGAAATAGCCAAGTGAAACTATTTTTGCGTATCCGGTAATAGATTATTCTTTATAAGAAACAAAGGTTTTTCCACATTTGAAAAATAGTTCTGACCTAATTAGGGGGAGGATAAAGAGGTAATACCTCTTTCCTCCGAATTTTTGAAATGTTGCAAAATTAAATTGATAGGTTTTCCCTCCCTTAGAGATTTCTTGAAAAATTTTGTAAAATTAAAGAGCCTTTTGAAGGCCATATAAAAGATGCTAAACGTTGCAATGAGGCTGAGAGTTTGCCCTCCGCCCCACCGAAAAATATTTTTCTAGCTAGCCATTTAAAATTAATCTGACACCGCCTTTCTATAGTACACATGCGATGATTGTTATGAGGTTAGTCAGCTATTCTTGAGGCACTCTTTTTGGCTGTCAGAGAACTGTAAATTGATCATTTCGATTAGGGTAGACAACAATGACGTCACCTGCATGGCCACAAAACCTTCTCGCCTTTTCCACAGGAACAACATATCCAATCAATGCCGTCGAAGTGCAGCAAACTGTGTTTTGAATTCTCGTCTAATCTTGAGACGTCTGAGCACAAGTCTGTCTCGTTTGGATTTATTGTTCTTTTTCGAGCGGAATGTGTTTTATCGCCATCAGAGCTGGAATCGATATTACTCGCTTTTTCAACAAATTGAGATTTCTGGTTTTGTAAATCAGGATCTTTGAATTTTTGAGACGGCAAATCAATGATCACTCCCTTTACGTGGAACAGATCAGAAGTCTAAAAACAAAATGTTACAAAGAAGTTACTGATATATCATGGCAACAAAGGTGCAAGCAGGGAGAAGCTAAAAAGACTGAACTTTTTTATCCGCAACAACTCTGACGGAAAATTGACTAAAAACCATTTGTTTTAGACACACAAAGAAAACGCGTTTTGATTGTTGTAAAACTGTTTTTTCAAAAAACATTCAGTAAAATAAGCTTACTAAATCGTAACAGAGACATTTCGACTTTTTTTAAATGGATCCAAAAAGTTCCTAGTCTAGCTCTTCCTTGCAAAAGTCTGATTGCCGGCTGAGTAACAATACTCCATTAGACACTGTGTATAATAGTAGGCGTTTGGGTAATATTTGAATGGTGACCTTACGGTTCAATTTTCGAAGTTTATGACGTAAAAAAGAGATCACTGGCTATTGGATTATAAGTGGAATTTTAAAGATCAACCCATGGTAACCATCTGCCTAAACCAGAAAAGATACACTGTATTGTGAAAAAAGCAACTAACTTCTAAAGAACGATGCTTTGTGCTGTTTTACAAGTAAAAGACTTTTTTGGAGATCGGCTTTACTAATGTCTAAATAATCTTAGCTTATGAGATAGCCGCGAACAATAGGCATCAGCACAATAGATTTAGGACAACACAATAGAACTATAGAAGTTGACTGTATTGACTAAGCAATGCATGTGTAATATATTATTGTATGCTCTCTTGAGTCAAGTTTCTTTTATTGCTGATTTTATGAAGACACTTACAAATCGAACTAGGTTTTCAAAATGATTCTCTATCGAATCAACGAAATAAGTTTTCAAAATCAGATGCAACGATGGTTTCAGTTGGAGTGACATTGGACCAAAATATAAAAAAAAAACTACTTTAACATAATGTTGAAAAGCTTGAATTGAAGACGTAACACTCTCGGCAAGGGGAAGTGAGCAATTTTGAAGGAAGGAGAGTTAAAGCAACCACTCTACTTGTGTTGCGTAGAAAAAATGATTGTCGATATGTGCTGGATCTCTTGCTTATAAAAACCAATTCGTGCACATTATACTCTAAATGTGTTGAAATCTTTCTTATTCCATTAAAAAAGACTCTATCTTTGCAACCAGCTAAATAATACAGCCTTGTGGAGAATAATCGTCTGAGCCTAACATTTACACGAGGATCCTCTCACCATTATCCACAAGCTTCCGACAATCACTGTAATCCAATAAGTTTTCATTTTTTTCACTTTTTCTTGTCGCTTTATAACTTTTAGTACGAAACCGTAATAAATTACCAATTATTGATATGCTAAAAAATTGCATTACAGCAGGTAAAATAATCACTTAATTTTAGAATGGCTAGGTAAATTAGTAATCACAAAATAACTTGGTTAATAAGAGGTAAAGGCTAATGAATGACGTGTTACGCAGTTGTTTAGTGTTTGTTTAACTACGCCGATTTTCTCAAGTCAATTCATATTGTATTTTGATCAACACTACGCAAGCTTCGCACAGTTTCATATTTTGTTCACCCCATTCTACTCCATTTGTTGAGTCCCTAACAAGAGATCTGTAAATGAGGTTATTAAAGCATTTCTATGACCAGCCAGAGAATTGAACTCAGATCTACTGTCTGCAAACAGCCGCTCTAACTACATTATCAACGCTTCAATTATTTTAATTTTTTATTAGATGATACTGAATGGCTGTTTTCTTAATTGCAAGTTTGAAAGGTAAAGCATTTGATTTGATGTCTCCTTGCACAAAAATGTAACTGATTTTTTATCTTAACGAGCTGCTTCTGCAAAAAATGATTATTTATTGATTTAAGTTTCGTCAACGATGCAACAAGCGATTAAGCTTGCTTTTCTCCTTTTTTTCTTGAACACTTCAAAACAGCACTGTTACGCCATCTAGTGACTTCATAACGCTGGCAGCTCTTCAGTAAGAGCAGCAGCAGCCAGCAATAGCACTTGTGATGCTGCCTGACAAACACAATGATATAAAAAATAACCTATCGGTTTAAATCGGTTTTTTAATGATGCAATGGCCAGTAAGAAAATTTTTTTAAGTGAATTGTGGGTGGATTTCACGTTGGAATACCTTTATAGTACAGTCGCATTGTGCATGTCCGTATTTTTAACTTCTACGATGTTATGTGCAGCAAAGTGGGAAATTTTTTATCACGTGTAACAAAGTGGTACAAAATTAAATTTTTAATGTAAAATTTCGCAGAGTTTAGAAAACAATTATCCTGCTGTTCGTAACACAAAATACTGGTCGGTGAGTTATCCACCAAGTCAGGGGTGTGCAATTTGAGGCTAGCGGGCCGTATACGGCCCGCGGAATAGTTTGCAAACGTGGTGATGACAAACTTATCTTTTTATTGTGATTCATACTTTCAAAAAATCATTTATATCAAATTTTTTGAACATTAAATATGTAGACCAAACTTGTCATTGAGATCGATTTGAAAATATTGTTCCGTTGCTTTAAAAGCGCTGATGTTCTAGCACATCCGTTGCTTTGAAAGTGCTGATATTCTAACATAAAACAAAAAAAGATCTTCACCATCACTTTGGATGAACACAAATTTTGACACGCCCGCTTAATAATCAATAAGTCAAAAATTGACCTACCTGCAAAAAAGGTTACACACCCCTGACTTAAGCCATTACATAATTTATTGTAAGAACTCATAACTATTCATGCTGGATTTTGACCTGCGGGTCAATTCGCCTTTCTCTGGATGCGTTTATGCCGAGAGCGAGGAATTTAGGCGTAGCAGCCAAAGGTTTTAACTTTATAGCCAGATCTACAATTTCGAAAAAGTTTCAATTAGCAGGTTCATTACTTCATTACTTAATACCTCCATCACTGCAGCATGGTCACAAAACTTTGAATTTATGTCCGTATGTGCTTAGTCAAATGAATCATTCGCTTTTTGTATGTAAACACAGTCTTAATGTATTACTAAGGTATCGGGTATTGCGAGCATAGTTCATGAAATCCAAATTTTAATGGAAAATTAAAACAAAATATTAAGTTAGTTGGTCTAGTCACCAAGTACACAATGATGGCTCTAATGAGAGAGTGAAAATTTTAATAATAATTAAGTAGTCCCACACAAACAACAAGGAAGCAACAGACAGTAGCAAAGCCAGGAATCGGGTCACTCACAAAAAAGCAGCTATAACATCAGCTGTGGCTTCCAGTCAGATTGTCGACTGGTACTTGCCACAGATAGAAGATCTACATCCTGAAAGTTCGGTTCCTGGGTGTGTGGAAGGTGTGGAAGAAAATAGGTGTGGAAGAAAATTTTTTTTTGAAAATGAGTATTATTCGGTACACCGATACTGGATGCAAGGGGTATGGCAATAGTGAATTTAGAAACTTTTGGTAGGGAGGGTAAGAAGTCTATACTGATGCATTATCATTAAACGTAAAGACCTTTCTTTTGTACGCAGATCAACATTTTAAAGTTCAATATTTTCAACAAAATTTGTTTTTGATGTAAATACAAGCAAATGAGTTCACGAAACCAAAACCAAGAAAGGGTTGCAAGGGTGTGCATACCTCACATCCGCCCCTGCATTCTCCACTGACGTACAGCCTTTTTTTCCAGTACGGGACAAAAGTGCATAGAGGAAGCCAACAATCTTGGTGTTACAGATGGCCGTCCTGAGGGGATCTGTACCAAATAGTGAAATAAAGAGTGCCACCAAATCACTTATTTTTGTGTAATCGTAAAACAAAAATCATTAGGGTGCCTACCACCAACTTTGATTTTGTGTCCCTATTTCTACTGAAACACACGGATAGAATTAGTAAAATGATAAAAATTAGTGAGTAAACTCAGTTTTAATTCAAATTACGACGGTTGGGATTAGGGACATAAAGGCGATGCCCCCGTTTACACCTTGTCGTAGCTCCTCTCGAAAATGATATTTGAATGAATTCTGCGTAGCCGGTTGAACCGATGTTTCTAACCCGACGAAGCTGACTGGAAGACCTGGTGGGCATCGTTGGCTACTTAACATATGAAATATTTGCTGATTAAAGTTTTTTTTTTACTTAACACCCATTCTCCTTTATCTTGGTTAGTTCTTCCAGCAATCAGCCAGCTAACCATTTTTTGAGAAAATAATATACGTAGCCTCCACAAGAAAACAAAGGTTTAAACTAGAAAACTCACTATACATGCTCGTGTTAAATTTAAGTTCTTTTTTATTTTGACACCACCAAGTCAATGCACAGTACGCGTAAAAATAGTAACAACTGCAGTACAAGAGAAAAACGAAACGCAGCAAAACAAAAGCGAGACAAGGAGTCTTAAACTTAAGCATTTATAAAAAGAAAAGGCGAATTTACGATTGGACATGGATTCGTTACCTAATTTTTTATTTACAAAGAAAGATAAACGAAGGAAAATATAAACAGAATGCAGACTAGGTAAGCACAAGGCAGAAACGTGCATGACAAAGAATGGCAAATTCTTCCAGACTATTGATCAGCAGACCAGCATTAAGTTTGCTGAAGCAACGATTTTCAAAAGCAAATTACCTTCCCCCCTCTTTGCCTTGACGCAGTGATAGAACATTTCCAGAGAATCAAGATAAGAGAAACTGCAGTCTTACTCTTAATCACAAAGTCACGTGCTTAGTAGAGGTACTGGAAGATTGTTTTGAGAATATTTTTAGCCAGCCAGTTAGTTTAGAAGACTGGTAGTCACTTACGTTATATCATAATGTTTTACTACGACAAAAGCAAACTTTGGCCAGTGGGGTCGATGATTCCTAGTTGCCTTTATGAACATTACTAGAGCTAAAATTTTGCAGTGCAGGTCCAATAAGCTCATTGTTTAGAATAACTTTTCAGTACCTCGCTCAGTCTGCTATGTGGTGGTGCCTTGGTGGGAACCATAGCAGACCAGTAGGCGACCCCCAAGGGAGGGTCAGGCAGGCAAAGAAAACCCACCAAAAGAAATCCTGCCCAGGGTCGGAAAGCCACATTGCATGGACAGCTTGGTGCAAAACGAAAGAGCAGGAGCAACGTAAAAGCAGAACAACCATTAAAGGTGATGCTCGCAAACCCCATCTCAGTCGGTTGCCATCAAACCATTCTTGCCATTAGCTTTACGACCATTTCGAAGTAAGCACGTGACTTAAAGAGTACCAAGGAGCTCGGCAAGTTACGATTTGGTCTGTGGGCGTAATGACAGAAAGGAAGAAAAGCAAATTTAAATAAAAAATAATGGAATAAAAAATATAAAAATGATTTGCAGCTTGCGGTGATATTGCTCCTTGATACTCAATAAATAAAACACAATAAACAATTTCAACCAAGTTTACATGTTTACAATGGAAGTGGGCTCTGCTTCAGATCTGCTGGCTTGGAATTATGCTTACCAGCATCATGTAGGCAATAACGAGCTGGTCATCATAATGCTCTTATATTTGGCTGGCTCAGTAACGTTCCACCACTGTGGCCTAAAGCAAAGCCCGCGTTTCAAATAAACATGTAAATAGGCTATTAAGATAAATAAACCAGGCAATAATAAATAAAAGCAGTATTCACACAAAAGTTAAAAACAAATCTCCATTAATTTGCTATTGTGCAGATGAAAGTTCAAGGGAAAGTTTTCAGCTCTAAACAACATATTGTAAGATATCTTCTAACCACAGCCACTGAAACAAAGCATGCTCAGATCTGCAGTAGTTAGCTTAATTGGTAAGTTAGTGCTTTGTACCTATAAGACTAATGCAATTGCTGTTGCTAAAATGGTTGGTAAGAATGAGGGTTCGAATCCCACTCCCAGCCTTGTTTTTAATAAGCTAAAAGTTGAAACATCGCGAAGTAGATTCAATTATTATTTTTCTTCAAACAATATTATACCATTACTTTTCCCTCTTATTATTGAAAACCATAGCGGATAAGTTGATCTGCTGGGTTGTAGTAACAAGTGCTGTAATACCACTACGTTAAAGTTTGCTAGTGTCAATAAATTTTCGGTTGCTTAAACAAGAAGCGGTGCAAATCTACTGAAAATAGACTAGATGTTTGCCACTGAAAATAGCAAGGATTCACTGAGTTTGCGGGCTGACAGCTTATTTGAGAGATGCACTAGATCACGACGATTTTACAATACACATTTTGAATGTAGAGTGAAATCTTTTATGCGACAATGGTCAACAGCGTATTCATTTGCATGAAACTTGCAGGTTGCTGAGGAAGCAAAACGACGTTAAGTTTTTCTTTTAAGATTTGCACCTTGTCTCAAACCAAATGTTTTGGAGCAGGTCAGTGCAAACTTTCAGCTCATGAACCAAACGCGGCAAAGCTTTACTGCCCATACCTCACATTCAGTGATGAACAGTTATATACCATTTATTACCGTAAACAAAATTTTATTAGCTTTTGAATCGATTTTCAATATGTTTACAGATAAAATCAGTTGCTGTTGTCGATGATGTGACACCAACAGAGATTACGTGCTCAAGTCTTACACGACAATTGCACTTTTTGAAGTCATAACTGGGTAAATTTTGTTCATATTACGTCTACCACGTCACTTGGACTACTGATCCCTAAACAAGATATCTGTAAACACTACTTTAAGCCTTTGGTATGATTCCACAAGGGATTAAACGCAGGACAGCAAAGAAGACACTGAAAGCACTTCGCCATCGCGCTGGTTAATAAGACAATGAATTACTCATTCAAATTGCTAAACATTTCAAAAATAAACACTCACTGATATTGTAACGCACTTTTTTTTTATTCAAGCAATATGTTACAAATCTCAACACTATGTAAAAGCTTGTCGGCTGATTTTTCAAAATGCAAATATGGCGCGTGGTCTTTGGTGTAAACCTATTTTTCAATCGGCTTTTATCATTTTTCGATCAGTTTTTGGTGAGGCTATGAGGACGAACATTCGGAAGGCTCACACTTGCAGCAATCAAATGGTTGCTCAATGTTGGCCTTAAGATTTTACAACATCGCTCAAAAGAAACATCCTCAAAAGAAAAACAACAAAAATTTAATCTAAACGGGTTTATCTAAGACCAAAAATTAACTGTCAACTGTTACGCATAGCTAGACTACTTGCAAATAATTTAGCTGAGTAAATAAGGAACAAGCAGCCTGAAGGAATTTGAGTGAAAATACTCAATTGTTTAACTAAGACAAGTAATCATGAGCAAAAAAAGACGCTTTTTTAACATTTTAGCCAGAAATGTAGAAAAAAATAATAATTTATAAAAGTTTTCAGAAAAATCTAACTCCTACACCCACCATTGAGAGAAAAAATATCCCCGCCCATTTGGGCCTTAGATGAAACCGCTCATGTTGATTTACACCAATAAATACGGTAAAGTCAATGATTCCTTGAAAAGCCATGATAGATCACTTTCTGTTATGTTTATTCTTTACGTAAATGTCAGCGTGCTTCAAAAACTTTAAATGTGAAATCTTAAGAATAAACTTTATGGTAAGCCACAAAATTTGGCAAATTTTTTTATGACAATTAATAGAACTAACATCAAAAACTATCCAACGAACAAATACAATTAAACTGAAGTAGGACCACAATATTATTGTTTAGCAATGTTTATTATGATTAAGGGATGTATAAGTCAAAGTAACGTGAGCGCATGATTTCGGAGTCCCCCAAAAAAGCAGTTAAAAGCGTTTAACGTTTTATAGTTGATGGCACCGCAGATTATACTACAAAGACGGCCGTTTTAAAAGAAGTTCGCAAGACTACAACTAGGAAAAGTTTTTCAAAACCGCTTTACATTCGTTGTTTCATATATTTTTAGCCAAAATCTCAGCTTCAAAGCTTGGAAAAAATTCTTGTTCTCATTCTTTCACCAATTTGCTACGACTTGTCACCCACCGTTTTTAAACTTTGCTGGGAGAGAATTTAGCAGTTTGCGCAATATAGCGAGAGCATTACAGTTGTCATCGAAATAGTGCAAGTTGAGAGTTTTATCGCTCATCACGTATGACGTTTGCATTAAAGTTGATTTTTCAGATTCAAACTACAAATACACGTCCATGAGTGACTGCTGATTTAAAGATCGTGAAGTCATTTTATAGTCTTCAAATCTCTTTGTTGCTTTTGAGTTAGGTAAACGAAAGAAATTCTCGTCATCAGTTTAAGAAACTGAAATTCGTTAAAATAAGAACAAAAAATACAAACTCACCGATTCCTTCACCAGGGGTATATTTAGGTGCACTTTTCCATTGCTTGTCAAATGCTTTCTAAATAAACATCAACTTAATCAGAGTATTATCATTCGGAAAGTAATTGAGAGCACAATAGCTATATGACACTTGTCAAATCGTCTTGATTTAGTTACAAATATTATTTCAAAAAATGCGTCACGGGGACTGAACAAATGTCACCTCATAGTCTTGTGACTTCATGGTCTGTTGATTATGACGTGTAACGCAACATCAGGTGTTGATTTACAATCTAGAATTGTAAGTTCAATGTTTTTGCCTCTAACAAATATCATGAAAAAGAATCCTGAAATAAATCAATCATCTTACCTTGCGGTTGGGTGCGAAGTTGCAGGTTATGCAGATGTAAATAAACAACCCCAATAGAAGCACAGCAAGACCTTAATAGTAATATATTTTGTTGAATGCAGTATGCATCAGCTACTTATTATTTAAAGATATAACGAAGAATTTTAGCTCTTTTATCATGCAAAATAGAAAGAGGTAATGAAGATTAGGGGTGTCCATAGTATGAAAAAATTATTTCTCTCTACAACTTTTACCATTGTGGACTGCTTGGGCAGTTAACTACATTCTGTAATTGGAACTTATAATTCATAATACGTGTATATTGTTATCACATTTAAATTTTTCGTAAAATCCGACCTCGATGTGGGAAATCCTCGTATGCAAATGTGGTGGCATTCTTAACTTTCTATTTAATGCTGCATCAAGAGAATTGATAGATAAATCTACTCCATGATCTTACAATATTATTTTTAGCATGCTAAAATAAAAATCTTTACAGCCGCTTTACCAGACGGAAAATGAAGGTTTTAGAACAAAAGCAGAATCTGACTCATTGAGGTCAAACAATTTAGTTCCTTGGGGAGAAAAGACGAGGTCATGCTACACCCTTTTTGGTATATTTTTATCTTCATTTTCTTCATAAAAAGTGATTATTGTAGAACTAAGGATCAAAGATTTTCCGCGAGACATTAAAAAAGCTACTTTCGGTAAAAAGTTTTGCGCAATTTGAGCCTCTTATTTGCGTGGCGTAAAACTAATTCCTTTTTCAAACACACTGTTTTACCTGTCTTCCTTGAATCATTGAAATATGGATTTGCTTTGTTTGAATGCACAGTGACGTCATCATGCTGTCTGATATCATTTTACGAAAAACATAATTTTTTGTAAAACAAATAAAGTCAACATGCTGGTAAATATTCTATTAAACCGTTTCTCTTTTACACTAAAAGCATCATCAGTCAAATAATTTGTCAAGCCTTATGTAACTATTTAAGCGATGCTTTTATTGGAAAAGCGAAACGTTTTAATAAAATATTTACCAGCATTTTGGTTTTTCTTTCTACTAAGAATTGCGAATTAATGCCAGTTTTATCCTCACAACAGAATTTGTTTTTTCGCAATCCAATGATATTTTGATAGCATAGTATGTAGTCAAACAAATTCAAAGTCAAACGCACGGCTCAGGAGGCTTTTATGAAACAGTTGTCGTGCGCTTAGCAAGCAAAGAAGTGCTTGCAACAGCTCAGCAAAGCGAATCCAGTGTGGTGTTCCCCTCCAACAAAGGGGAGCTACAATTTTATCAAAGAAAATTTTTTTGGGCTGAAATGGTGGATAAAATACCACAAAACTTGTTGACACCAAAATTTCAAATCCTGTTCGACTTTGTTACTCATTAGCAAAAGCTTTATTTTACCGCTTTGCTAATATGTCGCTTTTGAAGTAGTAGTTTACCTATTTACTAAAAGTTCGCAGCGTATGTTAGTCTATCTTAATTTACTTTTTTCTTATTATTGCTTTGGTGTCTTAAAATCAAGCTGGATGAAACAGCTTTCATTACAATTTATGATTGATTTTATACAAATTAATTAAATATTTTCTTTCTGTGATGATAACAAATTATAAGGAAGTTGACGAAATCCGATATTTGACAGAATATAAAAAACAATATCCCATGTAAAATTAAATGAGTGGTGGAAAAATTTTAAATAAATAAAATAATTTTTTAATTGATTTTGGAATAGCTTATCGCGATTTGGTGCACGAAATTTAGGGGAGTTATTGCCCATGTTACTCTCCTGGCTATACAACTATGCTGGAACCTCAGCATGCAGTTGAAGCTAAAGACTTCAGTTCTGCGATGTGATTTCGTATCAATTACACTAAGTGGAGAAATAGTTTTACTCAAAAGCATGCTTCTGCGATTATTTGACTACAGCCAATCACTTTATCGGCGCCTACCCAAAGATGCTTGCTTTGTTGATCTATATTTGTTAAAAAAGATTAATAAGAGGTTTGACAAACGATAAGCTCTTGGTTAATAAGACCAATTTGGATCATAGAGTGAAAGGATTGGAATTAGAAGCATTAAATTAATGCAGTTTTAAGTTTGAGAGGAAGGAAAAAAGCAAAACCCATGTTTGAAAGCGCTAAAAGGGAATTTTTTTTGCTGAAAAACAGCTTAACAAGCCTAACGGGATCGTGTGCAAGACATTAGGGGGGATCCAAGGCCCCTGTCGTCTTATGCTGGAACTAAGACTCGTAGTAACATCCAGGAACTTGAGGGCATAAATACAATCACAAAGGGACAGCACATGGTTGTTTAGTATCTTATTTTTATTATTGTAAGAATCATTATGTTGGTTTCCATCCCCAACATTGACTTTGTGCCAACAAAGCTTGTTGAAAGAAATGGACAAAATCTGTAAAGGACAAAATGGGCAAAATTTGATTTTTCAAATTTTGAGCAAAACTAAACGGAATACATGCAAGTTTTACAAACCGAAATCTAATCCATAAACGAGAAAGATGGTTTTCTCTAACAAGTACAATACAGTAACTTAGTTGTGCTTCTATCACAAATTAATTGCATCTCTATTGATTATAACTGACTTAAGGTACGATTTAAATTTACCGACCCCATCATTTACCCAAACAAGTAAACCCCAACTTTACTGATGACATATCTTCTGCAGAAGCACGCTAACTACTTGCAATTGCAGTTGATGGACAAAGACCTCAGGGATGTCTTAAAATAACTGGTATTAGTAGTGCTCAAATGTTAAAATAAACAATCATGTAAAAATCCGCTTGATTGGTAATCGGAACATTGATCACTTAACATCTCATACAATAACTACATCACAAAGTCAGTTACAGTATCAACAATCTTGTATTGAAGTAGTGACGTCATAACGATACATCGTAAAACTATCGTGTTCATTAACGGTTAGATTTTGGCGATGCGTGTATCCTATAATGATCCGCCACCACCCTAGTCAGGATACAATACAAAACATGTCATTGCCTTACCGAATATGATTGCTATTGTCCAATGACTCTCATTCGGCGGTGTGACGCTAAAAAATAAGTTGGAAACATTAACCACTTTTTATTAATTGGTTTGACTTCTTTGTTTTACAGTTAGTGTACTGTTCTTTATGTTGCAAACTTCATGCTAATGGTTTAATTCAGTAGTTCCTAATCGGGGTAAATTACTATTCTGTAAGGGGCTACAACTGTCACACTTTTAAAGGCCTGTTTTATTAGTACAATGTTTGAGAATAAATAACAAGCTTCGTTTGAGTAGGCGTTCTAGAAATACGCGCTTAATGCTTTGCTCTGAGGGAAATTGCAAGTCTGTGATTGAAAAATCAAAAACTTGCTCTTTAAAAAACCAATGCTCAAACATCACGCCAACCTAGTAAAGGGATACGTTTTATGCCGAGATTTTTTCTGATACTGCTTTTCAAACAACGCAATTTGATATCATGCAACTGTGATTATAGCCTGTATAATTTGCTGTTGTTGTTACGTTACTCTGAAGACGTAGCTCTATTCAATGTTATTACCAAAGTTTTCAACACTCAAAAAAGCCGAAGACGAAGCTTTCAAAATTTCAACCTCTGAACAAAAAGAGTGAGCTTCCTGAAGTTTACTCACCTTTGAGTTTTAGAAGTTAAGACCACTTTAGGTTCACATAATTTCCAAAGCTTCGTTGATTATAGTCAAAAGGCGTTGGGCGCGTGCGCACACACTCACAAACATGCACCCCGACACCCACATGCACCCACTTACCAACCCACATTCCTCCCCCCCCCCCCCCCTAGACAAACGCAAAATTAACGTTTTTACCTATCCTTTAACCTGCAAACTTCCGTTCTTGACCATTGTGGAGATTCATGAGACGATTTGCAAATCTCGCAAATTGTATCATTAGAAGAAGTTCCAAGTGCATTCACACCCTCACCAGGGGGACATGCAGAATGAGGCACGCAACTTCCATTAGACGCGCGGTAAAGTGATTTGTTTTGAAGACAATGACACCTGCAAAATAATCAATGAGATCAGAACTACATCCTGCCTCTCTTCGTTTAGATAGTAAATAGGCCTTTGTCTATAAATGCAAATAATGTGAGTAAATGTGATTAATTACGCAATGTAAATAGACTTGGACTTTGTGCCGGCCTAGCTTAGTTCTATTTTAATGCCTAGTAAACATTATTTACAGCCATAAAATCAATTAAATTGTTGCCTATTAGCAACTGTAAGTCATCATCAGGCATTCCAGTAATCAATCGTTCAATTTCATGTTAGGTCCATTAACGCGTGGTTAAGGATCAGTCTTTATCGATCAATAGCATTAAGGCTTTTATAGCTATAAGCCAGGACAAAATATGTTTTGCTCATTCTATTGAAGATACGCTTTTTGTACTGCTGGCACAACTTGTTGTCATCACAAACACAACAACTACTGGAGTCGGATAAATTCCTTTTAAAGGTCACAGTAATGCCCAGGGCCTCCGAGAAAAGGCAAGGGAAGAGTTTATAAAATAGCCCTGAAGCTCATGCTGCAGTGGAGTAATTTAGGCGAAAACCATCTTTTAGAGATCTCCTACCCTTTTGCTGTCCGACCTTGTTGAGAGCAAACCTTTAGCATTCTACAAATTATTTACCAATTATAGGAGCCTGCGGAGCCAATTATATTTGCTGCCCCGGCCCTACTGACAGCTTTCGGCTCCCCTGACAACGCCGAGTCAACGTGAGTATTAAACTCTCAGCACCTCGACTGCGTTACCGCTGCCTTTTTTCCACTGAACTATTGATACTTACTCGGGAGCCGATATCGGTGCATGTGAAATGTAAGCTTCTGTTTCACTGTTACATTCTAGATCAGGAATGAAACATTCTCTTTCTTTGTGAAGCTCTTTGCCAATGTAACGATTGGCTTCACACCCAACACATTGAGTTGTGTGAGGTTCGTTTCGGTTTCTAAAATTATTTTCATTTTGACAACCAGCAAGCAAGTAAATTTTCAAGGCTTAATTTTTTACAACGAAACTTATAATAAAATGTACTGGGTCCGGCAGAAAAACCTACCACATTTGAAATTGTTACTGTGACAAGGGTGTTGCAATTAGACTAGTGGTTGAAGTGATATTTTGCAGCTAATAACTTTCTAACTTATTTGTGTTTTTGGACCCAGAGCTTGAAAATAGCTATATAGTGTTTAATGCAAGATTGCAAAGTTTGTAATTAATGTTCAGATTCAAAACTGTAAATTTAGTAATCAATATTCAAAATGTAATAAACAGGCAAACACCATGTATTTATTGTTGACAATTTTTAAAAAATGGTAATTCTTACACTGCAACTGTACAAAATTTTAAGAATCATTATAAACTAAGCAGGCCCGATCATGTAGTCACTCAAAAGTGTGCAACGCTGTGGGTCAGGGTCTACGGGGACTACAGGCTCTGTCCTGAAGCGGAAGCCTCCTGGAAGATCGCGGAGTGTTCGATCTCCAGGAAACATTTTGACCCACAGCGTTACAGATTATGTGATATCTCCCGTAAATGGACATGTGGTTTTCCAACTATGTTCTTTTTACGCATTTTTGATTTTTCTATGTTGAAAAACTTTTGTTCATATTGATTAATTTAAAATATCATTCACCTGCACGGACCAACATATTTCTTGCCACTTCCACAGAGGCAGCAATACCAGCCACCGTCAGTACCATTGAGTTTGAACAATTTTCGCTCACCACCAATGGTTGGCAAGTGAGGACAGGCATCGGTTCGGCTTATGTTGATTACTTCTGGAGGGCGAAGCGCTTTGTTCTCATTTGGATTCTTTAAACATAAGATAGTTATTTACGGATCAAACCAGTTTTTGGAGAAAAACAAGTTACGAATAAACAAACAAGATTAAAACGTAAAATAGAAAATTTACTCAAAAAGGATCATCAATAACCCGCGACCGGTTTCGACCTTATTGGGTCTCATCAGGCGGGTGTAAAAGACACACAATAATAAAAATCTATGATACATAGGCTAATAGGTTTTCTATTGTATGCAAAAAAATAGATGCAACGCAAAATAATACAATAGAGTAATGCCTATACTATGGGTGTCTCATTAAGGATACGCACACATCATATGGAGAAATAGTCACAAAGATAAGCCCTAATTGAGGTGTGGGTTCATTATCAAGACTAAATCATTTTTGTTAGCTAGCAACTAGCACGGTCTACACTTTGTAAATAAATTATAACAAATTTATTCTCGTGAGACTACGGTGGTTCAGTCTGCTCTTATTCTCTTTGATTAGCACTTTGTCCTATTTTGGTGGCCTCTTCTTGGTTGCTTCATTTCTTGTTTACAAGCTTTGACAAATTTTGTAAAAGCTTGATTATCTCTTTTTCTTTTCTCCTTTTTATTGCAAGATTCAATGCCTCCTTCTACGCTTCAGTGCGTACACAGAAAAGGTGGGACCAAGATATCACCTTTTGCGTTGTCATGATGACGCTATTTTTGTTGTTTATTACCGGTTCCAAGTTTGGAAGTTGGCGGCGTTTTTCCCCTTAAAACTCTTGTAATAATGAGACCATAAAAGCATAAGCCTGTCAGCATTGTAAAAATTGTAAAATCAAAAAGGTCTCACCGATTTCCAAATATGCGTTGAAAAGAGTCTGCTATCAATAAACAGGAACAAACTCAGCTTAAATATTTATTTATACTAACAAAAATCGATTTTGGCAAAACATCCTCAGTTTCTGTCAAACAAAAAATCACACAAAATGAACAAAATATTCTTTCAAACAAAAAAACTTACAAATAGTGAAAATAATGTAAACAAATATTATGAAATACGCATATATCCTTAAAAATTTATACAAAGGAAACACTCGAAAAAGAAAGTAGACAATAACAAGAAAAAAATCAAGGAGAGTCCAAAGCACACCGTAAACATGATAAATAATAAAAATGTTTTAACAAAACAATAAAATTGGGAAACTAAAATATAAAAAAACCACAAAGGAAACTCTATTAAAAACCAAAAAAATTAAACTACATATAAGAAGAAACTATAAAGCAAGTTCTACTGCCAAAACACCAACAACGAGTAGGTTTTTCGGCGTTCAACCAGGTCGTTGCTCGTTAATTTATATCTTTTTATCTTCCTGCAATATTTTTGCTTAGCATTTTTTGCTGTGAGTTTTTGTGTATGGGTGGTTTGGAAGTAGAACTGTTTTATTGCTTTCTCGTTTTCTTCTGGTTCCTTTGCAGTTTTTTATATTCTAATCACCCAATTTTTGAGTTTTATTATTTAACATACTTACGCTACGCTTTAGGTCCTACTTGATTTTTTTGTTATTTTCTGCTTTCTTTTTCTAGTTTTTGTCAGTAAAATGTTATGCATCTATGCGTGTTTCATAATATTTGTTTATATTATTTTAGCTTTTAGTGTGTTATTTTTGTTCGTTTGAAAGAATATTTTGTGCTTTTTGTGTGTTTTTTATTTTTTACAGAAACTGAGGATGTTTCGGCGAAATTGATATTTGTTATAACAATAATTCATTATATCCAAGCTAATTTTTCTTGGCTACAATTTATTGACAGTAGACTCTTTTCAAAACTTACTGTGATGGAGTGAAGTCGCTTAGATAGGCTAACATACTTGGGTTTGATAAGTGCTTTCCTTTTTAATGTTTGTCGATCCGGGAATCATTCCAAGCGCAATAATCAATCCAAAACAGACCTTTCCTTTACTCATGTTTACTATAACTTAGAATTAGCTCTATTGCACTACTTTGAAATGTATTGACAATCTGCAATTCAAAAAAGTCAACACAATTCAAGGTAAACATAAATTTTGATCTTAAAAATAAAGCGAAGAGTCGTTTTCAGAAGAATATGGATTATGAAACATTTCTTGTACAGCAATTTGGGACGTGTTTGTTTGCGCATTGATGTGGTAAAAAGGTGGGGGAGGCAAAAGTTAAACTTTATGACCTTATCTTCTACATGCATACATCTTCTTGACCTGCTTTTCCTCGTCGGAGAGCGGTTAAGGAAGTGCCCTCAAGAGCCTCCCGTAAATCTCACAATCTCTCCAGTTTAATCTGCTTCTTCGACCAATTCAGTTCAAAGTCTTGATTAAGTTAACTTGCAAATGGAACTCATCCACCAACCTTAGGATTTTTTAACCAGTAGGGAATAATAGAAGTTGCAGATGCGGAAGCTATAAATCATTTTGAGACAAAAGTTCCCAAAGAGGGTGTCGCAATGCACTGGTGCGTTGTTTTAAGACCACAAGGGTGAGGCTGCGAGCTTACATTCTTGATGCCTCATTTTAGGAACTTAAACCTGTGTTGACTTTATATCATTTTTGGTGGTCAACTTGATTTGAAAGCTTTTTCATCCCAATTTTTTGCTTGATAACCTATTTTTGGTGGTTGGCTTATGCAATGCATTGTTTGTTTCTGTACTTGTTTTAAACACATCGCTGATTTACCAAAAATGGTTCAAATAAGATTGGGCCTGTGGGAAATGAGGTCTAATCAAAGTTAAAAATCACTGATCTAGTTTTATGGCCGGTAAGCAGTTTTTTGTAGTCGGTGCGGCAAAAAAACCTTGACGAGTGAGTTTTTCTAGAGGGCGTTTACTGCATCGTCAGTCTAGCGTAGCTGAGCTTTTCATTACGGAGAAGGAGCAGCTTGATCTCAAAAAATATTTGGCGCAACAAATTTTTCCAATTGTCACACACCTTCAATTCCACACAAAAGTTTTGTTTCCACAGCTTGCACCAAAATTGCGCTCTTGTGATTTAAAATTCATGAATATAGTTAAGAATAAAAAAACTGATTAAAAGATTTAAAGTTTGACATTTTTTGACAGCAATCGTTCCCCTACTTAACAACAAAGTTCACGCATCACTGCGCTTGACTACCGATTGAATATCGGGTTCTTTGTTCTACCTATGTTCTTTGTTCATTGTTTCTATCACTCATAAACGTGAGCTTTAAATGATTGAACGGCTGCTTAAAAGTTTGTCAGAAAGTCTGCACATATATCTAATCAGATTTTCTCGAAAGGTGCAAACCTAAGTTATTTACAAATATCGCTTTCACAACTAACTGCAGAGCAATCGAGAATTGATCAAATTTTGATGATACAAAAAGTAGACTGTGCTAAATCAACCGTACAAAGCAAGCAATTACTTTTGCACTTTCACATTTTGACTCCAATTTCAGAAAATTTATTGACTCAATTCGATCGCAATTTACCAGTGATGTTTCATCCCCTCAAACAGTTTACAACTCTTCTTTTTGGATTCTGTTTCACGCCTCATAGAAGATTCGCGAATGATACGGCTTAGCAGAGTGCTGCCAGACCATCCACTACAATGAACCTAGTATAGGTTCCACAAGTGTGACGGTCTAAGCTATGCTTTATTTAAAGTCTGTAGCTACTTGTCGGTTACCAACTGCACTGAAGAGACCTGATAGGTCGAAACAGTGTCACTGTCTGCAGTTTGCTCAAAGCGTAGAAGACATTTGCATAATCCCAAGATTCTCAAAAGCATGTTGTCATTCTACCTGCGCGGAAGCTACAATACATATTCACTAGCTTAGTCTTGGTTATTTTAGGGCATCGTTTTTCAAAACATTTCGCATATCCGTATTTTTCCAGGCAGAATGAGAAAACTCTAGAACAGGTTGGTAAATTATCTTTTGTTATCTTTCTAGCGAACTGGATTGAAGATCCTTTTAACCAATTTTTTGTTGCTTTTCTAGAACTCAATGGCACTTTAGCCACAAAATTCCACTTCTTCGTTGAGCCTTTCACATTTCATCTTGAACTTTATCATCAGCTCCTGCTTTTCCTGTTTTCAGTGTCTTGACCGCAAGATAAACCTCATCTTTGATGGCTATTCCACTTCTCTAAATCTTGCAGCATTCTGCTTTGAGCTACAGCTGCTCGATACATTTTAACTCTCGACTTCAAACTTTATTTCAACATAACTGCTGTCACACTTCACTCTTTCTCTGTCATTTATATAACTAAAAATCTTTCGGTATTTTACCCTCGGAACTTATTTTGCCGTTGAACGTTTGTAATTGGCCAATTTCAATGACGTAATAAAAACTTAACTTGTAATCGATGGGATTGGTCAGTTTCTATGACGTATTGAACACGTGACGTGACAAAAAAAGGGGTGGGGCGTATTTGCTTGCTCTATCACCAAAGTAGGGTTAAAGTTGGTCTTTCTCGTCTAATCGAAAAATGATATGATACCTCAGTCCCGTTCGTGTTGGCGAGCATATGAGAAAACGACTCAAAGGCAGTACGAACACAATGGCTGATTACTTTACATTTGCCTACGCCCAAAGTGCTTTCACCAAAAGTTCAACACTGTGCTACGATAGCGGAGTGGTTCCAAGCCTGTCCAACGTAAAAGGCTGCCACAAACTCGAAACCAGCGTCCGTCACTGGTTGGTGCGAGCACGGGTTTGAATCCCCTTTATCATAATTAGAATATCACAATTTTGATATGGAGAGACATGTTTCCAAACTTAATTACTCCTTTTTGCCTTGCGTCACTCTGCATCAAAACCTCAATGCATCTTTGAATCTCTTTTTGCAAACTTTCTAATGCTTACTTCTCATGCTCTCTAATCGTTTCTGTGTTGTTAGATGCCATTTTTTGGCACAGTTTTAAGATTTGTATTCTATTGCATTTACGCACAATTTTTACTCGCAAAAAGCGGTAGAGCATCCTCAAACTTGAATAGAGAACTGTAATTTGGGGCTCAATATGGAGCTCGACCCTTAAATTTTATTTGAAACAATTGGTACTTCTCCAAAACAGAGCAATCAAAATTGTAGGTGGGGCTAAGTGGCGCGATTCTACTTTACTTTTAAAATTCAACATTTAAAAACACGAAGCATATTTATAGACTGCAAACTGTTGCATTTATGCAACAGATTAACCGCTAATTCATTTCTGGATTATTTTTCATTAACTTCCAGCGTACACTGTGAAAAGATAAGATCATCTTAAATTATTTCCTTTCTTATTTTAAGATATTACGTTGCCAAAGATCAATCAAATACTGTAGAGTAAAAATTTGTGACTCCATAGTTAATGCAATTAAAAACGCTTCACCTGTAAAGTAATGCACATTAAAGTTAAAAGAGAAATTTCTTGAAAATACATCACTTTACAATTACCATTGCCCTACATAATTTCTATCAATTTATAAAAAATCCTTTCAACAATCCCACGGATAAGTAAACAAAACTAGTTGTCACAAAGAGGGCGGCTGCTTGATTAGGATCTAAAGAGCCCATCGCAGCCCTCCCAGTTATTTACAAACATTTCAATGCTATTTTATTCTTTCAGTTCGATTTTTGGTGGTTGTGTTTTTAACTAAAATATAATTTGCTTGAAGCGTTTTTCCTGTTAGGAAGGTCATCGATTAGCAGCTGTATGAGGTGTGTAAATCTCACGATCTCCAGTTACATGTGTTAACTCAACTGGTTCTATTCCATAGCAATTTGTTTATAAAGCTCTTTTATGCAGGAATCGTTGATCAGGTTTATGTAAAGCCTCTAGCTTCTTGTCGGTAACAAACTGCACTGAAGTGACCTGATAGGTCGAAGCAGTGTCATTGTCTACAGTTTGCTCATAGCTATCAAAACTTTCTTAACTTCAGTCTTCCGAGTAATGATGTTGGCGGAGCACAAAATTTGTACTGACCTTGGGCATCCTGCTTAGCTCCTTTGGTGCTCGAAAGATATGAGAAGACCTGACTGCTACAGACGGCAGTTCGACAACAGGTGCACCCTTAGTAATAATTTTGCACTTTCCTATTTAATTACAATTTATTTCAGCCTCTATTCTCAAAAAGTGTTGCAAGAAACAGCAACGACCGTTACTCTGTTACTGCTGTTCCGTCAAAGACATTGTTTGATTGCAATTTAGAAGTGCTAGGTTTGAACCAACTAGTTACACATTACTGGGCAATTCTTGTGCCAAAGACATAATTTATTACTAATTTTCCTAGTCAAGTTGTTGCCTTGCATTTTTTTAAACAATTGTGACGTCACAGATCTCATTTATATTTTAATAGGATGACGCGTGAGATGTCGCAATTGTTTCACACAAAAGTTAAGTCGTAAGTTTGGCCAAAAAACGCAGTAAAAATGCAATTAAAAGCGCAAGCAATTGCTTCGGGTAAGAATTAGACAAGTGGTGTTCTAATTTTAAACTCAGACTATACAATTGCCATGGCAAGACATTATTTTTCCACAGAGCCTCCCTCAACTACAATGCCCGATCCATCGACCCCTCCTACAACCTTGACGATTTGTGATGGAAGGCAAATCGCAGCTACGTTCGAACCGGGAAGAGAGCAATTTGTATTCAAGATATTTGATGCACCGTCCAGCCAGTATATTAGTGGTGCTCTTGTGTCTTGCAAAGACACTTCACCGTAATTTTCCTGCTTGTCACAGTGTTATTGGCACAAACGCAAAGTGCCAGTCGTACTTGTAACTTCGAGGCAAGTCTGCTTACAAGTTGTTACGTGAATAGCAGGAAATGTCGTGATCGGAGGGACAAAATATCTAAATAACAGTAGCGCCAAAAAATTCAATTATTATGTCACAAAAATAGGCTTATGTGACCATGACATCACAATAATAATTATAATTTAACAGGGTTCTAACTTTTAGAGAATGTTCGGTTTCAGCGGAGAAAAAAAGAGGCTCTTTTGTTATCAGGGAGCTGTGGCCTGACGCCCCAGCTTCAATAGGTGCAATTTATCTGCGGCCCTAAGATGACGCAATTGTGATGTTTAAAGGTACGTGTAACAAGTAGTAGTGGTTCAGTTTTTATCCGGTGTTGTCCCTTTAACAGAGATGGCCGGATTTACCCCATTCCTTCTGCAATCGCTCCGTCCTTACACTTGTCCCTCGTCTCAGGGCATCCTCCTTCTTCAAACCGATCTTCTCTGTCTCCTCTTCCACTTGCTTCTTCCAGGTTTTCTTCGGTCGTCCTCGCTTTCTCTTGCCACTCACTTCAAGATTCAGAGCAACCCTCAAAACACTATCATCATCCCTCCTTAGCACATGTCCATACCATCTAACTCCATTCGCTGTTGCTTACCGGTCTATAGTTTCCTTCACCCCCAACATATCCTTCTGTTCTTCAGTCGTCTTCCTGTTTACCACTTTCTGACCGCACATGGTTCTCACCATAGCTCTCTCCGTTCTTTTCAAAATTTCTTTTTCATTTTCTTTTAGACACCATGTCTCACTTCCATACGGTATTGCTGATCTTACACAACAACGATAGACTTTACCTTTTATCTTCAGAGGAAACCTATTTCCAAGCAACAATTCTCCACATTCCCTGAATCTTACCCAACCATTCTTACTCTTGCTGTAACTGCCGCTTCACAACCACCACTAGCATTTAGTCTGTCTCCGAAATAACAAAATCCATTCACTGTCTCCACTTCATCGCACAACTTCTCGATCGAATTCATCGTCCCTTCCATTATTCCTTTACATTTCGAGCAAACAAAATGCATTGCCAACTTAGCGGTAACTCTCTTTATTTTTGCACATTTTAACAACAAAAATAAATTTTTATTTCACTACTCATTTGTAGCTAGATCCAAGAGTTGTTCAACTCATGAAACACTAGAGGAACAAAGGGTTTGGGAGCATGCTGTTCAGTTCTCGAGTCAGCAGTCACCTATTCATGTTATTGCGGTCGGCTTTCCCCTTCACTACCACATGTATGGATGATGATGATGACCCGGAACGAAACGGATCAACCCAAAATGTGAGTTAGAAAGCAAGCGGCAGTTCCGGTCAATGATACCGCAAGCAACCTGATGCTCTCAGCGTTCTATCTGTAATTCTTTGATTACAAGTCTTTCGCCCAGCCTACTGTTTTAGAGTACAATAATTTTGCGCTTATGCAGTGCTGACTCCTTTACGATTTTCAGTATGTTGCAAGTTAAAATCTAGAAGTAATAGTTTTACTCATGGGTTCAGATCCCATCTGAGCGTCGCAGTTCTCAACCAATCATTATTTTCAGGAAAACCGCCGTTGGTGAAAGATGACACTGTTTATGTTCTAAACAACTACAAAGTACAAGTGACGGAGAGGGAACCAGTAGATGTGCTGTTTGGATGTCGAAAGGAAGGAATCGGACCTCTGCCAATTGTCTCCAGTCAAAAAACAAAAGTCGCCCTGAAATATCTTCAACATTAGCTCTTGTTGAAAAAGTCAAATACACCGATGTTAAAAAAGATCATCTTTATATTTCTACCGTCTGCATAGACTTGCGTCTAATTATTCTTTGATAACCTTTTGTTTTGTTTTTGTTTTATAAGTTATATCATTTGGCGACTCAATTACAGTGGGCTGTAAAATCCCCTTACAGCCATTCTTCCGTCATTGCTACCCACTACACCTGGCAAATGTTTGAAAAATGTTTAAAAGAGCTGCATACTTTGTTATGCTACAAAAAACATGGTAATGTTATTAATATAAGTATAGCATGTAATGTATTTGATATTTATGTATTTTCAAAATTTCGTAAATTGTGTTGTTTCCTACAAAGCCTACAACCTGGAGAACTTAAAAAAAATAAAGGTCCTTTTTCACTCTTTAAATAGACTTAAACTAAAAGCCAACATAGTCCTAATCATACCTTTAACTACACCATCTTTTATGAACTGTAAGCCTGTTTTCGTGTCTAAAACGCAAGTGTGTCAGCATTTTCCTTGCCTCGTTACTGTATTAGACATTTTAAAAACCAGATAGAATTATGCTTAAGTTTATCAACCCTAACCTCTGCTACGAAAAGTTTAGATTCAATAAATTTTTGTGCAAACTTTACTGCTATGATGTGCTTTCAACAAAAAATGTCTTTGGTGCAAAAGTTAATGTCAACTGCACTGCTTAATGGGACTACGTAGTGGTGTTGGTGATGTCCTGTTCCCTAAAGTGGAATCGAGAAATGACACCCCAATTTAAAAATATGATTGCTTTTGAGCTAATAAGTCACCCCTCATAATAATGGTGTCCCATACTTTAATTACGCCACTAGCACTTTTTTGCTATCAGTAGTGTATTGAAAAATGAAGTTCAAAGTTCTTGATTGATTCAAGGGGTTTGAGCCTCAGCCACCCCCAAGAAATACCCACGAATATGTTCGGTTCACCGTACATCACTTTTCGGAAACTTGTCCTTCTTTCCAAACGTGCTGTTCTTGTCCTTCTTTCCAAACAACAAAGCAAGTGTTATTTATGACGTATTTAATAATTGGCACTTGCCTGCTGAACTGAGCTTAGCTTTTCTCAATTAATTCAAAGACTGAAATCTGACCTAAGTCGGAAGAGTATTTTTAACCAACCTCCTCCTTCCTCCTTTTCTCCATCCAGAACTGATATTCTGCTAAAACAACTTACGTATTCTCCTAAAACTGAACTCTGAATGAATATGCCATAGAAGCGGAGGATGCAACTTGAACCAGGTGGAACAAGAATCGCTTTGGTTGGTCACGTGATCGAGTGGGCTAGATCATCGTTTGGTGGCGGCCACAGTTATGCGTTCGAACCTCGTGAAAAACGCGTTTTTGTGCCCGTAGAAAAGGCTCTTGGCGATGATATTCTCTGCTCAGTGGATTACAGCAAGCAGTAGAATGATCGGAAATGATACCAAGAAAAATATAGACATCTGGATATAGAACGTTTGAATATATTGAACGTCACTGCCGCTAAGCAGCTAAGCTGGAGAATAAAAATTTAACGCAAAATATTAGTTTGCTGCTTTTCATACAAGATTTGAAAGAGATATTTTCAAGAGGAAAATGAAAACCAGACCATTTAATCTACTTCACTTTGGGCAAAGATTTAGATTTCCCCACTATTTGCTGGGTGCATGTTATCCAAAGTACTTGTATCCAAACATATTCGGGCGTGTTCCGTATCCGTACTTGAGAGCCAAGTCGTTGCAACAAACATTTGATAGAGATTCGATGACGTATTTTCACGCTTACTGAACAAGAATCTAACAAAAATAACATTTGCTTAGGACACAATAGTTCTCTTTGGCGTACACTTTGTGGAACAGATTTTTTATACCAGGCGCCCTATTTTTTCATTAGTGGTCGAGCGTAACGTATTAATGAACTTGAAAAGATGTCAACAAGTGTGTCTGTCAAGGTTTCCAAAAAAGTCGGTGAAAGCAAACAAGATTTCTTGTTTGTGAAATCGAGAAGTGGTAGTCAGTGCATGAGAAGTACAATCGATAAACACAAAAGCAACTCTTGGTAAATACTTGAGCATGGTAGTAATGGATCTGTTCTATTTTCAACACAAAAACATCATCAGGATCAAAGATCAACCAATTAATAAGAAGTGTCTGTGCTGCTGTTGGCTGAATGTCCCTAGTTCCTACCCTTTATCCCGAAAAAGGAATTAGGTTGAAAATTGTAGATTTTAATGTGTTGTTATATCAATTATATAAGGCACAGCTTGTGCTTGAAAGCAAATATGACATCACATACGTCGTTTGCGTTTCATAGTACAATAGATTCCGCTAAATTGGGCCGCCGGTTAATCGGGTCAGCCGTTTAATTGGGCCAAATTGTGAAGAACAAAATCCAATCAAAGATAATGCACTACGTTAAATCCGCATAATCGGGCCACTATTCCGCTTAATCGGGCCACAACTGTAGTCAGACATACACTGGTGTAATTGCAAAACCGCCTTTGTAATGTAATAGAACTCAATATCACAAAGCCAACCATATTATGTAACAATTGAACAATACAGGCGCAAATTATTTTGTCATTTCATGCCCTTGGACATGGTAATTGTTGTGTTTTGTTGCAAATTTTGAGAAGTCTCAAGCAGAGATGCCACAAAAAGAATTAACAATTGCTGAAAGGGTTGTTGTCCTAAGAAAAATTAGAGAGCAACCTCCAAACATTAGTCATCGCCAGCTAGCTGAGATAACTGGTGTACCAAGGACAGCCCTGGCACAGATACTGCAAGACTTCGGATAATCGGGTCAGCCGCTTAATCGGGCCAAATGGTGCTTATCCCGATGTGGCTCGATAAAGCGGAATCTACCGTATCAGTTGTATGATGTCACAAGTGTGTTAAGCAAAGAGAAGCCGAATAGTTGTTAATGGAAGCACAGTATTAATCAAGAATCATTTGAAAAACGTTTAGCTTTCCGAGAACTAGATGGATGATAGCGAGCGGCAGCGATTTGATAAAGGCGTGGAATTTGACAAGTTGAGTTGATAAATTTTACTGGAAATCGTCAGGTTTATAAAAAAAACTCCTCGTAACTTACCAATCGGGAAAATGTATTTTAACCCTACGATGCATACACAAAAAACACTACGTTAATGCATAATGTGGGTCATTTTGGTCCGTATTGTTATATCAGCTAATTTTCACTCCTAAAACAATTTTGTTTCATCTTTTTGTTTTATTTTTTTTAATTGTCATCTTGTCTGTCACCATAGCGATATGACGACACTACCACCATATTTTTGTATCATTTTATTGGTAAGAACCTGAAGAACAAAGCATAGGCTACTAAACAAACAATAACACAAACAAGATGAGATTGTGGTAAGCGAACATAAAGAATAGCTACGCAGTTCACATTAAGTCAGGTGGACCCACGTTTACTCATTGCATTCGTTACATGTGATGCTGGTATAGCTGTGTTCCGGGCACACGGGTCTGCCGCACCTTGTGCAACACCTCGCAATCTTTTCATCCATAGATGTTGGACACAAAGAGCACCGTTTCCTCTTCTGCAAGGTGATTCCTGTTTGCAGGTACACCCTTGAAGCAGTTAAGCCACATCTCACCATAGCTTCCTTCGTAGAGTTGAGGAATTTTTTGCCTACTTGTCATATAGGGCATGATAAGGCTTTCAGCAAAGTCTGTCAAAAAACGTGGTCGTCTTGGACCACGGCTGTTCTGGTAATCGGGATATACTTGTCTAAAAATGGTATAAAAATTCAGTGCTGCGATCTCCAGTAGGTTGTAAAAGAGAATGAGAGGTTATCGGCAGGTTTGTCTTATGCAGGTGTAAGTTTAAACCATTTGATCAACCCCGATCTTGGTCTTGTTGTAAAACTTGATGATCTCTGGCCTCTTCTGTGGATCTTCTTCATTATTTTTATGTTGTGATTTATCGTGTTGAAACGTATCACAGCTTTATCCTTTTTTGGGAACATAACTGACCATCGTCATGTCATCGTTGAAACCCAAAAACTGAAGTCTTTGTTTGTTGAGACTTTGCAGCTTCCATGCATTCCGGAATTTCCCGTTTACATATTTTTATGGTCACAACAACAGTCAACAAGGCCTGAAGGTTTTCGCTAAAGTAACAGCTGTGAAAAAGTTGTCCGTCGATACGTTCCTCCCTGAGCCTTGAAGTGGTGCCGTTAAATGAACAACTATATTTTAACCAAGATTTTTCTCACGAGCTGAACCTGGTTGTCTTCTCACATAAATCTTTGCATTGAAGGCATAAGGCAGTGACGCATCTCACAGCCAAAACATTTTTATGCCGCACTTGGCTGGCTTGCTGAGCATGGCTGTTGTGAAGGAACATCACCCTCTGAATGGCACGAGCTGCTGGTCTCCGGAGTATAAGTTTCTGAGCAAAATTGAGTCGTACAGTTTTAAATGAATAAAACCCACATGTTGCTGAACGCAGGCAGTTTATCCTGCTTCAGCCTCTCCGGTTGTGTTCTCTTATCATCAAATCGCTGATGACATCGTATGTTTTCAAATCTATTTACACGAAATGCAGCGGTGTGGATAGGGTTTTGTTTCGGGTCCAAGAATAATTGTCGAGTGTCCACATCCCAAAATTTTTTCTACCCATGCGAGAAGCAAAACTTTATAAAAGTCAAGAATTCCTCTTTTTGTACAGCATTCCATTGTGTAGCGGCCCGTCTACCTTGCAAGTTTGTATGCAACAGTAGTTTTTCAATGATGTTGTCGCTGAGAAAATATTG
Organism: Trididemnum clinides; assembly: GCA_963675345.1. Taxonomy (NCBI): domain Eukaryota; kingdom Metazoa; phylum Chordata; class Ascidiacea; order Aplousobranchia; family Didemnidae; genus Trididemnum; species Trididemnum clinides. Next base: position 33,244,304 of record OY776290.1, on the reverse strand, counting down.
AAAAGCATCCTTAGGAGTATATATTTTTGAAGATTAAATAATGTGTACTTTTGAACGAATGACATTGTGAGTTCTAAACCTTCCTTCGGGGATGAAGAAAAGCTCCAGAAAGTTCCGTTTTTTCCAGCCCAAAGATTTCTGTCTGGTGCTGACGATGAAGTGTCTGAAGGAGTCTCTTTTTCTTCTTCTTCTTCTTCACATTCTGATTCGTAATCAGTCGAATATAAAGTTCCAATCATTGCTTCGTTATCCGAATAACAAGTCTCAAGAGCAGGAACGACATAAGTCAGATCATCTTGATCCGAAAGATCGGATTCACTACTTCCACTTACTCCGAAAATGTCATTATCGTCTTCTTCCTACATTGTTTCCATTACTTGTTGCACAACTGTTTCCATAGACAACTTATGATTGTTATTAGCCATTTCATTTGTGATATTTAATAAACTAGTCGAAACAAGAATAATTAGCTACAATAACTTACAACAGCACTTTGCACACCTAAACAACACATTTCCCCTCAAAACCTTTTCGGATCAAAATGACCTATGTTAAGCAGTCTTGGTGTGTTTTATAAAAAACCACATTTAAAAAAATAGAAATAAATGTGATGCAACTCTTTATTTCTTGATGTTCAGCAATAAATTGCTGACAAAGTCAAGGAACAGGGTAAAGAAATTCACAAAACGCTTCAAGCAATCAACATGAGTAGCATTGTCCGAGTCATTTTGATCCATGTTATGCATACTAGGGTTAAAGATCAATGAATTGTATATGTGAAAGAAAAGCGCATGCTTTAATCAAAACTTTCCAATAATCATTGTTTTCATCAAATGAATCTTTGCTGAAATACAATTTTAATGAAATTTTACTTTCCGTCGAGTAGTGCAAACCTTTTCACAAAACTGTAAGTTACTTCCTGGAAAATATGTGAGAAACTTTCCAATTCCAGGTCTAACACGCCACGACCGGAAATTGCTTTTTCAGGTTTGTTTTCTCCCCTATATCAGCAATTTAGCGGCGATTTTTTTGCCCTTACCCCACCTACCCTTATATTTTCAAACACACAATATTCTACGGTATTTATTTTACAGTGTTCATTACAACAGTTTATCGGATGTTGAATGAAATGTTTTTCCTGCGTTCAAATGATTTTGACATCAGTGAGCACAAGTTACGTTATCACTGCTTACAAAAACGTAAAATATATTTTTCCCATCTAGATGAAAATTTATCACGAACACCACTAATACGAAGAATAGCAAAAACAGAAATGATTGCCAACATTATGAAAATAAAAAACTCGGAAAGATCCAAGCTGTTGAAAAAACAAAGAAATTTAAATTCTGGATAAAGCAGTTTTCAATTTTCTTCTGGACAACAGTGCTATCAGTTACTCGTTCTGATTTCATAGCGTTTTCAGAAAAATATGAAGAAAGTCCAGTTGAACTCAACATTAACCTTTGCAAAGACCCATCATTCAATTTCAGTCTCCATCCACTGCTTCTAAGACAAATGAAATGATTGACATTGAGGTAAAATTTTAGAACAGATAATGTTTTAAAGAGGGCAATTATTTGTTGACCTAAAAAGCAAAAAATTTTGGCCTAGCAATTAAAAATTTGACAAAATTTAACCTAAATAAACTTTTTAACAAATTTTGACTTAGCAAAAACGCAATCGGTTAAAGAAAGCTTTATAGTAGTTAAAAATTTTACGGTATAAGCTGTCTGCTTTTACAAAGTAGCTGGCCCAGAACGGAGAAAGACCACAGCAGCGGTTGTTTGTTGGCAGCACGAAATGTTTAGGGCATACTGCTGGTGACACAGGCTGTTGCTTCAAACTAACAGTCCAGATCGCAGTTTTTCATCATGCGATTCTTGATATAGGAACAGATGTCCACCCAATCTTTCATCAAATCCAGACTCAATACATCGGCGTGAGCTTCATTAAGCGGGTAGATGGGCTCCACAGCTGGTCGAGTGATTGTCGACGAGCAAACAAAATTGATATGTGATTATTACGTAATAATAACTATTCTGACATTTGCTGCAACGCAGTTAATAACAATTACTGAGTTCTTTTAAATGTTATGAATAAATTAAAAACTAAATGTGCTTTGAAGGGTTAGCCATTTTTGAAAAGTTTTGACTTGACTTTTTTGATAAATTTTGACTTCTTTGACAAGTCAAAAATCAATTGTCTTAGTTATAAGTAGGGCCATTTTTTTGACCTAAAAAAATATTTTTTTGACTTTATTTTAGCAAAATTTTGACTTTATTTTGATCTAACCGCTTTCGCCTATTATTTATGTCTTGTTGCACTTTTTTGATTAAAAATGTTTTATAATCCGCAATTTACATAAGATTTTATAGAAGAAGGTAGCCTACTTTAAACATTTTCTCAATCACTCAGTCTTGAAGCTAATGCAACAAAGCGACGCATGACGTCAAAACCTAGGATAACGAGCCATTGGGTCTACCGGTATCAATTAGGGTGTAATACAAAAAATGCGTTGTTATCGCAACTGTACTGTACATTAACAGTCTGTCTATGATGTTTTTAACGAAAGCCACACAGTATAATTACCAGGACTTTTTATTGTAATACAGCATCATATATTTTTTTACGTTCTTAACATCAAAATTCCTGTCTTTTCTCAGTAATTTACTGAGCATAGAAAACGACCTCTCAACAGCAGCAGAGGTTGGCTGGGCTTTTTGCAATAGTGCGTAGCTTGTTGGGTCAATTGTCAAGTTGGTACAGTTTATTATTGTTTCTAAGTCAGAGTTGGATAGTCGTTTTTTAATGTAATTTTTAATTGCGCACGGATCATCATCGAATTGCATATTCTTCAGCAGTCCGTATGCTTCGGTTATCGTGCAGGCACTTCCTTCTAAGAACTCTACGTTGGCTGCTAGAGTCCAGTATTGATTTATTTTAACCAAGTCCGGCACCAAATCTTCCACATTGATAGTGTCTTTTGCTCTGCTGACTAAGAGGCCAGCACTTGTCCAATTGTTGACAATGGTACGAACAGCTGGAAGGTTCTCATTGTAATATAAGACAGCTCTAAGCCAAGTTGCCCATCTTGTAATTGCAGGGTCAGGAAGAGATGGCAGACCAGCATCATGAAAATTTTTCTTGCGATCTTTGTTTTTGACTGTTGCTGCCTTGATCGTTGCTATTATTTCATCAATATTTTTATAATGAGCACGCACACGCATAGCGCAGTTATGTAGTAACTGCGCAACGCAGGTGACATGCATCAAAGAAGGGTATAATTCCTTTTATGTCTTTCCAGTCAAAGACATGTACCGAACAGCATCAGTCAAGAACAATGAAAAATTCTTGCGTTTTATTTCAAGTTGTCGCAATATGTCATCCACAGTGTGCAGAATAATACTACTATTAACATTGCTACCGCTGTCAAGTGAATGGCAATCAACGAGGAATGTCTGATTTGGGGCATCTAAGCTGCCCACAAGCACACTAATTTAGCAATCTCTGCTTCATCCACAATTAAAAAAAGTTTTGTGTCACGAAGTAATTCTTGAATTTTTCTTCTTTTTGGGATGCTAATTTAGCAACACATGCCCGGGCTGCAGTCTCCGAAGGCAATACTTTTCCCATTGTAGCAAACAGAAACTTTAAAGAACGATGGTTCAGTTTATGAAGTGGGATATCTGCAGCTAAGAATGAAGAGATAACCTGTTCCTTGAAGTTTACTTGATCGAGCTGTAAAAAGGTTTGCTTACTTTAGGATTTGCTCTTCGTCTCCAATTTTCTTTGGTATTGCTTACTTTTTCGGTGGCTTTCCACAAAAAACTTTTTGTCGCATTTGACTAACACGTCGCAAAGGTTGCATCGCAAGTCGCGGGCAGGAGTTGCCGAAAACTCACCCGAATATACCTGGCAAATTTGCCTAACTTTCTCTGTAGAAGATTTGGCTTGTTTGGGCATTGTTTGCTTTGCAAGCTACGACCTAAAAAGACCACGTGTAAAGAGCGCAAAAGTTTTATAGGAATAGATTAATTGTCTAACAATTATGTGTTTATGCATCAACAACGACGATTTGATGCGAAATAAGTGCTATTTCCTTCTCAATTACCGCAAGCATTTTTACCATTGCAACTATTTGAGAAGTTTAAAATCAAATAAAACTGCGCATAAGATTTTAATAGCAGCTCAAAAATTCAAAAAAAAATATAAATTTGTTCGTTTTTGTAAGGAAATTTTTGATGAAGACAATTTTGACAAGTTTTGACTTTATGCAAAATTTTGACTTTATTTTGACTTATAAAATGTACCAAAACAGACTCCTGAATACTTGAAACAAACGTTAGTACACGTTTGATCATGTAACAAGATCCTGAAAAAATTTTAACTTTATTGACTTTAGCGGGCCCTAGTTACAAGGAAAAATAATCAAGTTTGTAATATTGACCACCTTTGATATTGTCATAATCATCTTTCAACCAAAGAAGTAACTTTAACCAGAGGTTTAAACTAAAAAACTCACTATACATGCACGCGTTTAATATAAGTTCTTTTTTATTTTGACACCACCAAGTCAATGCACAGTACGCTAAGAGATAGTAACAACTGCAGTACAAAAGAAAAACAAAACACAGCAAAGCAAAAGCGAGACAAGGAGTCCTAAAATTAAGCATTTGCAAAAAGAAAAGGCGGATTTATGATTGCACAACGATGCGTTACCTGACGTTTTATCTAAAAAGAAAGATAAACGAAGGCAAGTATGGACAGAATACCGATAGGGTACGCGCAAGGCAGAAACATGTATTATTAAGAATGACATAGAATGGCACATTGTTCCAGACTATCGATCGGCAGACCAGCATTAAGTTTGCTGAAGGAACGATTTTCAAAAGCAAATTACCTTCCCACTCTTTGCCTTGACGCAGTGATAGAACATTCTGTGAGAATCAAGATAAGAGAAACTGCAGTCTTACTCTTTATCACAAAGTCACGTGCTCAGCAGAGGTACTGGAAGATTGTTTTGAGAATATTTTCAGCCAGCCAGTTGGTTTACAATACTTGTAGTCACTTACGTTATATCATAATGTTTTACTACGACAAAAGCAAACTTTGGCCAGTGGGGTTGATGATTCTAGTTGCCTTTATGAACATTACTAGAACTAAAATTTTGCGGTGCAGGTCCAATAAGCTCATTGTTTAGAATAACTTTTCAGTACCTCGCTCAGTCTGCTATGTGGTGGTGCCTTGGTGGGAACCATAGCAGACCAGTAGGTGACCCCCGAGAGAGGGTCAGGCAGGCAAAGAAAACCCACCAAAAGAAATCCTGCCCAGGGTCGAAAAGCCACATTGCATGGACAGCTTGGTGCAAAACGAAAAAGCATGAGCAACGTAAAAGCAGAGCAACCATTAAAGATGATGCTCGCGAATCCCAGCTGAGTCGGTTGCCATCAAACCATTCCTGCCATTAGCTTTACGACCATTTCGAAGTAAGCACGTGACTTAAAGAGTACCAAGGAGCTCGGTAAGTTACGATTTAGTTTGACAGTGTAATCACATGAAGGAAAAAAAGCAAATTTAAATAAAAAATAATGGCATAAAAAATATAAAAATGATTGGCAACTTGCGGTAATATTGCTCCTTGATACTCAATAAATAAAACACAATAAACAATTTCAACCAAGTTTACATGTTTACTATGGAAGTGGGCTTTGCTTCAGATCTGCTAGCTTGGAATTATGCTTACCAGCATCATGCAGGCAATAACGAACTGGTCATCATGATGCTGTTATCTTAGTAACGCTCCACGACTGTGGCCCGAAGCAAAGCCCGCGTTTTAAGTAAACACGTAAATAGGCTATTACGATAAATAAACCTGGCAACACAAAAAAAAACAGTATTCACACAAGACTTCACGACAACTTCGATTTATTTGCTATTGTGCAGATGGTAGATTGCATCTGTGAATGAAAGTTCATGGGAAAGTCTTTAGTTCTAAACAAAATAATGTAAAACATTTTCTCCACAGATACTGAAACTAAGCATTCTCAGATCTGCAATAGCTAGCTTAACGGGTAAATTAATGCTTTGTACATATAACACCAAGACAATGACTGTAGTTAGAATGGTTGTATGGATCAGGGTTCGAATCCCATTTCCAGCATTGTTTGTAACAAGCTGGTAGTTGGAACATCGCGAAGTAGATTCAATTATTATTTTTCTTCAAACAATCATATCATTACTTTTATGACATGAGTTCTACCTCCTATTGGTGAAAGCCATAGCGGATAAGTTGATCTGTCGGTTGTAGTAGCAAGTACTGTAATGCCACTAAGTTAAAGTTTGCTGATGTCAATAAATTTTTAGTTACCATCGGCGCCGCTTATTATGACCACGGATAATATGACCAGTCGCTTATTATGACCAATTTGGTACGGTCCGGAATTTCTCCATTTAAAATTCTCCGTTTAATATGACCACATTTCGGATAATATGACCAACATTTTCTCCATTTCTCTTATTACAATACAGTATTTTTCCCGCCATGCACTTATAACTTCGCCTTTTGAACATGCGTGTTTTCTGTTCGCATGCCTTTTCTGCACTGCTTCAGTACTGTACTTTGTTTTACTGCCAACGTCACACTGTTACATCAGTTAAACGAAGAATTTGACGGTGTTTGGATTTCTTGCGGCTTACGGCATCGATTCAGGTGCGGTCATGATGACTTCGGTTTTTATGACCATTCGGATATTATGACCAAAATGGTCTGGTCCCAAAGTGGTCATATTAAGCGGCGTCTACTGTACTTAAATAAGAAGTGGTGCAAATCTACTGATGATAGATTAGATGTTTGCTACTGAAAATAGCAAGGATTCACTGAGTTTGCGGGCTGACAGATTATTTGAGACATAGACTACGTCGCCACAATTTTACAATACACGTTTTGAATGTAGGGTGAAATCTTTTATGCGACAATGGTCAACAGCGTGTTCATCTGCATCAAATTAGCAGGTTGCTGAGGAAGCAAAACAACGTTAAGTTTTCTTTTTAAATGTGCACCTTGTCTCAAACCAAATGTTTCGGAGCAGGTGCGTGCAACTTTCAGCTCACGAACCAAACGCGGCAAAGTTTTACTGCCCATGCCTCAAGCTCAGTGATGAACAGTTATATACCATTTATTACCGTAAACAAAATTTTATTAGCTTTTGAATCGATTTTCTATATGTTTACAGATGTAATCAGTTGCTGCTGTGGATGATGTGACACCAACAGAGATTACGTGCTCAAGTCTTACACGACAATTGCACTTTTTGAAGTCATAACTGGGTAAATTTTGTTCATATTACGTCTACCACGTCACTTGGACTACTGAGCCCTAGCCAAGAGATCTGTAAACACAATTTTTAAGCCTTTGGTGTGATTGCACAAGGGATTAAACTCAGAGCAGCAAAGAAGACACTGAAAGCACTACGCCATCACGCTGGTTAATAAAACCAATGAATTACTCATTCAAATTGTCAAGCAAATAAAGATAAACACTCACTGAAATTGCAAAGCGCTTTTTTGATTCAAGCAATATATTACAAATCTCAATGATATGTAAAAGCTTGTAGGCTAATTGTTTCAAAATGCATATATAGCGCGAGGCCTCACCTGCCTACTTGTAATTGGCCAAGCTGCGTTAAAAGATGCGCAATGTACATCCCTGTAGCAGCTTTGGTGTAAACCTATTTTTCAATCGGCTTTTATCATTTTTCAATCAGTTTTCGGGGTCAATGGCTTATGATAGTAAAACGCAATTCTTCATCATCTCTAATAGATAAAAATATAGTCAAGGTTTTCTAATTGCAAGTTGTTGGCTATGAGGACGAACATTCGGAAGGCTTACACTTGCAGCAATCAAATGGTTACTCAAAGTGGGCCTTAAGATTTTACAATCAACAACATCATCAAAAGAAAAACAACAAAAATTTAATTTAAACGGGTTTATCTAAGATCGAAATTAAGTGTCAACTGTAATGCATAGCTAGACTACTTGCAAATAATTTAGCTGAGTAATTAAGGAACAAGCAGCCTGAAGAAATTTGAGTAAAAATGCTCAATTGTTTAACCCTGCAAGCGCATGATTTCGCAGTCCCGGAAAAAGTAGTTCAAACCGTTAAACGCCTTGTAGTTGATGACACCGCAGATTGTATTACAGAGACGGCCGTTTTGAAAGAAGTTCGCAAGACTACAACTAGGAAAAGCTTTCCATAGCCGCTATACACTCTTTGTTTTATGCATATGTTGCGCTAAACTCTCAGCTTCAAAGCTTGGAAAAAATTCTTGTCCTCATTCTTTCACCAATTTCCCACGACTTGTTACCCAACGTTTTTAAACTTTGATGGGAGAGAATTTAGCAGTTTGTGCAATATAGCGAGAGCATTACAGTTGTCATCGAAATAGTGCAAGTTGAACGTTGAGAGTTTTATGACTCATTTGGCATGGCGTTTGCATCATAGTTGACTTTTCAGATTCAAACTACAAGTACACATCTATGAGTGACTGCTGATTTAAAGATCGTAAAATCACTTTGTAGTCTTCAAAACTATTACTTTTGGGTTTGATAAACGAAATAAGTTCTCATCATCAGTTTAAGAAACTGAAATTCGTTAAAATAAGAACAAAAAATACAAACTTACCGATTCCTTCACCAGGGGTATATTCAGGTGCACTTTTCCATTGCTCGTCAAATGTTTTCTAAATAAATATCAACTTGGTTTGAATATTGTCGTGACGAAATACTTGAGAGAATGATAGCTATATGACATCACACTTGTCACCTTATTTCTAGTCGTTTTATTGGTTGATAAGTAAAAGCGCAAAAATAAACTAAACTCGTATTTATTGAAAAACAGAATCTAATTCGCCTTTACAAAGCATTGTAGGTTTTAACCTAAGCCTTATATCAGCGGTTCCCAAACTTTTTTCGTTGGCGGCGCCCTTTTAAAACTTATCGAGAGTCACGGCGCCCTTTCAAAACTTATGAGCGACGCCGAAATTGGCAAATTTCAAGTTTTATCAAACAGTTGTGTTTAAATCACGTTTATTGTAAAAAATACAAAATAATGTACAAAATATGTTTAATGTGAGCAGTGAGCTTGTTGCTCTATGTACATTTTATCAAATCGTGGTGCAATGTTTGATATTGCAACATGCATCTCGCGTTCAATGTCAATCTTATTGCGGTACTTCGACTTAATTACTGCTACCGCAGAAAAACCGACCTCACACAAATATGACGTTGCAAACGGCACAAGAACACGGGGAGCTTTACGGCCTACAAGTGGAAATTCAGATCGAGCCTTAACCCAAAATGAAATAAGTGAGTTAGGGTTGTATAAACTTTTCAAAGTGAGATCACAAGTAAGATCTATTAATTGTTCGGCTTCCAAAGACGTAGACCCTTTAGGAAGATCCGCATTATTAACAAAAGGATTTCTTATCCAGTTGTGCTTCTCTATGTCTTCAGAAAAATACTTCTTAAAATGCAAGATTAAAGCATCCAAATGCGAGCACATCACACTCTTTATGTCAAACGTATCGCTAGTATAGTACCCAGGGAAAGATTGCCAGATTGCGAGTGAAAATGAGATTTTTAAATTGGAAAACTATCACATTCCTCGTTATTTATCAACAGATCAGTTTTCCATAACACCAGTTTTCTTTTAAAGGCTGTAATTTTGTCATGGAGTTGCAAAAGGTATCTTTACCTTGAAGTAAAATGTTTAATTGGTTTAGATTTGCAAAGATGTTGCAGAGATCGCCAAATGAGTCAGAAAAACTTCATCCTCAAAGATGATAGCAAGTGCATGGTTTTCTTCTTTCAAGAAGATGAAAATTTCGTTTCTCAATTTATACACACGTAAAAGAACTTTGCCCTTGGAAAGCCACCTTGCAGTACAGTAAAACAATAAATTGTTGTAGTGTGCCCCTAATTCGCAAAGGCGTTGGAAAAGCCGAGCTTTAAGCGGCCTCGCTTTAATGAAGTTCACAGTTTTGACAACAACGTCAAGCACTCCATTAAGGTCACCACTGAGCTGTTGGGAAGCCAAGGCCTCACGGTGTATTAAGAAGTGGGTCCATTTCGCATTGACGGCAACGCCCTGCAATAATGCTCGTAGGCCGCCAAAACGACCAGACATAGCTCAGGCTCCGTCAGTGCATGAAGCAACGCAATATTTCCACTCAAGCTTATTTTCCTGAAAAAAATTGTTCAGTATTGCAAATAATTCATGTGCTTTGCAATTTGTTAAAATGAGCTTGCAAAAAAGCAAATCTTCCATGATGTTGTCGTCGCTATCAATAAAACGTACGTAACAAATCAAATAGGCATCTTTGTCTCTAGTACTAGTTGTTGCCTCATCTAACTGTAAACTGAACTCATTTCTACGCATTTTCGCTATCAGTTGATGATTGATATCATCAGAAATTTTTTCAATTCTCCTACAAATAGTATTGTTTGAGAGTGGAACAACTTTTAGTTTTTGAGCGACTGATTCTCCAATCATTGTTGAGACCAAGTCAAGAGCAGCAGGAAGCACAAGTTCTTCCGCAATAGTATGTGGCTTTTTACATTTGGCGATTCTGTAAGCAACTTTGAAAGACGCAAGCTGTGCCTTGACAGGTGTGTTCAAAAAACTTGATAATTCGACAGACTGCTTATTCATGTCTGTTAATTTACGAGCGAAGAATTCGCGTGACTTTCCTGATAAGTTGTTGTGATTTGTTATAAAGTGGCGTTTTTGTTTGCTTTGTAGCATACATTCTGCAACTAAAACTTTATAGCAAATAACACAATGTGGATGCTCAGCGCCTTCCTTTTCTGCAACTGTAAAGCCAAAGTTGAGATAGCTGCTGTCGTATTTTCTAGTCTTCTTTCTTCCACTTTTCTGTTTGTTTGCATCAAGTTGTACTTGTCTTTTTTGAGGTATGGTACCGGTAACAAATGCGTCCATTACGAGGCAGATATTGTATAAACACTACGGAATATATCATTTTAAAAATTGTGCAGCATTCTCTAAATCTACAACAAAATATTAGCAAGCTATGCTACGAAATTATCACACTTTTCGCCCTAAAATTATTTCTTACTATTTTCGCTGACAGAAGTCTCAGAAGTCTACGTACGTAGGTGTGATTATTTTTCTACTAGAACGACACAGTTGGAAATCTATGATATCATTAATCTACGTGTGATCAGTTTTTCTATTAGAACGACACAGTTTGAGGCTTATGATGTCATAAAGGAGAGATTTTTAAATCAAAAACAGTTATAAAGCTTACAAAAAATAATCAGCATAAGAAAATATAGTTATAAAGTTTACAAAAATATTTAGCATAAAAAACCATTATTTTTATTGCAATAATAAGCAACTTTCACATGTTTTGGCGGCGCCCCTGGCAAAGTATCGCGGCGCCCAGTTTGGGAACCTCTGCCTTATATCATTTTATCTTGTGACAAAGGTTGGAGATTTACTGACCATAAACTAATCGACTTCATTTCGTTACAAAAATGCGTCACGGGCAAACACGTCACCGGTAAACGGTTCTGCGACCATTCAAAGTAGGAAATTGAAAGTCGTGACAATTCAAAGTGGAAAATTTCGGAAATTCAAAGTCAAATTCAAACCCTAACCCTAATCCTAACCCTAACTTTAAACCTAACTCTAACTCTAACCCTAACGCGATTTTAAATTTCCGACTATGAATTGTCACGACTTTGAATTGTCGGGACACCCGGGTAAACAAATGGCACCTCATAGTCTTGTGACTTCATGGTCTGTTGATTATGACGTGCAACGCAACATCAGGCGTTGATTTACAATTTAAAATCGCACGTCCAATGCTTTCACCTCTCACAAATATCATGAAAAAAAGGGGTAAAATAAATCGGTCATCTTACCTTTCGGATGGGTGCGAAGTTGCGGGTAATGCCCAGGTAAATCAACAGCGCCGATGGAAGAACCACAACAACAGCAGCAGCAACTAAATAGTAATATCTGATATATTTCGCTAAAAACAGTATACTGCAGCTACTTAATTAAAGACATATTTGCAGGGTCGTTGAGAGAACAGTCCACGCACCGTACCAGCACAGCGTTGCCCGATGGAGAAATTTAATTGAAGGTGTCGGAAGTGCGTTGGGTACAGAAAGAAATAGGTGAACTCCCATTGTGAAAACAGCTGCAAAAGTAGCGAAAAATGAGTATTTTGACCTGCTGAGAAACTTTACCATCGATATGTTGACCAAAGTCATCGCGTGCTTTAGTTTGATCTCAAAAAAAGGTCATCGTTGGTTCATCGCTGAACCTATGGATGTTCTGTCTCATGGTTTAAGTAAACTCGGCTTGTGCTTGAGGTTGATCTCCAAAAAAAGTCACCGCCTGCGAATCGCTGCGTTGATGGATATTTTGCCTCGCGTTCAGGTAATTTTGGCCACGATCCTTCTTTGGGAAAATTTGATGTCGATTGGGGAAATTTTCAGATTGGGGAAATCACCACCAACAATCTGGCAACACTATACCAACATTAATTCCGGGCCCCCTAAAAATCTCTGGGCCCGGTACCAAAGATACTCCCTGGACCCCCTTGTCAACGCTCTTGTATATTTGGAGGAGAGTGGGAGACAAGGCATGAAAACTAACATATACATGAGAGTCTTTTGCAGGAAACTTTAGAAAGTTCAATTGCACTTCTGGAAGCGATTTCCTTTTCACTTGTTTGTACTCAATTATTGCACTTTAACTTCAAAGTTAAAATTGTGATGACTACTTTCCAACTAACTGCCACATGAACATTTTGCAGTTCTGCATAGAGCAACTTATACTTCGATCTGGTTCGGAGTTGCCGGCATTGTTGGGCAAAGAGCATTGCTGTCACAAACACTACAGCTGAACAAGTTTACTTAAAGGTTTTCTTACTACATTACTCAAAGGTTCCTTTACTATCTTACTCAAAAACTACCTTACTCAAAGGCTACCATACTACCTTACTCAAAGGTTACCTTACTACCTTACTCAATAGCTACCTTACTACCTTATTCAATAACTACCTTAATACCTTTCTCAAAGGTTACCTTACTACCTTACTCAATAGCTACCTAACTCAAAGGCTACCTTACTACCTTACTCAAAAGCTACCTTACTCAAAGGCGCTATATCGCAGATCAGAATAGGAACAATTATATAAAATTTCACTTTATCAGCCAGCCAGAAATTTTAATTCACGAATCACAATGTCTATCCTGGAATGTAAACCCAGGCTTTTTAAATGGCAACTTTTCTGCAGAAACTTGCCAAGTATGTGCAATTGCAGTTGATGAACAAAGAGACTTTAGCAAGATGTTCCAAAGTAAATGGAATCAGCAGCGCTTAAGTGTCAAAATAAACAATCATTTTCCAATCTGCTCAATTAAGAGGGAATATGGGGTTCGTTTTATCATTTTTCGAAAATTTTGGCCATAATATTTTTTTAACAAAAATTGTATCTTTAATCCTTCATCTTTAAGATTGTTGCCATGAAATGTCGCATTTCAACGTAAAACATTGCTAAAAAATGAATAATTCTTCAGGTTAGAAGTGTAAATCGGTGTATGTGCACTTTTAGATGGATTTTCTCAAAATCGCGATTTTATGATGACTATGAACTTTTTGGCATTTGTAATTCTGAATTCGTACGGTCAATCTTTATGAAATTTCGCATAGAGCTAGCTAATAGACTTATGAATGCAATGACGAAGTGAAAATGGGCTAACTATTATACTTTTTTTGCTATAAATATTTTTGTTGAAAAACATGTGAAAATTTCACTGAAAAAAATGGTATTTTTGACAAACCCCAGTATATTATGACAGCTTAAATTTATGTACAAGTTGCTACGTGATTGCGTAGAGTGGTGTTCGACGATCAAGTTGCACCAAAACTCTTCAATTCCATCGTGCAGGGGCCGAGATATGCATGCCAAAGTTTCCTCGTCTGTTGCCATGGCAAAGGAAACATCTTGGTTACCATGGCAACAAAAAAAAATTGTGACAGATTTATTTTTGCGCGAGTATTCAGCCTGTCACATAACATCGATCTTAGCATGCTAAACGCGTTTCTTTTGCAAATTCCCCATAATCCCTCTTAAGCTGTCAGACCATTGATTACTTACCATCAATATATAAAGCGCAGTTCTGTGTGTGTGTCTGCCTTAACTATTCCGCAACCGCTAGGCGTACTAATATTAAACTTGGCACGATTGATCATCTCCTCAAGGTGAGAGTCATAAGGGGGGGGTCACAACGTTACGATGACGTCATAATCAAAAATAATTTGTTAAAAATCGCATTTTTGGATCGAGGAACGTGGTTTCGGCTTAAACGAAAGCCAGTACCCGACTTACCAACTTCAACAAATTTTACTTTTTTACGATGTCATGTGACATCATAATTGACAATTAATTTGAAAATTTGCTTTTTTAATTTAATCAAAAAATACTTCGTAGAAACGCGATTAAAAGCTTTTTCAGAAGATCTTAGCAAAGTACTTTAATAAAAGCAACCCCACAACAATTAATGATGAGCTGGCAATGCAACAACAGATTCTTTAACTCTTTCGCTCCCGCGATCATCGATTGATGATCTCGTGTTTTCAGTGTTTCCCTCAAATTTTGTTAAATTGAGTTACAAAATCAGTTTACTAAAAAATCGATTTGTGACTTTATTTTTCATCCGATTTTCATAAAATTTTCAAAAGATCACGCTTATTTCTTCACGCATCGGAAGATGCATAATTTGTGCCCTAATTCGTGGATTTTTATACCCAAAAACGGTTAAAAACACCAAGAACCCAGTTGCAGACGACAAAATCGGCCAAATTCTCTGCACGTGCCAACTACGCTAAAATCAAATTGAGATTACATCTTTACCACATAACCAAACCCTTCATCATTAACACAGTCTGAAAACTACTCTTTTGGGGCATCATTTGACAAAATTTCAAGCGATAATAATAAATTTTACGTTTTTAAATTTCCAAATTTTTTAGGGGTCTCAAAACCCCCCCAAACAAATTTGAATGGTAAGTAGATAAAAGTAAATTTAGTGCGTAAAAAATATCATATGTTGCTAAATACCGGTCTCATTTGAAAGCTTAGGAAATTTGCTTTCCAGCAATATATAACTATAAATAGTTTAGACTTTAGACTAAGTGGTATATGATATTCACTGATCAAAAATGAGTACTGCACATTATATCAGTTCAAAACCCCTAAAAATTTTTTGACTTACCTTCACTAAATTATAATTTGTAGAAAAACTACACTCTATAAAAAGATAAAATAAATTGCAAATGTTTCACCACTAAAGTCGTCAATTTGTATCAAATTTCCAAGGAGACAAGAAGCGAAATACAAGTTTAAAAGCTAACTAAAGTTTGACTGCTCTAAATCAAAGTTTGCTGTATCCCCCTTGTTTCTCAACAAATGGGAAGGGTGTAAACAAGCGGCTGTTTCATTGTCAGTGACAGCATATTCTATTTAAAGTTAATATTTTCTGAATCTTGAAGAAATTCCCTGTTCAAAAATACATAATGTTACATGGTTTAGGCTAACCTGTAGCAGATAATAACTGATCATATTTTAGGTACTGATATTAACTACCAAAATTTGGTACCGGTCGGTACCGGTCAAAAAAAAGGTCATGTGCCTCAGAAAATTGCAAATTGTAGAAAACCTAGGCTCTTAGGTAAGTTTTGATTGATGTACCTTGAAAGCTTATTTCCTTAGCATCCTTTTGCGACCATTTCTAAAAAAATTGGTTGAAAATTAAATCTGTAGTGATCTTTGAGGTGAGGGTACCTCTTTAATTTTGAAGACAACTACCCCCCAGTTGGGGGGGTTCATTTGCATAAAATTTGCATATTCAAAAAAATTTTTTTTTCTATTTGAAATCCTCAAGAAATGTGGATTTGAACGATATATCACACTTAATGTAGAAGTAGACAGCTGAGTAATGATTTACAAACAAACTTGAGGTACATAATTATGATTAATTATGATTGATTATGACAGTTTTTCGCGCTGCCACCTTACCGCTTTTCACGCGGGAGCAAAAGAGTTAATTAAGCATTTTAAGCCTTTTAAGTATGCTTTTCTTGCTTTTATTCTGCACCCCTCAACAACAGTCTTTTGCTATCGGAGATCATGACTTGATAATTATTTCAAAAATTGCAACACTTACAAAATCTGTTTAGTAAAAAACTGGTTTGTGACGTTATTTCTCAACCGATTTTCAAACTTTTTTATAAAAATTAAAGGGCAATTCAAGCCATTTCCGAAAATACATGACACGTGCATTTACTACTAGTTTTCATTCTAACAAAGCTGAACTTAAAGACCTGCAGTGTAACTTTATTTTCCCAAAAATGTGGTAAGCTGAATAAAAAGAGTTTAGTTTTATGTGTAAACGTTACGATAAGGTACCAACAATCAGTGACGTTGGAAAGCTAAAACAATTTGCTTTCCAGCTAATTAGTTAAGGCTAAGGAGTAGTTCATAATGGCTGATCGAAATTGGTTACCATACATCATACTTCATTGTTAGTTGAACTGATTTTCCTACTAGACCTAAGAAACATGCAATTTTTAGAAAAAGTTAATTCTTTGGTACATTTTGACTACTTTTTCTGAGCAAGCTACTTTTTCCGCCCTTTAGCATTATCTATCTGAGTTTGCGAAAAGATTCATCAAGAAATAAAGATTTAAAAAATTTTCTAGCATAACCTATTGGTTAAATGCACTCAAAATTTCGTGGGCCTGCGCTTCAGAAAATTGCAATTTCTAGAAAAAGTTAGTTCTTTGATACATTTTTACAATTCTTTCTTAAAAGCGCGCTTCTTTGTATTAGCTATCTACATTTTTTAAAAGATTTATCAAAAAATGAAGTCTCTAAACATTTTTAAATGTAGCTGCTTACTCCAAACAAACAAACAAACAAACAAACAAAGTGGTGATCCCCTACAAAAGCATGGAAGTAAAGGTGGTCCTGTTTTATCTTTTGCAACAAAATGCTACTTTCGAGCAATACGTCATCTAAATGTTGAAGCCATTTCCTTTGCGATTGGGTGAGGCCGAAGCAGCCGTCTGATTTGATATTCTTAACCTCATCACTACTAATGGCTACTATTGTAATAACTTAACTGTAGATGCATCACTTCGGGTTACTTTGTTCTTTCCAGCTGCGTATATGCCGAGACCAAGCAACATGCGCGCAGCCAGAGGCTTTAGATCGCACAAATAAGCATTCAGCTACGAAAAAATTGTTAAAACTGGTCTTAATATTCAATAGGGTATTCCTGAAAATACTTAGATCAAATCACTTTGGCGCCTCTCCTACCGATAACTTTAATAGTTTGCTTCGATGCACTTTATAAAATTGAACAAATAAAACTTTTTGAAATCGCTGGCTGTTCCAATTGCGAGCAAGTTCAGTTCCTGTGTAGAACACAAGCCAGGTGAGATGTAACCAGGAACTCCAGAAACTTTTGGAAAACAATAACGGCTATGCGCAATCCCGTAATGATTTTTTAAGGTTTATTTGATTTCCTTTAAAAAAGCGATACTTTCGATTATGGAGCGACTATTGGCTGTGCCAACAACACATTAATTTTTTTATTGCTGTTCTCACAAATATCAATTTGGTGAAGCCAACTGAACCAATATTCTTATTCTCGACAATACTGATGAGGGCGCTGCTATTTTCACAACTTAACCACCAGTATTTGATTTCGGGTTGGTTTGCTTTTTGCCTGGCTGCGTTTATGCTAGGACCACGCAACATGCGCCCAGCCAGAGGCGTTAACTCATACAAATACCCAAACAGCAATGATAAAGTAGTAGGTAATGGGCCCACTATTTAATAGCTCAATTCCAAAATACACATCAATTACTTTAGCCTCCTTCCACAAATTTCATGTACTTTCAATTGAAGCACTAGCTCAATTAAACGCATAAAAGTTTGCCAGGTTTAAGACCGCTTATGGTGAAAACAGTGCAAATAAAACGTTGCCAGGAGTTCCAGAAACTTGGAGACTTGTAGTAACTACGCACAATCCCACGAAAATGCTGTTCTATCAATTGTGTTTCAAAAACGATAGTTTTATTTTGGAACGAGATTTGGCTATGTGAAAAAGCACAAACTTTTTATTACTGTTTTTACAACTATTCATTGGGTGAAGCTAGCTTGGCCGGCTGAACCGATATTGTTAACCTCGACATTACTGATGGGAGTCCTGAGAAGCCGGCTAGTGTACAATATATACATCACAAAGTGAGTGACACAATCACCAATATTGCTTTGGCAGTGCCATCATCACTGTATTTAACAAAAGTAGGGGCTCATTGAGGATCAGATTTCGGCGGTGAGTGTACTTCCATGCTCCACCACGATCTAGGTAGAGATACAAATACAAATCTTATAATTGTCTTACCGGCTATGATCGCTATTTTCCATCCTTTCTCATCGAGCGGTTTGGCGCTAAAAATAAAAATTACAAAACATTAGACGTTTTACTGTCTGATTTGATTTCCTTTTTTTATAACTAATGTACCGTTTTTTTGTTGCAAACTTCATGCAGACGGCTTAGCTCAGTGCTTTCTTGATGGGAAAACTTGCTTCCCAGTTAAGAACTACAACCGGCGCAATGGCGTAGTGGCCAGAGCGTCCGCTTCGCAGTCGGTAGAGCTGGGGTTCATTTCCCAAATCGAGTTATACCAAAAGACTTTAAAAAATGGTATTTACAGCTTCCCTGCTTGGCGCTCTGCACGTAGGGATAGTGTGGAAAACAAGCCGGCAAGCTTGCTTGTTGTGTCCTTAGGCAAGGTACTTAACGGGATGTCTCCGTCTTTATGTGGCAGACAGATGGTGGTGCCAAGAGGTCTACCCATCGTGGTGGCCCCTGTCTAACTGAAGACTGGCAAACCGAGCGTGAGCGCTAACGCAGTGTGTATACATTAATAGTAATACAGCGAAAAATCTTTTTAAGGGGAAAGAAAAGAGAATTTGATGTAAATTTTTGGCGAAGATTTTTTATAAGAATCAATTCGAAATATTTTATATGCTTAAACGTTTTAGAATCTTGGGAATAATTACACAAAAATTGTCTTTTTGTAGGTTATTTAGTGCCTTAGTTCAAATTTTTGCAAATTTCAAGCTGGTAGCTTTGGGTATGTTATATTTTGTAATTTTTGTGGTGTTGCTTTTCAAACTAAACGATCTGATGTCACGCAACAATGATTATACCACGTATAATTTGCGCTTGTTGTAACTTTCCTCAAAAGTCTGAAGGAATAACTCCATTCAATCTTAGAAACAAACCTTTTATCAACTCAAGAACCCAAAGATCAAGCTTCAAAATTTTAACAACTTCATAAAAAAAATGTAAAATCAAATGTGCCAGTGCTTCATGATTTTGAATCAGGAAGAGCCATTGGTAATGCTATAGCTCCGCAACAACCTTAGGTGAGCCGCTACAATGCATTGGTAAATTTCCTACAAAACCTGTGCACACACACGCACAATTAATATTTTTACCTCTCCTTTAATTTGCAAGCTTCCGTTCTTGACCGTCGCAGAGATTCATGAGGCGGTTTGCAAATCTCGCAAATTGTATCATTAAAAGAGGTTCCAAGTGCTTTCACACCCTCACCAGGGGGGCATGCAGAATGAGGCACGCAACTTCCATTGGATGCGCGGTAAAGTGATTTGTTTTGAAGACAATGACATCTGCAAAAAATCAATTATATCCTGCCTCTCTTCGTTCTAATTGTGAATACGTATAGCTTTAAAAATAATGTAAATAAAGGTTAGCAATTAAACATTGTGTATAAACCTAGTTTTGCGTTAGCTCAGCCAAATTTTATTCAAATACTTGATGAATAGCTTTATCAAATCAATGAGATTGTTGCGTGTTGACAATTTTTTGTCATCGTTATGCGTAGGTATTCAAACAATTAGTTTTTATAAAATCAAATATTGCGGTCATTTAGCGTCTGATCAAAAATCGATCTTTATCCATTAATTACCTAAGCTTTCATGGCCATAGGTCTGCACAAAAATGAATTTTGCTCATTGTCCTGAATAAACTGCTGCACT
Organism: Trididemnum clinides; assembly: GCA_963675345.1. Lineage (NCBI taxonomy): Eukaryota > Metazoa > Chordata > Ascidiacea > Aplousobranchia > Didemnidae > Trididemnum > Trididemnum clinides. The sequence goes on along the minus strand of OY776290.1, from coordinate 33,224,132 downwards.
AACTGACTTACTGCTATCATAAACACCTTCAATCATTCAAGGAGGAGAAATTGCACTTAAAAGTCACTGCAATACCCAGCACCTCCAAGAAAGTGCAAAGAAAGTGTTTACAGAAAACCTGAAGCTCATGCTGCAGTGGAGTATTCTGGGTGAAGACCATCTTTTGGAGATCTCCCTCTTGTTTGCGGTCATACTTGGTTAACAACAAGTCTTTCGCATTTTACAAATTATGAGTCAATTGTAAAACAGATAAAGCTAACTATTTGATATTCCAGCCCTACTGAAAGCTTTCGGCTTTTCTGACGACGCAAAATCAACCTGAGTATTTAACTCGCAGCTTCTCGATTGCATTACCGCTGCTTTTGCTCACTGAGCTATGGTTACTTACTCGGGAGCTGATATCGGTGCATGTGAAATGTAAACTTCCGTTTCACTGTTACATTCTAGATCAGGAATGAGACATTCTCTTTCTTTGTGAAGCTCTTTGTCAATGAAACGATTGGTTTCACACCAAACGCATTGAGTTGAGTTGGGCTCATATCGATTTCTAAAAATAATCTTATTGTTGACAACCAGCAAGTAAGCGAACTTTCAAACTTCGACTCAATTTTTTACAACAAAACTTATTGAAAATTTTTCGCCAGCTAAAATCGCGGTTTTAATTCCAAGTTATTAATATATGCAAAATAATGTCATTTTACAAAAATTTTTCTGGTGACAAGTACGTTGAAATTTATAAAAATCATGCTTTTTAGCGCAGTTCGAAAACTGAATACCGCACATAAAAAATATCTACGCTGTTTTTTGTTTTCGTTTGCGTTTGCAGCTGAAAATGAGTCAAAGATTGAGCTTGATGGATCTTTATAGCAATCTATCAGGCTCTCCCGTTGTCGCCCGCCAGAGCTAGGCTACCCATTAGTTACGTAAGGTTAAAAAATATTGGTTTAGCTGTCTGCGCTCGCTTCAACTTCACTCTAAAAAGGTTTTTCAGAATAGTAAGCTTCAACTTCATTTTGGGAGTAGCAAAATGCTGTTATAAACGATTGTCATAACACTGTGCTCCTAATCCTGATCATCCTAGTCAAACTAATAATTAATCTACCATTTTGCTAACTTTTACTCATTCCATCCAAAAAGTATGGGGGAAAGCAAACAAATTTAAAGCTGTTTGTGGGAGTCAAGATGGAAGTTGTTTTCACGGTCACAGAAATAAAAGCGTTCTCTTATTTCACGAACTGGTACTGCGCTTTTGTAGTTACATTTATGACATCAGGTGCTTATTTTTCATGGTCCCACCATAGAGAGAAAATGATCATGCCTCTCTCTCACTGTTTTGCTCCGGATTGCAAAAAGCCTATTGAACCACTTTCAAGAAAAAAAATCTTCCTTATAGTTCAAACAATGATAGACCTATTGCTTTATTCATTTCCCCTCAAACTTTAGATTTCACCGCCCATGTCTCTAATCTTAACATCTTTACTCTTAAATTGAGACTGGTTTTACTCATAAGCAGCTTATCATTTGACAAATATTCATCAATTCCATTCCTAAGCAAGAAAAGAGGGGAATAAATTGAAGTTTTGGAGGGAGCCAAAGTGATGGTACATTTACAAAAATAAGCGTTTAACTGGCAAGCGTACTTATACCATTTTGTAATTTATGTTATGATCTCAAGTACCTGGCTGATCTTGTGCTCTTTGGTGCAGGCACAGGCGCAACTAGGAATGGAAGAAACGGGTCTTGCTTTTTCCCAATCAGTTACATCAGGATAAAGAAACTTTGTCCTAACTTGGACCATTTTTTCTGAATCCTGCAGAAGTTTACACAACAAATTGACATTTTTTACCACTTTGCTCCAGGCGAACAGTAAGTCGTTAGAGTTAATATTGATCAAGCGCGCGACGCGACAGAGCAATGATAATTAATTGCGGGATTTTATGGAAAGAAATAAGAAAGGAGTCGGAACGATGAAGCAGATCATTTTTGTTGGAATCTGAGCTGGAGCTTTATTTAAATTTCAGGAGTAGCTGGACTTGAAGTCGGAGCCGGCTTTTAAACTCGGCTCTGATTCCAACCTTGTGTTTATGGTCATTGTGTTGAGATGTACGCACATTTAAGCGCGTGCATCCTCACGAAATGTACTGTAGGCCTAAAACTGCTGATTAGAAGGTAGCGTGATCAGCCAGATGAAATATCGCTACTGGAGCAACCCGTATGCACATCCACAACAATGTACCATGTGTTTGATTTACTTTTGAATATTTTTTTGTCTAATGAATGGGTAGAAATAGGCTCGCATTAAATTTTTAATCGATTATGTAGCGCTCTTATCAAAAATTTGAAGCAAAAGGTAAAAATTTCGAATGGTATAAACAAACTAAGTAAGTTAACGTAGCCGGAGCGGAAGCTGGAGTAGTTGACAGAAAAAGCTCCGGAGCCGGAGCTGGAGCAATGTGTTCATAAAATAGACCTCCGGATCAGGAACAGGAACAGCTTTAGAATTAAGCTTGCTTCAAAGCTCCTGCTTAACATGGAGTCCACCTGCTATTCAGTTGTAATAATTTTTTTTATATTTGCAATTGTATATCAGCGTTAAAAAATTACATTTATATGTTTGTAATATATCAGCTGGCAGCAAATGAGTAATAGGCTTTACTACTTGTGTTTGTTTTCAAAATGACAGTGAATAAAATAACTCCAGCTGTTGCTGTTTTTGTGAAAATCGTATTAGATTGCATTACGACAAAACACTACTTCATTAGAAAAGTTCTAGAAAAAGTAAGCATGGTTAAATAGTATTGCTTGCTATGTTGCCGATAAAAATTGTAGAGTTATAGAATTTATATCGTCGGAAGGAATTTGTAAATATTTTCCATCAAACCTTTCAATCGCTTTTCTACGGTAAGCGTTTTTTGAGAAATAATAAAAAACAAATTTCACATTCAATCGCTCATGGTGACGTCATCTTAGTCCCCTTTTCTGTTAAAATGAGCAAATTTTTGAAAAAATGTCTTGAAATGAAGCATCACCTGACGTAGTCAACCTCCTTGTGGCTCTCACACCTATGTGGTGATCAATCATTTTAGATTTCATGCTTCTACTGCACACCAATAGTTTTGGAGAAGTTAACACACACACTTACAGATAAAAGAGCACTTTAGAAACCTGACCTCTTCTCCATGGATGGCTTCGCGGTTTTTCAACTATTCTCTTATTTTATGCACTTTTTACAATATGAAACTATTTTCAACTTGATTGATCTAAGACTTCACTCACCTGCACGCACCAATATATTTCTTGCCTCTTCCACAGAGGCAGCAATACCAGCCACCGTCAGTATCATTGAGTTTGAACAATTTTCGCTCATCACCAATGGTTGGCAAGTGAGGACAGGCATCTGTGCGGCTTATGTTGATTACTTCTGGAGGGCGTAGCGCTTTGTTCTCATTTGGATTCTTTAAACATAAGATAGTTATTTACCAACCAACCTACTTTTTGGGGGCCAACAAATTACAAACAAATAAATAAGATAAAAAGAATTTGTGCTCGTGGAACCGTGGTAGTTCAGTTTGCTCTTATTCTCTGTGAATCGCGCTCTGTTCTATTTTACTAACCTTTCCTTTGTCGCTTCTTCTTCATTACAAACTTTGACATATTTTTTAAAAGTTCCGAGCGCTTTTCATTCGGAACTTCATCGTGATGTGAAAATAAATACATGGCCTTCCTACATTGCACAAAAAATACTTCTCACTGATTCACAAAATATTCCATCAATAATAATCATTCCACACAAGGCAAATACATGTACTTTATCCATTTTTAATACAACTCAGGATTTAGTCTATTACAGCGGTTTCCAAATTTTATGTTGCCACTCCTCCCTTAAAAATATTCAGTCATATGACGCCTCCCCCCATTTCATAAAATAATACAAATTTAACATAAAACCTTCATAACCGGCGACACTTTCGCATACTTAACTATTTTTTAATGACTGTGGCTAATATTCGCGCCTTCCCTTAGACTAGTCCGCCCTCCCAGTTTGGAAAATGCTGGTCTACTAGTTTTAAATATACGACTCGTGCTTGTATTCTGCAATGCATTAAAAGCCAAAGCAATATGTAGTGAAAAAATACGGCGGAAAATTGTTTTTGCAGAATATGGATTATGAAGCATTTCTTGTACAGCAATAGAGGAGGTTTTTGTTTGCACATTGATGTGGTGTATGAGGGTAAAACTTAACTTTTTGACCTCATCCTCCACATAAGTTAGTCTTCATAGCCCGCTTTTTTTCTTCGCAGAATCCTGGAGGCAATGGCCTTAGGAGTTTTTCATAAATCTCACGATCTCGCCAGTCAAATCACTTGCAAATGTGAACCCAAAACGCTTGGAAGCCTGCTCCGAAGTTTCTCAGCAAGCCTGCAGATATATCTGATCAGATCTTATTGAGAGGCGAAAACCTCAGTGTTTTACGATTATTTTTATCCTATTTAGCGCTATCGCAAACAGCTAGAGAACGATCGAAGTTTGTTGGAAATCAGATTTTGATGATACGAAAAGTAGGCTACACTAAATTATCTCTATTAAGCGAAATGGAATTTTACATTTTAACACCATTTCCAGCAAAACTATGAACTCAACTCTTTAGCAACTGCCATTCATTCCCCTCTCCAGCGACCACTTCACAACTTTTCTTGTGTTATCCTATCGTATGCTTTTTGGAGGTCTACAAAACAAACGTTGATAATGTTTGCATATACCCAAGATTCTCAAAAGCATGTTGTGATTCTGGCAATACGATTGCTACAACATGTACCCACTAGTTTGGTCGAGGCTGTTTTACAGCATTGTTTTGAAAGGCATTTGGCATATACGTGCTTTTCTATGCAGACTGAGAAGATTCTCGAGCAGCAGTTGCCAAAGTGGGGTGTGAGGAGCAGTCTGAATGGGTCTGCGAGAAATTAACCGAATTGAACAGTAAAGTATAGATAACTAAAGTAAGTAAAACAAACAAGAAAACATCGACGACTGAAGCATTTCTTTCCTTACGGAGGCTCCACTTGGACAAGCTAGCTTAAACACATATCGGTAAACCTAAAACTGCTGTTCTCAAAGTAGCGTCCCAGAAGTAGTTTGAGAAGGTTCGCGAAAGAAAAATTTTGGTATATCCTAATTGATGATAGGTGCTGTAGGCTATTCTTTTAAAACATGTTTATGGGAAACTTTTTGTTATAGGGAACCGCAAATGATCAAAAATAATTCCATGGGGTTGGTTGTGAAATTTTTTTCAAAAAGTGTGAGAACCACTGCTTTAGAATATGTTGGTGCATTATCTTTTGCTAACTTTCTAACAAAGTGAAAAGCAGATCCCTTTAACCATTTTTTGTTGCTGTTCTAGAATTCAATGGCACTTGACACGGCCCAGTAAACAAGAAAATTTTACCGCTACGTTGAACCTTCCAAATTTCAGGCTGGATTTTATCACCACCTGCTGCTTTTCCTGTTTTTACTGTCTTGATAGCACGGAAAACCTTATCTTTGTTGATGGTAGGCTATCGCGACTCTCTTGCTGCAGTAATCTGTTTTGAGCAACATCTGCTATTTGTATTTTTACTTTCCCCTGCAAGCTTTATTTCAACATAACTGCTGATACCCCTTGCGCTTTCTGACATATATACAACCCAAAAAAGTTAGACTTTGTCGACAGGTATACATATACGTCATAAGGTAAGGAGAAATGAAAACTAGAACATTCGATAAAAACCAAAACATTCGTTCAGTTTCATAATCAATGGTTCTTCGTAATCAAGCACTAGGGGCTCATTTTTTGACATGGTGCAACACACAAAAGTCACTTTTGATCATGTCTTAAGCCTTTGTGTTTTCAGATGTAGTTACGTTATAGCAACAAACTTGAATAAAAAGCAATTCTACATTAGGCGTTGATTGCGGTCAAGCGTGGCTTTTGTTATAATGGCAAAGACGGTTGCAAACAAGCTCGAGCTGGCGCAAATGAGCAATGTCATGTTTCAAGCGATTTTTTTGCTGAAATCAAGCCCACGCCTGTTTTTGTAGTCACGTAATTAAGACAAGTTGGCAATATAAAAATATAGTGCTTGGATAGCTTCAGCTGTTTGATTGTACTTATCAACTGTAGCCTAACCCATAAAAATACTGGCAGAGTGTTATTTAACCTTAAACGCACAGTTCCACTCTGGCGTATTGTTTTGGCAGTTCGGACACTTGGTTGATAATATTTGGTTCGCCGAAGTGCTCGATATCAAACAACTCTAATTCATATTTATTCCGTGTACAAAGTAACATACAGACTATTACCCAAATACCCACTTTATTTGCCTCAAACTAAGAGTGCGACCTATTTACTGGTGCGACCTATTTACTGGTGCGACCTATTTACAGGTGCGACCAATCTACGAGTGTATACAGTAATTCTATGAGGTCTATCAACACTGTAAACAAATTTTGCTATTAAAACCGCATATAAAATCTAACTCCCTTTCTATCTTCGGAGTTTTTGTGCTGACTGCGCTTCTGTTTATATTTAAGCAATGAATGACTTAGAATCCAACTCTCAGCTTTGTTTTTCAAAATTAGGGAGCAACAACATCTAAAGCTTGCTATAATTAGAATTTCTTTTAATGCAGTAGCCTGTTTTAAGCGACACTGCGAGTTTTATCTTCACTTTTTACGTCTAACCAAACTTTCATTTCAACTCAAATATTGATGCTTTCTTCGCTCACACTGACATTCACACAAATAGATGGAGTTAGTAGCTCCATCCACACAGACAGTTATTTATGTACATATGCGCGACCGAAACGTAAGGAGAAAGGTGAATTTGAAATCTGGGGTATTCTCGAAGCTTCGGGCTTTTGACTCGCGTTTTTGCTGAGTCATCAAGAGCAGTGGGCCATTTCCCTGCTCTTTTCGGCCAAGCTGAATCGGGCTTTTTCATGGCTATGGCAGGAAAAGTTCTTGCTTTTTGATATTCCATAGCAATGTTTGTGATGATAGAATTTGTTGTAGATTAGTAGCAAGGCTTCTTTGTTTGGGGAAGATGTTCAAAGGCAGTCGACTGGATGGCCGGACATGTGACTGTCAGCCAAGGACCAAGCTCTCGTCAACAGATGAGAGAAAACGAGCTCCATTTGGACGGTATTCCATGGGGCAGGATATTGTCACTTGCTGAGCTGTTTGCTCCTTTGCACATTCACAAGCAGCAGTTTGAGCAACACTTCATTTGTGCATTGTTGAGCGGAATAACCCACGGACCACGTCATGCTGCTCAAATTCTCGTTCTCAAACACGTTGAGCGCCACCAGTCAAGTCACCAGTCAACCACCATTCGTTGGGGTAGCGAAAAAAATTTTTGGAGAAAGGGGAAATGTATTTTTTTTGCTCTTGGCGTTCTTAAATTTTTTAGATGACTTTTTGGAGATCAATAACCCGCTGTTTAGTTGAATTCATCATCAATTTTTTTGTAAGATCCCTTCCTTTGTTTTTTTTCGTAACTTTCAATTTTGTCAATTTTCGATGTAGTTTTGTTGAAAGCTGGAGTGCAGAGATGTGGAAACGCTGGAATGCACGATTTCACCCTGACCTGACTCGAAGATGAATACATCAACTCTGCGCTTTTTCAAATTATTTGTGCGTTGTCACACTTTTTTTCAACACTGCATCCGTGGTGGAAAAGATTTTTTGAAGGTCGACGTTTGCTTATCGTTACATTTGAAAACAACTTTATTTCTTGATCGAGTTCAAAAAATTAATGGAACCCCTCTTCCGCCCTAGCTACGTCTAAGTTTCAACCACAGCTTGTGATAGCCTGTTCTACCAAAATGCATTCTACCAAAAAAGTTACTGTTGCTCAGTTTCCGAAGTTAATTGCGCTACTGATACGTGACGCTTCGTGCTTGCGCAACTTTCAAAATCTCAAGATCTTAATAGTACAGTACTATGTGACTGCGTAAGATCGCGCCATCAAATCAATCGCGCGAATCAACGACGAATGTTTATGCTTGTGTAACGCTAGCGGAGGCAATTTTTCCACAAATCAATGAAAGTGGTAGCGGCAAAACTTGTTTTGCTAAATTCTCGCGCAGGTGCGAAGCGTTAGTTTTTTTGGAAAATATCATTGTTCAGGGGCGCTTAAACTAGGGGCCATGGAAGGTTTTCAGGGGGTGCGAGACCATGGTTCCATGGAACTCTTAAAGAGAGAGACGATTTGTGATAATCTGGGTTTTGAAAAAAACACTATCCAAGAAAAAGCCATCATGTTGTTTTGGAGAGCAAATAATGACCACTTTTAAAGACTTCTGCTCGTTTTGAAGTGAATATATAAGGTCTTCTATTTTGGAGAGAAAATATGGTAAAATGACGACCGCTTAGAACAAAATCACGCCGAACAAAGCAAAGGATTTCACGTGTTAAAAGGGATACTGGTGGTTGTTGACATTGTCAAGGAGAGCGCGTTTCAAAAGTTTAAGAACTCCTATTCCATTGGCTTTCTCAGTCGTTTTAAATTTGTTCTTGTTGCTGTTGCAGTATTAGCCTGTAACGATTTTGTGATTTTTGTCAAGTACATGCACTTTACCAACTGTTTTTGCCAGCAATACAGCAAAACCGAAAAGGCTCACAAATGAATGTTTTGAAATCCTCGCGTCTTTGTGAGATTATACAGTCTAATGGTTCAATTGAAATGCAGCTTAAAATTTGTTTAATCTACGATTAAATTTGCGCTACTTAGCGTTTGCGCTCATGAGGTCACATTTTTCGTTGTTAGCATCACTAATGACGGCGTTAACTTTTTAAGCAATTTACGCTAACGGCATCAATCTATTTTGCTAACATATACATTTCGTAATATACCCATGGGTGTTTAACAAATCTAGCCGCTTGAGGTGGTTAGTAAATCTTTCTTATGCCAAGTCCTTGCCTCTGTTTCGTATTTTACTTCTCTGGTATGGGAAAACATGTTAGAGATGGGAATTGAATTGTAAATTTCAATCTTTTTTGTTGACATTGAGCGCGACACTTTCAAAACTTCGGGCCCTGTATCAAAGATATCCCCTGGACCCCTTGTACGCTCCTGGTTGTTCCCTACATCTGCTCTCAGCATGTTGAAAACAACGCTGGGAGTGGGATTCGAACCCACAACTACAAAAACCGTCAAGCAATGGTCATGGCTTGCAGGTTAAGTTGGGCTCTACATCTGCAAGCCATGACCATTGGTGTGGTCGTGAATTCGCATTCCACTCCTAACATTGTTTTTAAAAAGCTGAGAGTTAATACTACATAGAGGCAGTTCTAACTATTTTTTAATACATCACAGAAAAATTTGTTTCACGCTACAAAACAGGTACTTAGTAAACCCAACATAAGTTCAGAGACGTAGCAGCCGCCCCCCAAGCCCCCAATTGGGGGGGGGCCCAGGCCAACTTTGGGGGCCCAAGTTAGTCTGAAATTGCTTTTTGGCTACGTGACTATTTTCAGTTCAGCAGACTTGTTTACAACCGATTTAAACTGTAGGAAGAAATTGGCTTGTGACATCATAAGTGAATGCAACGTCATTTTATCTCGCAGAATCTAGAATATTTCGATTGATTTTCTGGTAGAATCTTGAATATTCGATTGACGTAACAATGCCGTTGTTACGCAACAATCATAGAATGGTCTGGAATTCTGTTTGGCTATAAATACCGGGACAATATATATACACTGCAGAGTGCAGATAAAGTATTTTATTGACATTGTATAGAATGAAACGTTCAAAAAGTGGTGCTCAAAAGAGAAAAGAAGCAGCCACTGCTCGAGATGCTGTAGCGAAATTGCCCAAGATGACAGATTTTTTCAAGATTACTGAGCAGAGTAGACCTGGCACTAGTACCGAGAGGGATGAAGAAAACTATAGTGTACAAGAAAAAGAAGACTATGACGATCAGCATCAAAGTGATTGTGAATTTCCAGAAAATGTAAGTTGTGATTTACCTGCCAATACGCAACCTTCAATATCAAAAATAACTGAATTTCAATTTACCCCTATCCCTGATGACCTATGTAAATGGCCTGAAAGTATTTCTGATGCTCAACGATGTGATATAGTAAAGCGTGGACCACATCAACTAATAATGAATTTTCCATATAATAACACAACTCTAAGGCGACGTTTTTCCTCCAACCATTATAAACGTGTGTTACCTAATGGTGAAAGTGTTTCACGGTCGTGGCTAGTTTATTCTGGGGAATCAGATCAAGTTTTTTGCTTTTGTTGTAAGCTATTTGGAAAAACACTCAGCCCCTTTTGTAGTGGTATAAATACCTGGGAGGATTTTTCGAAAAAACTGAAAGACCATGAAAACGGCATTTCCCACCAAGAATGCTGCAGTCAATGGATGTTGCTAGCTGAAGGGATAAGAAATTCATCCACTATCGACAAACGCGAGATGAATATTTTTTTCAATGAAAGACGTTTTTGGAGAAATGTTTTAGAGAGACTTATCGACATTGCCTTGTTTCTATCGGAAAGGAATCTTGCTTTTAGAGGATCTGAAGAAGTCTTAGGATCTCCTCACAATGGAAATTTTCTGGGTATATTTGAGCTTTTGGCAAGAAGAGATCCGATCCTAAAAGAGCTTCAAGACAGAATCAAGAATAAAAACACTAAAGATCACTATTTGAGTCCTACCATACAAAATGAACTAATTCAATTGCTAGCGACAGAAGTTGAAAAAGAAAATTTATAGCAATTGAAATTGGCAAAATATTTTTCTATAATTTTGGACTGCACTCCAGATATGTCACATCATGAACAAATGTCTGTCATTCTCCGTTATGTACTATGTAATGAAGAAGCTGCTGTTGTTAAAGAAACATTTTTTGGCTACTTGAGAATAAGTGACAGTACTGGGAAAGGCTTGTTGGACGCTTTCTTAGAAAAAGCGACCGAACTGCAACTCGAATTGTCTGATTGTCGAGATCAGTCATATGATAATGGTGCTAACATGAAAGGAAAACATTCTGGGGTCCAAGCAAGAATGCTAGACATCAATCCCAAAGCTGTTTACGTGCCCTGTGCAAACCATACCCTTAACTTAGTTGTTGTTGACAGTGCTAATTCATCGACGGAAGCATTGACATTTTTTGGAGTACTTACAAGGTTGTATGTGCTGTTTTTTTCCTCTGCTCAGCGTTGGGAAATTTTGAAGAAACATGTGGAGCTGTCCATAAAGTCACAATCTGATACTCGTTGGGAAAGCAGAATTAAATGCATCAAACCTCTTCGATACAATTTAAAAGAGGTGTTGCTGGCACTGAAAGACTTGGAAGCCATTTCCATAGAAAGAAAAGATGGAAGAGCTGCCTCAGAAACAAAATCGTTGATAGCTCATTTATCAAAATGGAGTTTTCTTTTGTCGGTGTTTATTTGGTATGATATCCTATTCCAAGTCAATAAAGCAAGCAAGATTCTTCAATCGTATGGAGTCTCCCTTCATACAATGGAAACGGAAATCCAGGCAACTGAAAAGTTTTTGCAAAACTATCGCACAACGGGTTATGACAGTGCCGCAACATCTGCTGTTGAAATAGCACAGGAATTGGATATTGATCCTTCTTTTCCTCCGTCAAGAAGTGGAAAGAAAAGAAGATTGTTTGATTACCAAGGTGAAGAGGAACAACGAGCTACTCCTGAACTGAAATTTAAAAGCAACTTTTTCTATCCATTAGTAGACCAGGCTATTATGTCAATAAAGGAGCGCTTTAATTTGTTACGTGAGGTTTCTTCCGCCTTTTCGTTTTTGTACACACGAGACAAACTTTTGCTTGTGCAACAAGAAAATGCTCTTCTTACTTGCTGTAAAGAGTTCCAAAAAAAGTTCGGTGACATTGATTCTGATGAAATGAGCGCTGAGCTACAGCGGTTTGTTTTAATTTTACAAAAAAAACGCAATCTCAATACGGCTTAAGACTTTCTGAACTATCTTCTAAAGACTCATTTATTTGAATTGTATCCGAATGTGTACATCGCACTTCGAATCTTACTAACTTGCCCCGTGACTGTTGCCAGCGCTGAAAGAAGCTTCAGCAAATTGAAACTGATCAAAACTTTTAATAGAACGTCTATGACAGACAGTAGACTATCTTCATTAGCCATGTTGTCAATCGAAAATGACTGCGCCCGATCTCTTGATTATGACAATGTCATAACAGCATTTGCGAACAAAAAGGTTCGCTCCAGACTATTTAAATGATACTGTGTTTTTATAACTTTTTCATGTTTTTCAGTGTCATTGCTTTCGTTTCGCAGTGTCTGCATAAATGTCCTACTGAACTCTGGCATCGGTGCCGAATTTTTTATGACTTGCACCTTCGGTATCGGCATGCTTTATTCTGACATTAGCCTGTTTACTTATGTACAAATTGTGGTGTATTTTCTTAATGCAGCTTTTCAATTTTACACCTCTAAAGTGATATGACCTGTGCGCAGGGGCTCTTGCACTTACTTTGGGGGGGGCCCGAAGTTGGAGTGCTACGGGACTGCATAAGTTCAAATGTAAAACTGTAAAAGTAAAAATTTACAAATCATTAAAATCACGAACAAAACTTTGAAAATTTCGGAAAGGGGGAACACTATTTTTTGATGGAGCGAAGACGCTTCTGCACGTTTTTCACTGAGTTGTAAAGTGTTAAAACGTTGCGTGTTTTATCTGACTAGTGTTGGGCAATGCAGTCTACAACAATCTGTATGGTAATTATTGATACTGTTAGAATTTGTTGTCTTGTGGTTATTTTTTGCCAGATAGGCTGCTCCTCCGTCTATTGTGGTCAGCAGCTGCTTTTCAGCCTAACAGGAGCGTTTTACATATTACATGATAGACGTTATACGGTTGCTGTGGAGAATGTACTGGTATCTGCAATGCAGCGATATATTTTCAGAGTCAGGCTTAGGATTGCTTACTAAATATTACGCACTCACAAAGCTCATTTTCAAGATGAATTCCCCAGCCAGGTGGAGACGGTTTATGTTAACAAGTTCATCGTTCCGTGAAGCACTCCGGCATGTCGCTCTCAGGGTGCGTGGGATTAAGAGTAGGATTGTGCACCGCATCACCAGTAAACCCCGCCAAAGTACCGCATGGGGGAATCTTGTTGCTGTACGCGACTAATCAGAGTGGCCAAACCCCTTACGACTCCTCCTAGATTGAACCCGCATAACCGGTAAAAAAGGAGGGATAGGGGAGCGAGGCATCCGACTCTCGTTTTCGAGTGGAGCAAAGGCATTGATGTTGCCCAGCCGCCGAAATTTTATACACCACGCGCTCGACTGCCCGCTTTATGACAGTCCCGGGCGACGTAGATTCTGACAACATAGTTTGTTTTCACTATCGCCGCGGTTTGCACTTTCAACACTCTAACGTTAACCAATGCGCTGTTATGGTTCGTGATATCACATCACTCTACCCCGATACCGTAGCTATTCATTTTCTAGCCACGCATCACATCCACCTGCAATGCAGGAACAACGCTAATTTCTAACTCTATGCACACAACGTCCTCTCCGGGGGCGTCGCGTTGGGTGGGACGAGTCCTTGCTGATGAGGCCAAAAGGCCGAAACCTGGGTCCAGGGATGATCCCGCCTATTTCGCTCTACTAACGTTGTTCGGATCGTGACCTTTTGTAAAACTAATTTTTGTCCGGAAGCGTGTTGCGTTGTGGCTGGTTCCTGTGAGGTTCGAACCCGCGTCTTTCGAGCTGATCCCCTCGCGCGCCGAGGCTCGCTGACATGTAACCGCGTGCTGCCAACTATGCCTTAAAGCACCATATTTAGTTTATAACTTTTCTATGCCAAACCACTTCTTGTGTGATAAGTTTTATGTAAGGATATCAGTTTTAGTCCATACGTGAACGATTAGCAGTAACGTCAAAACGAACGTGGTTCAAAAGTAAACAATGCGTAAGTCTAGTGCTTTGTGTTGGATTGTTTGAGTTTGTTTCGTACACAGTCCCACGTAGGATATAGGCAAGCCGGGGGCCACGTAAAGTGCCTTGCACTCAACATGAGACCTATTGATGACGATGCGTTTGAATTACCCGTACTTTAGGGATGGTTCTGCCTATTTTGCCATACTAACGTTGTTCGGATAGTGATTCTTTGTAAAATCTAAATAACAACTAGGTAGGCGAGTCGTATGTGTAAGTTAAAGTGTTGGTAGACTGCCAACTGACTCTAGATCTGCTGATTATTTATTTCTTCGTATTCTATCGCGCTGTTAATTCGCTGGACCGGGTTAACTGGTGCTGCGTCTATGTTTCTAGCTTTATGTTTTCTAGTTTTTCATGCGTTAAATTACGCACAAGTTGCCTGTTACTCTTACTCTTCGTAATATAACATAAAGTGCTTGTATGTTATACAGTCTGTTATCATCAAATGACTGGTTTCAAGGCGAAGACGTTGCAAAAATTCAAATAAAATCAAGCGGTAGCTGACAGGGTTCTTCGTCACCAACCAGTAGACTCTGTTTGTGCCCCTCTGATTGGTATTCCAAATTATTTTGCGGAAGTCTCTGAGAAAGAAGAAGAATCTTTGGTGTTTTGTTTTAGTTACATATTGCTTAAACTTCGGTTCGTCGTAGCAATTTAGTTCGTCAAATATTGGAAGCACTTTTCAAATTTTTCCAAAATAATCTTGAAATTTTTGTTAACTGAAGCCAGAGGTGTGCAACCTTCCTTGGAGGCGGCGCAATTTCAAACTTTTTGAATATTTAGCGGGCCTATCAAAAAGTTTGTTCATCCATCAAAAGTGGTGGCAAAGACCTGTTTTTATTTTGCGATCAACATATTCAAAGCAACAAAAACAATTCAAGCATCGTGAGTATAGTACGTCATAGTAAGCACAATATAGGCGTATTAGGCATGGTACATACATACATGTAGAAAGCATATTACAGGCACAATAAGCCCTATGCTTGTATCACGCCTGATGTGCCTCTAGTACTCTTCTCCCCCCAGACGTTTTCGTGACGTGTAGCAAAGTGGAACAAAATGTCTGATTCAACCTAAAATCTTACAGAATGTGGAAAAACTTATCCTCTTCTTTCCGCAAAGAGTTGATCCGTGGGTTTCCCACTTAAGCCTAACCTCACGCATTGTAATGATTTAAGTGCAGATGCTGAACTCTGGGTTTCCGGTCACTTCACCTTGCCCTGGTTGCGTTTGTGCCCGGAGCAAGGAACATGGGCTATGTGCAGTCAGAGGCTTTAAGTATTACAACTAGGTCTGCTACAACAAAAAACTTGTAATTGAAAGTTTTGGAAGGACGCTGAAGTAATTGACGAAATTACACCAGTTAACTTATCATTTCATACCCTAATTCTTTAAAATAATCATTTCAGCGTCCTTCCAAAACTTTGAATTCATGCCTTATGAACTAGGTCAAATGAAAGCACGAAAGCTTGTGAAATTATCTGTCGATTATAAACAACCACATTCTTGAATTATCAGCAGGTAGCTCCGTGTAATGGTCATAATTTATGAAATCCATAGTTTTTAGGGGAAATCAATAAAAAATAGGTCGATATGTCAACACCGCTGTATGAAATCATCAGTTAATCACCAAATGCACAACTGTACTCATGGATATATAAACTTTTTCGTAAAAATGGCTTATTGAACCATTCGGGTACATGCAACACATTTGAGGGGAGGTAAAGTTCCTTTAGCTCTATTTCAAGACAAACAAGCGAAGGAGAACCCAAAAAACTTGGTGTGATGTGTATCATAACGAGGGGTTTCATCGAGTCATGAAACAAGCCTACCAGCAGGTAACTTAACTTTGTAATTGGAAAACTAAAAGCATTACTGCGCACACCCCTAACTTTCAGTTCGTGCCCGGGTGCTTTTTGGAAGAAACCGACAAAATTTGTAAAATGACAGAGCTTTTGTTAGTAAAAAGAGCAGTCTTAATTCAAGATTACGTTGAGAGGGATTAAGAGTATGGGGATAACGCCCCCATTCCCATCAACTTTTGTTCTTTCTATCCGATATAATTTTTCAGTGAAACCCGCTGAACCGTAATTTTAACCCGGCTTAACTGATTGGTAGCCCTTCCGGACAACGCCGGCAGAGCTGGAAAGTGTTGTGATAAAAACCTCCTATCGTTTTGCCGTAATTACTTTTTTGTCTGTCATTTTGATTTGTTTTATATTCTCATGCTTTTTTGGATAAAAATAAAGTTTTTTGTACAAGTGCATCAAAAGCAAGAAGAGCAATATGTCATATCTAGTTTACAATTAACTCAATTAACTAATCTCATTGTTCAATAATATTTTGAATAACCGCTAGGGAGGGCGCTTGAGTTAAACAATTCTGTTAGATATTTGAGAAATCAAATGGACGAAATAAAATATATTAATCAAGTTTCCGATTGTTGTAGCAACGTAGTTAGCTTAGTAGTTTATTAGCTTAGTTTTAAGTAGATTGTTTTAGTTTTTTAATAGTAGTTTTAGTTTAGCTTAGTAGCTTTGTTTTAATTAATTACTTATATTCTGCTGTTCCTACTATAGAAGCCACCGGACGCACACGTACAGTGATGTCTATGGTAGGAACAGCAAAATATAACTTGGCTAAATTTTTAGATAATTCAATTAGTTAATCATTAGCTAAGACATTTATCATAAAACCAAAATCGATAATTTGCTTTTTTTTGCAGTTTTTCCTGGGCCACATCTCATAGAGCAATGGCCACCCAACACTTTCAAGTAGGAATAAATAAAGATTTTGTCACAAAACAACCAATATACGTTGACGTCATAATTAAAGCGTAATGAAGAAAAGGTTTTTTTCGATTCCTCATAGTTGGGTTTCCTAGCGCATTCAGAAAAAAATTTCTGGGAGAACCAGTGCATCAGGTAAGCTCCAGGTTATTATTAAGCAATTTTGTGAAACAAGTGAATGAGATGTTAGTTAGAAGGAATGGGAGCCGGAGCATTTTGCCAATTTCGATCTTCAACACAACACTTAAGATCTTTATTGTTAACTCTTTTTGGAGATGAATTTTTTGAAAGTGAAATTTTTTCTTTTTTGTTATCAAAAGCAGTGAAAATATTTCTTCGAAAATCAACTTTTAAAACCGAAAACTCGACCTTCAAAAAGATTTTATTTTCACATTTTTTGTTCTCTCACATAATTCTTTCATAACATTTTGTGGAGGGCATCGCCCTTTATCTCCCCGAAGTTACGCCACTGGATTGGTAAAGAACATGATGTCAAGCGATTTCGAGTCGTGCCCGCTGCGATCTTGCTTCTGCAAATAATCACTCCTACTCAATCAAGATACAAATCAAATATTACAGATTGTTACATCACAATTAAACCATCACCTGAAGCGGGTAGTTTCTTTTCTAGATCTAATTTATTTATAAAATGATGAAAAGATTAATAATGGTAACTAACTGCGATTTACAAAGCGATATAAAATGTTCTCTGGAGCCAGTTTGGCGGAGTTGCTCGAGAATATGAGTTGAATCTTTTATTTTCGTCAACCAGTCACGGAAAACCTTTTGTCGGTCACACTATAACACGGGAATGCAATCTTTAGCACAACCGAGCCATTGTACCGGACTAGATAAAGCCAAAGGCCAGAGACTTTTTGCGAAAAAGACCGTTTTGGACCATGGCCCAAGCAAAAAAAACCCATCACTATGCCGGCCACAAAATTTCAGTTTGCAGTTCGCTGCTTACGCACCTTTGCACAACAACGTTTTGTGTTCGGCCAGCTTTGGAGTTAGCAGTTTCACCGGGTGCTACCACAAGGTATTCTTACCGTGAACTGTCTGCCAAAAGAAAAATGCGGCAAAACATGTTTCCTTTGATCCCAACAAACATAGCCGTCGAGAGTTTAGAACCTGCAACTATGCGCTCGCTGCCGCAACAAGATGGCGCAAACCCATTCAACCTCGTTACCCGCTTCATTCAACATGTAGCAGCGATCGACGGCCTTGCACCGATAATTAATAATCCTCCTCGCTAATTATGCCAAGGCTTGCGATTCTGCATTTATACCAGTGCCTTTCAACCATTTGGGCGTCCATAAACTCTTCATTTAGTTTTGCAACTGTCGCGGAACCTCATTTAACGAAAATTTTTAATAATAAGTAAAACTAAAAACAAAAATCTCTATTGTAGCTATCACATGTACCCGATTTACACATATATGCTTAGCTTCACGACTTATGCACATATGCAAAAATCATCATTGTCTAAATATTTCAGTCAGAACTCTAGGAATTTCAGCGGAATCCTTAATGGTCACAAAGCCCGTTTGAATGTTACGAGGAATCACGGTGGAAGAGCTTTAATTTCGACCGCTTCAAAATATACTTTAACGCTTCTATTTTAACGTTTCAACTGCTCAAAGATATTAAAACTAGTTTTTACTCTTAAATGAGTTTCGAAAACTTTCAAGTTCTCAGACAAAAACGTTTAAATTTTAACTTGATGGTTTTACAGAGTGTAATGAATTGAGTCTGAACTTGAAGCTGTTAAACTTGGATTCAATTCTCTGGTGGAATCATGCTAAATATAAAAATTCATACAGAGAGGGGGTTCTATGATTTACTTTTTGTAATGTTTAATAAGCTGATACTTTTTGTCACTGCTTGATTACTCACCAGGTAAGTCATAACAAATTTTAACGGCTGACGTTCAATTTGTATTAGGATTATTCTCGGTAGCAGTCATTACTGAGTTTAGCCCTGCTAGTTTTTTTACCAGTAGAAGGCTCTACCGCAAACAAATACAGAAAAATTCAGTTAGCAAATATGCCCAGTAAATTACTCTGCAAACAAGTCGAGAACTTTTGCAAACTGCAATAGACAGCTGAGTGATGCCTGGTCAATTCAGCACAATTATTTTCTATTTCTGCACTCCCTAAAACAATAATAATAACTGCAAAAACTCTTAGATGAAGTAGGTATGGGGGGGGCATGTAAAAAAAGGATGCACAAAAGCAACAACGTCAATTTTTATATCTTGCGAAAGGTTTAAACTCCGAAGCTGGTTAGAACGATTGTCCTCTGCTTAGCGCATCTGTCTTAATCCTGCGAAACAAGAAAATAAATAGGCTAAACTGGGGGCGTGTAACCTAACTACAATTTTGTAGGTAATAAAATAATACGGTTTTGCCTCATGCGCCACGACCAGAAAAAAAGCTCTTCATCGTAAAAAATTTCCTCTAGATGATTATCTCCAAAAAACAGGTTATCATTGCCTAAAAATGCCTGCCCGTGGACTAATTTAGTTAAGTACAATTGACCTGGCTTTGCTAAAAATTGCATAGACCTACCGGTATTCCTATTGTTAACAAGTGCGATAATAATGTAAAGTAAAGATAGAAATCAGGAACAAAATGGTTGCTACTTGCTACATCTTTAGTATGGCCGTAACTGCAAATGTAAGCATCTGCACTACCAAATGCAGGTGAAAATCGTGAGACTTGAAAAACCTATCAAAGCAACCACACTTTCCTCTCCACCAACAAAGGGGAAAAAACGCTAAGTTCATTTTTGTGGTATGAATACTATTTCCGGCTGAAAATTCTCGCCTTCGAAATCAGCAGGCTGGTGTCGCTACTACGAGATCAGAGTATTGGTTATGACGCATGATTGGTTTAATAAAAACAATCCCGCCTTATCTACGCAAACAATAGGAACTCCTATCCAAAACAGTTAAAAGGCACAAACTCAAACAAGATCACTTTTGTTGCAGAATATTTATATTTTGTTTAAATATGAGTCGATTTACGACCGATTTAGCTGTCTCGTCAATGTTTCCACAGTTTTTACGAGTATTCTCCTGAGGTTGTCTGCGGGGTCACCGCAATAAATTTGATAAAAACATCTTTGAAATCTAAAGTGCAAACCATTTATCAACTAATATGAACAAATTAATGTTTATTTTGACAAACGACAACAAATTGTATTCCTCCCAAGTGATGACATTGCCAGGAAACCATTATTGTGAATGGCTAATGCTGTGATAGATTAAAGCGTAACTGTTGCGCAACAATCAAAAATATCTGAAGTAGACTTGATATACAGGGTGTCCGAAAAGAAACAGTGCAGTGTTGTTGACGACCACTAAGAGAAAAAACCAGATCTGTTTTCCGTTCAAGCGTTTATTATATGACAGTAGATTTAATCAAGAAAAGAATATTTTAATAGATTGAAATCACCCAAGAAATGTTCAGCTTTTTGGCTTTAGCAGTTATTGAAAGTGTCCACCATTCACTTAAAGATAAACATTTGCACGATGCATCATATATGAGAAAACACGCCCAAGTTTATCAGGTTGAACACTGCAAATACCCTCTGAAATGTTCCTTCGCAAATCAAATGGCATTTGAGGATTGTTGCCTCACACAGAAAAAATCAGTTTCCTCCATAGGTAAAAATTCTGAGGGGTCAAATCCGGTTAGCGAAGGGGTCACAGATTGCGGTAATTAATGCGGTCACCAAACTTATCCTAAACTGATTGTATGTCGACTCGCGCCGTGTTAGCTGTTGCCCGGTCTTGCTGAAACCAGCTAAGTTCTCTCTCTTGTTCCGTCAATAGTACAAAGATTAACACAAGAACATCCATGACGAATTCCTCAGAATTTATAGCATTCTCAAAAAAAGTCGGACCAACAATGTGTCTTCGTGCTACAGCACACCAAAAGCCAATTTGTGTACTTTGATTAAATGCACTGCTACTTTTTGAACATCCTGTATTTGTTTTCACCTTTCTGACTGGCAAGACAGCGTTGGTATTGAAAAATATAGAACCAGTTTTTCATATTTCCTTTGTTGTTACTAATTTTTGTTGTTCCACTTCAATAAACTTGATGCTGCTGTATACCTACCAAAAAAAAAACGCACTCAGAAGTCAAGATTGAGTTTCAGGATCAGCTTAACTGAGCAGTGGCTTGGAATTGAACCATCTGAGTAAGTGGATGTAGCTAGAGTCCACTAGGTTTATAGGAAACTCGAAAAGCTCCTTTCCCCGCAACCTTCTTAGAGGATTTGCGGGTTTCGAAGATGCATGTTCTCTACGAGCTACAAGCTGTTTACAACCTAGGTTAAAATCTACCAAGCTAAGGGAAGTATTGTAAGGTTTTTGAAGACACAGTCATGTAGCCAATGGCGTTCCGAGGGGGGAGGCCACTGTGCCATGCCCCCCCTCAGACCCTAAAAATGTAAATCAAAACCAAGCAGTTTTAGCAAAAGTTGGTTTTTCGCGAGTATTCGGGGTTCGCCTTGGATTTCGATTTTCCTGTAAAAACCACTCGTCGCTCAGACCACTTGCTGGTAGAAATTTGGACTGGACTATCTGGTTAAAGTGAAACAGTAATCAAAATTTGTTATGCTCTTGAAAGTGAAGAAGCGTTGTAGAGGGCAGTCGAAACCTTGTAGAGGGAAGACATATAGCCGCACAAAACACTATTTTAAAAGCGATATTTGATCAATTAACTATGCTATTTATGCGAAATATCAGCTTTTTGCAGAGTGGTTAGTGGCAGCCACGTTTCTAAAGAGAATCGTACAACTTGTACGAGAATAGAGAGCAACCGGTATCATGAGGCACTATACATCAGCATTTCTAAAACAAACAAAAGAAACGCTCTGATTTGAAAGTATATTTTGGTGGTATTTTTAGCTGAAATAAAGTAACTCTTAAAACTGCGAGACAACTTGGGACGTATTCGATAACTGAAATATTGCTGCAAATTTTCGCAACGTTCCTAGTTACAACGGCAACGAGCGAACGGGCATTTAGCGCCCTAAAGCTGATCAAAACGTATTTACGTATGAGCATGCAAGAAAATCAGCTCAATGCATTGGCTCTTGTGTATATAAACAACGACATGAAACTTGATTATAGTCAAGTGGTTGACCAATTTGCAAAAGGGAACCGCCGCCTCAATTCAAAATAAACTGACTTTGTTTTATGCTTGATTTTCATTTTACGATTTCATTCTTTTAATAAGTCTCGTAAAAGCATTACACTAAAACTTGCTTCCAAAATGCGCGAAAATACGTATTTTTAGGTGTAATTTTGCAAAATTTTTCCGGGGCATGCCCCCGGAGCACCCTAGAATGGTCGTGCCTTCGGCACTACCCATAAAGTTGATTTGTGACGTCTCACGATTGTGACGAAACTTTGGCTTCCCTTCGGAAACTTTCTGCGTACGCAACTGCATGTAGCTGCTGCTAGTAGAGAACCCGTGATTGTTCGGTCACACTTGCGAATCACCCAATTCTGAATGTGATCGAATAGCGATGGGTTGGCGCTCTTGTCCAATTGACTACGTCGCTAATTTTTGTAATTTATTGTTAAATTTATTGAAATATAAATTATTGGTAAAACTGGACAATTTATTTTTTAATTGTAACTTTTTATCGATTGTTGTGTCATAACTTTTGTGAAATCGACAGGCTGTAGTTTAGCAGGTGCATAGAGTGGGAAATGTAATTATCGCGCTTTTAATCGAAAAATCGAGACTTAACACGCGACTTAGCGGACACTAGACTTCCTAATTTTGTACAAAAATTTAACTTCGCACTACTGCCGGCTTTAAATCAATGAAAATCAATAAACAAAAAGTTTTCAGTTCGCCTGGAGCTGTGGTCTGCTTTTACTGCTGTGAGAGGAAACGGCACAATGGGATGGCTGTGAAATCACAGGTCTGGTTAGTTATGTTATGCATGGACATGCAGCAAAGTGCGAAACTTTACTGCATCTCCAAGCATAAAACAATTCTTTTATTCAATTTTTATGTTTTGACAGCTTGAAATAAAAAGTTCATTAGATTGTGCAGTCAAGCAGAAAGGAAAGTTTAGCTTAAGTTTAAAGGGAAACTTGCTTTTAAAATTAAAATAATCCTATAAAATAAAGTTATAGAGAAGGAATTGTAGAAAAATTTAACTAAAAATTGGATTTTTGTGAGTTGAAAAACTTAAATAGTGGTGGATTTTTGTGTCACAACAAAATGTTAACCAATTCTTCGATATTAAATTGCCATAATAAGCTTTGTATTACTCTTATTATTGGATATAACAAGATGAAAGCATAATTAGATTAAATTGTAAAAATGTTAATTTTTCTTTCCGTGTTTGGTGGTCCACTGAAATTTTCTTGACAAGCGTTTGTCAGGTTTGATTCTTATAAAGCAAGACAAACGACTCTCAACTTAAGCGTTGATAAACGAATGATTTTTCTCGCTCTAGTATTATGACATCATAAATTGAAAAACGCGTTCAAGTTCACGCGTAATCTGAGGCAACCGAGAAGACTTCTGCTTTTTTTCCGCTTACTGAAGATTAAAAGCGAAAAGCACGCAACAAACTGTCATCAACTAAGCAGCAAAATACCCAGCTACCTGAGAAAATATGAAGACTAGAGAGTTGTAGCGAGCTTACTAGGCGTATCATTTTGCGGTGTATATTGTACAATCACAGAAAACCTTGACAGTTATTCGAAGAAAACTTTGTGTCCAGACCTGTTTCGGAGTTACTAGTACTGCTGGAAAAGTGCATTTCTGTCATAAACACTGCTACAAGCGAACAAAGTAGCCAAAAGAGCATTGCCGGCACTGTCTTTCTACAAAAGCAAGGCAAATCATTAGCAGAGATGCATGTACTAGAAGTTAACAGCCAGACTAATGCTTTGCAAGATATTACGATAACTGCGAAATTTTAGCAATGTGGCACTGAGGCAACGAAACAAGTTTGCTCCACACTGACATTGGCTGCAATGTAGCTACAGTTGTCACTTTTAAAGTTAAGAATTAGCTAACTCCCAAAAATAAAATTAAAAAATGGATGAGAGCGATCGGCAAACCGCGACAAGCAGACTAGTTCTAGGAGTTGACACTGATTCGTATCTTTTGATCAATCACTTTCTACCGCGAAAAAATAAGTGTCTTGGTTTGTGACTGCTTACAGTTAGGTTGTTGTAACTATACCGTACTAAGCAGGCTACTGGGCATTGTGAAATAAAGTCAGGAAGACAATTTATTGCATTGAACAAATGGAGTTTGTAGATATTGCTGAAAATCACGACGTGAGCCAAGAAAACCTACGACTGCGAATTTTTATAAAAAGGAACTGATCCTATAGTAAATGCAAGAGGCTAGCGATGCACTTAGCAAACTGCAGACAGTGACACTGTTTCGACCTATTAGCAGTGATGGGATTCAGGGGGTTCGCACGGGTTCGTGCGAACCCGTTCTTGGTGTGTCGTGATAATCAGCGAACCCGTTCTTCTTTTTTGTGATAGAACTTAGACGACCGCAGCAAATGGGCTTTGTAAAATGAGGGTACCTGTTGTTAGTGAGTTTGATACAAAAGAGAACCTGTTCTTAAAATTTTGAATCCCATTACTGCCTATTAGGTCTCTGACAAGAAGCTGGAGGCTTTTAATAAAACATAGATTCTGTTTCGCAGATATTTTTGCAGTAATTCATTTCTGCAATGCTTATTGAAATAAAAATAATTGAGTGTAACTGAAATATGGCAGTTAATGAGGTGGTTTTCTTCTGTTTATTGGCAGTGGCTTACTCTTCCATAACAAGTAAGTAATTGTTACGATAGTTAGGTCAGCTTCGTACAGTGTTGGTAGGGCTAAAAACTTGACGAACTGTTTCTCGTGACTCAAATGCAATTTCTAAAAAATGACAGCGCCAAAGCGTTTCTAAAACCATTTGAAACCCAGGGGCATGTCGTGTGTTCAATTCATGGAGATACTGCTTTCTTTGTCCACAAAATTTGACAAATGGCGCAAAAAAAACTTAAAAATCTTAGCCTAGTTTGCGAAGGAGTTTGTTATAGTGCTTCTAGTCATTGAGATAAACTGACTTAAATTTAAAAGAGAAAGTGACTGAATGAGTACTCATGGAGATTCAAACTGCCCCTCCAAAAGGTATGAAGTTTTACTTTTGTGAGTAGTTTACCTTTTACAGAAACTGGAAGCCATTTTGTGAAAAATCTCCTCATCTTTTTGTTCGAAATTTTCTTTAAAATTACTTCTAAATACTGCTTTGACGATGCCTGTACGTTAGATGCATCCCACTCAATGGGCTACTGCTTAAGTCGACGGCTTAAATTCGAGTGAAAGCAAAATCATTTTGGCATTTTCGTGGTGAGGTTTAGAAGAAAGAAGCTCAGACTTGCAATCAAGATATTATCTTGTATTTTTCGATAGAGATTGAAAGGGTTAATACGGTTTCGTGATTTTTCAAAAACTGTACCTCAAGTTGTTGTATTTTTATGAAGAATGAATTAATATTTGGTCACTATTTTGATATACAGTGATCCCTCGCTATATCGCGCTTCACCTATCGCGGCTTCGCGGAATTTTTTACAGTGCTTTTTTTACAGTGAATCCTGATTGGCTCAGGGGCTTTACTGTTGTCTAGAAGTGAAAAAAGTTGAAAAAAGTGAAAAAAGTTGATATATACTGTACGTTAATATTTCTATTTCTTAAACACATTTTGGGCCTGAAAAGAGGTTTTGTTTTTTGTTTCATTCTGCAGTACAGCATTGCATTGTAAAATAACAGTAAAAAATAAAAGCTGACTACTTCGCGGATTTCACCTATCGCGGGTTATTTTTGGAACGTATCCCCCGCGATAAACGAGGGTTCACTGTAGTAGTATTGTAAAGATTTAAAGCTATTCTGTTAGGTCACAAACAGCATATGAGCCACAATGACACACTCAATAAACATAATAAATTTTTTAACTCCTAAAGTATGAATATAGTTAAAATATAAATATTGTTAAAACATAAACTAAAAGTAAAGGTAGATGTTTAGTTTTTATTTTGCAATTGATTTTAAACAAATTGAATTAACTTGCAACAAAGCTTGGTCAATTTTTAGCATTATTCACGCATATCATTTATGAGGTCAAGAAATATTTTCACGCTCCAGTGGTCAGTGATGAGTGATTGAGAAAAGTTTAGCAAGGCAATTTTTTGTTCGTTCTGGGTCCAGATGTTCACAGTTTTTATTAACTTTCACTTATTTTTCAATCGCATTACTTACATTCCAAAATAGTTGAACAGCTTGCTTGATTTCAACAACACTAAGAATATCATTGTAGCTCTAACTGATTTGCAAATATGATATGTCACTTAGAGATGATGTTTACCCTCTTTTCCGGTGAAGTGGAGGCAGAGTATAAGTAAGACAAAAGGGCCTCTATATTGCAAACTCAATCAATAAAGTAGAAACATGCTGATCAAGTTAAGCCTTAACTGTTGAATTAAAGCTGATATTTGGAACCAGTCATAAATGTGGACTGGTCGTCTCATCACGCGAATGGGGGCTGATCTCGGTGGCTACCTTGAGATAGTTAATGCAGTGAAGCTACACCATCAATGTGTTCGATGCTGGTGTAAGCGTGAAATTCCTTTGTTTGGCAGGTCACAGTCAAATGTTGCGGTTTGTGTCAGAATTAAATCTTCCATTGGTGATCTGTGATAGTAAAATTAATTGTACTGTTATGACGTCATAGTTTCAGAGAGCCTACAGTGGGCCATGCCATGCGTTTTTTAAAGACGTCTATTCGACGGTGAGCTAACTACAAGTAAGCTTCGCTCGCGACATCACATTAATCAACTATTTTCATTCATCCTCAGTCAGTAATTAGGTTACTTACGACAGAGCTGCGCGAAAGCTTAAAAACGATTCCGGTGAGATGCGAACTCACAACCCCTTGTGAGTGATATCAAATAATCATATAAAATGATATCAGCTTAACCTTTGACCTTAACTGTCTGCTCATGTGCAGAACGGCACTCTGTTTGTTTTGTACATTCTAATTACATCGCCATAATTATACAAAAAACTACAAAAGAAAAAGGAAAAACAACGTAGTCAAACTATGATCGTTTACTGTGGCGTAGAAGTTTAAATGTGTTCATGTTTTTTTTGTTGCAGATCCTCAACATGACGACAGTGTTGAGGTGATACACGCGTCGGGAGCGCGCGATGGAAATCGACGTCTGTTGATGGATGGGGGCGCGCGGAACTTGTCACGCCCTTCTACTAACAGGAGACATGATCACAGTGACGGCTTCAATTTATTATGGCTCATATCATCGCGAATTCACCAGTTTAATAGGTCACGTGACCAGAGGCTAAAAGGCCCTCAACAAAGCTCACGGTTCCTTTACTCCCGCCGTCATTTCCGTAACGGACTTTCGCTGCACTCGAAGCTGCCAAAGCGCTTATTACGTCATCATCGATTAGGGTCTTATAACTCGTTGCAACTCTCTAAACGGATTCCTGGGAGACACGTCGGATTCGAAATGGAGTTCATGCTTAGGAACACGTCCGGAAGTGGGTGAGTGCAAGTTCAGAACTCGATAAAACAAATCACAATATTGGTAACGGTGAAAACCATGTTTATAGCAGAAAATTGGAATGAATCACTTTTGTGTATTTAGAGGAAGCCACATGCTGTGCCCTCAATTCGTGGGCAATAAAACCAAAGCAAAAAAATCAGCTCAATTTTTGTATGGAAATGACTTAAAGAAAGTCGTCACGTAATTTTATCTCAAAACGCCCGTGTGTCTCGCAAAATTTTGAGTGACTTTTAATGAAGTTCTTCCTGGATAAATAGTTTATGCTTCTTCCACCCTTTGAAAAATCTTGATACAACAGTGGTCAACTCCTTGCCATCGAATGCTGTATGTAAGAATTTTTCAAGTTTTTGATACTTTTTGCAATATACTGTGTAGGCTGAAGGGCGGGGTGAAAGATAAAGTTTAAGCAACTGACCCCACGTTCTTCTTGGCACCTTTATTGACTTTACCGACAATACCCATGCATAAACAATTTTCGCATGCCTTCAATGTTTCTTACGATTTCACAGATACTTAACCTTTTAACGTCACTTGATGCGTATGTGCAGATTTCGTATCTGCCTAATACTTGTAAAATATTTTTAACTTTTTATTTTAGCGAAGGTATTTTTACAGCGTTAATTCTTCATTTTTACTGTATTTCTAGGATATTTTTTGAACGAAATTGATGTTACAGCTGTATTTGTTCAAATTTTTATTCCAGACACATAAAAATATTAAATACCGTTTTTTTCAGTGAGGTACTTCTTTCCTTTCCCCCTCCCAAAAAATCAGATTATAAATACAACTTTGTGGTATGTCTTGATCAGGTTTCAGATTTAAAACCTCACGTTTTCGAGAGTAATGTCTGTAAACTTCACTCAAAATTGTGGAATGTATTTGTAGTAAAAGAAATAATTCATTTACGACGTTTTTTAATGATTCCCTTTTAGAGTCAAGCTTAAACATACAACGCTTTCTGTGACATGTTTTGCCACAATTCTGATGATGTTTAGGCTTTTAAGGAAATGCACAAAATACATGAACCCATACCGCCTTTGCGACAGAGCTCGTATTTTCGTGTAACAGCGAGGAGGCTCTTGCTTTTCCAACTTGCATTTTGGCAAAAATAGTTGATGTTTTAGAAGAGAAGTTAGACAACGCGCAATTAAAAATGTGAAACACTTAAGACTCTAATAAAAACACGTCAAAACCAATTTATTCAAAATTGAATTCATAGTTTGCATGCTGCCTTCATTCACATGTTTTATTTTTTCTGATTGCCACGTTACAATAAAATTTGACATCGCGTATTTAGGTATTTGGTAACTGGCCGTTCGATTGGGGGAAAGCAAAAAGGATCAAAAGCATCCCAATTACGAAGAAGTTCAAGCCAGTTGCCTTCTTCATGGTTTGGTCTGTACTCCAGTGTTTCCACGAAAAAATTTGATTTACGCTTGGAGTATAGAAACGGAGGATGGAGATCGCAGCAGAAGTTTTCGCTCAGATTGAATTCAGAGAGAAAATTCCAATTTCATGCATGGCATAAGTGAGTGTAAAGGTTTATTGGTGAAAGCTGTATCGTTCAATCACGCGAAACGTTTGTGCAACTTGTTTTCACACCTCCTCTTTAGTCGTTACCACTGTTGGCGCTGTGCTTTTGTGTCACAATTACTGCAATCAAGCAAATTGCTTCTAAGCGCTTTTTCCATGAAGAAAACAACACATAAAATCTGCATAGTTATTGATTTCCACTGACATTTAATTTCGAAGTAGTTTCTTATCTTTGTGACAGTTGCAGCCACAAATGCATTGTTGTTTGAATTAGCAATTCTTTACTTTGATGTAAATCCAACGATATAAAGTTGGATTTGGTTTCTAATAGTTTGTTAGGCTGAAACACTTGATGCTGGTACAAAGCCAACATTAAACTACATAACAAGTAGACATCCCAATCGATAGCTTGTAGTCTTTTAAAATTGAAATGTATTTATTTGCAATAAAGTTTACAAAGCTGTAGAATATCTTATCACTGTATTTCAATGTTCACATTACGTCGCAATAAGAATCGTTAATGCCACAATCACACCACTATCATTGATGTAATGGCGTAGAAGAAGAAATTATATCGACTTAGCTTCAATACTGGCGGTCATTACTGATTACTTGTGTTTTCAAAAACCTCGGTTGAAAATCACGTTAGCAAAAAACTACTTACTGCTAAAAACGCTCAATAAGCAGATTGGTGACGTTATAATAATTACGTTTATGCTTAAAAAGATTCAAATGGGAGAGATAGAAATCCGATAAAGATTTCGATAATGCTTTTACGTGAGCTGATTAATTGCAAATGCTTTTATAATTCAGCTAATCTGTTTACTTTATGTTACAATGCGTGCTCTGTTTTATTACGTTCAAGTGCTGATTTATGTCTTCATCGTTATTGATAGTCACAATAATGCGTTTAAAGAGCCGGTTTATTCACGCTTTGATATAAGCTAATGTCATAGAAAATAAATGAGACCGATTTAAGTTCGTGAAAAGTCGCACAACTTGTGACAGGCACATACACAAGGCGTAAGATCAAACGCTCTTTTAACCATTTTTTCTCATCTAAATAGTTTGAGGACTTGGTTTTTTTCTTTACCAAGCCGCTGTGGGGTCGATGGCAAGAATTTTGGTCCAAGATTTCTGTTACTACGCCCCATACTCTGGTTCCCTTGAGAACTCACCAGCCTGGCTTGTTAACGGTAGTGAGATAACCTACTATTTTCAACTTCCAGTCGTGCTTGTGAGCTGTTTCTAAGTCTTTTTAATCAGAACTTTTCTCTTCATTAGTTTAA
This sequence comes from Trididemnum clinides, assembly GCA_963675345.1. Lineage (NCBI taxonomy): Eukaryota > Metazoa > Chordata > Ascidiacea > Aplousobranchia > Didemnidae > Trididemnum > Trididemnum clinides. The sequence continues at coordinate 33,193,884 of OY776290.1, read as the reverse complement.
CCTTACATTTTACAAGATGGGCTGTATTTTTGACGTCACTATCAATGTTTTATTTCAGTTTAAGCGTACAAATCGATTACAGTCGTAACCGGGTTGATTATTGGGTAAATTGTACTCGAATGGACCCCATTCAAATACAAAGAAGCCGTGCGTTTCCCACCGCTAGTTTCAACGTTTATCGACTGCTTCAACACAAAAACAGATTCCGAATACCAGTGCAGGTATGATTTTAACTTTCTTAAGGTAAAGGAAACATCATGTGCAGTCTTTGAGTGAGTGAAAGCAACAAATTTTCGTAAACCAACTCCCTTAAATCGTTTTCTATTCTTTTTAAAACCTACATCAATATTTTTTTCTCCTTCTTCAAAGTGGATCTCTGAATATGTCTTTAGTGAGATTGAATATCATTTATAGGGTAGTGGTTGTCGTTGTTATCGTGTTTATCTTTCCTTTTTCTTGAGATTTAATTTAATACCGGTATCGTCTACCAATCAAGGTTTGGTTAGGGGAAAGCGGCTGTCCATTTTAAACCAACCGCGACTACAACTTTGAGACTGGTAGCCGTACTGCGATTGGTGGATGGTTAAATTTCGCCTCTCGCAATCTACTTGGAGAGCAGTTTTACTTTTCTAATTCGGTGAAGCACTGACAGGTACAGTTTATCGTTGAGGTGGTCGCTAAAATAGAAGTATAGCTTTTCTTTCGCTTGTAACAGGTCCCTATTGCTACTCAATAATGGCAGTCTGCCTTGTTGATGTGTATGCCATTTCACCGCAACGATTGATTTGAACTTGACTTCCACTTTTCCTTTGCCTGAACATTTTGTTTTTAATGCTTGGTTTGGTTTGCAGCATGGAGATGGATGTTCCGTTCCACTCCAGAGCACGGGTTTTCAACTTGGATAACGTGTAAGGTTCACAATACTGGCGCAAGACCACAACGCCATGGCCTCCTTTTGGTCTCACTTGCGCGAAAATTTGTCAAATTTAGCATTTTTGGAGATCAAGAGTGGGAAAATGATCCTTTTGAAAGAATTGATATCTAAAAATGGCCCTCACGTCGAAAGGAGGACACGGATTTTTGTTGGCATTGTTAAGAAGGACGCGTTTCAAAAAGTTGTAGAACCTTTACTCTCAAACTTTTATCTCTATAACTAAAAAAAAAGAAGCCAATTTTTTATAATTTGATGTCATCTTTGTGAAATAGCCATGTAGCCTCTGACGTAAACCACGCAAAAATCAAAATTCAAAATCACTCGCAATGATGAGAAAGTATTAATTTGTTTGTTTATGCCTGACTGACTTACAGATTATGAGCTTTTAATAATAAACAAAAAAATTTATAATCTTTCTATTCATTCAACAGAAAATTTCTTTTTATAAGTCGCTAAAACCGTGTCTGATAAAAGATCAGAAAGATATTTCACTTATGACATCACTATAAAAATAAACTCAAATCGTTAATATTTCAACGTACAGTTTTGAGTATGCCAAATTTTTGTCAATAGACGTTAGAAAAGCAGTCTGCTCGACAATAGAATTCCACTCTATCACTGTGACTTGCTTGTGTACAGCATCAACAGAACTGTATCTACTTTCAGCACCTGCAGCGGGTATTGAGTAACGTCGAAAGATAGAACATCTCTTTGTGACAAACAATATTTTTAGGTTCAGCTAAAACGCAAGCAGACCGTTTTAAAACACCAACAAAATTATCCAATTTAAGTTTGTTTCTATAGAAATTATCACTACAATGTACCTGTTCGGTTGTGACGTCACCAACCATACATAATGATCTACTGTTATGCAATAATGTCATATTTAGTTGTAATGCATGATGTATGAAAAAAATCAGAAAACTTTGGATATAATGCAAAATTTATCGAAATTCTTTTAATTTATTGTATCATGTAAATAGTTTTCCTAATTGATTATCATTCATAATAATCAGATATGCATCCGTTACATACTTATTATAGTCCATTTATATTATTTAACTTACATTGGTATAATATTGCACTAAAGAACCTTTTTTTCTCACAATGCCATTTGTTTATAATTGTTGACTCACAATGAGTGATTGTGTCATTCCTGCTAAAAGTCAATTTGAGTTTGTTTATAGCAAATCAAGATAATTATGCAGATTTTCATAGAATCAAAGCTTTTATATAAAATTAAAAAGAAAACAAAATAATTGAGAATTATGGAATTCTTATTTTCATGGCTTTCCAATAAGGTTTGGTAAAGTTTTAGCAGTTTAATAGACTTTGGTTTACATTACTTAATCTCAATTACTCTCACAAATATAAATAACGTAAATTTTAAACAAAAACATCCTTGCATGAACTGCAAAAAGTTAATTATAAGCAGCCATTTCATAAACTTTTAAAATCAAGCTTTACAAGAGATTTTCGTGACCATCCTTCGATAACCCATCTGCAAGCGAATAGAATGCGATGATCAGTTCAATAGTTTACTTAGAAGTAGACTGTGTGACCGATCTGCTTTTTTTTGATCAATATACAGAAGTTATCCATAAAAAATTAAGGCCAAGCAAGCAATTTATCAATTAATTGTTTTTTTTTTCAAATCCAATGTGCGGCATTGAAATACGTCTCCAGGTCGAGTTGAAGAATTAATTTTGTGCAGTACAAACGGAAGCAAAGTCTACTTAAAACATATTTATCAATAGAGATGGTCCACAAAGGGGGCTGAATGCAATATACGTATTTATACGGTTTTGTCTGGTTTTTGTACTTTTTTCTTTTGCATTTTTATTTGCTTGATTATTTATATGATGTTGCGCAGCGTACGTAGTTGTTTGCCTGGTACGTATCAAAAGCGTTTTCTACTGAACGTTGCATCTGCAAAAACCGTTTGGCAAGTACTTTGCTGACAAAACCGTCGTTTGCACAACAACTTATGGAGCACCGTGTTAGTATTTCTAGAATTTGCATCTCGCAAGAGAACAGGCAATTTGTGCCTGAGACAAAATCTAAAACGTTTGTTATTGGCAGAGGAAACAATAGCCTCCCGTTCACTGGTAATCATATTTTTGTAATTATTTTAATAGGCCACATTCCGTTCGATGATCATTACCGATGGAATCGCGCAAACGCCACCGAAACAATGCAATATCACGCGAGCAAAGACAGGTGATTATTATGCAATAATGTTGACCGTGCTCGTTACGATTCTTGTCCAAAAGAAAAACTCTGGATACAAGATCTTGCGGAAAAAAGAAACCGTATTTTGTAATAGTACTGAGCGTGCACGCGCGATAAGTCCGGTCAAAATTGGCGCAACCATCAATTTAGAAAGATCTTTAATGTTTATAATAATGGATGGTGTATGCGGGGCAATGCAAGAAAAATTAGCAAATAGTAAATTGTCGTCAACCAGGGCAACTGTGAACAGCTACTAACAGAACACATATGTTAATCCAATCGAAGCTGTTACATTTGTCCTCATTAAAGACAAGATGCACTTCTTTGAAACGTCGATGTCTTTTGCTTAAAGTTTGCGGTGAGGCTGCGTGATAGAAGATTAATAAACATTGTGTACAAGTATACCCCGAATATGTTGTTAACTACTACTGTAGTCTGATTTTTGTTCACAACCCCAAACTCCATCATTCAGCCAAGTCTAAAAAAATTATTTTTGTTGCATGCTAGGCCAGTAAATGTCCAATGATGTACCTGCAGCGGTTTTGAACTTCGGCCTTTCAGTTGTTCCCTGTCCTGTGAGCCACCTGCAGCAATTTAACTACGAGATGTTAAAATGATTTTGATTAAAAACGCACTATTGATAGCATATTCGCACTATTGGTTAGAAAGACAAAGCGATTAAAAGTAGGTCTCAAAAACGATACTATGATTAAAAAATATTTATCTGATCTTCAATTTCAGAAGTGAATAACATGGTAGATTGAGAAAAGTGCATAAATACAGCACAATGTATGGAATTACACTGTTAATCATTATTATTACGTCATAATTGCAGTGTTTCCTTTGGCAAAAATGTTACACACGCGTGCCCAGCTGTCCGTATTGTGCATGCTATAAGTTTGCGGTTAAAATAAATTTGATTACAGACCTTTGCACCATGCCACCTTTAAGTCTTGTGGTTGCCCGATTCAGGATACATTTTATCTCATTCTTTCTTGTCCTGCCATGGATTCTCTGATGCCGATTCTTTTTGCATTCTTTTTTATATAGCAATAGATCTACGACTTCTAGTTGAGGCCGAGGAGTGGAACCATGCTTCTGGTTCCGCTTAGTCACCAACTATGCTCACATCCCAAGGGACTCGTCTGGTAACGCCAACAACATTTCAATTTGCGACTGAATTTTAGCATTAGTTTTTATGAATAATCTCTGCACAAACCTGCCTGCATTTGTAATGGCAATTTTTGAGAATTGCTGCTACACTATATTTATTTTAATTTTGATTTAATTAAAAAGACATGTTAAATAATAACGAAAATTAATAGAAGTTAAGTAAAAGTATAATTATGCTGCATTGAAAGACGAGTGCTCTCCTCTTGTCAGTGTTCAATGTGCTAGTTAATAACATGAACTAAAGTGAACATTGGTTGATAAATATTAATTACAATGATTCTAAGTTAACGAATAAGGAAGTGGTAAGAAGTGATGTCAAAGCCCAATTAAAGCATTTTGTTTTCCAGATTGCTCTGGCGGAAAACTTTTTATGGAATGCGGACCCAGCTGCGAGAGGACTTGTGGGGGTAGGCCACAACCTTTGGGCCGGTGCACTGCCAGTTGTGTGAGAGGGTGTCATTGCCCCCCGAGTCTCGTGTATTACGGCGGAAGATGCATCGAGTTGCGGCACTGTCCGTGCCGGATAGGAACGATATCGTATCCGTCAGAGTCGGAGATGACAATCAACAATGAGATATGGTCAGTGGAGCGTGACGCCTTTCAACAAGCAGTTTATGATGATCTGTGATTGTTTTCTTTAATTGTTCTTGTTCTCGGTGATGCGTAACGTTGTCACGCTTACACAACAACTTTCTCTTCAGCACCTGTTCATTGGGAAGATGGGACTGCTATGCGGCGGCCAGCATTGCGCGAGTCCCACGAAACCAAACAATAAAGACCGGAAGAAGATTTAATCTGACTTGCAGTGTGACCGGCAACCCTCTTCCGACAATTGAATGGAAAATCCCGCCTGGCGTACCTCGGCGTATCGGCAAGTTGAAATATGCTGCGCCCTTGTAGATTATCGAATCTTCATAGTACACAATCGTGCTTTGACGAGAACTTTTAGGCTGAAGTAGAGCTGACTTTATCTGTCTGTAAATTATCTCAATGGTTGATGTATTTGCGCTTATGAACAATCATTGAAATGGTTCAATTCTTTTGTTCCAGTTTTTTACATAATAGCCTCATCTTCAACAAACTCATCCGCAGGCCTATTCTATGGAAGGATACGGAGCATCATCTTTCCACTTCTTCCAAAAATATGCAACCCTAACAACACAAAAAAATATGCAAACAACACTCTTCCTTCTCTAGATCCACTTCTACCTTGAATGGATTTTATTCATGCAGTATACGTATGCATTTACTGCATCTAAAGTGCCAATGTTGGTTTTAAAAAAATATGGTGCAATATGATATAACAATTTTTAATATGTTGAAAATATTTGCAAGTCCCATAAGTTATTGATCCATGCAATCCATAAACAACGTAAATCTTAAAAATTAAAAGAAAGGCGTGAAGGTAGTCATTTGTAGGATGGTGGACAGAAAAATCTTAAGACCATTATAATAAAACGTGGTTTGGGTTGCAGTTCATCGTCCTAGAAGTCGCAAGTCCCAACTATTCGTTGACAACACTACTGTTGCACATGCTGGTCTGTACGTCTGCCTCGCCCATAGGCAAATGGACGATTGGACCGACAACGTCACTGCACGAATAGATGTCGTTTCAGCACCAGTGATTACGTCATTGCCCGACAGTGTGAAGGTCATGCATGGGTAAGCACATTGAATTTTTGTTTTTACTCCGCTTACTGATTGCTTGTAGATTGTGGTCTGTTTAAACAAATTGTCTCAGCTTGTTTTTCTCGCCACTGACTAGTAACATTAAACCGTTTCTAACATTAGAAAATATTTCAACTAACGACCCGGTTATGTGGGTGGCACATCGACGCTGCGCGAATGCTCAACGAGAGGTGACCCCGATGTCGCAATTGAAAGATCGCGACATCGATGCTCGCTTTAATTAAGCTTTTTTGTGCCTTTGGGAAGTGCATTTCACCGTAACTTTTCGTATTTAGTAGTGAAGTACCTACGTTTTGCGTTGAAGCCTTTCACGAATACTTGTGTAAGGGTCGGGCACCAGAAGTTGGAAATTTGGCAGAATCGTACTGAAATGCACGGCTGCTAGTATGGTAGTTGCTGCAGAGGCAGCAAGCTATGAGCAGGGAACAGCGACACATAGAAGCTAAAAGTTTAGCATTTCATCAGTGAAGTTGTGAAAAGCTAAACTTTTAGCTTCTCACAACTTCACTAATAATTTTAGCTTCTCACAGCTTCACTGATAAAATGATCTGGCATAAAGACATGGTCCCACCTCAGCGAAACACTTCGATTGGCAGTAGCGCTAAGTTTGAGTCTAAATTTAGTTGGAGTCAAACTTCTTGCTTAATTCTTTTAAAACTTTATTGTGACATCACAGGAGCCCCTCTGCGACAGTTGATTGCCACATAAGCGGCGTCCCAACACCGCGCGCTGCTTGGTATAAGAACAGCGTCAAGATTCGTTCATATTCTGTTCCCTCGGGCGGAATCCTCAGACTTAAACTTGACAATGTGAGTGAAAAGGTTTTAACTATGCTGCTACAAATGTGATTTTAATTAGACATACTTTATACTTCATACAAGCTTTTTTGAATGCATGTGTTGACTATTTAATCTGATATTAGTTCGTATAAACTAGGTCCTATACTCAAAATGCGTGCAGTTCACAACTACCCTTAACTTTTTGAGGCCTGTGTTTTTAGATTACGTAATATTCAGTTTTCGTTGTTTTCAGTTTTTGTTTTTTTGATTGCAACTGATTAAATTTTGCGCAAGGTTTCATATTTCATCATCATTTTGCCCCTATGACCGAACGCGATGCAAAAGACATTTAAGTCCATTTTAAAGTCTTTGAAATCATTCAGTGTCTACTACCTGCCAAAGGATGCTTTGCCACTGTAGTATCCTGCTGTGAAAATGCTCTTTCTGGAAAAAGCAAATAAGATTTATTATCCTTCACCAAGAAAGCACAAAAGGCTTAAAAATTGTATTATTGAAATAGAAGATTCTGTCTCGCAACTCATTTGATTCAGGTCAATATATCTGATGCTGGGGAGTACAAATGCGTAGCAAAAAACAAGGGTGGTTACGCAGTGCGATCGGTGAGGGTCATCGTTGAGCTCATTCCCCCTAGCAGCATGGCGTTCCGTAAGCAACCACGTGACCTCTGCGTCAAAGAAGGACACACGGCGGTGTTTCCTTGTCAGGTAATGTTTATGCCACTGCCAAAATACTTTCTATTTGTTGTTGACAAACATATTCTGCGTTACGAGCAGAAAACGATAAAAAAGACGGTTAAAAATATAGGGTGCTTTTTGCAGATTATTGATCATGGAACTGACGTTAACGTCACCTGGTACAAAAACGGAGCAAAACTTCGGTTCGAGGAGCGACGGATTTTAAAGCGAAAAAATCGCTTAGTCATAAAGAGGGCGACTCGAACGGACGTGGGCACGTATATGTGCGTCGTTTCCACGGCAACCAGTGACGTGCAAGCCAAAGCTAGTTTGATGATGAAAGGTAAGCGATCCCATGATGGCAAAAATGCGAGCCAAATTTGCTTGCAACCTCTAAGTACAATGGTGCAGTAAGCGGGTATATTTTCTTTCACGAAGACTTGAGTTTTACTCTTTATTTGAGGTTTTCCTGTTTTGCATTGTTTGTAACTTTATGTCTATGGGTAGTCACTGGACCCTTCCATCCCATCCCTTACTTCGAGTTTACTGCAATTTCTCATTACAGATTTTATTACTGTTATTCGACTTCTGTCTGCATACTTACCAGTGGAGTGTATATTTATACGGTGTGGAGCCTCTGAGAAGAAAAAGCGCATACTTTTAGCAGATAATGTTTGGCATATTTTTCATTAGTAACTTAATAACTTGCCACCTACGACGAGAAACAATGCCTGCATTCTTCACCGGCATATGTACTTGCACAGCTAGCTCAAATCTCTTTGATTTTTTCCACCAACGTGTGATATGTTATTGTAAGTGCTTAATCACTTCATCGCAGCTGCTCATGTCGGCTGAGAGTGTGCGACGTAACAGATACAAGACAATTTGACTTGAAAAGAAGATTAAAACACCGCAAAACATTTCAAAAGATTGGTGAAAATTGCTCAGTTGTGAAAAAATCAGCATGAAATTGTTATTTCTTGATAAGCAATTATATTTTTATGATTTTTGCGTTGTCACAGCACAGTTGAACTGTGAAACGTTTAGCAACGAAGCACTGTGTTGCATGCCACTAGACTGGAAATGGAGTCGAATTTCAGCTGCTATCTCCAGAGCAATTAGTTTCTCTGTGTTTGCTTGTACTATAAACAAAAGCTTTAAACTCTTCCCATTAACAGAAGGTGTAAAATGTTACTGTACCGCAGCATTTAAAGTGAGGTGGGTGGCACTGATTTCAGGCGCAAAGCCCACTTGTAATCAACTTAGTGTAGTATTTGTGGTATAATTTGTTGGTTTGTCCAGCAAGTAAGAAAATGAATTTCTCAAATTTAGGACGTCATTTATTTTACTATTGTACTTCCTTACTATGCGGAAGCATCATCTTAGTCATGGACCGGGGTTTCACTCGCAAAATCCATCAGTGTACCATATTGCGCATCAGTGTAAAATATTGTAAGATTTAATTTTTTTTAATGGAGAGAAAACTTATTTGTTGTACAAAGCGACCAAATAAATGTTTCCAAATGCTTTTTCTGCTTTCGTAAGGATAAGAATTAACTTTTAATGCCCTGCACAGTGACCTGACAAAAGCAATGTTTAATTCAGTTAACGAAGTCGTTTAATAGGTCGCATGCTACCGTGGTCTAGCTGGTCTCCCTGTAGCGCCACTTGTGGGGGAGGTTGGAAGCGTAAACGTCGAGTGTGCACTGGTATACCTCCCAATGAAATCACTTGCCATGATAAGAAGTTCTCGGTAATGAGGAGATGCAATGTTTTCCCGTGTCCAGGTTCGAATTAAAGATTCGCGTGTGTATCTTTTTGCGTAAAACTGAAAGGAACCGAAATATTGTGGTTTGAACACCAGTGTCGAGGTGCAGAGGCTTCATGGCCTGTATTGATTGCATGGTCGTGAGCTCAAATCTCGTGATGACTGCGCTGTTTTTTCTTTGTAAAAAGGGAAATTTACGATAATTTTATTCTCTTGATGATTGCACAGCTTGTAGTGAAAATATTTTGCCAGCAGTACAGGTGGCTCCAAAACGGCTCTGCACACAAGTTGTTCTACTTGTAACTTAAATAAGACAATTTCGTTGTCGCCGGATAAGGATACACATTGCAGAACCAAAGTACTGGAAAAGCCAATCTCTTTCTATAATTATTGATATTCTAGAATAGAAAGGTTTGCCAATATTATGATATTGTAACTCAATTTTTTTGTGTGTGTTTTGTGTAAATTCCTCATCTTATAATGCATAAAAAGGCTTTGATCGCAACTAATGATTGATTTTTTGCAAATAAATTTAAATGATTCCATCGTTATCTGATGATGAACACATAAAAGTTAATATAATTTTACGTCTGAGAGAAAATTAATAAAAAGTTGCAATTTTGAGTTTAATCGTGTTGTTTCACTTCAGAGTTTGATATCAGGTTTGAGTACAAAAATTTTGTAGGGAGTAGTGGTTCTTTTTCCATCTTTCCTGACTATGCCAATGCTATATCGTGCCATCAGTGTAATTTAACTCAACTCATTGAATTCATTTTATTCTAAGAGGCACTATACAGATTTCCTGAAAATCTCAGTTACCTACAAGTAGCATCATATTTCAAGATATTGCGTTTAAAGAGTTTTCCAGATGTAGTAACATTTTTTGTCTTCATTTTTGCTCAAAATTTGGCACTAATTATAAGATTGGCGTGTGCTGGTTTTCCTCTTTTATGACTAACAGAAGGTTTTTCCTTTCTTCGAGGTCAACAAACTCTTTTTTACGTTTACTATTTGGTGAAGTTAAAAGTTCTAAAATGTTTTGGTGGCTTTTTCGCTTATCCTCTTCATGGTAAATCGTTGCTAATTGCAGCTACATGCTGTCATGTGTGACTATTTTTTTATATTGTTTGCAGGAGTATGTTCTAGCTATGGCGACCCGCATTACACAACTTTCGACGGAAGAATGTTCAATTTTCAGGGAGATTGTAGCTACATTCTGTCACAAGATGTTACAGGAAACACTTTCAAGGTAGGTTTACGTACGATTAATAGTATGTAATAAGGTTAGCCATTACTTGTAGGCTATCCATTTTTTTTTATCTTGAAATGAGTTCATTGCAGAACTCCTAAATGGATGTTTATATTCCGTAGTTGCAAGATAAAGGTAGTGCTTGTGTGTTGATGAGTAATATTAAGAAATTGTATTGAGAAGTAAAAGTAATGCTACCTTAGTAAATGTGTTGATTTTAGCACAAAAATTTCACTTTTACAAAACTCCTGTAATCCTGTAAACAAGAGAAATGTTTCAAACGAAGTGGGTCGATGTTTGTGAAAAGATTACGACAACAGAGATAAACAAAGTGTGTGTAGACAGGATACTACATCGAAATTAATCCGCAATTTCCGCGTCTTTAAAGGAACTGGTCCTTTAACGAGATCCCAGTAGGTGTCTTGAGTGTCCTCCTAATCTATTTTCGCTTACCTATCAACAGCGTTAATAAATCGTGAGTCTTGTAGCAGGAAGTAGGTTAATGATCATTGAAGGAAATTCAATCTGTCATTGACAAATCCAGAGCTAACGACCTCAATTAATCACAGATTATCCAGTACAATGTTGGATGCGGCTCTCGGCTTAGTTGCGTGCAAAAGCTGAGCGTCGTTCTAGCGCTACCTGATCTTTCTGCGGTCGTGGATATGGGTCGTGATGAGACGGTTTCATTGAACGGCATGCCTCTGGCATTACCCTTTCATGCTCCGAACTCAAACTTTTCAATTGTGAAGGTATGTTTTTGGTTGGGTTCTATATTTTTTTTGCAGTTTGCAAAAGAAAAAATCAAACAAAAACAGGTTTTCAGTCACATCTGCTGTACTGCAGCCAATCTCGACTATTCATCTGACTGGTATGGAGTCTCGAAAAGCCAAACTGTTTGTGATTCGCTTCAGAACTTGCCACTCTTTTTTTCTTTTGGAATAGACCCCACAATTTTTTTTAAACTGCACCTTGGTTAAAATTTTCTAAATTAATTTTTGCTAAAACGCTATTTACATTCTATGATTGGTTATCGAAAAACTTTGCATTTGATTGTGCTTTTTCTCGTACTCAATCGTGTTGGAATAGCAACTCCATCTGTTCGGCTATACTATTACTTGTTCGCCACTGGCAGGAGTATGCCTTAAAAGTGATGTGGCTTATTAGTCAGCATTCTTGACTGATTTGAAATAAATTGTCATATATTCCAAAACTGATCATGCATCTACACTTTTTTTTGTGTTTATGCAATATCCTGGATTTATCACAGAAAAAAAAGGGCTTTATGAACATCATGACGTTATTTTAACCGTTATTTTTTTCATTCTCAGGCCTTGAGTTCAAACTACGTCTGAGGCCTACATCACAGACATACTGTAGTTGGCTGCTTACTCGAAGACAGTAAAATTATTCCGAAGTGTCCCAAATTTTTCGGCTCTTTTATGTTCGACCAGTGCAATAAATTCTCATTAAAATTGAAACAAAAGTTTGTTTGATTACGTGATGTATCCCTTTTTCAGTTTGGTCTCTATCTGATGTTGCAAGTGTCCGATCATCTTGAGATACGTTGGTCCACTCCTCACCGTCTCTACGTGATCGTGTCTGGGAGGTATCAAGGGAGGACGCAAGGGCTGTGCGGAAATTTCAACGGGGACAGACACGACGATAACCTCTCCCCTCAGGGGCGTACTTTGCGATCAGCTCTAGAGTTTGGCCAGAGCTGGGCTTTAAAAGATGGAAATGAAAACTTCAGGTGAAACGATGGTACTATCAGTCTGGGGGTGTGATTTAGAAAGTCGCAGATATTTTTAACTTACTGTGTACTTGAAAAATTTGTTTCCTTTACTTTACCGATATTGGCTAGGTCCTTTAAGAAGATGATTTGGTCTCGGCACTACATCTTAAAAAGAAGGCGTGTTATGTTAATCAGTTTACCTGCTGGTCAAAGCAATGACTTTCTTATATTCCTTGTCCATTCGCAACCTTTGAACCCATTCTCAGAGCAGCTGTATTTCACAAGCTATGCTGTAGTATTTTTGTTTGTTTATTTTGTCAAAATACACTCATTACAAATCGCGAAATAATGTACATCTTCAGAGTATGTTTGAAGAAATCGTGATCGGAAGCTATTCCATAAGCATTGATTGTCAACGCTATGTTCCCATTCTTTGCCCTTTTAAAATTGTATTAAGGTACCCGTCATTCCATGAAGTATTCCCCGCTTAAACAGACTCAATTACATTTTGGAAGGTTCGAAAAAAGTGTCTTTGCTTCCCCTACCCGCCTCCCACAGTTCTTGGACTTGCAAAGTAGACTATGTAGTGTTCTTGGCATCATCGAGACAATATAAACCAAGTATCTTCCTCTGCTTTTTCATCTTCCTGAGTCATATCATAGCACTTCGTTAAGGTTATCTCGCCTATTGAACTGCGGTGGCTCATCGTCAGTTCATTCTATTGTTTAGTTGTTTTGCCGTGCGAACATTACACAAGCCGTGCAGTACCAATTTCGCTGTGGCCCAGCAAGCAAGGGGAACTTGCTCTTTTCTCCTTGACCGACGGAAATTCGGAGCTTGTCGTAATGTAATACATCCGGGGACGTTCATATCATCTTGCATGTTGGATATTTGCAGCACTTCCATTAAAGTAAGTTGAAATTGCCATGGAAATCGTGCATTTGCTGATCAAGCTTAATTTTGACCAACCATGCTAATAACTTAAAATGCAAGATCGGTAAATGCGGCGTTTTTTGTATAAAAGTAAAATATTCGTACCAAAACTATACCCGTCCTCACCCCTCTGAGGGGAAGCAAACATCATTAGTCAATGAGAGTGGCGTTGACTTATAAAGACCTCAGATATATAGCGAAGATCATCTCGACACTGCTTGTCCTATAAGGTCACAACTTAAAAATTTATTTTCGATGCAATAGCTCGTGGAAAGCTGCGTTACATTTGCTTTTTAGTCTTGGGCAGTTTAGATTCTTTTTTTATAGAAGCCATGCGTCACATGTGGCCGGCCAGAGATTTTTAAAAATGTTATCTTGCAAACGTAATCGTGTTTGGACCATAAGGGAGGCGTAATTGATTGAAGTAGGGCAATGGTATTTATGCTCGCTTACATTTCTAAGCCTAGTAGCAATAGCATAATTAATACTTTCCACGCGTAGATTCTACGTTTTTTCTACGAGAGAGTTGCCATACGTTTGGAAAAGTTTGATCTTCAAACAAACAAGGTCTTCGTGTTTGTTTTGAGACCAAACTATCTTGCCAGTGCTTAAAAGTGAGAACATGATTGATATAAACGTGTCGGGAATTGTGCCTCTTTAAATATGGTAACCATAATATGAAAAAAACAATGTCGGCATGCATCTGGGAAAATATGTGGCTGTTGTGGCCCTTTTACTGTTTTGAGTTGTGCATGCCTGTTTTGTGGTATCGATTATCAAAAAACTCCTTCTGCCATACGTATGAACAATTGTATCCAGACTTCTTTTGGAAACGCCAGTATTTTTTGCGGGTTTAGTAAATTTATGGCCGAAGTGGGAACAAGCAGGAAAAATTACTTGAAAGTGTCCATTTAACGATGAAGCTGACGCTACACAGCGACGCCTTTAATTCTTTGTCAGCAGCATGTTCAGTTTATTAGATTTTTGGCAATTTTCAGTTTTGTGATAAAGAAGTTTTGATGAAATTTTACTTTCTGTAAATAATGTCAAAAATTAAATGTTGAAAATAAATATTGCTTATAATAAGAGACAACTTATACTTGTATGACAACATAAATCATTTATGACCTCATAAAGCAGGTATTGAGATTGCTTTATGAATAAAAAGTCAATTAAGAAGTCGAGGTAAGGAACATGTTTGCGATGAGTCACATGAAGATTATGTCAGATTATACTAATAGATAGTCAAAGCCTGCATAACCTGCCGAGATGATTTTCAACTTTGTTACGTTTTTCTTTCAAACTAAACTGTTGAGGAGTGGTTTCATTTCCATAAGAAATTAGGGTTGTTGTTATGTATTTTTAGATGCTTTTACGTTTTCGAGAATAATTTGTGTTTAGACTCGTTACGCCAGTACTGCTGCCTGGAATAGTAGATTTTTATCACCAGTACTGAATTACGACAAAGCGCCTTTTTCAAAAGCACAAAAACGAAGAAAGTGCAAATATTGAACTTTGAGTTACGCAAGGTCACGCTGAAACACTAAAATATTTTGTACTCTTTTTCTGTGAATGACAATAAAGCGTTAGTAAGAAGTGAATTTTCAGCAAACTGCTGCCCGTAGCTCACCACCTCAGCTGCAACCACTACAAAAGCAGCAGCAGAGCATCTTTTTTAGATCAGTTATTTTTTGCGTTTTTGTATTTTGAGCAAGTAAGAAACCGATGAAGCGCGAATTGAGGCTACTATAACACTCTTGTGTCAAATATGAATAGTTATCAAGCTCAAGGTAGTAGAAATAGATGTATTATTATTAACTCAGAGGTTTCAGACATGTCTGGTTTTTGTTTTCAATCTACTCCCTTCACGAGTAACAAGGTATAAAGACGGAGCAGTAAAAAGAAAATGAAGGAATTTAGAAATAAGGTGGTTTCGTCTAGTATTTCAGACGAGACTTCAATAAGTATTTTATCTACAATCGATTTGGTTTAGTTTTATTTTCATTGCAAACATAGGCAACCGGTCATTAGACGACTGCCGACCAATTAAACTTCAATCAAAATTAATTTGCCGTCTAATTTGGAACATATTTGTTGCTAATTAGTGGGATAATGTAAAGGCATTTATGTTTAGAAAACCAACATGTATTTCTGTATCGCTCTGTCCGCGTACGCAGAGGAATGCCTGCGACAAGGAGTGGTGTTGGATTGGAGAACTGAAGATACTTGTCGTAAGTAAAACTTATTAAAAGAACTAAATGATCAGCAAAACTCAGGCTGGGCCGCTTGGTTGCAGCGAATACGACCAATTTACTTTTCATCTGGTACCGTCCTGTTCTGTTTCCAGCTCTATCCATTTTCCCTTCTTGGATCCTCTTTTTTGCCCACGACTTTAGTCCAGCACTGGGCAAGTGGCTTACCCTCATAATCACTATTCAAGACCCCAACTCTAGATGCGGGTTGCGTGCCCAGCAACTCCCAAAAAAATTATAAAACCGTTAAGCTTTTACCTGGTGTTTAGTTGATACTACTCCGCGACAATGCTTTTTTCGAAAAACATTTGCCCTGAAAGATATGAAAAATTCTCTCTTTGGTTGCCTGAGTTCATCGTTATCCTGGATTTTTGGAGAACTTCTATTTATACGCAGCCCAACTACACAAACGTTATTATTTTTACAATTTGTTAGAGATAAAGCTTTTGTCTGGTCACACAATGCCTTTATTGATGAACGGTGTCAGCTCTGTGCTATTACACAGTTACTGATGCATATTTGTTATGCATATCAACATGTTGTGGTTACTGTTATTTTCGTTTGTTTCGGTAGATAATATTACTTGTAGGCTATAGGTAGCAGTACCTTCATTGGTGGTCCTGGAAATTATGGAGAAATGCTGAAACCGTTTTTAGTGACATCAATCAAAGATAGGTAACAATACACACATCGGCTGAGGGAGGATTTTGGGTCACTTTCCAGGTCGCTCCTCAGTAGTGTTACCTTTTTGTTTTTATTCTAGTATCACGAATTCTCAGTAGTCTACTCCAGAAAGAGTTTTCTAAACACAGCTAATAACTCCGGCACCAGTAAGGCAGTGAAAATGATATATTCGCTTTTTTGGGTATAATCGTTTTTCCTATGGAATAACTTCTTCACCATTAGCAAACGCCATATTTTCTAACAGCTATCACCTGTCCGAATGGGATGGTTTATTTCGAATGCGGTCCGACTTGTGTAAAGTACTGTCCCAGTAAAATCGCGAAAGGAAAAGTCTGCTTGTCCCAGCGGAAATGTGTGGCTGGATGTTATTGCCCTGCCAATAAAGTTCTCCACAACGGAGCTTGCATTCCCATTTCTGGATGTCCGTGCCTGTTTAACGGAATGATGTTCGTCAACGGATCTCAGCATGACAGAAACTGTCAGCAATGGTATGTTAAATTTCCGTTGTTCTGTTTTTTAGATGTTAAACATGTAGTCTTACACCCTTATACTTACTCCAACAAGAACGCGTGTTGATCAGGATAAGTGAAAGCAACAGTCCATTTCGGTTGAGTGCTAGATTTTGATATTTAATTAGATACAGGAAGATATTCTAAAATCTGGCCATCGAAAATGCGGTTCCTTCAGTTTTCTGGCATGGATTTTTATTTTGATAGCGTTGGACTCCAGAATCAACTGTTAGTCATGTTTACAGCTGTACAGTAGTAGCATATACTCCTCATTTGATAATTTATTTGCTGCTGTATACTTCATTATGAATTCAGCAAAGAAAAAAGGTGGCGCAAAGCGTAAACATCAATTTTTTTGATTAAAAATCTTGTTGGTGGTACAAAATTTTAATTCAGCTTTAAAAAAAGCTGTTTGAGCCATAAGCTTTTCGTGACGCTTTCATCAGTGGCAATATCGCGTCAAAAGGGAAGATCTAGAGTGAGTAAGTGTTTTATGTGGGTAATTTCGACGTTAGGCAATCAAGACGAGCCAATGATAGCACTAGTAATGTAAAGTGCGCCAAAGAAAGATTTCGCAATAGCGAAAGTTACAGAAAGCGCAGCAGGAGGCTAAATGCCACGGTTATTGGAAGAGTTTGAGAGGGTAAACAAACTCTTTCTGTCTGCATAAAGCCGGGCGCTGGGTCAAATTAACCACATAAAACACTTATTCACTCTAAATCTTCCCTTTAGACGCGATATTGTTACTGATGAGAGCGTCACGAAAAGCTTATGGCTCAAATAGCTTTTTTCAAAGTTGTATTAAAATTTTTTACTTAATATTCTGAGGATCAATCAAACTGTATTTATAGATGAATCAAAATTCGGTAGAAATATTGTACTTAGTTAGAACATAAAAATTTATTTGCTTTTTATTTAGTATGTAGTTTTCTTCGACTGTGCAAGTAGTAATTTTCTTTTAAATATTTGCAGTATATATAAATCCTAAATTTTCAAAAATCCAACACTCCCCAAGTCCAGAGGTTTTCGGATTTTTGGAATGTCTGCCTGTAATTGCTACTCTAGCCACCAAGAAACTTTTACAATCTTGCTAGCATCGACTTGTTTTGAGACCTGCTTCCGAGTTGCCATTACTGCTGGTACTATGCATTAACACCAAAACTACGGCAAACCTGTGAATTAATTTTACAGATTTTGAAAAAGGTGAAAACCTGTCACAAGCTCTTTGCAGTCGCTGCAACGATGCTACACTGCAATGCTATTTCAGCAAAAGCAGTAAAATTTTTTAAGTGCATTCGTGTCATTGCGTATAGTATTGAGAAGGGAATATACTTCGTTTTGCTTTATATGTTTTGTCTTTTTTCCACAGCATCTCATTTGAAATTACCTTTAATGTTTTATATTTTTCAGCACCTGCAGAGGAGGAGATTGGTATTGTGTGTTCAACAAATTACTTTGTGAATATCCTGCTTCAGTTGTGAGGGATCCGCAATCACAGGTGGGATTAGTAGCGAAGACCGTATAAGGAATATTTTGGGGTTAGGGTAAACTATTAGAGGAATTGGTAGTGCAAGATTTTATTTGATGCCAAACAATTGCAATTCCTAAAGATGTGGGGTGTAATGCAAGAATTATTCTCCTAGAAGCGGAGTTATTTGTAATGGTTGCCTTTTGGCTTCCATTCTTGAGATTAACATCTTCTTTCACTGGTCTATTACACTTGAGGACGCAGGTTTCCAAATACTTATGAAGTTATGGGTACTGATGTTATCGATGTGCATTTTCACATTCTGTCAAGTTTTCTGAGAACGGCTCATCTCATTTTTCACGAAGTCGGCGCAGTTGAACAAAAAACTGAATATCCCCATATCAATTGGGCAAAATCCCGTTATAAGTATTCAATTACCTCACGTCATCAGCTCTCTACAGGTTGTAACCCTCGGACATTCTGCTTCATTCTGCTGCGGAGTGACTGGCATTCCTTCTCCCGTCGTTGAGTGGTTTCTGAACGGAGTGAAACTGAATAATAGCGGACAGAACAACGATCAGCGAGAGCGTGATGCCCTTAATTCAACCCTCGTTCTTCCCAGAGTAACACTCGACGACCTTGGCTCATACACCTGCAAAGCTTCAAACGCTCACGGCTCGCATCAATCAAACCCTGCCTTGCTGGAGTTATTTGGTGAGGTGTTAGTGCGTTGAATCTCATTGGCTTGGGCCGATGTTTTTTGCTTCAAATTTGGAGGAGACGGTTGGAAGTCTTTCTCAGTTATTGTTATTCAAGGACTAAATGTTCCGATTTTCGTTAAAAATTTGGTAAATAAGACACTCCTTGATATAACGAGCAAGTTTTTTCACTAAACATTAAAGGCTAGTTTCCATTAGGCGTAGATTGCAGGCGCAGCGTGAAAAACTCTTTGTTTCTCTATTTAGTTTTACGTGCGGAGCGTTCGCTCTTAAGTTTTGAAAATATTCACTCACTTCACGCGTAAAACTAAATAGAGAAACAAAGAATTTTTCACGCTACGCCTGCAATCTACACCTAATGGAAACCAGCCTTAACACAGGAAGCCATAGAGGCGAGTAAAATGATGATGTAGAAGGGAGGAAGCGAATTTCATCGCAATGTGGTTCACTGCGACAAGAGCTGCATACGCACTACATCAAAAGATGGCAGGTTTAAAACCTTTTTGTCATGAGTTCGGTAATGGCGTTCTACTACATTTCCTGTTTCGCCGCTATGTTTGCGGCGAAAACGCTCTGCATCAGCAGCGTTAACTCCCAACCAGGTTTAATTACAAGTTGCTATGATAAAGTTGATATCGAGCTCTTTCAAATGAGGATATAACGAAATGTCTTTTTACAGACCCTGAACTATTTTCCTGCAACCCGTTGCCTACTGATAATCACGTGACACTTCCAGAAGGTTGCTACGTCACGGGCCATAATGGGAGAGGTGGGAGGAACCTTACCAAGTTTTTGTTTACTAATTTAGTGTTACCAATTTCACAACATAGCAAGTTTACCAAGTTTGTAATGTAATGTAAGTACATTACAAACCTTACCAAAATATTATCACAACAAGTTTTTTCTAACTTGTTATGCTGTGAAATTAAAAACTAATCGTTAGTAGTAGAAGCAACTTGGCTTTGTCTACGTCAAAGAAATTGAATTATTTCTGTTGTATTTATCTTATCTTCTCCTTCCTGACATGGAGGTATGGTATGTAACGTTTGTCACCAATCAAAATCAGGTTGGGGAAAGTGGCAGTTTATTTTTAGCCAAGCACGAATACAAACTTCAGCGGATGAATAGCTTTACCATCAAAGCGGACTGACATTGACGTTGTGCCTAAAGGTCGTCGCTTCACTTTTCTAAACCCCATAAAACACGGGTAGAAGTATTTTTAAGTCAATGTAGCTGGAGGTTGTGTCAATGTTGTTCTCATAGAAACGTCTTCGGCTGATATTTCCCAGCTTTTCTGTAGGCAAAAGCGAGTTTCGAAAATATTTCTGAAGAATTTGAATTCTTTTTTCCGTTTTCAGAAAACTTCGTTAACCTGGGTCGATGTTCTGGTGATCCGTGCAACGGATCCTCATTTTACGGCGGATTATCTTGCAATCCAAGTCGTCGTTGCTGCCAGGCATCTGCCACAACTCCTGTGTTGGTGAAGTGTCGTCATCATTCCTACGTCACTTCCTTTTTGATCACCGTGGTGCGCGAATGCTCATGTGTGATATGCTCAGAGAGGACGACAGTCGTTGAAGGAGTGGTGAAAAGTGCTGATTATGGTAAGATGTAAGGGCACCGTTAGTTTTTAATTTGCGTGGAGAACCGCTCGAATTTCACATTCGGAGCAATTGAGGTAAATTACTGCGCGTTTATGACATCTAGCGGTAACAGTTTTCTAATGGCATTGGATTGATACAACTTTATTTTAGGTACATTAGAGTGACAGTTCAATTATTAGTTCTCAAGATTATTAGTTCAACAATAATCAACGGAGGCTAACTTCAATGACGTCTACTAAAACGACTTGTCTTCAGCAGAAAAGCTGTGCTTTACCAATAAGTTTTAGATGATTGATTCTTTTTTGTATTGTCAGATCTTTCTGTGCGACACGTCAAGTTATCGTACCAAGGTCGCACAGTCGGATACACCTCCAGTGATGGATCATTCCGATTATCATTTCAAAATCTACCAAGAGAAACGCGTCACGTCACTATCACCGTTTCTGACGTCATGCTCCAGAGATACTCCACCACGGTGAAGAACCTGGTGGTGGAGCCCGGGCAGTCCACCTTGCACACCATATACATGCAACCTTGCACCTTGAAACGAACATTCAATGCATCACGGGGCTTGCAAATTGTCTTTAAGTTTGTAGTTGTTTGTTTATTTGTTTATGCAAATTTTGTTAACTCTTATTCAATGGCACATTGATGTCAAGATTCACATAATGAGTTGCTACAGAATGAAGGTGAAAGAAGTAATTTTAAAGCAACTATTTCTGAAGTATTTTTATTTCTCTGAGTTTAATATGAAGGTTGGTGCTTTACTCCACATTTTAACACTTTTGCCATGCCGTTGAAAGCTTTGAAGTTTTATATCACAAGATAATTAGTGATTGTTTGTTTGTAGGAGAAGTTCTGTCCAGTATAGCCACCGGATGAAGTTAATAATCCCTCCGAATTCACTTGTGCATGATAAGCACAGCAATTCGTATGTCGGTCGAGTGCAAGCCAGGATAGCAATCACGGATCACAGTCGGATCAAAAATAAGAAATTAAAGCGGAGAATACTAGAAAACCCGGTCGCTATTGGGTGGAAGGGAGATAAGAAACTGCTGTCTCCTTTAGGTTTGTTTTGTAGTTGTGACCATTATTGTATGTATGTATGTACTGTACTTTGTAACAGAAAACAAGTAGAAATAATAACGAGGAGGGGTGGAAGTTGAAGTCTGCTCCTTTGCATTATTTCCCTTCTATAATGAGTATTAAATACAGTCAGCTTTTTGTAAATAGTCATAGCGTCAACTTGGAACTTACATTGATTAAAATAAAATCATTTTAGCTGATTAAGTACCGTTAGTAACAGAACAGATATGTATTTGAATGAAAAACTGAAAAAGGCTACTTGATTATCATGCTTCTGTTTTGAAGTAACCTACTCAGTTTAGTTCATTTCAAAACTCAATTTTCTTCAGAATTGACGACCCCTGTAATTAGCGAAATCGATTTTTTTACCAAATTAAAATTCTATGCTGACGTAACCTAATATATAAAGCGCAATTCTGTCTGTCTGTTTTAACTGCTCTGAAACTGCTATAGGTACAAGCATCAAACTTGGCACGATTGATCACCACCCCGTGGTGAGAGTCATAAAGGTTTCGTGACGTTGTCATCACGTCATAACCAGAAATAATTTTTCAGAAATTGCATTACTTGACAAAAGACAACCGATTTTTGCTCAAACGAAAACCAGCTTCCGACTTACCACATTTCAAAAACTTTCATTTGTTTGGGGTCGAAAATGACGTTACAATCAACGATTCATTGAACAATCTGTTTTTTGTTTTTTCTCAAAAAGTACTCATCGCTCAAACGCGATTAAACGTTCTTTTAGGAGATATTAATAAGCTGCTTTTGATAAAAACAACTTTACTACAATTAAAGCCTATTTGATAATGCTACGGGCAATTCTTTATTTAAGCACTTTTAGCCCTATAAGCATTTTTTCTTTTCTTTTTCCCTTGCACGCTTAAATTGGGTCTATGATGTCATTGTCTCGTGCGATTAACACAAATCTTCGCTACGACCTTAATATCAAGATGTTTTCAAAAATTGCAATCTTTTTGCAAAATCAGTTTATTTAAAAACTGATTTGGGATCTCATTTCTCAACTGATTTTCAAACTTTTTCCAACAAATTAAAGGGTATTTCAATGCGATTCCGTTAGTATACAATATGTACAATTAATATTAGTTTTTATACTGAAAAACCTGAACTTTAAGACCTGTGGTGTAACTTTTTATCCCTTCCAAAAGTGATGAGCTCAGTAAAAACTGGTGACTTTAATACAAAACCGTTATAATAAAGTACTAACAATTACTATTCTTTAAAAGCTTAGGAAATATCCTTTGCAGCAATATGTGACTCCAATAACTTGAGGCAAAGGTTTAGTTTATAATGGCTGATCAAAACTTGGTTGCCATACACGATGTTTCATTTTTAGCTGAACAATTATTCTACTAGAGCTAACAAACTTGCAATTGTTAAACAAAGTTAGTTCTTTGGTACATTTTGACTACTTTTCCTTACAAGTGTGGTTCTTTTACATTGTCTGTCGACGTTTTCAAAAAGATCCATCAAAAACTGAAGTCTCCAAATGTTTATGAAATGTAGTCTATTGGTTAAAACCACACAAAATTGTAGTGCCTGCACTTCACAAAACAGCAATTTGTAGAAAAAACTAATTCCTTTGGTACATTTTGTCTATTGTTTCTCGTTAGCATGGATCTTTGGCATTACCAATCAAATTATTCAAAAGACTCAAAAGTCTGCAAATCTCAATGTGTAGCCTACTCCAAGCAAAACACTTGCTGATCACCCAAGACAAAAAAGATGGGGTGATAAAGATGATCCTTTCTTATCGTTTGCAACAATATGTAAGTGTCGAGCTACGTATGATTTAACTGTTGAAGCAATTTCCTTTGCAATGGGGCGAGGCTGTCGCAGCAGCCAGGTGATTTGATGTTCTTAACCTCGACATTATTGATGGGGGCTCTCGCTACTGCTGTAACTAAACTGTGAGTGCTTCATTTCGTGTTAGTTTGCTCTTTGCATGACTGCGTTTATGCCATGGCTAAGGAACATGCACGCAGTCAGAGACGTTAGCTTATATTAATTCGTCTACAGTGACGAAGAAGTGGTAAGTAGCAATCCTGATAGTAATGGCTCAAAACGCATTGTGAGGTCATAATCTTAAATGACATCGCAATGCTTGCCACTATGTAGTGGAAACAGCAGCAGGCAACAAAATTATCTACTATGATTTTGATAGCAAACATAAATGGTAAAGTCCATTATTGATATTTGTAATTGCAAGGATATCGGTGCAAAACACCAATCTTCATTTAAAAGTAGAGAGGTCTGGATTAGTGGCAAAGTTAAATGTAATAAAGTTCCAAATTTAAGAAAAGATCAAAATTGAACAATAATAGCATCAATCTGTAACACTGAATTAAGAGAAAATGTTTTTGTTTAAAAAGAACTTAATAGGCGCCTATTGCGATACCTTGTATAACTTAGATTTAAGGCATGGCCCTTTTTCATGCTAAGGCCGAACTAAAGCAAACAGCGCAGGCAAAAATCTTAAAGTCACCAATATTAATACGAAAGCGTGCCCATCAATTCGTCAAACATGCCTACCACCAAACAGCTCATTTCTTTTATTGTCAAAACGACCACCATTTGGGCTACGCCATCAATTTTGACTATGTTTCGTCCCCCTCTCCTTACTCTTAAAAATTACGAATGGTAGCTTGTGTCATCGTTCTTTCTTTTTGAATACTTCCAGTTTTCATTAATAAACCAACATGATCACCATTCCATTTTGCTTGGTAAAGATTTTTTTCTATTTTGCTTGATAATAGCTTTATAGAGCTGCCGGAATCAAACCTGAAAATTTGGGAAAAGCAAGAACTTATTTAACTTCTATGAGCATACCTAAGAAAGGAAAAACGAATATAAATCATAACGCGTAGCCAGCAGGGACTTTAAAAAGTTTGAAGAGAAATCAAAATTAACGTCAATGTGTTAAATCGCACCACATAGAAAATATTATTGGTATTTTGCTTTATAATAGCTTTATAGAGCTACTGGGGTCAAACCAAACATTTGAGGAAAAATAAGGACTCTTTAAATTCCCAGGACACGTCAAGCAGGAAGAAAAGAACATGCTACATAATGCATAGCCAGCGAGGACTTAAGAAAGTTTAAGGGGAAATCAAAAGAAAATAAGCGTCGTCACTGTGTGAAATCGCACCACACGAAAAACATTTTTGCCCTTTTGCATTAGAATAGCTTAATATCAGAAATGTAATCCTTACTTCCAAACTACGAAAAACGCAAGGCTCCCTTGGGTTCGTGTCAGCAATGAACAGAGCACATAGACCTAAGGCATAGCCAGTATCTTGAAATGAGATATTCTATTAGGAAAAGGAGCACAAAAAGTCGTGAACATCTTATGTGCAGAAAACACATAAACGTTTGGTAATTCTTCATACAAGAACCTAATAGGTAAAGCCGGCTGAACCGACACTCTCAATTATGCTGATATGCTTCCTATTATGGTATTTATGTCTACACTCTACATCATTGTAATAAAATCCCAAGTCTAAGAAAATATCAACATAAAACTATAACCATAACAATTTGTAAAACTGAATGTAGAGAGAACAATAGCCGCTTTTGTGGCTATGCCGGAAACAAGACCAATAGCGCAGCCAAATTAGGAACTTAATACCACAAATACAAATAGGAAAACGGCAGCACCAATTGGCAAAATAGGCTTACCATTAAATAGCTTTTTCTTTAATTGTGAAAGCAACCATCACTTCGCCGCTACAATTAGTTTTTGATTACGTACAATCCCTGCTCCCTCAGAAGTATTAATGATAATAATTTGTGGCAAGATCCTTTGTGAGCATTGCCAGTCATGATTAAGAATATGATGATCATAATTTCGTGTACAAGAATGGTGAAAATGCATAAAATTCATTAACTTTTCGCTACTGCTCACACAAGAGCCGGATGGGTGAAACCGGCTTGGCTGGTTGAACCGAAATACTAAACCCGGACATTCTTGATAGAGGGCCTCTACCGGGCGACGCCGGCTAGTTTGTTTTTATGATTTGTTTGTATAACGTCTTGTTTGCTTTTGCTGCTTAGTGACCGTTTGCATCACTCTATCGAGCTTGACCACTCGCCGCCGAATCGATTTTTTACCGGGAAGGTTTGCGACCCTGGCTCTCATTACAAATGGAATGGGGATGAAGTTGCAATCGTGGACTCTTGATGATCTCACGGGATTATGGAGAGAAGATAAAGACGGATTAGCGATCAGGCCCCGGCGCTCTAAGAACAGAGATAAAGTAAAAAAGTTGTTTAGATTAAATTGTTTTGCATGCCGATCTCATCTCATAAACGGTAGCACCACTTGCTTACGTTGCTAAATATCTTCTGGTGCCACTTAGTGTTGCTCTTTCCGTTTGATATTTTTTTGTTCTGCTTAATTTCTCCAGCGCATTAGTATTGCTTATTTATTTTTACTTGTTCCAGGTTCTTATGGCTGTTGGGAAGATTCGCAGATTGAACACAGCTTGGAGTCTGGGTGTAGGAGAGAATCCTTGCTATCTCCGTGCCAAGGTTGTTGATCCGTTTAATAACTCCATTCCTGGAGTAAGGATCTCTTTCTCCACGGCACATGTTGGAAACGCTTCACCTCATGTTGCTATGAGCGGACAGAGAAGCGAACTCAATTATCGTGACGTCACACGTAGTAGTCGACGTCATAAGAGGGGAAGCACCTCAATGTTTTCTTCCTATGTAGAGGAATTAACCGGAACAAGAAGTTTTCCGAACGGAGTATGTCTTCCGGTTGGATGCCATGACAGCGGCATGCTCCAAGCCTCTCGCCTGGGAAACGAACTCGTGCTATTGGAACCCGACACGCCTTCCAGCAACATGGGAAAAATAGAAGAGATGCACGGAATGGTAGAAAACTCGAGCGCCTTCCAGAACATAACAATAAAACTGGACACAAGCCTGCTGTACAATACAACCAATCTTACCAGTCATTACGCTTATTTCCGCAGCGAAGACGATTGCCGAACTACCAGTCCATTGCTACAAACGTACGTGTTTCGCGACAACCACGAAATAAGCGACGGTAGTGCACTATCGCGATACAGCACCAACTTCCAAAACAACGTCATTCTCACCTTTGGGATGCCCAGTCTTCATCACAGTAATCCGAAGCCAGTGTTGAAGTATTGTCACATGAAAGCACGGGTTCGATTCGCGCGGACGTTTTCCTACCAGCATTCACTTCATCTTGAAGTAGTGACGTACAATAATCGAACTACCAATAGTGGTAGCACTATGGTGCTACTAGGTTGGAGATCGGTACCGTTGAAACCACCAGTGGTATTTACTGATGGTTTTTCTACGCAGTTGGTGTGCGTAGAGTTCCTCTGCGGTGAGGTGCAGCTCACGGACAGAGAACAACTTGAGCTACGCGTCACAATTCGCAAAAAACACGGTGCATCATATAATTCATTATCATGTTTCTTTTCATCAAATCATGAACATTTATTTAATCGAACTACAGAAAGCGTAACGCCTCGTGACACAGGTGGTTACGTATTCGTTCGTAAAATGTTTAACGTACGGACTCGGTCGTATCGTACGACGTCGCACAGAGAAATAAGCAATGAATATAGCGCTGCAACGCTCGCGGAATCAAACCAGAAATGTAGGAATTCTTCACCAAACGATAATGTATCTGCGTTTTTTGATTGCTTATGATTATATCAACAAGGACGAATTTAGAAGTTAGAGTCATAGGGAAAGTGAAAGGACTCAGAGGACATAGTCCCTTCCAAAATTTTTAACATTACACGTACAAAAAGTTATTTTCTGAACATATCAACTTTTAAAATGTTTCCATTTCTTTTTACCCCCAGCCCCTATCTTTTACGAATGCAATTGCTCAATTTGTCCCTGCCTCTACTATTGCCTTTGCTTTTATTTAACTTATTACATTTCTACCGGCCGGTCTGGTATTTATCATCGTGATTCTTGCCTTACAGTGTTTGGCGTCGTATTATTTAAAATCTAAATAAAGTTGATTTGCATCATTTCACGTTGTTTCATCACAATCGGCAGCGCACCCTACTTGATTAGCCAGTTAACTCACCAGATCCTTCTGTCGCGAGGTTGATAGATCAAACCCCGCGTGGTTTCTGCGTCATTGTTTCTTAACAAAAGACATTTTTTGCCTCAATTTTTGCTAACTGACTGCAGTGCTGAGATAGAGAAACGTTGAGCTTGTAGCTCTTGTGTATGCGCACTGGAGTTTAGTGATTGAAAGATGAGTTCATGCATAATTACGCCAATAAATCTTTGAGAAATAACTATTTTAGAATAAGAACAACTTTTTATTGATGCCTACAACGTTGCGGTAGATTAGCGGTTCTTAACGGGACCCCCAGGGTTCCCGAGTGAAAATTCTGGGGGTCCATAGAAGGAATGGCAAACTGTTTCTTTTAACCCTCAAATGCACAAACAACAACGACCACTACTTTGACTAATAATAACAGATGTTTTACAGTACCATGCTACAGTACCTATAGACAAACGTATGCACTATCACATTGTTCTGTTGGTTAACAAATTATTTGTTTTAGTCTGATGCAATAGATCGTCATTTTTAGTTTTTTACTACATATTATGATGCAATAGACCAGAGTAAGAAAAGCAATCCCACTGCTACACCTGTTGCAAGGTCTTGTAATAGAATGACTGATATTTTTCGCTTCCAGATTTAAAAATTAGTGAGGTGGATAATGCGTAGTGGTGATTCTTTTATCAAGAATGCAGTTATGTAAGCTTAGACAATAGCATTAAAGAAGTAGTTGAAAACTGACGGCAGTAGCTAAGATAATTCTGGTGAGAACAATGCAACTAACGCCTCTGGAGAAGCAGATGATCATCCAACTAGTTGTTTCTGTATTGAGGGTTAAACATTAAATCCCTAGCCACAAGAGATAAGGTTTAATAAAGCATTTGGGAGTTGAAGAAAAAGTTGCAGTTGCTGCACTTTCTCTTCTAGCTTTACCCACAACCCTACTGCTTGAAAGGAAGAAACAAAAAAACTTCAGGTACCGCGGGATACCAGAGTGTCTAATTTTCCCCCACCAGCTTTCTGGTATCTGATAGCTAGTAGCTACCGGCCTGGTTAGAATTTTACAGCCTAAGCAATGAAGGAGCGGAGGGAATTTAAGACAATCACTATGCCCGTTTCCTTTCAGTGTTTGCTATATCATTTCTACATTTTACATGCGATTACCACGCAAGTGAATTAGTATGATTTAGCCACTTTTAGTCTAATTAAGACTTTTCAATTAGTCATTATTTTCGCTTCCTTAGGTCATAATTATTGTGTTTTCTAAGGACTGTGAAAAACAGACATAAATAACGTTAAAGGACGATTCTTACGTTCAGTATGGTTTCACAAAAGTTATTGGTTGTGATAACCTTTACAATGCTCAGTGCACATTGTACGATACCATTTTGGGCAACGATTCCTTAAAGCCTTTGAAGGTGAAGAGGCGCAAGGAACTGGAGCATAAAGAGAATACTGACTCAGTTGAAATGTTCAAAGCAAAAAGAGCTCGTTATGATGTGAGGGGAACGCTCCCTGCGTTAGGCTTTTGCCTAACTTCCCAACCACTCCTGCGCGCTTCATATGAAGTTTCTTTGATAATAGCAAAAGCACCTCATACTTCTGGTGAGAAACTAATAAAGCCAAGTGCGGTAAAATGGCACAAATATTACTGGGCCGAAACGAGGCCAAAAGAATAGACTCAGTTCTCTTGTCCGATGACACTGTAAATAACAGGATTGCAGATGTAGCAAATGACATTTTGAGTCTAAAACCGACGTGATGGCTTAGTGGTTAGAGCGTCCGCTTTGCAGTCGGTATACCTGGGGTTCAATCCCCTTTTCGAGTCATACCAAAAGACTTTAAAAAAATGATGTCCACAGCTTTCCTGCTTGGTGCTCTGTATTTAGAGGAGGTTGTGGAGAACAAGCCGGCAAGTTCGCTTGTTGTGTCTTTGAGCAAGGGACTTAACGTGACCCCCCCCCCCACCTTTATGTGCAAAACAGGTGACCCAGACATATCGCAAATGGCAACTCCCAAGTGAGTGCGGACGTTCCGTCCAAAATATAGCGATACAACTGCTTTCCCGTGAATAGAGAATAAATATGGCAAATAAAAAAGCTTATCGCTCAAATTCAAGATAGCCCATGTAGAATAAGTCTTCAATTTGATGAAACAACAGTTATCAAGTCAATAAGCCAATTAGTAGCATATGTGAGATTTGTTAGAGAAAACTCAATTGTGGACGAGTTTTCATTTTGTCAAGAAATGAAGAAGAGAACTAGAGCTAAAGACGTCTTTGATCTTGTTAATGCATTTCTTCGTGAAAATTCAATAGCATGGAATAAAGTGGTATCGGTATACACAGATGGTGCGCTGGCTATGATAGGGCATCGATCCGGTTTTGTAGCCCTAATAAAACAAGATGCTCCGCATATAGTATCAAATCACTGTGCTATTCATAAATACGCCTTAGCTTGTATGACACTCCCTCTTGAATTGAAAAGTGTTCTTGATTTTGTAGAAAAGGCTGTGAATTTCATTCTTGGCAGGGCCATGAATTCCCGATTATTCAAAGTATTTTGCGACGACGTTGGAAAAGAACATCAGTATCTTCTTTTCCACACCGAAATGTGATGGTTATCGCGGGGAAAAGTGCTCTCCCGTGTTGCAGAACTTGTCACTGAAGTTGCCGTGTTCCTTCGTGAACATGGATCAGTGAAACTTGCTACATTATTTAATGATAATAGATTTCAATTGAGGGTCTTTTTTTGGCAGACATCTTTAGTCTTTTGAATGAGCTCAGTTATCTCTGCAGGGAAAAATACATCTCAGATAGAGGCTGCAGAGAAGGTTTCCGCCTTCAAAAAGAAGTTATCCCTTTGGAAAAAGAAAGTAAGAAGCCAGAATTTTCTATGTTTTTATTGTTGGACAGTAAAATTGGTTATCAGGAAACTAGCAAATGGCTGACTGCTTTAATTGATGACCACATAAACAACCTCGAGAAAAAAATGGAAAATTACTTTCCAATATCTGAACCTTCTTCAGCATGGATTCAGCAGCCTTTTATTGCTGAGATGAACGACAATGAGCAACTCAACCTTCATGAGCAACATCTGGAATTGCAGAGTTCTCAAGCTGCAAAGACCAGATTCAGCTCCTTTTCACTAATAGAATTTTGGTGCAGCATGTTGCAAGAATATCCTGAATTGGCAAAAAAAGCTCTGGAAGCATTTATTCCATTTCCAACGACATACCTCTGTGAAGCTGCCATGTCTGCTCTGGTTAATATCAAAACTACGTACCGTAATCGCCTTAGATTGCAAATGACATGAGAGTTGCTCTCAGCAATATTAACTCCCGCATTGATGAGCTTGCTTCGAAGAGACAAGAACAGAAGTCACACTGACTATCATTTGTGCTGTGGTTTGCCGAGTAAATTATGATATTCCACTAACCACTTGTGCTATGCTTTCACAAGGAGAGTTTTTTAATTAATTAGAGAACCAGTAGTAAACAACTTATCCGCCTTATGACAATAGTGGTTGTTCTTTGAACATACATCTCCTTTGCAGGTTGCGCAGACATGGGCTCCCCAAAGCAATATCTTTAGGAATAGGAGTCCCTGGGGTTGGAAAGGTTAAGAATCATTGCGGTAGACACTGTGAGGTTCTGAAAGTTGTTGTCTTGAACTGGTTTATAGTTAAAACCAGGGATGTGGAAGCGGAAGCGGAAGCTGGAAGCGGAAGCGGTGGAAGCGGTACTTTTTCTGTGGAAGCGGAAGCGCGAAAAATCCACCGCTTCCGCTTCTACATAGGAGGAAGAATGGAGAGAGAAAAAAAATTAATTCTACTATCCTTCGTAGAAGAACGAATAAGGGGAGCATAAACATTAAGAAATGAGAGCGAGGAGAAGTTGTTTAGAGAGATGTTGACCTCTACATAATCAGAGTAGGGGTCAAGCGAAAAAAGAGAGGAGGTAGAAAGCTCAAAGAAGGATAAGCCCTGCTTGACGAAAATGATGACGCCGCCGCTAGCGTCTGCGACATCAGTAGAAAAAATACTAGATCGGGAGTGGGTGCCATGGGATCGAAGAGCAGAGAATCCAGAGATCTGAAAAGAGGAAGATAAATAAAGGTTAGATTCCTGGATATATATAAGGTCAACGGGATGAGACGAAATAAAGTGTAGTAGTTTAGTGCTCCTGGCTTGAAGACCCCCAGCATTCCATTAAAAAACCCTGAGAGGGTTAGGGAGGGGAAGAGAAAGCAGGAGGTAACGAGAAACAGCCATGAGCATGAGGCGGTGGTGAGGGTGCAGAGGGAGAAGATACAAAGTGGGCGGAAAAAGGATAAGAGGTTTGAAGATGAGGGTGGGGTGAAAGTGCTGCATTAGCAGAAGGGGGCCAGATTGAGCAGTGAAGGTATACCAGATGGAGGAGTCCGAGGAGAAAGGCACAGTGCTGGTAGGTGTAGAATCTCAAAAAAGGCAGGGAGGGAAGCTCCAGGAGTGAGAGCTGCCAAGAGTTCTGAATCTAGAAAACGAGACTAGTGAGCACTTTAAATGAACTTAATTAGAGCATGTGCAGCATTGCACTGACCTACCCCGCCAGGTCACATTTCCAGCGCACACTAAATAGGGAAAGACAGGGCAAGGGTTTGGATGAACGTTGCCGCTCATCAGGAGAAGGAGAAGAATGAGAAGACGGGCAAGAGAAACACAGGAGTAGAGAAAAGACAGGCCAATTTTAAAGAGGCTGCGTGCTACCCTTCTTTGGTCGTTCAGGGGGCTGCACGGCGAAAAAATGGTTTGTGTGAGGGAAGTGCCCGGGGTAACTGGGACCCTCGGGAAGTCCAACAGCCATTTTGACCCAACCCAAATGGGTCGGGGACCGCACCACCACGTTGAGGCGGCTGTTGATTGGTACAGTTCAATTTTGCTCGCTTTACATTTACATACTACATATGCCACAGAAATTTCGCACTTCACTATCCAAAAAGATTGGAGTCAATACATTTTTGAGGACGAACAGAAGGTGCGTAATGATGATTAGAGTTAAAGTTAACTAAAAGTCAGAGTTAGTTGAGGATAGAGAGGGAAAATTAACGCTATACGGTGTAATTTGTTGTAGTGACGATAAGTTATTGTCGAGAGCTGCAATATGGAATCATACGGTTTAGATCTGAGAAGCATTAGGTTAACTGTTGTAAAAGTGGTTGTAAGTAGTGAACGAACTTGTAATAACTGTCTATTTGTTGAAGTGTTTAATTATTTTTTGAATTGTAGTAACGAAATATTTGATTTTCTTGCAAGCAATTTGTGATTTCCAAATTTTTGTTAGTGGGAGTTGCATGACAAACGCGAAAGTACATTAGGGGCTCCGCGATGACAAAAAGATTGAAAAGCACTGTTCTACATTCAACACGAGTTCTGATATCTAAGAAAAAGAAACACAGAATAGTTCGAAACAATAAGCTCAAGCGAAGTAGGCAAAGTAATAGCAATAAATGAAGGTTTTTGTTTTCTCAAAATGATAAAGTGTAGGAGAAGGCAGGCTACAGACCCACTAAAGTTAAAAAAATTGTCTACGGTCGTTTTTTCGTTTTTTGTCGGTGGAAGCGGAAGCGGAAGCGATAGATGTGGAAGCGGAAGCGTTTGAAAAATAACCGCTTCCACATCCCTGGTTAAAACACACCAAAACGAAGCAGCTGTTTGAGTTTTTCTCGTATGCGCAGGAGCAATTTTTGTTTCTTTAAGTTGGTTGAAAAGCGCTTGCTGCGGAGAGGATGTTTGTAGCGAACTACAATGAACAAGACAGTTGTTCTCCCTGTGATGAACAGAATCATCTCACTCTCCAAGTAGCAATTAATTGCTCGTTCACAATTACAAGTGTAAATTTGTTTTTTAGACTTGCTGTTTTAATGTTTATTTAGTATAAAACAGGGCTTGTTTTGTATATGTGGCGTACTTTCGTAATTTAGATGCTTTGACAGTTTCGGCATAAAACACGCCAAGAAATTTAAGCTTTTTGACGTACCATTATCTAATAAATGAGTGCAATGATACTCTGCTGACAGAGCACACAGCCAACTTAAGCGAATTGAACTTGTTTTCACGAGTAAATAAACTTGAACCATTTCGTTTCTATAAAGCATCCTTCAACAACAAGGGAAAAGCGTACAGTACAACAACAACAACAACAAGGAGATGGTGTAATGCAGTGGTTGCTTGTTGGTACAAAAAGGAAGAGCTGGAGCAGAGGAAAAGAAATCAATTTTGACCACAATTGATTATTTTACTACAGTATCAGTATGACACATACTGACATACCATAACACGATATCATACAAATGCCAGTGAACATTAAACAAACTTGTCTACAATCAAGCCAGGTATCACTGAACATCTTAAAAGTCTTCTATTCAAGCTACATCGCTTTGATGTTACGCTGAATTTTTGTGTAAAAGCAAACACAGGTTTGAGATCCATGAGGGTGAAGCCTCGAAGAATCTGCGAAGTGTCAGCGTGGTGCAGAGGAGCAGTCCGCACGTCACGTATTGCACTCCGTCCCAGTTACTCTCTGTTTATGACGTTTGTTCAGATGGATGCTGACGAAAACAACTAGTGACTGCTTGAAGAATGTCCAAAGACACCATTCATTCAATTTAGTTGAAGCTTCAAACAAAATAAACAGAAGGTCTGTGAAACATTCTGTAAAAAAACGCTGTTTATTAACTGATTCCTATAGGCTTCTGCTTTTTTGGAGTAATAGCTGCTTGAATGCACCATTGCTTTGAACCGAGTTGAAACACAGGTTGTTTTGTGCATGACCATAAAGACTGAAGAGTGAGTGAAGTAGGACCGGACATAAAAGAAGTGGGGCTCAGGCCAATCTGTTTCGAGGCTCTTTCGACATAGAAAATGAAACAATTCGTTAAGACAATCACAGCCCTGGTGTCATGAACATAAATGATTATAGGCGTAAGGGAATAGATTTGCCGAGGGAGGCCGAACGTGTTACCCTGAAAATCGGAAAAATTTCGTCCTGAAAGTTGTGTGGTTCACGCATTGCACTGTTTAAGCAATGTAATTTTGTAAAAAAATGTTTTAGTTTTGTTTTAACTCTGTCGAACACTGTATTGGAAGCTTTTCTGCCAATCAGGATTAATGTAAAACTTGCGCTTGTCCTGAAAACGAAATTTTGCTTTGAAATCTTTCAAACCCAGTGGAGTCAATGGCGGTTGTTCCATAAAACTGCGAAGCTGCACCGCTGAAGAATTGAAAAAGTGAAATTTTCACCTCCAGGCAAAATCTTTCTTTTGTCATTAAATTGTTAACATTCTATTAACTTTTGTATCAAGTAATTTTATTTTTTGCATTATTAATTCAACGTTTATTTTGGACAACACTAATCTGTTTATCGCATATTTTGCGAACTGGGATTAAAATCATAGTAGCCAGTTTTTGGAATTTTTGCGGCCTCTTGGGATTTTTTTCGCTAAATATCGTGGGAAAATTTTTGCAATTTTTGAAACAGATTTTGAGAATTTTGGTGCAATCTTGCGATTTTTTTGGTCCAGAAACTAGATGAAAATACCTGGTAGTGGTTTTGCAATTCGAGATTTGAGCAGTGTTAAGTGAATTCAAAGGGTTCTGAAAAGTGAAGATTTTTTTCTCGAGAATAACCAATTGACGATGAAAATTTACTAGATTTGAATGATTTCCCGTGGAGTGGAAAGTGATGACCTCTTTTTTCAAAGACATCAACGCCGAAGTGGCGTTTTTTTCGGAAATTTTGGAAGAATTTGAACACAGCCAGAGATTGAAAAAAAACCTTTCAGAATCTTTGGATTTTAACCTCAAGAAGTGATATTTTGGAAATTTTTTGAACCCAACCTTGAGATTTTTGCAAATTTTCTCTTGGCGACTATGATTAGAATCCGAAAGCAGCTCCTTGAATATCGCAGAAACTGGTTGGTTAGTGCGAACCAAGCTAGAAAAATTGCAAGCATATAGTCGCTGCAGGGAAGCGCAGGTCTTGGGTAGTAATCGACAGCACCGCTTTGGAAGTTGCATGAACAGTAATGTTTTCCAAAGTTTATTTTGAAATGCAGGTAAGCCTGCTCAACCTGTGCTACAACTTACAAAGCTAACTGATAGATTATCATTGTCACTAGCAAGTCAGGTGGGCAGCACTTCAAGATAGATTACATTATCATAAACAGGTTATGATTGGTATAAACTAGTTAGAGCGGCGGCAGTTTAGAACTGATTGCATTACATATAGTACTAGTTTTTTTTTAAGGTTTTTCTTGTCGCGAAAAACTTCAAGTTATCTAGTAGTTTTGAAGTTAAGAAAAGCTTAGTGGA
This sequence comes from Trididemnum clinides, assembly GCA_963675345.1. Taxonomy (NCBI): domain Eukaryota; kingdom Metazoa; phylum Chordata; class Ascidiacea; order Aplousobranchia; family Didemnidae; genus Trididemnum; species Trididemnum clinides. The sequence continues at coordinate 33,157,936 of OY776290.1, read as the reverse complement.
GAAAAACTGAAGCTCATTTATAAACAATAAGTTGTGAATGAACTTCACTTTAGTTTTAGCCTAATTCTTTAATACAGAAAGTACCACTAGAAAGCTAGATAACGAGATATTAAACAAAGGTTTAAACTATTTGTTATTAATTTGTCTAGGTAATTCTCAAAAAAGATATATCTTTTTTTTACAAATTAAAGGCTCTTATCATCAGTTTTCTGGAGTCTGCTAGTATTTTTTTCATTACAAGCTTAGTTATTAATAGGTAAAATTGTTTAGCTGTGCAGTTACCTTTGATTCTATGACTTTGCTTTGCATTTCGGTTTTTGTCTAAGGTTTAAAACAGAATTGATTTGAGAGGTTTCCTTGTAGATTAACATGTGAAGTTGTAAATGGAGTATCAGCGCCACTACTTTAAGATGTTTTAAAAAATTTACACACACAATATAGCACTTGTAAAAAGTTAGATTATTAAATATCCCTACATGAAGGTTGTTACATTTCGGTAACAACTAAGGAAGTCTTTATATTTCAGTTTCATATCAAACATTGTTAACGCTGTTATAATATTTTTGTTCTTCAATTACTGATTAGCCTTTGTGATCATACACAAAACAACTTGGTTTCAGATTCGGTTCAAAGTAACGGTGGTTTTGGAAAGTCTATAGGAATCAGTTTACAAACAGCGTTTTTTACAGAATGTTTCACAGACCTTCGGTTTATTTTGTTTGAAGCTTCAAGTAAGTTGAATGAATGGTGTCTTTGGACATTCTTCAAGCAGTCACTAGTTGTTTTCGTCAGCATCCATCTGAACAAACGTCATAAACAGAGAGAAACTAGGACGGAGTGCAATACGTGACGTGCGGACTGCTCCTCTGCACCACGCTGACACTTCGCAGATTCTTCGAGGCTTCACCCTCATGGATCTCAAACCTGTGTTTGCTTTTACACAAAAATTCAGCGTAACATCAAAGCGATGTAGCTTGAATAGAAGACTTTTAAGATGTTCAGTGATACCTGGCTTGATTGTAGACAAGTTTGTTTAATGTTCACTGGCATTTGTATGACATCGTGTTATGGTATGTCAGTATGCGTCATACTGATACTGTAGTAAAATAATCAATTGTGGTCAAAATTGATTTCTTTTCCTCTGCTCCAGCTCTTCCTTTTACATCCACAAGCTGTCACTGGAATAAGGGAATACAAAAGTTAAAAGAATGTTGACAATTCAGTGGCCAAAGGACATGTTTGCTTGAGAGTTAAAAGTTTTACGTTTTTGAATATTTAGTCGGCGCTGCAGCACTTATGGACAAGCGACCGCTGGAATAATGTTACAGCCTTTTCTACTCATAAAACATGTCCATCACCAGCGCAACAACCAATTAGCCTAGACGTGTTTTAGCCATGCTTTTTTGAACCTGTATAAGCGTATGAATGTGTAATACTTTGGAATAAAAATGTGAAAAAGTACAAAATTCGTTGAATGTAAAACACTTTTTTGAGCAAGAATGAAAACATGAAAACGCCTTAAAATTTTTGTTTACTTTTTTAATTATAACCCAACCTGTTAGCCGGTGCTTTATTGATTATTACATAACGTTTGCTTTTACGACCTTTTAAAAATTTCTCAGTCAATCAAATCAGTTTGTTCACAAAATGTTTCCATCAACTAAAGATTAAGTGAATAGTTGTGGCGTCATAATATTTAGTGACAACGCCAATTAAATTGATTGGCCAATATTTGTTTCATAACGTAATCATGAAATCGAGTGGGAAAAGAGCAAATTTGAAGTCTGATGTGTATGATGAACTTTCTCACTTCATCTTAACGTTCAGTTAGTAAATGGCAAAAAGTATGTAAAATGACGTCAAAAGCAACATTCTAGTGCAAAAAACAAGCAATATGACGTAGCAATGCTTTCCATATTGGCTTACAATTTAATAATTATCTATGAACAGATTAGTTTTGGCGCCAGAGCTAACCGCTATGATTAGACAAATTTGACTTTTGTCTTTTTGGTAACGTATTCTAAAAATAATTACTTTCAACGCGGCCACAACTGGTTTTAATTAGTGATTCCATTATGAGAGAGACAAAATTTAATTTTGAGTTTTGTTATTTTTTGATATTAACTGATAAGAACGGAATAATAAACAAAAGCACACTATATGTTAATGCAGGTTTGCAATATCATTTACATGAATCATCTTTTTTTCCACGCCTCCGGCTGTTAATCTGTCTTTCAAAATATTTTATCCCATACGTTCACGACAACATCTTAAAAAAGAGTTAAAGTTGCTAAAAAGTATTGCATGAATTTATCGGTAGAACCGATGAAGGAATAAATCTTAATATATATAAATATTAGGAATATATATATAAGTCCTAATATATAGTTGCTAAAAAGTATTACAGAAATTTGTAGATAGCACCGATGAAGGCATAAATCTTAAACCAACCGATCGAAAGACGATAATGTGACCCTCTTCACCTGCTGAGTAAAGCCTCAAATTGAGCATGATGTAAGCAACTCATTGAGGGCTGACTAAGGAAAGATCGCCTTATTGATAGGGGCCTATTTTTTGATTATTTCTAAATAGCTGCGGTTTTTTTTATTTCGCTGTGAATACTCAATTGGTATCGTGTGGGTTTTCGCATTATTTTTATGGGCCGTCTCACGTTTCACGGCTCACTTGGAAAGATCTCGTCGGAGACCTGTGAGCCACACTGGCTGAAAATCACCGTCCTAGCTCGATTGATCTAATTGCATGATTGGATCTGTGGTGTGCGGTCGTGATCTTCCATTTTACACCGTGCTTTCATCCCAGGAAAAAGAGAGAAAAAGCATCAAAAAAACTACTCACTTGCGCATAACCAACCGCATTTGCTGAGCGTCGAACCAGGAGACCGTGAACACATCATAACACGGTTGGCTTGACTTGGAAAAATAATCGGGTGTAAAGCAAAATGCTTGCTTCTTATCATGAAACAAGCTGAATCACGACCAAGGAAAATTTTTGGGGACACAGCGGTCTATAGTCTAAGAGTTTGTGACGCTTTATCAACTGCAATGCTTTTTAGCTTTATGACATTGTTAATCACGCGGGTGCGCTGGTGTAAAGGTTGGTATGACTTTGTACTTCTGGGTTTAATTTCCCACTTGAGCAGTACCAAGTCCGTTAAAGATGTTATTCATAGATCTCTTACATGCCTCTCAGCAACTGGAGCGATGCGAAAAATGAAATTGAATTTGGTCAGTCATGATTAAAATCTGCCGTAATTCTAAATCATTATCGCATTGCTCATGGCGTTTCATATTTGTTGCTGACATAGTAAAGTATGTATAGCCATGCAACTTCATTCTCCCAACTAGCCTAATATTTGAAGGCCATTAAACAAGAGGTCTGCGATTATCACTTTTGAAATCTTTATCATGACTCTGCAAGATAAGATATATCATTTATCACGTTGCATGGAAATAGACTTGACATTGTTAACAAATATTGTGGTAAAGCTGCTTTGTTTGTCAAGATTAAGTTGGGATCATTACAAACAGGCTCGTCTTAGGCGGACGACTTTCAGAGAATTCCTCTTTTTTGGCGCTTCTAGAATTAATAAGAAGTTATTGCGATGAAATTAAATAAGCTCGAGTCCGTACAAGTGTGCGTGACTCAGCGCAACGATGCTCTAGCTTGAAACAGGAAGCTTAGCAGCAGCTGTGTCCTTGGGAAAGACATTTAATAGTAATTTTTTGCTTAACTGCAATGCTTGTGGTAAAAACGCACAGAAAGCATGCTTACTAGTAACTCCGAAACAGGTAAAGTACACAAGTTGCTGCATATATGATTACAAAACTTTTCTTGCTACCTTAAAACAATCCAGCGAGATATAAACTTTTACTTTTCGTTATAATTTGTGGCACAATTTGCTTTAGTCTTTGCTACAAGGAGCAGCAACTGCATCAGCTCACCAAACGATATGCACTGTAGTTATGTGGTAGTCATCAAACTCACTCAAAGAATTGTTTTTTATACGATAGGAGTTTTAACATCAACAGTAGAAGCAGCTCCGATTATTAATCATCTTGTGTAGAATACAAGATTGAAAAAATCAAAATATGATTTCATTACGCGGAACATGAAATCATTTGAGGCCTTTTAAACAGAGTTTTTTAACAATTTAAAAAAGTTGTCATTATGATTTTAAAAACATGTAATTTTTCCTCAAAAGCACGTATTTTTGACAAAAGTCCTAATCACCTTAAAAATAAATTTTCATTTTGATTTTGCACCTAAAATGCCCATATTTAGCAAATCCAGAGCTATTTTTCAAAAGGGGCTTTTCCTTTAAAAAGATTGTTCTCTTCGAAACAAAAGAGTAGGTTTCCACCTCGACTTGTTGGACGATGTGATATAAATTGTTTTTAATACAAGTGTGAGGTGTAGACTAAAAAACGTTAAGAAATACTGTCACCAATATTATGAGGAGATGTTGTTGATTTAATTTTCCTCTTTTTTCATGCACGAAAGTCTTGAATGCGGTCTTCATTGTAAAATGTAAATAGGCCTTATGATAAATGGCATAAGAAATATGAAATGTTTGAAGGTATTCATGATTTAAGTTATGACATAAACACATACCTGTGGGAAATCATAAGTGTTGTCACAACAATCGAACAAATGTAGTGCCAGTGATAGTGATATCTAGTGCCAGTGATGTCTACAACTGTGTCACACTAATTGCCATTTAGTCATAGCTAATCGGTAAAAAATAAAACACTGGTACCACTTGGATAGCACACGATTCTACATCCATGTCTAAGCTATCGCAAAAGACGTGAGACTAGTGCATCACGAACGGCATGCAGCACCCATTTTTGGATTGGTGGCGTCTTTCTAGGTCCACGGCTTGCTGTTTAATAAAAACAGCGCTGCAAAAGCAATAACACCATACCATGATGGTGCATTCGAAATTGTTCCAAAAAAGTTTATCAAACCACGAATTGCGCCGACTACACAAACATATAAGTGACGGCTGATTCAAGGACATTCATAGTCTATGTAATTCAAACTTTGTTTATGATGAGGCACATAGCTTATCATATTATTTTGACGCATTTACCCCACCAATGGAATTTGACATTCTCTATTTTTTTTGTGGAGTTATTGATCCTAACTTAACTTAAAAAGTGTTTGCCATAAATCAATAAACAACAAATTTATTTTTGTTTTTTTTTTAATCTAAGAAAATCAAATCATAGGAGCTTTGAACTACCTTTTTTTGCTTTTATAGTGCAATATAACCAATCTTTTGCACTAAGATTGCATGTGATCTGAGGTTACTGATAGTTTCTTGTTACAACTTCTGGTTTAATTATGCTTATATAATCAAATATTTGTCACAATCACATTAATTACTGCATACTTTGTCCTTAATAATCACTTTCAAACGCAATCTAAACCATAACAACTTGTTACGTCACTGTTTGCTTTTTTCTCGAAAATGTTTCCGTATATATAAAATGTGATCGTCTTCTAATTGTTCGGCAGTTACAGCAGTATTTCTAAAGTATCAATGACCAAAATTTAGCAGACGTGAATTCAAGTCTTGATATAGCTGTGACTGAGCTTAACTCTTCAGCTTCATAACAATTTGAAACAGCTCCTTAATTGTTTGTTAATAATTGCATTGTATTAAGTTTCAAAAAATGGTTTTTGTAAAGTAATAGCAAAACAATCATGTTTCAACAGCTTTTGTTTAGAAAAACTTTCAACGTTTGTGTTGTTTAATTCTACAATGGGAAAATTGTTTTATTTTTTGTTCGTTTTGTTTATTTTTTTGATCAAATCAAGTGTTCAAAGTCATGACAAAAACACTGCTCCTTTAAAGATTTTCAAACGTGAGAAACGCTTTGCGTTCTGGAGGCCTCGGCCCATCACTGTTACCCGCATGCAAATGAGGAGGTTCACAATGACCATACCCCCAATCATTTCGACTGCTGCATCCACGACCCCATCCATATTTGGGATGTTCGGAGATACCCCGAGCCATAATAATCCATTTGCGGACCTTGGACTGGGATCTTCTTTCCTAGCAGATGATCCATTTTTAATGTTTGACACCGATCCCAACAACGCACTGCGGACTTTTGTTTCGTCACAATACGAATCTGGTGGGTGATTGTAAACTGTTTATGACATCTATTTTATCTAGCATTATCTGAGTGGTTGCTACGAAATCAAGAGGGTTGAAGCGATGAGTTACAGCGACGAGGATCTTAATGATCATAGGTTCAAAACTCACGATGATTGCGTTGTTTTTGTGCCCTTGGCAAATGCATTTTACGACGATTTCCTCTTCTTGGGGGATTCTATTAAGAAATGATTAATTGGCGGTAACACCTCACAGTTCGAAAGGAATGTTGAAACTGGTTAACTCTGAAGCAGGTCTAACAACTCATCTCATGCGTAGCGGAATTGTCGCTGTCCTGCGAATCGGAACAATAAATAAAAATAAAAAACAAAAAATGTTAAGTGGATTTATTTAACTTCAGGCCAAGAGTGGACACCTCAAAAATTCCTTTTGTATCTTTTAACAAAAGGCCGCTCGAGTCAGTACCAGGCTCAACTAAATATTTTGCAATCATTTTTAATTACGAAGCCCAGAATGTTTTTTACTAATATCAGATCGAATATTTGTTTTGGAAATAACCATAAGTCTGCTAAAAAATGTGTCTCGTTCTCCTTTTCTTTTGCTTGAAAGACTGTAATTTTGATGTAAAAAATCTTGGGAAACTTCTTACTTCCATAGGAACATGACAGCATCATGATAGTGCGCAGCGTCATTTCTAATAAAACAAAGCGAAACCTTTCACGTAGCAATAATAACAGTAGATTCGCGATCCTGATTGAAAAAGCTGTAGAAAGGCAAGCTATTAACAACAGATAAATTGCTTGTTTTATTTTGTCAAAAAAGGCGGCTTTTTCTGATCTTGAACTAATTATTTAAAAAAATAAAAATTCATGTTTTTTTTTTAGAGGACGACGTCAACAAAACCCTCAAACTTGCGGGCAGTGATCTGCCATATATGGGCAGAGTACTGGTCAGGATATCAGAGAATGAAATGGGAAATATTTGTGGGGACGAATGGGACTTCCGAGACGCGATGGTTGTATGCAGAGAGCTAGGTTTCCGAGAAGGGGGAGCTATTGCAAGACCCAAAAAAGAATTTGGCCTTCGAATTGGTCCGATTGTTATGACGAAGGTGAGATTGGTGTCCAGAACAATTTAATGCTGGTTGACCACCAGCTGCCAGGGGAACCAAACAAGCGCGTAGTTTTTGGTTCTTTTTTGCTATATGATACTGAGATGGCTGATCTGACACCTCGTATGAGGCTAGTATTTGCTGCTCACAAAATGCATTCCACCTTGTTGGTAGTAGACTGCCAGCATTTATAAATGGCTGATTCGAAGTGAAGTGCTGCTTTTTCTAGATTGATCAATAAGCTTAAACTGCTTTATTGAGGCTGTGGCGTTGAATTTTCCATTTTCTACCAAATTTTTATCATAGAAAAAGAATTTGGTAGTGTTCACCACTCTTGCTTGCGTTGAACCATAGGCTTATACCAAAGGGAAAACTCCTCATAGTTTGTTTCTGAGCATCCTTTTTCCTTTAACTCCCAAACATGACCTATTAAATTCGTATCTCCTAAATGAGTTGCTTTTTCATTGCGGTTTTGGAATTATGACGTCACAATGTATGACATAGGTCAAGTGCAAAGGTCACGAAAATTCACTCAGTGAATGTGGCGCAACCAGATGGAATGGCCAGAATTCTCTCACGTGTAACAGCAGTCTCAGTGCAGCCGGTGTCATATGTGGTAAGCTCTAACTGGTTGGTACTAATTTTTGCTTGTTTTCTGTTTACCGCTTTCAAAACCAACTGTGTATGCAATGGGCTCTCTTGTTTACATATTGTTCCATGTCTACATTTGGTTTCTGTTTATTTACACGATGTGTCGCTTTTGTAATCCTTTTTGTTAGTCATGTCGTAATTAAGTTTGACTTGGATTAATCTCAGAATAGAAATCCGAAATAAGATATCATGCGGATACTTCAACGACAATTATTAAGGTTTTTAAAACTAACTTGTTTTCAATCATACCAGAAAAATTTTTTTAAGATGTTCATATTTCATTTCCGACTCTACCTTTTTTTGAGCCTTGAATGTCAGACAGGAAATCTATGAATATTATATTTAAAGTCTTTGGTAGGTCTATGACTCGATGAAGCAAAATGTTGCAAATTATGGTGGTCACTCGCTACTAAACGAAAGATCTCTCAGATGGGTGGAAAATTTATTTTGCGCGCACAAAAGTTGATTTTACAAAGTTAATTAATAAAATCAAAGCTGGAAAAGGCAAAGCAAAATCATCGATTTTTGCTAACGATCTGCAAAAACATTATTAAAATACAGATCTACTCTCAGAGAACGGCAAAACAATTCCTTTTAAAAGGCTGATCTCGAAAAATAATTCTTCAAGTATTAGTATTTTTTATGAGTTGCACTCATCGCTGCTAACCGCGTTTTTAAAAGATTTTAGAGAGCAGAAAGAAAGTTGAGAAACGCTGCGACAAGGGAATTGAATTTAGCTTTGTCGACTAACGAGATAGTGCTCTAGCCATTAACGTTTGCTTAAAACGTTTTCCTATTGTCAAAAATAATTTTCATCATAGTTTTTGTATTAAGAACATGAATGATGTAACAAATCAAAGCAAAATAAAACTTCAATAACCTAAATAACTGCGAACATATAATGATGTTTCGATATAAACCTCGAACCATTTTCAATCTTCAAATAGATCTTCTGAGAATGGTTAAGTTTCCACTTAATTACAATAGTGTGAATTCTTGTTCTTTTTTACCACTGTATAAGTTTCTTACGAAATTTTATGGCTTACCATTTAGGGACGGAGATTCCTAGTCTTCTAGACTCCCCGGCAACAATAGGTTGTGAAATATTTCTAATTGTGGTCATGGTGGAACAGTTGAGCGCAAAATTGGCCCCAAAACTCAAGTTAACACCTTGAAAAGTCAATATCAATCATTTTAATATGGCTTGATATTCTCAAATGTTTTTCAACAAGCGGATCACTTTGGGACACATTTATTGTCATGGCCACCAAGATGGGAATTTTCGAATAGTCCATTTGTCACGACAACAAAACGGTCCGTAACCCCCTTGAAAATGGTTGCTAGTAATATTGCTTGATACATGAGATCTAAATTAGCGGATGTATTTTGTAATATTTTTTAACTCCCGTAGGTTGTCCACTGGACGTTCCCAAGGGCGTACGTTCCTTCTGCCGCTTCTACACCAACTTTCCCTTCGACAGATATATCTGCCGTCACTCCTGTCCCAAGGGACAGATACTTCTGGGAAGCAAAAAAAGGAAGTGCAAGGGCAGGCAAGAGTGGAGCGGGGTGAGGCCCCAATGTATTTCAGGTAATTTACTTCTAATTTAGTCGAGTCAAAAAAATTTCAAATTTTTCTGAAAAAGTTGCTTAAAAAAGTTTTTTGTGACGCACCCATTGGTACACAAGACGGCCATTGATAATTGCTTTACGAAAAGCTGTCATTGAAAGTGGTCTTTTAAAGTTGCAATCAACTTTTTTTTCCTGTATTGTTGAGGTGTTTCTTATACAAATTTTCCTTTTTGCATGCTGCTGTTTTCAAATGAAAAGCTTCGTCTAACCTCCTGCGTTCCACTTGCCGTCTTGCCACTGAAAATCGATTGCCTTGCCTGCGCCACGGCTTGCTTTATGACGTCATAGCTGCAGATGCTGAAACGTGTCTTTCAAGCGGGTGCTGTTTCAATTCTTCGGCTGCCTCGCCATCAGAGAGATGCTTTTTACCAGGTAGGTACAACGAGGTAGTTTCCTTCTATGCACCATTTTTATGAAATGAGCTTTTGCGAAGTATTTTGTTTCTACCTACAACGGTTTTTCAGTGCCAGGACAATTTCATAATCATAACTGAGTGAATCCGGCTTCATATTTCATTATCCAGACTACTTTTGTTGCTGAGTTCCGAAGCAGAAGATTGGTTAATACCATTTTTGAAGTCTCTGTTGACGCGACAAAAGAATTGCACCCAAGCCTGCCGACTACTTGTAATTTTAAATGCGACTTGATATAGCTCACTTCAAACGGTGTCAGCAGATCAGCGCAGTGAAAAGATTTTTGTCACGATTAACTTGTGCTAACGATCGCATTCATTTTCGATTCATTGTGATTGATGTAACCGAAGCACCATGTAACCGAAGGCAATTTGTAACAAAACCCATGATTATTTGCTTAGCTTGTGGCAAAAATGCGCCGATCAAGTTCTGATCATTCTAAAGCAAACATGAATATAAGCTGTTTTATCTAATCTTACAAATTTTATCGGTGACAAACATAAAAGACAAAACTGTAAATGACAAATTTCTGTTTATAAGCGTTTAGAAAACTCGCATCAAGACTTGATATTAACAAGTCGCGTTCAAACAAACTGATAAAAATTATATCACGTTACCTGACAAAAAGTATAAATTATGTCACGTCATCATCGAGTTAGACTCTGGTATACCTCAGCAAAATGTTTTCAGCTATCACTTAAACATTTTGCTAAGGCATAGCAGAGTCTCACTCGATGATTCTCAACATTTTTTCTATGTTCCTTCCTTACAAATGTCAAATTCAGTTTTGAATATCATTTTTCAAGTCTTCTGTACAACACGACAAGGGAATTGAGCCAGGTTTACCGACAGCAAAGTGCATGCTCAAATTTGCCATAATGACAATGATAATCACTCCCTTAGAACGAGAGTTCGGTGTGAAACATACATACTTTACCCCGAGCACTGAATCAAGGAATTGACAAATACGGTGATTGAGTAAGAAAAATTGACAGTTCATTTCAAAAGAACATAGCCAGATTGCCCTCTCCGCCGACAAGGTGGACTGCCGTAAGTGGGTGCCAACAGTAGCCATCATACTGGTCGAGCAGCTTCATGAATATAACCCATTAAAGAACGCGTTAGAATCAGGCTCAAGGCTATCTCGCTCTATTTTACGATCCGTTGTCAGCCATTTTGTTTTATGTCAACAGCAAACAGCCCATGCGCGAAGCGGCCGTGTTTAAACAGAGGAAAGTGTGAAGACGGCTTCGGGAATGTGGATCAGTACAGATGTGTGTGCCCACGTATCTACACAGGAACTAACTGTGAAGTGAGTTAGTTTCTGTTTCACTTTCTATTGATCTATAAACTCGACAAACCGATGCTTTTCTTCATCTGCCCAAGGATTGTTCACGGGCTACTTATTTTGTATTAAGTATTTCCAGCAAAAACTAAAACAAAGCTTGTGGAATTTGAACAGACAACTTCTGACAAGCAATAAATACACCTTGGCTTTGAATCTCTCTGGAATAATTTTAATTTTTTGTAAAGCGTCATGCTTCGTGAAAGTCTTCTACAGTATATACAAAAAAATACATGGTAGGAAAAATAACCGTTCAGAGTATAGCCTTTCATAGAATATATTTTTTTTAGAAAGTTACCAATCAATGTATGCCTTCTTCGTCGTTTGAGCTATTTGTTCTGAGCATTATGCAGGAAAATGTACATACACTGCGTGAGCGCTCATGCTCTGTTTCCGAGTCTTTAGTAAGACTAGACCACCACGACGGGTAGGCTGCTTGGCCCCACCACCTGTCTGCCACATAAAGATGAAGGCATCCCGTTAAGTGTCTTGTCCAAGGACAAAACAAGCAAGCTTGCCGGTTTGTACTTCACATTACCTCTTTTTTATGCTGAGGGCCAAGCTGGTAAGCTGTGAACAACATTTTTTTAAATCTTTTGGTATGACTCGACTTGGGAAATGAACCTCAAGTCTACCGACTGCGAAGCGGACGCTCTAACCACTACGCCGTCGCGCCGGTATTGCGTGCCTGATTCGCGTTGCTATAAATGTATGCCTGATTTGATCATTTTAGTAACAGCAACACATATTTTTAATTGGCGGTCACGGAAAATCTGTTAGTCACGACGCGGAAAAGTGCGTTTTGAAGGGCATTGAGCAGAATGTTCTTCGGTAGCTTTTGGGTGCTTCTTGGAGAAGGCATTATTTTTTATTATCCACTCGCTTTTGTACTCTTGTGGGCGATTTGAATGTCAGTTGCCTATTTTAAGATTTCCCAACAATGGCTTTCGGTACTTTTACAATAAAAAAATAAATAAACGTTTTGGCTGCGTGTTGCTGCAGAAATGAAATGCTTTTTGAGTAAAGTCCAAACTATCAAAACTAATTGCTATATTAAGAAAACTAATTTGCCTTTTAAGCTTTTGCTGTCAACCTGTTGAAAACTAGGCACAAAAATTCTCAAAGCGATTCCAAACGTATTTGTTTCTCGTGATGCAATAATAGGCCTGGTGACGTTTATAAATTGTAACCTAATCGCTTCAAAATAACTAGGCAAATAGCTAGACAGGCTGATTAATAACTGCCGTAGCGTAGACTGCAGCAAATTGGTTGTATCACCAAGCTTAATTACTTCCTTATTTGCGTCACAATCTCTACAGTTTTTGTAATTTTTTGTTTGATCTTAAACAACTAGCAATTTCCTCCTTGTTCTTTGTAGCCAGGTCGTTACTAACCAATAGCCAGCACCACCTTGTCATATTTTAGTACAAAGTTAACAATTAAATCTTTAAGCAGGCTGACACCTACAATTTATTTACGTTATAAAAAAAAATTTTGTTTGGCCTTAGTTGAGAAGTCGACTTTTTAACAAACAGATATTTTTTTATATTTAAATTTTCTGGTTTAAACTTCAAGAAGTTGTCTGGTTCCTAGGACTCCGTGGTCTGCATTTATTTCCTGAAAAGTTAGGGTAATCCCACAAAAAATCTTGCAAAATATAAAAAATTTGATCTGGCAGAATGGGCCCTGGAGGTTTGGGTTTTTGTCAATATGTTATAAACCCCAAAACATGTGAAACAGAATTCTGAAAATCTGAACCAAATTAACAGTTTACTTTTTACTAAAGACTTTATTGAATTGGACATGTGGTGAACCTCAAATAGCCCCTGACCTCCGTCCCTTACGCCCTCAATTCCGTATCGTTGGGGGAACAGGCGCAAAAAGGGGAAGCTGGCCGTGGATTGTTCAACTGAGAAAGTAATGTTATTTGTGTTGTTTGTTAGATGGTAAATTATTTTGAGAGCGTGCTCCTTTATTCAAACCAAAGTAAGTATAGCTGCTGCTCAGGCTATATGGTTTGGGATATGGGAAATTCACGACAAATAGCCGCAAACTCAGTCGCTAAATCAAGTGTCCACAAAGTGATGATGTTGAGATACGAAATTTTATTACAGCTCCGATATCCAAAATGACCACATGGTATATTTGATAGGGCGACAGGTTTTCTAAAACACAATGCAAGTGTAAACAAACAGCTACGATAGACACTTAACTAACTTCATAATGTAAACATATTAAAAATAGGGATTTCGATGCAAATTCGAAGATCAAAAACGGCGTTGCGACGGTGTAACATATGTTGTGATGGAAAATTTACAAATACTACGTCGCAAGCCAACAATTCACATTCAAACTTACTAAGTACATGCAAGATACATACAAACTTACTGAACTATTTGAGGTCCCACGCAAATTATTAATTTTCAAGATTGTCGTCAGCAGCAAAACACTGTTATTTCCTCTGGTTCAAACTTTTTACAGAACCGAAGAACTACGCTCTTAGGCCTTATATACGGTAGCAACAGCCAATCAAAATTCACGATACAGGCCACGTGTAGTAAATTTTCTAGAATAATCAAGCCGGAATTTCTCAGATCTTGTTCTATAGATTCCAATTGTCACATTTCGCAAGTTAAACAGTAGGATCACAGTTTCGAAATTAAGTGGTGCGTAGAGCGAAAAGTAAAGACACGATTAGATTGTCTGGTGGCAGAACAAAGCATTCAATTGTTACGTATGTCCAAATTTGATGAAGGCAGTTACGGGGGTTCGTCTTTGTGCAAATAAATACTCCTAAAACAAAGCGAACAGACAAACGGCGAAATAGTTAATTAGCACATTCGGTTTTTCTTTATAGTTAAAAACAAATATCCAACAGCTGGCAGACAGTTTTGGACCACATAAACTAAAGGTCTCCAGCAGAGTGAAAATCAAGCATTGAATTCGAGCAAACAGCACATTTGCCAAAATAAAAATTTAAGAAATGTTCGATCCGTGACAGTAAGGGTGCTTCACTCTATCAAATCTCGGGGTGCGACAATGCGATCTTTTATCAATTCAAATATCAGTTTGAAATGGAGTATTACCCTATCAAAACTTTAAAAACTAGACTTCAGCTTTCCGAAAAATGATACTTTAAGAAAGTAAAGTATTTACACATTTCAAGAAGGAATCTAAACTTTTTTTCCATTACAAGCTTGTTCCTCCAAAATATTTTGAAACATTTTACTGCTAAAAAACAGCATGTTGGAATTTGTGTCTTGCTCATTACAATGATATAACTACTTACAGAAACGGATCTTTCTTTTGTTCTGGGACACTTATTACACCACAATGGGTCGTGACGGCAGCGCATTGTTTCTCACAAAGGTATGTTTTATCACCAACCGGTAAGTCTGTGAGAAGTGTTGGTGGGGATCAAGGCTAAAGATGTGACCAAACATCTCAAAAAACCGTTTTTATCGTGAAATTCTTGAAAAAGGCTATCTATTGCTGGTTAATCTTCAAAATTAATAAAAACATTTTAAGTCTACCTCCAACAATATCTCCCCCTTTCAAAAGCATTGAGAGGTAGTCAATGCATTCCTCTCTTGTTATTCCTGAATTAACTATCCTTATTTTTATTGCATACTGTGTCTCACACAAACGAGTGTCTGAGTGCTAACGCCTTACTACTACAATCATGGCAAATACATTTGATCTTCCTTTAGAAGGCAAAAAGTGATGGCCCAAGCCCCCATCGCAGGGAAGACGTTAGCATGTGCAAATTGTTGAGCATAGCTCAAGTTCTAATAATAAACGTTTAAAGAATTATAAATAATTTTGAGACATCGACTTTAGGTTGATAATGGAAGCTCTGGCCTTACGTTGCGGGTTATCCCCCATACCCCACCATGGCACCAGCCCTGAATCATGGAGCACTACTAATTTTCACTTTGTTAGGGAGGCTGAGTTGTTTATATTACTTGTATCAATACTTTCAAATTATTATTACTTATTACTATTGCTACGTTTTACAATCATTATGTTATAACAGTAGCAAAATATTCGTAATTGGTTAACCTATTTTCTGATAATCAACATATCAAGTGTGAAATACGGCGAAACAATGAGTATTATAATATTTTTTCCTATAATAATAAATGTCACAGTCCATACATTAGACGCTATGTTTTGCATGAACCTTTACCAGCCAGTAGATTATTTGTCATAATTGCATTGAGATTATTTTCAGAACATTATACTTTTGATATGTAAATTGAATGTTTCTTTATTGTAAATCATTAGCGTTTTTTAGCGGTAGCAAAAATCTGATATCTATTTCCGCTTGCAGTTCATGACGCAATTATCAACATTGCTATTTAATTATTCAGCGATCTGCGAAATGGACCAGTCAACAGCTCAATTTGGACAGTCACAAGTGGTCAATACAACAGTGAGGGATATGATTTCACGAGCCAGACGGCTCAAATCGGGAATATTCTGTCTCATAACTATACAGTGATAAATATTCCTCGCAATGACATCGCGTTATTGAAGCTGAGAACGCCATTTAATGTCAATAATTTTTCCTCCCCAATGTGCTTGCCCTTTTCCAAAGATGAAAAACCCGCACCTGATTCAAAGTGTTGGATTGCCGGTTGGGGAAGCACTTCAGGTGGGCTGAGGATATTTCTATTTTCAACCTAAAATCTAAACTTTTGCCGTCTAAGAACAAAGTAGTTTCAAGAAGAGACGTTGACTCCACTTCTTTAAACTTACTTTTTTTAATTTAAAAGAATAAAGCTTTTAAGTCGAGCTTTGACTAACCTACCATGCAGACCTCTATTTTTTGAATTATTTTTCAATCTATAAAATTGCAATACCTTGACTGGGACGAGCTTAAAAGCCAATACAATTTCTTCATCAATGGGCAGAATGTTTTTTTACAATGAAATTAATTTTAGGTGTGTCGGACGTGCGACCTTCATTCATCCAACAAGCGGATGTACCCATTATCTCAACAAAAACGTGTCGTCAGTTCAATCATCCATCCAGGTTCTATCAGTTTGTGAAAAAAGACATGATTTGTGGGGGGTACAAACAAGGTGGTGTGGACGCGTGCATGGTGAGCAAGTTAGAGGAGAATTGGTATACGAATATGAAAACAAAAATGTTTTAGTTTTGAAGCGAGAATTAACTTCGAATTAAAAGTCTGTAATAGAAGATTTAAGCGATAAAACTACAACCTCTCCAAAAGATTTTTCTCCAGCGTCCAACAAGTAAAACTTTTTTGCGGATATAAGAAAAAAGAAGAGTGCATCTTTCCAAATATTGCAATGCCCAAAACCTTATTTTGTTGCTTTTTTCCCGTTATGGTCACTGTGTTAAAGGATATGTGGACTCATGGTCTCATTAGTTTTTAGTACCAAGGCCAGTTAAAGACCGTATTTGACCAAAAAAGAAAGCTCTTCAAAAACCACCGCCGTATGCTCTGGAAGGAAAGTGACCTCAGTGCGAGTCCATATTAGGAAAGATGGGTCAGGAAGGTGTCACACCTAAAATTTAAGATAAACAGCAGGTTATGTATAGCTTTGTCATTTCCTTTTAAAGAGGTAAAGATATTTGTCTTGACGTGCCAGCCAGAATGCCTGCTAGTCTCAAAAATGGTGCAACCAGGTGCGTCCTTCCCCCCAAACAACGCAAATGTGTGAGAATTTATGTCTAGAATATAAGGTCTATATTTTAAAGAGCATGCAAAATTTCCTACTCCCTCCACCTGGTGCCCCCTTAATATTACATTCCTGCATTGAAATACTATAAGAGAAATACAGTATGTTTTATGTCCACAGGGAGACAGCGGTGGTCCTTTGATGTGTCCTCGATCGGACGGCAGCTGGTATTTGGCCGGGATTATCTCATGGGGGTACGAATGTGGTCGTCCCAACGCGCCCGGGATATACACCAGAGTGTCCTATTTTCTCGACTGGATATATAGTAATCTCCAAGCAGCGTAACAATTTTTGAAAGTTTGCAATGAAGTTGGCTGTAGTTCGCTTTGTTATTTTCATTTTGTGACGTTATTAGCATCTGAAAACGATTTAATTTAAGACACCAATGAAACAAACATGGCAAGTCTATTCTCTACGCCAAGCTATTGCCGTTTAAGTGTGGTTTTACTTTTCCCTTTGTGGCAACAGTTGAAGTTTTTATTTTTTTGCTTTTATTTGTTTATTGTGTTTATTTTTGCGTTTGGTTGTATAGCATTATTTATTGTTGTTAGCCCGCACTTAATCAGTAACACAACGTACACTTTGATAAACTGGATGGTTAATTACTAACATCTTGATCGGCCACAATAAAAGTAGAAAGTAGCCTGCACAATGCAATCTATTTTTTTATTTTTTACCGATGCGGGATATCATCTTCTTATAATGAAACGTTCACTTAATAAAACTTTATTTTATCACAAATGACTTCATGGAACTTATAGCAAAGTTTTCTATGATTCTAGCTAGCTATTGCCTTGGAAACAAAGATCGGTGGTCAAAGGTGCTCTTCGCCAAATTCACAAAATTATTTTGGGCAACACGATAACAACATCTAAGTGCTATTAAAATAAGAAGTTTGTGTATGACATCACACGATTCGCGCGAAAAAATGTAGCTAACCAAAAGCTGTAAGCTGTGCTAAAAAGATATAAGCTGAACACCCACCTTTGGAGCTATTTTGAAAGCTAATGTGACTTTAATCAAATACTGTAATGAATTAATGCTACTTCGTGTTTAGGAAACAAATATAGTTAGTCAAAAGTATTTTTGTTGAGATTAGGTCTTTCAGTTGACAAGTCCAAGCTTAACTCATTGTGTCCATTTGCTAAAAAAATTGACATTATGAAAAATATCATCTAAATATTATTTGTTTGTCATTAAAAAAACAACACCATACGATATAGATACCTGTTTGTTGTAAATCAGCAAAATCAAACATTGTCTGATCGTTGATATCGGAACCGCACGTTTTGAATCACACTTTACTTGGCCCAGAAACCTCAGAAAAATCCTCAAAAAATTAGTTCAAGAAATAGTTTAGGTCATAAAATCACATCTGATATATCAATACAACTGCCCTGCAAGCATTTTTGTCATCTAGGCTACGTTGTAATCTAGGTTTGCAATTCTTCAATATGCTTGTACAGTACAACTAAATATGCTGTATAAGTTGCACACTACAAGTAACTTAAACTCAGTATTCCCAAATATGCCAATTTTCGAATATAAACCCCTGTCAGAAGCTGGCTGCAAATAAGCCTTATGTGTTTGGCCCAAAAGTGATTCGCTACCGGTGATAATATAGACGTGGACACAGGATCAAAATGATGATAATTCGGTTGTCAATGGCAAGTCTTTATTGAGTCCACCCGAGGTAGGATTTACATGCCTATAAAGATTTGTAGTTTGTACATGCTCATTCACATTCACTCTTTCCCATATCCAATCGATGGATTGTGCTGTATTTAAAATAGGCCTATTGTTGTTTGACTTAGAGGTGGGAATGGGATTGGGCCCCAGCGAATTCCTTGCTGCTAGATCTAGATCTACAGTTATTTCTTCTCCCACTAACAACAGATCTACATCTATCACGGCTGATATCACTTTCACTATCTCTGAAAATCATAGAAGTATTATCAACTTCTTGATCAAGAAATAACTGCGTCGCCTGTTGGACAGTCAAACGAGGAGGAGGCGTGTCGAAGTACTGTGTTCATCCATAACGTAAAATAGGAACAGCTTCGATAAACAAACAAACGAGAGACAGAGCCTCGTCAAATTTTGAAACTGACGCTCAAGAAGGTTGGTTTCGTTATTTACTTGGCTTCAACCAACGACACTACCGGTAAGAGTAGAATCTAAAGACAAGCGAAACTATTCTAATGATCTAGTCCTTGCATCGACATATCGGAGGATTTTCTCGGGCATGAGAGAGCCGCGCCGAATATTTGGAGCAAAGTAGCGAATCAGATAAAACAAAACTGCCACCAATAAGGAGTCAACTTTACCATATTTTTCTTTACTTTGAATTCAGATTCATTGTATACCATCGGTAAAAAACCTATTTAACATTTATTTACAAGTTATCTATTTCGTCCATCTTATTTACATAATGCGATATCACTCCTATGCAATTCAATGCGAAAATCCTGAAAGCGGTCAGTCCCTTTTTTCGAAAGCGAATTTTGTTGACGTTTAATCACGTGAGTGAAGCTTTCTATTGCTGACGTTGTTGGATAGTTTCGCTGGCATAGTTGCCAATCTTGGAAATTTATGTCAAGATCTCAGGATTTTTCAAGGTCACTAGGGATTTTCTTGAGATTTTTTTGCAAAATGTGTTGGGAAAAAACTTGGAATTTTTTGATAGCAAGGTTGGGGATTTTGGCATAATCTCAGAATTTTTCGGTCGGAATATTTCGCAAAACCACTTGACTTTGGAGTAGAAACTCATAATTTTGGGATTTTTGAAAAAATGTGGGTAATGAGGTTTTTTCAATTATTTGTAGATTCAACAACAAAAGTTGGGACTTTGCATTGAATGAAAAGTGACAATCTTTTTTAGAGACAACACCATAATGAGTAGTATGTTCTAATCTTTTTGGGAAATGACATACCAAAATGACGTAGCAGAACAAGATAAAACAACTGTGGGATATGATGTACCAAACCATTTCACAATCTTGGGACTTTTTTCGAAAATATTATGATTTTGGAGATTTTTTATACCTTTTTTTGGAATTTTCGAGTATTTCAAGTTGGCAACCATGTTCCTTGCACGTGATTGCCGATATTTTAAACATTTAGTGGCCTGTTACAGATTTGGCTAATTGCGAAATGGGAATGGGCAAGGCTGAGGTTGGTCTTGACTCTTTGTTATTGTGTCTTTGAGAAAACCACTGGGATTATTTTTCGCTACTTCGCAGTTTTATTCTTCAGAGTAGTGGCGTACATTTAGCCTATAAGCTTTCAGGCAGTGTTGAAAAGATACGATAAGGTAGTATAGGACAAGAGTAGGATGAACTGATGTATTAATAGTTAAGCACATCTAAAGTGATAACTGTGTGGCCTATGGGCACATTTCAGTATATAATGTGCATGCAAAACACTACCGCTTAGTACTTAATCATTTGCTGTCGATAACATGACAATAATCAGATCAGGTTACTGAAGATATACACCAGAGATGGGCAACTTATGACCCTAGAGCTCTATAAGTGCGGCCCGCAAAGCCTGCCTTGAAGAACAGCCAAACGATATAGAGCCTATCTTTATTTGCAGCGCAAAACGTAACCTGTAAATAAAGCTGAGAAAACGCAAGTGCACGTTTACACTGTACAGTGTTCGTATAATGAAAGCTTTTGGCTGTAGTAAATATCATTGTACTGAAATATATTCTGTAGTTACAGTGTAAGCAATTAATTCTGTGAATATAAACATCAACATAACGTTTTTATGTTAAAATATAATTCTTTATTTTCACAAAAATTTCAAGCAGGCCCGCTAAAGACCTACAAATAGAAATTAAAACTCTCGGTTCAAAGAAGTTGCCCACGCCTAATATAGACTGAAAGATGTAATACAAAGATATTCATGTAAGTGCAAGAAGTGCATAAAATAGACCCTATGACAAGGCACTTCTAGCCTATGCCTGTATTGTTAGTAGTGGTATGGCAGACTCAAACCGTATATGTAGTCCAGCTCAATCAGAATGTGGTTGATGACATTTGTTTTAATTCGTTTGTTGCTAGTGTACTAGCAATATATTGCAGGGGCTCTCAAATTTTAGACATTGCCCTATTGCTAATAGTATTGATAATTTAATTAAGAGTTAATGACTGATGATAAGATGTTATTAACTTATTTATTGCAGGTCATAGCTGGGTGTAAACTCAACTTTCATTCCTTTTGTTAAAACCTTTTTGCGAAAGAGTTTGGGTGGAAATTAATCATAATAATCATATCTAATGTGTACTTTAACATAACTCAAAGCAAACGCTACTTTCATCTGTAAAAATATAAATAATGATTGATTGTTTGCATTACCTATAAACTTTTAACAATAATCACTTGTTCTGGTTGCTCGCAGTAAGATAAATACCTCTAGGATGTTGAGTGCTGGTAATAACTTTTACAAACTCGTTAAAAATTCTCTTCTACTGCAGACACGTCTTGCTGCAGTTATAGCAACACGTAAGTTTTTGGTCAATCTAGAATATTTAACAATGCTTGCAATTTTATTTAGTTAGGTTTATGCATTTCCTCCTACAGCCATAATCAACTGTTACAGTTATATGTAGAATAACTTGTGTGTCATACCTACTTCACAGTTTTCAGTACTGTTGGCATAGCGACTGCAAATGCAAAATAACAATAATGCAAAATTGTTGTCCAGTACCTTAACAACGGTGAATGCTTGTGGATAGGAAACCCACAGTGTTGTAATTGAAAGGCAATGTTGTTGTCCTAAACCATATTGCTGGCGGCAGGTGACTGTATGTAGTACACGTTTTTGTCCAGTTTTCTGCTTTTTTCTCTTATCTTTTTTTGTATAAAATTTTTCATGCGCTTGGATATTTACATGGTATCAGAGTACAATGTTGTTCAAACATCCAGCTTTGTCGTCAAAGTATGCAACAAAAAGATTTTGCACGTTTTTATATGAGAAAAACCTACAAAAATAAATATCGTGCATGTATGTCTACCTTAAGTTTTTTGTTGAGTATCAACAAGGTGATTAATGAAGCTGTTTGTACTTTGTATTATACTACAAAAACCTGCTTATTAAAATATTGCCAACCGTTTATTAAATGCAATTAACGTCAGGAAGGGATGCTGCATATCTGGCTATAGTTCAAAGCACAAATATCAGATAAAATCCTCGAAATATTTGAGACTATGACAAAATGTATCAGCTGAAAGAAATGTGATTTTGCTGCTGTAAATATACAGTGTGGGCTTACCATATTTACGCTTGTATACAGTTCTTTTCAGCGTGGAGATTAGAACATTCCTTTCTTTTGTTAAATGGTGGTATTGGTATCTAACTGTTTTAACTGAATATGCATAATCAGATAGTTCACTTTTGCGCTTGAGTGTCTCAGAAATTTCAAGTAGAGTATAAAAATGAATTATATTATATTTCCTAGCAACAGTACGTCTATTTCAGTATTAAGTCTACAGCAGAGATTAAATTAAGAAATGAATAGTTTATATGTAACTGAATGGATTGAACAATTTATTAGACGATAAACCACCGTAGTTCTAAGATGCTCTGTAAATGTGCTGTCTGTAATCTCTAAGGCCGAGTAATGAAAACTGTTTCATGCTACTCCTGAGATCTAAAAGTTTGTTTTTTTTAGGTACATACGCTGCTGATATAATTACGTGTGGTGAGCCAGCAAAGCCTGCAGCAAAACCTTGTAAAAGAAGTGTAGAGGAGGCATCTGGACAAGTGGTCGCAGTAATAGGCCCTGTTGTTGATGTCTACTTTCCAGATACAAGACCACCTATTCTAAACGCGTTGGAGGTTTCTGGCAGGGATAACAGACTTGTTTTGGAAGTTGCTCAGCATTTAGGTAAGGTTAAGATGTTGTGGGTAAACAATAGAATTTGTACCTCGTGGACAGTTAGATCATCCATCATAGCAAGAAACTTTCATCTTACAAATTTAGCTATATTGAAGTATACAAGTGTTCTATTAATTTTGATTCACAAAATACCAGAACACTTTAGGGTGCTAGAACATCTTTTTTGGTATTATGGCTTGCAAATTGTACATCATTTTATTCTTTTAAATATTTAGCGGTAGTTTGTTCGGTGATGTGGTTGGAGCGATCGTTTTGCATTCGATAAACCTGAGTTTATACCAAAAGATTTCAAAAAAATGATATTCGCAGCTTCCCTGTTTGGCGCGCAGCATAAAAGAGAAAGGGTGGAGAAAAAATCTGCAGTTCACTTGTGCCCTTGGTAAAGGCACTAAACGGTGTACTTCCATTTTTTGTGGTAGTCAGGTGGTGGGATCTAGCAGTTTACCTGTCGTTTTGTCTTAGTCTGAGTAAAGTCAGGTAAACAGATCATGAGCTCGCACGCATGAATGTCAAGCAGGAACTATGTGAATACTATTTTTAGAGTTTTTGGTATCACTGGGCAAGGAAATTAAACCATGGCTGTGGAGTCGGAGACGAGACTAATTTATGGACTAGAGGAGTTATTTATATCATCTGGCTAATTTCAGAGTTATTTATGACTTTGAAATTAGCCTAATAATTCACTTGGCAGTGATGACATGCTATTTTGGTTAAATTATATAAAAATATTTAATTCTTATTTTATTAAAAATAGGAGTAGGAGTCTGTTCTTACAAATTATAGGAGTCGGATGTTTAGTATCCCGACTCCTCAGCCCTGAATTTAAGTGAATTAAACCCAGGTTTAAGTACTATGAAGAGAGCTATGTATATGCAAATGTTTTGCAGGTCAAAACACAGTTCGTACTATCGCTATGGATTCCACTGAGAGATTAATTCGAGGGCAGGCAGTGGTGGATATGGGATCTCCCATCCAAGTCCCAGTTGGTCCGGGCACATTAGGAAGAATTATAAATGTAATTGGTGAACCAATTGACGAACGAGGTCCTGTTGATACAAAAAGGTAATCTGACATATTTTTAGTTCACCGGTATTAAGCTTTTGTCGTGAAAAGTATTTTGAATTTAAAGTGCTGACTTGTTTAACTTGTGGAATCCAAGAGGAACATAGCGTTAAGGAGACTGCAGATGACTTATGGTCTTTGAGTCAGTATAGTCATTGCGGCCGGCGAAAGCTGCTTTTAAACTCCAGGCGTGACCTTTGGAGAAAACACCGATTCTACTCGATCATGCCGCGTGCAACTCAACGCTCTGAGCTATTAACTGTGCAGTCTTTTCTTTGAAAGTCTCGCGCCCGATTTATCGCGCCTGGCTGCTGACAAGGAAGCTGGAAAAATAACTTCAAACACAATCTTCGTATTAGAATGCTGTATTCAAGTCGATGGCAACGTGCCTTTTGAAGTCATTTGTTGCGAATGCGCTTTTATTTCGCTGTGCAACGGGTATGTTGAAGTCAAACCGCTTAGCTTAGCTTTAAGATGCCTATTTGCCATGCAGTTATGCAGCTATTCATGCTTCGCCACCTGAACTGATTGAAACGGGAGGAGCTCAAGAAATTTTAGAAACTGGCATCAAAGTGGTGGACCTGCTTGCTCCGTATGCCAAAGGTGGAAAGATCGGTAAGAGTGTGGTTACTTTCCTAAAAAAAGTAATTTTCTGGGCTACATTGGCTGTTAGTGGTTATATGGATTTATCAAGATCGGTACTGTTCCATTGGTGAAGGATATTTTAACGAGGGCAAAAGAAAGTTTCAGGAAGTTTGTGCATTTTTTCTTCCTTTCCATTGCTGTTAAGATTGATTCGAAAACAATATGACCTTGGTTTTTGTACATCCACATAAAAATTATTAAATGAATCATATGAACCAACTTTTGCCTTTGTAAGTTTAAGCTACGCGAGGTGAAACAAGCCTTTGCTTGTTAAATTTATCACAAGACTGAAAGCAATTAATAAATTGCACAGTCCAACAAAAATTTTTGGCGTATAAGGTGAAAGCGGTTTGAGGGTGAATTGGGTCGCTGAGTTCGAAAATGACGATATTTTTTGCAGATTGGTTCTAGTTTTTGAGATATTTTGAATTTTTTACCGTAATTAGGGCTACTTTTAAGTGGACATTTTTTGGGGCTGGTCAATGACTAAAATGTGTTTTCGGTGTAAATGATCCATATTGGTCTGGCATGAATGATTACTGAGCCAAAAACAGGCAAAGCTCTTAATTCACGTAATAAACAAAGCATGCTGTATAGTAAACGCGCAATGTTTGACATCATAGAAACTACAAAGGATTGTATCGGTCCATCATTTGCAAAACACAGTTCCTGTAACAAACAGTTACAGTTACATAAGAACTAGCATGTCACATTGGATTTTAACTGTTCATCTGAAAAAAAATTCGTTTATATGATTTCCGGCTATGGCTTTGTTCAGCATAATCATGGATCAATGTCCAGCAATAATCTGCCATCATGTGAGAGTCCCAACGATCTTGGTATCTTTTTTCCATCGTCCTGATGTCTTGACAGAGCCTCTCTCTTTGTTCCTCGCTAACATCACCAAAATTTTCTGGGAAATAGTCTAGATGGCTAAATAGATAGTGAAGTTTGATGCTCATCCTTGCACCAAGAGCTTGAAAGTTTTGAAGCATCACATTCATAAGGTTCGGTAGTTGCTAGCTTTTGTGTTACCTAGAAACTCTCGTATCACGGAGGCATATGAGCACAAAGATTTTGATCGTAATTTTGATCTTTTCTTAAACTTGGGACTTTATTACATTTAACTTTGCCACTAATCCAGACCTCCCTACTTTTAAATGAAGATTAGTGTTTTGTACCCACATCCTTGCAATTACAGATATCAGTAACGGGCTTTACCATTTATGTTTGCTATCAAAATGATATGAATAATTTTGTTATTGTACATATTGTATACTATCGGAATCGCATTGAAATACCCTTTAATTTGTTGGAAAAAGTTTGAAAATTATTTGAGAAATGAGATCCCAAATCAGTTTTTTAATAAACTGATTTTGCAAAAAAGGTGCAATTTTTAAAAACACCTTTATATTATGATCTGCGGTAGCAAACATTTGTGTTAATCGTACGAGATATATTATGTCATCATAGACCCAATTTAAGCGTGCAAGGGAAAAAGAAAAGAAAAAATGCTTATAGGGCTAAAAGTGCTTAAATAAAGAATTGCCCGTAGCATTATCAAATAGGCTTTAATTGTAGTAAAGTTGTTTTTATCGAAAGCATCTGATCAATATCTCCTAGAAGATCGTTTAATCGCGTTTGTGCGATGAGTGCTTTTTGAGAAAAAACAAAAAACAGATTGTTCAATGAATCGTTGATTGTAACGTCATTTTCGACCCCAAACAAATGAAAGTTTTTGAAATGTGGTAAGTCGGAAGCTGGTTTTCGTTTAAGCAAAAAGCATTTGTCTTTTGTCAAGTAATGCAAATTCTAAAAAAATTATTTTTGGTTATGACGTGATGATGACGTCACGAATACCATTATGACACTCACCACGGGGTGGTGATCAATCGTGCCAAGTTTGATGCTTGTACCTATAGCAGTATCAGAGGAGTTAAAACAGACACACAGACAGAGAGAATTGCGCTTTATAGTATAGATTCAAGACAATGTATCTAAATTTTCTTGCAACTAAATATATAGTACCCATTAAAATGTTTTCCAAAAAGCAGCAATTCATCGTTCAGTATGTCCTTAAATCAACAAAATCTAGCACTTTAGCTAGTTGAATGATACATGCTTTCCACACTATGCTGCCTTTAGGCCTTATCATGGTTGTTTTAACGCACAGGAGAGGACAAATAAACTAAAACTGATAACTCTTTAAGATGGAATATAAACGTAACAAAGAGAAACTTTTGATAGGATTGAGTCGTAAATTTTATGGTTATTAGCTAATAGTAATGCTCTAAACCGCATCAAACTTTCATGAGTCATCAACATTATAACTTGTTTTTTGCGAATCGATAAACATATAGATTGTATGGAGTAAATGGACACAAAACTTTGAATGGGAAACCAGTAATATTACATTAAAGAAGCTTCGCATGCTTGAAAATGAACGGTGCTCAAGCAAAATTATATAAAATAAAAATAAAATTATCTCCAAAACTAGAGCCAATTCGGCAAAACTAAGTGCATTTTCAGACTCAGCGCCCCCGATTTAGCCCCAAAACGATTCAGCATCCTTTGCCTTTTGACAAAAAAATTTTTGTTGGTCTGTGTTATAAATCTGTCTCTAAGCTTTGTAGCACATGATACGAGCCCTCTGTTTGCACCTCAAAACTTGACCACATTTATTTATTGTCACTCACAGTGCCTAATGATTGAATACAGAGTACGACCAAAAAACACACTTTCTAGGTGTCTGGGTTACCAGCCGAATATCATTTGCGATCAGCAGAATAGTTAAATTGGTGTTGTATACCATATAATTACCAGATATCCGACGCAGCCCTACGTATAATCTTCTTGCGATCGGTAATTGGTAGTACGACGTCATTTGTAAAAACGAAACTACGTCATGTAATCGATCAAAGAGATTCACGCCTCATCAAATATTACCATTTAAATCATCAACTAAAGACTATCATTTTATTGCTATCCTTCTGTCATGAGAAACAAAGAATTGGCGTCGATTTTGTTTGCAGTTGCATTGCAGTTACTTCTGCACTTAGGATGCCAGTCTGGTTGCAGCCTGATTTACCTAGGAATCTTCCGTTCATTAGATCTCTCTTTCTGCTTGCTTGATGTTAGTTTTACGTTTACATACGTTGCATTTCTATCCTTCGAACCTGCTACAGAGTTTCCAATTTTTTCTCTTAAATTTACATTACTTTCGATAAATCTACAGCTTGTTGGAATCCGCTTAGATTAGAAAATAATCGCTAAGTGTCTTTTTCAAGGGCACCTCTGCGCAGGCATCGGATTTTTTTACTCCATTATTCATAAAGGATTAGAAATTTCCCAGACGACCATGATGATTCAAATTACGCTTTTTGTTTAATCGTTCCAGGTTTGTTTGGAGGCGCTGGTGTTGGCAAAACCGTCTTCATCATGGAGTTGATTAACAACGTTGCGAAGGCACACGGCGGTTATTC
This sequence comes from Trididemnum clinides, assembly GCA_963675345.1. Classification (NCBI taxonomy): domain Eukaryota; kingdom Metazoa; phylum Chordata; class Ascidiacea; order Aplousobranchia; family Didemnidae; genus Trididemnum; species Trididemnum clinides. The sequence continues at coordinate 33,129,833 of OY776290.1, read as the reverse complement.
AGTGTTTGCTGGTGTGGGAGAGCGAACTAGGGAAGGAAATGATCTTTATAATGAAATGATTGAATCAGGAGTGATTTCGCTTCAAGACAAGTCTTCAAAGGTGATAACGCTGCTCATAAGTAGCATTGTTAGAAGGTGTACTTTTGGAAAGAGGAGAGGTGAAATGATAAACAACATAAGTTATCTTCAAAGAATGCTTTCAATAATTTAGTAATTCTTAGTTAAAGAAGACTGAAATTGACGATGGTACAAACAAATTTAATATCGGTACTAAAATTTTTAGGTAAGCTAAAGGGTAATCTTAGAATAACCAGTCTAAGTCTATTGCTGGTATACGGCTTATCTCGGACTAGCTCTTTAGCTATATTATTAGGATCTTCACTTGAGTGAGCTATTAGGTTAACATGTGTAGCTAGAGATCCCAAATTGAATAGAGAAGTTTTGGAGCCGCTGTTACCGCAACTCTCCTATGATGGAAAGTGAATTTAGAACATTCTATATTTGTCTATGAGTGCTGATAATTATACACTTCAAAGCTATCCAAGTAAACTGAAGCTGTAAACAATGATTGCTTTTGCTTTTAGCATGATGCGATTAAGTGATATTAGTTTAAGAATATCAAAGTTTTTACTTATTCCAATGCAAAGATAGAGTTGTGAGATGTTTTTGGATGTCTCACGGCAGCATAACTTTCGGCTATAAACGTATCAAAACATACAACATGGTTTAAAAACCGCGAAAATAATTTCAACTTTTTTCTTAAAAATTTGCTTGCCATATTGCTACAAATAGCAAAAATGTACCTGTGCCTTAAGTAAAATCGAGACTAGGTGTGATCTAGATTTTCGGCATCAGTTTATGATCGTAGTTTTAGTTTTGAGCGATTACTGTGGTTGCAGGTTGCACTTGTGTACGGGCAAATGAACGAGCCACCTGGTGCTCGCGCTAGAGTGGCCCTGACAGGATTGACAGTGGCAGAGTATTTCAGAGATGAGGAAGGACAGGACGTCTTGTTGTTTATTGATAATATCTTCAGGTTCGTCTCATCCTGCAGTCATGTAGTTTTATCTTACGATGAAAAGAATTCTTTTTTAGTCATTTGCATAAGAACTTGTGTCCATGCTTGCTTTAGAATTGCTACTGGCTTAGTGCTTTTCTACAACAATTTTTCAAGACGTAACAAAGGGTTAGCCCATGAGGGATTTGATCTCGCCTCCTCTCAGTTGCGAAGTTAATGCTTTAGAGCAGAGGTTTCCAAACTGTTTGCTTCGCGGATCCCTTTTTTGCGAATCTGCTGCTTCGCGGACCCCTTAAAAAATACGAATACAAAAGAAAATGGAGCTGTCCTTCAAAAAAATGGTCAACACCTGTCTTACTGCTGCGGTTGTGTCCAGGGATGTGGAAGCAGCTATTTGTTTAATCGCTTCCGCTTTCACCGCTTCCACTAACAAAAAATGAGAAATCGACCGTTGCCAATTCTTTAACTTTTGTGGGTCTGTACTCTGCTTTCTCCTATACTTTATCATTTTAAGGAGACAAAAACTTCTATATATTTACCTACTTCGCTTAAGCTTATTGTTCCGAACTACTCTGTGTTTCTTTTTCTAAAATATAGAGCGCGATTCTGTCTGTTTGTGTGTCTGTTTTAACTCCTCTGATACTGCTATAGGTACAAGCATCAAACATTGTCACGATGGATCACCACCCCGTGGTGAGTGTCATAAGGGTATTCGTGACGTCATCATCACGTCATAACCAAAAATAATTTTTTTAGAATTTGCATTACTTGACAAAAGACAAATGCTTTTTGCTTAAACGAAAACCAGCTTCCGACTTACCACATTTCAAAAACTTTCATTTGTTTGGGGTCGAAAATGACGTTACAATCAACGATTCATTGAACAATCTGTTTTTTGTTTTTTCTCAAAAAGCACTCATCGCACAAACGCGATTAAACGATCTTCTAGGAGATATTGATCAGATGCTTTCGATAAAAACAACTTTACTACAATTAAAGCCTATTTGATAATGCTACGGGCAATTCTTTATTTAAGCACTTTTAGCCCTATAAGCATTTTTTCTTTTCTTTTTCCCTTGCACGCTTAAATTGGGTCTATGATGACATAATATATCTCGTACGATTAACACAAATGTTTGCTACCGCAGATCATAATATAAAGGTGTTTTTAAAAATTGCACCTTTTTTGCAAAATCAGTTTATTAAAAAACTGACTTGTGATCTCATTTCTCAAATGATTTTCAAACTTTTTCCAACAAATTAAAGGGTATTTCAATGCGATTCCGATAGTATACAATATGTACAATTAATATTAGTTTTTATACTGAAAAAATGAACTTTAAGACCTGTGGTGTAACTTTTTACCCCTCCCAAAAAAGTGGGTAAGCTCAGTAAAAATAGGTGACTTTAATACAAAACCGTTATAATAAAGTACTAACAAATACTATTCTTTAAAAGCTTAGGAAATATGCTTTCCATCATTGTGTGACTCCAATTACTTGAGGCAAAAGATTAGTTTATGATGGCAGATCAAAGATTGGTTGCCATACATGATATTTCATTTTTAGTTGAACAATTAACCTATTTGACCAAACAAACTTGCAGTTGTTTAACAAAATTAGTTCTTTGGTACATTTTGACTACTTTTCCTCACAAGCGTGGTTGTTTTGCATTATCTGTCGACTTTTAGAAAAAGATCCATCAAAAACTGAAGTCGCCAAATGTTTATGAAATGTAGTCAAACGGTTAAAAACACACAAAATTGCAGTGCCTGCACTTCACAAAACAGCAATTTCTAGAAAAACTAAGTCTTTTGGTACATTTTGGGCATTCTTGCTCGATAGCATGGATCTTTGGCATTTGTTCATCAAATTATTCAAAACGATTGATCAAAAAATAAAGTTTACGAATCTTAATATGTGTAGCCTACTCCAAGCAAAACACTTGCTGATCACCCAAGACAAAAAAGATGGGGTGGTAAAGATGATCCTTTCTTATCGTTTGCAACAATATGTAGGGGTAGAGCTACATATGATTTAACTGTTGAAGCAATTTCCTTTGCAATTGGGCAAGGCTGACGCAGCAGCCAGGTGATTTGATGTCCTTAACCTCGACATTATTGATGGGGGCTCTCGCTACTGCTATAACTGAACTGTGAGTGCTTCATTTCGTGTTAGTTTGCTCTTTGCATGGCTGCGTTTATGCCAGGGCTAAGGAACATGCACGCAGTCAGAGACGTTAGCATAAAATAATTCGCCTACAGTGACGAAAAAGTAGTAAGTAGCAATCCTAATAAATGGCTCAAAACGCATTGTGAGGTCACAATCTTAAATGACATCGCAATGCTTGCCACTATGTAGTGGAAACAGCAGCAGGCAGCAAAATTATCTACTATGATTTTGATAGCAAACATAAATGGCAAAGTCCATACCTGATATTTGTAATTGCAAGGATATCGGTACAAAACACTAATCTTCTTTTAAAAGTAGGGAAGTCTGGATTAGTGGCAAAGTAAAATGTAATAAAGTTCCAAATTTAAGAAAAGATCAAAATTGAACAATAATAGCATCAATCTGTAACACTGAATTAAGAGGAAATGTTTTTGTTTGAAAAGAGCGTAATAAGCGCTCATTGCAATAGGTTGTATGACTTAAAAGAAAAGCATGGCCCCTTTTCATGCTATAGCCGAACTAAAGCAAACAGCGCAGGCAAAAATCTTAAAGTCAACAATATTAATACGAAAGCGTGCCCACCAAATCGTCGAACATGCCTACCACCAAACGAAGCAGCAATGAACGAAGCACATAGATCTAAGTCATAGCCAGGATCTTGAAATTAGATACTCTATTAAGAAAAGGAGCACAAAAGGTCGTGAACATCTTATGGGCAGTAAACACATAAGCGTTTGGTAACTCCTCATACAAGAACCTAATAGGTAAAGCCGGATTGGGCGGCTGAACCGAAACTTTCAATCCCGACGTTACTGACAGTGGCTCTTCGGGTGACGTCGTCGTATATACTATAAAGCAAGGATTTTTTCTGATGCTGTTATGCTGCCTGTTAAGGTATTTATGTCTACACTCTTAAATCATTGTAATAAATTCCCAAGTTTAAGAAAAAGTCAACATAAAACTATAACCATAACAATTTGTAAAATTGAATATAGAGAGAACAATAGCCGCTTTTGTCGCTGCGCCGGAAACAAGAGCAATAGCGCAACCAAATTAGGAACTTAATACCGCAAATATAAATAGGAAAGCGGCAGCATCAATTGGCAAATTAGGCTTATCATTAAATATTTTTTTCATTAATTGCGAAAGCAACCACCATTTTGTCGCTACAATGAGCTTTGATCTGTACAATCCCTGCTCCGTCACAAGTATTGACGATAGTTTGTGGCAAGATTTTTTGTGAGCATTGCCAGTCATGATTAAGAGAATATAATAATCACACTTTTGTGTACAAGAATTGTGAAAGTGCATAAAATTTACTAACTTTTCGCTACTACTCACACAAGAGCTGGATGGGTGAAGCCTGCTTGCCGGTTGAACCGAAATACTAAACCCGGACATTACTGACGGAGGCCCCCTGCCGGGCGACACCGGCAAAGCCGGCTAGTCTTAGATACTAGAACTTGAGTTGAATGTAGAACAGTGCTCTTCGACCTTTTTGTCATCGCATAACCCCTGATAATCCGTACTTTTGCGTTTGTCACGGCACTCCCACAAACAAAATTTAGAAATCACGAAATTGCTTGCAAGAAAATCAGATATTTCGTTACTACACTTCAAAAAATAGTTAAACACTTCAACAAATAGACAGTTGTTACAAGTTCCTTATGGCACTACATACAACCACTTTTACAACAGTTAACCTAATGCTTCTCAGATATCGCCGTATGGCCACATATTACAGCTCTCGACAATAACCTGTCTCACAATAATAAATTACACGAGATAGCGCGGATTTTCCCTCTCTATTCACAACTAATTCTGACTTGGAGTTAGCTTTAACTCTAATTATCAATACGGACCTTCTGTTCTTCCCTAAAACACGTTTTGACTCAAATCTATTTGGATAGTGAAATGAGAAATTTATGACGTATGTACAACATATCTAGCGAGCAAAATTGAACTGCACTAATCAACAGCCGCCTCAACGTGGTGGTGCGGTCCCCGACCCCGTTTGGGTTGGGTCGAAATGGCTGTTGGCTTTCACGAGGGTCCTAGTTACCTCGAGTACTCCCCTCACACAAACCATTTTTTCACCGTGCAGCCCTCTGAACGACCGCAGAATGGCAGCAGGCAGCTTCTTTAAACTCAGTCGACTGTCTTTTCTCTTCTCTTTCCCGTCTTCTCATTCTTCTCCTTTTCCTGATGAGTGGCAAAGTTGATCCTAACCCTGGCCCCGTCTTTCCCTGTTCAGTGTGCGCTGGAAATGTGACCTGGCGGGATAGGTCAGTGCAATGCTGCACCTGCTCCAAATGGGTCCATTTAAAGTCCTCACTGCTTTCCTTTTCTAGATTTAAAACTCTTGGCACCTGTTACTCATGTAGCTGCCCTCCCTGTTGCGTCCCTGCTTGTTCTGGAAATCCCACACCTACCAGCACTGTGTCTTCCTCTTCGTACTCCTCCAGCTGGTATACCTCCACTGCTCAATCTGGCCCCCTCTCTGCTAATGCAGCACTCCCTCCCACCCTCGCCTTCAAGCCTCTTATCCTTTTTTCACCCACTTTGTATCTTCTTCTGCACTTTCACCATCGTCTCATGCTCCTGGCCGTTTCTCTACATCTCCTGCTTCCTCTTTTCCCCCCTGACTGCCTCAGGGTTCTTCAATGGAATGCTTGGGGTCTATGAGCCAGGAGCACTGAACAATTACACTTTGTTTCGTCTCATCCCGTGTACCTTATTTGTATCCAGGTATCTAATTTTAATTCGTCTTCCCCTTTTCGGATCCCTGGATTCTCTGCGATCTGATTGCACCCACTCCAGGTCTGGTATTTTATCTTTTTTATTTTTACTTTGACTCTCACTCTTCTGCAAAGGAACACTTGTCTTTTTCTCTTTCTTCTGCTGCTGCTCTCTTTACTTCTCTGACACTGAATGCCCTCCTTACCATCTGGTGCTCTGGACTGACGGCTTTGTTCCTTTCCCTTTTTTGTGGCCCAACTGCTCTCTTTGTGGCTCTGAGGCCACCCTTCTCTTTTTATCAGGCCCAGTATCCACAAGTTTTTTCGCTGAAGCCTGCGCCATTTTGCAAGCTCTTTGCCTGTCTCGGCTGCACCAACAAGTTTGCCACTTCTCTTCTCCTATCTGACTCTCGCTCTGTCCTCTCCTCCATCTTTCCTTTTATCTCAAACTCTCTTGCAGAAACTGTCTTCTCTTTCCTTTTTTACTATCAGACTACAATAAGTCCACGGACACTCGTTTCTCTTGAGGAACGACGCGGCTGATGAGCTGGCCAGACGGGGAGCGCTACTCGTGCCCTCAGCAATCCCTTGTAGTCTCTCTCCTCTGATCTCTCATACCCACTCTTCTCTTTTCTCGGACTGGAGGCGTACTGTCTCATCGAAATTCTTTGACATACAGGTTCCCTTGACTTTCACCGAGGAACCTGTGCTTCTTCGTCATGCTCGCTGTGTTCTCTCTGTCTTCGCTGCAACGGACACAGCCTACTGTTAAGCTCTTATCTCTCTACAATTGGCCTAATCGAGAATCCTTCTTGCAGCGCCTGCGGACACCCATCCCACGACACCTCTGATCTCATTCTGCACTGTCCAACTACGGACTCTTTGCCCCGCTCGCTCTTTTGCAATTTTCTGTCTCTCTACGACCTCTGGTCCAGGTTATGGGGAGTTGCTCGGCTTCTGGAGCTCGATTGTCTTCCACCATCCGTCAGAAGGGGTCGAGTAACAGCAACAATAGCAGCAAAATTGAAATTACGGGCGCACTATTACGAAACAAAGGGAGTTAGCAAATTCTCACGTTCTTAAAGTTGTAAGCAGAATTACGTCACAATCTGCAACTTGCTATCACAAGATTCCATTACTAACTATTTATATACACGGAACACCACTACATATAAGAAATCAATATACAGTAGATTCCGCTTAATCGGGCTACATCGAGATAAGCACCATTTGGCCCGATTAAGCGGCTGACCCGATTATCCGAAGTCTTGCACTATCTGTGCCAGGGTTGTCCTTGGTACACCAGTTATCTCAGCTAGCTGGCGATGACTAATGTTTGGAGGTTGCTCTTTAATTTTTCTTAGGACAACAACCCTTTCAGCAATTGTAAATTCTTTTTGTGGCATCTCTGCTTGGGACTTCACAAAATTTGCAACAAAACACAACAATTACCATGTCCAAGGCCATGAAATGACAAAATAATTTGCGCCTGTATTTTTCAATTGTTACATAATATAGCTGGCTCTGTGATATTGAGTTCTATTACATTACAAAGGCGGTTTTGCAATAAAGCCAGTGTATGTCTGACTACAGTTGTGGCCCGATTATGCGGATTTAACGTAGTGCATTATCTTTGATTGGATTTTGTTCTTAGCAATTTGGCCCAATTAAACGGCTGACCCGATTAACCGGCGGCCCAATTAAGCGGAATCTACTGTACTGAAACAAGAAATAAATACTAGTAATAAACGAAGAACCTTCACGGCTCCCTCACAGAACCCTTAAAACTCACGGAACACAACTGCATGTTTTACAAAACCCCTGTTGAAGAGCACTGATGTAGAATGATCAAATTGTTTCCGTTGTGAATAATTTCTTTTTCAACGTTTTCAACCCCCTAACCAAGTTTAGTTAAGTTTGATCAAATCATTTTCTTAGCTACGTTTCATTGTCCAAATTACTTTTTTCTTACCCGTAACCGATATAAAATGTGATGCTAGTTATACTTCTTGTTCTCTCGCGCTACTGATATCGCACGTTCATTCAGACTTATAGTGCAACTTCACCGTTTAATCCACATCGGGAAATGGACAAAACTTTTTCACCAAGTTACTCTCAAGTCAAATAACCTATGTGGAAGCGGAAGCGGTAGATTTTTCGCGCTTCCGATTCCACAGAAAAAGGACCGTTTCCAGCTTCGGCTTCCACATCCCTGGTTGTGTCATTGACTGACTGGGACGAAGCCACGGACCCCAGTTTGGGAACCTCTTTAGAGTGTTATAAATGCTGCCGCCTCTGAAGAGCCTAGATTCCTTGTTTTCAACCTATGGGCCACGCCACCTTAAGTCGGGTGGGATTGGAGCTAGAAAAATGTACTCAGAACTTTATGAAGTGGGCCACGATTGTAACAAGGTTGATAACCCCTGGCGTAAGTAATGTTGGTTTGTTCACCTGGCCATCAGAATCCGTGCTTCACTGGATTGGAATAGAAAAGGTACTTGCCCAGTAGATCATAAGAGGCCACTATTGAACATTCACCAATAGCAGTCCACCTTGCTAGTTGTGGAACACCAGTCTGCAAGAGATATTGGTAATTAGCTGAAAATATGCTGCCGCTTTCCCTTAATCTGCCCTTGATTAAGTTTGTGTGGACCGCAAAACAACCGTTTCATTTCGAGCCTATAACCCAAGGAAGAGGAGAGGTAAGCAACTAAACTAGCAAAAATAATGCAAGGTACATTGGATCATTCTTGTCACAAATCTTTTGTGCCACTTGTCAAATTTTTTGATCTTTAAATCTAAATTCATGGCGACTAGAAATTTCGTTAATGGAGTAATTTGTGTTTCAGATTCACACAAGCCGGATCAGAAGTGTCGGCTTTACTTGGTCGTATTCCATCCGCAGTTGGTTATCAGCCTACTTTAGCTACGGATATGGGATCCATGCAGGAGCGAATCACCACCACAAAGAAAGGATCCATTACTTCAGTGCAGGTCAGAGTTTACTTTTTGTGCAGAGGCAAACGTTGACGTGGTGGCACTTGTCTTCTTTCTGTACAACGGTAGCGATGGCACTGCTTATGAGACATCTCAAAAGTGTTAATGTTTGTCAAATGGCTTGGAATCTCTAATTAATGAATGAGCAGTCGCCAAAATGATTTCTATTTTTGGTGTTTACTGCTTGCACTTTTATAGTAACGGTAACTCAGTCATAAAACAAAAGAAATTTTTGGTTAAAAAAATAAAAACTATTGCAAATATTTGGCTCTATGTCACACAATCGATTTTGATTAATGACGAAAGATGTTGTCGCTACATACCAGATTTTTTCTCATTTGCTTCTGGTTTTGCTGTGCACCAATGTATACTAAAACGCAGAATTACGCGTAAACTATTCCAGAGTTCGCTACTACTGAACCATTGCAATTCCGCGGAATTACTTAAGGTTCGGATTAAAATTTGAGTCGAGATTAATTTGGTTTGGGTTAATACACGGATTTTTCCCGTTTTGATACTTTCTGCAATTAGGCCTAGGATTGGTGCTAGGTGAAGTGGTAAATAGAAAAGAGTTGGAAGAAGACCTTTTACATTTAACTAAAACAAGGCAATTGTTTTACTGCAAGTTGGCTAATTTTTTCAGGCCATCTACGTACCAGCTGACGATCTTACTGATCCGAGTCCTGCAACCACTTTTTCACATTTGGATGCCACCACTGTGTTATCGAGACAAGTTGCGGAATTAGGATTCTATCCAGCGGTAGATCCTCTCGAGTCGTCGTCTCGGATCATGGATCCTAACATTGTGGGAGCCGACCATTATGACTGTGCAAGAAGAGTGAAGAAAATATTGCAAGTAAGCGAATGTATACTGTATTTAGTACAATCTCTTTACTTACGAAAAACTATCGTGAATGCTTGGACTACCATATGCTACCTCCTCTTTTAGCACGAACAAATAATTGTCCTCTGAGGACAACAAGAAATGTCTGAATGCCCTCCATTTTGCAATTTATCACTTAATCAAATGCTCCAAAGCTAGGATTTTTTCCAATTTTTTGGTTTGTTTTAACTGTTAAAAAACTGCTGTGCCTACTAACACCAAACTTGGCACGATTGATAGCCTCACGTGGGTGGTTGTCCTGATGGGTAGGCGATATGATTACGTCATCACATTCCACGTGGGAGGCAAAGGTGTAAATGTGCGTACTTACATACGTACGTGCGCTTTAACTCCTCCAAAACTACTGAGATTACAAACATCAAACTTGGTAAGATTAATCACCACCCCGCAGTAAGTATCTTAAAGAATTTGATGACATCATCATCGAAGATAATTTTTCGAAAATTTTATTGTTTGTTTAATGAATGCAGTTTTGGGCTCAGATGAAAGCCAGCGTCCCACTTGCCAACTTAAAGAATTTTTCTCGTTTTCAAGATATCTTGTTACGTTACAATATACAATTAATTGGAAAAATGGTTTTCGTAAATGTCTTCAAAAATACTGATTGTAGAAACGCGGTTCATGGCTCATTCAGCAGATATAATCAAGTGCATTGCGAAAATTGAGTTATTTTTTAATTTAATGTTTATTGGCGACGCAACTAGCGATTTTGTGTTTTACTTCATATTTGAGCTCAACTTTTCCAAAACTACTCAGTATGGAAAAGTCTAAACTGGGCATCTTTAATCAACACATCAAAGTGAGGTTCACACCAAGACTGATGACGTCATGAAGATTATGAATTTTTCAAAAATTGTATTTTTGTAATAGGAATGCCATTTGTTGCTTGAATAAAGTCAGCGCTCGACCTGCTAACATCATAAATTCTTATGCAATTTATGATGTCACAGTCACCAAATCATTGTTGAAAATGATTTTCCTTCATTTCTTACAAAATACTAACCGTAGAAACGGGCTTGATTGCTCTTTTGGAAGGTATCAACAACATCATTTCCAAAACAAAGCTGTTTTTTTGCCTTTAAAAATTATTGGCAATGCAACAAAGCAAATTTGTGATTGATCGCTTTTAAGCTAAACGCTTTCAAAATTACTCAGCATACAAACTCCAAACTTGGCATCATTTATTAACACACCAATGTGAGGGTCATGAGAAGGTCAGTCGGTTACCTCGTGGTCACGTCACAATTGAAGATACATTGTTTAAAATTGCATTTTCCATAAAGAAGCGATTTTTTGCTTAAACCGTAGCCAGCACTCAACTTCAAAAAATTTGATGCTTTTAGTAACTGACAACACGTCATGAAACAAAATTTTACAATTATAAGCTTTTATTTCAAACGCAACACGTGATATTTCTTTGAATATTCTGATAAGGCTTAAGCACGCCTTTTTTTCTTCATGGCGCTATACCACATTAATGCCACATTCCTTCAATACGCTTTGCCAAAACAACTGAAGGCGTACATGTGTAACTATTCGCGACACATAAATTCATGCGCTAATCTTTTCGTTGCTACTAATCCATTAGCATACCACTAACAGTAACAGTAACTACGTTTGTGCGTGATCTTAGCAATAAATTATTTTGAGAAACATAGCCTAGCCAGTTACTAAAGAATATTTTTGGGGATATTATTAAACTTTTTCCAGAGCAACATTTCGTCGTGTATGGGGAAATATCTTCGCTTCTGTTTTTTGGCCAAGAAAATCATTTTTTTGCTCACACGAAAGCCAGCACTTACCATTTCACAGCTATTGATTGCAGGTTTTGTTTTCTTCATTTTCTCAAAAAATTAGCATTTGTAATAGATAGGCTCTTTGTACCGGAACGAATTACTAATCTTATTTCAAAAGTAGGAAGGTAGGGAGTAGCGACAAAGTTAACTGTAATAAAATCCCAAGTATAAGAAAAGATGAAAACAAACAACAACGGCATCTATTGGTAAAACCGCATTTAAAGGGAACGTTTTCGCTTAAAAATAGCTCAATAGACACCTTTTGCAATAGGGTGTATGACTAATGTATGAGCCAAGGCATAGCCCCTTTTCTCGCAATGGCCGAACTAAAGTTAACAGCATAGTCAAAGAACTTAAAATCACAAATATGGAAACGAAAGGAAACGCACTAAAACGTTAAACAGACCGACCAATAAATAGCTTATTTCTGCAGTTGTGAAAACAACCAGCATCGTGGCGCCAACATCATTTTTCCTCCCCCCTCATCCTTTTACACCTTTCCAAAATACGAATGTTAGTTCGCGAAATCATACTTTGTATGTTGGTATTAGCACTCTTGATCAATAGACTTAGGCTTCCACCATTACGTGTACACGAACTATAGCCTCAATTTACAACAACTTTTTTTACAACTCTCGCAAACCTTTGTATGGTGATGCCAGAGCAGCTGCCTAAACTAACACTTTTAGACTGGGCACAGCCAAAGACGCAGAAAGCATATCAATATTGGGAGGGACACAAAACTGCAGATCTTACACACTTAGAGTTCGACTTACGTTGGTGATTTTATGATACAGAGATTTCGAGAAAAGAGTCGCTTCAACGATCATCTCGAAAAGAAAAAACAAAACGTCTTTTCACAATCGTCCAAATTCATTGTAATCTCGGCTTCCCACGCCCCTAATTATAACAACATTGGAGAAAACAGACTCAGTATTTCCAACATTGGGAAAGACATATCCACCTGTCCCTCCTTCCTGCGTTCATGGGCACAGCTGAAGGCAAGCCATGCCAGGGTAAAGTCGCACATTTGAAAGAAACAGTTTGGCTTAATAATAGCCTTATAGACCTACCGGGATCGAAGATAAAAAGCTTGAGGAAAGGCAAAGTTCATTATTAAAGTGCTGCCTGTTAACTCTTCTAGGCCTATATCTATCTATACTATAGAGCAAGGATCGTTTCTGTTACGGTATCTATATCAAATACTACCAAGCATTGTAATGAAACTTCAAGTATAAGAAACATTCAAAATAAAACCATAGACCTGAGTTGGCCACACTTGCCGTAGTAGAGAGCCAAAAATGATACGAGCCATCATTGAAAGAGCCGCTACGCAATCCTAACTATGAATTGACGCGTTTTCAGTCCAAAAATTGATTCATTCTTCCAAATAGAAGGTGTTGACTTTTTTTTTGAAGGCTATCATTTCCAAAGAATGAGATTAGGATTTGCCGGCTCCAAAACTTTTAACGTGGCGCACAGTAGCTTGCACACTCCTATACTGCATGACTACACAAATACAGATAGAGGGTGATGACCTTTTTTTGGGGGGAAACCATAATTTTCAAAGCACGAAGTTCGGCATTTACCCTTCCACCGCCCCCAAGACCTAACGTGGCGCTCAACTGGTTGCACAAGAGCCACATGCGGCTCGCGAGCCACAGTTTGACCACCCCTGCCATAGACCTATCAACTTGTAAAACTGAATTTTTTTGTAATTTTGAAAACAACCACCATGAGGCCGCCACCATCAGTTCTGACTGTGCTTCAGTCCCTTCCCCTTCACACTATTTAAATGTATTTATGGTAGTTTGTGGGAACATTCTTTATGGGCATTACCAGTCTTTATTAAAAGAATAAGATGATCACCATTACGTGTACAAGAGTTATAGATGTGCATAAAAAAACGCAATTTATTCGTTTCTGTTCACACAAGTGCACGATAGGTAAAGGTGGCTTTGCCAGCTGAACCGATGTTTTTTACCCCGACGTTACTGATGGGGGGGCCCTGCAGGCGAGGCTGGATGGTGTAAAATAGTATTGTTGTTTGTAAAATCAAGATCTTTGAAGAAACAGTGCAAAGGACCGCATCGAAAAGTAGATCTTTAAAAGAGTTGTAAACGTGGTGATGGAAAAAAAGGTCATATAAAAATGTAGCAGAAAATCGCTTTTAAATTAAGTTCATGTTCCGAAAAAAAATTTTTCAAATTGGCAACTAAGCAAAAAGTAATCTGTGTATCAAAATCGGGCAAAAAACGTTTTCAAGCTGTTCAATTTTCGGAAAAAGGGTCTTGTATAGAAACAAACGTAATAACGCTTGGATTTCGAACCGAAAATATTGTCCTCCTTTTACGAGTTGAAAATGGAGGCTCTACGCGTTAATACAATGCATAAAACTTACATTCAGGCCTGCTTCATAGTTTCCAGTAGTGTTGGCACAGTATATGTCTAAAGCATTGCAGCTGAGCAGCAAAAACGTGCTGAAAGTTACTTCCTGAAGCTTTAGATCCAGCCAACGTCGAACTGTGAGTCTTTTACAAGATTGCTCGTAATTTCGTTTCTGGAAACTTATCGCGTTTTGTTGTGAACAGTTGAGCTACAAATATGGGCAAAAATGTAGATTTCGACCAATGTAGCCTTCGGGTTTAGAACAAGGTCTGAGTCGCCCCTTTTACAATAATTGATCGTGAAGAGTGGAAATGCATTTTTATCAATGTATGTTTGATGCTCTAAATTTTTGCCAGGACCACAAATCTCTTCAAGACATTATTGCTATTCTTGGAATGGGAGAATTATCACAAGAAGAAAAAATGATCGTGACGAGAGCGAGGAAAATTCAGAGGTTTCTTTCGCAACCTTTTCAGGTAGAAAATTTTTGATTGAGTTAGTTGGGCTTCCCAATCCGTTTGGTGCTGCAAACCAATTTCAGTAACAAGGTTGGTCACGGCTGCACCAATCAACAGCCTCCTCAACGTGGTGGTGCGGTCCCCGACCCCGTTTGGGTTGGGTCGAAATGGTTGTTGGCCATGCCGAGGGTTTCAGTTGCCCAGGAGACTCCCTTCACACAAACTATTTTTTCGCCGTGCTGCCTACTGAACGACCGCAGAAGGGCTGCACGCAGTCTCTTTAAAATTGATCAACTGTTTTCTCTCTCTTGCTCGTCTTCTCATTCTCCTTGATAAGCGGCAACGTTCATCCCAACCCTGTCCCCGTCTTTCCCTGTTTAGTGTACGCTGGAAGGGTAGGTCGGTGCAATGCTGTACCTGCTCCAAATGGGTCCATTTGAGGTGCTCACTTCTCTCTTTCTCTAAATTCAAAACTCTAGAGGGTTCTCACTCCTGTAGCTGCCCTCCCTACTGCGTCCTTGTTTTTTCTGGAGATCCCACACCTACCAACATTGTGTCTTTCTCTTCGGACCCCTCCATCTTGTACACTGCCACTGTGCTACTTGGCCCATCTGGCCCCCTCTGCTAATGCAGCGTTCTCACCCTACCCTCGCCTTCAAACCTCTTATCCCCTTTGCGCCCACTTTGTATCTTCTTTCTCTGCACTTTCCCCATTGCTTCATGCTTCTGGCTATTTTTCTGTACCTCCTGCTTCCTCTTCCCCCCTTGTGACACCCTCAGGGTTCTTCAATGGAATGCTTGAGATCTCTGAGCCAGGAGTACTAAACAACTACACTTTATGCCGTCTCATTCCGTTTACCTTATGTGTATCCAGGAATCTTATCTTAACTCATCTTCCTCTTTCCGGATCCCTGGGTTCTCTGCAATCTGATAGCACCCACGCCTGGTCTGGCATTCTTTCTCCCGATGCCACGCATGCTAGCGGGGGCGTCGTCATTTTCGTCCGGCAAGGCTTATCCTTTGAGCTTTCTACCTCCTCTCTTCGCTTGACTCTTCTCTGACTATGTAGGGATCAACATCTCACCAAACAACTCCTCCTCGCTCTCTTTCCTTAATGTTTATGCTCCCCCTACTTGCTATTGGACAGATAAAAGAACCGACTCCTTTTCTCCCGCCATTTTTTCATTCCCCAGAAATCTCTTCATTCTGGGGAGTTCAAGTGCAATTACTCCCTTCCCGACTCAAAAGGTACTTCTGACCCACGTGGGGAGGAAGTATTCGATTGGGTCATCTTTTCTGTTCTTCCCACTAATGACCCTGACTTACCTACTCTTCATCGCTGTGGTGGCAATCGCTCTTTTCCTAACATCTTCTTTGCTCCCTCCTCTCTAGCCTTCCCTTGTTCATAAGAGGTGCTTCAGGATCTGGGTTTTGATTACCTACCAATTCTACTATCCGTTCCTCTTTCTCCGTTCTTTCGCCCCAACGAACGTCCTTCAAATTTTCAGAAAGCTCGTTAGGATGACTCTGCCTTTTACTTCGACTCTCACTGTCCTTCTGCATAGGAATATTCATCTCTTTCTCTTTGACTCTCACTGTCCTTCTGCATAGGAATATTCATCTCTTTCTCTTTACTTCTCTGACAGTGAACGCGGCCAACTCTTCCACTCCTTTCGGCCGAATCAAACGCCTACCTCAAGCCTAATTGTCCGCTGAAGTGAAAGAAGCTTTTAGTGAAAGTTTAAAGCTCTCGCTGCCGCTCACAGAAAAGATGAAGATCGTCAGGCTTACATCTCTGCTTCCCGACATGCCTCGTCTGTCATCGCCGAGGCCAAGGCTGAGACATGGCAGCTGACTTGCTCTTCTCTCTCACCTAAATCTTTGTACTCTCTTTCGTACTGTCGCTGGCTCTTATTCCTCATCTTCCTCCTCTTCTAAATTCCCCAATTGTTCCTCCCCCAAGGAGTCGGCTTCGATCTTCGCCGACTACTTGAGATCCCACTTTTCTGTCTCCCAGGTAAATGCTTTACGTAGCAGAGCCATAGGCTTCCTTTCCGAGCCCCGTGCCCTCAGGACTCCCAGTCGTCCTTTTTCTCCCCCGCTGAATTTTTTGCGGCTGCCACAAACCTCTCGTCTATTGCCACTGGCCCAGAAAAAGTTGCCTATCTCATGCTAGAACACCTTCCTCCCTCTGGCATGGATTTTCAATCTTTCCTGATGTTTGAATTTCTTTTCTTTCATCTGGAAGACATCTTGTATTGTTCCCATTCATAAGATGGGAAAGCCTCTCGACTCTCCTGCTTTCTTCCGACCTATCTCTCTTACCTTCTGCTTCTCAAGCTTTTTGAACGCATCATTCTATCTCGTCTACTCTTCTTTTGAAGTTTAATTCCATTTTTATTTTGCGCCTTGACGGTCTACTCTTAATTAAATTCTGTTCCTTTCTCAGTCCATATCGGATGGGTTTAACAAACCCAGGCCGGGCTCTCGGACAATTCTTGCTACTATCGATTTCTCCAAAGCTTTTGACTCTGTCTGGCACCTCGCTCTTTTCCACAAACTCATTTCGGCTGGCCTCCCTCCTTGCTTTGCTCATTGGACTCAATCTTTTCTTTTTGATAGGTGCTTACGTGGTTTTTCAAAATCACAAAAGTCGCTCCTTTTGAGTCCGTCGAGGTGTTCCACAAGGATCCATTCTTGGACCAGTACTTTTCTCTCTCCAATAATCTTCCGGCTTCTGTGTCTTCTTCCGTCAGCTGCTCTTTTTATGCTGACGATTTGTCCATTTGGTCCTCCTCCTTTCGGTCTGTGCTGCGGTGGAAGCAACACCAGAAGCTCTGATTCAACTGGAGCACTGTTTGTGCACTGGCGTTTTCCTGTCAATCCGAGAATATGTGAAGCTTTTTTCTTTTCAGTGGGTCCCCAAAAAGCTAACCTCCAGCCTCACCTCGTTTTATTAAGCCCCCTCTGAGCTTCAATTCCACTCCAACTTTTCTTGGAGTCACCTTCGACCGCACTCTTTTCTTTTCTAAACGTGTCTCGCTGAAGGCCAAGTTCTTCTCTGGTCTCAATGTCTTATGCTGTGTCTCTGCTTCCTCATGGGGCCCCTCTAAGAAATCCCTCTCTCTTCTGTATAAATCTTTTCTTCGGCCCCTTCCTACTTATGTTTCACCCGGATGGTTTCCTTTCTTACTCGTTGCCAGTATTAGCAAATTGAAACGCCTTCACCGAGCGGCTAGTCACGCCATCTCCGGCTGCCTCCCGTCTTCCCCTATCCCACTTCTCTTCGAGGCGTCTCTACTTCCCCTACGAGTCACCCTGACTCATTTTTCTCTGTCATCTCATGAGCGAGCACTTCGTCTCCCAATCTCTTTTCTCATTTCAGGTTTGGCTAGACTTGGAGTGAAACCAAGACTGCAGATCTTTTGCATCGACTCACCCGCTCATACTTTCTTCTACTTGTTCTAGGAAGGTTCTCTTTGCCTGCTCTCCCTCACCATCTTGGAACCTGCCTTCTTTCACCGTAGAGCTCACCCTTTCCTTCCCATGATTCCGCTCTGATCCCTCTCTCTCTCTCATCAAGGTACGGCTCTCACGCACCTGGACTCCCCCACGTTGCGATCTGGTGCGTTGGAAAGACACCTCTGTTCCTTCTCCTTTTGGCAAAAGCGGTTCTAGCGTTCTTGCCAACTGCTTTCTCTGTGGCACTGAGGCCACTCTTCTTTTCGGCAGGCTCAGTATGTTCAAGCTCTTCCGCTGAAGCCTGCGCCATTCTGTAAGCTCTCCGCTGAAACCTTCGCTATTCTGCAAGCTCTCCGCTGGTCTCGGCAGCACCAACAAGTCTGCCATTTCTTTTCTGCTCTCTGACTTTCGCTCGGTCCTTGCCACCCCGTCCTCTCCTCCATCTTTCCTTTTACCTCAATCTCTCTGGCAGAAACTGTCTTCTCTTTCCTTCTGTATTACAGTATCAGGCTACAATGGGTCCCCGGACACTCGTTTCTCCCGGGGAACGCTACTCGTGCTCTTTGCAATTACTTGTAGTTTCTCTTCTCTAATTTCTTCGGCACGCAGGTTCCCTCGATTGCCAGTGAGAACGTGTGCTCCCTCGTTACGCTCGCTATGTTCTCTCTTGCCTCTGCTGCAACGGACACAGTCTTCTGTAAAGCTCCTATCTATCCAGAATTGGCAGAATCGAAAATCACTCCTGTAGCGCCTGCGGACACCCGTCCCAGGACACCTCTCATCTCATTCTGCATTGTCCAGCTACGGACTTTTTGGCGATTATCTGTCTCTCTACAACCTCTGATTCAGGCCCTGGGAAATTGCCCGGCTTCTGGGGCTCCATGGTCTTCGCCATGCCATCATCCCTCGGTAGGGGTCGGGTACAACAACAGGTCGTTCACGGAAAGAAACGCGCTGTTTGAATGTTCAGTTCCTTCTGTTCTAAAAACCTGTTTTAGAATCCTGTCTTTGATTGTTGTTGGTAACCCGACCCCTTCCGAGGGATGGGGGCATGACGGAAGACCATGGAGCCTCAGAAGCCGGGCAACTCCCCAGGGTCTGGACCAGAGATCGTAGAGACAGAGAGTCGCCAAAGAGTGAGCGGCGCAAAAAGTACGTAGCTGGACAGTGCAGAATGAGATGAGAGATGTCATGGAACCGAGTGTCCACAGGCGCTGGAGGAAGGATTCTCGATTTTGCCAATTCTAGAGAGATAAGAACCTAAAAGAAGGCTGTGTCCGTTGCAGCATAAACGAGAGAGGACACAGCGAGCATGACGATTGACGAGGGAGCACAAGTTCCTCGGTGGAAATCGAGGGAACCTGTGTGACAAAGAACTTCGATGAGACAGTACGCCTCCAGTCCAAGCTAAGACGAGAGTGAATACGAAAGGTAAGAGAGAGACTACAAGGGATTGCGAAGGGCGCAAGTAACGCACCCCGTCTGGCCAGCTCATCAGCCGCGTCGTTCCCCGGGAGAAACGAGTGTCTGGGGACCCATTGTAGTCTAATAGAACTAGAGGAGAGAGAAGACAGTTCCTGCCAGATCTGCCACAGAGTTTTAGATAAGAGGAAAGATGGAAGAGAGGACAGAGTGGCGAGGACAGAACGAGAGTCAGATAGTAGAAGAGAAATGGCAGACTTTATGGTGCTGCCGAGACCAGCAAAGAGCGTGCAGAATGGCGCAGGCTTTAGCGGAAAAACTTGAGCATACTGGGCCTGCCGAAAAGGAAAGAGTGGCCTCAGTGCCACAGAGAGAGCAGTTGGCAAGAACGCCAGAGCCGTCTGTCCAGAGCACCACGGCATGAGGGGGGAGAGAGTCAAGGTGGGCGAGAACACGGAGTGGAAAGGGTGGACTCTACCGTGAACGAAGGCAGATTCCAAGGAGGAAAGGGAGGGCAAGCAAGAAGAGCCTCCCTAGAACAAGTAGAAAAAAGCATGAGCGGGTGAGTGGACGCAAAAGCTCTCCAGGACGATCTGCAGTCTTGGCCTCACTCCTAGTTGTGAGACCTGCCAAACCTGAGATGGGAAAGGAGGTTGGGAGACCAAGAGCCCGCTCATAAGATAAAAGGGTGAAATGAGTCAGGGTGACTCGTAGGGGAGGTAAAGAAGCCTCGGAGAGAAGCAGAGGGATAGGGGAGGACGAGAGGCAGCTGGTGATGGCGCGACTGACCGCTCGGTGGAGGCGTTCCAATTTGGTGAGATTGGTAGCGCTTAGGAAGGGAAACCATCCGGGTGAAGCGTAAGTGAGAAGGGACCGAAGAAAAGATTTGTACAGAAGAGAGAGGGACTCCTTAGAAGAGCCCCATGAGGAAGCAGAGATACAGCGTAAGGCCTTGAGACCAGGGAAAAACTTGGCCTTCGGCGAAGATGCATGCTTAGAAAAGGAAAAAGTGCGGTCGAAGGTGACTCCAAGAAAAGTTGGAATGGGATTGAAACGGAGGCGGGAGTCGAGTAGGGGGAGGTTGGGTTGGAGGTTAGCCTGGTGGGGATCCATTGAGAAGGAGGCCTCACATTTGCTCGGATTGAGAGGAAGACACCAGTACTCAGACCAGCGATCCAATCAAAACAGAGCTCCTTGTGTGGCCTCCACCGCAGTAGGGACTGAGGAAGGAGGATCAAATGGCCAGATCGTCAGCGTAAAGAGAGCAACTGACGGAAGAAGACACAGAAGCCGGAAGATCATTAATGACGAGAGAGAAAAGTACAGGGCCAAGAACGGATCCTTGTGGAACACCTCGACGGAATCGAAAGGAGCGGCTTTTGATAAACCACACAAGCGCGCCTATCAGAAAGGAAAGATTGAGTCCAACGAGCAAAGCAAGGAGGGAGACCAGCCGAAATCAGTTTGTGGAAAAGGGAGGGATGCCAGACAGCTTTCGAGAAATCGATAATAGACAGGATCGTCCGAGAACCCGGCCTGGGTTTGTTAAACCCATCCGAAATGGACTGAGAAAGGTACAGAATTTGATCAAGTGTAGACCGACCAGGGCGGAAACTGGCCTGGCGGTGAGAGAGAATGGAATTAGATTCCAGAAAGAAGAGAAGACGAGATAGAATGATGCAAAAGATGTCTTTCAGATGGAAGGAAAGGAATGTGAAGACCAGGAGAGATTGAAGATGTGAAGAAGAAAATCCATGCCAGAGCGAGGGAGGTGCTTTGGCGTGGGATAGGCAACTTTGTCTGGGCCAGTGGCAGTGGAGGAGGAGAGGTTGGATGCAGCCGCATGAAATTCAGCGGGACTGTCTTTGATTAGTAGTCATGAAGTGCTCAATTTGCCGTGCATTTAGCTATTCGCTAGAAAATATTCAGCATGTAAAGACTGTCTTTGATTAGTAGTCTTTACATGCTGAATATTTTTAGCGAATAACTAAATGCACGGCAAATTAAGCACTTCATGACATTGTGGCACATTTTACAATCAGCAGTCATATTTGCAAAAATTTTGTAGGTCGCTGAAACGTTCACAGGAACTCCTGGCAAGCTTGTTTCCCTCAAAGATACGATGGCTGGCTTCAACATGATATTAAATGGTAAGCTGTTTGTCAGTTTACATAGCAGTTTTGTTACTGTCTACTGGCCTCGGCAACTCTGTGCTTAGATATACACGACACGTTTTTCCAGTCGCTACATCCTTGCAAGAAACCTATATTATCTTGGCACGCAAACGCAAAATAAAAATAAAATTGGTTGTTTATTTATTCATCAGTTGCGCACAAAAACTGTAACACTGAATATATGATATACAAACTTACGAAGTAGGTTATTCTATAAACCCAGCTTGTTTGTTTGTGTTTACCCCTCCTCTTCCTTGGGATGGAGGTACGGCATGAACGGTAATTCAGGTTCATGCCGTCAACCTAATTGGAATTAGGCTAGGGGGAAAATGGCAGCCCATTTAACCAGTCTTGAGTGACTGGTAGCCCCACCACCAACAGGGCGGACTGCCATTGGTGGGTGCCCAAGAGTCGTTTGACATGCTGGGTGAGCAACTTCACAATTATAATCCGGTGAAGTACGGGAGGGCCACCTGTCTGCCACATAAAGGTCGAGGCGTCCCGTTAAGTGCCTTGCCCAAGGACACAACAAGCAAGCTTGCCGGCTTGTTCTCCACACTATCCTTTTTTATGCTGAGCGCCAAGCAAGAAAGCTGTGAATACCATTTTTTAAAGTCTTTTGATATGACTCGACTTAGGAATGAACCCCAGGTCTACCGACTACAATGTGGACGCTCTAAGCACTGCACCATCGCGCCGGTTTAAAAAAAAACCAGCTTCACCCGGCATGTCGTATGAGGCGACTTGCGGGCAGTTCTAAAGATCGACTAATATGAGTTTGCCCTGTTAATGTTTCGAAAGAACTGCCACTCTCCTCTACCCTGATCTCTATTAGGTTTGTACCAAGATAAATGTAATTTGTTTCATGCCGCGCTTGTTGGCGACATTAACCGAGAGTTAGGTTGTGTGCGGCATGGTTGAATGGAACCGCTGTTTACATTCAAGCTCACGTTTTGGATTTAACTGTGACTTGCGCCGCCCGAAACTACATATTAGTAGCTGTTCGAAGAGGGCATAATTATTCGCAGTCTCCATTCTTTTATCCAAAAGTGGGCTTATTACAATAGGTCAATGCAACACATATGACCTCTGGAGTTCTATCACAACCCCAACGCATAAAGTCTAGAATCTAGAAAGTAATATTTTCAATAAATGACTAGCTAGTCGATTTATTTGCAGGAGAGTTGGACCATCTACCGGAAGCAGCTTTCTACATGGTCGGTAATATTAATGAAGTTCTGCAGAAAGCAGACCAGCTAGCCAGTGAAATGACCGACGAGAAGTAGTTGGTTAAGTGTAGTGTTTATTGGAGTTGATTAAAAATTTTTATCTATGATTTCGTGCATTTTAATCGAGCTTTCAGTAAAGGCAGTTGTAAAGAAGAAAAAAACTGTTCATAGAGTCAGAAATGTCGACCTTTGTTTTGTGTTTATTTGCTATTCCCAAGAAAAGTTGAGAATTAACGTCACCCTGAGCTTCAATTTGGCGATTCTAACAACAGTAATTCATTTGCAACCACTTCGGCACCCAAGAATGGAAGAAAATTATCGAATTGCGGTAAGCTACTGTGGAACTTAGCAATGTGGCGTTGCTGTGAACTTATCTGAAAATTAAAAGAAGTTGATTGAGAGATCTGATAGCTTTTTAGACAAATATACTGCTTCTCCAATAATTAGTTCTAGCAACTTAATGGCTCGTGTAGTGGCTATCGGTTTTACTCAACTAACACCACGAACAGAAAAGCTCTGCACCAATCAACAGCCGCCTCAACGTGGTGGTGCGATCCCCGAGCCCGTTTGGGTTGGGTCGAAATGGCTGTTGGCCTTCCCGAGGGTCCCAGTTACCTCGGGCACTCTTCATTTTTTCGCTATGCTGCCCCCTGAAAGACCGCAGAAGGGCAGCACACAGCTTCTTTAAAATCGGTCGCTTGTTTTCTCTTTTTCTTTTCTCCTGCCCCTCTCTTGCCCTTCTTCGTCTCCTCATTCCCCTTCTTCTCTTGATGAGCGGTAACGTTCATCCCAACCCTAGCCCCATCTTTCCTTGCTCTGTGTGCACTGGAAATGTGACCTGGCGGGGCAAGTCTGTGCAATGCTGCGCTTGCTCCAAATGGGTCCATCTAAGGTGCTCACAACTTTCCCTGTCCAAATTCAGAGCTCTAGGCAGCTCTCACTCTTGGAGCTGCCCCCCCTGCCGAATCACTGTGACCCCCTCCTCCGACATGTATACCTCCACTGTGCAATCTAGCCCCGCCTCTGCTAACGCTACTCTCTCGCCCCACCCTCGTCTCCAAACCTCTTATCCCCCATCTGCCCATTATATATCTTCTCCCTCCGCCCCCCACCACTGTCCCTTGCTCCTGGCTTTCCTTCTGCGCCTCCACTCCCCCCCTGACTCCCTCAGGGTTCTTCAATGGAATGCTGGAGGTCTTCGAGCCAGGAGCACTGAACTGCTTCACTTTCTTTCGTCCCATCTTGTCGACCTTACCTGCATTCAGGAATCCAATCTTAACTCCTCTTCCTTTTTCCGGATTCCTGGATTCTATGTTCTGTGTTCTGATCGCACCCATTCCCGGTCTGGCATTCTCTCTTCTGATACCACGCACGCTAGCGGTGGCGTTGTCATTTTCGTCAGGCAGGGCTTATCTTTTTCTGAACTTTCTACCACCTCTCTCTTTTCGCTTGATCCCTACTCCGATTATGTAGGGATCAACATCTCTCTAAACAACTTCTCCTTGCTCTCTTTTCTTAATGTGTACGCCCCCCTATTCGCTCCTCCCCAACGGATGGCAGAACCGATTCCTTCTCTCCCTCCTTCAGAAATCTCTTCATTCTGGGGGACTTCAATTGCCATCACTCCCTTTGGGACTCAAGAGTTACTTCCGACCCCGCGGGGAGGAAGTATTCGACTGGGTCATTTCCTCTGACCTCCTCCCCCTCAATGACCCTGACACACCCACTCTTCTCCATCGCTCCTCTCCTGGCATCTCCTTTGCCCCCTTTTCTCTTGCCCTTTTTGCTCATGGGAGGTGCTTCAGGACCTTGATTCTGACCACCTACCAATTCTTCTATCTATCCCTCTCTCTCCGGTCTTTCGCACCAACGAGCGCCCCCTTCCTTCAATTTTCAGAAAGTTTGCTGGGATGGGTTTGCCTCCTACATTGACTCTCACTGTCCTTGAGCAGAGGAATACTCGTCTCTTTCCTCTGCTGCTGCTCTTTTTACCTCTCTGGCACTGAATGCGGCTAAATCTTCCATTCCTTTCGGCCGCATCAAACGCCCTCCTAAAGCCTGGTGGTCTGCTGAGGTGGAAGGTGCGGTTAGTGAAAGATGCAAGGCTTTCGCTGCCGCTCACAGAAGTGATGAAGATTGACAGGCTTACATCTCCGCTTCTCGACGCGCCTCGTCAGTCATCGCCAAGGCGGAGGCATGGCAGACGACTTGCTCTTCTCTTTCACCTAAATCTGTACACTCTCTTCTACGTTCTATCGCTGGCTCATCTTCCTCGTCTTCTTCCCCAACTGTTCTTCTCCCAGGAAATCGGTTTCGGTCTACACCGCTTACCTGAGATCGCACTTCTCCGTTTCTCAGCCAAAGGCTCTACGTAGCATAGCCAGAGGCTACCTCTCTGAGCTCCGCCGAGCCACGTGCCCTGTAAAGTCTCACTCGTCCCTTTGCTCTCCTTTCACTCTCGCTGAATTTCATGCGGCTGCTTCCAACCTTTCCTCCTCCACTGCCACTGGCTCAGACAAAGTTGCCTATCCCATGCTAAAGCACCTTCCTCGCTCTGGCATGGATTTTCTTCTTCACATCTTCAATCTCTCCTGGTCTTCGCATTCCTTTCCTTCCATTTGGAAGATATCTTCCATTATTCCCATACACAAGATGGGAAAGCCTCTGGGCTTTCCTGCTTCCTTCCAGCCTATCTCTCTCACCTCCTGCGTCTCAAAGCTGTTTGAACGCATCATTCTATCTCGTCTTCTCTTCTTTCTGGAATCTAATTCCATTCTCTCTCCCCATCAGGCCGGTTTCCGCCCTGGTCGGTCTACACTTGATCAAATTCTGTTCCTTTCTCAGTCTATTTCGGATGGGTTTAACAAACCCAGGCCGGGCTCTCGGACGATTCTCTCTACTATCGATTTCTCGAAAGCTGTCTGGCATCCCTCCCTTTTCCACAAACTGATTTCGGCTGGTCTCCCTCCTTGCTTTGCTCGCTGGACTCAATCTTTCCTTTCTGATAGGCGCGCTTGTGTGGTTTATCAAAAGCCGCTCCTTTCGATTCCGTCGAGGTGTTCCACAAGGATCCGTTCTTGGCCCTGTACTTTTCTCTCTCGTCATTAATGATCTTCCGGCTTCTGTGTCTTCTTCCGTCAGTTGCTCTCTTTACGCTGACGATCTGGCCATTTGATCCTCCTTCCTCAGTCCCTACTGCGGTGGAGGCCACACAAGGAGCTCTGTTTTGATTGGATCGCTGGTCTGAGTACTGGTGTCTTCCTCTCAATCCGAGCAAATGTGAGGCCTCCTTCTCAATGGATCCCCACCAGGCTAACCTCCAACCCAACCTCCCCCTACTCGACTCCCGCCTCCGTTTCAATCCCATTCCAACTTTTCTTGGGGTCACCTTCGACCGCACTTTTTCCTTTTCTAAGCATGCATCTTCGCTGAAGGCTAAGTTTTTCCCTGGTCTCAAGGCCTTACGCTGTATCTCTGCTTCCTCATGGGGCCCCTCTAAGGAGTCCCTCTCTCTTCTGTACAAATCTTTTCTTCGGTCCCTTCTCACTTACGCTTCACCCGGATGGTTTCCCTTCCTAAGCGCTACCAATCTCACCAAATTGGAACGCCTCCACCGAGCGGTCAGTCGCGCCATCACCAGCTGCCTCTCGTCCTCCCCTATCCCTCTGCTTCTCTCCGAGGCTTCTTTACCTCCCCTACGAGTCACCCTGACTCATTTCACCCTTTTATCTTATGAGCGGGCTCTTGGTCTCCCAACCTCCTTTCCCATCTCAGGTTTGGCAGGTCTCACAACTAGGAGTGAGGCCAAGACTGCAGATCGTCCTGGAGAGCTTTTGCGTCCACTCACCCGCTCATGCTTTTTTCTACTTGTTCTAGGGAGGCTCTTCTTGCTTGCCCTCCCTTTCCTCCTTGGAATCTGCCTTCGTTCACGGTAGAGTCCACCCTTTCCACTCCGTGTTCTCGCCCACCTTGACTCTCTCCCCCCTCATGCCGTGGTGCTCTGGACAGACGGCTCTGGCGTTCTTGCCAACTGCTCTCTCTGTGGCACTGAGGCCACTCTTTCCTTTTCGGCAGGCCCAGTATGCTCAAGTTTTTCCGCTAAAGCCTGCGCCATTCTGCACGCTCTTTGCTGGTCTCGGCAGCACCATAAAGTCTGCCATTTCTCTTCTACTATCTGACTCTCGTTCTGTCCTCGCCACTCTGTCCTCTCTTCCATCTTTCCTCTTATCTAAAACTCTGTGGCAGATCTGGCAGGAACTGTCTTATCTCTCCTCTAGTTCTATTAGACTACAATGGGTCCCCAGACACTCGTTTCTCCCGGGGAACGACGCGGCTGATGAGCTGGCCAGACGGGGTGCGTTACTTGCGCCCTTCGCAATCCCTTGTAGTCTCTCTCTTACCTCTCGTATTCACTCTCGTCTTAGCTTGGACTGGAGGCGTACTGTCTCATCGAGTTCTTTGTCAGACAGGTTCCCTCGATTTCCACCGAGGAACTTGTGCTCCCTCGTCAATCGTCATGCTCGCTGTGTCCTCTCTCGTTTATGCTGCAACGGATACAGTCTTCTCTTACGTTCTTATCTCTCTAGGATTGGCAGAATCGAGAATCCTTCCTCCAGCGCCTGTGGACACTCGGTTCCATGACATCTCTCATCTCATTCTGCACTGTCCAGCTACGTACTTTTTGCGCCGCTCACTCTTTGGCGACTCTCTGTCTCTACGATCTCTGGTCCAGACCCTGGGGAGTTGCCCGGCTTCTGAGGCTCCATGGTCTTCCGTCATGCCCCCATCCCTCGAAAGGGGTCGGGTAAACAACAACAGACAAGCTTACAAGATTGAAATTACCACAAAGCTTTCGGTTCAACAACCACTCCCAAATTATTAACGCAAACCATACTCTGAACTCGAAACGTTAGCGCGAAAGAAAACGGTGGTTGGTTGTTTCTTACGGAAAAGCAAACAGACTACATGGCCGTTCTGAGCGCTCTTACTGTCTCCGATACGAACAAATTTTGCGCATATGCATAAACAAAAAACAGCACATGAATCACAAGATACTGTACACTCACCTGTGTAAATGTCTTATCGCATAACGTGCAAAAATATTTCTTATTCTTCGTGTGAGTGATAGCATGTTTTCGTAATGTTGATTTTTCGCGAAAACTTTTATGACATTCCATGCATTCAAATGGTTTAATACCTTCAGAAAGTTATAACAAAACGTGTGTAAGCAAATACTAGGTTACCGAAAATTTTTAAAAAGGGGGGTAAGGAGGAAAGCAGCATCGGATTTGTCTGAGGATGACCTTTACTTGGAGATTAACTTGTGCTAACAAGTTTTTTAAGCGAGTAACCTTTTTTTAAGTTAAAAGGTGGAAGCTTCTTTATTCTTTTGTGAATTACGTCAAGCCCAAACGGCGTGAGTATGACAAAATGCATCTAAATACGCTAGTGTAAGTAAATCATAATTACCTACAAACACTAGCCGCCGTGGTGTAGTGGTAATAGTTACAAGCTCCAGATCTGACGCTATGAAGTTAAAAATCTACAAAAGCACCGTTGGTATTCGCCGAAAGGGCATCCAGAACATGCCACAGTAAAATCGCGAAAACCACAGATAACCATCAATAGTATGTTTCAAAACGACCTTTACGCATAGTATTTAATTGTTGAGACTTTTAATGCAGTTTTCTCTGTTCAGCGACATCATGCGAAAAACTGTATTACAAAAAGTTTTTCTATGCAAGAGCAAATGTAGTGGAAAACTAACAGCTTCCCCCAAAGCAATTGGCTACGATTATAGAGTAGATATGTATCTTGCAGTTATTTCAAAAACACTTGGACAATCAAAGTATAATGCCACAATCAAATCACAGCAAAAGCAATATTGCAACCTACCTAAGTGTATGTTTTCGTGATTTGTTAAATTTTGCTTGGTTTGAAAAGTTTTTGAACAATGTTTGCAAGAAAATGGTCGTTGGCTAGGAGCTAAATGAACAACTCTGTGTACATTCAATGCTTGTTTGGTTAAAAATGATTTCTTGCAAACCGAGCAACAATAATTATTCAATCTGAAAGAAAACAATGTGAGATTAAATACAAAAAATGAAATAAAATAAAAACATCTTAAACAGTTGATCCTCTTGGAATGGTTTCGGGGTAGTAGTCCTATAAATTCTCCATAAATCTCTAGGATCTTCAGGTATATCTTATATGAAACTCAACTGGATAATCCCAAGCCTCGGCAAAGCTTAAATCTCTCATGCAGCCTAGCGTTTTTTAGTTGAAAAACTAAAACAATGCACAGAGTAAGAGGTTTGACAAAAAAGTAACGAGACAGTGTCATAAAAATAATTTTTTTGCTAATTTCTTACTGTCCCACCCATAGTACCCTCTCGAGGTTAATTGACTTTTGCATTTGATCCTGTCATACATCAAAGCACTTAGCAAATTCCTGTTTGATGTTTGAGGCTCATCATGTACTTCGTCACAAAGATATTAATCTCTTCTGAGATCCTGCATGCTGCATCAAAACTAGCCACAGGGCTTTCTTCAGCGAGCAGTTGACTAGAAAACCGTTTAATTGGTTCTTCACTGCTTCTTGATCTATATCGTGTGCATTTCCAGTGTTGTGTTCTTGCATTGCACAATCGCGTTTCAAGAATAAAAATTAAATTATGTTTGTCTGTCATGGAGGCAAATAAAAACTCGCAGATAGAAGTGCTCGTTGATTGTTTCATCCTCAAGGATAAATTCAAATATGGACCAGATCCTTCCAATCAAAAAACGCAATTAACATAATTTTGATCTTTGATTTAGACGTGAGCGCCTTGGTCTAGGTCAGGGATCTCCAAAGTTTTCCAACGGAAGGCCACATTCTGAATTTTTAAAGCTTCAGGGACCAAGATGCCATAGGCGTACGAAGTGGGGGGTCCGGGGGGGCACTGGCCCCTCCTGGTTGTAAAAATTTCGGGCAACTTTAAATTTTTCGGGCAATTTGAGTAAGTGTCCTTACATTTTTGCCGAAAAATTTGTCACTGGAATAGCATCTCCAAAAAAAAAAAAAAAAAGGTCAACACCTGTTTGGACACACGTTTGATGGCATATTTAGGCCAAAAGTAATGGAAAAGGTGCAGCGAAACAGGCGATGACCTTTTTTTTTTTTGGAAATGCCATCGCGGTGACAAACTTTTCGGGCAAAAATTTGGTGACCCCCCAAATGGGTTTGAGGCCGTACGCCCATGCAAGATTCTAATCACTAATTTGTAGTGAAGATTTCAGCTCTTCGAAATTGTAATAAACTTCAAAAAAAGCTCATCACCCCAATTTAAAATAACGACAGGTTAATTCAGCTCTTCGACACAGTGAACATCATTCTCACGTTATTACACTACATCGAGCGCACGCCTGTTGCTAAAACATAACATATTTGTTTTGTAATTATCAAGGGAGTGCGGCAGGGGTTTAAAAGGTTTTAGGGCACTTATCCCCTCAGGCAACATACCTCTACGGTGTTTACCTTATTATATAGTATAGAGGTAAAATCACCTAACTGTACAATAACAAAAACTGTTAAACATAATTACATTTATTAACCATACGACACGAACCAAAAAAAAGACTAAACATCCTGAAACTACAATTGCATATTATGTTCAATAGTAAGTAAGAAATCAAGAACTGGTCTATTATCATAATCAGCAGCAATTGATCTTAGTCTCTATGTTACTGCTTTATATTTTCGCCTCTGTGGTTAAGTTGGTTCACCAGCTAACATTTTGATAATGATAACTTTATTAAGTGCAGGCTCTCGGCGAAGCATGATCAAGGAATGCCAGAAGTTGGAATCATAGTTGTCAATGTTGTTCGAGCGCGGCAAATTTCTAACAAATCGATCATGAACACTCCAAATAGTAAGGGAAAATATGGGGGCACGTCCACTTCTGCGTCGTTGGGGAATACCGAAAATAATAACCAAAAAACAAAAAAACTACGTTGAAACGGGATAATGGCTTAACTATTCCTAAGATTATTATTGTTACAGGGGATAAATGTCCTAGAAGGTATAGGACCTGGGGGTAAGAGACAAACTCGAACAATCATGTCTGGAACATCCATTATCTTCCTAAAGCATGTCTATACAAAATTTAATTGGTGCTCTTTTTGGTTTTCCACCATAATCTTGAGTGACAATTTGGCACGCATCTTCGTAGAAAGATGGTCGGCACGGATTCCCAGTTTAGGCCGAGCTTATTCACAGTCGTTCGCACAGTCAATTTACAATCCTTTTACACCTATTGCTTCACTCCAACAATGTTTTCATTTGTCTTAGTTGTGAAAGGTCATGTCAGCCTGGGATCATCCTTCACTTCCTCATAAAGCGCTTATGCCATTTAAAGATTTGTGCTCTAATCATCACATCTTTGCCTCAAGTCTTTTGAAGAAGCTTGAAACACCTAGTTGCTCTCTTTTTCCGACTAAAATTTTAGGTTAATGAGCAGCTTCATTTGTGCCTACATAGACTGTGGACTGCATTTTGACTTGCCTACAGCACTGGGTGCAAACAAGCACAAAACAAATAAGCTTTATCCTCTATAGCAGGGGTGGGCAATTGTTTTGGCTTGAGGGCCGCATCGCGGTCACGGAAGCTAGCTGAGGGCCGCACTTTTTAACGAACGTATTGGCATAATGTTCTAATTGATTTGCACTTTTAGTTTGGTTTAACATTAACTCTTTTGCTCCCGCGTGAAAAGCGAAAAAAAATGTCCGTAAGGTGGTAGCGCGAAAAACTGTCATAATCAATCATAATTAATCATAATTATGTACCTCAAGTTTGTTTGTAAATCATTACTCATCTGTCTACTTCTACATTAAGTGTGATATATCGTTGAAATCTACATTTCTTGAGAATTTCAAATAGAAAAAAAACATTTTTTTTTGAATATGCAAATTTTATGCAAATGAGCCCCCCCAACTGGGGGGTAGTTGTCTTCAAAATTAAAGAGGTACCCTCACCTCAAAGATCACTACAGATTTAATTTTCTACCAATTTTTTTAGAAATGGTCGCAAAAGGATGCTAAGGAAATAAGCTTTCAAGGTACATCAATCAAAACTTATCTAAAAGCCTAGGTTTTCTACAATTTGCAATTTTCTGAGGCACATGACCTTTTTTTTGACCGGTACCGACCGGTACCAAATTTTGGTAGTTAAATTTAGTACCTAAAACATGATCAGTTATTATCTGCTAGAGGTTAGCCTAAACCATGTCACATTATGTATTTTTGAACAGGGAATTTCTTTAAGATTCAGAAAATATCAAGTTTAAATAGAATATGCTGTCACTGACAATGAAACAGCCGCTTGTTTACACCCTTCCCATTTCTTGAGAAACAAGGGGATACAGCAAACTTTGATTTAGTGAAGCCAAACTTCTGCTAGTTTTTAAACTTGTATTTCGCTTCTTGTCTCCTTGGAAACTTGATACAAAATGACGACTTTAGTGGTAAAACATTTGCAATTTATTTTATCTTTTTATAGGGTGTAGTTTTTGTAAAAATTATAATTTAGTGAAGGTAAGTCAAAAAATTTTGGGGGGTTTTGAACTGACATGATGTACAATACTCATTTTTGATCAGTAAATATTATATACCACTTTGTCTAAACTATTTAAAGTTATATATTGCTGGAAAGCAAATTTCCTAATCTTTTAAATGAGACCGGTATTTAGCAACATATTATATACTTTACGCACTAAATTTACTTTTATCTACTTATCACTCAAATTTGTTTGGGGGGGTTTTGAAACCCCTAAAAAATTTGGAAATTCAAAAACGTAAAATTTATTATTATCGCTTGAAATTTGTCAAATGATGCCCCAAAAGAGTAGTTTTCAGACTGTGTTAATGATAAAGGGTTTGGTTATGTGGTAAAGATGTAATCTCAATTTGATTTTAGTGTAGTTGGCACGTGCTGAGAATTTGGCCAATTTTGTCGTCTGCAACTGGGCTCTTGGTCCTTTTAACTCTTTTTAGGTATAAAAATCCAAGAATTAGGGCACAAATTATACATCGTCCGATGTGTGAGGAAATAAGCGTGATCTTTTGAAAATTTTATGAAAATCGGATGAAAAATAAAGTCACAAATCGATTTTTTATTAAACTAATTTTATAACTCAATTTAAAAAAACTTAAGAGAAACACTGAAAACACGAGATCATCAATCGATGATCGCGGGAGCGAAAGAGTTAAAAACCAACAATTATTAGACAAATGGATCAAAGTAGTTTTATTCAATTGAAAATGCAAGCAGACTTAATTTCCAAAGTCTATCAATGAGAAAAATGCACCCAATCACGTTCTTCTACATTAATTATTTTTTTAATTATTTGCTTGAAGCTTTCGCGGGCCGCACAATAGTTCGTCGCTGGCCGCAGTTTGCCCACCCCTGCTCTATAGTAATAGTTGGAGCTAAACTTTCTTTTCTTGTCAAACGGACATAATGATAGATTTCAAATGCCAATTAATGAGACTAATCAGCAACAATGATCACACCTGTGAGTTTTTAGATGATATTGATATTGCGGCCGATTTGAAAATTTCTTTTCACAACTTGAACATTGATGCAGAGGAGTGTCTTTTTTATTTGCTGTAACGTTTTTCTGATTATGGCTTTCGTTTCTTCGGGAATCATTTGAAAGAGAAAATTTAGTAGTAGTCATGTCAACAGTTAACATATTTCCTGCAGTTCTATCCTATGCCAATATTACCACTATTGTGGTATCAGCTACTTAACCAATTAGAACTATTTTGCAAACTACATACTGTAGATTTTACTTCATTGCGTTTTTCAGTTTTATCCTCCAAACTGGTCAGCTAGCACAGAGGTACTGAGGTTGTTTCCATTAGTCTTTGGCGTAGGACTTGAAACAGCTACTGACGACACGGTAGTTATAAATAGGCATAGTAGGCATAGTACAGGCATAGTAGGCATAGTACAGGCATAGTAGGCATAGTACAGGCATAGTAGGCATAGTACAGGCATAGTAGGCATAGTACAGGCATAGTAGGCATAGTACAGGCATAGTACAGGCATAGTAGGCATAGTACAGGCATAGTAGGCATAGTACAGGCATAGTAGGCATAGTACAGGCATAGTAGGCATAGTACAGGCATAGTAGGCATAATACAGGTATAGTAGGCATAGTACAGGCAAAGTAGGCATAGTAGGAGAGGTGTGCGATCGAAAACCAGTTGCACAAATGTGACAAAGCCTTCTTTCCTTTCAAATAAAAATTAATTTTTACTTTTATAAAATATAGAAGTTGCTACTTGCTAATTAGCATTTTTAAGCCGATCTCCTATTAAGAGGGATCCGATTAGGGCTGCCACTCTAGATGTTTTATAGCTAGATCTAGATATTTTTTGCAAGGCCTAGAGGTATAATTGGGAAACTAGATGATGGCTAGAAAGTCTAGATATTTTTTTAACGTACTAGATATTATCTAGAGGGAAATCTTTAAGTCGAGTAGTGTCATAAAGAATAGTAAAGGAGGGGGATTAACTTGTTTTCCTTTACTTTTTTGTTCTAGGTTATGCAATATTGTTAGGCTAATGTTGTATTAGTGAGTTTATCTAATATTTTTCAAACATAATGTTGGGCTGAAAACACAGAACAGAGAAATTTTGGGCTGAAGTGGAGGATTTCAAAAATGCTTCTGGAGAGAATCCATTTTTATATCTCATGAATTGTCTTAAGCAAGGATTGATACTACCTCATTCAAATGCAGATGTGGAAGTTTGGAGATGAGAGCGATGTGACATGAGTGCTCGACAGTCTTCATAGACGCATTTTCCGCCCGAAGCGAGGGTGATGACCTTTTTTTTTTGGAAAACACCATGTCCACGTGCGATTGTTAAATTTTATTTTGCAACACAGTGTTGCAAAGATCCCTAAACATCTGTTTCCTAGGTCCCGCAAGCAGCCGTTTTCATTTCATTGCTTGGTGAACTACTTGAGCATGTAATGTAAAGTTCAAATTTTGTCCTTTACGTTTAGTAGTAGGCGGACTCCAACAACTAAAAATCATCGCCACGTCGTACTATGCCTACTAGGTCTGTACTATGCCTGTACTATGCCTACTATGCCTCTACTATGCCTGTACTATGCCTACTATGCCTACTATGTCTGTACTATGCCTGTACTATGCCTACTATGCCTGTACTATGCCTACTATGCCTGTACTATGCCTACTATGCCTGTACTATGCCTACTATGCTTGTACTATGCCTACTATGCCTGTACTATGCCTACTATGCCTGTACTATGCCTACTATGCCTGTACTATGCCTACTATACATGTACTATGCCTACTATGCCTGTACTATGCCTACTATGCCTGTACTGTGCCTACTATGCCTGTACTATGCCTACTATGCCTGTACTATGCCTGTACTATGCCTACTATGCCTGTACTATGCCTACTATGCCTATTTATAACTACCCCTGACGACATGGCTCTTTGCCTTGAGACATAAAGGAGCTACATAGTAACTGTCGTTGTTTCCAGGTCATCCTTGGGAAGATGTAAAAACCTAATAGCCTACCTTGTAAGGGTCACACTAACAACTTTGTAATAGCAACAGCAATTTCTAGTGTTTATGAAACGATATTGTATGTAACTGCTGTGGTGTAGTGATAATTGTTTCAGGCTTTAAAACATAAAGTCTTAGGAGTTAGAAATTCTATAAAAATACTTTTGGTATTCACCAAAAATGGCATCTAGAATTTAAAGTGAGACATTGCTCCACCAAAAAGCCTGGTTCAAAAAGCGGGTATGTGGTAGTAGATATACACTACATCAGCACGTCCGAGCTTGTCAAATACTGGATAAAATGGCGTTCAACTCCCTTCTTTCTAATGTAATGCATTTACCCTATTGTTCAATATGCGTTTTTTTTTCTTCACTGCTAAGTAAGCGTTTTTTCTCTTCAGGTAAGTATCTGTTTTTCTGTAGAGTATTTTCCTTTCTCTGTTCGTTTAGATCAACGTGAGTTGGCCATCCTTCTAATTCAAGTTTAGGGTTAAGTCTAGTATAATGAATTTAAAATTGTTTGAATAGTAGCAACACACACTAAAATGAGGAACTGTTGAATGACGTTTTTCCTAAAAAGAGGAACATTAAAATGATAAGAACGATTAAAAAATTTAAGATTTGGAATGGTCTGAATTTATAATCAGACCACAATCATTATTATATTTAATTCAGAGTAAAAATAATTAAAGGTTGTGTTGTCAATTGCTCGTAAGCATCTGTAGGTAGCAACATTGAACTTTGTCAAGCTGGATCAAGACAGTTGCCTGAAGGTAATGCAGCAAAAGTAGAAATGCGAGCTATACA
This sequence comes from Trididemnum clinides, assembly GCA_963675345.1. Taxonomy (NCBI): domain Eukaryota; kingdom Metazoa; phylum Chordata; class Ascidiacea; order Aplousobranchia; family Didemnidae; genus Trididemnum; species Trididemnum clinides. The sequence continues at coordinate 33,093,682 of OY776290.1, read as the reverse complement.
CTAATCTAATAAATATTGATTCAAGCAATTAAAAGTCTCATATTGTGGAAAAGATATTGATATTGAAGATGGCTATTCATGTGCCTGGTTAAAACACATAGACTAATGCAACAGAAAATTTTTCACCTAAAATCATCAGCAAATAGTAAGCTTAAAAGGGTCTAGGCAAGTTTTGTAATCCATTTGTAAAATTTGTAAGTCTAATTAAAAGAGAAGTTTTAACAAATTAATTGACATAACTATTAAAAAAATATAAAATATTGTTGAGACAAAACTTCATCATTTTCAAGTGCTACTTGTAACTTTCAAATTGTACTGTTTCTTATTTGTTTGCAGGGTACAAAAATGTATGTTCTCACAAATTCTGCAGTAATAGAAGATACTAGTTGCTAGTGGGCAATTGTCAGGCAATCTCCTATTTGGAGAGATCTGCCTCCAGCATCCCATTAATATTGGTATTGCTGTATAATATTATTTTGTATTGCATCATCTTTTTGTCCACAATGGCAAGTCTGTTGTTATTATTATTACGCATATGAGCTCATGCTCTGTTTGCATGTCTTTCGTCAGACTGGGCCACCACGACGGGTAGACTGCCCGGCCCCACCATCTGTCTGCCACATAAAGACAGGCGTCCCGTTAAGTGCCTTGCCCAAGGACACAACAAGCAAGCTTGCCGGCTTGTTCTCCACACTATCCCTTATGTGCTGAGCGCCAAGCAGGGAAGCTGTGAATACCATTTTTTAAAGTCTTTTGGTATGACTCAACAAGGGAAATGAACCCCAGGTCTACCGACTGCGAAGCGGACGTTCTAACCACTACACCATCGCGCCGGTTAAGTCTGTTGTGCTATTGTGCTACAAGTACTTTTATTATTGTGTCTTTTACATGTGCCTCATGAGATCCAATAAGGTCTAAGTTGATTGCAGGTTATTGACATGTTGTAATAGATTGTTGTATAGTACAGTATTTTACTGGTGATTATTTACGTAAATTCTGCCGTGATATATTAACTGATACCAGTTTTTATTTGGAGCAGTAACACTCTTTCTCCTTTTTAGTTATTTTTTGTCTTGTTCTCCCTGTGGATGCAAACAGAAACTGGTCTGAGTAACAAGAAAGCTTTGAAGCAAATACCAAACATAATCCAGCTAAGTAATGATGGTTTGACAGTTTGAGAGGGGTTGTGTGTAATAGCCAAAAAAGAATAAAATAAAAAAACACCTAGAATAGGGGTTCTCATCCTTTCTACAGTTGTGGCACACTTGTTGAAGTTTTCTGTACATTTTTGTAGCTTCAATTCCAACCAAGTTACAGTGCTGTGGCCCACTGGTTGAAAACTAGAAACCTAGAAAGATAGTTATGTAACATCAGTATGTCTACCAGATCTTTTTTGTCATAGGTTGAGTAAGTTGAAAAAAGCAAATGTTAGTGTTAAGACAATCGTTATGTCTTGCAAAGTATAGCTTCATGCTTGTTGAAAGCAGCAACTGAATTATGACCTTGCTCATTTAGTTAGCTATCACGTAAGCCAACAATTAACCAAGTAGCCTTTTCATATTAATGGCCAATCCAAACCAACTATTGCAGCTGGGTAGAAGCCATTTTTGCAGAGTAAGGAACTTTTGAAATAAGTTAATACTAAACAGCAGCTATTTTTCCTTTAGAAATGAAAAAGAAATTACACATTTCACGGATGCTTTGTTTTTTATTGGTCACAAACTATTCATATAAGTTTAGTTACGATATCAACACAAAAAGCGTAATATAGAAGACTATAAAAAGTCAGTTCTATGAAAAACTGTAAGCTTAAAGAAAGAGTTGGCACAATAGACAAGTTTCTTAATTTCTTTGCTGAGTGATAAAGTACATTTTCTTATGCAAAACAAGTGGTTCTTGTGAAGACAAAAAGAGCAATTGTTAAATTGCTTTGGCCTGAACAGGGTGATTCAAAAAGAATGCCCTAATACTAACTGGATATATCTCTTCAAAGACAAACCATCTGTGAATGAATCACGTATCAAATGAAGGGGGAGGAAATAATATTTTTAAAAATTCACAATATTGATGTCATAAACGTGCATATCCCTGTGATGTCATGGTTACAAAATTCCTCACTAACTAAGACAATTAGTGTTCATTTTTTTTAAGTAGTTTTGCACTGGAAAAGAAGGTATAACCATTACAAAAACAGCAAATGGTGCAACAAGCTATGAAGGGTAAGCTGTAAACCATGTTATTAGTGTTCTATGTGCCCTCCACCTGCTGCACGAACAACACCAAGACAATAATTGAACTCATTACTAACTCCCTTGGAGTGTCTTTATTCAATAAATTCACTGCTAACATCATTTTGCTTTTAACATCATCCAGACTAATTGCTAATGGTGGCACAAAAACCATACCTTTGATATAAGCCCATAAGAAAAAGTTGCAGGGTTAAGGTTTGGTAATCTTGGCAGCCACAAGTGTAGTACTAAGTCTTGGGGTCCTGTGAGACCTATCCAATGTAGAGGTAGAGTTTCATTTAGAAAACTTCAAACAGTACAATGCCAAAGCAGTGGTTCTCCATCTTGTTAAAAGATAAAACTTTCAAAATTGTTATTGATTTGGGGAAAAAAAGCCATTGCTTTAGCATGTCATAATAAGTTTGTCCTGAAATTGTGTTTTCCTTGAAAAAGAAAGGTTCATAAACTATTCACAAGGAAATGGCACCAAAGACGTTAACCTTTGGGGAATCAAGGTGATGTTCTAAAATCTCTTGTGGATTTTTGATTCTCATATTCAGAGATTGTGGTGGTTAACTTTGCAGCTGATATGAAATGTTGTTTTATAACTAAAAACTAAATGTGGTAAGAAGTTGTCATCTTCCATATACCATAAAATGGCATTAATAAATTCCACATGCTTTGCTCTGTCGCCAGCACAAAGGGCTTATACCATACACAGCTAGTATGGTCACATAACTAAACGGCCTCTTAGCACATGCCATACAGTAGGTTGAGGGAAGCCAAATTCTTGGGTGGCATAGCAGGTGGCCTTTTGTTGGCTTCACGAAAAAATTTCTTGAACATTTAAGACTGCCTCCTCTGAAGTCCTTGGTTACCCTGGGCTCTTTTTTTTCAAACAAGCAGCTTGTTTCATCAAATTGCTTGTACCAACAACAAATTTTTTGGCACTTGATACAGAAATACCAAAATGCGGTTGGAATGCTGGCTGCATTGAAATAACAGATTCAGTTTTGCTGAACGGCAGAATGCAGTAAGATTTTTGTGGTGCACTTATTGTCAAGTGCAAAATAAAAAAGAATATAAAACAACCATGCTGGAAAATGCAAGTTTGCATGACTATGACATCACCAAAGTTTGTTTGTCTAAGACGTCATAACAATATCAATTTTCAAAAATTTTATTTCCATCTCTTTTATTTGATGTATGTATCATTTGTGGGCGATTTGTGGTTATAAAGATAAAGTACCGTATTTTCGCGACTATAAGGCGCACCTAAAAGACAAAAATTTTCTCAGAAATTGAACATGCGCCTTATCGTCCAGTGTGTCTTATGTGTGGAAAAAATTATGCTTTATAAGAAAACTGCGAACCATCTTTAATGTTACAAATAGCGGTATTTTTTTGCATTAGCATTTCTTGCTTGTTTCATTTGAACACTCTTTGTTTATTTTTTCGATTGTTCGTTCGCTCGTTCATTTATTTCTTCAAATAATCTTTTGTTTTTATGTTTGTTAATCATTTGTTTGCTTATTTGTTCGTTTAATCGTTTGTTTGCTTATTCGTTCGTTTAATCATTTCTTTTAAATTTAAAACATGCACAAAACAAATTAGGATTTTGTCTGATTTATTGCGCCTTATAGTCCGATGCGTCTTATGTAAGAAAAAAATGCATTTGCAGCAGTTTTTTGATACTGCGCCTTATGGTCGCGAAAATACGGTAAGTTAAAATTGGGGGCATTCTTTTTGAATCACCCTGCATTTTAAACTTAAAATGCAATTTTAAAGTGCTGAAACTGTTTTGGAGCAGTTTTGATGTAAAATATACCTACATTGTGCTGGTAAGCTAAAAGCAAGCTGCTAATCCAGTAATTTATTCACAAGCTGTTGGCTTTCAGGCTTCCAAATAGCTGTAGCAAAGTGTCACTAATCTTGCCTAAGCAGTCTAAGAAAAAAACTACAACTCAAAATTGTTTTTCTTATCAATAGCAACAAGGAGTCAAATGTTAAGGTTGATGTTTATTGGTATGGATGCTTGATTTGCCTGATTTAAATTAAATTTTACTTTGTTAAATCCTTTTTCAATTTTGGTCACAAACTACATTATACATGCTCTTCAATACAAAAAATTGCACTTAGTATGGTAAAAAATCAAGCAAAGTTAATAATGTCAAAACCTATTACAAAGATTGTAATTGCATACCATCTGTATTTAAGTCAGCCCTAATCTAGTAGTTATAATGTTACAAATGCCATTACAGGATATTGTTTGCAGTTTAGTCACCTTTAAAATAAAAACACAACCTTGGATGTGGAAGTACTACAAGTAATGCTGATTCAATTTGATTTTTATTGATTAACCTCATGGTTCCCTATTTTTTTTTCTCTTGGTGCCATTTAAAAAATATGAATATTTGTACTGTATTTTAATTATATTGTACCACAAGTTATCACTATTTTATTTACTATTCAAAATCAGCTGATCTAAAATTGCAATATGAAAACAATTTTGGATTGAATATTTTTTTAACATTATAACAATCTACAGTCGAATCCAGTTAATTGCATAGTCAACTTGCCAAACTATTTTATGTGATTAAGCAGATTATGCATTTATCTGAAATTAGTATAAACAAACAAATAGGTTTGGAATTTACAACTCTTATGCAATAAAACATATTATGCAATTAACTGAATTCGTCTGTATTAGCACGAGCCAGTGAAGCTAAATAGGATGCTCAATAATAGCAGGAGAGCATACATTATAATTATGGTACTACTAAATGATTATAAACATTCTATTCCTCTACAGATTGTTTCATCATAAATGTAATCATCAGGTCTAAAGCACAAATTATGATTAAAAATTATTTATTTTGTTATTTTGATCAGTCACGTTTTTAATCATTGCATTGTGTTTTTGACCTGATGATCATATTTATGTGAAAAAGGTCTGGAGATGAATAGAATGTTTATAACCATTAAGTGATAACTACAGCATTAATTCATGCATAAATGCATCATCAGATCTAAAGCACAATGTCATGATCAAAAATAATTTATTTTTTTATCTTAATGAGTCATGTTTTTAATCATTGCATTGTGCTTTTGGCCTCCTGATGATCATAATTATGTGTAAAACGGTCTGTAGAAAATAGAATGTTTATAATCATTAGGCAGTGGCTATTTTGCCATCGACGGCAATTTGCCCTTGGAATCTATTTTGCCGTGATCATTCACGTGTGTTTATATAGCCAAATTTGCTATTAACGCACCAGTGACTCTGTGGTGTAGTGGATAGTGCGCTGGTCTTGAGACACCATGGTATTAGGTTCAAATCTTAGCTGGCCAGGGCTTTAAAAGAAAGGCAGTGTACACTGAAGGGGCAGGCGTGGTATGTAAATGTACGGAGCAGTGTACACTGCAAGGGAGTGTACAGGGTGGGGGATAGAGACCTGGGGATGCAAAATTTTTTAAATTGGTTTTTAAAATTGACCAATCAGAGACGACCAAAAGTCACGTGTTTAGTATGTCATTAAGATTGACCAATTACAAACAACTCACGGCAAAATAGTCTCTGAGGGTAAATTGCCGTCGACGGCAAAATAGCCACTGCCTAATCATTAAGTGATGATTTTAGCATTAATTTATGAATTTGTCATTTCAAGTAAATATTTTTACATGGGTTGTTATAAATAGGCATAGTAGGCAGAGCACAGGCGTAGTACATGGATACTAGGGGAGGTATGCAACTGAAAACCAGTTGCACCTACACAACAAAACCTTACTTCTCTCTTTTCCAAAAAAATTACTTTTTATTTTATGAGTTTAGATTTGTGCTTTGAGTGGATACAATAAGATTTCACAGTAATAGCTGCAGTGCATTTTTTGATTCACATTGTAATAAATCTTGTTACCATTGCTATGCCTAATACATTCGTATTATGCCTACTATGGCTGCATAGTACTACCGTTTTTACATTAAGAAGCCGCATGAGGTATAAACACGCCTGCAAGTGATGTCAATTTCTGTTTGAGGAAAGTTTGTGCAAATTTCACATAATTCCAAGTTTAGATTACTTTGATAATTACCAACTCATAAATAATCATTACTTAAATTATCTAATTTCTATTAAAATGTTCCTACTCAAGTTTAGTTGGCTATAGCTTGACATACTACAAAGGCATCTGTTCTTTCAGTGCAGCAACTGCACACCAATATGATATGTTAAATGTTTTACTAGCCAGTGTTGAACGTTTTAACATATACCGTTTCTTGATGTTACCTATTTTTGGCTGTTGCTTTGATATGTTCTTTTGCTTAGGGCATATTTTGCTGGCCAAAAATAAATGTACTGCTACATACCCCTTAGTGTTGCTCCCGACTTGTAAAGATTCCTACTAGATTATGGAGATGTTGTTGCTGTGACATTAACATAATTTCTAATAAATTTGAACTATTCCAAATCTTACATTTTTTAACTGTTTCAACAATTCTGACATACCTTTTTTTAAGAAAAGGACAATTCCAACTGTTTTGACAATTTCTCATTTTAGTGCTCGTTGCAACTATTCCAAATATAAATTCATTAAATTAGTGTAAACCCAAATGTAGTTTTGTCCTAGCAAATTCCTTTACACATGCTTTAACATGCCAGTGTAGTGTTTTGGTGTCCACTCCTGTTTCCATCTGCTGCTGTTTGCTTTTAATTTCTCTCGCACTGTCTTTGGGTGAAAATAAATTACTACCACTACTACAAGTTCTAACATTCTGCTTAAATTTCTCTCTTGTTATTTACCTGTTACTGATTGCTAAAAATTGCCAAGCAGAAGGATTCATGGCAAAGTGTTTTTTCTAAAAATACGTTTACTGATGTAACAGCAGCACACCAGCAGGAGGAGTCGATTAGCAGCTAAAGTTGTACTAAACTTATTTTATAGGTCTACTCATTCGCTAAAAATAGTACTTTGATCAGTGAAACTATTTACTTAAATTTTTAAGCTTCGGTTGCTTTGGTCAAACAGCGGATAAATCATCTGTCATGTAACAGAACTTTTTTCACTCCTTTTCCTTTGAAAAGAATTTCAAGAACGTTGCCGTTAAATGGGGCTAGAGTGCAATAACCTGAGATAACATTTTTTTGGAGTTCATGCAAAACGGCCAGTAACGAACAAGTATGATCCACCTACAAAAAACTGTCGCAATCAAAACCAATGCGATACAGTGCTGGATTAGAATAGTAATATTTTCAATTAAATGCACTTGTGATAACTGCCTTGCTCTGTCCTTGGAAAAGACAACTTAGAGCAAATTGTTCCTGCCAGTAGTAACGCCATAGACTACCGAGACTGCGGCAAAATAGCGCTGGACCAACAGCACAACAACTTTAGCCTAAAACGAATTTGAACATACGTTGTTCCATGTTTTATCTAAAATAATTCTCCTTGTCTAAATCGGAAGATAAGAGTATTAAACTTAAATTTAGCACTCACCCAGTGTTGCCAGATTTTCTTCAAGATTCCGCCGGAAATGATATCTAAAAACTAGCCCAACGCTTGCATGTTGAAAATTTGGCCGAAAATTTGCAAAGTTAGTTCATACAGGGCCGTTGGGAGAACAGTTCAGGCCCGGCAACACAATAGTATTTGGTCTCTCATCAATGGCCATTGACAAGTCAGCCTGTGCTTCTGCATGATTTCCAAAGAGACGGGCCAACGCTGCTGTTGCCGTGATCGTTTTGGTAATTTTTTCTTCGGTGGTAATGTCGGTTGAGCCCGTTTTCAGGCTGTTTCAATTACGCAAATAGGCTAGCGACGGTATCGACCTTCATCTAACACACCGTTGTCTTATACTTGTTGTCACCAAAAACTAGCCCAAAAAACCGCAACTCGCAACGCCTAATCAAAACTAACCCAATTCCGCGGTTTTACCGCGAACTGGCAACACTGCAGTCACCCAATCAAGTAGCTTACAGCCAGTGGTGGATTGAAGATATTTTAGGAGCCTCAGGCAAGAATTCATGAGGGGCCCCTAGCTGCCCTAGTTTTAAACAAAGATTTCTCGGAGAAGTCCTGATCGGGGGAGGGGGGCGCAAAACTGTTTTCCTAGTAAGAACATAGGTGAAGACCATTTTTTGGAGATCATACTTCACGATTTTCGAAATTGAGCTTTTGTCATCTGAGTTGGATATGATGACCTTTTTTTGGAGGTCAACTTAGCGCAACAAGATTTTTTTATGTAAAACAGCCTCACACCGAAATATCGGACATGTCTGGAAAGGAGACTATCGGCAGCTGTCTCACCCAATATCAACCGCTTCCCAACCTACAGCTCACTGCGGTAGCACAGATTTTTTCAATTTAGAAATTCGTTTGAGTTCCATTTAAACAAATTGAGTGCTTCCATCTATTGAGATATACGTGGCTTGGTGATTAATTCTACCATTTTTTGTAGCAAATGGATTAAATAATTTTTGTTGCAAAAACTAGGAATAAGCATTTTGCTATTGGTAACGCTTTTCATTTTTTTTTACACTTCATAGTTGTTTTTTCAATAGATAGGCTTGTCAATCTTTATTCGACCAGAAATCTGTGAGTTGCGTGCTGGATTAGTTTATTTCTATTTTGGAGGAGGCTTGCCCGACTGATGGCTGACTAAGAATTTCTCTATGCTTACCAATTCCGACCAGGACCTTGGTTAGACAACCAGATAAATATCCATTCTAGCCGTGCTCGAAGGATTAAATTTCAAAACGGAATGACGATCTTTTCTCAGCCTAATTTTAAGCTCATCCCGCAGATTAAGCAAAGTTAAACAATGCTTTGGGATCACCTCAACTTTGTTTTAAGATGAGCTCAAAAATAATAGCTCTTTCGATGACGACATAAAGACCGCTGCTTCTCTCTTTCTGTGTGTGTGGGTGGGGGGGGGCGTGCGTGCTGATGTTTGGTTTGCTCCTGACCATATCTGTTGTCAAAAATGGCTGCAACTCCCAAATCTTGCAATCACTTTGCAACAGTGTTGAGAAGACCCACATCAATGACTCGACCCGACTTGATGTAAAAAAAGGACTCAACCTCGCGTTTTGTGCATAAAACGACTCGATTCGACTTGGGACTTAACACCTGGATCTCGAGACTCAACTACATCAAAGCAAAAAATTGGTAGCCACCTCCCAAAAAAGATCAGATAGCCTTGTTTTAACAGTTTTCTCTTTGAAAAATAGCCATAGGCCTATCTCGTTGATCTAAAGCTTCGGAAATATGATGCCTCACATCAACTTTTAATAAAATTAGAATTTTTTGCGCTAGATATCTCTAATTTCAATCTTATTTGTTTTTTGATTAAAAGTTGTAAAACTTAGTGAGAATTTTTTGCTTTCATTATTGTGAATGTATGCGTACCGAAGTCCACCAAAACGTTTTACAGTTTCTGGAAGACAATTTTAGATACCTCACTGGTAAAATGAAGATAAAGGAATATTTTTCTGTTCGGTAGTGATGTTTTATTAGTGTATACAAAGCGATAAGTCTACATAATAACCAATAATTATGTTAAACACCCAAGGTTCTTAGTTAATGATAGCCAAGTGTGATCAGGTGTTGAGGTAGAACCAATAGGTCGCGAATTTAAACCCTCATGTGGCAGACCACGTGACGGCAATATCCCCTGCTTGGTGCCGTATTAGTAGTGGGAAAAGCGTGTTACAATATCTCACGCCCTCCACTATAACCATTTAAGAAATCACTGGAAACTCAACACTGGCAATCAAGCGTTGGAAAGACTAGAACCGTCGCTAAAAAGACTCGACTTTACTTAGGTTGTTTGCACGACATGACTGACTCGCGACTCGACTTTAAGCGACTCTTTTCTAACTCTGCTTTGCAGTCATTCATGATACATTTGATTTATTTATCAACTTTTTTATTTCCTAGCTTTGCGGCCAAAAATGAATTTAGCTCAATACTTATGGCATTCGATTTAATGTGATTTTCATTCGATTTAACTAATGTAGTGAGAGGAACGGAAACAAACTTGAAACTACTGTAGTTAGATAAGGTAGCGAATTCTTTTTAAAAGCTATAACAAATTGTGTTTCCTCATTTGCAAGGTATCAAGAGGCAAGGGATCGCCATTGAGCTACTCGTCAAAAACTTGCCACAACAGCTCTAGGCTGGGTTATTTGAGTCTGTGGTGTCATAAAGAGGGGAGGTTCACCCAGTATAGCACTATTTTAGTGGGTTTTCACTTTTTTCTTAGAACGTGGGAGTTTGATTTTTAAAGAAAACTTAATACAAATCATGAAAAATCTTAGTTTCAATCCTTTTTTATTATTTCTTTTTAAAAAACTTTCTTGGATTTCTAAAAATTTATTAGTTGATATGTTCTCAAACCACTTCCCTAGTGGCGCTTCATGATTTTGGGAATTGCGCTTTTCGAAGTTGACTCACAAAGCCCAGTGACACCGCGAAAAACGAGGGTTTATGGGGTGGAGCTAAAAGTTTTATCGCTTGAAATCTCGCAAATGTCGATTACGGCACGGATTGCTGCAAAACCACCCGTGCGGCTCTTGCATGGTATGGGTAGAATTACCTATTCACCACATCTTTTGTATCTTCACAAAAACACGCGAGTTGTTCTACAAAACCAATACAATTCTAACCTCACTCAAGCAGCCTCTTCATGTTAAAGTGAAATGTATAGAAAGTTTGTTGTTCAACAAATGTTAGAACCAACGTTATAAAAGAGCTTTCATTCGCGCATGTAATTTGAAGCTTTTACAACTAAGACGAGAGTAAGCTTACTTTGATAATAGGGCCTACTTTGTTTCAAATTTTTTGTTCTGTCGCTCCGTAAAAAGATATCGAATAGACGTAAACAACTACAGGATTGCTGATTACCGTAAAAGTTTCATTTGCAAAGTGCTCTGCAAAAAATAGATTCTGCAACACGACTCAGCAAAAGGCGCGCAAAGAAATTAAGTCCAGGAACATTACATCACTGTTGGGGTGCATTTAAGAGCAGGTGTTAGGCAGTGGCGCGACTACAGAATGGCGCGAGGGGAGATTCACCGGGGGTCGTACTATTTTAGGTAGCGATATTTTTCCAGAATGCCTTCAGCATTTTCAAGATTATTTTCAAGATCACTTTAGACAAGATGGCGAAGAAATCAGGTGGAAGACTATTTTTTGCGGAGAACTCTCTTCAATGCACTAGGAGACGCTTTTCCAATTCAGAAGACAGCTGCATCGTACCTTTGATTTGAAAAAGGTAAAGCACCACAAAGAGGGGTAGGTTATTCCAAAACAATCAATATCACGTGTTATAAAAAACAAACGTCTAAATGAAATTTGAATTTTTTAAGTACCCTAAAAGAATAAAGGTTGACCCCTTTTCTCATTTAGCCTACCTTTTTGACCCTATCTAAGCATGAAAGATGTTTTGTCTGCTACTGCGCTTTGCACTTGTGACCACAACATAAACCGTTTAAGAACGAACAGCACACAACTTAATCTCCTAGTACATTCCAAACATATAATTTGCATTTTGCAGAATGCCAGTGCAATCGAGAAAATATTGAAATTCATCAATTACCTTCATATTTCAACCAATCAGTTTAGTGTTTGTAGATATCATTAATTCAAATATAAGCTTTTTTGTGACAAACGTAATGATAACAATCGCTTTGATTTAAAAAGCATAAGTGGTGGCTATTCGTAAGGGCTCCATGAAAAGCTTGCGGCATTTCGAAATCTTTTTTCAGTAAATTATTTTTCAATTCTTCCTTGGTGCTTCCACTCGCAGAACACCTGACGGCAGTAGAGAGGCAGTGACGTCACCAGGAACGACGTTCTTCGGGAGTTGAAAAATCCTCTTCAGCTGACTGCAGCAACAAAATTTAAAAATTTTATTCTGCTTGTGAATCTGAACTTGTAAGAACAGCAAACAATAAACTATGAAATTATTGGAGCAGCAAGCACTTTGCTTCCATCACTCACTTTATAGTCTAAACTGTGATGTCACAAACATCATTTGTGGTTCATGAAATGACGTCATAACTGCGCTAATCAACAAGTCTTACCCTTCTTTTGAAGAAAATTAAACCTGATTTCAACGAGGGCTAATTGCTGTAAACCGTCAAAGCTGGAAAATTGTCACAAAAAAGACACAAAACAGATCCGATGATCTCACCGCAAAAATTTTTCAAGGTTGCCGTCCGCTCTTTTCATGCTTCCGCAGATTATTAAACATCCTCCATCGATTTCAATAGTGAGGTCGTTAGCTCTGAAAATATTGCAAAAAATTTACTCCTTTTGATGGCTGCTTCACTTTACGAAGAGGTGATCCTAAACTCAAAGCCCTTGGTTTTACTAACACTAATATCTTGAACCGTGTCCGTATCGCTACGTCACTGTATGCTCTTTCCAAGGACCCTCTTTTGTTCTGCTACACACGCAGTGCCAATGAAAAGGTGAGCTTGGTGCAGCAACTGAATCTTCTATCAAATCGCGTATCAACCGTGGAGGCCTCATGTTTTGATACTACGTGGCGCTGTTGTTCAAACTGCGCCGCTGGAAGCAAGAGAATGCATGTAATTGAGGAAACAATGACATCGCATCCAAAGTCACTCAGCAGAGATAAACGTAACCATTAAACTAGCGACTGCGAAACAAAAGCTTTACCGCGCCGTACAGGACGTAAGGAAGAGAGTAAGTAGGTAGGACATTGGCCCATCCTCCCCATGTCGAAATTGTCTTGCTTCCACGTTTTTTAAGTAAAAGCTTTAGAAAGTATTTTGCTTAAAGGCCTTGTTTTCGGAAAAAGCTTGTAATATTCGAAATATGTTGGTATATCGTCGTCTCCTCCTCGCGCAAGTTCAAAACCCCATGTATGTCCCTAACACCAAGCGGCCCTTGCCCGAAGCACTAAAGCGAATTTAGTGAAATACAATCGTGTCAGACCAACAATAGCTCACTGAAACCCTTTCACTTCGATGTTTACTTCAAATTTGTCTTTCGTAATTTTCTTTTCTTGATTCAGTAGCAGATCAATTTCAGAAGGTTCGTCAATTTGGCGGATACGAGTTAGCAAAGATTTTTTTGGGGCAATTCTTCGGTCAACTTTTACATCATGTAGTGAATCATACTTTGATTTGGAAATTTCAAGTTTTTCGCCAGACAAAAAACTTTCATTATTTCTGAATTTTTTGTAGCAGCTCTTTATATTTTTTTCTTTCTCTTCAAAAACTTTAGCGTATTTTTCGTCAAAATCTCGAATCATTTTTATGACGTCATCATCATCGAAGTTGCTTCCCGTGAACATTTCGTCATAAACTTTGTTTTCATTCAAGCAGCCAGGCTTGAAGCAAACGGTTTTGTCTTCTTCATTTTTTCTTCGACTTCTGATCTGAACCGGTACACGCTGGTTACCGTCTTTCCCACTGCTCAACTTGATTTTCTTTTCATTTCGAAAGTGGGAATCCACCCCTAATTGAAGATCTCTGTTTTGAGGATTTAAAGTGAATTTTTTGTAACTCACTAATGACATTTTGAACCTGTAGAAATGATAAGAGTTTTTATCTTCAATGAAAAAAATCAGGTCAAAAAATTTAGAACAACCAATTAAGCACGATAAAGCTGCAAAAAGTAAACAAGTATCATGTTAGCAGCTAATTAATACGACAGTTTGTTGGTCTGTGTCACAACTTTGTTTATTAACAAAAGTTGCCTTTTTTTTACATTTCGTTCAGCCTGGCGTTATTCTCCCTTTACGATTTTCTAGATGTATGTATTTGATAACAAATTTGTTGTGTCGAAAGCAATTCCGACTTACGAAACATGTTCATATGAGAAGATTGATTTTAAACTAGTTTTAAAAGATTTTTAACGGTATTGTATCATCAATTCTTCATTGTGTTGTTTTGTGAAAAAAGCCATTTTTAAGACTAAGTCTATGGAGTAAAGTAGTTTTCTGCTGCTCTCCAATTCGCTTTTATCTCTTTCTATATTAAATCTGCTTCAACTAATAAAGGGCGATTATACTTTCTATTGTAACATTGCAGATAAAAACTCAAAAATGACACTTTTAATCGACTTAAACATTTATTGTGGCAAGCTTTCGTGGGAGAATGCTCACTTCTTCAAAAGTTGAAACTCGTTGCAACCCGAATGTTATAAAATTCTTCATCTAACTTCCAACAAACTGCTTCTGTAAGGCACCATCTCAACTTTATTGCTACCAAACAATCCTTTTTTGATCGTGCAAAGTGACATTGCGTGGTGGTGGATTAAGCGGTGTTAGCAGTGACATTACATTAATCTCAGCAGACAAGTTGCTGAAAGCTGCATCAAAGTATTAAACAATAACACCTTGATCTTAGGATGCAGTTTCTTTGTTATGGCGTGGTGGCAGCTAGGTTGTTCCGAAGAAGTAATCAGATCATCATGGGCTCAATCACTGTTCTTAAAAAAGCAGCAAATATGATTTATTTGACAGGGAAGACTTCAAAAACTGGCGAATTTTTCGCGTGGTCTGAACGATTTCGGTGCTTTCTCTTTTAATGACGTTTTTAATTAAAACAAGAGATCACAGGTATAATGCCATCGGATTTGGACAATAAAATTTCAAAATCAGAAATCCTAAAAAGAGCTTTATTGTTTCATCCCAATGCCCTCTTCTGATCTTTCGATAGGACTTTATGATGAGCGTAATGCCGTGTGTTGGTTAGTGGAAATGGTTGGCTTTACATCTCTGTAACATTTCTGCTAGCTTAGTATACAGCATTTACTAGTCAATTTGTGTTTTTTAATTGATGTTGATAAATAGCAAGTAAAGCTGTGAAAAGTTTAATTACAAGTTTAAAATTGTAGCTTAACAAAAATAGAAAACCGCTTCTAAACAGGTCTAGCTTAGAGGTGGTGACAAGTGTCTTATCCATTTGAACTTCAAAGAGCAAATTTTAGCCGGTAGATAACCTTGATAAATGAGACGTAGTGATTGCTATTTTAAGTTTTAACAGGCTTTTTAAGTTACAAGTTCACATAATTTTGTACTAAAGCCGCACAATGCTTTACACATTTTATCTTCAGTTCAGTGTCAAATGTCCAGTCCTTCACTGCAAATAAGCTTTGGAAACATAATTTTTGATTAAGTTTCTTCAACTGGGATCCATAGACCTCTTTGAGGACCGAGTAAGGCTTCAAGAGGATAGTAAGAATTCAATGAAATTTAACTGATTGCTGTAAGCTCCGTGAATAGCATTAAAAATCAAGAATAATGTGGAAAAAAGAGGATGTGGTGAGGATTATGTTTCATTTATCTTTCATCTTAAATATCAAACGCGATGGAAAGCACCTGGTTTTCGCCATAAATATGAACAAAAACGTAAGGGATGCATGACTTTCACATCACAGTTTCCTTAAATGGAAATACGTTTGCGTGACTTTTAAAGAAATCAAGAAAAAAAAAGCTGGGTGAAGGAGTCCCGAAGCCCCCACCTATTATTTTGACGGGGCCCCTTCAAGAGGCTACCAATACGGCAGGTGCATCGCTGACTGGTGGTCCGATGCTTTGCTTACTTTTTCGGTTCGCTGCCCACTTTTCACCGATGTAGTTTCTGCTTTCTAGTGGACCACTGTCTACTTGGAGACCTCTTTTTGGAGATCAACTTTACGAAAACATGTTATTTTGCCCGTGACAACGGAAGACCGTTTTTTTTTGGTAACCAAATTCATGAAATCCATTTTGAAATGCTTGTGCCCATTAGAAAAAACTTAGCGGACCACTAGTAGGAACCGCTGTTTTAGACCTTTCGTGGAGATAGAGAGTTTGTTTAGTCTTTTTTCCATTTGGAAAGCATGTATTTTAACTTCCAAAATGGTGGAAAAACCTAGAGACGTTCAAAACCTTAAAATCTGTTAGTTAAAATGCTAAAAGGTTTCGCTTTTTAGCCCAATAGAATTAATGATATATCCGGCACTGCTTGTAGCTTAAGAAAGCATTTAATTTTGAACCAGTGGTGATGCTCCCTATTGACCCACCACCATTAATGTTTGCCCATTTAACCTGTTGGAGTTGAGGGGGATATTTCTTTAATACCGGGTACGTTTTGAAGTGTACCTATAATCGGGGTTAGATTTGACCGGTTGTTTCAACCATTTTTTACTATTTTAACCTTAAGTAATTTTGTTCCATTGTTCAAAATTCGCGCGCTTTTGAAACGCTGACTTAAATAATTCAAGATCAAGCTCTTCTGATAAAACGCCGGAGCTGTAATTCGAAACTACTACCACAGAATTAATTGCTTTTAAATGTATTCCGAAGAAAGAACTTAAACAGCGGTATAAACACAGTGAAAAAACGAATGAAGTCAACGCACCATGGTCATGACATAGGAATGATTGACAGCATGACGTAATGCAGCAGCAATACTAAAATGATTGCCGCAATTATTGCCAATCGAAAGCGAAACGTGGCAGGTTCACTACCCTGGAATCCACATATTTTGCACCTTGTCAGCTTCACACAGGCGGCAGTAAACGAATATCTCACAGTAGAAATGGGAAAGTGAAATTAAAAATTGTTCTTATTGATGATAGAAGTTCGCCGACCGGGTCAACCGACAAGATTCCAATAAATTGTTTGTTTCGTCGATCGATGAAATCGAAGCTGTCGCATGCAAACGTTGCTCGCGTGGTAAAGCGACGTACAAACAATCTATATGTGGTCGCGACTTTGTGTTTAATTGTCCACCTGGTGGCGTTATAGTACGAACAGTAAGACCCGGTTTGGGCCGATATCCTGTATTCTTGCTGGCAGGGACTTCGGTCCTGACGATGCTTCCATTCCTATCGGTTTCGGGTCCCTTATCGAGCAGGCTCTCGCTTTTCGTCACGTCACGTCGCATGAGAACGCACTTGCCTCTTTTTTTACAATGTCGCCACAGAAACAGAATGATGCCAAAAAAGAGAACAACAGCGACACCAAGGAAAGCAAATGTGACAGCTTGAACAACTGAAACAGACGAGTTGTCAGCGGATTGCTGCTCAGCGGATAAGTTGTCCATCACGCGATCAACAAGGGACAGTTCGGATCGGGAGGACTTGACCTCGACTTGCCGGAGAATATGGGTGACTTTGATGTTGGTGGATTCTTGCTTTCTCACATTTTTAGCGGGATCGAAACCAGAGTCCTCTTTAACTGGAGATTCTCTGTAGTTCAATATCTGGTCCAGCATTGTCATACCGCGATTTGAATCCGCAGTCTTCTTATCTTCATTCGAAGAATCTGGTTTGGCAACATTAGAGGTAGCTGTACTCGAAGTGGGACTTGCAGAGACAAGTCTTTCCATCGGGTTCTCGCATCGCGCCCCCTCAAATCCCTCATTGCACTTGCAAGTAAACGACCCCTTGTGGTTAATACATGCTCCTCCATTTCTGCAAGCGTCCGGCCCCAAAATGAAACACTCATTCACATCCTCGGTGCAGTATCTCCCTGTATAGCCACTGGCACATTCGCAACGAAAACTGTCACCCACGTTGATGCATTTGCCTCCGTTGGCGCAAGGCCGTGTGACACACATTCGGACGCGGCTCTCACATCGAGTGCCAATGTATCCATTGGCGCATTCGCATCTGAAAGTAGAGCCTCGGGTTAGATACAGATAGAATATTTGCTTAAAGTCATCAAAAACTTTCCTCAAATAACGTAGTGCTTTATAAGAATACAGCAAAAAAACCTGACATGTGTTCAAATATGAGCTGTCCAATCTCAAGTGCTTTAATCAAGTTGGCAGTTATGCAGAGTTAAACCAGTTGAATACGCTGATAGAGCCCCAGATCACCAGATATGCAAAGAACTCATAGTACGGCACATGAGAAAGAACGGGACAAAAGATGCAAGCAAAAATTCTACTTACTTTTCGCAACCAACAATGCCATTCCCATACACACAAGTTCCTCCGTTCAGGCAAAAAGGTTCTGAACTTTTAGGCGACCGAGTTGGAAATCTTTGAGGGAGTGTTTGAAGGGCGCAGGTCTTTCCAGAGAAACCATGACGACAGAGACATAAATAACTTCCACTGCCATAATTGATACAAGTCGCATTATTACGACACGGAGAATGGTGTTCGCAATATTTCGTGTCTAATTTAATAGAGAAAATGTAATTAAAACATTTGTAAACTATTAATTAAACTTTACACACAAGTAATGAAACACAGAAAATATTCATTTTTGAAATATATTTTACTAAATTCATTAATTGCTGCATTAAAACACAACTTCAAAATTTTTTCTGCCAAGGGATCGAAGTTGCGACAAGCCATCTAGCGGCGACCCTTTACTATCTAAACCACCTCCCAGTGTAATGCACGCAACAACTTTCTTAATAAAGTTCAATTGCAAATTATTAAAACGATGCTGCAGCAATCTATTGCTCTATACAAAGCATAACTTTCACAAAATAACATCACTCACCAAGCTGGCAGTGACGGCCGGAATAACCCTCTTTGCAATTGCACTGTAATGGCTTGTCACATGTGCCATGCATGCATCCTGGTGCCAAGGCACATTGGTCACAGTTGGCACCTCGCCAGCCGTTGTAACACCTGCAGAAAAATAAATAAAAATGGCGGCACAAAGAACAAGATGCTGCTTGGCATAGAAAGAGCTGCAGTTAAGGTGAACTCATAATCACAAAAATTATAAGTCAAACTAAACTGCTGACATCAAAGAACACATTTCCGAAGCTTTTTCACCTACTACCATCAAATAGCTTCGGGAATTTGCTTCCAAAAACAATTTACATTCTCGTTCAAGGATATTGCTCTAATCTAACATAAATATTAACGGTCTCCCAACAACAAATTTTTTTTAAATAAGAAAAATATTGTATTTCTAATATGCTTTGTTCAATATTTTTATTTCTTTACATTGAAAAGCGTTTTTGTCGTAGGAGACTACAAGACATTCACTTGGCCTTGAAATGATTCATTAGCAAAGATACTGTATTATACCAATCTGTTAAAATCCCGCAAATATAACTATTCAAATTTGAGTACTTACATGCATTCTCCATTAGGTTGACAAAATCCGTTTTTCAAGTTGCATCGCTCTGGGCAGGAGACTGTTCCGTTAACAGGAGATCCTAAAATGAAAATCGATTAGTCTTGTACAGACGCATTGTTCCACGAGCAAACAATTAAATAGTGTGATGTTGCATCGCAATTACTTTAATTAAATCGATTGATAAAGTAAATATCATCACAAAGCGTTTGTCTGTGAAACTGACAGATGAGGCCTCGACGACCTGTTTTTACAGTAAGCGCTACAAACTGATAAGATAGCGGTCGAAAATCTTAAAGAAAATAGAGATTTTTTGCTGCAGCAGCTCCCAGGAGACTTTTAACAGGTTTAGTGATCGTTTGTTTGACGTAATCGAAGCCACTGTTTAAAGACTAAATTTGCTTAAGACACTCAAGCCTTGGGCAAACACGATATTGATCGCAACACGAATGAACGATGCAAAGGGAGAGCAGATGCAGCGCGTGTCGGGTGGCTGCCAGCACGACGGCTGTCGAGCGACTGAAAATGTTCCCTACAGACCCGTTAATAGGTCGACTCACACCTGTGGTTAAAAATAATTTATACAGATTCTTCAATATTCTATCCATGTTGAATGAGGTAGAATCAAAAAAGATGATCATCAACATCAAAAAAATAGTAATGTACTAGCCACTACGAAACAAGACTGAACAAAAGATATTCGATTTATAACTGTATAGGTTTTTCTGTGACCAAGGAAAAATATGAATGACAACGCACTGCGGATAGCATATAAGCCCAACTAAAAAGAGCAGAATGTATTTGCCAAGATCGAAATGAAACTTGTTAACACCGCTTGTGAAACATCATAGTAGGAGATATCAAACAAGCGTAACACTAGACCGGCGCCGGTTCAATAAATGCGGATTAAAAGTTTAAAACAAGGAGCTTTTGTCGCGAATAAGGAGATTGATGCTATGGCTCTATTTTATTTGATCTGTGAGAACAAGATACAAGTTGGGACCAGCCTAGTCAAGTTGCTCGAGATCAACTGGTCGAAACTTTCAAGAGGCAAACTCTTTGATGACAAAGCACTTAAAGAAAATGATTTGTTTCATTTGAAATATGTATAACAATTGCAAAGAAAGTGTTTTATATAATTTCAACCAACTTCACATCTCATACTCCATTAACTTATGAAAGCATTTCTATTCTTACAGCGTTTTAGAATTAATGTCGTTGAATATATTCTGGTAACCATTTCAATTAAAACTTGATGCTGTAACAAGTTATAACTATTACGAAACAATTGTTTAACGTAAAGTACAATTTTTCGCGCCAATTTTGCTACAGTACTTTTAACGAAGAGTAACTAAACTCGGCAAATAGTCAACCACATCGAAATGTTGTTGTTTTTATTGAAGCTCACGTAACCATTCAAGTTTCCCGCGATCTCTGCCATACAATAAAGAAATGTATTGAATCGCAATCTTGTACTTGTCGCATCAATAAAACAAAAGTGTGGTTTTGTAAGCTCACGCCTGTTAATGGTACTCGCGTGAATAGATGTTACGAATTCGCTGCAAACTGTTTGCTACACGTAGTTATGAGGCGGGGCTTGTGGTGTTTCAATAAACAGAAAGAAAGCTGTATGATTTTTAAATGAAACCATCTTCCAGTCACGTAAAATATTCAGTTACGCGCAGAAAATAGATTACAACCCAGTGAGGGAGGTCTCGAAATGCCGTCCAATAAATATTTTCCAGAACTGAAAAGTGCTCGTTAAAAAAACGTTTTTAACTTAACGTCATCCCAATTTCGACGGAAATGCTTTCTACAAAATAAAAAGTTGTTCACAAAAAATGCCACTCAAGGTGAACCCGACCCCCTCCCCTTCTCAATGACATTACTGTTTAGATCTACTTCGGAGTTGCAAGTACTGCTGGCACATCACATTTGTACAAAAACATGCGACCAAACTTCCTTTTTGTGACAGTCTGGCTATATTTAAGCATTTCAATTCGTTTGCCCGTACTTACCGATAGCGTCGCCCATAAGTGTTCCGGACAGGAAAATAAGAAGTAAAACGCTAAGATCACACATTTTTTCAAGCTTTGTAATTAGGATTGCAAAATACAGTATCGTTAAAGTGTATACAATGTCTTAACAATCTGCAAAATAATAGTACATACAAAACTGAAAGCATTAAGCACTAACAACCTTGAATTCAATATTTATTCTCAGATATACACCTAAATAATCCAGTGCAAATCATCCGACAAATAACAGTCCACTGAGCTAGTATTATTTCATAATAAACAAAAAAAATGTTCTTGCAGTCCCGTCTAATATCAAAGCCTCAGGCTGCTTGCTGTCGCTACACAGCGTGGGAAACTGTGATCGTCACCAACACCTTTTATGACCGAATAAAAAGTAGAAACTCATAGCCAAAGTAGGAAATAGCGCATGCCATCTAATGATATCTGTTTTATCTTATTAATCTTTGATTCAATTTTAAGATTAAGATAACCGGTACATAGGATAAGATTTAAACAGGCTGAACCTATGGGAAAAGGTCGTTTTGTCATAACAATAAATAAATTGCTAACTTGTCGTAAACCTCAAGTACGTATCGAAAATTAAAACAATTCAGCAAAATCTTGCCAACAAAACATGGCGTCGTTGTTGGCGATGAGTTACATAATTATAAAAATACTTTTATCACTAAATTTAGTAGCCTTACCATAGCCAACCTTTAATTAGTTCAGCAGCTGCTATATTAATATTTCTATAACAAAAGTCGATTTTCTAATTTAGTAGGTAGGAAGAGGACTAGCAATTATCATTTTTATAAAACCTCCAAATTAAAAATATTTGCAGGAACTCTTAAAAAAATAGAAAATACGCTACAACTTTGAGTATGTGTTAAAAAACTTTATTCGCAACCTTCAGATCATTTTCAGAAAATATTAATTTCCAATTTCCTTTAAACTTCAAGAAACTAATCGACATTTGTAGAGATGTAATTCTGCATAACCTTTAATTGACGTCAACGAGCAATTCCAATTGTTTTCGTCTTGCTATCTGGGCTCTACGACAACTTAGTCTTCACCAGTCTGTGCGTCTACATATATACGACCAGAAAAAGCGAGAAAAAAGATAATAACAGTTGTTTACCGACGGTTGCCTTCTGTGCTCCGTCAGGGGACAGCCTTTCAAGCATATTTACCACCACGATTTGAGGCAGGACTAACAAATCAACAAATGTTACCATTATATCACCTGCTAGGTTTAAATAAAACGCCATGCTGTCGATCGATCTACATCAAAGATGGCACGCGCCACTCCATAGGTCATTATTATGTCATTAACTAAACAGATTGGCATCATTATTTGGTTACAATTACACTTACTACTTACCAGTCCAACATATTGTAAGGGTAGAAACGAATTTTGATGCTTTTCGTCTGCTTGGTACAAAATCCAATCAACTTATCAGTCGCGATTTCACACCTGCTGAGATCTTCTGAAATGCCTGCTTCTGACAAATTAAATCAACTTGAATCTCAGGAAGTTCAAGATGACATGTTAATTATTAGTTATCAGCTAGAAATGCTTCCTGGTGAACAAGGTATTAATTGCCAACATCTGCACAGATATTTAATTATTAGTCTTCGAGCAAACAAAGCATGCCTTTTCAATCTCACAATATGCCAAAAGCTGTTTTAAACAAGATTTTCTCAATACAACTTATCCAAAACTTTGGCAGCAAGCTCAATCTACCAAACACAAGTAGGCTAAATGCACACAGCAGCCCTTATAAAATCTAAGTACGCAAAATCGATTGTCTTTCGTTTTTAATTTAAAAAGCAATTGACAATCAGTTTGGGATGAAGTTGGGACTAGATTTTGATGTCATTACTAACTTATAACTAAACCCTTTTAAGACTTGAAAAAGCAAGGCAAGCGTTTTCATCTGAAAAAACGTCAATTCCACTCTTGGGTACGATACGCTGGCAAAAACTTTTTGTATTAAAGTTTTTGTTACGGTTAATGACACTAAGTCTATACCCAATGCAAACCTAAACTGAAGCAGAACCTAGTGCAAAAATGGGAAAGTTAAAAACGAATGATGATGACTATATTCCGCCCACTAGTATTTTTTGTGCGATTTTCCAAGCAATAACTATTCTGCAGCTAACTTCTGTCTTTTTACTGTTCACTCAATTTTCGAATTTGTTTCGCGTAATCGTTTCGTTTCCACTCAAAGCTAACGCACTGCTGTGTTGTTTTATTGCAGTCATTTATCAAGCAGAGGAAAACTTGAATTTTCACGAGTTATTTGCGTAGGACTATTCTATAATCAATTGTTTTCGCTTCAAAGCAACTCTGTGATGTAACTATGATGAAAACAGTTTTGAAGCATTATGAAATTCGAGCGATAAAAGTTGCACAATGAAATTCATTTTTATTTGTTCACTTTTGCGCACCAGGACAGCAACATGTCTGAAAAGAGCGTTCTGTTTGTTTTAATCTAAGTAGGACAAATGATGACCATACTTAACAAACACAATCAAAAAATCTTATAATAGATGGTAAAGTGTCACTTCAATGAAAGTCGCATCAAATAATTCTTTGATAAATTGTTTCTAAGTTTAATTTTCCACAGAAATTTACAATTTTTAAAGCTTAAAAACCATTACTTGATCACGATCATGTTACTACTGCAGGTGCTTAAAAATGGATGCATTAAAGCAATAAATAATTAACATTAACGCGGGTGATAGTACAACCTGTCTCAGCAATAATAAAGTCGCGTGCCACTCCTTCATTATTCATTGTTTTAATAACACTTTGAAAATTAACAGAACGCGCCAAACGTATGTGGACTGGGAAAGAGCTTTTCTAAAGCTCTTGCTACTGCATAATTAATGATAGCCCGATAGATAATCTCTACCGCACAGTACGGAGAGCTGTATTATTCGACATACGTTAATGTCGCTTCGCAATGCGTCGTATAACCCCAGACAGCATAAAAAGAAAAGGCGGCACAACAATTATAGGCTACTGAGCTGACATACTTCGTTGACCGATATAAAAAGTGTTTATCATCGAAAAATAAGCATAAAAAGAAACGATCTTTCATATAATGGCAGTTAAATACATACGTGTTGTTTGTAGTAGCCTAATAAGCTTTTCTTTGGGACATCACCTACATGCGAAGCAAAAGTGAATTCAAAGCAAATTTACGCAAGAGGGAAGTAGGAAAGTTCAAGTCTTTTATTTCTTCTACACCTGTAAGACTACTCGCTCGGAGATAAACGCTTCCAGGCATCTGACATCCTTTTTGCAAAAATATTTCTTTCAGAATGTGATGTATTTAAAAAATTTTTTCAGGTACCCAAGCATTAACTCAGCTTAATATTAATACCAAGTGTGGGATATATGCAGATTTGTGATCAACAGCCGTAAATTTTTCGTTAGATGATCTATCACATCTTCAAGTTTTCCCAAATCGAAGACTTTTTTGGAAATCAATTTTTCAAAAGGGGTTTGTTTCCCATTTTGTAGCCAAAGCAAACTCGCAGAGATTTTTTTTTACGAAACCAACCTTTCGAAAGTATGTTGCTTCTGTTGTAGTGTTTGGGTCAGCGTCGCTGTTTATCCACCACCCCTAGCCCACCTTAAACACGCCCCTGCTTTGAGAGCTTATTCGTTATCTGGCAATTTCTTAACGGTCGTGCGTAATCAGTTCGTGTTTAGAAACAAATTTTGGGAGAAGCCTGAGCATTTTGTAAGGCTGAGGTCCATTTTTGGAGATCGACTTTTTGAAATCAAAAATTGCACCCACTTTGGCCTCGAAATGACGCGAAGACCTTTATCTTTGGAAATAAACTTTTTCAAGGCGAGAATTTCGCTCATTTTCATCCGATAACAGACCTGAAGACCTTTTTCTTTTCACATTTTCTGCCACTACCTTACCGTTGGTGGGGGGCTTTCAACCCCCCCCCCCCCCCACGAACATCCCATGAAATTGAGCCCTTCTCAACTGGAATTTACTGTGCCTTTAGAGTCATCAATGTAATTACCTCTCAAACACTGGAGCTATAGTCGTTCAAGTCACATTCAAAGAGCGACTTCTGTGGAAGGGGAATGAGATTGGCAGGCATGATAATTCTTATGCAGAAAAAGATTGCTTTCACCAACGTTTCAATTTTCTTCGAATTTCTTGGGTATGCATGAGCTGATCACCAAAAATCCTTACTCATTTACATCAAACTAAAAATATTAGCATTTTGGGGTGCCCGGCTTCCCCTCTAAATACGGCCGAGATTGTCACAGTAAAATTGATATTTGAACCCATAGAATTGGAATATAGAGTTCAAGTTGACCTCATGACCACATGCTGTTCAATAAAAGTATGCTTAATCGAAAATTTGACAAATTTTCGGAGGCTTTTTAGTTATTGTTCAAAAGATTTGACCTGAAAATTTAAAAGTTGGCCTTATTGGTGATGAATAAGTCAAAATATTTGATAATTTCTGATCGGAATTTAAATATTTCCTAAATACTTGATGGAAGAAGGTCACATCCTGCTTGCCTTGCTCACTTAGATGAAAGCATTGAAAAATAATCGAATGAATATCTACGACTGGAATTATCAACCAGTTGTTCTGCAATTGTTAGGTCATCGCTTTTCGAAAACAAAAGAGCACGCCTTCGGGATTACGTCACCAAAAGCCATGACTGCGCCTAACATATGTCATGATGAGACACACGCGAGCTGTCCCGCGCATCGAGCAGGCAGGCAGCCGGAAGCAAAAGATGTTTGGACAAAGTGTTACAAGCAAACGAACAAGAGATGATACATGCATGCCACGCGAATATCAAATTGCGTCAAGTCGGCAAACAGCGAAGCCACATTGTCAGAGAATATCTTTGCTAAAAGGTTCAGCCAGTTTGCCATAAATTTCCCTTCTTGTTGATTCTGCTTAAACAGAACATTCTTTTCAATAGGCCCATCTCAACTGACAGAATACAATCGGAGCGACTGTACTCTTTTTCCCGCTGTTGTCACACAAAGCTTAATAATTCTTCTTCAGCATGTTTTTGTACAAGCTAGAAGAATAACATTTATCATTTTTCGGAAAATCATGTCAAATCGACTTCTAATTGATTGCGATTACTTAGGCAACCTTCCACAAGCGTAAACAAGAAAAACCTTTACAAATGCTTTTCAGAGAGAAAAACTCGATTTAAGAAATGGGAAATAAATGTTACGAAAACGAATTAAGCACTTTTTTCATTTATCTTCTATGAGTGGACTTTCACCAAGCTGCATACAAAGGTCGATCGGTTAGGCCTAAAAAGTTTTACCAATTGTACATATACAGTTGTGCACAAAGGTTCAAGACCATTACCTAAATGGATTACTGTGGTACAATAAGTTTTAGAGACGTTTCAAATGCTCTATCATCATGGTCCATGAACTGTGGGCCGCGACCTCAAGTGGGGTCGCCTGCAATTTGCTAGGAGCCGCTTGCTATCTTAAATAACTTGATTTCCAAAAAAAGAGTCTTTACTTTTGCTTTTAGCCCAAAATAGTAAAAAAGTCGATCTGAAATACTTGATTTCCAAAAACACTTAAAACATACCTTTACCTTTGTTCTGAGACAAAATACCCCACTAAGCTGAGTGCGTTTATGATCAGGATCGCCAAAACTCACAGGCTAGAAATATTGATTTAGTCGGCTGCTACGGCTTTAGCCAAATATCATTTTTGAAACCAGTAACGATAAGTGGTTACAAATAGGTTTGTCGCCCCTACGTCCCTAATACCGATTGTCGTATTGATATTTTGAATTATATTACTGGTATTACTCACCAACTATCTGTCATTTGACGAATCCTATCCGTTCCTTACGACAAGTATAGAGGCACAAAGTCTAAACCGAAGTGAACCGTTAATGTTTTTGTTTTACGATTGCAGATAAGTTGTTTGGTGTTATGCTTATTTCATGACTCTGGACACGCCCCCTCGTAATAAAATTTGTGACACCAAGTTTCTTAGCTGCACCTATGTGCCTTCGTTCCGGAATATAGCAAAGAGGTTCTAACTAAGTGGCGGATGCAGTGAGAAATGTGTGAGATGCATCCCCCAGGCGGCTGTTTTTCGTCTAGATTTCCTGCACTTATTTGTTTGCACTTGTCTCAAAAAAAAATTTTGTTTAAAGAAATGGATATCAAAAGAGTTGATCTCCAAAAAACAATACTAAAATTTCCTCCAAACTTTGCTGCTAAAAAAATGGACAAAAGAGGATCGAGGTTTTATCAACTGTTACAAATCAAAAACTTCCAAACTTTTTGGACTTGACGACTGTGTGATGAACTATTGTTTTACTGACGTTTAGTTTTTAGATATTTTTCAGTTGGAATGAGGATTCAATTTTTGACCTCTCAACAGCTGATAGTCCCCGCCTTTTTGGCAGTGAACTAAAAAAATTTGAATTGTTCTTGTTTCCCAAAAACAGCTGGTGGTTGTAATAGCAGACTCTGTTAGACAGCAATGTAATTATGTCGAAATAGAATGTACTGTGTTACCATATTTACGTTTCCAGCTTATTGTAAGAAACTACTCGTAGGTAGGGAGGTCTAAAAACTAGTGAGTGCGACTGCAACATATTTTTTGACATTTTGTGCCACGCCCCGCTTTTGTAATCTGTCCGCACAAAGCCCTCATTGAAGCGAGGAGACATTCAATTTATTTTTAGAAACCATGCAGTTGTAAAAAAATATATTTACGAAACTGTATTAGTGGATGGCTTTAGGTCAACTACTTTTGGCCTTGGACGCACATGGCGGTTTATGAAAACAAAAGCTACACGTTTCATCAAACTTTTCCTGCGCGTTTCGCTGACAATTACTCTTAGATGATAAGCTGACAGCCTTGGTTTAATCCACGTAGTACTTCTTCCTGATTGATTTGAAATTATTGTTTGATTTTATTGGTTTGCATGATGACATTCGCATTTGCATTTGTGGCGGTAACTTTGTTTTGTGAAATTAATTAACTTTCATGAATTTTGTTTGATCGCATATCGGTTATTTGATGTTGGTACTTTTAATATTGTGCATCTTGTATTGTTCTTTTGATTACTTTTCCTGCTTAAGTTAGATCAAATAAAAGTTGCTAAGTTCAAAAGCGATCGCAATTTCCCACAGCAGACGTAAGGAGTAGAATTAGTGAACTACCGCAATTGACAGTAAGCACCTTCGAATACTCGCTTCTCCACATGCCGAGGGAATTAGATCAAAAGTTAAAGATGAGCAAAATGGGTGAATGATGCATCGTATTTTGAGTCAAGCCAGTGTTAAATTGTGTTCGCGAACAACTTCAAGATGCCATGCACTATGAAAGGCAAATTTTTGATCATGGATCTTGATATTTAGAGTAATGTAAAAGGATTTGATGAGTAGAACTGCTTTATGATTTATAAAAGGTGCTGAGAGGCGAGTGGAGCTTAGATCAATTCTCCGATAATGAAGCTGTACTTGATATAGATCAG
This sequence comes from Trididemnum clinides, assembly GCA_963675345.1. Lineage (NCBI taxonomy): Eukaryota > Metazoa > Chordata > Ascidiacea > Aplousobranchia > Didemnidae > Trididemnum > Trididemnum clinides. Next base: position 33,064,845 of record OY776290.1, on the reverse strand, counting down.
CCAACATTAGACTTCATCGTTAAAAATTAACTTGGGTGTGGTTCAAACCCAATATCTGCATTAGCTTTTCTGAGTGAGAATCACAGCCTTCATTTACGCGACGAATTCTTACAATAAACAATTCGGCCAGCAAAGCAAGGCGATGACTTATTTACAGCGACGGCGACACTTTTCTTTCGAGTTTTACGTTCAGTTTCCTGTAGCTAACTCCAAGTCTAGAAGGGAATATATTTAGTCAGTTGCAAAACTCTCACTAAAACTAGTACTTGACAAAAAATACGTCGGCATACTGTTGGAGAGTGATCAAGTGTGAATACGTTCTCAAACAGATGTATTCGAAAACTTCGAAATTATTTGATAAGCTAGTTCAGGGGTCGGCAACCCCTGGCACGCGTGCCACTTGTGGCACGCGAGAGGATATTTCATGGCACGCCAAGTGATTTGACGCGCATGTGAAATCTACACTTAAGATTGCGCGGCGTAATTACAAGCTCAAGCTGTCTAAACTGCACGAAATCAACAGTCTTCAAATTAGTCAAGCATGCAATTCACGAGACAATTTCTATGTCGGAGATGTCTGTTCTGGCTCTGCCAGTCACACTCACAACTAGCTCCTTGTGAGAGCGAAAAAAATTGGCTCAAGACATGCCAGTCATGTGAGCTCCCATGAACACAAACAAATTAGAATAAACAAAAATGTGCCGGAGCGACGGCGCAAGAATGAATAAAATTGTGATGTAGACACGCCATAATTTTTTTGATACAGTGTTGTAACAATAATTGAAGCAATGCTCGTTATATCTACTGTTGTTGCTGAACAGTTGTGTTAGTTATGTACCGTATATTCCTGATGAGGGCTGAATGTTTCACCGATAGCGTTTGAATAGTTTTTAATAAAATATTTGCTTGCTTATTGCTTTTTTTAATTGATTTCAAAAACAGCCTCTTTACCTAAAAAAATTACGGATTTAGGCTTTCTAAGAATCTTAATTTAGATGTGAGATCTTTCCAAGAATTCTGCAAGACAGATTTCAGATTTGTTTCTCGAGACGACAAAGCTGTGTATGCTCTTTTTTGTCAAAGTGTCGTTTGCCAAACATCTAGCATAAAACGACATTTTGAAACGAAGCATAAGAAGTCCTTCGAGGACTATGCGGAGAAGATCGAATTTTTAAAAAAGGCAGTATCACACTATGAAAAGCAAAGCGGCATTTTCAAGAAAGTGATTTGTAGCACGAATCGAACAATCAAAGGTAGCTACAAAATAGCTGAGGGCATTGCTAAACATGGAAAACCATTTGTTGATGAATTGTTTGTGAAGGAGGCTTTTATCAGTTGTGCTGAAGTGTTGTTTGATGATTCGCCAAACAAATGCACACTAATTTCGAGGATCAAGGGTATGCCTGTTTCTCCTCGGACAGTAGAAAGACGTATCACGGATATGGCTACCAATGTAACTGAACAACAAACTGCTGCGTTAAAAGCAGCAAAGGTTTTCAGCGTAGCTCCTTGACAAAAGCATAGATGTAAACAATAATCCACGTTTAGCAGTTGTAGCTAGATACTGCAGTAACGGCGAAGTACATGAAGAGCTTTGTTGCTTGAAACCTATGTATGGCACTACTAAAGGAAAAGATATACTTGACTTTTCACCGAGAACTTTGAGGAAAGAGAGATTGATATAAGCGAGATATTCTCATTTACAACAGACGGCGAACCTGTTATGATGGGCAACACCTTGGATTTGTTACTATGGCTGAGCAAAAGATTGGGCACCCTGTTATGAAGTTGCACTGTATTATTCATCAAAAAAGTATTTGTGCAAAGATTTAAAAATTCTGCTCTTCATGACGTAATATCAACTGTAACAAAAATAGAGAGTTTCCTTGTCGCACACTCTGCTAACACACACAGACAGTTTTGATCTTTGCTAGAAAAGATGGAAAGTGCATAACATAATGTGCTTCTGCACTGCAGTGTTGGGTGGTTAAGTCGAGGTAAGGTTCTCTTGACGCTTGTTGTTGTTATCCGACTTATTCCCAGGGATGGGGGCATGGCGGAAGACCATGGAGCCCCAGAAGCCGGGCAACTCCCCAAGGCCTGGACCGGAGATTGTAAAGAGAGAGAGAGAGTCGCCAAAGAGCGAGCGGGTTAAATAGTCTGTAGCTGGACAGTGCAGAATAAGATGAGAGGTGTCCTGGGACGAGTGTCCGCAAGCGCTACAGGAAAGATTCTCGATTCTGCTAATCCTGAAGAGACAAAAACTTAACAGAAGGCTGTGTTGGTTGCAGCGTAGACAAGGGGAAACACAGCGAGAGTGACGAGGGAGCACTCCAGTCTGAGAAAAGAGAGATAAGTGCATACGAGAGATAAGAGGAAAGAGACTACAAGGGATTGCAGAGGGCGCAATCAGCGCTCCCCGTCTGGCCGCGTTGTTCCCGGGAGAAATGAGCGTCCCGGGACCCACTGTAGCCTGATAGAACAGGAGGAGAGACAGTTCCTAGAAAAGTCAGTTCCTGCCAGATCTGCCAGAGAGATTGAGGTGAAAGAAAAGATGGAGGAGAGGATAGGGTGGTGAAGACAGAACGAGAGTGAGATAGGAGGAGAAGAGAAGGGAAGTGGTAGACTTGTTGGTGCTGCCGAAACCAGCAAAGAGCTTGCACAATAGCGCAGGTTTTATCAGAGAAGCTTGAGCATACTGGGCCTGCTGAGAAGGAAAGAGTGGCCTCGGTGCCACAAAGAGAGAGCAGCCGGCAAGCACGTCGGAGCCGCCTTTGCCAAAAGGAAAAGGAACAGAGTCGTCAGTGCAAAGCACCAAATCGTGAGGGGGAGAGAACCAAGGTAAGTGAGAGCCGCACCTTGGCGAGAACGAGGGAGATCAGAGCGAGAGTATAAAAAGGAGATGGTGAACTTCACAGTGAAAAAAGGGGGTTCCAAGAAGGAAAGGCAGTGCAAGCAAGAAAAGCCTCCCTAGGGGAAGTAGAAGGAAGCGTAAGCGGGTGAGTGGACGCAAAGGCTCTCCAGGAAGATCTGCAGAGTCTTGGTTTCACTCCAAGTCTGGCCAAACCTGAAATGGGAAAGGAGGTTGAAAGACGAAGAGACCGCTCATAAGATGAAAGAGTAAAATGAGTCAGGGTGACTCGTAAGGGAGTTTGACGTTTATGGAATGTCTAGTTGAGATAAGGGCCTTTTTAATAGGATAAAAAAAGGTCGACCCTGAACTGGAGGATGAAAAGTGGCTAGTAAAACTGACGTTTCTTGCGGATACCACCATGCATCCTAACGAACTTTATCTTCGATTACAGGACAAACAGTGATGTGTGTTTTTGAGATATGGAAAGGATTTGTATCTAAACTAGATGTCTACACACGGGACATTTAAACTGCAACTTTTTGCATCTTTAATATCTGAAGGCTTTTTCAGTGGATCATTATGTTAATACAGTTGTAATTGACATGTACATGAAGGATCAAACTTCTCAATTTTGCAATAGATTTCAAGATTTTCAGCATTTTGATTCATTGTTTTCTTTTCTCATCAAGCCCGAGAGCAGCAAAGACCTGAAATTATCTGAATTTGAATGGATCGATATTGAAGACTTCCAGATGCTGCTGATCGATTTTAAAGCATCTATTTTGTTGACATCGAAATTTGTTGATTAGCGGAAATCGCTGGAAACGATTAAAAACAAGCAAACAGCATTTCAACAGTTGGGAATCTTTGCCGGAGAAATTTAGCTACCTGAAGAAGATGGCAATAGCTTTGCTGTGTGCATTTGGATCCACTTGCTTGCGTGAACAAATACTTTCACACATAAAGTTTATTCTCAGTCCCCATCGCAGCCGACTTACTAAAGATTATACGGAAGCATATGTGTTTAACTGAAAGTGTCCAAATTTAGCCCCAATGTTGTAGAGCTGAGCAAGAACAAGAATCCTCTTTTAAAGCTACTCTTTTGACTCTATTTGACTTTATCCACTAAAGTGAATTAAATAAATTTGTGTCTTATTCGTTATCTATTCAAATCAGGTAGTTGACTGTGCAAACCAAACACATAAAAAGTTTGGCACGCGAAGTTGCTCACATTTTGATATTACTCGAAAACTGGCACGCCGCGTCCAAAAGGTTGCCGACCCCTGAGCTAGTTAAACAGATCATTATCGCCCTCTAGTGAAACTTTGAAATCTATCTGCAGAAAAAAATTGACCTTGTGTTCCATAGCGGCTTTTGTAATCTTTTGAAGGGAGTTTGCTTGTGGAGGCCGCAGTTTCCAGTTAATAACCAAACAAGTGAACAATCTGCAAGTAGGCCTCTTGGCAGCGAAATTTTTCAATTAATCATTATTTCACTTTAGTTTTGTCGACTACAAATAATCTGGTCAAGTAAGTGTTTTCGATTGTAATTATTATATGCAAGTGCTTGCAGTTGCTGCTACAATTCGAGTAAAGTTAGTCACCTAGTTCGAAAAACATCACTGAAACTAATTTATATCTAACATTTCAACGTAATCTTTTTGTCTATGTACATACACAGTACATCTCCGGGTGCAATAATAAGTTGTTGTTTTGTTGTTACCCGACCCCTTCCGAGGGATGGGGGCATGGCGGAAGACCATGGAGCCCCAGAATCCGAGCAACTCTCCAGGACCTGGACCTGAGATCCTAGAGAGACAGAGAGCCGCCAAAGAGTGAGCAGCGCAAAGAGTCCGTAGCTGGACAGTGCAGAATGAGATAAGAGGTGTCCTGGGACGAGTGTCCGCAGGCGCTGCAAGAAGGATTCTCGATTCTGCCAATCCTAGAGAGATAAGAACTTGACAGTAGGCTGTGTCTGTTGTAGCGTAGATGAGAGAGAACACAGCAAGCGTGACGAGGGAGCACAAGTTCCTCGGTAAAATCAGGGGTACCTGTATATCAAAAAATTTAGATGAGACAGTACGCCTCCAGTCCGAGAAAAGATAAGAGTGGATACCAGAAATAAGAGGAGAGAGACTACAAGGGATTGTAGAGGGCGCAAGTAGTGCACCCCGTCTTGACAGCTCATCAGCCGCATCGTTCCCCGGGAGAAACGAGTGTCCGGGGACCCATTATAGCCTGATACCACAGGAGGAGAGAGAAGACAGTTCTTGCCAGATCTGACTGAGAGATTGAGGTAAAGATGGAAGAGAGAACAAGGTGGCGAGGACAGAACGAGAGTCAGATAAGAGAAGAAAAATGGCAGGCTTGTTGGTGCTGCCGAGACCAGCAAAAAGTATGCAAAATAGCGCAGGCTTCAGCAGAGAAACTTGAACATACTGGGCCTGCTGAAAAGGAAACAGTGGCCTCAGTGCCACAGAGAGAGCAGCTTGAAAGTTTTTGAGCCGCCTTTGCCAAAAGGAAAAGAAACAGCGGCGGCAGTCCAGAATACTATGTCATGACAGGGGAGAGAGTCAAGGTGAGCGAGAGCCGCAACTTGGCGAGAGACAGGGGGATCAGAGCGAGAGCATGGAGTGGAAAGGGTGGACTCCACCGTGAATGAAGGGAGATTCCAAGAAGGAAAGGGAAGGCAAGCAACAAGAGCCTCCCTAGAACAAGTAGAAGGAAGCATCAGCGGGTGAGTGGACGCAAAAGCTCTCCAGAGTCTTGGTTTCACTCCAAATCTGGCCAAACCTGAAATAGGAAAAGAGGCTGGGAGACGAAGAGCCTGCTCATAAGAAAAAAGAGTGAAATAAGTCAGAGTGATTCGTAGCGGAAGTAGAGAAGACTCGGTGAGTAGTGGAGGGATAGGGGAGGACGAGAGAAAGCCGGTGATGGCGCGACTGGCCACTCGGTGGAGGCGTTCCAATTTGGTGATATTGAAAACGCTTAACAAAGGAAACCATCCGGGTGAGAAGGGACCGAAGAAAAGATTTATACAGAAGAGAGAGGGACTCCTTAGAGGGGCCTCATGAGGAAGCAGAGATACAGCGTAAGGCCTTGAGACGTGGGAAAAACCTGGCCTTCAGCGAAGATACATGTTTAGAAAAGGAAAAAGTGCGGTCGAAGGTGACCTAAAGAAAGGTTGGAGTTGGATTGAAACGGAGGCGGGGGTTGAGTAAGAGGAGGTTAGCCTGGTGGGGATTTACTGAGAAGAAGGAGGCCTCACATTTGCTCGGATTGAGAGGAAGACACCAGTACTCAGACCAGCGCTCCAATCAAAACAGAGCTCCTTGTGTGGCCTCCACCGCAGTGGGGACCAAAGGAAAGGAGGACCAAATGGCCACATTATCAGCGTAAAGAGAGGAGCTGACGGAAGAAAGCAGAGAAGCCAGAAGATCATTGATAAAGAAAGAATAGTACGGGGCCAAGAACGGATCCTTGCGGAACACCTCGACGAACTTGAAAGGAACGACTTTTGTGGTTTTGATAAACCACACAAGCGCGCCTATCAGAAAGAAAAGATTGAGCCTAACGAGCAAAGCAAGAAGGGATGCCAGTTGAAATGAATTTATGGAAAAGGGCGGGATGCCAGACAGAGTCAAAAGCTTTCGAGAAATCGATAGTAGACAGGATCGTCCGGCCTGGGTTTGTTAAACCCATCCGAAATGGACCGAGAAAGGAACAGAATTTGATTTAGAGTAGACCGTCCAGGGCGGAAACCGGCCTGGCAAAGGGAGAAAATGGAATTAGATTCCAGAAAAAAGAGAAGACGGGATAGAATGATGCGTTCAAACAGCTTTGATACGCAGGAGGTGAGAGAGACAGGCCGAAAGGAAGCAGGAAAGTCCAGAGGCTTTGCCATCTTGTGGATGGGGATAACAAAAGATGTCTTCCAGATGGAAAAAAAGGAATGCGAAGTCCAGAAAAGATTGAAAATGTGAAGAAGAAAATCCATGACAGAGGGAGGAAGATGCTTTAGCATGGGATAGGCAACTTTGTCTGGGCCAGTGGCAGTGGAGGAGGAATGGTTAGAGACAGCCGCAAGAAATTCAGTGAGAGAACAAGGAGGGCAGAAGGACGAGTGAGACTTCTCAGGGCATGTGGCTCGGCGGAGCTCAGAGAGATAGCCTCTGGCTATGCTACGCAGGGCCTTTGACTGAGAAACATAAAAGTGGGATTTCAGGTAAGCGGCATAGACCGAAGCCGACTCCCTGGGAGAAGAACAGTTAGGAGAGGAGGAAGACCAGGAAGGAGAGCCAGCGATAGAGCGGAGGAGAGAATATACAGATTTCGGGTTTGATTTGGGTGAAAAAGAGCAAGTCGTCTGCCATGCCTCAGCCTTGACCTTGGCGATGACTGACGAAACGCGTCGAGAAGCGAAGATGTAAGCCTGGCGATCTTCATCACTTCTGTGAGCGGCAGCGAAAGCCTTGCGTCTTTTACTAACCTCACCTTCCACCTTAGCAGACCACCAGGCTTTAGGATGGCATTTGATGCGGCCGAAAGGAATGGAAGATTTGGCCGCATTCAGTGCCAGAGAAGTAAAGAGAGCAGCAGCGAAGGAAAGAGACGAGTATTCCGCTACAGAAGGGCAGTGAGAGTCAAAGTAAAAGGCCAAGTCATCCCAGCGAGCTTTCTGAAAATTGAAGGAAGTAGGACGCTTGTTGGGGCGAAAGACCGGAGAGAAAAGGACAGATAGAAGAATTGGTATGTGGTCAGAACCCAGGTCCTGAGGCACATCCCAGGAGCAGGAAAGGGCCAGAGAGGAGGGTGTAAAGGAGATGTCAAGGGAGGAGCGATGTAGAAGGGTAGGTATGTCAGGGTCATTGAGGGGGAAGAGGTCAGGGGAAATGACCCAGTCGAATACTTCCTCCCCGCGGGGGTCGGAAGTATCTCTTGAGTCCCAGAGGGGGTCCTATTGAGTCCCCCAGAATGAAGAGATTTCTGGAGGGAAGAATGGAGGGAGAAAAGGAGTCGGTTCTACCATGCGACAGAAAAGAGCAAATAGGGGGAGCGTACACATTAAGAAATGAGAGCGAGGAGTTGTTTATAGAGTAATGTTGGCCCTTACATAATCAGATTAGGGATCAAGCGAAGAGAGAAAGGAGGTAGAAAGTTCAGAGAAGGATAAGCCCTGCCTGACAAAAATGATGACGCCGCCGCTAGCGTGCGTCCATCAAAAGAGAAAAGCCAGACCGGGAGTGGGTGCGATCAGAATGCCGAGCAGAGAATCCAGAAATCTAGAAAGAGGAAGATGAGTTAAGATTGAATTCCTGGATACAGATAAGGTCAACAGGATGGGACGAGAGAAAGTGAAGTAGTTCAGTGCTCCTGGCTCGAAGACCTACAGCATTCCATTGAAGAACCATGAGAGAGTCAGGGGGGAGAGGAGGCAGGAGGCGTAGAAAGACAGCCAGAAGCGTGGGACGGTGGTGAGGGGGCAGAGGGAGAAACTACAAAATGGGCAGAAGGAGGATAAGAGGTTTGAAGACGAGGGTAGGGCGGGAGTGCAGCATTAGCAGAGGGGAGCCAGATTGTACAGTGGAGGTATACAGGTCGGAGGACGAATGCGGCAGGGGGGCAGCTCCAAGAGTTCTGAATTTGGAGAGGAAAAGTTGTGAGCACCTTAGATGGACCCATTTGGAGCAGGTAAAGCATTGCACTGACTTGCCACGCCAGGTCACATTTCCAGCGCACACTGAGCAAGGAAAAATGGGGCCAGGGTTGGGATGAACATTACCGCTCATCAAGAAAATGAAGAGACGAGGACGGGCAAGAGGAAGGCAGAAGAGAGAAAACAAGCGATCGATTTTGAAGAAGCTGTGTGCTGCCCTTCTGCGGTCGTTCAGGGGGCAGCACAGCGAAAAATGAAGGGGAGTACACGGGGTAACTGGGACCCTCGCAAAGGCCAACAGCCATTTCGACCCAATCCAAATGGGGTCGGAGACCGCTCCACGACGTTGAGGCGGCTGTTGATTGGTGCACTAATGTCGTGTCGTGCACTAATTAGTTCAGCAACTAAATTATGTTTCTTTAAGATTAATCTTCAAAAAAAAAAGTTATTAAAGTGGATAACTTTTTGGAGATTACCTTCAAAATGACCAGCAGTCATCGCAAAATATACGCTTTATTCTTCACTTCACGTGGTCATTTAAATTTAACATGATTAGGGCGTACAGGTTTTGCGGAACACCAAAAAGGTTGCATTACTAAAAAAAGGTTGACAAGCACTACGCTCAACTATTCTGTACCAGCCACTATAGATCTGAAGATGGCCGATCCCTTCCTCAGCAAAAGGCAGCAATTATCGTTGAGAAACTCCACAACATACAACATAGTTCAACCCGGAAATAATTTGATAGTTTATCTTTATTTTTTATAAAATATTGTTTTCAAATTACAATTAAAATATTGAACAGGGAAAAAGCAGAAGCAGTTGCAATTCATATTTTCATACTCATAACTGACCATAGCATAAGAAATTACAATAACTACCGTTTATATCCAGCTATGCATCCTTATATTTCTGTAGCCAACTTGTTTGTAATATTTTGATCAAAACGAAAGCGATTAGTTATACAGTCAACTCACTAACCTAACATGAATGAACTCGTACATTAAATTACACACTACAGATAGTCATCATCTACAAGTAGACTTACACTCTTCAATAGGCTAGTACGCTACCAGTAAGATTTCAAAATGTAGATACGATTACGACGCCATGGCCTCGCTATATTATTCTATAGTTATGCAGAACTGAACAAAATGGGTATAAAAAATGAGTTCCACATTTTTCATTCTCTTGTCACAGCAAGTGTTTAAGTTTGCGCTTAGAATACATAAGGCTGATTTCTGTTAGGCGTAGCGTGAAACATTTTTTGTTTCTCTATTTAGTTTTATGCGCAGAGCGCGCTCGCTCCACGCCTAATGGAATTTACGCCTAATGGAAACCAGCCTATAGGGTTCAAGCCTGCCTAGGAGTGTTTAATGCAGATCATTTCCGCGATAGGAAGGCTCGTGAAGCGGTTTGCCAGGCAACACAAACCCATGTAAGCATCAAACAAACGACCCGCCGATTCTAACATCAGCGCTTTGAGCCAAGTCGGGGGCGTGTAACCTGCGGCCAGTAACTTGAAATTTTGTTGCCCGAGGAAGGGCTGCAAAGGTGGTGGGGAAGACCTTTTTTTCGGAGATCAATACTTTCAAAGCAACATTTATACCAAATTTTTCTACTTCTACGTGTGTAGACTAATTTTGATATGGTGACAGGTTCGAAAAGTAGTTACGTCGCTGTGAAAGCGTCGATCTCCGAAAACAAAAGCAAGGCGTTCACAACCGCTTTGGATTGACACAAATTTTGACAGGTCCGCCTGCAAAAAAGATTGCACACCCCTGAACTAGATTACGAAATATGAAAGACATGATAGTACAGATGAATCAACAACGAATTAAAAAGGAAGTTATGATACATCACGCAATAAAAAAATCTATTTAAATGGTGGATGTATGATAAGTTTTCTGCTCACTTCACAAACAGAAGACATAATAATAAAATAGACAAACGCACCAAAGTTTAGATTTTGCAACACAATAAAGTTGAAAATTTGAGATCAAGTAGAAGAGGTAGACCACAGGAACCAGTCAGGAATGCAAAATTGCACCCCCAGCACCAAGTAAATATTTGTGGGTAGCCAATATACGTGTGTTATGAAAAACGAGGGGACCATCTGCACTCTTTTAATCCGGTGAAACAAAGAAACGCCAGCACCATTAAAGTTGAAGGTGTTGGTGTTGCTCGCAGCTTTTCCGTGCCGCTTATCCGTAGATGCCGTTGAGTGGCACAAAGAAACTATGCTAAAAAATTTTCAAAGTTTTGCTTAGCAAAATCAGCAGCAAGTAATTATTGAACGAGACAAGGTCACTACAGGAATTTATCAAAACTCATCGTCCGAATTGGAATGAGCGGGCGCACTCCAACCTTTCCCTTTCAAATCTGAAAAGATATTGTTATTAAGCCGACAACATAGCCCAACGGGAAGCACTGGCTCACAGATCAGGAGTTAGAAAGTTCAATGCCTGCATGGGCTCCTGTGACGTCTATTTTTCGTTTTTGCTTGTAATGACTGCAGTAATGCACTGTGCTAGCAGTACTGTTTGAACACAAAATGCTGTGTACAGTACATAATAGAAGAGATGGTGAGATATTGCAACAGACTGTTTTGCTGAGTGTTTCCAAAACCATTTATTTTTATCCCCCGAACGCCGGAAAGCATTTTTCCTGTCATACTAGGACGTCATTGTGTTCAGACCCGCTTCGTAGACGTCACTGCCGCTGGCACAGAAGATATTTGCCACAAACAGGAGAAATTACGGTGAAGTGCCTTTCGCAAGTGCATAACAACGTAGCCAACGTCAGGTCCAAACTCACGATTATTAACGCCATACATGGAGCTCCCAGCCACCCGCTATGTTGCCGACTCAGCCAAGAACAAAATCAAATGTTTTACCATCCAAGGAACCGGTAGGAACCGACTGGTCGTGCTTAGCAGGAGTAACTTTCTTCTCTTGGGGGGCTTCTGTTTCGATTCGCTTCGCCTTCTCCGGGGTTAATTTGTTCACAGGGTGAGGGCGAACCCCTGTAATAAAAGAACATTTCAACAGATTCAATTGATAGAAAAACCTCAAGAATGTGAGATCGAAGCTCCAACACAGCCACATAATTCAAAAACCATTAAGTACTAATTTACCACTAAAAGTAAAACTGGCTTATAGACAATAATCAATCAGTTCGGTATGCTACCTGACTGACTGATGTTGTGTATTAGCCTGTTTTTTATCTACTTATCAGAAAAGTCATTGCTGGTTACCACCAGTCATCACCAGATGCGATTGGATTTTCACGTGCAGCTACACATCTTATCCTTAAATGCAGATAACCTTTTCGATTCTAAATACTGAGTTTAAGAAAGGGATGAGGAGTGTAATCCCTCTTTTTTTTACTGATTATGAAGATATAAAAAGCGAACTGATGATTTTTTAACCAGAGGTACCCAAAAGCCGCTTAGGCACAACCCAATAGAAAAAGGAAACACACCACCCCGTTGAGAAGGCTGCTGTTTACTCAGCACTCTTTCTTCCTAAAAAACTTTTAGTCCGCGCAATATGAAATTTTCTGTTTTTTAGATTCCACACCTCCATTCCAAGGAAAGAGTTCGGGATACAACACGTTCAATACTGTGACGACACGTAAAGATCGTATTTAACGTGATGTTTCTGAATCTTTTTGAATTTTTTCTGGTGAGTGTCAATCGAAAAACTTTATAAACATGACGTTTACTGCGATGAGAAACAAACCTGCATCTAAAGATTTCCGCACGAAATCTGAGCTTGAGATCATGGACTTGTCACCTGCAGAAAACAAGAGTCATGATTGGCAATTTTATCCCAGCCACAAGATTTTCTTATCGTAAAAAATGGCAACATTATTGAGTGGGATGGAATGTCGTTTTATGGCGAAAGTGATGGAAAATGGTAGCGCGTTTAAACCCCACCATGACTGCCTTGTTGTTTAGTTAGAAAAGACACCTTATGTTGATTTTCACTGCTCGACTAACTTTCACAAAATGCTAGTTTTCCGAAAGGTAAAACGTAACAATGAAACTCGGCGACTCATAAGGAGTGATGAAGAGCTGTCCTGTGTCTAACAAAACTGTCGTCGTCCTACGATTCTGTGCGAACAAAATTGAAAAACAACAAATCATTTGTATATTGCAACTCATTCACTTTCCGACCGTACTCACCCATCTCGCGTCCATTCACTCTTCCATAGGACGATGACGGGCGGTCAGCTGAAACTGACAATGGATCAGTGAAAGTTCGACTGTTGTGTGGGCTCCAGTTTATCTGGCTTGTGACAGACATTTGCTGCAATGAATAATGGAAATTAAAATATGACAATACCTCTGGGTTATAGCGCTTTGCTATGGTAATTGAAAGTTAGATGCTCGCATAACTTATGCCGTGCGTGCTTTTGGAAAGCGTACAACCATTGTCCTGATTGCAATATAGACAACAATGGTGCAGTATTGGCAACCCGAAGCAAGTGTGAACACAAGTTACTAGGTGTATAACTGTACTTTCTGTGATCAAAAACTAAACAGCTACGGACAGGTACGTTTCATGACGAGGTAAATTTTCTGCTCAGAAAGAGCTGCGTGTAAGCCGTGTAAGACTCATAATCAAATCGTAACTTCGAAAACTGAATGAAAATACAATCAGCCGGAGTGTATGAACGATTTTCGAGTTCTAAATATAATTCGAATCTGAGACCACCATTACTGTTGCGAGTGGCTGCAGTCCCTAAGAGCACAAGCTAGCTTTTCTCTCGACGGTAAGCAACGCCATCATTGATAAGAGCCGTCTGAAATCTATAAAGCACAACTTAGCATAGAATCGATCAACAGCAATAACAAAAACAGAACCAATTATTGAATGTGATAGATAACATGGTACGGTCAATACAGATGGTTTAAATCAACTTCACAGCAACATAAATCGTCACCTGCATTATGGCCCTATTCTGTGTTCCCGCATTTTCAGCCACATCATTTCCGTTGTAATGCGGAAGCTGAAAATCCTTGTTGAGGCGTGGAGAAGAGAGAGAAGCGGAATCAGCATACCGGGCAAGCGTGGTGCCGGATAGGTGGGCCGTCTTGTCCAGCGGAACGTTAAAGCTCTTCCTAGTGCCCTCCATGCCTGAATTAATGCTTATTTTTGAGACGGAAGCATCGAGATCTTTGGAATGCCTGGTTCGATCCTGCAACAAAGTATCTCCTGAAGGTAATTAAAACGCAGTCAAACGCGATGTCTGTGAAACCACTTTACGTTGAGACCAACGCATTGCTCTTTTCGGCCAACTTAATGTCGTTAAAACGGTATGCACCATTACGTTTGATGTTGGTATAAACTAGAGTAACTAATTTAAACAATTTCCTTACAAGCTATGGCAAAAATGAGCTGAAAATCTTGAGTTGAACAAGTACAATACGCATCTAAAGTATAAATTAGCTTCAGTAACTTTTGTAGGTTTGCTGATCAGTCGTCAATAGCAGAAAATGAAAAGTGCAAGTAGTTTGGTTTACTGTAAAACACTCTCCAAAAAAATGTCATCACTTAAATAAAAGCAAGCAAATAAACACACCATGGAAGAACGCGGTCTCCTTCCTTGCATGGATGACGGTCGGCTGTCTGGACTTGAAACTTTCTTTTTATTTTTCGTCGTATTGTCCAAGTAATTGTACCTAGTTGAAAAGAAAAATAAACATGGCCCAAATTTTATTTCACGTGATTTCTATAACGCAAGTAAGGTGCAGATCTGTGAAATTGACCTAAAGATGTCTAGAACAAGAGGGCATATGAAAAAACAGAAAGCGAGGCAATCGAAAATCGTGACAACCGGCGCGATGGTGTAGTGGTTATAGCGTCCGCTTCGAAGTCAGTAGACCTGGGTTTCATTCTCCACGTCGAGTCATACCAAAAGACTTTAAAAAATGTTATTCACAGCTTCCCTGCTTGGCGCTCAGCATAAAAAAGGGATAGTGTGGAGAACAAGCTGACAAGCTTGCTTGTTGTGTCCTTGGGCAAGACACTTAACGGGACGCCTCCATCTTTATGTGGCAGACAGGTGGCCTACCCTTACTTCACCAGGTTACAATTGTGAAGTTGCTAACCCAGCATGTCGTAAAAGGTTTGGGTACCCACCAGTAGCAGTCCGCCTTGTTGGTGGTGGGGCTACCAGTCACTCGTAACTGGTTCGAAATGGGCTGCCATCTTTCCCCTAGCCTAATTCAATTAGGTTGACGGCATGAACCTGATTTGCCGTTCGTGCCGTACCTCCAATCCGGGGAAGAGTAGGGGTAATCACAAAAACAACAAAATCTTCACATAAAAGCCTGTGTCCGCAAAAGTTAAATTACGTAAAATTTTCCACACAAAACTGACGTTCAAGGTAAACTCATGCTAATTAAATTCTTTTGACTACAACAAAAAAAGTAATCTGATGGCAAACTAAAACTAGATGATCAAGGCACAGAGGTGACGTGGTTTGAATCAGCAGTGTTAGTAGTGGCAGTTGGACACCCTCAGCTATGTGTCAACTCATGTGGTTGTGGCACAATGAAACACCAACCACTAAAGAAAGCAGATTGAAAACATTAAATTAAAAGATTTCAAAATCCTCACGAAGATCTACCTCACTGTGTCAATCGGGTGAGGATCTGATCCTTTCCAGGGCGGAGGTTGCCATTTCGGAGCCGAGAGGGGCTTCTTTGTTGAAGGAACAGTGGGCCCTTTCTTGAGGCCAGTCACTGTTGACGTAGTTGACCGCGCCACGGACATCTTGCTGACGTTGCTTCGAGCTGTATCCGGCCTCACTTCATGGGAAAGAGGAGGTTTGGCTTCGGAGGACTTAACACATGGCCAGATGTTTAGGCATTACACCAAACAATGGCTACGTTGTTGCATCTTCGAAAAAGGCACTCCACGGCAAATTCCTCCAGATTGTTGAAGAAATGCCCGGTTCCAGCAGTAGTGGTAACTACCAAGTAGATTTGAACACAAGCAGACAACAGTTGTTGATTTATTACCAACGAAAAATTTTCTTCCAACTAAAACATAAACACTCAAAATCATAGAAGAGCTTAATTTAAGTTCTCCATTGATCCTTTACTCTGCTTATCCCCGATGTTCAAGTGAATAACTCACCTTCACTTTAGCAAAGTTTAACTCATGAACAGTGCTGACATAAAAACGTTTCCAGATCTTTTCTTCGAAAGGTGAAGGTTGATAAGTTGGATACCACCCGAACTTCAAACATTTAGGTCGCCACAAGCAATCCATTTCAGTCAAATAATTCCAATACCATGACACCTGAGCAAGAGCTTGCATTAAGTGCCGTAATCGGCAATGATAAGAAAAGTAAGTTCTTGATCAACTTAAAGCTAACATATAAAACAATGCTCGACATTACGTCTTTTTATCCCGCGTTTTGCCAACTTAAGACGAGCTGATTCAAAGCATGTTTACCTCTACCCGCCCGCTTTCAAACTAAACTTTTATTAGAGCAAAGGAGCACTTTAAATTCCGGTTGCCCTCAATAAAAAATACCAATAATGTCTTCTAGAAGTGTCAAACAACAGACCTTGCGTTTCAAAGTCGGAAAAAGCAATAATTTAATAATTATTGGTTGTGAATAGTGGCAGGCACACACAGAACCAGCACGTCTAAGCCGACAAAAGTGGTAATAGTGAAAGTAAAACCACCTATTTTTTAATATTGTCTTTACCAATTTATCGTGACGGAAAGAACAACCATATACTTGTAATTTTTGAAGATAGTAATGCTATAAACCAAAAATATTTGACGTGGTACGCACGAACTGAATAAGCGTAAATGTAGACCCCATTTTGGCATAGGGTATTACCGGGAGTACAGTTAGGTACGGTAGTTTACAGTGCCGTTTTATCGTGACAATGATTGAATGGAAAAGTATATAAACCTTGAAACAATTCCATAGCTGTTATCTTTTTCGAGGACACAAGATACAATGGTAGCCTCTATACACAGCATAAGGCAATTTAAAGTCAAATTCGAGCAAGCCACAATTATTAATGTGCATGATATACTAATGAAAGTTAGCTTCAAAACCTGAGCACAATGATTGAATGAAAATGTGTTTAAACCTTGCAACAATTCCATAGCTGCGTCCTTGACAAAGATACTTTGAAACGATTATCTCTGCTTAATGGATTTTAACATGTATTAATTTCATTGAAAATAATTTCAACCAATTTAAGTGAAATGTTGGAACTTGGATACTCCGTAGCAGGTCAGAATAATTGTGCTGTGCTTGGCACCACTGCTGCCCTCCTACCAGACTGAAGGGTCAAATGCTACCAGGGGCATTAAAAAGTAATGCAACCAAGTTGTTTTCACGAGATTTAGTTTTAAAGACACACAAATTATATGCCAAAAGAAAGTATATAGCGGGGCTGACAAGACTGCGGCTCTTTAGGTCGTTGACTGCAGCTCTTTTGACTCTTGTTGTATTTGTGCACAATGATTTAGTTTAGGGGTATGCAACCTGCTGTGCACCAGGTAAAGTTTTGGGGCATTTGAAAGGGTGCAAATGCCTGATTTTGTGCTTTGAAAATGATAGTCTCTGAAAAAAAAACGGTCATCACTTCTAACGGGACGGAAAATGCATCAGTTCAAACAAGGACTGCTTAGCGGCTCTTTCAATGATGGCCTCCATTGTTTTTGGCTCGTAATAAAGCAAGTGTGGCCAACCCCGGTATATAGTTGAGCACTTTTAGCTACTTCTCAATGTAGTCTCCTGCCATCGGAATTGCCTTTTCCCACCTTTTCACAAGTGAATATTGTAAAATTCTACAGACTGGATTTTTAACCAAGACCACTTTCATCAAGTTCTTCCTGCGCATCATTGATTAGCTTAACCCACCTTGTTAGTGTGGTGCAGTCAACCGCATCATCACCATACACTTGCTTCGCCTTGTGCTTGTGTAAAGAGCTGTTTCTCCCTCTGACAGTAAAATTCAATAACAACTTTTTTTAGTAAAAAGAATAAAGCCAAAATGCTGGTAAGCATTTTATTTAAACGTTTCACTTTTACACTAAAAGCATCATCAGTTAAATAAATGGTCACCTAAGGCTAGGCTAAACAGATACTGCATTGATAGCTAACCGCTGTACAACTGCTAGCTATCAATGCAGTATCTATTTAGCCTAGCCTTAGGTGACCATTTATTTAACTGATGATGCTTTTAGTGTAAAAGCGAAACATTTTAATAAAATGTTTACCAGCACTTTGGCTTTATTCTTTTTACTAGGAATTGCAAATAAATCCCATTTTTATGCTCCTAGTTTAATAACAACTCTTTGCTGTTGCCTAGATTGCTTTGCGGTAATCATGCCAGCTTTACCTTGTAACAAAGGAGACACAAGGGGTTGCTTAAATTTTGAATTGCAAACTGCAATAATTCAAACTTTACTTTAAAAATAAATAAGTTAACCTTAGTAATCAATCTATAGTCTATAAAAGAATCAGATGTAAGTTGAATGAATGCTGCAAGAAATTAAATCAGTTGCATTACTTTCTGAATGCCAATCGTACAAAAAAACAAAACTAGACACACTTGGTTTTGCTGCAAAATAAACTTAAAGCAAGATGTAGATAAACCTCATATTTGCATTGTGGGCCCAACTTTAATTGAAATCAGATATACTGTATAAGTCAATTTAAAGTCAAGTTTGAGCAAGCCACAATTATTAATGTGGATGATATAATAATGAAAGTTATCTTCATATAATAACAGCTAACCTGAGCACAACGACACAGTGTTCGTGGATCCAGAAATGAGAAGAGATATAGTGTAAGAACACGTGGTAGAATTCGAGTGAAGTCGTGACTTTCCTGGGGAAACTTCTTGTTTATTGTTTCTATAACATTGCAATGTACAACTTATTGACAAAACATGAGTCTGAGCTACCGAAATAAAAGCAATTACAATTATGTGCTTTTGGCTTAAATAGAAACTGTTTAAACCAGGGGTGTCAAACTGTTGCAATCAATAACAATTTTGATTCTATTTCAACTTCAATTTACTTTGTAAAATTGAGGTATTGCTCAAATAATTAAGTGTTTTAATAGCTAGGAAAAGATTGGCTTCTATCAAAATACTTTAAACCACGTCAAGAACAGAACAATATATTCACAGAAACAATACTTCAAGACTTCAAGCTCCTTTGCTCGACGATCACAGAAAATAAATGAAGAGTTGATTTGTGGTAAAGAATTTGAAAATTGCAGAAAGTAGAGTATTCATTCTCGAAGCTTTTCGTCTGACACTTTTCAAGAGAATCCGTCAGAAATAGAGTGAAAAGGTGAAGTGAGTCACTTATATAGAGACACAGTTGACGAAAAAGGAAAAAAAGGAAAAAAGGCTCTATCATGATTAGTAAAAAGAAGTGACCAACTTCTTTTTACCAATCATGATAGAACCTTTTTTCCTTTTTTTCCTTTTTCGTCAATTGTGTCTCTATATAAGTGACTCACTTCACCTTTTCACTCTATTTCTGACGGATTCTCTTGAAAAGTGTCAGACGAAAAGCTTCGAGAATGAATACTCTACTTTCTGCAATTTACAGAAAATAAAGCACTTTAATATAACAATCAGCAAACAGCCCAAACTAACTTCACCAAATAACCGCTAATGGAATCCACAATAAATCACCACAGACACCACACCACTTTCTCTCCTACTACCACTCTCAACGTGTAAAAATCTCGTCGCCTCATATATCAATGAGACAAGCTTCCAGAAAAGCCAGAACAACATCACGTGACACAGAAAAAACACCGTTAATAAATTACGTAATCAGCAATAAAAAAAGAAAAAAATCTTTGAGAAGAAACAAGATTTCTAAAATACTCTGGGACTTAGTCACATAGTCAACCATTGTGACGTAAGAAGAGGTATGTGAGTTACAAACCTAAATGCGAAGAAAAAAGGTCTTTTTTTGAAAACAGTTTAGCAAGAGTAGAGCTTCAGACAATTCAGATTTACAAATAAAATAATCACAGCAAAACAAAACAACAGATTACAACAACTATGTGTATATAAAAACTATTCTTTCAACGCAAATTCACTTAATTGTGACACAAACATACAGCCCATGCACCAGATCTCATCTGGCCTGAGGTCAAAATGTGGCTTGTCACGTAATATTTTGTACCACAGTGCAAATGCCTGGCCTCCGAATTTGGTTTTCAAAAAATCGAGATCACTTAAGTTGAGTTTATGTAAATATAGGCATGAAGTGATGATCGGAACTGCTAGAAGTCATGGCTGCATTACAGACAATGGCTTTTTCTTTTTTTGGAGATCAGCATCATTTCAGGCTATGCCACATGACTTTTGCAGATCGTAGCATGGAAAAGTACTTGTTTCCAAATAATGCTGCGGCTTGTGTGCTGTGATATTTGATCAACTATTTTCCTGTGCCAGGAGACATAAAGTTTGGGGTACTGTAACACAGTCTGGCCCATATGAAATCCACATATGTAAATGTGGCCCGCAACACTGAATGAGTTTGACACCCCTGGTTTGAATGGTTCCAATGTCAAACATTAAATATGCTCAATCTGGAAAAAGCATTACCATGGGTGAGTGGAAATAGAACAATTACTAAATTAAAATAAAACTCTATATCAAAAATGTTTAAACACTGACCATGCAATAACACTAAATGCTTGTTGGATAAACTTCTTAAAATATCATCAACAACAATTCGTTTCTGAGGATCTTGCCATTTGTGGAACTAAAATCGTACTTAATAATTAATTAATCAATTTTCAAATTCAATAATACTGCATCCAAACAAATCAAACCACAACACGTTGAGTAATGTATGGCTTGTAAAATAAAATGTAAAAACGTATTTTATAGCAAAAATAGTAGTTAAGGAAGTAGACTTTTCATATATCAACTTGCAAAATTATAAAATTGTCAGCAACATCATTTTTGTTCTTTTTTACAAGCAGAAGTGATACTTTAGTGAAAACGTACAAAATAGGCATAAACAAAAACACACCTTCAAATGTAAGCCTATTGCAAGGAATACTAACATCAAATGACTCTAAAAAAATCTAAAAACAGCCCCGTTTTGATTTTGTCTTTTAAGTCAGGTGACTTTTGACCCTTAATCAAATTTTCAAATTCTTCATTTTCGTAATTAAAAGCTTCAAAAAAAGGTATGGAACCAAAACAGGATGGCTTATTTGTCTTATCTATTTCAACTGCCGTTTAATTCTATTCTTTGGTAACCTCAAAGCTAAAATTTGACAGGCTGCTTTTTTTAGAAATGTATAGACTTCAATTTAATTCCAATGATCTGCAATTCCCAATTAAAATTAAACCCTATTTAAATTTTAAATTCTCATTTGCAATGAAATGAAATAAAATACATTAAATCTCCTATTTCAAACTTCTACTTGATTTGTGGGCACAACCAAAATTCAGAAATTTTATGGGTTAACCCTCAACCAAACGCTAATTTGCAAAATCAATAAATTTAGATTGGCATTTGCTCTTCACATTCTCTGAAACACTCATGGAGAAAATCTGCGTTTTAGTTTTCTCCTTAATTCATGACAGCAAAAACAAACAAGTCATAGAACGTGGTTACAAATAAAATTTGGTAGTGTAACAAACATTAACAATAGACAGTTCATTATTTATGTTTTTTACACTACCAAAAAATACTGGTAGGCGATATTACTTTAGACAAGCTTATTGGAGTTGAAGACTATCAACACTTAAAGAATTTGCATAAATAAATAACAGTTAATTAAGCTTACCCATTTTTTGATCAGCTCTCTTCTTTCTTCAAATACCTAGAAACAAAATTTATTCAAGATAAGAATTACAGGCTTCAACGAAAATCAAAATGCCAGTGTAATAAAGGAAACAACAATATATTATTACCATACAATAGAGGCATTTAAAAATGTATTAAATCCTTTCAGTTTGTAATAATATTAAATAATTGTTTGCAATTGGACATTAAGTACCAATATAGGATTGATGCACAACTGATATGTTTTACATACTTTTTCATTACTCAGTTTGCTATCTGTTTCTGATCAACTCTACTTAGAAATATAATTGGATATAAAGAAAATCTTTTCAAAATTGTTTTGCAAAAGGGAAACAATCACAAGCTTAATAACTGTTGCTTTTAAAGCTTTTTTGTGGAACTTACCAAAGACTGAAGAATGTAAAAAGCAATCAAAAACCTTTGTTGAATGACATCATCAATTTAAACTACCTTAAAGTGCATTAATATAAATTGGCAATTGTTGAAAAGGCAAATAACTCAAAACAAGCAGTTATGTGTTAAACCACACATTTTTATTTTTGCACATAAACAACGTTTAGACTTTTGACCAAAGAACAACAAGCCTGAACAACAGTGCATAACACTAATGAAAGTAGAAAAACTCTTAGCAAGGCCACAGAAGTTGGCTACAAAGCCAATATAAAATACATGAAAAAAGCAAAGATGCATGACAAACTAAAATGTACAGAATATAGATGTCCAACTAAATTTTACATGTCTGCAATGTACACAGCATGTGTGAAGTGCAAGATGTCTATCACAAGCCCTTGTGATATGAACTAACCCTAACTTTATCTGTAATCCTCCTAACCTTGTATAATGCAATGTAGAAATTGCAAATTTGCACTAATAAGAATGCACAGCATAGTATACACATTGTACTAATTACACAGCACTTTTGTAAAGATAGCACCTACTACAGAGGAGGAATTATATACATTATACTGTTACATATTTGAATACCACTGTACACTAAATGTTCATGCGACTCTACTTAAAAGAAAATCAAAAAGATATCTTAAAGGCATTAAAACAAAAATTGCCCATGGAGTTACATGAAAACAAATAATTTTCATTAGTAAGTTCTATAATTTGATGATACTTATAAAAACAAATCCAAGTATTTACAGAGATGGCAGAGAGATCATGCACAAAACAGTTAAGGAAGTGGCTATTTTGACGTCGACAGCATTCTACCCTTGGGGGCTATTTTGCCGTAATCATTCACAGGTGTATATATTGCCATAACTGTTACAATTCTACCAGTTAGTTAGTAATGCATATGAACTCATGCTCGGTTTGCAGGTCTTTTGTCAGACTGTGCCACCATGACGAGTAAACTGCTTGGCCCCACCACCTGTCTGCCACATGAAGATGGAGGAATCCTGTTAAGTGCCTCGCTCAAGGACACAACTAGCAAGCTTGTCAGGTTGTTCTCCACACTATCCACATCTGCTGAGCGCCAAGCAGGGAAGTTGTGAACATCATTTTTTAAGCCTATTGGTTTGACTCGACTTGGGAAATGAATCCCAGGTCTACTGACTGCGAAGCAAATGCTCTAACCACTATGCCATCAAGCCAGTTAATTCTACCAGTGATGCTGTGGTGCATGGATAGTGTAACGGGTCTTGAAACACAATGGTGGTGGATTGGAATCTTGGGCAGGCAGGATACTGAGAGAAAGGCAGTGTAAACTGGAGGGGGAGGCCCTGCATGTAAATGTATGGAGAAGTATATGTTGGAAGGAAGTGTACAGGGTGGGGGAGTGGACACTGGGGGTGTAAAATTTTTTTAATCAGTTATTGAAATTGACCAATCAGAAACGACCAAAGTCACAAGTTCAATAATCCATTAAGACTGACCAATCACAAATAACTCACAGTAAAATGGCCTCTAAGGGTAAAATGTTGTCGACAACAAAATCACCACTGCCAGCAGTTAAAGCTCAGACACTATTTAGAGGTTAGACCTGTCAACCTAATGTGCTGCAATTAGGCAGAAGAAAAACTGATCTTACTTGCAAATTCGCTTCAGGATGGTTCATTGGCGTCCATGTACTATTTGCAAGATTGGTGGATGCTCTAGCCTTAACCGGAGGAGCAAACGCCATTTTCTTTTAAAAATTAACACTAACTTCGCGTAATAAAACCAATATACTTTGATCAAATGATAATCTCACCACATTTTATACCTAACATACAAATAATGCTTACAGAATTAGCCTACTCATTTCAATACTGTCATACAAACAGCCTACCTAATTTTAACAAACTCAAACCATAAGCTGTGAGATGGAGTTATCTTATATAAAGCTGTTATTTTGAAAGAACATTGAATAACTTTTAAATAGAAGTTGGGGAAAATAGATAGCTGATTTAAACTTATGGAATAAGTTTATGCCAGGGGTCGGCAACCCGCGGCTCCGGAGCCGCATGCGGCTCTTTTGCCCATCAACTGCAGCTTTTGCGCCAATCTTTGAAGCAGGCGAAGGTGTGTTAATACTCGAAATATTGCCACTAATTATAGGTGAAGACCTTTTTTTTTAGAAAACATTTGCGCTAAGTAGACTTATTGTGGCTCTCATCGTTCTTTTTGTTGTAGTAAACGGGTCCAAATGGCTCTTCGGCAGTAAAAGGTTGCCGACCCCTGGTTTATGCTAACGTTGTACGGTAAATTGCCATTCTGCCAACTAAAAATCATTTATTGGTTTAGTTCATGCTGTGACGCTTTGTTGTCAACATGGAAGAAGTTTTGTTTTAGAGCTGAGTGAAGCTATTTCTTCTGATTCTTGCCAATAAATTGCTTCTTGTATTGAGGTTTTGCAATCTACTGGTTGGGAGTAAAGACAAGCGTTCGAGCATAGTTCTTATAGAAACATGGTCAAAATAGTTAATTTTTTTATTTCCTTCTGTTAGTAAAAAAGCAAAAAAGATGCTGGAAATGAAACAAAATTATACAATTTACGAGATACATGTTTGTGACTTTACATTGGACTTCACGAAAAAATGACAATAAAAACAGGGCACACAATCACTAATTTATTACACTTAATCCTCTCAAATTGTAATTATACAATGGTAGGTTTTCAAGTTTCATTCTTTCTCTAAAGATGATCCCTGGATAATGGTAGTAAAGATCTTTACTGCGAGAGAAGGACCAAGAGCAAAATCTTGCCGTGCAAAAATTTTAACCGGGAGACAGTGTCTCAAAGCAAAATCTTGCCGCTGGGTGCAACTTCAAGTCAAACTCAAAAAGAATTAAAGTAGAATCATCAGAGCTGGGCACCACAAATTTATACTCAATTCCGCAACCGCAAATTCCCCAAAACTGCAAGAGGTGTTCAACCGCAAATCCGCAAGTTTGCGATAGGTTTGCGGTGACTTTTCGCACTTTCGCAACCGCAAATGCACATTGCACTTCCGCGAACTTAGACCACATTATTTGCTGTTATTTTGTCTTCGTGATGACCTTTTATATTTTTGAAGGTCAAATTTTGCCGTCGACCAAACGTTGACCTCCAAAAAGAAAAAAAAAAAGGCTATCCACTCCCGGACGTTGACCTCCAACTTAGAAAATAAGAGCGTCCACTTCTTCCAGGCGATTTTACTGCGGAACAGGCATCACTGCCTATTGCTTTGCGAATTTGCGGTAAATTTCAGTGTTTCTCCGCAAATCCGCAAATATTTGCGATAGGAAATTAGATTCGCAAATCCGCAAATAGGAACTTGAGTCCGCAATTTGCGGAAGTGCCCACCTCTGAGAACCATTGCATCAACTTTAAAGATTGGAAATTAAAAGGTAATATTAAAAGATCAAAAAAGTCGTTTTATTCTTTAAATTATCAATCAATCATTTTATTTTGCCCACATCACCAACATAAAAAATAAATTTGAAAGCAATGGACAAAAAAGGAAACGATAGCAAAACGATATACGTTAACACATGCACATGAAAAAAATTTAGTTTAAATTTGAAGATAATGTCATGGCCATCGCACCTGTAAAAATGCAGATAAATAAAAACATATACAGGATGAACAAAGTGCGGCAAAATACATCGAAAATAGAAAACTGTCATTTTGTGACATTAACAGGGGAGGCTATCAGGTACTACATCTTGCCTAAGGGTGACCTGGGAGCAACGACAGCTAAGAGACAGCTCCTTTACGTCTCAAGGCTCGAAAACCCTGTCGCCGGTTGCAGTTTTAAGTCATACACCTTGGACTAAATTAAATACATAGCTATTATAAAAAAGAAGTTACCGTGGGTTGGTAGTACCGGTATGGTATCGCCAGCTGCATTGTTCGCATAAAATTTAATCAACTCAATTAATAACTAATTTGATGCAAAGTGACCTTAAAAAACGAAAATAACTTGTTATCCCAAATTGATATGCATTGATAAAGTTTTGATAGCTCAATGCTCTTTATGAACTGATCGTTCATGGTTGACTGTTCTCACTTCACTGTCACAGCCTTCAGAGATTCCATCTGAAAACAGAAAAAAGGATACAGAAACCAAAGCACTGCAAAATCCTATATCACAACAGTTACATTTGCTAGATGTGACTTTCAAGTGGATGAAATGTTCATGAGATAATAAAGAACTGCTTTGATTGGTTGGTAAAAGATTTTATTTCTCTTAATGCTAGAGGAAGCTTTTTCCATTGCACAGGATCTTTGTATGTGAGTGTTTGCTGGGTTAGTTTGATTCTGCAAAAATTTGGAAATATCTTAACTTTCGACCATGACCTACCAGTATTACAGTTTCGATGGTTTAGCTGAAAGAAGTAATTAAATGCATCTGACAGCATGTTAGTTAAATACTTGTGCATTAATTTAACTATCTCTAATTGAGCAGTTTGTTCTGTTCTCATAATGTTATGCTTTTTCATAACTGCTGTTATGTCATCTTCTTTTTTGGCATTAAATACTAATCGAATGACTTTATTTGTTGTGTTTTAGAGTCTGTGAATCAGTGTTTTGTTGTTGAAACACCAGGAAGAAATACAATATTGAAAGTGACTTTGAATCATGCTATAATAGAGCAATTGAAGTGATTTTTGGTTAAGATAGGGTTTAACTTTTTGTATGATGCCACGGCCCATTCCAATTTTTTCAGCAGCAATTCCATGTGAGATTTCTAGGTTAGATGCTCGTGAATTGTTACACCTAAAAATCTAATAAATGTTACCTTGTCTAATGCATTGCCATTTAGCTTGATTTCAAGATTAGGTGGGACTGGAGGGCTATTACGAGTTTTAAAAGTTATGACCTTAGTTTTTCCAATGTTCAAAGTAAGCTTGTTTGCAGTAAGCCAGGAATCAACTTGATGCAATTCCTCATTTTCCTTTTTAAATAGTTTAGTATATGAAGCATTATTGAAGAATAAGTTTGTATCATCAGCAAACATGATAGCTTGACCAGAAGTAAAACATTTCGGAAGATCATTAACATATATCAAAAACAATAATGGACCAAGAATTGACCCTTGTGGAACGCCCAAGTTAATCAATGTAGGAGCTGATAGTTTCCACTAATTTCAGTTTGTAAAAATTGATTTCTTAAATAACTTTTTAACCATTCATAGGGTAATCCCCTAATTCCATAGTGATGTAATTTGTAAAGTAAGATGTTATGATCAATGATGCCAAAAGCCTTTGACAGATCTAAGAAAACACCCAGTGTGTATTTTTTTTCTTCAAATGCTTTTGTAACATTTTCTATCATAACTGTGTGAGCATTTTTTGTGGAGAGTTTTTTTCTAAAGCCAAATTAATGTTGATGGAAAAAATCTACTGGGCTCAAAATGAATACAGCCTTTTGTAGAGAATTCTTTCCAAAATTTTGGACGTAACAGGTAGTAGACTAATTGGTCGATTGTTGTTTGCATCAGTTTTGGATTCTTTTTTTGCACTGGGATTATTTTAGCCTTTTTGAACTCATTAATAAATTTACCTTGTCTCAATGAAAGATTAAAAATATGACATAGTATTAACAATATATTATCTGGTGCTAATTTAAGAATTGACATTGGGATTTCATCTAAACCAAAACTGTTTTTTGATTGCATGCCAGATAAAATATTCTTAATTTCTGAGACACAAGTGGGGTTTACATACATACAGTATGTAAGTATGACGAACCAAGATAATCATCAGATTTAGCACCAACGTGATTCATGTTTTTTTGGGTGACCACCAATCGCTGTGAAGTGTTTATTAAAGTGGTCAGCTATTTTTGCATCATCGGTAGATAATTCTCCATGAATACTTAAAGAAGTGAAGCTATGGTTTTTAGTTTTTTCTAAAAGAACGTTAATAGTTTTTTAATATTCTGTTTTTATTTTTCAAGAATTGAAGCAAAGAAAGCTTCCTTTTTTCTTGAGTGCTGTGAAAATATTCATTTCTAGGTTTTTTGTATTTTGCTTTGGCTAAGATACTCTTTTTGGCAATATATTTTTGAATTAACATACCTTTTTCTTTCATTAGTTTTAACAAATCTTCATCAAACCAGTTTTTGCTTTTTCTAAAAAATTTTTTTTTACCAGAGGGAAATATTGATCAAAAATAGAAGTGTATTCATTAATAAACATACAAAAGGCTGCATTGGGATCAGTTTCTTGCAAAATTAAATTTATATTTATTTTTTCTAATTTTTGTTAAAATTTTTCAATGTTTAGTTGGTCAAAAATTCTTATTTTGTTGTCTAGCTTATGCTTTATTTGATTGATATAACAAGTAAAGTACAGGTAAGTGATCGGAAATTTGATGAAGAAGCACTCCTGTTTTGATGTTATTAGAATACAAATTTGTCCGCACATAATCTAAAATAGTTGCACTAATGTCTGTAAGGTGAGTAGGTTTGGTTATGGTAATTATAATTCTAATGGTAATTATAATAACATTGTGCAAAACACAAAAAAGTACAGGACATCTTTGGCCATTTTTATATGCGCAATTGCATCGAAAATCCATTTCGGGCCCTTTTTGTGTTGCATTAGGTATAGCAAAATACAAAAAAGCTAGCACAGCGTTGTATTGTTTCTCTTGTGCATTGCTTGTATATATGGTATTGTTCACTATCGTCCTGATACATAACAGCACCTGTAATATTCTTAAAAAAGGAATGGTCTACATCAAATACAGGAATCTACCTTACATCTCTTTGCCTTTGTGCAAGCACCAATATACGTTACTCAAAACATAATCAAGATGCCGAAACAATTCGTAAAACGTAAACGTGTGAATTTGCCTGAAATGAAGAAGCAGTCTTTCGAGTGAAGATGAAGACAGGGATGTGGAAACGGTGATTTTTCAATAGAGTCTATTTCTGCATCAGCACTTGCTCTTTCGCTTGAAGTACTTTGAATGCGCGAGAAAAATGACTGAAGGCCGGCAAACCTCACTCTCTCAACGTTGGCGGGGAAGGTAGTTGTGAACTCAGCAACCGCCTCCGTCCTTACACACGTCTCCGCTAGCTGCGCGTGCTTGAGGAGGGAAATTGTGTAGCAACCTAAACAACTTCAACTGCAAACCACAAATAAAAAGTCACCAGCAACACCAGGCTTTTTATATGGATCGCCAACTACATTCAATAGCTATCATGGTAGAACTGACTAGTCGCCATATGGAGTGCACTCTTTTCACACCGGACTTAAGCCAGATGCCTGCCGTTGCGCTACAATGGTGACCCTGACAAAGAAGCTACATCTCCATCGATGTGGTTGGACGGCAGCGTCTTCAGTCATGCAGCAGAAGCCATCGTTGAGTCACCGAGCCCAAAACTTCAAGAACGCTTTCCAATCAATGCCTTGACGGAAATTTCATTTACTTCGGCCGGCAAGCTTATCCCTTTCTCATCAATGGCGGGGAAAGTATGTTGCAGCCTCTGCAACTTCAATGTATATATGCGCAGCTATCACGGCAATGTGATCTAGCTACAAAAAGTCGTATGAGCACGAAGATGTTACAAACCACAAACCGAAAGCCATCAACAGCAATGTTAACTTATAAACCGAACACAATTTACGAAAGTAGCTATCATGATAGAAGTGACTGACTAGTCACCGTATAGAGTGCACTTTTTGACACCGGACTACAGCCAGATGCCTGCCGTTGCACTATAACCTTTAGTTCAGCAGCCTAGGCAATTGCCCAAAAACTTGTTTAAGGATTAGTTAAGTTCACAAAAATAAGTTTGTAAATACAACTGGCCTGCAAGCATTATCGACAAAAAATTACTGATTTGATCCATCAATATCTAATCCAACATATGACAAACGGTGCACAAGCCTGCTCCGTCATTTCAGTTTACAACTTTTCAGTATGCTTATGCAATTAAATATACTGTGTAAGTTGCACACTACAATCAACTTAAACTCAGAATTCAAAAAAAAAGGGAGAAAAATTCTAAAAAATGCAAACTTAAAGCTGAGACAGCAATTTAAGGTCAGCAAATGATTGGTCGAAACAACATATAATCGAAATTAGCTGAGATGGCAATTAAGGTCAGCAAATGATTGGCCAAAACAACACAAAATCGAAATCACTCCCAAACCACGGTAACTTTCGGTCGTAAAATAAAAGCAAGCAATGCAGAGTTAAATCCAGCTGCAACAGTATCAAAAGATGCCAATTATCTCCACCTCAAAACAGATTTTTCTCTGAAAATGTTTAGTTTTTGAGTTAAATGAAGAAATCTAGTTTTATCCTAAGCTTTTTCTGGTGGCAATAAGATTGCACTCACAGACCAAACAAAATGTTTTTTTACGTACCCTGCAAATCAGTTTACTTCAGTTCAGTCATACAACATTAGCAGTGTGCAATGGTACAGTTTAACAGTTGAATTGTTTTTTCGTATCATAACCCTTCATAAGTTTTCTGGAACAAAGTTTTTGTCGAATAATCCCGTCTCATTTGTGAAATTTTATAGGCCTCTCTACAGTTTGATTATGATACGGGTGTTGGAGCTTTAGTGAAGCTCTTTTCACATTTTCAATATCCTCTTCTGAGAAAAGCCTCGGTAGTGGTGGTTCTGAAACATTTGATTGGTTAATATCGACCATCTTAGAAGCTTATTAAATTAAAAGCCACTTGCGGTATCAAAATTTGTTGGATGTGTGGTTCTGAAATTGTACAAAAGCTGTCATTTTTGTCTTCAACTTGCCTCACTTTGTTTTGCTTCTGTACTGTGGCTGTAGGGTAACTCACTGATCGTACAATAAAGCACAGATTTTGGATTTTGTCAACAGCCACACTTTACTCTTCATAGTTGATATCTCCAAGCATTGACATCTGGACATTCTTAGGACGTGCAAAAAATAAGTTTCTTCGCATTGTGATTAATCCAACGATCTGATGTGAAAAGGCTGCTGTTCTTCTCATTGTGTTGAAATAATCAGCGGAACCATCAAATATTGTCGCAATCTTCTTTGAGTCAAATCAGGAATGAAAATAAACTTTGATGCAGAATTATGTCATATTCTGTAGTGATTCTGAAGGATTACAAACAGAGACATAACCGTGCAGTATTCAGCAAGCTAAGGTGAGCCACCTGAACTGACAAAACTCTCCAACCTCCAACAACTGAAGGATTGCAAACAGAGACATAACCGTGCAGTATTCAGCAAGCTAAAGTGAGCCACCTGAACTGACAAAACTCTCCAATCTCCAACAACTGAAGATCCTCATCTGCTTTTCCAAGAATCATGCTAAAAAAATCCGTAGGAATAATGCTGGTTGGAACTAAGGTCTTCTAGTAAAGGTTGAGGCAACACAGGAAAAGTAGGATTAGGAATAGGCAGGAAATTATTGACTTCCCAATTTGATACTGGCCCAACAAGACTCTTTCCAATAGGGCTTGAAAAAGCATTTGGTCCGACAGTTGACTCATCCAACTCAACAAAAATATGCTTCAGTGGAAGCTCATTAAAATACAACAAAAGAATTGTCCATTGAAATGGCCTGCCAATCATTTCTTTCGTGAAAAAAATAGTGT
Source organism: Trididemnum clinides (assembly GCA_963675345.1). Lineage (NCBI taxonomy): Eukaryota > Metazoa > Chordata > Ascidiacea > Aplousobranchia > Didemnidae > Trididemnum > Trididemnum clinides. Next base: position 33,033,473 of record OY776290.1, on the reverse strand, counting down.
CTCGATTTGCTTCCATCAGTAATGCGGTTCCATCACTACCAATCACAAGTTCTCCATCAGGTAATGTTTCTCTTATTGCATCGTAGATTGCTGCGGCAATAGATTTTCCTCTTCCAACCACTGGATTTACATGGGTGAGATAGAACTCCCCAGGCTCCCAACAACATCATATTCCTTCATCATTTTGTTGTGGTAATATTTCCCATTTAGTTCAGTCACAGTCAAGTTTGCGTTTTTTTTACCATCAATGTGGATGCCACTAACCAATTCAAACTTTTGATTTTCATCTTGTTGAAACTTTTCTCAATATTTCGGGCGTTCACGTCATAGTTTGCTGCAGTCTATGACGCGTTTTCTTGAGATGTAATAATTCTGTGATTTTTGAGAGCGGCAAATGCAATGACAGGTGCTTCTCTGTCAGAGACAGAATATCAGTCATATGCCACTGCCAGGTATTTGTATGATATTCGATTCTGAGACCAGTCCTCTAAATCAGTACTACAGTGGTATTCAGAGCTGGAAGAAGATGCCGTGTCATCATCAGAATGCGACTCGTACCGAATTTGCATGCTAGAACTTGAACAAGCTGTGAATAAAAATCTATCCTTTTTTTAATGCCGTTCTTTGCTCATCTACTTTTGCTTTACGCGCAAATTGAATACTGGATTGTTTTAATTTTTCGACAATTGGCAGATTATTTGCCAGCCGCTTTCCTTTCTGGTCTTTTAAAAGAAGTCAACTTCTTATAAGCGCAATTGATAAACAAGTTCAAGTTTTCTTCTTTCTTACGAATGATGGAAGAGAATATCAAATAGCTTGCTAGCTGTTACCATAAATTGTTCGAGATCCAGGTTAAATTCTTTGCCTCTTTTCTTCATTGGGTAATGGCACAGTCGAGAAAATGTTAATTTTCATTAAAGCAGTGACTTCATCGGTCACAGTTCTTTGGTAGAACACCCACTGCACAGTCTGATACCTGACCCACAGAACCTACGCCCACAACGTCTGAAGTCACGCCACCCCTTCTACCGTCACGCAGCAGAACACCATAACTGCGACCAGGATATCACTGAGGCCTGGAACAAAGAGTGGACTAAACATCAACGCCCTAAGCAGCTGACGATAAACCCCAGACACCACTGCACCACCTGGATCCGACTTACCTCGGAAATTGTGGGTTATCCTAAATCGCCTTAGAGCTGGAGTGGGGCGGTTTGGCGCAGAAATGCACAAATGGGGACTCAGAACATCAGCCTCATGTGCGTGCGGAGCTGCCACCCAAAATGCAGAGCACATCCTGTTCGATTGCAATCTCCTTCGTCCACCTAACACCGTCAAGAACCTCTCTAACGTGACTGATGATACAAAGAACTGGCTTCAACATCTAGCCAAAAACCTACGATGAGCCCTCAAACGAAAGAAGACAGTTCTTTGGTGCAACGTGTAAACATCGCAAAAGACCCAATGACGAATGAGTTCATCAGCAATGTACATTGGCACGGATGGCAGATGCTTCCTCGCAGCTCGGATGGTGAGTGAGCTTATTGTTGCAGCTTGCATGCCAGACCGAAAACGAATCTGCCAAAATGAAGAGGTACCTACCCATCCCGATGTTCAGCTTGGCCTGCTAATTGGTAAACGTCCCTTTTCGGACGGGGCAATGCATGTGAATCAAATCTGCTTTTTTCAGGGCACATTGTCAACGCTGTACAGCTGAGGCTCTAGTTATCCCACCACCGCAGACCCACTGCACTTTTTCGGAAAAGCTAATACTTTCGAGCTTTGCATTAGCTGGGTTGTCCTTAAGCAAAAAGCACGGCCTTGCTATGTTTGTCCATGGGCGACTGAATTACCTGCTTTTAAAGTAATCTTTATTTAAATCAGAGACCTAATGGTTGTGTGTGGACGTTGATGGGTACAAAATAGTCAAGTCTACAAACCTCCACCCACGCAATTGCAAGCCTCTGATCTTCCAATGTTCTCTCACCCCTGTCTCTATGCTGGCAACTTTAACTGCCCACATGCTGACCTGTGGCGTTTTTGGAGGCATTTTCTATGAGAGTAGAATAATTATTTTCAACAATTGTATTTTCATTCCAATGTTAAAAGCATTATTATGTACTATTTGAACAAATAATATTTCTTTGTTTGTTGTTTGTAAATAAAATTTTGTTTGTAATTGTTCGTAAATAATCTAAAATTTTAAAGAAAATAAAGTACACTACGTCTACATAATCACAAAAGAAATTGAACAGAAGACAAATCAATCAATTGGCCATGTCGATGGTGTTTCTCATAAAAAATAGCCTAATGCTTTTATATACATGTAGAGTTCATAGGCTTAAATTTATGATTAAAAATGCTGATTTGTTAAGGTCACATTTCATTTTATCTTCACATTTTGTTGTATAAAAAATGTTATTTGATTGATTTGTACTCCGTCCAAAGTCAATTAAGTGCAGGCATGGGGTAGATGATAAGTCTAGATAATAAAATCAAATTTTTACTGGTTAACTTTTAGTAATATAGTCGAATAATATAGTCGTAATGCCTAGCAAATAATAAAAAAGTCAAGTTTTGACATCAACATACATTATAACTGCTTCAAGTGCGTTTGCAACTTTCTAACTCTGCAGACGCTACCACACTAACATCATATCAACAGAATAAAAGTGCATAAGCATAAAACGTCAAAACATCTAAAAATCACGTGGACAATTTGAAGGGACACTGTCTCTCTAAATGGCGAATACGCTTTTTAAATCTTTCAGATCGTATTTATAAAATTTGATGAAAATTGCTTAGATTTAGGGATAGCACAGGTCTTCAATGGCACCCTTTGGCTCATGGCATCCTGGGCAGTTGTTCAAGTTGCCAATATTTTAAGCCAGCCCTGTCCTCCACACGAAGAAGAAAAAGAAGAAACAATGTACATTGCTGTGATTCGCTTGTACCAGTTTTTTCATGACGCATTTTTTTAATAATATCCTTTGCTGTAGGAAGTTGCCCTTGTGGAAACTTGGAAGCACTGGTAAAAACAAATTTTTTATGTACCGTAGTACTTTAACCACTTTGCTTTTCATTCTTTGCTTCCATTGCTTTTGAAATTTGTTGTATCACAGATTAACAAATTTTTCATCTTATCTTAACACTACCAAATGCAGCAAAAATTAAATAAATTAAATTATATTTCATTATGGTGATAAAGGAAGAGAAATTCATGCCAAATATTTTCAGTTCATTGTACTTTGAAAAGAGAGTAGTGTATAGTAAATGCAAATATTTTGGATCATACACAAATGCGCAATGCACATTGCAAAATCATTTGTTAAAAATCCTAATTTTGGTTTTTGAAAAGCCTTACTTATTAGATTTCTTGAACAGCTCAAAATCTAAACATTTTAAAAGATTGCATTAAAGTAGATATAAACTTGCATATTCGCCATCTTTTTATGCCAACATCAGCTTTCTGGCTTCAGTACATCAAAAGTTAGAGTAAACATGCCAGAAAAAAAGATCCGCTCTTCCTCTAGGGCAAATTCGCGATAAAAATTGAGGGACAAAAAACAGAAGAGAAGAGTTCCTCGTTTGCACGCAACTGATCTATTGCTGAGGCTTTGCAAAAGTAGTTTTTGGAACACCGCAAGTAAAAAATTGCTACCGTATTGCAAAGTTTTATGGTGGGACCGCCATAAACCGCTGGTCAGAATAATTACAAACTTGTGTGATAATGAATAACTAGCGAGTTTGTATAGATATTCTGATGAGCGTTTCATGGCGGTCCCACCATAAAACTTTGTAACAGGCCAGAAAATTCATATTGCTGTGAAATGTCAAAATTGTATTGAAATCCCTTGTTCGGAAAGATTTTAATTTGGCTTAGACTGATCGAAAGTTCTTCATGGTTGGTCGCTTTTCTGTTTATGAGCAATAACCCCCCAGGCCATTATCACACAAATTTGTAATTATTCTGATGAGCGGTTTGTGGCGGTCCCACCATGAAACTTTGCAATACGTTAGCAATTTTTCATTTGTGGTTTTCCGAAAACTACTTTTGCAAAGCCTCAGTAATAGGTTAGAAGCGTGTAAGCGACGGAGCGCTTTTCTTCTGTTTGTTGTCGCTCAATTTTTATCACAAATTTGCTTAACAGTAAAAGTAGATCTTTTTTTCTGGCAGAATGACAGTGGTGCAAAAATGCCTAAATTCAATTGGGGCTAACCACCAGGTGGCGGTAGCAGTGACAGTTGATGCTGCTACTCGCTAAAATTATTTTTAAACGTGTTTTGGAACATTTGGCCAAACATGAAAACTACCTTTTTTGATATATCGGGTGGCGCACTAGTGTATTAACACTAAAGTACCTACTAAATCTGATGTATTAGTTATTCTTCTTCCAGCTTGGTGACTTACACGCCAGTTTAGCTATCAGAGGTTGCTGCAAACTACCTGTCTGCCTTTGCTTGTCTGATGAATTACGTATTCACTTAGTTATTTTTTTAGGTCATGATGCAGCGTACACTGACTTTTGAAGAAAGAAAATTTATTTTGAAATGTTATTGGAAATTTGTACATATTAAATTTGTACAAATTAAAATTTGCAAAATAAATTTCTATGTCCTTCCAATTAGGAGTAGCGTGTTTTGCTTTACTGTTAACACACTCGTGCGCCACCCTATATTTCATTTCTTGAAATTTCACTCTACCCTAATTACCAGTCTTGATTAAGAAAATAAAATGATCACTATTACGTGTACAGAAATTATGGAAGAACATCAACTTTTTATCATTGTTCACACAAGAGCCCAATGGGTAAAGCCAGTGCAGCAGGTCAAACTGAAGTACTTAACCTCGAAGTTATGATGGGGGCCCAGTCGGGCGACGCCGGCTAGTTTATTAATAGACTACGTATATGAGCAAAAGTGTCACGTGAACATGAAAAAGATTATGCTGCCTGCTGCAACAAATTTGTAACCTTAATGGTGAGGGGCTGTCAAGTTTTACACCTTGCCTAAATGTGTCGTGGGAGCAACTACAGTTAAGAGATAGCTTCTTTATATCTCAAAGCAAAAAGCCATGTGTTTGACATTAAATGTCCCAGAGGAACGTTGAGACCTTCACTGCTATTTTTCCAAAGCTCATAAAAAGAATCCAATAATCCAGCATAAATTTCTTTAATATGCTAACTTCAGAGAAAATAAGCGATAGTAAAAGCAGCTAAAACTAATCGAGGGTTATCTACGTCATCATTCTAAGCGGTAAACTTCAACTCATTCGGTGCTCATTAACGGTTCACCAAAACGACAAGTTTCTACTTTGTCGCCTTAAATTAGCATGTTGTGGTAGAAGGAAAAAGGCGTGAGTATTAATTAGGATAGAGCATCAATTGGCGAGCTAATTAATTAAGCAAGTTAGGTTGCCAACCACAGAAAATTTAGCAAATGTTTTTCAAAACTCAGGAAATAAGAAACGCGATGAATGTCCATACTGGAACTCTCTTGTAGGAAATAAGTTCCTTGAGCAAGAGCATGCTGACTGAACTCCAATTGATAAGGAGGAAGGCACGACAGTAAAATTTTATTGCATCAATTTATGCAGTTGTGGCAGATAATCCAAAATCGCGTCCTTCTACCACGACGATCAATAACCATAGAGCAGTCACAGACAACCAGAACACGTCCGTCTGCCACGGCGATCGACGAAGAAAGAGAGCACAAAATCTTCAGCCACATGGCCGGTCACAAAATACTGCACGCGTCACCACGAATTAGGTCGCTGCACACGTCTATGAACCAGGACACTACACACGTCACATAAACGAAAGCAACGGATAAACAACCTAATGGCGAGAAAGGCAAGCCGACCAACGAGCTACCGTGAGAGGACAAAAACATAAACATATCTAGCCTTAACAAAAAAAGAAAAATAAATGTGTGTTATTTCAGACACAAGCAATAATAATAAAGGAATACGCGTTGCAATATCACGACTAGATTGCCGGAAAGCCATGCAGGCTTAGATTCCTGGCATAAGGTTACATCGCCAGGCGTGCGGACTATAGAAGCACGATATACTTTAAACGGAGATAGCCGAGCGGCTACAAACCTGACGGTAGATACTTCGTCAGTTAATATTACTTCATCAGTAAAATTGTAAGGTAAAGCAGCAACGGTGCACGAGCTGGGCGTCAAACTGGGGACGCACGAAGTTGCAAACTAGCAAAAGCAGCTCCAACAATAAACAACTAGAATCACACACATCAGCGGGAGCAAGGTGCTGAGCTGTCGAAAGCAAACTAACAAAAAAATATAAAAAAAGACAAAAAGGCTTTTGGCATGGCAGCTCGATGAGGCGCGAGGCGCGACACGCTACACTCCGTTGCTGGTTGCAGTTTGAAGTCGTACACCAAAGAACATTTTAAATGTGTTCCAAAAATGTTTTCCTCAATTTTTAATCTTGTTGTTGAATTGTAAAAATTAGGGCATCTTCTTTGTAGTTGTTAGTTCATTTTTGGTTGGGTGATAACAATGACTATATCTGTGGCACTTTTTGCCACTAGCAAGGAGTTGTCCAATGTGCATTATCGATATTAGCTTATTTCATTTTGGCATTCATTAATATCAGTAATGTGAAAAATAAAATCAGTTGCCGAATGCATTCTGTCGTGATGTTGTCTTACCGCTAAAAAACTGTTGCGGTGAAAAGTACCAAATAATTCCGCTGCGCATTGCTGTAATAAACTGCTTCGAAAAAACAAAAATAATTTTTTAAATTTATATTTGGCAACCTCTCTTCAACAAAATTCTTATTAGAAGGTTCGCCATTATGAAAAGACAAAAAGTAGAAGTTTTAGACTAATTTATGTAGGATAAATGCACAAAAACAAGACGTTGACCTCAATCAAAGTTACAGTTTATAACATAAAACTGTGCGTTATATTTTTGATTGCGTATTCTCCAATACATAGGCTAATTTAAAAGTGATTCAGAGAATAGCATACACCTACTTAGTCAGTTACGGTAGTTATTGGTTAGGCTACTTGTACATTGCATACCAGTAGGCCTGAGACTGATAATCTAGCCAAAAATGTATTGGAAATGTTAAGATGGCATTGCATGGTAGACTTAATCATAATTCATGTATTTTGTTGAGTTAGAATGATTGGCTGGCTAACTTTTACTAAGATACTCAAACCTGGTAAAGGTGCATTTTAGGTACGTAAATTATTAAGCTCAAATGACGCCAGGTTTTGGATCTAAAATAATGAATTATTTGTTACTTATTTACTTCCGTTTTTGGTTGCCGTCATGGCTGGTTGGCAAAAGCAAGAAATAACATGTTATTGTTGTACATTGATTCTAATAACTTGGCAGTGGCTATTTTGCCGTCGACGGCAATTTACCCTCAGAGACTATTTTGCCGTGAGTTATTTGTGATTGGTCAATCTAAATGACGTACTAAACATGTGACTTTTGGTCGTTTCTGATTGGTCAATTTTAAAACCAATTAAAAAAATTTTGCACCCCCAGGTCTCTATCCCCCACCTTGTACACTCCCTTCCAGTGTACACTGCCCCGTACATTTACATACCGGGCCTGCCCTATTGGTGTACACTGCTTTTCTTTTAATGCCCTGCCAGCTGAGATTCAAACCCACAACCATGGTATCTCAAGACCAGCGCACTATCCACTACACCACAGTGTCACTGATGTAATTGTAGCAAATATGGCTACATAAACACACGTGAATGACTACGGCAAAATAGATTCCAAGGGCAAATTGCCGTTGATAGCATTTTACCCTAGAGGCTATTTTGCTGTGAGTTATCTGTGATTGGTCAATCATAATGACATATTGAACACGTGATTTTTGGTTGTTTCTGGTTGGTCAATTTTCCTGACTGATTAAAAAAAATTTTACACCATCGGTGTCCACTCCCCCATCCTGTACACTCCCTTCCAATGTACACTACCCCATGCATTCATGTACCAATCTCCTCCTCCTCTGGTGAACACTGCCTTTCTTTTAATGCCCTACCAGCCAAGATTCCAACCTGCAAACATTGTATTAAGACTGGTGCATCATTCATGCACTACAGCATCACTGGCAGAAATGTAGCAATTATGGCAATATAAACACACGTGAATGATTACAGCAAAATAGTCTCCAAAGATTAATTGCTGTTGATGTCAAAATAGCCACTTCCAATAATTTGCGTACCTGAACATTTGATTTACACATCTAAAATGCACTTTTACCCTCAAACCTCCAGTCCTGTGGCCATTGGGAAGAAGTTAGGCTATTGCACTAAGCTTCTAAATTCTGTATAACATTTTACATTTTGCTTCAAAGTGGTTAGTTAAAGCCTCTGGGTTGGATTAATGTTGATGTTCCTGACAAAAGCTACTTTTATGCTAGCAATACAATTCAAACTTGGCTAAGTTTGTTAGCTTTGTAAAAGCAAAACTGAATTTACAAATTATCTATCTGTAAAATTGTTGTGTTTTCAGTTTTGATATTATTTGGCCATTATCAGAATTCGATAGCCCAATTTGTTAGTATTTTTTTAGGTTGAATAATTAGCATTACTCTAAGCCTATTGTTTATTCCTATGGAATCTGCCAGGTTACAATTTTTTCTGATTCACCTGTAGCCTTAAAAGTTTGATACTCTACCCCTAACTTGCTAACCTTTTACTCATTTCTTTTTCCATTACTTGACATCTAATTTTTGTGGATCAAAATCAAAAACTTATATTTTTTTATAAACCTTTATTGAAATGGAAGATGGAGAATTAGAAGATATGGCAGTTACAGCTGAAGTTGAAAAACATGAAGAAAAACGGTAAAATTATTTGTTGATGTGAAGTTGTAATAACTATTTTGCTAACCTAACAATTCATTATAGCAATCTGTCCGAAATAGATGATGATGACAATGAGGAGAGCTTAACTATTCAACCTCCTCCAGTCTCATTAAAAAAACATAAACGACATAAAAAACATAAATTAGGAAAAGAAGAAAAGAAAAAGAAAAGGCATAAAAAGTCAAATGACAACAAATACGAAGGTGTGTATTTTTGACTGTTTGATGTAGGTCTAAGTATAATTTACTTCCTGTCAACTCCAGATTGTTGTGGTTTTATTTAGCCATTTGCTGATGTAATTATCTTTGCAGGAACAAGTCAGGTTAATTATTTTATTTTAAAGTTAAGAGTTTTTTAGGTAAATCTTTGTTATATTTATTTAGGAAAGTAATTATCAATGTAAAGTTTGAACTACTATTAATGCTACGCAAAGACAACAATTTAACTACTTAAAAATTGCCAAATTTGAAGTTTACAAAAGGCTCGTTTTAGTGGGGCCTAGAACAATGTTCAATCCTGCCCATGGTTTGTTTACTTAATAAGTTTTAAAACCATGTTTGAAAAAAGACCTTATGTAAATATTTGCAAGCAAATTCTTAAAAAATGCATACTATAGTGCTTCCAAAAAATAGCATTAAGCTCATCTTGAAGGTAATTTGTTGAAAATTGTGTACTTGCTATTTTTGCAGCTGGTAAAATTACCAATATATCATTTTAATATGGTTCAACTGAAAAATACTTGTCAATCATGTTTAAAACAGTTATTTATACAAAATAAAACATTCTCTTTGCTCAATTACTGTGCTGATTCGTAATAGTTCTTATAGATATTTGATGAAGTTGTTTACCATGCATTAAATAAAATTAAATCTCAACTGTGGTTCTACTGGTGAGCAATAATTACCACACAAATTTCTCTGGTGGTGCCTTTCTTTAGGCTAACGTTACGTTAGCTAAAACAGCCATCATTATCAGAGCAAATATGTGTGGTAATTATTATTCACTAGTAGAACAAAAGTCATGATTTAATTTTAGTCCTCAAAGATGTTACCTGCTCTACAGCCTGTTTTATTTTGAGGGTGCAGATAAAACATAGCTTGAGAGAATGGTTTGCAAACACCGCATTTGATTGAACAAATAATGACAAAAGCAAAACAGGCTGTAGTGTGAGTGAGGAATTGCCAATTCATATTTTTCATATTTATATTAACATATTTACCTTATTTTTCTCAGCATTCTTTGCTGATCTTTTTGCTTGACTGCAGTTGGACGTGGAATCTTCTCACGTCATTGGCATATTGAGCAATGGTCAGTTCTGTGCTATCAGGGAAAAGTGAACTGAGGTTTGGTAACTAACTTTATGTCATACTCTACGTGAATCTTATCAAAAGCATGAATTTAAATTGTATTAACATATTTTGTTTCAAGTTTTGTATGAAAGTTACTGCTTCTTATTGTGTAGATCATGTGCTAGTTGGTATTTTACTCATGGCATTCTATTGCCTAATCACCCAGTACCAGTACGAAACTAAAATTTGTTACCAGTTAGTCACACATTGATGTGGTGGAAAATATTTGAATAAAAATTGTTGTGTATAAATGTGCAGTTTAAAATGCTGACTACGAGGTCAAGGTTTTCAAATTGTGATTTTACTATCCCCTACTACAAGTTCATCTCAAAAAATGGTCATCGTTCTAAAGAGAGGGACAAAAAAGCTTCCACAACAACTTAATCTCAAAAAAGAGATACTCACAAAAAAGAAACAATTTGATAGAGTCCCTTCATGGTTGCAAATGAGTAAGAGGGATCTAGAAAAAATTATGATAACTATTGTATTAGATGCCTCAAAGAGTTTTGTAAGTAGCAGGTTTACTGAATGCTGCTTCTGAGGCACTCAGCTATACTGGTATCAGCACTGATGAGAGTCATGAAAGCTTGCAGCAAAACACAAAAATTATAATGAAATTTTTTGATTTTTATTTTTGTGCACTCATCACTGCACATCATGATCGTATTGAAGTGAACTAACCATTTGAACAACACGGTTGTTTCCACAGATTGTTTTAAGTGCTATTTGATAGTCTGGATAAAGAACTACCACAACAAACTCTTGTGTTTGTAAACTGGATTTCCAGCGATTCTTTGTCAAATCAATAACGATATTCTCAGCTTTTGCTGCACTGTAGCATCAGTGAGAAGCGCAACTTTTATCCATGCCAGAGTGCAATTAGCGATGTGCATCGACATGTAACCCCAAATCAACAAAAGTATATTAATTTTCAGTTAAGTTTGTGATGATACAAGACAACAACATTACACTTTTGATACCTTTTGTTTTTACTTCAATAGAGTGCAATGTAATATGCATGCAGTTCGGTTTTTTTGTTTGTTTTGTTTCTTAAAATTGGTGGTAAGTTTTGTTCGATAAATCAAGTTGAATTGTTGTGGAAACTAAACAAGATGTTTACTGCAAAGTAATTGGACTTCATTTTTTTCTTTTTTATTTCAGTATCTATGGAATAAATCTGGCAATGCTGGGTATAAGGAGTTGAATGTATTGAATCATTTGTTATTTAGAATAGTGCATTTGTAGCTCTAGAAATCAGAGTCTGTAAATAGCGAACGTCTTGGCGTTTTTGCTGTTATTCACAGCTGTTTATTGATGATTGTGCAGTGGTAACAGAGCAAGCATTTTATCAGGTCTAGATCTAATAGATGTTCCTAGGTCTATTTATTGAGTTATTTTCAGAACATAGCTGATTGCATATGTTTCGTGGGGTCACAAACGTGTGCAAGCAAATTTCTGATTAATTCTGGTGGGGCAAAGAGTCCTTCACTTGTTCATATCTTTGCTTTTCTTATTAAATCAATACTTTGTCATTGTATAGTAATTTTTTATGGAATACTACTGCTGTATGAAATGAAGTCTCTTTATTGCATTGTAATGACATTTGTCTTGCATTGCATAATTTGCTTTTTTAATGAGTTTTTTTTAAAAATCATTCTGGAAGCCTTGGAAGTTATTATTTTTATAATAAATTTGTTTGCTGTAGAGTTTTTTTGCCCAAACTTTTTACGGTTGTACTAAAAACAACTTTATTATGCACACGCTTTCCGGTTTGCCAGTGCTCTTGGCTCAGTGTATTTCTGCTACAAGCAGGAGCACCGACTGCTGGCATGCGCGACACGCCCACTCGTTAGACTACACTCGAGGATGCAAACGAAACAAGTCAAAAATTGCAAAATAGCCGCCTTAACGCTATTCAATCAAACAAATTATGCAATAACAAGACCTCAATTCTGACGAACAACAATTTGATCGTAACATGTTGATCTGTTCGTTTCCACAATAATTTTCCTGATCAAACGTCAACGTTTTTATTATGACCTTACAAAGTTAGGGCGTGCCGTGTGAAAATATAAACTCTATGCCCATTAGCCTACAAGCGCTACAGCCAAGCAGAGGAGTATCTCAGCAATGCAAAAGTCAGGCAGGTGCTGAACTCGCCATTTCACGATCGTAAACAGCAACCTATCTTGTTGAGCTATGTTCATGATTGATGGTTAATGAGTGGCGTTGCATTGTGTTTGCTTTTTAATTCAGTCAATTTTTTATTCGTTTCAATTGAATTTGTTGTTTAGCTCGGAATTTGTGAGGTTGTCAATTTTATGTTGTGCTTATGACAGAGACTTACAACCATTTTTTCTGGGCATGTTTTGGTCATATTTGGAAATGCACATTGCCAGCAGTACTGGCAGCGTCCAAGCAGGTGCGGAAACAAATGGTTTCTCCTTTAGTTCTGATGTTTGTCCTGCATTCAAAAGATAGACAATAAGTGAAACTCACTGAATTGCCGTAGTCATCTTGCAAGGTGGCTAAGGTCCATTTGTTGTGATCAAAATGACCAGTAGTCCCACATTCCTGAGTTGATGGTGTTATATTTCTCTAATTTTGCTTTAATAGTTAATGGCGATGATGATAACCATAGTGACGAAATTGATGGCGCATTGTATGGTTAGTAGTTTATATAACTAACACTTACCGAACGCGGTTAAATTATTCGGGAAAATTTTAGGGTGTGGTTAAAGTGACATAAAAAGATCTTTAACTCATGGACTGACGAAAAATTGTTTTTTGAAGCTTTTCGTTAAATTGGATTAAAGAAATTATTTGAATGTTTCCCACGTAGTTTCGTGATACAAGTCTGAGGGCATAATTTTTAGGGGTATCTTTTGTTGTAATGCCCCTATTACAACCGTCCTTGATTGAATTGGCGTGTGTGGTAGTGTAGTGGTTAAAACGTCCACGTTGCAGTCGGTAAACTTGGATTCTATTTGCCTTGTCAAGTTGTACTGAAGCCTTTAAAAGCCGTATTCACTCTTTCTCTTGATACTCAGCCACGAAAGCGATAGTGCAGAAAAAAGTCTTCTAGATCGCTTTTTGGGTTAGGCACTTAACGGTATTCCTCTGCTTTGATATGGCAAACAGGTGTTTGGGTCAAGCACTATCTGTCAAGGTGGCCCTGTGTGGAAAGTCTTGCTAGTAGAATATGAATTCATACGTGTGATTTTACTGAATTATCAAGGAACAATGTATCGTGCGCTTTCTACTTTTATTTACTTGCTTATTTTTGATGACTACTAGAAGTGTTTTATCCAAACGGAAGTTGAGTTGCTATTTAGCTGATGTTGAAATGGAGAACAGACTGTTGAGTGGCATGCAGGTTGATCAGCCATGTGTAATTAAAAAGTATGTGTGATGTGCCTTAGGCATCAAATTGCTTTTAAAAAAGATGCATTTTGATAATTTGGTTGAAATTCATGCGCGCGTTATTCTGCATTGCAGAATGTGAAACGTATTATTGACATCAAACTTATCAATTCTTTCTTCATTGAAGTTTTTAGATGGATGAGTTCATAACAAGCTTTGTTTTTAAATTTTCTAATTTTGTAGAGGCAAAATCTTGTAACACTTCAAATATGTTTTGATCAGCTTTGATAAATAATTCCTTGTTGATGCGTGATGAGTTATAATGTTTGCTGAAAACGGTGGTTTTCAACCTTTTTGCTCGAGCGGAACCCCAGTGAAGCATTCTAGTGGCTCGAGGAACCCCCGTGCAAAAATTCAATTGTCTGAGTCAATTTGTGCAACTTTTGGCGGGACGCTGGTTGAAAACCACTGGCTTATAATCTGTCTATTACAAAACGGCAGTTCCTCTGTAACGTAATGTTGTAGTAATGAATATTTCTGTCTTTAGGCCAAGGTTTTTTCAGCAAAGTGGTAATTTACTCGGCAGAGTATCAGTATATCGCTGATTTTAGGAAGATTTTGGCTATAAGTATTTTGTGTATCTCAAGCTCAGTGATTTTGGTACGATACTTATACGATTTAACATTGGCTTCATGGTTGCAATTTTTAATCCACAAACAGCCTAATGCTTGCGTCTCTAGATGGTTGCAAAAGTTTCTTCATAATTTGATCGAGCTACGTTATTTCCTCTCCCTTATTGCCTCGTAATTTGGACTCATGGTTCTTTCGCTTTTCTATTTGGCAAAGAAGGCTCTGTCTCTTTTTTTTGACAAAGAAGCCTCCAGAGTCCACGCTAACTGCTCACTTTGTGGCGCTGAGGCCACCCTTTCCTATCCTGAAGGCCCAGTGTGTTGCAGCTTTTCTGCTGAACCGTGTACCACTCTGGAAGCTCTCCGCTGGTCTCCGCAGCACGAAGTCTGTTGCTTCTCTTCTCCTGTTACACTCTCGGTTTATTTTTCCTACACTTTTCTTCATTCTTCCTTCTCTCACACTTTCTGGAATATCTGGCAGGAACTATTTTTTCTCTTCTCCATTTCTATCTGGCTATGATGATTCTCCTTTAACTCATTTCTTCTAGGCAATGAGTTGGCCAGACGAGGTGCACTGCTCCAGCCATCTACAGTTCGTAGTAGTTTCTCCTGATCTCTTTTATTGCCTTTTCTCTCAGACTAGAGACGAACTGTCTCATCTAAATTCTTTAGCACACAGTATCCGCTGAAGAACTTGTGCTCACTCATCACATTCGTTTTGTCTTTTTTTGCTGCAACGGATACAGCCTTCTGTTAAACTCTTTGCTCTCTAGAGTTGGCAGGATTGGCAGTCCTTTATGCAGCGTTTGCTATCATCCAATCCATAGCACTTCTCATCTTATTTTGTCCTGGCAAGCTGCGGACTCTTCGCGCCGCTTGCTTTTTGGCGACTTCTTTTCTGACTACGACTGTTGGTCCAGGCCTTGAGCGGTTGCCTGGCTTTTGGGGCTCCATGGTCTTTCACCATGCCACCATCCCTCGGGTGTAGCAACAACAACCTGTGTTATCACTACAAAACGCATACACGAGCACAAAGCTGACCGCCATGTGACTTGATATTTTAAGTTAGTAACCGTTTTTGGCTGAAAAAAAGTGTTACGGTGGTTGAAGCGATAAACCGGCTCAGGGAGTGGCAAGATTGTTGACCTATAAAAAGTAAATTTTGCTTATATCTACTGCTTCACTTCTCTTTGGTGACGTTATATCTCGAGAATTCTGTCGTTTCCTGTATACTAACCCCATGCGTTTATGAACTCCTAAAGGTGTATGTACATCATATACATGTTTGTACGTTTTTCATCCCATTTCCGCATACGTTTTTTGTTCTCATACATTGTTACAAAGAAAATGTTCATTCCCTCAGATATTTATGTAATGCTTGCAGAATATTTTGTAATCAGAAACATTTATTCCCGTAATGTACGTACCAAAAGTGAATGCGTTTTTGCGGAAAAAACTACAAAACGCTTTTGGTAGTATTTCGCGGACAAAACAGGATGTCAACACAACAAGATGTACTGTGTCACACCAAAGAAATGTCCAAGCGGATGAAAATTTCCTTGCAACAATGCTTGAGGCCAAAAAAACGACTAGTAATGTGTACAGCCACCTTACACCATTATTAGTATCCCATCGGGGAAAACTGCTTGCTTCAAAGCATGAGAGAAAAATGTGCAAAACCGAACAAAAATCTTGTGCGTTGTACGTCCTGCTTCGGTAGACTAAATCGCCAATTAATTAGCGACCATGATCGAATGGTCAGGCGTTCAAACCTCGCGGCCGTAATGCTGTGGGGAAAGATACTTCACAATAATTTCCTACGTTTTGCGGGTTCTAGCGAGCAGGAAATGTGGTGAAGGCAAAGTCAAGCAATTCTAGCGAAATATTAACGACGTTGGTGCATGTGTTAACAGTCATCTTCTGTTTTTGCCTCTTGTCGCTACGAGTTTACAATAAACAGCCCGCTTATGTAATCTAGTCGCTTATTAATATGGGATTGGGAAACAGGTGGTTAACCTTAAGGAGCATGCACATCGCAACTGGCAAAATGACTTTGGCCACGTCTTCCAATGAAATGCTGTGTAGCTTGATGGTTGCCCTTGATCATTTTCAAAACTAACTAATGCTTGATAAAGGTTTTGCAAGTTGAGTTCTTTCAATGTCTTGCATTGTTGTCTTTAACAATGAAACAAGTTAATGGTTAGTGGTAGTATATGTGGAGTTGAATTGTTTTTTCATTGGTAGCGTTGTTTGCGTCACTTGCCGTTTCACAGACTGCATGACTTATACTTGATTATTTTCGGGCTTTAGCAGGTTTAATTCTAATGATGTCTTTTATCAATTGTTTTGTTTTAGTTGTAGAACCAATTATCTTAGTGGTTGGTGGTAGTCGCATATTTGTGGTCAATCTGACATAGCTGTTTGCATCACTTGCTGCTTAGCAGTTTGAGACTTGGCACTAACTTTGTTGAAATTCACACAAAGAGAATTTTCTCCTCGCTGCGTAGTGTTTACCAATCTATAAAGCAATTCTCCTTAATACCTCATCAACCTCGCACTATCCCAGTTGTGCAGCCAGGGACATCGGCTTTGTTTATTTCTTTCTCGACATAATCCAACGAACACAAGATTGTTTAAAATTTACTTATACTTAGTCAATAACCAGCATAACGCTCGTAATCTTCACATTTTCGTTAAATGTCACGCTTCCCACAACCAAGCTGTGACTGGCAAATTTGTTCAGACTTTGAAGTGACCTGATTTGGAGTTGAATTGCAGGCTTACTGACAGCGAAGGGCACGCATAAACCGGTAATTCATGGCGTCGTTTAGTGGCACTGCTTCGTTATCCTAATCAAAGAACTGAAGCTGAGTTGCTTCTTTTATACCGTGTCTTTCCTGCGAAAAAATTTTTCAAAATATTCTTTAATTCAATAGGTTTTTTCTAATAAGTCACAAATATGTAATTTTGTTCATAAATTTGTATTTGTTTATTTGAAGAAAAGTAAGCTATCGGTTTAAAGCGACTTAGCAGTAGGAGGGTTCGTGTAGATTGCAATCATAGCATACTCATGAACGTTAAAGTATGATTGATTGCTTGGTGTCTGTATTGCTTTAATATTCCTTTAATGTTAATTCCTTTTAAATATTCCTTTAATGTTCCTTTTGAGTCATTTAGTGTGCAACGTCTCTGTATAAAATTATGTTGCGACGTCGTCTATGGTGACGTGGTTTTATTATAGCGTCGTAACTTACAGCAAAACGTAATCTTCTATAGCTTGTACTAGAAGTCTGACAAATGTACTTTCATTCTCGGCTTTTTTTTATAAATATAACGCTAAATTGCTTTTGTAGCTCTAATTTATCAAAAGTTGATGTTTAAAAATCTTGTACAAATAAAAAACGTAGTTTTAGATCAAGCAGAGTTGTTTCTTAAATTTTCGCAATGGAAATTTTGAGAAATTTAGATGACCGTGTGCACCGAACACAGAATGAAAGAAGAAACACGAGCAAAGCATAGTTGGCTAAAAGCACAAATCAACACCAAAAGCTAAAGTTTAAAACTTCAACAAAAAATGATGATTTTGTCCTACTAAAACGATGGTCAAGTTCATCTTTTAGATATAGCGAATGCAGTCACTATATGTCTGTATATGGCAATGCGTCGGCTTGTAAGAGATTCAAAGATAATGTTACAACGTTCTCTATTTTTAAACGAGAAAACTTGACATCTCCTTTCTCGCAAAAGATGTACCCTCACATTAATTGGCACACCTTTGTTCTTTTTTTTAAGCCTCTGATACCAAGACGTTTGTGAACATTACCTTTAGAAAAGCAAGAGACTATTCTATGGTTTACAGTATTTGTTCCAAGTAAGACAATGCTTCATGAACATTCGTTCCTTGAAATGTGTATCGTCGCCTCGGTAGCGTTTCCTTTAACTGTTGTACTCGATACTCATGTGTTTAAGCAAACTATAGTTTATTACATACCCTGCATACGTTTGAGTATTAGCCAGCAAAACCAGCACTGATTGTTTGTTCCATAAAGTTGAAATTCAACTATTGCTGACATGCGATTTGTTCTTGAAGAATTGCTCAACTAGTGCTTCTTCACGTTCTGCAAGCTACTCCACTCATGTTTCGTGCCTGATTTTTTCTGTAAAACTAACTCCCCTTAACTGCTAAAAGCTTACAACTTGCAACTGCTTGTGGTCATGCAGATCTGTGAAGCGAATGTGTTGCAATTTATCAATCCTATTATTATCTTTTTTAAGTTATTTAGGCTTTCACAAAACAGCGACTACAAGTGTAATTCGTTTGAGGTTGCTAAACTCGGAGCGAATAGAAGCGCAAAAGGAAAAACGAAAAAGCATAATGTGACGTCACAGACTCCGTAAAAGCGCATCTTCACCGCAAAAATTAACTTACCCTTAAACTGCTACATAGGTTTAAATCGATTCCGGGAAAACCCGTGCAGGGTTGAAAATAAACACTCCCACTGAAAACTAATGAATGTATTATCAGCTATGTCTTGATGTGCTTGTTCATTTTTAAGAATTAAGTATGTCGCGTAATTATGACTCTTTAATCATGAAGCTTTTGAAATTTTAACTTATTCTATTTTTTTTAATTTGTAATATATGAAATGAGCTGAGGCAGGGAACTTGTGGAAATGGTATTTATTGCATTGCAAAACACAAAAAAAAAATAAGCTGGATACAATCTATACGAACGCAAAAGTTGTGCCAAAAGTAAGCGTCGGTTTATACCGATGTAGGAAGATACGGGTTAAGCAAGTGCTTTGCTCATAAAGAAATACAAACAAAATGTAATGCCATAGTGAATGAACATTTGGGTGAAAATCCACTCGATCAACATTATGCTTGTTATAAAAGCAAGCAGTATAATCCCAGTTATGAAAACGTAGAACGATGCAAGTTCCGGAGAGATCTTATCCTCAATATTCTTCTGCAATGAGGGCATCAATGAATTCTAGACAACATCAATGAGTCACTATATTTCGATTTTATTGTTATTTTATAATAAATAAACAGAAACATTCTTTTCAATTAAAGCAGCATTATACAGTAGTTGTTTATTTTATTTATCTACATAAAAAGTAGTTAATTGCGATACATCTGTTCACTTTTATGGAGACACAAGATCAGAGCTGTGATTATACTTTTTCTCAAAAATGTTAATGCTATTTTAATTTATATGTTTTCTTGCTCAATAGAAATGCAATCGAAAAACTTTGATTCAAAGTTTATTATATAAATTACATGAAAGACATTATTCGAGAAGCAAAAAATCCCCGCAGCAGTGGAGGTTGCTTCGGTAATTCCTCAACGTAATTATGCCACTTATTATTGTTTTGATGGTTAGCATTTATTCATGTATTTTCCACCATTGTGTTGGTTATTTTCATGAGGCATGTGTGCTTTTAGTGACAACGATTGCTTTGTGCATTTGTGTTGTGATTTGACATTAAACACTCGCAAAAGCACTCATCATTTCGCTAGGTTTGCAAAACCGGCAAAGAAGTTTCTTTTTAGAATCTACCAGGTATGAAGCAGTATCTTTTGGTTTAGTTTATTATCAGTTCACATTCCTGATGACACCGAACTTCTACCCTTCAGTCATTTAAGTCTTCATCAACCGAATAGTTCGATACAAAAAGATTTTATTTAATCTTAAGTTGCGACGATGAAGTTCTCTTTTTGCGATTAAAAGCTTAAGCGTTTTGTCATGGTTGTTATGTTATATTATCTTTTCGTTTGTATCCTTA
Organism: Trididemnum clinides; assembly: GCA_963675345.1. Lineage (NCBI taxonomy): Eukaryota > Metazoa > Chordata > Ascidiacea > Aplousobranchia > Didemnidae > Trididemnum > Trididemnum clinides. Next base: position 33,013,480 of record OY776290.1, on the reverse strand, counting down.
TTACGGTTGATCAAAACTTGAAAGAAAGTCTCCTTTTCTGAAGTCATCTGGGATTGTGTGTTGGAAGTGTTTTATGTTTTGTTCAGAAAAAGAATTCGAAAAGAAACGCTCTCATGAGGAACCGGTCATGTCAAGATTATCTGATCCGTCTAGGAGAGAATATCCTTCAAATAGACAAAATGATCAGTGAGTCATGTGGAACATTGCACTGTACTTGAACTTCCTTAGAACTCTTCAATTAACTCAGCCTTTTAAATATACATGTATGTTGACGTATTGACTTTGCTGAAAAATGCAAGTTCATCATCATCAGCTGACATTTGTTGGCGATGTAAAAGTTTGTAAACCAAGTTTGTTAAATGTGGTGGTGAAAATCAACCTTTACAATAAAAAGTTTTTCCTTGAGATGCTGCGCTATCATTAGTGACTGTGATATCAACAGCAACAGTGTATGTTTCATTGTGTTGTTGCAGACGTTCCGACACAAGAAGTAGAGAGTATCACGTACCCCGTTCTTACCCTGAAAGGTAAATATTCTTTGTTGATGGGTAAAATATCATTCATGTTGGGAGAAGTGTGACAGAATTCCTGAATTTCCAGACAAAAAATAAAACTTTTTAATGCCGGTTTTTATTCTTTAAATGTGTCGTAGACAGTATAATTCGATCGGTTAAAGCCATTTTTGTTGTCAGTCGTTACGACTGCCAAGAACATTACGGAGGTAGAGCAAATTGCTACTATATTCTACAAACAACTGAAATAGAACACTTGACACGTGGTAAAATGCCACATACTGCCCCGCGTCCGCTGTCGTTGACCTTTCCAGCATTGTTAAAAAACTTCCTGCTTCACGTAATCCAATAGAAAGTGCGAAAAGTCCGTTGTTGAAATACTATTTCTGGAGCGTTAGGAGGGCGTAACTTATCTTTCGTTTTCAGCATCACTCTAATATTTTACGATTAAACGTAGGGATTATCCTTTAAGCAGAGAACGAGGTCGAGTCCCAACCAGTAGCAGTCGTCCTTACAAACCTCAATCTAATCGTGCTCCTCCTTATCCGTCGAAATCACGTGACGAAAAACCGTTCGACCGCAGCAGACTGCTTTACAGAGATGAAGGTAGCGATGTTTTATATGGGAAGTAAATCATAAATTAAAGTAATGGTGAGATTATTATATCTTCTGTTTTGGCATGGAGGCAGGTTGTGAAATGTAACATTCAAATCGATAGCGCAAAGTCATTGAAGCAAGCAAGGCTTGATCAAACTTTACCTGATAGACGTGGTAATTATGGCTGCTAACTAAGTTAAAGCGTTTCGCATCTGAAACAGCCAGTCTTGCTCAGCATTTGGCAATGAAAATGCTGTAAAGAAAGTGTAAAAAATCAATTGAGTTTTTTATATTTTGCGTTGTGTCGCGAGGTAGTTGATGCGATTTGTATATTTCCCGTACTTCATTGGTAAAGATTGCAAAGACGTTCAGTGCTCACCTAGCATGTGGTGAGAAGCGACTTGGGATGCCCGTCATAGCTAGTCCGTCTTGGAGCCACCAATCGTCAGTTTGTATTCATGACTGGTTCGAGATTGCGCTCCCACTAGCCTAATTTTGAGTAGTTTGCGGTGAGACTGTTTACCTGAATGCTACGTTACACATAGTGCTTCTATCCCTAGAATAAGAACGAGCAAGCAATAATAACCACGCGTTTGTCTACTAAACACCACCTGCTTTTTTCTAATCAATTTATGTATCAGGTTACGATTCTTCACAGCATAATGTTTGTTTCTTTTGATAGGCAAAAACAAACAACCTCTAATTACGCGACAGTATGATGATTATGATCGCTCCCGATCACGTGATCGAGTTCGCGTCGAAGAAAAAGGTTGGTGACGTCATTCACTTTGCGCTCAGCGCAGTAATGACGTAATGTTTGTTTTCTTCAGGTCGTCACGAGCGTTCAGTATCATCTTCGGTTGTGCTGGGCACATCATCAACAACACAACAACATTCGAGACGTTCAGATGGCGCGTTAACACATAGAAAACGGAAAGAAGGTGAAAATGATGCAGGGTTTGAAATAAGATTGGAGGGAAGCAGAAGCATGGGCACAACCGAACTTACCCCTGTGTGACAACGATGTTATTATGGCTTTAGTAAAAATCAAGATACCTTGCCAACTGCCTTGAGTGTTAACTAATTGAAACTTTAATCGACTTTTGGCAACATTTAAGTACTGATGAAGTTCATAATGAATATGGAAGGGTGCTGCTGGAATGGTCGTGGGTTTGTCAATACAGCGCTGAATATGAGGGTTGGTTTTTTGTTAATTATTGGATAGAAGTAGACACTCTAAAAACATTCGTTGAGCCCGACTCGAAATTAAATTCTGTCGTCAACAGCACTATGCGGTTGGTTCGTTTTTTTTAATTTCTTATTTCTCGATATGATTACGAAGTCGTGCGTTGACAGCAGTCACGTTTCACCACAAATAATGGGCTGACATTTCATTGAGCTGTGATCATCGCGTAGCAGTCTTTGATAACGATCAATTTGCTTGAACGGCTGATGCATCAATTTTGTTAAATTGAGTGTAGCTGACTGCTTAATTGAGAGCACAACTTTCTTTCTGGCTTTAAGTCTAAAAGTTGAAGTGCTTCAAGGCGACTGCAATTCAACACATAGCTTATCAGCAAGTTTCTTTTGTTTTGTTATTTGACGACATTCTCACCACAAGGGGCGTTATTGTTGAACAAAAGAAGTGGCCCGAACTTATACTGCGCCATGGTAACGGAAGTGCGGTTTTTGTTTGCATGACGTTGGAGCATACGCTGGTTTGTTCTATTATGATGAAAAAGGTGCTCACAAGCACAAGCATGGAGCGCGTGTTTCGACAACAAAATAAAGGGCGCTTGTGAGTGCTCAGAAGCGCCCTTTGTTTTGTTCTGTCGAAACACACGGTCTATGCTTGTACTTGTGAGCGCTTTTTTCGTCATAATAGAAAAACTAGCGCCCTTCGGATTACACTTGAACGTTGTGCCATGGAAACTGACCTCGAGCGAAGTTAAAATGACTTGTTTCATTGATGTGTTTTTAGATGAATATTACAACGAAGCGAATGGCCACAAGCAATCAGAACGCTTCGCCCCACCACCCCCGAAAAAAAGCTCCCCCACGGTGAAGTTGAAACGAGTCCTTCCGAACAACTTCAACAACGAAATTGTGAGCAGTGAGGACTCGTCAGGTGAGCTACTTGTTGCGACAGTGCTTCGCTAATCAATCGAAACATCGGACGTGCCATCCCCGCTTTTTTCTATTGAAATTCACTTTATTTTTTTCAAAACACCACCGCTTCGCAGCAGTCTCTGTTGTGGTCGGCTTAGACTAACTTCAGTTTCGTATGCAATAACTTGGCTTAGCTTGTACTTACACAAAAACAACAAGACTTAAGTCAAATTATTTTCATAGATGAGCGCGACTGTAACTAGTCATACTTCGGCTCTGACTCTAAAAGTATTGCAAATTTACTTATGCACCGTATACTACTATGTTTTGTGTGTTTACAGCTCTGCCAATTATTGTTTGTTAATGACAGCAATGATTAGTTAATGAAGTTATACTTGGAAATGCTAAACCGAGTAGCATCCGTAGTTCGCATGTAATGGGCTATATGTGATGGTGGTAATTACATAGCCTGTACATGTCAATCAGCTATTTAATCACATGTTTGATATATAGCAACACTGCAGATAAGAATAAAGTGCTGTTATTCCAATTAGTTAGCCGTTTATTGTCACAGGGTCACCTTTACGGCTCCGCATATGGCAACTTGTGTTCGTACCCGCTTCAGAGACAAGAGTTATTAATGTAACATGCAGAGCAGGGAAAATTGCTTTAAAGTGCCTTTCCCTAGGGCACTACAGTGCTTGAGATTTGATAATTAGATTGCTACTAGTGTGTCGTTGTGCTAAAATGTGGTTACTGACCATTCTGTTTATTTTCAGAATCCTCCGACTCTCCTGCGAGTGAAAGTGACGAAGAAGTTGAAACGCCTAAGAAAGTGAAAAGAAAAAGAGAAAGAAAAGTTTCGAAAAAATTAAAAGTAAGCTCAATGAGTAAATATATTTACGTATATAACTGTAATTATCACCTAGCTATTCCAGAAGTAATTTCAACAAGTCTGGGTTATCATTTACAGTTCTGCATTGTAAGTTTCATGCTATTGTATGCCGGATTTGTGAGCTCTTTTGTGATTCATATTATTGTGCAAGTGTTAATTTACCACTGATAGGTATCATGGCTTCGAACCTGGAGGGACGGTCTTCTATTTCAAGCTCTGCCAAAAGGACTTTTTCAAAATGTTGTAACAGCGGATTGCTTTACTTCATTACATTGACATGTTGTTGATGTGTACTAGTTTTTAGTACATATACTAGCTTTTCCATTCTGTCTTCTGCAGTATGTCTCTCCTTTTTTGGTGCTCTTTACTACGACTTTTGGCCTAGGATATAGATTGTTGTTCGGCTTTCGGGGCACAGTGATCTTCCGCCATTGCTCTTCTCTAAAAAGGGTCGGGTAAACGGTTTTAAAGTTTGGCCATTTTTATTTCATTACAGGAAAAAGTTTCAAAGAAAGTTGAAAAAAAAGAATCCAGCTCAGAAGTGGAAGAGGACTCTTCGGAAGAAGAAGAAGAAGAAGAAGAGGATAATGCATCGGGATCAGCGTCTGAAGCTCAATCCGGATCGGAAGCAAGTGAGGAGGAATCAGCAGAGGGAGAGAGTGAAGAAGAGGATAGTAAGTAGCACCATGATTTGATGTTCAGTTTTGAATTGCTTTGAGAGTTCAGTTAGTAGCTTTTAATACAGATTCGAAAAAAGCTGTTTGAGCCATAAGCTTTTCGTGACGCTCTCATCAGTGGCAATATTGCGTCAAAAGGGAAGATCTAGAGCAGGGGCTCATAACCGGGGGTACCTGTACCCCTTGGGGGTACAAAGCAGGGGTACGAGATGAGGCTTCAGAATAATGGTTATTTTAAACTATTCGCCAAAAATTTATTTTCAATGTTGTTTGAAATAAGAAAATATTTTCCAAAGCCTTTTTTAACATCTGCATTTCTACATGATTTTTTGTCGTAAGTGTTACTGTGACGTAATAATTGGCTTCTTGTTTGTTCCAACACAATTGGTTTTGCACTGAATTGGTTTTGTTGTGAACAATATTATGGTTAATAAATATACACAGGTAACATGCTACATTGTGTTTTATTTCATTGTTAGATTGTATAATTACCGGTAATTTTGTGGGTGTTTGTTTAATAGGTCTTAGGGGTACAAACACATTTCACAAAATTTTAAAGGGTACGAGCGCCAAAGAAAGATTTCGCAATAGCGAATTGCTTCTAGAGGAAGCGTAGTTAGAGGCCAAATAGGAACGCCGCGATTAACAAGAGTTTGAGAGTGTAAAGAAACTTTCTGTGTGCATAACACCTGGCGCTGAGTCTTGATATAAGCAGCCTCTAAGAGATTAAGGTGGAAAGAGCGTCCAAATTAATTACATAAAACACTTACTCACTCTTGCTCTTCACTTTTGATGCGATACCGCCAGTGATGAGAGCGTCACGAAATGCTTATGGCTAAAACAGCTTTTTTCAAAGCTGTATTTAAACTCTGTACCACTAACAAGATTTTTGTTTAATAGTTTTTAATGTAGAGTGGACCATCTTATACAGTATACTTATGTCATCGATAGTGTCTTGACGGTTATTCATGAGGCAATTGTTCACTCTCGCCTCGAAGTTGCCAATACCGCTGGCATGTTTTTTTTTCAGAATAAATGATGTAACTGAGTCCTGGGAAGTAGTGCTTTGATATTTTCATCTTGGCTCTTCAATTGTATTACTTGTGACCATATAATCATCATCATCATTTTCCTTCAGAGTAAGCATCTATTTTCTTCTCCTTGGGCCCGGCAGGTTTTCCACCCAAGTGCAGGGGTCAGTCGGCTTTTGCAGCCGAGTCACCATCGGTGCGATCCTTTGCATCCATTCTCTGTAGTCCTCTGGTGGTCATACCTCGCTCCGCCATCTCTTCTTTGGTCCACCTGGTATCATCCAATTGGAAGTGCAATGTTTTTACTGGTCCCCTTTCTTTAGCCGCCGTGGTGTAGTGTTGTTGTTGCGGGCTTTGGAGAAAAAGATGTGGAGTTGAAAACTGAATAGAAACACCGCTGGTATTCATCAGGAAGGGCATCTGGAATTTAAAGTGCTGCGCTGCTCCAGTAAAAAGTCTGTTTCGATAGCGATTGTGTGGTGGTAGACATACATTGAATCAGCGCGTCTGAGCCTGCGAAACGCGGGAAAAATGACTTAAAACCGACTATTTTTTTTCTTTGTCGATTCTCTCCACATGTCCCAGCCATTGCAGCTTCTGTTCTTGCAGGAACTCTTCGATGCCATCCACCCTCGTCATTTCACGAAAATTATTATTGCTGACTTTATTCTTCAGTTTTTTGCCACATATCATATGCAACATTCTCATTTCTGTTGTCTTCACTTTTCTTTCATTTTCAACCTCATCATGCAACATTCATCTCCACGATTCCGAGTGCTTCGCACATAGCTTTTGTATGAAATTTTCGTGATCTTCAGTGACGTGCCTTTTCACATAAAAGCTGAAGACATTCTTAAACTTTTTCCAAGCAGATCATATCTTTGAGTTTACAGCTTCTTGCATTCTTCCTTCACTGCTAGGAACATTTCCGAAATAAGAAAACCTGTCTACAGTTTCTGTGTCATCCCCATCTTGTGTTATTTTTTCGTCTAACAGATCCTGGCATTTCTTGCATGCAATTTTTTTGCTTTTGTTGTGCTTTCTCGAATTTCATACCATCTCTTGTGCACCCAGTTGTCACTTTTTGCGCACTTCACAGAATTCCTTTCCACTCCTTTTCCACGGACAAAACGTGGGCATTTGCGAGCCTCTGCCCTCGCAGTTTTTTCACCCACATGGAAAGCTTTTGTCTTGCTTACGTTCACTTTCAGGCCTTTGTCCCTGAATGTTCTCTTCCATTATGAACATCAAGATTCCACTTTCTCCCAACTATTCCTGAGTAGTGGCAAGTCATCTGCATAAATGAGATCCTTAAAAACCCATTCTCTGATGTCTTTTGTCACCTCACCCAGTACCACCGGTAACAACAAAGGATTAATTACTGTTCCTTGATGCACTTTAACCTTGTTTTTTCAAATGATTTCAATTTTATGCATTCTACTTTCACGTCCTAATATTCAGATACATTTCCGTGATCGCCATTACTTCTCTCTCTCCACCTCACCTTTTTTTCTCAGTGCCCATCAAATCACTTCTCTTGAGACTGATTAAAAGCCTTTTCGAGATCCACAAACACCATAAACAGTTTTCTTCCTGCCATTACTTACTTTTCCATCATTTGTCTTAATATGAAGGCTGCATCAATCTTGTCTCTTGGCATGCATCCCATCTGCATTTCATCTAACTCCACAGCTTTTCGCAGTGTTTTATCAAAATTTTTTATCACTTTCATACCACCCATATTGTCAGTAATACGCGCATTTTTCAACTTCATGTAATGTTTTTCCTCAGATGTTCCTCACGAACTCGATACCACTGCAGATGGTGATGATGGTGAGGAGGAGGATTATTCCGAGGCTGAAGGAGAAAGCGAAGATGAAGAAAAAATGGATATACATTCCGAACTCGGTGAAGATGATCTGGAATTTGACGACGCTTCGCCAGGTTAATACAACTTAACTTTGCGTTTGTCTCCTGTTCAAAATTGCAACATCAGCATTGCTTACATGCAGTCATACAATCATTACATCATAAAGCAAATTTTCTGAGACCAGCATTGCTTACATGCAATGCTGGTCTCAGAATACTTGATGTATGACCCTACAAGAAGCTGGAGATGAGATTGTGGATAGTAGTTTTAGACGGTTTTGTTTGACTATGCTAATAGAAGTCATATGCAATAGAGGTTTTATCAAAATTATTGACTGTGTAATTATAATTATAGCACAGCCTTTAATCGGTTTATATCACATTAAACAAAGCTATAAAAGTCTGCTATGAGATCATAATTGAATTTATTTTCGTTTTGGTAAACAGTAAAGCTTATTTGCAATTCTTTTCTGCTAACTATCGATCTGCACAGCTACACCACCGTGATTTTGCAAAACCTAACAACTACATTTCAGTTGCTTTACATAAACGAAAAAAAATCAAGCATGTATACAAGCTTGATTTTTTTTCGTTTATGTTAAGCAACTGATTAGCAAATGCGAACAAACAATTATTGTTCGAGCAATAAACAGGTTCAAAGCATAACTGAAAAAAGCTCGTTTAGTTCCTTTGTTGAACAATAATAAATGACAACAAAATCACTCTTCGCAAAAACATAATTTTGGTAGTTATTAGGCTTTGCCAGATCACGGCAGAACAGTTGCTGCAGTCATTGCGAACTCTTAGTAAGTTGTTTGTGGCAGAAGATTTGCACTTTTCTCCTATTTCATTTCAGAACTTCAAGTCCATCGAGCTTCGGCCTGTGAAAATATTGCTCCAAAATGGACTCTTGAAGCTGCGACCGTTCTTTCATATATTAATAAAGTTAATAGTAAACTAATTTGATTTGTTTTCCTCCTCAATAATAGAGAAAGAAACCGAATTGCCCTTCTATTTTCCGGCCATACAAGGTTGTCGAAGTGTTGATGAGTTTCAATGTTTAAATCGCATCGAAGAGGGAACTTATGGTGTTGTATATCGAGCCAAGAATAAACTCACAGGTAAATTAATGTTCTGGTTTTCTCCATCTGGATTTATTGGTTCTTTATCTCGTAAAATATCACAAGATCAATCAATCTGCGTTGTATTGCGCGTGCTGAATAAGGTCAAATGCTGTTGTGGAAGAACAATAACATGTATTAATAAATTAATAATTAGTCGCTTGTGCTTGATATTGCAGTGACATTATTTATGAAGGTTATCTTATTGCATTGCATGGGCCGCTTTTATTGTATAAGTTATACTTGAATTTGTTTTCTCCTTGTTTCTTTTCTTGGGGTGAGGGTATGGCGAAAGCCCCAGGTACCGAGCAGCTTTCCTAATTATGTACCAAGGTTGTATGTTGAGATAAAGTTGGCCAAGAAAGTGTGACCTGCACCAATCAACAGCCGCCTCAACGTGATGGTGCTGTCCCCGACCCCGTTTGGGTTGGGTCGAAATGGCTGTTGGCCTTTTCGAGGGTCCCAGTTACCCCAGGCACTCATTTTTTCGCTATGCTGCCCCCTGGACGACTGCAGAAGGGCAGCACTCAGCTTCTTTAAAATCGGTCGCCTGTTTTCTCTTTCTCTCTTCTCCTGCCCTTCTCTTTATGAGCGGTAACGTTCATCCCAACTCTGGCCCCATTTTTCCTTGCTCAGTGTGCGCTGGAAATGTGACCTGGCGGGGCAAGTGAGTGCAATGCTGTACCTGCTCCAAATGGCTCCATCTAAGGTGCTCACAATTTTCCCTCTCCAAATTCAGAACTCATGGCAGCTCTCACTCTTGGGGCTGCCCCCTCTGCTGTGTCCCTACTTGTAACACTGTGACTCACTCCTCGGACTCCTTCGTTATGTATACCTCCACTGTACAATCTAGCCCCCCTCAGCTAATGCTGCACTTCCGCTTCACCCTCGTCTTCAAACTTCTTATTCCCCTTCTGCCCATTTTTTAGCTTCTCCCTCTGCCCCCTCACCACTGTCCCACGCTCCTGGCTGTCCTTTTATGCCTCCTCTCCCCCTGACTCCCTCAGGGTTCTTCAATGGAATGCTGGAGGTCTTCGAGCCAGGAGCACTGAACTACTTCACTTTCTCTCCCATCCTGTTGACCTTATCTGTATCCAGGAATTCAATCTTAACTCATCTTCCTCTTTCTAAATTCTCTGCTCTGCATTCTAATCGCACCCACACCCATTCTCTCTTGTGATGCCACGCACGCTAGCTGCGGCATCATCATTTTCGTCAGGCAGGGTCTATCTTTCTCTGAACGTTCTACCTCCTCTGTTTCTTCACTCGATCCCTACTCTGATTATGTAGTGGTAAACATCTCTCTAAACAACTCCTCTTCGCTCTCATTTCTTAATGTGTATGCTCCCCCTATTTGCTCTACTCCTATGGATGGCAGAACCGACTCCTTTTCTCCCTCCATTCTTCCCTCCTCCAGAAATCTCTTCGTTCTGGGGGACTTCAACTGTCATCACCCCCTCTGGGACTTAAGAGGCATTTCTGACCCCTGCGGGGAGGAAGTATTTGACTGGGTTATTTTTTCTGACCTCCCCCTCAATGACCCTGACACACCCACCCTTCTACATCGCTCCCCTGGCAGTCGCTCCTTCCTTGACATCTCCTTTGCTCCCTTTCCTTTTTCCCTTTCTTGCTCCTGGTAGGTGCTTCAGAACCTGGGTTCTGACCATCTACCAATTCTTCTATCTGTCCCTCTCTCTTTGGTCTATCGCCCCAACGAGCATCCCCCTTCAATTTTCAGAAAGTTCGCTGGGATGACTTTGCAACCGGCTTTGACTCTCACTGTCCTTCTGCATAGGAATACTCGTCTCTTTCCTCTGCTGCTGCTCTTTTTACCTCTCTGGCACTGACTGTGCCCAAATTTTCCATTCCTTTCGACCGCATCAAACGCCCTCCTAAAGCCTGATGGTCTGATGAGGTGGAAGGTGCGGTTAGTGAAAGACGCAAGGCTTTTGCTGCCGCTCACAAAAATGATGAAGGTCTCCATGTTTATATCTCCGCTTCTGGACGTGCCTCGTCAGTCATCGCCAAGGCTGAGGCATGGCAGACGACTTGCTCTTCCCTTTCTCCCAAATCAAACCCTAAATCTGTTTACTCTCTCCTTCGCTCTGTCGCTGGCTCTCCTTCCTCATCTTCCTCCTCTCCCGATTTTCCTAACTGTTCTTCTCCCAGGAAATCAGCTTCCGTCTATGCCGCTTATCTGATATCCCACTTTTCCGTTTCTCAGCCAAATACCTTACGTAGCAGAGCCAGAGGCTACCTCTCTGAGCTTTGCCAAGCCACGTGCCCTGAGAAGTCTCACTCGTCTTTTTGCTCTCCTTTCTCCCCTGCTGAATTTTTTGCAGCTGCCTCCAATCTTTCCTCCTCCACTGCCACTGGCCCAGACAAAGTTGCCTATCCCATGCTAAAGCATCTTCCTCGCTCTGACATGGATCGTCTTGTTCACATTTTTAATCTCTCCTGGACTTTGAATTCCTTTTCTTTTATCTGGAAAACTTCTTCTATTATTCCCATCCACAAGATGGGAAAGCCTCTGGACTCTCCTGCTTCCTTCTGGCTTATCTTTCTCACCTCTTGCGTATCGAAGCTTTTTGAACGCATCATTTTATCCCGTCTACCCTTTTTTTGGAACCTAATTCCATTCTCTCTCTTTGAAGGCCAGTTTCTGCCCTGGACGGTCTACTTTAGATCAAGTTCTTTTCCTTTCTCAGTCCATTTCAGATGGGTTTAACAAACCCAGGCTGGGCTTTCAGATGATATTCATTCCTCGAAAGCATTTAACTCTGTCTGACACCCTGCCCTTTTCCATTAATTCATTTCGGCTCGCCTCCCTGCTTGTTTTGCTCGTTGGACTCAATCTTTCCTTTCTGACAGGCGCGCTTCTGTGGTTTATTGAAACCACAAAAGTCGTTCTTTTCGAGTCCGTCGAGGTGTTCTGCAAGGATCCGTTCTTGGCTCTGTACTATTCTTTCTCTTCATTAATGATCTTCCGGCCTCTCTGCCTTCTTCCGTCTGCTGCTCTTTTTACGCTGACGATCTGGGCATTTGGTCCTCCTCTCCCTCAGTCCCCACTGCGGTGGAGGCCACACAAGGAGCTCTGGTCTGAGTACTGGTGTCTTCCTCTCAATCCGAGCAAATGTGAGACCTTCTTTTCATTGGATCCCCACCAAGCTCACATCCAGCCCTACCTCCTCTTACTCAACACCCGCCTCCGTTTCAATCCCACTCAAATCTTTCTTGGGATCACCTTCGACCGCACTCTTTCCTTTTCTAAGCATGTATCTTCACTGAAGGCCAAGTTTTTCCCACGTCTCAAGGCCTTACGCTGTATCTCTGCTTCCTAATGGTGCCCCTCTAAGGAGTCCCTCTCTTTTCTGTATAAAGTTTTTTTTCGGCTCCTTCTCACCCGGATAGTTTCCTTAAGCATTACCAATATCACCAAATTGGAACGCCTCCATCGAGCGGCCAGTCGCACCATCACCAGCTGCCTCTCGTCCTCCCCTATCCCACTTCTCCTCTCCGAGGCTTCTTTACCTTTCTTACGAATCACCCTGACTCATTTCACTCTTTTATCTTATAAGCGGACTTTTCGTCTCTCAACCTCCTTTCCTATTTCAGGTTTGGCCAGACTTGGAGTGAAACCAAGACTCTGCAGATCGTCCTGGAGAGCTTTTGCGTCCACTCACCCGTTTGTGCTTCCTTCCACTTCTACTGGGGAGGCTCTTCTTGATTGTCCTCTCTTTCCTCCCCGGAGTCTCCCTTCCTTCACGGTGAAGTCCACCCTTTCCTCTTCATGCTCTCTCTCTCGCCAAGGTGTAGCTTTTGCTCACCTTGACTCTCTTCCCCCTCATGATCTGGTACTCTGGACAGACGGCTCTGTTCCTTTTCCTTTTGGCAAGCGCGGCTCCGGCGTTCTTGCCAACTGCTCTTTGTGCGGCACTGAGGCCACTTTTTCCTTTTAGCAGGCCCAGTATGTTCAAGTTTTATTTCCGCTGAAGCCTGCGCCATTCTGCACGCTCTTTGGTGGCCTCGGCAGCACCAACAAGTCTGCCACTTCACTTCTCTTCTCCTTCTATCTGACTCTCGCTCTGTCCTCTCCTCCATCTTTCCTCTTATCTCAAACTCTGTGGCAGATTTGGCAGGAACTGTCTTCCCTCTCCTCCTGTTCTATCAGGCTACAATGGGTTCCCGGACACTCGTTTCTCCCGGGGAACGACGCTGCTGATGAGCTGGTCAGATTGGGAGCGCTACTTGCTCCCCCTGCAATCCCTTGTAGTCTCTCTCTTATCTCTCATATCCATTTTTCTCTTTTCTCAGAATGAAGGCGTACTGTCTCATCGAAATTCTTTGACGCACAGGCTCCCTTGGTTTCCACCGAGGAACTTACGTTCCCTCGTCATGCTCGCTGTGTCCTCATTTACGCTGCAAGGGACACAGCCTACTGTCATGTTCTTATATCACTAGGATTGGCAGAATCGAGAATCCTTTATGCAGCGCCTGCGGACACTCGTCCCAGGACACCTCTGATCTCATTCTGCACTGTCCAGCTACGCACTATGCGCCGCTCATTTTTTGGCAACTCTCTGTCTCTTTACGATCTCTGGTCCAGGCCCTGGGGAGTTGCTCGGCTTCTGGGGCTCCATGGTCTTCCGCCATGCCCCCATCCCTCGGAAAGGGTCGGGTAATCAACTACAAGAGCAACAAATAAGTGTGGCATGCAGAGTTGGTAGCAGAACACCGACTAATGGAGAAGGGAATACGAACTGCTATGACGCCATAGTTATCTCCCTTGCATTGGCCATCTATGGTGTGCCTCTTTCAGCGATGTTGTGTTGTCTGTGTTAGTGATGGTAGCGCAGCAATGCGAATTCAAGCTTGATCTCATCGTTTTGTTTATTTTCAGATGAAATTGTCGCCTTGAAACGCCTAAAAATGGAGAAGGAACGCGAAGGATTCCCAATTACATCCTTGCGAGAAGTGTGCACGTTATTGAAAGCTCACCATCCTAATATAGTCAGAGTGCAGGTATTGTGTTGATTTTATTTAAGTGCTTACAATAAAACAGTATAAATACATTTGTTAAAATTTTGTTTGCAATATTAACTTCTAATCTATCTTTCAACTAATGTTGATTCCAAATATTATTTCTTTGTCTTGATTGAGTGAGTTCGATCCTTATTGAAGCCTACTTAGAAGTTGCAATTTGTAGTTATTTTAAGAGCACATTGAATTGTAGTGAAAAGCTGAAATGTCAACATAATGCTGCTAGAAGCTCATTACAATCAATGCAATAGCAGAGTATTTTAATTGCGCAGCTGTTCGCCAAAATCGTTTTTAACATGCGTTTCTAACCAGCACGTGTGGTAATACTTGTTGTTTTGTTTCAGGAGATTGTGGTGGGTTCGAGTGTCGACAAGATTTACATTGTGATGGATTACGTCGAACACGATTTGAAAAGTTTGATGGAAACAATGAAGCAACCATTCCTCGTCGGTAGGTGGCATCAGCTCAGCTGTAAGTGAGGGCCTGTAACACATTTCCTTTACCCTTGGCAGCTTTAAGCACTAAAATTTGCCTTTTACATATTTTTACTAAATGTGCTTACCAAAAAGAGACCACATATTTAATTTCTGTTTTATCACATTTAATTCCTTGGCAACTGAAATTTGCCCTTTTTAAGAGCATATAATTTTGTAGCTATCAGTGCGTGGAATATAAAATTTCAGGAGCACCTTTTCTTTTCTATCAAGATAAAGAAGTAGCTTGGCTGATACAAATGTGAAACTCTTTATATTAAGCTGCTCAATCGTTGACAATTGGTTCAGATCCTGTTTATTTCGCCAAGCATGCTCCATTTACATTTATTTCATATAATGTTTTTTTTGTGTTACTTTTGAGTTTTTTACTCGATTTGTAATTGTCAGGTGAAGTAAAGACGCTGATGATTCAACTCCTGCGTGGAGTTCACCACCTCCATGATAATTGGATCCTGCACAGAGACTTAAAAACGTCAAACCTGCTGCTCAGTCATAAAGGAATATTAAAAATAGGTTTGTGATGATGCTACTCTACTTTCAACATTACTCCTGGTTCCTGTGCCTGGTTTGAACCAGGAGAGCAATGTTGAAATGACAACTACGACATGTTCGGGAGTTACAGGTTAAAGAATGCCCGTTTTCTTCTCCCGCAATCCCTTGTTGAAAGGTTGATGTGGTTTGTAAATAACAATCTGCTTACAGCCACACAATTATCATAACTTTTTCGTTGCGTTTTATTTTCAGTTTCTCTTTTTCATAATCTGTTGCAGTGCTTCTTTTCTTAGTTTAGTTGATGCCTTTCACACGCCTTTACTTTTTGTCCTTTTTACGACGTGTATGTAAAGCCATCAAGATGGCTGTAACTTTGATTTTTACGATTTCTGCAGACATTGGACTAGTGCAAGGTTGGAACCGCCGCTCTAATGTAAAAGCATCCCTAAGCTGAATTTCTTATTACTCTTTGTTATTCTCAGGTGACTTTGGTCTCGCTCGCGAATACGGTTCTCCTCTCAAACCGTACACTCCTATTGTTGTTACTTTGTGGTACAGATGTCCTGAATTATTGCTGGGAGCAAAGGTAGGAATTATGCTGATATAAATCTTTTACAGCCTTTAAAGGAGTTGACGATAAATTTACCTGTTTTGTTCCTCTGCTTTAGGCAAAACTTCGCTGTGCCAGCACTGTATTGTTAACAAAAGCGGGCCTGAAGATTATTTGTGCTCTGTGTAAAAGTTAACTCGTGACCAGAAATGGAAGTGGTCTGCGAAATCTTCATCGTGTTTTTGGAAATGCTGTATTTTTTGCAGGAATACTCTACTGCTGTTGATATGTGGAGCGTCGGGTGTATCTTTGCTGAACTATTAAACAAAAAAGCTCTCTTCCCTGGAAAATCTGAAGTCATGCAATTGAATTTAATTTTTAAGGTAAATGTCTTGTTACTACAACCACTTGTAATAACGTAGAACGGCCCAAGTTAATACTGCACACGTAAGCATTTCTGAAATCGTTGTAATGGTATTTAGTTGATTTGACTCCTTTTAATAAAAGCTAGCAAGTTTTAGTCCAAAAATGTTAGTTTTTGTGAAATATTACGCTGTGTATTTTTGTCAGTATTAATGAGGTTAAAAATCCGGGTTGGCCCTACTTTGAAAATAGCTGCACCAACAACTTTTTGTGCTCGCAAGTTACTTTCTTTCAAGACTCTTTAGCTGAAAAAGCTTGTCTTAAACTTTTTGCTTACACCGTTTTAATGAAGTGATGTGCGTGGAATTCACTTTGCATGGCTTGATAGGAACTGCTAATGTGCTATGCGCACTGAAAAATGTGTTACTCTTAACTAAATCTTACAGTTTTAAAAGTAATTAAAATCGTGAAAAAGTATGCAAACATGTGGCCAATGTTATACTTTTTAAACCATTTGTTGATATATACAGTAGTACATCCAGGGTGCGGCAAAAGTAACGCCTTTTTTGTTATTTGAGTTTTTTTAGTTTCTGCTTGATTTCCTCTTTATTTTAGAAATACACCGTTTTTGTATCTGAATTTTCTAATCAATAATTGTTTCTTTTTTAGTTTAGAAATTGTTTATTTATAAATAAATAATTTCATACTTAAGAATACAAAAATGGCGTTACTTTTGCTGCACCCTGTATTATAATGGCAACTACGAAAATTATAATAATTGATCTGCAGATGAATCTTCTTTAGAATACCTTGGTAGTACAGTCTTGTGGCAGGCCTGAGTACTCTTAAATGCAAAGACATTTTTATGACGTGTAGCAGAGACTAACGAAATACCGAGTTTTATTATGCTGGTACCAAGGACTATACGCGCAGCCAGTCAGAGGTTATACAGAATGCGGCAAAAGTAACGCCAGTTTTGTATTTCTTAAGCATAAAATTATTTATAAACATTGTATTTCTAAAAAGGACGTTACTTCTGCTGCACCCGCACAGTACTTCACTAAGAGTTCTTGTTGGCGCTAAAATATGTAAATTAAATGTCATTACGAAATTTAAGTATTATCACTGCCGACTAATGTTATGTGCAGTATTTGTTTGGGCTGTCACATACTAATGCTAATAGCTGTGGTCTGATAGGTACAGCGCGCCAAACGAGTTTGAGAATGCATTGTACTGTGCACAACCCCGCATTTTAAGCCCTGTTTCATTTCAACACTCGTAACGTTATATACAGGAGCTTGGAACGCCAAGTGAAAAGATCTGGCCTGGCTACAATGAACTTCCGATTGTAAAGAAAACAAGTTTTACAAATTATCCTTATAATTCGTTGCGGAAGCGATTCGGCGCGACAGATATTTCCGAAAAAGGTTTTGATTTACTAAACAGGTCAATATTTAATTAAGTGAAGTGATATTGGTCACACATATGTAACATAAATATCAATCATACAAAGCTAGCATGATCATTATAAGTTAAATTTTAGATCATTTTTACCCGCCTTTGCATGGCTTTAAAGTGCTCTCTCAGTAGTGTTTGTCGCCAATTCATTTGCTTTCGAATCAGACTTTTGCTAGAGCAGCACAGATCTAATATCGGATGCCCTTCCTCACAATTACCTATAGTGTAATGGAGTTTAGCCATTTGTTCCGAAGATCGATACAATCACACGCTACAACTGCTCTATGTATAATTCTTAAGTCTTTTTTATGATGTTATTAAATGATGACGTCACTTAAAAGCAGTACAAGATGTCTCATGTTAATGAGGTTTGTTGGTGTGACTTTAGTATGACTTCCGGAGAGAGGTGGTTTTTATGTGCCACGCGCTAAGCATGTAATAGAAGAATCATTTCGTCTGCCTCTGCTTCTATACTTTTTGTTGACTTCATTAACACGTAGTAACAAACGTTTTGTGTGTGTGTGTTTACCCCTCCTCTTCCTTGGGATGGAGGTACGGCATGAACGGTAATTCAGGTTCATGCCGTCAACCTAATTGATATTAGGCTAGGGGAAAGATGGCAGCCCATTTCGAACCAGTCTTGAGTGATTGGTAGCCCCACCACCAACAAGGCGGACTGCCACTGGTGGGTACCCAAGAGTCGTCTGAGATGCTGGGTTAGCAACTTCACAATTATAATCCGGTGAAGTACGGGTGGGGCCACCTGTCTGCCACATAAAGGTGGAGGCGTCCCGTTAAGTGCCTTGCCCAAGGACACAACAAGCACGCTTGCCGGCTTGTTCTCCACACTATCCCTTTTTTATGCTGAGCGCCAAGCAGGGAAGCTGTGAATACCATTTTTTTAAAGTCTTTTGGTATGACTCGACTTAGGGAATGAACCCCAGGTCTACCGACTACAATGTGGACGCTCTAACCACTGCACCATCGCGCCGGTCAACAAACGTTTTCGGCTGCATGTATTGCTATGGTCTGTTTTAAGCATAAAAGTGAATCGTCCGTGCCCTTCGCTCCAATATCGCCTACGTATTCACTTGTTCGCTTGATGCCAACGTTGCCTATCTATGTGAATCATCGCATGTGATTATAGTAGCAAAGAAACATCTAAACTGTTTATCTTCGGTAAAAAACAGTCCAGAGAAAAAAATCATTTTAAATCATAGACAAATGCAGAACATCATATGCGGCAAACATACAAACAGCATCAACTATGAACGAAAGAAATCCCACTTTGAGCAAACAAGCACACGTAATTACCCCCATGGATCTCGTCGAAAGCAAAATGTGTTGCCAAAAACTTAGCCTTTGTTATGCAGTTAATGGAGTTAATAAAAAGCATAGAAGCAACGCTAAATGAAATCATGCTTGTGACGAGTTTATATGACTATTGATATATGTACCTCCTTTATCACAATTGAAGACGTGCTTTATTCAAGAGATCTTGTTTGTATCTTGTTGAGCGAAGACCCAAGAGACGCGTTATCTCTTCAAACATCCTGTGGAGTGCCTAACTATCATATCCAGCGCATTTCTCTTTAATCTTATGATTACGATAACGTGATATTGTCGCGTTTTTCCAGGTTTCTCACGTACTGCCCTGTTCGTCGCGTCGCCGCTCTAACAGCTCTCTCGCATGAGTGGTTTGTTGAAACTCCTAAGCCGGTTGAGCCATCCATGTTTCCAACGTGGCCGGCAAAAAGTGAACAAACTAAAATCAAGAGAGTGGCGGGGACAGGGGCGGGCAGTCCAAAACCACCGGAGGGGGCGATGGGATACAATAAATTATTGGTAAGTACGATATATTCATGGGACTGCTTGTGTGACAGCTAAGTTATGGAGTAATGTATAATTCAAAATTTAAGTCACTTTTAATTTTGTTCTTATGAATTATGTTGTACTGATGTCCTGTGCTTGGTTTGCTTTTTCTGGAAATCTTTACCGGGCAGCAATCGACACGCACAATGTCAACCTAAGTATCCGACTTCCCCAGGTTTGTTACTTTAAAGTGAGTGGGAATTTATCAAGAGGGACAATTTCCAAAATGGGTGAATATTTAAAAAATTTTGGCTCCTACTTTTTCTCACTTGTTTTTACGCTGATCATCAATTTTTTTGTCGCAGAATGAAGAAGAAAAACTTGGTTTCCAGTTAACTGCTCCGAAGCACGGTATCAGCAAACATGGAATGGGATTTAGTTTGAAATTCTAGTGATTACGTTGCATTATTCCGCTGCCAATTTTCGTTCAATTAATGATGTGTAAATACATTTTTATACAATCACTCCAGATCTAATTAATGCGGTATAGTCAGTTAAACGACGTTAACAAAAATGTACGCGATTAATCAGTATTGCACAAACCTAATTCTTGATTGATCAAATGACCGCAACTGGTGTTGTGGTTCAAAAAGCATTAATTTGAGCTATAATCGTACCAGGTTTATTACACTCTGTCCGATGATAACCGCCTGTTTCTGGAAAGTAAAGCGGCGCTTCTGTTTCCAAAGAGAAGAGTGGTCACTCCAGCTTTCGACTTCACTTGGCAGTCTCGTATGCTCTGTGCTCAATGAGCAATAAGTTTTCTTTACCCTTTCAGTGCTTAATGACGCGCCAACATTTACAACGTTGCGTGATGCCAAATGGTTGTAGAAGTAGATACGAAAGCACTGACACCGTAATGGCACGTTATTTAAGTATTCACGGAAATAGCAAACACTATTTGTCTTTCATTCCAACAAGCTTGAGCAGTTATTTAATTATCTATTTCTTCTTCACCAATGCAAACAAATTTCGCGGTCCAACTTTGCTCTTATAAATAAATCAATCTAGGAGAAGCCAGAAAATACTTAGGAGAGAACGAATTAACTTGATTCGCAACGTAATAAATAGATTAAAGAGTAATTGTTATGGTGACTGATTAAATAGACATGCGTTAAAATCTCACTACGACAGCGTTTTCGCAATCTTGGGAAAGGATGCTTCACGATATTTTCCTTTGGGGGATTCTATCAAGCAGTAATTGATTGAAACTAAAACCAAGAAATTCAAACAAAATTCTCAGATTCGGAAACTCGGCAGCAGTCTAGATAATCGTCATAGGCTTATCGCAGCTGCCGCTGTAGTCGTAAGGAGGATGAACAAGCAGTAAATAGAAAATACTAATCTTGTCTATAAGGTAGTCAGGTCATGGTGTTTCAATCATGTGCAGCAGCTGTTGGGCTGTCTTTTTCGAAATCTGACCCTGTTTGCCAGTCCTTGGCTAGACAGGGTCACCGATACGAGCAAACTACTTGGTTTCACCACCTGTCTGCTAATAAAGATAGAGATATATAGATAAATGCTCAAGGACACAAGTGAACTTACCGCTTTTTTCTTCAGGGTATCTTATTCGTGCTGAGAGGCAAGCAGAGACATTGTGAATATCTTTTCAAAGTCTTCAGTATGATTTGATCAGGAAATTGAGCATAGGTCTACCAACTGCGGAGCTCACGCTCTAACCATTACGCAGGTCCATAATTATCGCTTGACAAAATGACGTCATTATTACTTGGTGCAGATGCTTCGCGTCGAACCCTTCTTGTATACGTCACTGCTTTTCCGCGTGGCAATTTTGGTGCAGTAATGAAATGCATTCCAAACAGGTTGGTTATTGAACACGAAACGTAACTTGAATTTTTTAATGGGACTGAAGTTGATTACTCTCTTTACGAAAAGCAGTGGCTATCTCAAGAGATGAATGCCTAGCTGGAGATTCAAGTTACTTAAATCGCAGTCACGTTAGCATATTGTGTGGCCTTCAGTACCTTTTCTCAAATCAGATTTCTTTTGTTTGGCTTAGTATTGGTTTATGAAGTCTTATTTATGCTATTCTGTTCCAATTAACCTAGACCCTGTAAAACAATGACTGACTTTAAACGAACATCGTGCAAACGTAGCAAAATTTTATTATTACTAAAAATTGTAACAATCACCACGCAATAAAATGACGTCACCGACCGCCGGTGAACGCACACAAACTAAACCAACGGGTTGAAAATCATTAGATTCGAACATTTTTTCAATGCTGCTTCCAACTCAAGGTGCAAAACGCTGGAAGAATATCACAGTAAAATATCAGCTGCTCCTTGTTAAGTAGCTCGCTTTAAACCGATTGAAGACGTAAAGATGAGGCTGCAGAGCCAAGCAGATGGCTGGAACAGGGGTAACTTTATACCGGGACCACTGCTCGGAGATGAAGCGCGAGTGCCACTGACGATCATAAAAGGAAATAAGATCGAAAAAATGCAGCCGCTAACCACAACGGGGTAATAACTGAACACAATATGCGTCGCAACATAGAGAGGAAATCCGAATCCGCAGAAATAAGGCCAGTTTGTTTCTAACAATTGTAAACGAACGCGCAATTGCAGCCCCCTATTAAACCATTTATACTCAAACGCATATAAGGCATAGAGAAGACAAATATGAACAGAATAAAGGACTTGATTGAAGGGATACTTGACTGTACGATTTATAACCATCGCTTGCAACAAGACAAGTGTTTCAAACGAAGTGCTGTATAAAAAATCAGCAGCTGCAGTGCTGATTGAAGAGAAAGAACGCGGCGGGCCATAAAACACCTTATAGACAGCTTCTGCGACATCGGTGAACCAAAAGCCCATCACCACCTTGCTGATGAGGTAAAGAGGAAGAATCCAGAGCACAGAAAAAACAAAATGGAGGACCATTTCAACGCTATCCCATTTCGCCTCGTAGTCAGACTTTTCATCTGGAGTGGAATCAAGAACCTAGATATTAAAATATTGCTTCAATTCTGTAATAAACAGACGGTATTTGTGCAAAAAATCAACGATTCAGTTAATAGCTACGTGCATTCTTTCCCTCCTAGGATCAGGAAAATAGGAAAAGAATGTACGGAGTTATAAACCGGCGCGGTGGCGTAGAGGTTGTCACGTCAGCTTCGTGGTCTGTAAACATGGGTTCAACTCCAATGTTGAGTCATACCGAAGACTTATTTAAAAAACAGTAATTACCGCTTTCCTGCATGGCGCTCAGCACGAACGCGATAGTGCAGAGAAAAAGCCTGCAATTCTATTTGCTGTGTCCTTAAATAGGGCACTCAACGGGATAGCTTAATCTTTACGTGGCAAACAAGCGGTGAAGACTGTAAGGCCAAAAACCAGCAATTGAATTAAGAAAAGCAACGAAGTTGCTCAAATGCTGATGTTTATAGATGGGCAATATACAGGGTGGTCGCTAGAAAAGCAGAAAATTTGCACCAATTGCAGTCATCTGTTCTTTGTTATGCTGCAGTTTCATGGTAAGGTAAAACGGAGCTACGATTTGTTGAAGGATATTATCAGAGTTCTGAAGGCAGGATGAAAAAACAGTAAACCAACAAGTTTATTGTGAGGAGATGTGCCCACAGATATTCAGCGATATACGGAATGTAATGGGTGACCAAACATGGGCATGGCAGCAGAATGGTGCCAGGGCTCAAACAGCAAGGGCTTCAGTTCAATTTCTTCAGCAATCTACTCCTGATTTCATTGAACCGGAAAATTGGCCTTCCAATAGTGCAGACTTAAATGTCATGGATTACTGCATTTGGAGCTTGTTTTTAACAGGGCTTCAGAATTGTCGACATGACATAAAATCTATTGATGATTTGAAAACGAGCTTGAGAAGAGCTTGGAACGATATCCCACAAGTTACCCTTCAAAACGCTACACCAGCTTGGATTTCTAGGTTAAGGCACTGCTCTCAAGTGAACGGACGACATTTTGAGCATCAATGAGTGTAATACAACAAATGCCTTTAAAAGACTTTGTAAAAATAAATAGCTGTTTTACAAATTTTCTGGTTTTCTAGCGACCACCCTGTATATTGATCGATTGTTTGATTATCTCTCAATATTGCCTGCACCAATCAAACCTGCATCTCTTGCACAAGGATCGCGATACAAGATTTCTTTATGCATTCCAAATTTTCAGCTATCACTTTAAATTTAACCAGCGAGGTGGTGTAGTGGATAGACCATCCGATTCGCAGTCGGTAGAGCTGGGCTCAAATTCCTTTTTGAGCCTCATCAAAAACTTTACATAAATGGTATTCACAACCTCTCCGCCAGCCGCTCAGCACGAAATGATTACTACGGAAGAAAGCCAATAAATTCACATATATTGCACCTCGAGAAAGGCACTTAACGAGATTTCTTCATCTTCACGTGGTAGTCAGGTGGAGAGGCCGTGTAATTTCCCTGTCTTGGTGCCCCAGTCTGATCACAGACGTGTAAACAGAGCACGAGTTCATACGCACGAACAAATGATCTTAAATTGCATGGACAACTTTCACTACAATTGCTGGATATTCGTGATAGTATTTCTATATGATTTTCCTTTTCATTTAAATGGCAGTATGATGGCTTAAACCCTAGAGCAGGGATTCTTCAACCTTTTTTTTAACAATCACAACTAAAATACCTTTCTCCGTTTGTCCGAAATCCTTTGCGGCCCGGTAAAAGAAAATTGTACCCCGAAAAAAATGGATGAAATGGACAAAACTACCTGACTAACATATTCATTGGACCTTCACGGACACCTCAAATCTTGACCTTGGACCCCAGTTTAAGAATTTTTGACCTACAGCAAAAATAAACCCATACTCATTAATTTCAGCAAAAACTGTCATAAAGTCGCAGCCATCATGAAAAGACTTTGTCACACCAACAACGAGCTATTTTTGTTGGCATTCTCAACAACTTCAAATCAGTTTGGAGATGATAGTCACCTGAGCTGAGGGATACAACGGTACTAAAAATGAGACGAATATCCATCGCATGCTGGGAATTACAAAAGAAGTGAAGAGATAAATACTGATCCATATAAATGAACTCAAAGCAGCCGTGACAAACACTCGTTTGATCATCCGAGGTTCTTCGCGTGCCCCGTATTTCTTATCTGAGAAAAATAAAGTTAAGTAGAACAATGTAAGAAATCCCTTTAGT
The DNA here is from genome assembly GCA_963675345.1 of Trididemnum clinides. Classification (NCBI taxonomy): domain Eukaryota; kingdom Metazoa; phylum Chordata; class Ascidiacea; order Aplousobranchia; family Didemnidae; genus Trididemnum; species Trididemnum clinides. Next base: position 32,989,212 of record OY776290.1, on the reverse strand, counting down.
CACAATATCAAAGCAATGAATCATCTAACTTTTAAGTAGCAATAAATGGCTAGTTACAGGAGTGTGATTTCTGAGTTAGTAAGTATTGACTTGACCAGTAGACATTTTGGTTGTTTGGTCCTTGAGGCCATCTCAAGTTATTTACTTCGGTTACTAATTGTTTTTTGTTAATGTGAAACAAACTTTTATTACAAAGACACAGTTAAACTTGTATTGCTGATCTTAGCGTATGCCAGCTGTTGGAATTATTGTCCACAGCTCTAAATATCCACAAGCAATCTAAAAAACTTTGGTATACTTTTAATTTTCATTTTTCCAATAGCATGGAATAAAAAATTACCCTCGCAAAAATGCCGTTAGCATCTCTTTATCATCAAGTAAAAGATGAAAAGAGAGTTCAGAACGTTGGCGATCCAAAGGGAGGGCTCATTCCACTAGACATTAAAGCAAAAAAATTTGCACGAATCCAGCACACAACAAAATAACAAACGGTCCAGACAGCGACCATCCATAGCAAAAGACAAAAGGTCAATAATCTTTTGATGCTAGTGGCTAGTGTAGAAAATGACAGAGTTCCATTTTTTCAACAAACTATTTTGAACTTCTGTTTGCAATCAATTTAGTAATACATGTTACCAGAATAAAGCAATTGCGATACATCATTTGGTTTAACGAAGTGTTGGAAAAATTTTGACTCCTCTGTTAAAATTTTTCTTGCTTATGCAGTAGCTGCCGTGGTGTAGAGGTATGGTTGCAGGCTTCAGAGCAAAAGGTCTGGAGTTCAGAACTGTGTACAAACACCACTGGTATTCATCAGGAAGGGCATCCGGAATTTACAGTGCTATGTTGCTCCACTAAAGTCTGGTTCGAAAGCCAGTGTGTAGTGGTAGACATACATTGAATCAGCATGTCTGAACGTGCAAAACTCGGGAAAAATGATATAAAATTGACCCACAAGACTGTTGATACACATTTAGGATCGATGTGTCATTGCAAGTGTTAACTTACATAAGCGAGGATTGATGTGTCGTTTGTTGTGTGTTGATTGTTCCATGGCAGCTAATGAATCTTGTAACTTCTGTCGTTTCTCTGATTGATGTCGTTGAATTTGTTTGTCTAGTGAATATATCAACGCTATTCCTAATATAGCATCTTTTATTCCACAGAAAAATTGAATGATGCATGCTTTGGCAATGGCAGACATAGGCATTTAAAAAGAAATTCTTGCATGCATTGATTTATTGATAGCGACCATGTGCTATGATTGGCAACCACTTATAAGTGAATAAATTTGATTAACTGCCACTGCAATAAACCTTAACTACATCATCTGATTATGGGCTTTTAAAAAGACTACAAATTTATTAAAGATCTGAAAAAAAGTGAAAATGGTCACAGACAAATAAATAAAATATTACATAAAACAATGAATAAAACAAACAAAAGCAATAGACAAAATAAATCAATGCATCTTTTCCAACACAAAACAAAAAACGTTGGTAAACTGCACAGTGACATTAAGCACAGAGAAAGCTTGCATTCAGCCATGCATGCTCTGAACAATAACTTGTGGCTTTTTAACTCTGAGGTTTGGGATAACACTAAAATGGGAAAATCCAGATTTTTGCAAATACATACTAAAATATAGAAAAACTGAATCATGGAAGTTCATCCTCAAATGTGAAATCATTAAATCACAGAAATATAGAAAAACTACCAACTGAAGAAGCACAGAAACTTAAGGCAGTCTATAAAAAACTAAAAGCATAACCTCTCAAGTAAACAAAATTTCATAACTGAATTCAGGTAAACTATGCATCTTTATGAATAATAACTAAATTGATCTGAAGATTAGTCAAGTGATTTCCACTGATTTCTGCATGTTTTAGAGGTAGTTCTTTTGTAGTCTGCAATTCAGTAATTTCACATTTTAGTTTGAATTTCTGAATTCTATAACTTAGAATTCACAAATTTGAATATGAATTTTCATAATTTAGTGATGTCATATTTCACAACAAATTTCCATAAACCTAAACTTATGTATTTTAGTGTTGCCCACAACTTAAGGTGCATTCAATGCACTGCACTACTGATGAAGTCAAAGAGACAATAATGGCCTAAAGGCAACCACATCCAACAGTTGACACAAGTGTGCAGCACTGGCAGGCAGAGTAATCAAAAGGCAGTGGGTGTGTGGCTGTCAACTGCACTTTAGCCTTGAATTCTATTTTGCCAAGGAGCATCTGTGATTGGAGAGTTTTGGTGAGACATCAAAAATGTGACGTATGGTCATTTGTGATCGGTTAATTTTTAAGATATATCAAACATATGACTTGACAAAAATTTTATTTCCAGTGCCAAAACAGACCAAAAAACAGTCCTTCCTAAAGATCATAAACCCCTTAAAGCATTATATATTTGGGAAAATTATATCCATTCTGCAACTAAATTTTTTTGTTACCATATTTTCTGCCTAATAAGCCAAATTTCAGGACCTTAATTGTGGACCTGCTTTTTTGGGGTCGGCTTATTGGCCGATTAGCAAAATAATAATAATAAATAATAAGCAAAAAACCCTCATTTTCAGAGCTAAAAATTGGCCTCGGCTTATCAACTGGAAAATACAGTATGTAAACAATAGTAAAAACTGTAAAATGATCAAACTTAATTTGGACGAACATATACAGCATATACAGAATAATGCAAAAGTGATTTGTAAATGACAGACAAATATATTCCAGTTTATGCTTCAAGAGGTTAAAGGGTAAATATAAATTTTTTCCAAAATGGTGGCCCAATATTTAATTCGAAATCATTTAACATTTAAAAGCAGCAAAATATTGAAGAATTTTTCAAAAAGTTAATAAAAGGCAGTGGCTATTTTGCCGTCGACGGCAATTTACCCTCAGAGACTATTTTGCTGTGAGTTATTTGTGATTGGTCAATCTTAATGACGTACTAAACATGTGACTTTTGGTTGTCTCTGATTGGTCAATTTTAAAAACCAATTAAAAAAATTTTGCACCCCCACGTCTCTATCCCCCACCCTGTACACTCCCTTGCAGTGTACACTGCCCCATACATTTACATACCGGGCCTGCCCCTTCAGTGTACACTGCCTTTCTTTTAAAGCCCTGGCCAGCTGAGATTCGAACCCACAACCATGGTATCTCAAGACTAGCGCTCTATCCACTACACCACAGAGTCACTGGTGCGATTATAGCAAATTTAGCTATAAAAACACACGTGAATGATCACGGCAAAATAGATTCCAAGGGCAAATTGCTGTCGACGGCAAAATAGCCACTGCCTTAATAAAACTTCAATTTTTACATACCTACCAAAAGAAATATATCATTGTCAGCCTTGCTGTAACGTTATATAGTTGATTTTATAGACATGGATAAGATTTTGCAAAAATTAAATGGGGTCACACCAGATAAATTAGAAAAATTAAAGTGATCTAAAGGCTATGAAATGCTTTATATGAAAATTCAATGTTACTCCACAAAAAAACCCCTCCTCATTATAGTCCTTCCAAATAGTATTAAACCAGTATACATTCATGATATATTGCAACAACAACTAACTCTAACCCTTATCACACTCAAACCTTGTACAATGCAGATATCGTGGGAGATTGCAGACATGTACTCATTGGAATTACAGCTTGACAATAATACTTTCCAGTAATTATGAAACAAGATGCAGTACATATCTAACTCAAATTTTACTAGCTAAATCAGGGTCTTTATTAGCTAAGTGATACAAATGATATATACTGATAACCCAAAATGGCACAAACAAAAGTCAATTTATGTTGCAGTTGCAGCCACTTGGTCACTTAATACAAAAGACACACTCTGACACTGGTACCACAAAAAATAATTAAACAAAATCAGCTTCCAACTTATTAACAGACTATTCGAGAGCAAAGTGTTCATATCCAACTTTACATTGTACAAATAAAGCACAGAAAATGCATTGTACAGTTGTATATCAACCTCTTTGCTGATTTACCAAAAGTACATTTGTAAGTTTGTAAGCGTAATTCAGCTCAGCCTATCACAATTGACAACAACCAGTACTAAAAATGCTCATGTTTAGTACAGATATAGTAGGTTATCAATAAGCTATCACAATGACTTCAACACTCTAGTACACAATTTGCCATCAAACCAAGAACTAATTGCGCCACTTGTCAAAACAAAGAAAATTAGTATCAACAAAGGGTTGCCAGCAAACAGAGCTTTTAGGAATCTTTGGTGAGAAACGTAGATACCTTTACGATTATTGTCGGATCGATAGGAACCTACTCCATGGTAAAAACTTTTCCAAGCTTCAGTTATACGTACTGGTTGTTTCAATACCATTCACTAGAGGTGGTCATAGTAGCTTCAAAATCTACAAGTGCAAAAGTATTGTTATCAACTCAAAAGATATTTAAGTAAAAGTAGAAAGTAACGATAGGTATCCTATTTTTACTTATGCTAATTAAATAATCAGCATTAGCATAAGTTCTAATTATATTTAATTAGTCGAGAATCAAACTACAGAAGTAGAGAAAGTAGTTTTGTTGTGAAAGTAGTCGAGAATCAAACGACTGAAGTGGAGAAAGTAGTTTTGTTTCGTGGCAGCTTTGGCCTGCATCAAACCTGTGGTTCTCAATTTCAGGTGCTCGCACCACAAAAAATACGAGAAGAGTTTAAAAAATGCAAAATTCTCTGTTAACTTCTAGCTTAATTTACTCTTACAAATCAAGTTAGAGATTGGCCCGGATCGCAGGTGCTTTCTCAGAGCTCGGGTTGTGAGTAAGTTTATTGCTGCAGCTTGCATGCCAGACCGAAACCGAATCTGCCAAAATGAAAGGGTACCCACCCATCCCGATGTTCAGCCTGGGCATGCTAATCGGCAAACGTCCATTTTAGGACGGGGCGATGCATGCGGATCAAACCTGCCTTTTTCAGGGCACATCGTCAACACGTTCCAAAGGCCCAACATTCTACAGTTGAACATCGAAGGCCTTACTGCAAGCAAGATGACGTTCTTCACCGTCTTGCTGTACAGCATGAAGCCCTAGTTATCCTACTACAGCAGACCCATTGCACTACAGCGGAAAAGCTAATAGGCCTTACTTCCAAGCTTTGCATTAGCTGGGTTATCCAAAGCAGAAAACGCAGCCTTGCCACGTTTGTCCATGAGCGACTGAAATATACGCTTTTAAAGCAGTACCGGTACCGTACCCACTTAAATCGGAGACCGAATGGTTGTGTGTGGATGTTGATAGGTACAAAATACTCAACGTTTACAAACCTCCACCAACACTGATATTTCAGTGTTTTCTCACCCCTGCCTTTATGCTCGCGACTTTAGCTGCCCACATGCTGACCGGTGCTACGGTGGCAACAGTGCGGATGGAAAGTGTTTGGCTGGGTGGGCAAAAATCAACAGCCTTGCTCTTCTTTATAATCCCTTCCAGCTTCCATTCTGGTCGCTGAAACAGTGGTACTAACCCTGATCTTGCGTTTGCTAGCGCTGATTCGGACAGCCGCTTACCTGACAGACGTGCTCTAGAGAAGTTCTCCAATCACAACATCGACCATCGTTAATCACGCCACAAGGTTTGCTTTGCTCGTGCCAAGCATGCCCGTTAAACGATGGAACTTCCGTAAGGCCAAGTGGAGCCACTACATAGCTTTGACAAATAAATTCACCAAGACCCTGTTACCAACTGATTCACCAGACCTGGATCAGGCCTACCAGAACTTCTGCAACGTCATTAGCTCAGCAGCCTACGTGGTCGTCAAAACAGCCACACATCGTGCTGGGATGCAGAGCGTGAGAGCCTCTACCAAAGTGTTCATGCAAACCTCCTGATGGAAACAACTCTAGCAAAGCTGCCACAACCTTGCTCACTAGGCTTGACAGAAAACGGAGCGATCGATGGTCTGAAGCAGTTCAAAGCATTGTCGTTTCACACTCCAATCAAAAAGCATGGAGTATCTTGAATAATCTTACTGGCAGATCACGACTCTTCCTTCGTTACTGTCCTGTCTCAGCTAAAGCTATCGCATCTCAGCTGGTTAGAAACGGAAGATGTGCGGATGTTAATCGCGAGTCGTCTCAACTCGTATCTCAAGAGGTGTTTGACCCCTGGAGGGCCGCAACATCAAGTCCAATAGATATCTATGAAAGTTTTACATCACCAGAATACACTATTGCCTTTCAACACTTAAAGCTCGGTAAAGCTCCTGCTCCTGACTCTGTTTTCCCGGAGTTTATACTCCATGCTGGAGATGCTCTGAAATCCTGGTTATGTGGTTTCCTTTCTTCCTGCTTGCGCCGGCTCAAAATTCTCAAAATCTGGAGAAAAGTGCAATCTCAAAGCCACAGAAGCCTGTGGAGGACCCTAAGAGCTATCGCCCAATATCTCTGCTTTGTGTCTCCTACAAGATCCCCGAGAGGCTTATCCACACTGGTGTTGAATTAATTATTGTTCAACAGCGCTCTAGAAAGCAAGCTGGATTTTGAAACGGGAGATCAACCGTACAGCAAACCGATTTGTTCACGCAAAATATTGAGGACTCTTTTGAAGCTGAGAAGAAAGCTGGTGCCGTGTTGGTCGACCTAACAGTGACTTATGACACTCTTTGGCACCGCGGCCTCACCGGCAAGCTGCTGGGACTTCTGCCGGATAAGCACATGGTTAGGATGATCTTGGAGTTTATCCGAAATAGAAGCTTTTCCCTCACCACCGGTGATAACAAGCGAAACAGACTTCGACGTCTGAAAAACGTCGTCCCTGAGGTATTGGCTTCCCCCATTTTTTAAAATATCTGTATTTACGATCTTTCCTGGACGGCCTCCAGAAAGTATGTTTATGCCAATGAACTGGCTCCGTTGCATTCTTCTAAGGACTGGAAGGGCTTGGAAAGAACTTTAAGCCAAGACATGTCTGCACTCTCAGCGTATGTTAGGACTTGGAGGCTGAAACTCAGAGGCCACTCACAGGGCAAAAGACAGTCAAGAAGCCAAAGGTGAGCTTAAAGTCTACGCTAACAGTAAACTTTTGCCATTTTGCTCAGTTCTAACCTATCTTGGGTAAAACTGGATAGAACATTCACGTACCGCCACCATCTCGAGACACCTTGAAAAAATTAGATAGCCTACCCGCGTCACGCTTCTGAGGCGACTTGCGGGCTCAAAATGAGGTGCTCGCGCAAAACATTGCGTACAGCTGCTATGTCCTTGGTTTATTCTACAGCTGAGTACCGCGCACCAGTTTGGTGTCGCAGCTCACACACCCGTCTCATCAATGGTATTCTGAATGACGCCTTGCGCATTGTCACAGAATGCCTGCTTCCCACTCCAACGGACCACCTGCCAACCCTTTCAGGCATCGAGCCAGCTGAGCTTGAACGTTTAAGGGAGATACTCTCCTTGGTTAAGCGTGGCTCTCTGGACCCAGACCATATTTGACACGGTCGACTAGCTAGGTTTCAAGATGTGCTTCAGGAGATACTGAAGTCTAGACGCCCATTTGCAGCGCAGAAAACTATTAAATGACCTATCTGAACTAGGCATCCACGTGGCTCAGAGGACGAATTATTGACGGAGCACGGAGTATTCCAAAAGCACATCCATGCTCCATGTTTTCATTCCCAGGGCCAGTACTAGGCCCCTTAGAAACGGCTTGCCCATAGGGCTGGCGTTGGGCGTATCTATTTGTCCTTGTGCAAATGGGGTCTCGCTGCCTCGTCGAATTGCTGGTGTGGCGCCACCGAACAAACCGCAGACCACGTTATCTCAGCGTGCCCAATACATCGGGCACTTCGAGAGGCGACTGGTTGGACGGTTTTGAATGAGGATACGCGATGCTGGCTTAATACCATCGCAACCAGCAACTGATTCTACCAGTAAATTGATGCCCTCCACACGAAGAAGAAGAGTTAAGGATTGACGTGCGTGATGAAGGAAGTGGCTTCATTATCACTAAGGAGTCCCCACCCCGGTAGACACCACGTTAACCGATGACCTTGTTTTTAGAAGATCCTTCAAAGGGGTAATCTTAATATAGGTTGATGAGTACTTTTTTGTAAAGAGCGCGTTGTAAATTTAGGTTAAATCTGTTTTCTCAGAAAAACTTTTTTATTTTGGGGCAACATTTTTGGTATTCGTCTCGAAAATAGAAATTAGGAAAGAGAGCGAAATTTTTTCGTTAGGGAGTGATTGTTTTTTTGTTTTATTTGTTTTGTTTTATTTGCCATTTTTATCCTCCATTCACGAGAAAGCGAATTGTATCGCTATACTTTGGACGGTGAGTCCGCACTCGCTTGGGAGTTGCCTTTTTCGAGGTTTATGGGCCACCTGTCTTCCACATAAAGGCGGGGGCATCCCGTTAAGTGCCTTGCCAAAGGACACAACAAGCGAACTTGCCGACTTGTTCTCCACAACCTCCCATAAATGCCGAGCGCCAAGCAGGGAAGCTATAGATACCATTTTTTAAAGTCTTTTGGTATGACTCGACAAGGGGAATGAACCCCAGGTCTACCGACTGCGAAGCGGACGCTCTAACCACTACGCCATCGCGTCGGTAGAGGCCAAATAGGCCAACGTGGAAAAAGTTGACATTCGCTGATCTAAACTAAATGATATTCTACGACATACTACAAACTCGTTGACTACATCTAGTAGCCTAATTACTACTTTTTCTTGTAGGTCTGTTTAATTATTTTGTTGATTGTTGTCTTTAGCTTTTGCTGTAACGTTCGTTACTGTTTAAAAGTTGTAGAACGTGGAGCGACTCAATGAGACCACTATTCTTTTACTTCTAAATTGAAAAAACTTGGACTTTCAGCCTATGTTATTTCAATTTTGTCCTACAAAAGCTTGACCCAAATAGTATATATTCAGCAAAATTTTCTTTGGGAGGAGGGTTAAATTTTACATCTGAAATCGTATTTTTGGTGATGGTCTTTTTCTTCATTTTAGAGGCTCTAAAGAATTTTGGCAAGAATGAGTGATGTTAAGCAAATTTGAAAAACATTTGCTAAGGTTAAGTTACGTGATAATCTCTTTTTGAATGCACTAAAGATTTTAGGCAAAAACAAAACTTTTTTTAATCTTTTGGGAGGGCATAATTGTTCTCTTTGCCAGTCCCTTGACAAGAACAACAGGCTAGCTTGTTTGTGAACAAATTAATCTAGCCTAAGCGTGGGAAGGTAAAACAAACTTTTAAAAACTAAACGCTGGAAAATAATTAATTTACTTTAAACGGTAAAAACTTTTCAAAATTAAAAGATATTTCAATAGGCCCACTGAAAATAACTCATAACATCTCACTTAGTTTGCATTTAACGGTGATAGGCCCACAGTTCGTTTTTGAAATTCGAATAAAAATGGTAGGTTGCTAAGCAAAGATTTGAAAAAGATTATTACTTAAATTTTAAGCTTTTTTACGCTAGGGCACTGCATTTCAATTTAACAAACATCAAGTTTTAGCATCTAGTTAATTGGGCTAAAAGTTATTTCTACTCAAGTAGCATCACTTCATTCTCAATTAACTCAAGTGAAAGTAATAATAGTAAAAAATGAAACTACTCAAGTAAATAGCTGGTTGCTGAAAATCCTATTTAAATAACTTACTTACGTAGTTGGTCGATTTGGCAGTAGAGAGCTCAATGATAGAATCAGAGCAATAAAATAAAATGGAATTTATTCCAGTTAAAAACTCTCTATATATAATTCAATTTAATTTTAATTTCTATTTATTTATTAAAGTTGGATTTCATCTTATGCCAGTGTTGTATTTTAGAACCTGTTGAGGTGCTTTTAACTGGAATAAATTTCATTTTAAATAACTTACTTAAGTAGACCACTTCGTTTCTGACCTCTGCTTTCCAGCTGTACATAAAATGCCTCGCAGCGTTGGGGCAGTTTTATTGTAGCCCAAAAATAAGGCGGCATTAGCGAGGAGAGCTGCGACACACACCAAATTGAAATTTTTACCTTCTTAGCAAGGTGAAGTAACGAACTCCGTCAGAATTGTAATGAAAACACTGTTAGATGATCGCTCAGAGCGTTGCTGAGCATGCAGCGCTGCCGTGATATTGTAAAATCTAGCAGCTGCATTTCAGATTTAAAAACAATCCTGACGTTTTTTTCATTCATGTGAAGGTACTGAACAGCAAGCACGAAAACTAGGCCAATCATTGTTTGTGCAGTTAACAGGTTTAATTCAAGGCTGAAAGAAAATAATTTAGTAGTTCACCTTTTGAACAATAACAAATGAAAAAAGTCAATTTGCTCGAAAACATCATTTTTGTGGTTGTCAGGTCGCTACTGAGCACGGCCGAAAGGCACCGGCGTTTACTTTAATGATGATCACATTTTGAGTTCAAACTATGGCTTGCATCAACAGCTATGACATGTATGGGCAACTGAAAAACTGCTGAATCGAAGATCGTAAGAACATTTCGAGATCTCCCTAACTCGCTTTTCATCTTGTGTTCGATGAGTTAAATAGTTTTCATCCTTTTTTTGCTTTTATTTATCTTTTTTGTCTCTAATATCTCTTGCTTTTCCAAAACTGATTTGGATTAAGGACTGCACCAAATAATCTTATTGGTAAATGTAGTACGTTAGATTGTTTGATAACACGATACACAAAGCCCTTCACATTAGTTCAAGGCATGGACGTAGGAGGGGGTGGTAGAGCTCCAAAGCTTACATGCTCTCTTCCAAATTTTTCGAATCCGTTCAAGGAATGAAGGCATTTTTAGTTTTTATCCCAACAAAACCTTGATCTCCAAACAAAGATCATCCAAAATCCAACAAAATTTGAGTAAAAATTAGGGGTCAGAATCTACTGACTTTTATATAAACGTCATCTGACGTCTGCTATTTCAAATTTTTTCTCCTCCTTCCATACAGCTTTTGGCTACGCCACTTGTTCAAGATCATCCTTAATTTAAGGGTAGGGTCTACCATGTTTTCAGCTTGTGAAAAGAGGACAGCATTTTCAAATGGTAGTTTACACAGGGAATTTTTCATTTGTTTCTCAACTAGAAGACCGGTTTTCGGAGGTTAATTATTCGAAAGAGATTTCTTTCCCCAATTTGGTCTCATAGACCACTTTTTTACGTTTCTTACGAAATGAAAATCTTTTTTTCCGTGATCAACTACTTATCAGTTTTTTTGCTCATTTTTGTCAACGATATTGTTCTTATCACAATTTTGTTCGCATTTATTTCAAATTATGCATCATTGCAAAGGAAGGGCATTTAGGTATTTTTTGATGTCCTCGGAGGACAGCTATATTTCTTACAAGTGGAGGACAAGTTCTCCCAAAGGATGACGTATGGTAGTTCTACTTTAATTGACGTCGAGCTCGAAAGATGTCCAGGCAACTGGTACCGGTAGTCAACGCTCGAGATGCAGAATGGTTGAAACTAACTTTAAGCCTATATACGTTGTAACAAACTTGAAAAATGCTGACAAACCACTTTGTTCACTTCTGTGGGAGGGAGCGATAATAACTCTGATTTTTTTGACGCCAGTCAGAAATTCTTGGGTTCCAACCAAAATAAAGGAGTTTTTGATGAAAATTGAATTGATATTTTTTCTATGGGTCTCAAAATCCAAATGCGCCTTACATATTTAATGGGCTTGATCATTTGAATGAAAGCTGCTCCTTAAACGATCACGAGCCCAGGTCCCAAAATATTACCTAGACTTCCCTCTAAACATCAGTGCTGAAAGTTACACGAGACGGGACTGAGAGAAACCAACGTTTGCTTTAAAGGTTACGTCAACCGCATTGACATGCAACCTATTCTGGAAGGTCATTTTGTGGCTTCCTTAGCCTACAAATTCATACAATAAGTTACTTTAGTCAATTTTTATTTTTCTATAAAGACAAAAACCTCGATCCTTATTTCTACCAAACTAAGTAGCTCATTGAACTTCTTTTTGCATAAAATTATCAGTTACAAAGCAAATAAATCGATTGTTGTCATCATTTATCCTGATACTTGATCACTTTCAGCGTATTCCTCATCTTCGTCTCTTAAAAGCAAATCTGCGTAGTGCAGATTAGAGTCTTCTGCTGAGCTGAAGATCAACGTCGCATAATTGATCTGGAATTTGTAAGAAAAAATTTTTCGTCTGTGAAAGCAATCCGTATTGTAGGAGATGTGATACAATGGCAAATAAAACACCTACTGTCTAAAGTGACAATAAATTTTTACGCACAGAATTTACAAACAGCATGCCTTTTGTCGTTTTTTAGTAAAAAACCTCACTTGATTAAAAACGGAATCATCTCGATTGTTTTCGGCTGCATCTCCATTGATGTCCCTAGAGCGATCTATCAAAACAAAGCAGACAACAAAATGAAGCAATGACAACTAAAACTGCAGTGGTTTTGAACAATTATCAAAAAGCATCGTGAACAACATTGTAAGCCAAAGGCAATAGCCTGTTTCCAACAGGAGCTCTTTCTTACTTTCGTTCCCCGTTTGCTGTGGCAAACGACGTTCTTCAAACAAAGCGTAACTTCGATTGTCTGAACAAAGAAACAACGCCGATTTCATTTGAAGATAATCATCACCTAGATAGCTCGATGTTTTAATTATATTTATTTCTTTTTCTCTGGAAGTAGATCGACAACTAAAACAAATAAATGAGCAAAACAAACTATTTATAGCAAGGGTGTTTTTCCCGGCTTCGTGATCGAATGAGTTGGAGCTAACAATAATTGCGTGGTTGAGTTCTTGAAAAAAACGCTTTACGGCACATTCCCTCACATAATAGTACAGCTTTTGGTGAAAATACGCTGCAACTCCAAACCAGGTCCAAACCAAAGTTGTTCATTTCTCAACGACCAAAGTATTTTGATTATCACAAGACAAACATAAGTTATCTCAGCTTGATTATTTCGGAGAGGATCAAATTCTTTGAAGCCCCACTAGATTTGCCACGAGCCCCACAGATGGTCCGTTTTGCAAACAGCCACCGTTCTCACCAATGTTTGCACTTCCGGGCTCAATTCCAATCAACGTAGAATCAATAGAATCGTATAATGGCTCGTCTCCTGTGACCTGAAATAAAGCAGTGTTTAAAGGGGAAATCTTGCAAAGTGAATATTCTACTATAGCCTCTAAATTAACTTATAAATAAACACGCCTAAACAAATTGGTTTTATGGACACGTAATTATTCGTTCAACGAAGCGATTACTAAAATCATAAATTTATGATGTCATAACACAGGGGTGTCAAACTCATTTCTGTTCGGGGGCCGCATGGCATAAAAATTTATACAAGGTGGGCCGCTGACATAAAAACATAAAACACTGGTACATTTACTGGTATTATTAAGACAGAATTGCTATATGCTTCCATTGTGATAAAACTTTACAAAAACTACAAAACATTTAAAGTTAAAGTTACCAGATTAGCTTTTGCAACAAGTACAATTAGCAGGTTTTCTTTTGAAAAATTACAATAAAAATTGACAGTCACTACTATGGAAAGTTCTAAGTTTAACTTGTGTAAAAGGAGTAACACCATCTTAGTTTGACCCAGACACTTGGCACCTTTTTTCTTTGACAAGTGTATCAATGTTAGGTGATAGTTCTTGTGAAGCAGCCACTTTAAGAAAGTCATTTAGATTCTTGTTTGTCAGCCTTGAACGAAGCTTATTTTTGTTGATGGCCATCACTGAAAACAATTGTTCACACAGGTAAGTAGTTCCAAACATGCACAAAATTTTGGCAGCTAGGTCTCTCAGTTTAGGGTACCCAGGAAAAAGGTACTTATAGATATCCAGGCCAACAATGGTAAACTTTTCTTTTAAATTTGAGTCACACTGCAAATCAATTATTTCCATTTGCAATTCTGTTGGTACATCAAAAGATGTCACAGTAAATGGGCTGCAAAAAATTTTGAACTCTTGCTCCAGTTCAGAAAACACTTGAAAGCGACGCTCAAATTCCTGAAGCAAACTGGAAATGCTTTCTTTGTACCGGCCCAATTCAGTAACCGTTCCTGTGTTGTACAACTCTTTCAGAAATGGGAAATGAACAGGACTATTCTTTGAAAACTGCATTTCCCACAACACAAGTTTAGACTTGAATGCCCTTATGTTGTCATAGTACTGTGTGACAACCTTATTACGACCTTGCAGCATTTTATTGAGGCAATTTAAGTGGTCAGTTATGTCCACCATAAATGCAAGGTCTTGCAGCCATTCCGGGGACTGTAGCTGTTCCACAGGCTTCCCTTTCATGTCCATGAAGTCAGCAATCTCCTTTCTTAGTTCAAAAAAACGTTTCAGCACAACTCCACGACTTAGCCATCTTACCTCAGTGTGGTATGGTAGACCATGACTGATATCACCATCATTAAGAAGTTGATCGAACTGACGATGGTTAAGACCTCTTGCTCGAATAAAGTTAACCGTGTTAAAAACTACTTCCATAACATGCTTTATTTTTAGTGTCTTGCAGCATAATGCCTCTTGGTGGATGATACAATGAAAAGTATGAAAGTCATGACCTCCATTTGCAGCATTTACCTTTTCTTTTAACTTAGCAACCACACCAGCCCTTTTCCCAGCCATGGAAGGAGCACCATCTGTAGCAATGCTGACAGCACGAGCCCAGTCAACTCCAATGTTGTCCAGTGCACCAACCAAAGAACTAAAGATGTCTTCACCCGTTGTTGTGCCAGTCATTGGTACTAATTAAATAAATTCTTCAGTAACTGTTAAACTAGCATCAACACCACGGATGAAAACAGCAAGCTGAGCAATATCAGTCACGTCGGTACTCTCATCAATAGCAATTGAAAATGCCACAAATGAAGCAACTTTTTCTTTCAATTGGTTATCTACATTGGCAGATAGATCTGAAATACGGTCAGCAATAGTGTTCCTTGTCAAGCTAATGTTGGCAAAAGCCTGACGTTTATCTGGGCACACAACTTCTGCAGCTTTTAACATACAGTTTTTCACAAATTCTCCGTCAGAAAATGGCTTGAATGCCACTGCAATTTCTTTAGCAATAAGATAGCTGGCTTTCACTGCAGCGTCACTAACTTCCTTGGTATGAGTGAAGACTGACTGTTGTTTTTTTAGTCCAGACAACAGTTCCTTCACTTTATCTCTCCTAGATTTACCTTGAATGCTTTTGAATTTCCCGCTATGTTGAGTTTCATAGTGCCGGCGAAGATTGTATTCTTTCAACACAGAAACTTGTTGCTGGCATACTAAGCACACAGCCTTTCCATTCACATTGGTGAAAAAGTAACATTCCGTCCATTTATCTTGAAACACTCTGCATTCTGCATCAATCTTTCGTTTTTTTGATAAAGACATGTTGAAGGCTAAAGTATACTGAAAAGTTCACAGAAAATTTTTACTTTCAAAATGACGCCTAGATCTATCACAGTATCGGTTTTTGTTAATCTTCAAAATATAAAAATAATATTAAAAGTGAGCAACCCCTTGAGGGGCCACATTCAAGCACTTGGCGGGCCGCATGCGGCCCGCGGGCCGTATGTTTGACACCCCTGTCATAACACTCGTTCGCCATTAAGCGTGATGGCTTTCACTTTGAAATTCACAACTGCATTCTATTGGTTGCAGTCTTGGATGGTAACTTCGATCTCATCAAAAAGTGGTACAGTAACAAATTTCTACTAGCAAAACTACTGTTACCTCAACGCAAGCTTTGTCTTGCGTCAGCATTTTTTTCCTGCCGGAAAACTTTACCGTGTTTTTGATGAAAAATGGACGTAATAGAAATGGCCCAAGGCCTGGTTGTCTACAGTCTACACCATTTATTTTCGAAAAAAAGTCCCTAGACTCTGGTACACATTTTCCACCTCATTTTTTTATCACCATCTTGATTAATTTTGATTTCATCAACATTTCCATTTTGCCTCAAATGCACCCACAACGAGGTCAAATTGATGTTTAAATACCACAAGATGGAGAACTCAAAGCAGGACGTCTGCTAACTCTACTGCAATTCGGCTTCACCTGATAGTAGCTGTGAAGATGTGGCGACTGCTCAGCGTTTGACCTCAGCACCGCAATTTCGGCCAAAGATTCGGTGGTTGCCATCGGTGTGATGAAATCTAGAATAAAATTCTACAGCCTCAAGATGGTAAATCGTAACCGTGAAGTTTTGAATTTGAATTTCTTCCACCTCCGCGCTTAAACACTCTTTACATCTGTTATTGATTTTATCAATGGGACAGGGGAGTTGCAATCATAGAGACATTTTACAGCAATTGCAACACAAAGAATAACTAGTATGAAAGTTGTGAAAATGAAAACTACGCAATAAAAAATCTTTTACATTTATTTTAGTAAAGCATTTATACATAGGGAGAAATAAAAGAAGTGAGTCTGCAGAGTAATATCACCATTGACAGCACACCCTTAATTCCTGCTCCTTTACCAACCCCATTCTTACTTGTCGGCAGAAAACTCTCCTCCTCGACTTGCGATAAAGCGTTGCGCCGCCTTTCTCTCAAAGAGCTAAAAATTATGACGTCATAGAAAACAAAATATTTACAATCGACCGGATTTGAAAAACGAGTTCAAATCTCAATGAAGTTTTTAGTATCAGGCCAAGAAAATCATTGCACTCATAACGCTATGCATCGAAACGGTTGACGAACAGCTGAGTTTGGTAGATCGCTGTTTCGCAATCGTGAGGCTGCTAGAACAACGTTGCCACTGTTTCCATGACTTCTTTCCTTGATTGAAGACATTTAACTGCGTAGCTGTGTAGCTTGCTTGTAGCGTTTCAAGAACCAACAACTCGGAAAAGAATCTAAACATAAATTATTCTACGCATAGCTGCAACAATCCTTTAACCTATAGATTAAGTTGTTCTGAAAGTGCAAAGATGACGCAAGCTTGCATCTGTTTATTATTTTTTGAAGATCAACTTATGCAGCGAATCAGAATTGCACGCGTGTTAGAAATTGTTGTTTTAACCAGTGGAAACAGAAAAACGTAACTTGAGCTTGTTAAGGTTCAAATTTGTTTAAACCTCATTTTCTGACCTGCCATTGTGATTAGATTTTCTAGAAAAGGCTTTTCCGTTGATGAGGAAGAACAAAACAATGACAACACCGGCAGTAACACCTGACAGAACAGCTGAAAGATAAAAAAAACGTGAGCTTCTCTTTAACTTGATGTTGTTTAAAAATTGTGAGCACTTTGCCTCATGCACGTTGTGGAAATAACATTACTCGGCAAAAAATTACCAGTAGAAAGTGATGGTGATATCTTAAATATTTATGCTATTAAATCATATTTAGATTTTGGTGTCATGGGGGGCATAAAAAAAGAAAAACGAGTGACGGCTCTCTAAAAAAGCCATCAAACACAAAAAGTCATCAAAAGTTGTTAAAAGCTTTGTCGGAAAGCAAATGCTCCCAAAATAACAGTCTTCAAACGTTAAATTTTGGTTTGCATATATTTCTGGCAGGGAGTTCCTTACGCCGTTTTTTGCACAATCACTTGGCCCCCCTAAATTCCTTCTCGCCTTTTTTACTTAGTAATTATGCTTCGTTTACATCAATATTTCCAAAAAGTGCTAATCTCTTTGTTTGTTTATTGCATCACGTAGTTCGTAGACTTAGCAACCACGTCATATAATAGTACAAGCAAAGCAATTATCTGCGCCAACTAAGGGTCGAGTAAAAAAGGTGCAAGCAAAATTGGTCATAAATATAGCAAACTGCAGCAACTCATTGGACAAGGGTGTAGACCAGAACATTGATTTGAGAGTGGAAAAACAACAAAAGATGGGAAGAATTTTCCATACAAGCGACATGTTTTATAGTCTTCCTCTTCCCTACGCCTTTGCCAGCAGTTAAATAATTCTCTCACCGATTATAGTTTTCGTTCGATTGTTTGATAAATTGACGTCATCCGTTGATATCTTGGAGCTGGGTGACTTCACAATTCGATTAGGAGCAACTGAAACCATTTCTGTGAATCATTGAAACGTGATTCAGTCAGTAGTGAAATACTGGCATGAGTAACCCGAGATGTGAAACGAAGAAAGCAAAGTAAGATTGTTGGGAACATAAATTGTAGTGTGGGGGGAGGGGGGCATGAGTAACCATTTCCTCCAAAATTTTAAATTGGTGTCAATTGGTTGCTGATGATAATGATGATGACATCATCATCACTAGTGAAGAGGCGAATTTCGAACCTAAACTTTATTCTGATTTCTTGCCTCAGCGGAAGAAAGGCTTTGTTTGACTGGCATCTTTGGAGGGTGATTGCCGTAAACATTGATCATACCATCGCTTATTCATAACTTAAAAATGTAAATATCACGTGATTGCCATTGAAATGACAACCTTCCGATTAACAGTCAGCTTACAACTGATCAGCTGGAGGAGATTATGCTTACGGGAAAAGAAAACCATTGCTAGTTTATTAATATCGGTGACAAGGGTGCGCGACCTACTGTCGAGAGTGATAGGTTTTGCGGCCCGTGGACATATATCTTAGATTTAATTTGAAGTTGATCTCCGAAATAATGTCTTCGCCTTCACAGCGACAGAAAAAAAACTTCAGTGAAGAAGATCAAAAATAAGAATAGAAAATTTTGCACTTAAAAAAAATTGATCTTCAAATAAAAGCTTTTTATCTGCAAGCGAACAGAACAATACTGAGTTTGTCTCACGCGCGGCTGTGGGAAAAGCCTGCAATGAGGCCTCCAGTAGCGAAACGTTTGTGCACCTCTGGTTTGTGATCAAATACCGGTATTTGCTTTGGAGCAATTTTCTCCAATCGCAAACTTGCGTTTCCAATTGGTTAGTAGGTTGAAGTATGGGATACAAAATTTTTCCGCGTTTGGTGACGGGTGGCACTAAAATTGCAGAAAATAGTGTGGTCGTAGTGCAGCATGTGGAAACAACATGTTATGGGGTGTAGTTCGTGGACAAGATGTGCCCGTAACTTTGCTAATGTCAACCACATTCTTATAATAAATTTTTATTTGCAGAGAAGAAGTTGATTTGCAAAGACCAAGTGTAACAGTTTCCGTCGTTTACTTGTTTTGTTTATGTTAACCTTACAACAATAATTTGTGCTCGTGAATTTCTAACCTTGCGAATCGTTCATCACTTTCGTAGAACAAAGTAAGTAAGCCATTGCTGTATCATAGTCAGGTTTGTACCATCTCCATTTTGTATTAAACAAAGGTTTTCCCCTGTTGCTTTTTTGCGTCAGAAGAACCTAACAGTAAACAAAACAAATAAATCAAAGTGACTGCAACTTCCTTTTAGCTGACCGATAGATTACGAATTCAAATCTCTTATCGAGCCTTGTAAATCATCACAGTAAGAAGGTGCTTTTAGTTTACACTTTTCACTATAATATTGCACAAGCATACTCGGAAATATTTTTTTGCTTACAGCATCTACTAAAAGGAAGAAAGCTTCGCGAATGCATTTGTACTGCACTAATGTAGCTTAGTCAATGACTTTTATTCTGCCGTCAAGGAAAAGCCAATTGTTGGTTTTGCAACCACATCAGTGAGTACAAACCCACTTCGGAGTTATCATTGCAGACAGAAAAATTTGTCGTAAACTCAGTTTATGAAGAACACGACTAAGCAACCATGGCAAGGTTTAATCCTACAATCATTGTCACCATTGTCGGCGTTTCAATCCATCCCACCGTATTGCTGTCGACCACCGACACGCAAAAAATCAAAACGAAAATACTTCAATTTACGTTTGTGGAGTGTGCCAGTGCAGCCCATGGTACAAACCTTGCAATGTTTTAATCAATAAATTACCACTAAATTCTTCTCAATCAATCTTGTCACAGTCGGTTTCTACACACCCGCAACAAGTTTGTTTGGTGGCCAAGTTGCCACCAACTATAAAAGGCATTGAAACATATTCCCGCTGTTCAAACAAACGCCATTCGAACACACAATCCATGCAATGCTGAAGACTGACCGCCGTATTAGGTCTCAAGATGACCGACTAGATCAGGAGTTCGCTATCTAAATACCCGAAATGTCATTTGGATCCATTTTACACGGAAAAAAGAACATTGAGAGGCCCAAAAACTTGAAGACATTTTTCATTTTAACATTATTTTAGATCAGCTTTTAGGAAGTGATCTTTAAAATTTATGCCCCCCTCACTTCGCCTATGCGTAGTACACATTTTCCAAAGCATGCCGGAGCCGCAATTAAATGATAAAAAAGCCGCAAATTGCCAACTCCTGATTTAGATCCTGTGTTGGCTGTGATCCAATCACAAAGAGTGCGTTAATTATGGTTATGCCACGGTTTGAGCACCCCTGTACTGCATCATAGAGACAGTCTTTATGAGTGATCATGAACATATTTCGGATAAATATTTTGAACGTGACATTTGAACTCGTTCTTCAGTCAAACACGAAACATGTATGAGTTGCAAACCTCAGAGACATTTCCGGACACCGTAATCCATATATCATGTTGCCAAGTGCTATTTTTCGAATTTAAATAATTAGTGATTGTCGTCGCTGTGTCGTTGGTGTCAAGACTCGCTAACTTTCCACCCATCAACAAACAAACAGAAGATGTTTGATTTCGCGTATGAAGCGATGTCACAATCGCGTAGCAGCGTTCTTTGTGCATTCTTCCAGGAAGGATTTCGTTATCCGGGTTTCTTGGCGAGGAAGCCGGAGCACAGGATTGTTCGCTTGAATCACGTGACCACAAGAAAATAAACCATGTAATCACCAATAAGCCTGGTGAGTTCATCGTGGTTTATCATCAATTTGATTCCAAGCACACTTAAAATCCCTATTACGGAAGTCTGATTGTTGAGCTACTAAAAAAATGCATAAAATGTAGATGCAAGCACTTTTTCTGTAGGTCGCTTTAGAGAAGGTGAAATAATTCCCTACTACTCCTCCCTTCTAAGGCTTATTCTTACTTGTCACCATACCTTAAATGAAACTAGGCAGTATCTAGCTACACTTGGCATTAGGTTTAGCCGAGGCTAACTACACTTTGATCTATATGGTCAAGCCTGAAGATCTATACATTTGATGATTTCATTGCATCGAAAAATTATTCTTTTTTAAACAATTCTTTAACATCGTGTTTAAAATCATCTTTTAAATGATCACGGGAAAGATTTCTTCAAGGTCCTATTCTCGATGGCTCTGCCACTAATGGGCCTTCTTGGCTCTTTGTCTTATTCCGCAAGCTATATCGTTTTCTCCCTATACACAATGTCTTTTGCCTTACTGAGATTAACAACTGATCCATCATAAACAACCGCGTTTAGCCTTTCTGCATTTTTATGACAGCGTTGGGCCAATTGAAATTTAGCGAGTGTTTGCTGCAGTCCTGCGGAGGGCGTTTGAGTCTGTGATATTTTGCTCTAGAAATAAAACTCGTTCAATTGGCAAACATCACTTTACATAGCACTTTTATCCTCCGATTCGCTGGACACCGCTAGGTAGCCAATACGTAGAACAATTTTGGAGTTGCTTTAGAGATTCTAAGTTTTTCTGCGTTCCATTCAAGTGCTCGTTTACTGCTAGTTACGGTGGAAACTTTTCCAGCAAAAAATTGCTGCAAAGTGCTTTCTGTACTTCTACAATGAAACACCTTACATGGCTTCGAACACGTAAATATTCTACCGTAGCAACTGCAGATCAGTTTTCCAACTAACTGCACCACTGCGCCGACTAATTTGCTGCTACAAGACGAGCAGCTTTTCTCAACACGCTACCGTATTAGTTCAACGCAATAACAGTTGAATAAGTGTTGGTGATTCTCGAAGATGATTCACCACATACAAGCAGTATCAAGCACTTTTTGCTAGTTCCCTTGCCAGTTCTAATTTGTTTGGCTGCAAACTTCGCTGAATTTTATGTGATGGCTATTCAGGGATCCCTCATGCGTAACCAGGGAGTAGGAGAGAGGTAGGCTCTGTAGCCACCCCTAGATTATGAGCTCACAAAAATAAGATGTGAAGACGTCATAGTGGCAAAGAAGAATTCAATGTCATCAAACTTGAACCATTCAATACCATCTTGTATGCAGTGATATTTTTAGTTTGGTTAATATAGTAATAGACATTTGAAGCTAATGAAATAAAATTGATCAATTGGAAACGAAATATGAAGGTTCTTTTTGACAAGTAGCCAGAAAAAAAAAGAATTACATTTAATCCTTTTTTTGTCGCGATGACGTCACGATCGCCACAGCGGCACGCACCGATGTGACGCTGTGGCAGCGGATACGTTGGCCGCACTTCCCAAAGATTTTACAACAGAATCAACCAACATGTACTTTAATCAGCCAGACTCGGCATAAAGAAAGCAAGCTAGACAAATCTCTTTACGAAACAGCAAGAATACTTCTTTTCCGCCGAGTGTGACTCGTCAACTAAACAGCATTCACTTGAAAATCATGACTGTACGACTGCCAACGATTAAAATCAAGTCTCAATGTTGCCGTTTGCCAGATCGTCTTTCCATCTACCCACCCTCGAAGCAACTTTTATCAAAAATAAACAAGCCATATTATGTCGCCAAAAAGAATTTGTCGACGCACTGTAATTGGTCCACTTGCAGCTTGAATTTCAAACGATGGTTAAACGTAACAATGATAGTACCGCCAGCTAAAATAGCAATATTTTTTCTTCTCCGCTTCATTTCTTAAAGGAGTGCTATACATTTATTCGCTATGGATTGATTTAAAGCTGTTTTGAAATTTTGAAGCATCAAACAACTCTTCTACTACTGACTCTACTTACACATACTGATATAGTTACAAGCTTAAAATTTGGAAAAGAATCGATAGCTCCTCTATACTCTTCCGCGGAACCACGGTTTGCTTCAATTTTTGAACAATAGAGCCAGTGCTCTCCAATATTTATTGCCTTGAGCATTTTATACGGGGACTAAAATCATATCCTACGTTTCAGATTGAGGACACTGGTGTGAGCAATGAGCACGTGAAGTTTACAGCAGATTCTTCCAACTCCTAGCGTCCGTAATGGAAGATACGAGGGAGTTATATTTAAGTCCTTTTTACGAAAAGTAGAAAACTTTTATGGTTTGAGATATGAATATGAGATATTTTTTTGTCGACTTATGATTACAAAATCAAATATTTGTTGATATTCAAAATCATCAAGCAAATATTTTCCAATTTCAGGTGTAATCCACAAAAAAAGATTCCTTGCAGTACCTTCAATAGGGCACAAAAGGGTCACTTCAAGGGGGCGTTTGTTTTGCTGGGGAGATTGGCAATTACTACTGGGGGTCACATCCCTCTATTTCGTACAACGGGCGTACTAAGTATAAAAAGTGGCGATATGGTAGAGCGGATTGGAGCACCGTTTTTGGGCGACGATAATCTAATGGCTGTTTATTCAAGCCTCACGATATCGCAGTTCTGAGATTTTGAACTTGTAACAAAAATAATATATTATGACGTCATCTTGGCAATCGACGAATCGAATCAGCTATTGCTGCATCCCAACTTTTTTCTGGTTACCTCAATATCTCCCACAAATTTTTTAAATTTTTGAAAAAATTTGCTTCTGCCATCTTGAGGTAGTACACAATGCAATCGTCTGCCGCTATACCAGTACCATTTGCTTTTGTTAAAATCATATTTATCTTAACAATTAGCCTTCGTTAATGGCTGGCATATTTAAAAACTCGTAAAATTTGCTAAGTACAAAAAACCAAACTTTATTTAGACAATTTTATGATTGTGTTGTAAATAGCAACAGCTCAAACAAGTAAATGCTGTAAAATTTTCTTTGGCTACAACGATTTTGTATTGATGCCACAATTTTGTTACGACCTTCCTACATTTTTAAACAGTCGATCCAACAAAAATGTAAGTTAATTTGTTGCTAACACAGTCTTTAACGCAGAAATTTGACAGTTACAAATTTCAGCTTTGTGTTGTTGACGAAACAAACATTCTGTTGCATCACAATGCTGGTAAACAATGGAAATGTACAAAACAACGTCACAGCGGGAAAACAAACAAAAATTTTATTACCACACGCTGCATGGTTGGCTTTAAGAAATAATTCGGTAATTTATTTAGTTGGAGGTGTAAAATGTGCTACGTGAAGTTCGTAATGCTGGTGTTTACCGATGACTACATAGGTATGACATCTTTCAACACCATTTGCTTAAATCTGCGCATATTCTCTTCTGGTCAGTTATGTGCGACAAACGATTCAAATTGTTGCTTTTGATAACGTCATTATCAGTGCACATTATGTGAATTGCGTGTACTATTATTGCACAAAGCTCTTTGTAAAAGCACATTGGCGTAATTGAGGCAAATACGTGAAAAATAAATAAATTGGCAATCTAAAGTTTGGGTTGTTTACTCCTTAACTCCACCTAGAAGGCATTGCAGACTTGCAGGCTATAATGCATGGAAGATGGGCACTGTATGTCTACCATACTCCTCTTATTGCTATGAAATTACCCCTCTCTTACAGATAGATTTGCATTTTGGTGTATTGTCGAAAATTTAACAGAATTTAAAAGCAGTATAAATCTTTCCTTGGTAAAAAAAGTTGGTGAATATTTTCCAAACGATTTGGGATACTTCTAGGTCCCTTAAGATGAGCAGATTTTAAATCCTGGCTGTTGTTACACACAGTGAAGCTTCACTGCCATCGTTAAACTTGAAACCACTTTTTGTGCAGACTCTTTGTAACAGCCTTTAGGTTCCGGGCTAAACTGATTTCTATGGCAGCTTGTCTGTCACCTACTGATTCTCCGAGTTGCAGTTTCATCATTTTTAACAATTCGATTTTTGCCTAATTCTTTGAAACTCTCCAGTTTTAGGATCCCTGGGGTAGATACAGTGTCCCACGTGCTTGTTCCTAACTCCGCAGTCCTCATTTCCTGCATATTTTTTCGATGAAGTTTAGGAGTCACACTTGGAGACTCCGTAGGAGATTTGCTGCTGTCATTTGATTTGCTTCTTCCGTGCACCATCAATGACATCATCTTCTTCATCGATTGATTGCGCTTCACTTTCGTCTTATTTGAAGCCGATGTATATTGATGCTCGTCTATTATAGCGTAATCGTGGTCTGACGTATGTCCGGACAAATCAGGAGGCGCGACTTGATGATAATAACAATCGCAGTCAGAAGAAAAATCGCTACTATCGCTCCATACGTTGTACCCACTGTTGTCACTCACTACTGAGGAAGATAATGCTGATATTTCAGAAGTATTTGAGGATAATTTTATGGCTTTGCTTTCTCCTGAAATAGTTTCAAATCTTGAAGCAAGAAAACTTGAAATTGGTTTTCCTGGAATGTCAATTTTTTCGGATGCCAATTTCTCAGCAGAAGTCCACGATATGTTGGAATCGTTTGATAAACTATAGAGGAAAGTTGGTTTGTCTTGGTGATCGACTGGCTTTTGTGTTGCAATGTCATTTGTAGCAACTTGATCTTCTGTATGTGATGGAGTCAAGTTCGACACCTCCTTGGTGTTAAAGACTCCTCCAGGATCAGAGTCGAACGTCATGTAAACGGGGGGCCGAAATACTAGGGGGATCTCATACCCATCTTCATCGACGGTTGACTGATTAGAATTTTCCTTTGATGAAGGATAGCTTGAAAAGTTTTTAATTATATCATCCATTGAAGCTTTATATGTGTTTTGATCGTCCTGCAGTTGCTGCTGTAGTGATCTTCTCTGTACCGGCAAAGTATTGTATTTTTGTGATTGTTTACTTTTCCCCGAACTTGTCACTGTTTTCTGGGAATCAGGAAAAGTTAAAATAACGTAATCACCATCATCGTACAGCGTCTTCCGATCGTCGCCATTGATCGGTCTTTCTGTCTTTGATCGTAGTCGGTACTCAACCAAATCTGACTGATGTTTATGGTTGCTTTGTTTTATGTCAATCGCTTGACTTGCTACTCCGCATTCTCGCAATTTTTGCAGATCAGCGTCACTGGCAGACTTGAGAATTTTCACTTGAATATCGTCTTTACTGATTCGCTGCCTTGTTGGCTTCGGTGACTTCGCTTTAGGTTTCACTTTTTTTAAGCCAAACATTCCTTAGCATCACTAATACCTGCATACAAAAGTATTTATTGAAAATAGGTAAATTGAAATCTGTAACAGCGGTTACTGGCATTACCAAACATAATCAGCTTATAAGATATTGAGCTCTGAATCCTTTTCTGTACATAAACAATCATTTAGGTCAAAGGTTATGTCTTTACGTACGGGTAGGTGAGTTATAACACAGTAATAAAGCTCATGTTATTGAAAGAATAGTTAATAGGCAGGTCAATAAACTATGACCGGAAATAAACTTCAAGGTATAATGTATTATTCGAGAGAATTGTTTTGAACTAGTTGACTGGACTCTTTATTTTGTCAAATGTAAAGAGAATCTATTGCAAAGAACAACACAACCTGTATGACTTTGTTGATGAGATGCCGAGCGCGGAGCAGGCTTTCATTTGTCAAGTCAGCAGTCCCTCACTGTAGCTATAAAAATGATTGATTGGCTTCTGATTAAAAGAATGTAAGCTTGCTTCACCCACAACTTTCGATTAACAAAATCATTGCTATTTTGAGCGATGTCGTTCATAAACGTCAAAGACCCTAACAGCGGTATAATCCCCAATTTCAAAATCAAAGGTTTCTACCCTGTTCTCAACGTGCTACTTACACTTTCCCGCTCTATCTAAAGCAGCATTTCTAAATTAGGGAAAATTACCCCAAGAGATAAACTTCTTCATTCTTGGGATATATTGTCTACTTTACTTTCTTTGATCTGCTTACAAAACGAAGAATTTGCTGAAAATTAGCTGCTATTAGGGTAAATTCAGTAAACTGAACCAGTAAAGAGGTAAAAAGCAGATAGAAGTTAAAAAAACCCTGTTTTGAGGGTTTCCGTAAGACTTCGGCAGTCGGCCACGCTTTCAAGCTGCAGCGTATATGTTCGGTTTGAAGCTGCCAGCTCAGTGCATTTCTATTGCACGCAATGCATTTTACAGCGAAATTGCTTTAAAACTCCTTCTCAAGAACACAACGATGCATGATTCTCTTTCAGTGTCATGTCGTACTGAGCTCGTTACCTGGAAATCGAAACATTTGACTTATCGTATGTATTCGTGCAGAATGTTTATACGCATCAAATACTTCTGCTAACACAAGCTGAGCAATGCTTGAAGCGTTTTTTCAATGTACAGCAGCTGTAGACTTAATCCTATTAACACGATTTATCATCGTATTTCTGAAAGTCTGTTTCTTGAATCTCGAACTTCTCTACATCTTGCCTCAAGTCAGAATGTCAGCCGAAGGCCAGCTTCTTGAAAATGATAACGTATTTCCCTGAAGACAACAAAGTTTGTCGTTGGATTCGGTTGTACTTTAGGCAGTAATTGTCAGTCTTCTTTTGCTGCAATAGCTAAGCGTTGCTGAGCAACTCCAGACGATTGCAAGGCAAGATTACGGTACTTATTCCTTTTTCTGAGGGGGGTAGGGGGTATGGGAGAGAAATAATAAAAAAGCTGTCTAGACACAAATTTCGATTATTCCATGGTGCTATTGTTAGAAATCAAGGTTAGCGGGAGATGTCGCATTTTTCTCTTTCTACCACTCCTTCAGTAGTCAGTACGCACCTGACCTGTCTACTATTTGATTCTTTCTGCCCAATTCCTGGCTCAGCCACACAATTTGCTGATCTGTTTATTAACGAGGTGCGACTTAATAATTTTGTCGGCGACTGTGCGGTTAAATAAAGTCTTTACTACCATCACTGTGACTACATTGTTATTTGCCAACAGAAAAAGTTTATTTGTCGCTGGCATTCGCCCTTTCTTCAATAAACCACGAAGCGTTATAGAAACACGGAGACAGGTGACATTTTGTTTACTTTTGCTTCCTTCATAAGATTAATTGCAGTTCTGATAAAAGATTAATGTAATCTATGACCTTCACAGGGTGAAGCGCAAATCCACGGTTTTTTGGGGGTATCGGGACAGAGGGTGCTTGTACTGCTTTGTCCGGAAGGGGGATACAGGGTCGTGAAAACTACTTTTTTTTATAAGCAATTGATTGTGAAGGGGGAAAGCATCGCACCATAAAAAGTCTGTTTTAAAGAATTTATCTCCTTCAAACCTACTAGAGAAAACTTTTTAATCGAGAGCGCGACAAGATTTTTGTAAGGGAGGAAGAAGGGGGCAAAGCAAAACTACAATGTTGTTTTTGTGGCAAATACGTTGGGACCCTCTTTAAAAATATCTTCATCCACGGATGAATTTTAGATGTCTCAAAGTGGCATTCGAAACTAAGTTTTAAAGTTTAAAAGGTTTCTCATTTTTGTTTGATAACGAGTTACCTATCTGTATACAAGTGATGCTGCAACTATTTATTAAAAATCAGTGACGTTATCATTCGTTTGTATCAGGCACAACTTACTTGGCCACCTCGTTTTCCTTTGCAATGGATTTGATTTTGTTCGTAAATTAATTTTTTTCGGATAGGGAAAAAATTATCTTCCATGATTTGATATGCCAAGCTAATGCCATGAGCAATACTTTATTAAACATGATAAAAGGAACTCAACAAAACTAACGTAAAAACCACCGAAGTTTTCGTCCCTTCTCAGGACTTCATCAGGACAAAATACGTTTGAAATTTCAAAGGTGTATGTGATGTTTTAGATCTGAACACTAGTGACGAGAGTAGTATCGTTTTAACACTGCATCTCTCAATGAAACATTTGCAGAAGCGACTTCGCTCCTTGTGAATGACAGAATTTTATATTTAAAGACGGCTTTAAACCAGGGGTGCACAACCTGCAGCCGTACAGCCGCATGCGACCTTGGGTGATCAGTTATGCGGCCGTGCACATATAATTAGCGTTGATCCCTCTCCAAAAAAAGCTTTACTCTTGCATAAAAAGAAAAAATTCAATTCGAACAAAAACTTTAATTCAGATCAGAAATTTTACATTTAGAATTTTGATCTGCAAGAAAAGAACATGGTCGCCACTCTTGCTATTTCATAGCTAGATCTAGATAGTTTTTGTTCAAGCTAGATAGCAAATCTGGTATTCTAGATCAGTATGGTCCAACTTAATTTTATAGTGGGCTATCAGAAACTGAAAATTTACTCCGCAAATTTTCGGACAGCCGTATTATCTTCGGACAGAACACTTAAATTCCGGACGTGTCCGGAATTTTCGGGACGCATGGCAACCAAATCGTAATCACACTAATCATCGTAATTAATCGCGGGCCAAAATTGTCTCGCGGGTCTGAAGTTGGACCACGCTGTTCTAGATAATGGTTATAAGACTGGATAGATTTTTGATATTCTAGATAGCTTCTAGCTAATATCATCATTGCTGAGTTGAAAAGTAAAAACCTTAAATTTGGTAACACTGCAGACCGTTCATAACATGCTTGAAACATGTTCAAGCTCTGTATGTGTTTAAGCGAGGTTTAGTAGCCACTTGCATTCACTTGGTTTGATCACTAGTAGCATAATTGGTGACAGGAAATGAACTTTTTTTTTGAGATCACCTCCTATTCGGGCAGCACAACAAGAGCTCTGACGTTATTGACCGTTACCTCATAGCCACATTTTCTTACTTTTGGCGAACAGGGCTTTAAAATGTAAGCAATGTTGCCCTCCGCGGAAAAAGTTTGGAGACCCCTGTCCTAAGTTAATTTTTGATGAATCTAGCTATTTCTGGCCATACTTTAAAGAGAATCTAAATATTTTAGCACAGACAAAAGTGGAAGCCTTGGAAGAGAAAAAGAATTCACTTTTACATGACCTAAAAAATTCTTAATTTGATCATGACTAATTGACGTAATTAGATAATCTTTGATGGCGTTTTTAGGATTTGATGGCGTAATTAGATAATCTTTGATTATTGGGAAGATGGTTCTCAATTTTGACAAATAGTTGTCAAGTCGTCATAAAGATGTATGATTAATGGACAACAATTCTCAATAAAATAAACAATATTGACAACAACTATTTTCAGTTCATTGACAGATGCTCAATTTTTCCCAAATATGCTTACTAACAAGCATCCCAACCTTCGTTTCACAGTGAGGAGGACCCAGTCCCCTCATACCACTTCTTGATGTTGAAATAACGATTTGCGACGTAGAGTTCGATACCAGTGTGCCGTATACCAACAGTTACCGGTGTACTCTTGCATTTCAACCGCATAGCGCCTTTGTCCTGGAAACGAGGCTTACGACTCATTACTGAAAACCGAAATCAACCGCATTATATTTTTATTTAAATACCCAACATCTTTATTTGAAAAGTGATGGACATGTTTACGAATAAATTTAATAGCTATAACCAACAATCTCTAGCCGACTCTTTTATAATAGCCCTCACTTAAATTCTTATTGAACTCGCCTGCACGCTGGTACCTCTTCAATTAAATTTGGTAAATAAATTGCCGCATTGTTTCGCGAAAGACTGGGCACTGACATAGAAATAGCCCACCAAACTTTTAAAATAATTTCGTATGTCATGTCCTCTTCTCGCTCCTTTCAGCTGTAATGCTGTCCATCAATCATACATCGGTATGACGACTTCACAACTATTCGGAAGAATCGAAAACCATCTTTTTAATAACCTGAGATCATCTAACTCCGCCATCAAATCCCATTGTAATCTGTGCTAAGCCTGCAGAGAAACAATGCCAGTCGAGCAAAACTTTACATTATCGAAAAAGTGCCGTTTTAACACTGAAACCAAGCTAATGGAAGCGCTACTAATTAAACGCCTTAAGCCATGTTCAAACATCACATTTGGTCATTCACAAGGAGCGAAGTGGCTTCTGCAAATGTTTCATTGAGAGATGCAGTGTTAAAACGATACTAGTCTTCAGTTATGAAACATTAAATATATCTTTGAAATTTCAAATCATTTCATAAATTTGGTACCTATTCAAATTTAGTAACGAGATGAGATTTTTTTGAAAATTTTTCACTAAATATTAGCAGAATCATGGGTGATGATTTCCTTCAGTTGTGATAAATCTCGAAATGTTTATAGTGGTCTGTCCTTGAAAGTTAATAAGAAGTTCTATCCAGGCGCCTTCTGAAAAAATAAACTACTCCAAAGCTAAAATTTTTCCTGATTCGTCCAATCATTTCAGTTCGTATGCGCCTCATTGCCCTATTTATGTTGTGCTTCCAAACTGTCAAGTTCTGAAAGTTGCCGCAAACCTTTTCTTTTCGGGGCTTTCAGAGAAAGTAATCGAATGGGTCGAGATCAGGGCAGTAGAGTGGTCAAGGAAAGTCAGTGCTTTGTGAATTGAGTCTATCACCAGGGAAATATTGAAGGAGAAATTCCAATGACTTTTCTGATCAATGAGGTAGTGCACCGCTTTGATGGAGGATAACTGTGGGCATATCCACTTCTATTTTTCTCCTCAGAAGCACGAATGAACTTTGTGGGTGTGAGTGAAATATAATGGTGAGTGTTTACTGTCACTCGCTTCACATTTTCTTCCTCATTGGAGTATGGCCCACTGATGTCATTTTGTTTTATGGTAAGGCTACACCACACAATCACTTTTTCCTAGCTAAGTGGACGATTGATATAGTCATGGGGCTAGGCCTGAAACCAATAGCGCTTGTTCCGTTTGTTGATGATCCCGCTCCATGGTAAGTGGGTCTCATAACTGAAGAAAATCAAATCCAATAAGACGGAGCAGTCTTTAATCCTATGATTGATATCCCGACAAAGTGCCAATAGTTCTGCCTTGGTGTAATTAGTTTGCCTCTGCAAGATGTAAACTTTGTAAGGAAAGAGTTTGAGGCTATCACGGAGCAATCTCTAAACTAAGGATCTTGAAACGTGAACTTTTTGTCAGCAACAACACATTGATTTTCTGAGAGGTTCCTATCTTTTTAGCTATTTCTGATATGTTTTTTCCTAAACTTCTAAATTTCCCAATTTTTAAATTTCTGTGAGATTCCTAACTCCTTTTTACCGTTTCCGCATATTTTGAATGTCGTTGAGAGTTTGGGCTAAACTAAGTTGGCTGCTATGTCTTTCATTGGTATTTGCTTCACTTTTAGTCGCTCTAAATTTGGTCATCAAACATTCAATTGTATTCCAATCACGTTTTTGTTCCTGCCAAAATCTCTTCTGGGTTGTCTTTGTCTCATGACCACCGTTTTAACGACAAAGACTCAACGATTTTCATTTGCTGCTACGTTGTGTACAATCTTCTTTGATCCATATTGCTACATGTATTAGATTAAACTCTTTGGCATACTGTGTACACAACCTGAAAAATAAGGCAAAATGGGGTAAAGTAGAAGTTGGCACTTTTTTTAAACCACCCTGAATAATTGGAGTTCATGTAAAAATAAAATTGAAACAAAATACATGTGGTTGCAACGCAAAAGTTCTCATAACTTGTCATTCAAATTAAGTTATTCTTATTTTTACATAGTTATCTCCCCCTCCGACCCTTTTCTCTGATGAATATGATCAACTCATTTCTTTGTCTTCGAATTCGCAAAAGCGTTGGTGTTCAAGACACAAAAATTGTAAATTTTGTTCAACAGCTTAAATAAATCACTCACAGTTTTTCACATCGCTGATCTTTTAACACAAAAAAATTATTTTTAATCATGGCTTTGACAGTAACCAAGAATTCGATTTGAGAGGTTCCACAACAACAAATGTGAAAAACTTTTCTCAATGTCATACTTTTGGCCGAAAGAAATATATTACAAACTCTTATTACTTCCAATACCAAAAATTTTGAACCAATTTGCAAAAGCATGACAGCTTAGAAAAACACGTCTTTTCTTTCCCTTTTTACCTCCTGATCAAGGCTGAGTAAATTCCATAACGTTTCATGCACTATTTTCCCCATTATTTCTGTTACTGAGCACCATGCCAATCTGTGAATAACAATTTTATATTAGTGCGAATGACTCAGTGAGTGGAAGTCTTACTGCTTCATAGCTTAATTCCTGTAATTACAATGCTGCTTAATCAATCTGCGTTCTTCCCAATGCACTTCGTCAAATGAAGGCATGAAAGTGTGAAATTATGTACTGTTTGTAAGTAAGTACAGCCAAAATTTGTTTGTATGAAGGTCGGTATTACGGGCATAGTTCATGAAATCCAAAGTTTGAAAGGAAATCAACAGAAAAAATAGGTCGGTAGGACTGCACCACTGTTGGCAATCATAAAGATTAAATACGCAATCGTATCTATGCGGAAAAATTCTAATTTGAAAATGGGTTATTAGGCCAACCCGGTAATCGGATGCAACACATTTTGGGCAGGTACAGTCCCTTTTGCTCTTTTTCGGAACAAAGACACATAGATGCAGCCAAGGAGTTTGGTGTCACAACTATCATTACGAAGAAGTTGCTCCAAGTCGAGAAATAAGCGTACTACCAAGCAACTTTTCTCTGTGATCTTGAAACAAAAACCATTACCGCGCCCAATTAAAAAGTGATAGATAGTTTGTGAGTAAAACCAGTCTTAATTTGAAGTAACTGCAGTTAGGGGCATAAAGTCGATTCCTTCATTTATATCAACTTTTCGTGACTGCTCTCATGAAATGCTATTAGAAGCAGGTGTAGCCGACCCCATACTTCTTACCCAAAACAACTGACTGGTAGCCCCAACCGGTAACGACTAGTTAAGGATAAAACTACAATAAAACTTCTACAAAATATCTCCGCTGAACCTGCTCTCACATCTTTGGAAAAAGTTGGCCAAAATTGCTTCATAGACAAAGATTATGGTTACATCACATTGTTAGGCTACTATGAACAGAAGCAGAAAAAACGAAATAAGTTGATAAATCAAAAAAATATGAATGTAGACTAAATGAAAAAGTTTTATTGATATATGCCGCCAAAAAAATGAAGCAGCCGTTAGACCGAACTGAAATATTAATAAGCACGCAGTTTTCCGTCCTATGCGCTATGCTATTGTAATTGCAAACGTGTTTCTTTTGAGTTTGGCTCAACAAAAATTTATTTAGGGGGTAAAGAAGACACATAACTTTAACAACTTGTTAAAACAAAGCGAGAATGAATTAATAAATCAATAGCATTAAAGATTAAAGTTGAGCAACCACAAGCAGACCCGAGAAAAGATCATGCTGCCATATTTGTAATCAGGGCAGAGCTGACGTAAGAGCCAAGAAGATCAAACTTCATTTAAGCTGTGGTAAATACTTGCATTTTAATCAAAAAATGCGGTATTGTTAAAATTTTGTAAAAGCTTGTTTTTTCAACTACAGTATGCTTTAAAGCTCTGTAGATCATGCATGGGCAACCTACGGCCCGCGGGCCAAATCCGGCCCGCCAAGGCTGCTCATCCGGCCCGCCAATAAATTTTCTAGGGCTGTAGGCCTATGTAATATATCGATATTCATTTATATTTTATAATATATCCCTGTGCAAACAAAATTGAAAACACATTGCATGTAAAATAGCATTACATGAATACAATCCAAACCCCACAAAAATATGTGCCTAGATTACACTTAAAATCACAATTACGGCTCCGGCCCTCAGTCAAGTTCCAAATGCACATTTTGGCCCCCAGTGACAAAAGGTTGTCCATGCATGCTGTAGATCTTGCAAAAGTTCCTCGGCAATTATAACTTGGAATCAACGCAGAAAATCTGGAAATCAGCAAGATGCAGAGAAACTGATCAAATTGACAAACAAAGAATAGTTTAATATAATTTTGTCGAACATCGCATCAAAGTTGGCACTAAAAAAAAGATCTAATCAGAATCATCAATAACCACAACCTAAATTTCTTACAATCAACGACAACCTATAAATGCTTTAAACAATATTGCTTAAATTTTAGGCCACACCCTTATTTATGATTTTGAGAAAAACTATTCCATTAAAAACACATTTCATTTTATGTAACCGATCGCTTTAAATCATTTTCGTAGCTTTTACAAATTTACGGTGCCTAGTTTAGGAACATCTGCTCTACAATGTTTTATTAAGTCCTGTTTATATCAAGGATAACATTAACCTCAAAAAAAAAGTACTAAAGCACTTATCGTAATACTGACTTTTATTTACCATGAATTTGTTTTCGGGGCCTAGTTTATATACAACAGTGGCCCAAACAGTGACGTTAGGTTTCCAATTATGCCCCATTTCGAGAAAAAGTGGAGTTATTCTAGCAAGAAGCATATAGGTAGAAATATTCTCAGCTGTTTTTGTGGCCGGTGATAAATCTGTTGTGAGAGTGTCAACAAGGCACTATGACGTCATGAGCTGGTCGCAGAAGCGGTAATCACTGTAGTAGTGGCTTTGGCCAAAATAGTGTTGAACTGGCCATTCAAGAGGACACATGCTATGAAAAAAAGTTTGACCCCGCTAGGAAGAGTCCAGCTGCAGCGATTGCGAGATAAGAGAGAGCTTGCGGAGCGAGATGTAAAGCAGCTTGGGTGATGGTAAACAGAATGAAAGCGACGATTTCTAACGCACTGCCGACGAACAACATGATGCGCTCTCCAAACCGATCAACCAATTTCAACTGAAATGTGTAGTTCATCATACTGTAACTTTTTCAAGTAGAAGAAGAATGAATAAAATTGAAATTAAAAATCACTCTTTTTTCACCAAATGAAGTCAATTTTTAGATACAGCTTGACGGGCTTGTCAATCAGGGCCGCAATTGGGGTTTTGATTCCCGAAGGAGAAAATAAAATGCTTAAAATATTTCCCAATTTTGACGTTATTTTCAAAAACAAGTCTTCAAAAGGTCAAGATTTTTACATTTTCCCACTTTAAATCACATAGCACTGAAGAATGCAAATTTGGGGACTAGAAGGGAACATTTCTTGGTATCTTTATTTTCCTGCGCCCCTGCTATCTATATCAAGCCTTAAGGTTGAAGTTTTAAAAATACAAAAAGGACGTAGCTCAATAAGACGTTGCCTTACAATTTTGAAGTAGAAAGTTTTATTCCGACACGGTTTCTTTGCTCTTATATCTTTTGGGAAGGCACTTATGGCAATTTTTTTGCGTTTTGCTGTGTTAGTCGTAGACCTACATTTTACTGACATTACAAACGATTTTGTGGCAAATCTGAGCACTAGCTATTTTTATATGACTTGAGTTTGTTAGGGTCTATACAGTATAAACAATGACAACGAGCTGCAAGACTTGTACCAGCTTGAAAGTAGTAGCATCTGAAGGCTCGGGGTTCAACCATGGAGATCCTTCTGAAGTTTAACATCTCGCCTCCAACAATGATAAAGACGCTTTTTGGTAATACCCAACAACTTTGCCCAAAAACATTACTTTAACATTTAATGATCTCTTTCATCTTTTACAAAATTATGGTGGAGCGCCAGTGAGAGGCAGATCCGATTATTTATTTTTAATGCTTTAGTTGATCAAAGAATGTTCTCACACCTATGAGGCCATGACGAATTAAAGCGCAAATATTCTGATTGTTTCGTACGTGATGTTTTCCGAAGAAATTCGGGATTTAAGAAAAATCCGATCCAAAAATAAAACAAAATTGTTGATTCCACTCAATTGAATGTTGCTGAAGAGATACACACTTACAATAAACTGCCATCTGAAATAATTTTACTGTTAAATAAAGTGCAATATGTAGCATTGATGCTTCTAGCATACTAAAGTTTTTCTCTTGGTTTCACATCGAGCCAAAATAAACAGCTTGATCTCAAAAGATTAAATATATAAATAATTGGTTTAATATTAGTTGGATTGCTATAAGATTCACTGCTCTAAATACTTATTCATGCATTATTTTGATCAGAAATGAGGAAAGTTAAACAAACAAAAGAATCTTTACAGAAATCCACATCTAAAAAATAGGATAACTCCAAGGTTGCAACAAGAGGGATACCCATCTCCTGACAACTTTTTTGCTGTCATCGTAATTTACTTGCAAATATTTCTTTTAACCTTTTAGCAGTTGTTTGTTGTCTTCTCTTTTTTTTCCATTCCACCACATATTTTTTAGTTATATTGTTGAGAAGAAGCCTTGTCCCTCACATCGGTCATAGAACATACTATACTTCACAGTCATAGAAATCGTTTTGGGCAGTTTTATCAATTCGCTCGTGAAAGCAAAACTGTAGATCAATCGTCATCTTGTAATTGACCTCAGATAAACATACAATTATAGATCCATCTGCCACACTCGGACTACGTAGACCAGGGGTGGCCAACCTATGGCGCATTGCATGGTTAGAGGTGGCGCATTGCATCTTTAACATGAAAATAAATGAAGTTTAAATATTGATACTAAAGGCGTGTTGTCACAATATTACGCCTAGGTTTACTTCTTAATCGTACCTTGGCTGCATTAGGCGATAACCGCAGTTATCTCGCCAATTCAGGGGTGATCTCCAAAAAAAAAAAGGTCATCTCCAACATCGCGGCCAATATGGCAACCCTGATGTAGTCCAGTAGCTAACATTGTGACGTTTTTTTTGAAAAAACGCACGTTATTTTGACTTCAAAATATGTATATATTACCACACGTTTTAAAGCAATGAAAAGAAATGAATGTTTGTGTGGCGCATCTGAATTAATGGCGAAAAGTATTGGCGCATGGAATGAAAAGGTTGGCCACCCCTGGCGTAGACCCTGGTCTACAAGCAGCCCAGATGAAGCAACCAAAGAGTTAGGCCATGCTTGGCCTCACTGTAGACCAGGCGTAACATGCTCAACAGCTTACGACGCAGCGGCAAGAAGCTGGTCATTAGGATGATGTCTAAGCAGATTGTCACAAGCACGCTCTCCTTGCTTCAATTGGTCCTTGGGATAAAACAAGCGCTATAAAAAAGAGAGCTTACTTTTAATCTTCTCGAACATCATGCTAACAAAAAGATATAAAGTTGATTTCGAACGAAAGTAAAATCCGCTTATCTTTTAATTTCTAGGTAAATGAAAAGTTAGGCGATACCAGGTAGCATATGCAAATATCTGATCGGATTTTGTTATATCTATGTATAGCACGTGCTGCCTTTCTTAAAGTTGTGAGCATATTACACTAAGTTGATCTCTCCCAGAATTTTGATTTGTGGTTTTTCCAAAATCGGGCAACCCTAAAATACGGAAACGCGGAATCTATTTTGTAAAGCCCAATTTTTTCTGTGTATGTGTGTGTGTTGTATTTTCTCCAAAACTACGGGCCGTATAAACATCATACTTGGTACAGTTGATCACCTCCATGAGATGAGTTATATGGGATCCGCGACGTCATCATGACGTCATAATCAAAGATAAATTTTTCCAAGTTACATTTCTTGACGGAGGGAAACCGTTTTTTTCAAGCGAAAGTCAATCCCCCGACTTACCAACTACCGAGAGGTTTATCTCTTAGGGATCTAAAATGACGCCACAGCTAACGCTTGATGGCGCAATTTGTTTTCTGTAGGCCTATTTGCTCAAAAACTGCTGATCGTAGAAACGCGATAAAAGGCTTTTTTGGGACATATGAACAACGTGGTTTCGATAGAAAAATTTCTACAATAATTTAAGCTGAATTGACAATGCAAAAACAGATTCTTTTTTTAAGCATTTTAAGCATTCCAAGCATGCTTCTTTTCTTTTTTCTTGTACGCTTTAACGAACCAAACAGTAATTACAAATATAAATTTATTGAACATAATTAAAGTCACAACTATGACAAAAAATAAGCATCGGAGCTTTCCGTCTCCTCACGGAGACTTCATCAGGGCAAAATACGACTTAAACGCACGTGGCAGGCAGGCGAGCAACTTTATTTTCGTTCAAGTCATATAGTGTAGCACCAACGAGATTAAGAATATCAATAAACGAAAACAGGCACACAGGCGACAAAACGGATACACATTAAAGCATACCTGATTTTATCTAAAGATAATTGAAAAACATTGCAAGTAGTAGGCATGGTCACCGCACTTAAAATGATTTATTTTGGTAAATACGTATCATAGAGCAAGATCAGTCCAATAGATAGCAACGTTTTAACTCTGCACCTCTCGGTGGAAAACGTGAAGCAACGACATCGCTGCATGTGAGTGGCCTAGTTTCATATGTAAAGAAGGTTTAAGGCTTTTGATTGGCAACGCTTCCACCAGCTGCGTTTCAGTGTTAAAGGGACACTTTTCTTCATAAGGGGCCATTTAAATATCACATGACATCTTCAGCAGGGGGGGAGAGAAGCAAAACCTTCCTATTGGTGTTATATGAGGGTAGGGAGATAAAACATACCGCTATAGGACAAAGTTTTTATTATATTATAAAACCTGAAGCTTTCAATCGTTGGATTAAGAGGTTTTCGTGACGAATTCGAATAATCAACATTTCTTGGAGTACTTTTTTATATATGACGAGTCACACAAAATGGGTAGAAGGTTTATAAAAACGTCATTATGCGTGACGTGAGGGATGGGGTTAAAAATCAGATAAAAAAGAGTCAAATGACTTGTAAATACCCCCTAATGCTAAATTCCTTTTCGCTAGCATTGTTTCTGAGGGTTCTGCGACAATTCAAAGTTGGAAATTTAAAGTCGCTACAATTCAAAGTCGAAAATTCAAAGTTGACAATTTAAAAAAATTAAATATAACGTGTATGTTACTATGGCACTTCACTAAATTCAACTTTAAATTGTTGACTTTGAATTGTCGGGGCACCGTTTCTGAGTATACTTTGCATTGATTGCGATTGGATTTGGCGGGCGCATTAGAGGAACGATGATAATTCTTTTTCTTCCGAATAGTTGTCTGCTTGTCATACCAACAAGCGACTGGTCCTTGTCACAAGAAAATCTATTGATAGGCAACACTCAAACAGGACAAATTATATTTATGATTACTATTTCGTTCAAATGCCAACTCAAAGGTGATTAACATCATCAAGATGTTGATGAAAAGGGTATGAAGTGCCTTTTCAAATAAACAGCAGCCAAGGCGTCGTGAAGTTTGAACTCAAGATCATTGT
This sequence comes from Trididemnum clinides, assembly GCA_963675345.1. Classification (NCBI taxonomy): domain Eukaryota; kingdom Metazoa; phylum Chordata; class Ascidiacea; order Aplousobranchia; family Didemnidae; genus Trididemnum; species Trididemnum clinides. The sequence goes on along the minus strand of OY776290.1, from coordinate 32,949,172 downwards.
ATCTATGAACGTCATAGGCCAGGGATGGCGAACCACTGTTCTGCTGGTATTTGAATGGCCCACTTGTAGATGAGTTGTCGCGTCGCCACTCCGGAAATTTTCATGGTGAGAACTTTTTTAGACATAAAGCTGCAAAACTTGGCCAAGATTGAAATAAAGATTTTTTTCGAGGTCCAGCCACAAAATTGTTGAATCTATGACCCACTATCTCTAAATCTATGATCCACTTATGTCTTCATGACATATCGTTAAAAGTATAACCCACTTTCCCTTTTTCCACCCTAAATTCCTATTGATGACCCATTCAATCAAAAAGGTTCGCCGTCCTTAAAATAAACGTTTAAAATCTCCTCCACCATATGTGTTGCCTTGAATAGTTTGAACAATACAAAAGTGAGAGGATTCAAGATCACTACCTGGTAGGCGGCAATAAATGGAAGAAATGCTACTGTCATAAAGAGGCAGAAGTTTGCAAAACTCGAGTTGACCTGCAATTGAAGAAGCTTTAAAGTAATCGCCAGTTTATCTCATCAGTTAAGTTGTTTATTAAAATCCTTATTTTCTTTGGCCACAGGAAACCTTACCTCCGGTCTACACAAATTAAGACCTTGTGTTTAGAGCCCCTTTGAAAATATTAATCTTGCGGAAAAAAATGCTTTACTATCACAAGTTATGCAATTCAGGAGAAAAAAGCAGTGAGGTGCATCTGAAGACGCAAACTTGCAACCATCACAAGATCTGACAGCTCAGTTCTGCGGTCACTATTGCTTCCAACCGGCGGTTTAATCCACTCACCATACTGTCGTTATTACTTTTGCGAGTTTGAATATAACATTTACCTATCTTTTGCTGCGTCGTATCAGACATTTTTCCCGCTCAGTTTTTTTGCTTTTGTTAAAAAAGGGCTAAGCCTGTTGTAAAGACACAACTTGGGGAAGGCTACGAGAACTGCAACAACTCCTCTAAAGACGTCGACAAAAAAGCACCAATTACAAGAAACGGTTGCTGAACATCATATTGCTTCATCTAACCCGACTGTACAGATTTCAACAAATCATTACAATACAGATGTGATTGAACTTTTTTTCACGATTGGATATTTCCTTTTCTACTAAAATCCAAGTTTTGCAATGAGCTAGCGATGTTGCCTGACTTGGAACATAAGTTTTAAAGAAAAGATTTTTCTGTGACCAGAAATATAATCAGCAACTTAATTGAATACTATAAGTATGAAAGATTATCACAGCTTTGTTTCGATTTGTAGGGCCTCATCAGAACATCTACGTTACCACCGTAAATCTCATATATTATATCCGCTCCTATCTAGGGCCATTTTTATTTTGACCAAAAATTTTTTTGATTTTGTTTTTGTTAAATTTTAACTGAACACTTTTGGCCAATTATTGGAAATTTGATGTACAGATTTTGGTAAAAATGTTACAGAAAAGGCAATTTACATAAGTTTGGAGAAGCTATAATTCGCATTTCTTGGTTAGCAGTTGGATGAAATCTCAATTTGTCTTGCAGTGATGCATGACAACTCATCCTAGCAAAAGGGCACTTTTGCGTTGCAATTAATGCGTATAAAAACTGCTATGTTACTACAATTGTATGAATTTTATTGTCAGTTTATCATGTGCTTCAACAAGAAATTACATTGTAAAATTACCAGAATCATTGATTGTAATACAGCATCAAGTATCTTTTGACATTTTCTGGTTCAAAATTTCTTTCTTTTCTCAGTATTTTTTTAGCATGGAAAATGATCGCTCAACAGTAACGACGGTTGGCTGAGCTTTTGGCAATAATGCGTAGGTAGTTGGGCAATTATCAAGTTAATGCATTTTATTATTCTTCCAAATCAGAGTTGGCTGATCGTTTCTTGATGTAAGCTTGAATTGATTAGGGGTTACCGTGGAACTGCAGATTTTTCAATAATTCCTGTGCTTATGTCATAGTGCAGTCACTTGCTTTTAAGAGCTTGATATTAGCTGCTGGAGTCCGGCATGGACTAATACGAACTAAGTCTGGCACCAAATTATCCACATTGATAGCTTCTTTTGCTCGCCCAACCAAGAATCTGCTACTTGTTCATTGTTGACAATAGTACAAACAGCGGAAAAGTACTCATCCTAGTACAATGCAGCGTTAAACCACGTTGCCCATCTTGTTGTGATATGATCACGAATTGACGGCAGACCAGCTTCATGAAAATCTTTTTGCCATTTTTGTTTTTGATTGTTGCTGTCACTTCATTAATATTTTTTAAATAGTCGCGCGCTCGCATAGTGCAATGATGTTGTAAGTGTGCAACGCAGATAACATGCATCAAAAAAGGATCTACTTCTTTTAGTGTCTTACCAGCAAAAGACAAATAACGAACAGCATGGGTTTCAAGCAATGCAAATTTTTTTCGCTTGAATCCGGGCTGTAGCAATGTCATCCACAGTGTGCAGAATAAAGCCGCTATTTACGCTGCTACAGCTTTCAAGTGAAAGACACTCGAACAAGTATGTGTCAGTTGGAGTCTCCAAGCTGCCCACCAGCATATTGGTATACTTTTGCAGCGCTATCTATGCTTCGTCCACAATCAAAAATATTATTTCGTCCTGAAGTAGTTCTCGAATTTGACTTTCTTTTCGAGGTGCTAATAGAGCAACGTTATCCCAGGCTGCAGTTTCAGTGGGTAAAACGTTTAACATCGTAGGAATCAGAGATTTTAAACCTGGATGATTCAGTTTATGAAGTGGAATATCTGCTGCTAGGATTAAAGAGACTAATTTTTCCTTGAAGTTTAGTTGATCTGGCTGTCAATAGGTTTGCTTACCTTTTGATCTGCTTATTCTATACAATTCAGCTTGGTGATGCTTACTTTTTCTGTGACTTTTCACAAAAATTTTTTTGTCACATTTGACTAATACGTCTCAAATATTGCACCGTAAATCGCCTGCTGGAGTGGTCAAATACTCATCTGAATATTGGCGGCAAATTTGCCTAAATTTAGCTTTGTTTAGGCATCTTTTAATGCAACTGTATAACGCAAGAATATAAAAATTTACGAATAACGCTTGTAGTCGACTTAAATCTTTATTATTGCAAGCTTTCGTGAGCGAATGTTCACTTCTTCAGGCAAAATAAATTAAGACTAATGAATGAATTGAAATTAATGTGAATAACTATGGCAATAAATTAAAACATAAAATATATACATTGTGACATGTCAAACCATAAGTAGGGACCGGAGTTAATAAAAAAATAGGAGAATGAAAAAGAAAAAGTGGAAAAAGGTGAAACAGAGGTTAAGAACATAAGCAAGAAAGTAAATAAATAGGAAATAGAGGAGGAAGTAGGTGAAGAAATGGTTAAGTAAGGTGAAGCAGTAATAAGCCAATTATTGTTTTTTTTAAGTAATGTGATTGAAAACATGAGTCCTTGTTTAGCCCTTCGTGGATGCAGTTGAATTTTGATATGAGCTTTTGTTCTTCGATTTGTCGTTGTCTCCGGTTCGTGTTGGTTCGTTTTAGTATTGATAGTTGAAGATGACTGATTGAATGTTCAGGAAGATTAAAATGCTTGGCAACGGGTTTGTTTTTATTTTTTCGGATATCACTTTTGTGTCCGTTTATTCGTTTTTTGATGGTATTTCCAGTTTCTCCAATATATATAGCTTTGGGACAGAGTAAACAAGAGAGTAGGTACACGACATTGGACAAAGTACACGTAAATCTTTTCTGAATGGTAAATTTGTAATTGTTGGGTCCTGTAACAATGTTATCAGTCCAGATATGTGCGCAAATTTGGCATCTGGGAGTATTGCATGGAAAAGTACCCGGGTGAGGTTGAGGGTTTTATTGGAGGTGAGCATACGTTTGAAGTTGGGTGATTGTCGGTAAGCGATTAAGCGGGGAACAAGAAAAAGATGTGTAATAGAGGGTCGCTCTTGAGAATAGATTGTAGTCTTTTGGCAATATGAGCTACAAATCTAATCTTTGGGTGATAGGTTAAGAATAAATTGGTTCGTTTTTTTGGGACTTAGGTTTGTATTGAAGTAGCGAATCTCTGGGAATGGATCGAGCTCTGTTGATCTGTTTATTTATTGATTCAGTGTCGTAGCCTAATTTCTGAAAGTTATATTAAAGTTAAATATAGTTAGAATCACGACCATTATTGTCTGAGCAAATGCGGTTGTATCGCAATGCTTGACTAAAAGTAATCAATTTGAAGATATGAGGTAGGTGGGAGCTTTTGGGGTGTACGTAGTTGTGTTTGTCGGTGGGTTTTTGGTAGACTGTAGTGACCTGCTTGTTGTCTTTGATCTTAATGATGGTATCTAGAAAATTGATTTCATCCAAAGCAAAATTTATTGTAAGTTGGATATTGGGGTCAGTTAAGTTGAATTGTGAACAGAAAATATCAAGTGTTGTTTCGCCATGGGTCCAAAGCATGAAAATATCATCAATATAACGTAGATACAGAATTGGTTTTTGAGTTGATTTTTTCCAGAATCCTTTCTTCCAGGTGAGCCATGAAAATATTTGCATATTGAGAAGCTATAGAAGTGCTCGTTGCTGTGCCTTTTATCTGTAGATAATGTTTGTCTTGGAATTTGAAGTGGTTATGTTCTAGAATGAATTTGGTGAGTTGGAGAATTATTGCGGTTGTTTGGTTTTTGGGTAATTTGTTCTTTAATGCCGATAGCCCATTAGAATGTGAGATGTTGGTGTGTAGAGAAGAGACATCTAGTGACCAACATAGTGTTGTTGGGAAGGTTTGAGACATTTTTAAGTTTGCTCAAAAAATATGTCTTGGATAAGCTATTCGCATTTTGGGCATATGATTTTACATGGAATTCGACGTATTGTGAAATTTGTTCAGTGAGAGTCAGTTTGTTAGAAACAATTGGGCGTCCTGGATTGTTGGGCTTGTGTATTTTGGGGAGGAGATAAAATTTTCCTGGTTGTGGATCTTGTGGAATTATTTTAATATCTGATCTTGATCAACTTCAATAAATGACTGAACAAGCATTTTGAGGTCCCTTTTAAAGGCATTTGCTGGGTCTTGCGTGAGTTTTGAGTAGTGTTGTTCATCATGAAGTTGCCTTTCTGCCTCTTTGATGTAATCCTCTTCATTCATTACTACAATGGCTCCGCCCTTATCTGCAGGTTTCATAACGATAGTTTTGTTACATCGCAGTGTTTTAATAGCTAATTTTTCATTATCGGATAGATTTATGGTGCTTTTTTTCTTTGATAATTTTTGAAGTTCTTTTTGAACTTTGTTTCTAAAGCAGTCAATATACAGATCTAAAGTTTGATTGCGGCCTTCTGGGAGTGTCCATGTGCATTTTGAGTGTGACTCTGCTGGGAAAGTGGGCAACAACCGTATTTGTCTCACTTATAGGCTTACTTGTGGTCGGTCCTTCTGTAGTTGTTGTTTTGTGAAAAAATTCTTTCAAGCAAAGCCGGCGGAAACATTCTTCAATATCTCCCAAAAACTGAATTTCGTCAACTTTTTTAGTGGGACAGAATAATAAACCTTTAGCAAGCACAGATGATTCACTTTCTGTTAAGTGATAGTCCGATAAATTAACTATAGTTCGGTGGTGAAAGTTCGGTGACTTGGCATTGGACGAAATTGTCACGTCAGCCAAGTGGTTTAATTTATCCAGTTTGACTTTAAAGCGGTTGGCAAGTTTTCTATCATAAATCTGTTTCGTTATTAAGTCAGTTTCTCCAAATTGTGCATCCTTGTAAATAGTGGATTTAATTTCATTAATTTTGCAAACCAATTTTTCTTGCTTACGGTAAAAAATGCTGATAAGGTGGTTGCGAAACTTGAAGGAGAGGTTTAGACACAGATTGCTAGAGTAAGCTGTATTGTATGTGGATTCCAACGGTTTTTTTATCTTGAGTCCTTTAGGTATCACTACCATCTGTTTGCATTTAGGCATAAAATAAATATCTGACCTGACTTGATCTAGTTTCTTGGTTGCATTCAGAAGTCTCCATTTCTTGCGGCTAAAAATAGTCCTGTTTGTCATCTTGAAAATTATCTTATACTTGTACTTCCTTCAATTGTATAACACAAGTTACGGTTCAAAAAGACCACGTGTAGCGAGACATAATGTTTTATAGCACTAGATTCAGTGCGTAACAATTATGCATTCACACATCAACAATCAATATTCTGAAATGAATACTTTTCTAACAAACACGCATAAAAGTGACGAATGTCCAGTTCGATCATGCATTTAATTGTGATGATAATCCATATTCTTACAAAAAATTTGAATTAGAAGGCTTGTCTAAAAACCGTATAATAACAGAATATGTAAATCATTTATAGTCGCTCAAAGAATCACATAAATAAACAAGAAATTAATACATTGTAAGAAAATTTTGATGAAAAAAATTTTGACAAATTTTGACTTTTATTCAAAGCTTTGACTTTATTTATTTAAGATTTTATATTGAAAATTTTCACTTATAAAACTTTTCAAAAAGAGTTCTGAGCAATCGAAACCAAAGTGGTATAAAATTTGGTAATGCAACATAGCCCTGAAAAATTTTTCAACTATATTGACAGTACATTTTAACACAACAAACACAGTAAAATTAAAATTATGAACATTGCATGTTATCACTTACTGTTGTCATCTTTTTCGTGAAAAATGATGCTGCTGTCAAATAGTGCACTCTTTCAAAGAAAGAATGTAAGTAAAATGCTAAGAACTATCGCTCTAAATTGAAGTTGAAATTATTTTGCCGCCTGAAGCCTGCCATACAGCGGCTGCTTCGAGTCTAGCAGACATTTTTGGATAATATCGTGGCCTGCGGTGATAAAGTAGCCAGTGTTGCTAGATGTTGGAAGTCAATGGCGAAACTGGAGGAAAATGGTGGGGCACCTCAGTACACACTGTTTTAGGGATACCTTTTAACCTCGAGATCACATTTTGCCGATAACGCACTTAACACGAACTCAAGTGACGTCACTGATGAAAGCTGTTTTCTAAAGAACTTGGAGAGCAATCAGGGAATATAGGAGTGGAAACTCCCTCACCCGTTTGTCATATTACTTAATGCCTTCTTTGTAGACACCTTATCACAAATCTGCCTCAAAAATTGTATACAGGCATATGTCTGAGAAGAGACATCAATACAATTGCTTTTCAATAGAGTAATAATCTTTTGTAGAAACATGTAAACATATTCTCGGTTAGACCCACTTCCCCCTCAAGAAAATCGTGATTGTTGCCTGCCTTGCAAATTCCTAACAAAAAATCTAAGAACGTCTTTTTCTTGCCCTGCTTTCCTGGTATCATGAAATATCTAAAACATCATTCTAGCTCTCTAGCTTGGTGCTAAGCAACTGTGGTAATTACTAAAAATAAACATGAAGCAAATACTTATTTTATCAAAGCCAGGGACGTTACCAGAATTTTGATTCATAAACAGAGGTGGCAGCAAAAATGTGCAAAATTTTACTTTTTTAAATTTCAGAAGAGCTGTTAAAAAAACTCTCCGAAAGTTTGAATTTTTTATGAAGAATAAGAATTTTAAGAAGAATAATTCCTTTTCCGCACGCCCGTACTTTCCTTTTTCCTTGACTACAAATGACAGGCTAATATCCGCTGACGCTAAAAAGGTAGCAGTTAAGAGACGAAAGCTGCATAACACTTTATTTTTAAAGCAGATATTCCGCTGCAGACATAAGCTCTCGGCAAATTTCTATCTCGCCCGGAATTCATTACAGCATTTTCATTTAGTTATAATCCGATAATTAAAAGTTTTTCCTTGTCAATCAACTATTTAACAGTTGATGGTTATTCAGAATTTGCAAAGTTGTTATAACTGATTAATCATCAGCATTTTAATTCATTTTTGTTTGCTAACTGAAAGATATTATAAATGCGCTTAAGTCAGTGGCGTACGGAGGGGGGTTTCTATGCATGCGACCCCCTCAAGAGAGCGTTAAATGTCATTTTCAGTCATCAAGCTTGTAACGAAGGCAAACAAATCACCTTTCTACAGCAGTGATAGAATTGATTTGGCAAATACAGCATTGTAAAATTGATCTCAAAAAAAAAGAAAAGGTCTTCACTAAGATTTTGCGTGAAAACTACCATCCGGCACTGCTTGGAAGCTTGATTGTACCTGAAATCAACGTGGGCTACGAACTTTAACTAGCCGGTAAAATTTTCAAAAAGTCATCTTTGCGTTCCTTTCCCAAAAAATTTCTGCGTTCGTCCCTGGCTTTAGTGGATAATTTTTTATTGAACAAGATTTTTAAAGACAAAACTTAGAATCAAAAAGTGACATTGGATCAATAAAAAAGAACTTTATAAATGAAGGCAAGAAAGTCAAAAAATTAAAGTTCTTCATTAAATTCTTACTCTTTTTTCTACTTTTGCCTAGATTTCGGAGCCGGAAAAAATAGTTGCCGAAAAGGTACCCCTTCTAAAAGTGATGCTATGAATAATCCTGCTCCCTGATGATAACACGCCAGCTCCATTAAACAGTTGAAGTAAATCTAGTCTTTTTCAATGATTTAACTCAGTACTCACCCTGGTGTTGTGAGAGAGTAAGCATTGTAGCCTACAGCTGGGCTACTCAACTGACGGACCACGGTCCAAATCCGATCCTTAAGCTCCAGGGATGAGAAACAGTTGGTGCAGCTACGGAGTGCGAAAAAGCCCATTGTATCAAATTTCTTTGACTGTTCTCAGTACTCAGTTATTTTCAAACGAAATAGCAAAATTTCGCCGTTTTTGGCGCAACTGCCCTTTCTTAGCGTTGACGGCACCTTTAAAAGGACTTGCAAAAAACATGATCAGCGTGAAAAACAGGAAAAAACCTATTTTTCAGTGCTGAAGGTCTGTTATCCATGCCTCTCATGCACTAAACTTTCCTTTGCAATTTAACTGATCAAGTGGGGTAAAGCTCAAAGATCA